>JAWNPA010000020.1:13165000-14633333 GCA_035045345.1 Drosophila hamatofila
AAATGAACAGCAGTAACAATCGAGCGATAAATATATATATATGTATTTGTGGATTAACAAAATACTCGCAGTTTTGTTTCATTTCCTTTGCATTATTATTATTTTTGTTTTCCAACAGATGTACAGGGTGCCACGCCCCCTGAACACGCTATCCACATACGTTGAGACTGTCGCGTCATCGACAGCGATCACTGCACTCTCGGCGACTCAGTTGGCTCTGCCGCTGCCTCAGTTGCTGTCTCAGTCGGTGCTTGCAGCTGCCGTCGCCGCCTGCTCACAACTTGTTCGACTGACGCTAACCGTTTGGCTGGCTTTGTGTGAGGCCGCAATCTTTGTCTCAGTCAGCGTACAAACTTCTAAGCAAACAGTCCAAGCCGGCCGACGACTGACATAGATTTCGCTTAGCCAGTTTAACATTTTGGCTCGGGCGCACGCGACGTATGCGTAATTGCAGAGGCCCGTGGTCAGTTGTCAGTTTGACCAGCTGACGCTATCCTGTGTCCCACTTTCAAAAGGCATGCATTATAAAGTTTAACTAACGTTCAACTGTGTCAATAAACTCGAGTGGCATTTGACGTGAATTGACCAGCAGGCTGAAGCCTTTTTCAGCTAGTGTGTGTGTGTGAGAGTATGTGTGAGGGTGTTCGTTTGCCTATCTTTGTCTCTGGCAAACATTCCTCAACAGCAGTCAGCGCATAGGTGAGTTGCTTCAGCTTCAAAGTTATGCAAATCAAAGCACTTGGCGCAGCCAAAAGCCAACACACAAAAAACACCTCAAAACACACACACTCACACACACACACACACACCTAATCACACAAACAGTTAGATTCGAACGTGTGCCAAAAAATAAACATAAATTAATTGTTTTGTGTGCTTGCCGTGGGCGGCAATGCCGACTACTAAATGCCCTAAGCCAAGTGCGTAGGATAAATCAAATTAGTTTGCTTATTATCAAAGATTAACAGATTAGTTTCAGTTGCATACGATATCTGTATGTAATCTTAGAGTTTATACAATGTCCGAGATCTGAGCTAACAGCTTTCAAATCAAATTTATGTAAATCACAATTGTTATCTATATTCACCTTGAAGAGCTTATCGTATTATCATTTAAATATTATTAATAAAGTATTTCATTTCTTTCAAAGTTTCGTCTTTCAAAGTTGCTTCTCAGTTGGCTCTGACTGAGCTGTAAAAGTATCCGGTTCGTCGCAATGTTTAAAAAATATTAAATTCGGAAGCAAGCAGAAACTTTACATGATTATATTTCGGGAGCTTTATACCTCAATAGCAATTTATTAGGAAATTCGACTCTTAAATTGTACCCGGCAACGCTTTGAAACAGGAGCAAGGTTCTTTTGGCACCGGCACACGCGCTTAAACGAAACACACACATATATAACAAACATATACGCTTACATATGAATACCTTTATATACGCACAAACACACATATATGTTTGTATGTATGCAGTCTGCGAGGAGTATTAAACGTAGTTCATTCAATTCGGTAAGCGAAATAAACTCAATTCAATTAGTTTGCTCATTGAGCAGCCCATTTTTGGAGTAACTGAATGTCGCAGACGGCCCACGGCCCACGGCCAACGGCACTAGCGATTGCTGCTCGTAACTGGGTACGGCTTCCAGCTTCGATCTCGACTTCCAGATGGGCTGCCCACACAACATGTCAAGCGACAGCAATTTGCCTTGACGCCTCCTGGCGATATGCACAGCTATAGCTCAGTGCTAACAGAGCTCAAATGCCGCTCAGTTACTAAAAATTCTCTTCGATTTATATGTTTTTTTTTTTGTTTTTTTTTACAGCTATTTTTAGGCACACCACAACGCAAGACTCCAAGACACTTAGACGATTGTGCGTGACTCACCGCTGAGCTTAAGCCGGGTCTACACTCGCCAAGCAGCTGTGCTGCGTCATCGTCAACGCCAATTCCCTCGCCGATTGCTGCTGCCCACACGAGACACCGTTGAGACTCAGCTTTGAGAGAGAACAAACTTTATTTGGTGATGGCGTCACAAGATGCCACTAATTACCCAACCTCAAGGCTGGCACAAATGCGGGTAAGTTCGCCGAGTTTGACAGGAAGCGTGCCGAGCGCACAAAAGGCGTCTGTTAGCTCTGACCACTAAGCTCCATCCACTGCCCATTAATTATACTCTGCATCCATTTTTGGCAATTGGCTGACAGTCGGTGTGACTGTCAATTTCCGTAACGTTCCATATATGGTCACATATGGCTGATGTTAGATCTTCTTGTCTAGACTTGAATTTCATTATTTGGCTCTAGCACTGGGCCAAAATGCTGTGGCTCTTGTTATACTTTCCCAGGCCATTAATTTTAACTCACTAGTTTGGCATTGCGAACAGTTTAAATAAGGATTAATAACAATAGAGCTATTATGGGGACTGCTAGATGGTTGAGAATATGAAAAATATTATATGAAATTCTTAATCTCTCTCTCTCTCTCTCTCTCTCTCTCTCTCTCTCTCTCTCTCTCTCTCTCTCTCTCTCTCTCTCTCTCTCTGTCTCTCTCTCTCTGTCTCTCTCTCTTTACTTCATACTATCCCAACACTTAGTCTTCTGTCCTCTCTTCCTCTATTGACCGCTCATACGGTTAAATGCCTGATATGATAGTCTGACATCACCCTCCACCCAAATTTGCTTATTAAACAACAACACATACATATTACTGCCAGCTAAAGATTATAATTGATGATTGCTTGACAAAAGACTTGCACAGTTAACATTTCGCTTATCTTAGCCAAAATTCATTACATTTCATATATAATTTTGTATATTGGGAGTTTCATTAAATACTCTTGGAAATATTTAAGTACTAGGTGTCGATAAATATCCATTAGTTCGTTAAAGTAAAACTACTTAAATTCGTTCGCATATTGACTATATATACTTATATACATATATACACATAAAATACCCTATACAAATACCCTATATAAACATGTACCATTGTCAAATAAGTAGTTGACACACTCACACAAACGCAAAGGCCACCTCCCACACACATACACACACACATAGCCACAGCTACCTCTTACACATACACACACACCCACATACACATTCATGTCAACGACAC
Organism: Drosophila hamatofila; assembly: GCA_035045345.1. Lineage (NCBI taxonomy): Eukaryota > Metazoa > Arthropoda > Insecta > Diptera > Drosophilidae > Drosophila > Drosophila hamatofila. Next base: position 13,168,121 of record JAWNPA010000020.1, read on the forward strand.
AAAACAAGCTTGAAAATTGTTGCTCGAGATTTGTATCGCTGATTTGGGACGGCTTCAGGTGTCGTCGGGAAAAACCCTTGGGGAATGGCATACACCCTGTGAGCTTTGTCACCTTTACGGGCTGCTTTGCCTGCTCGCCTGTTATTCGAGTGTGCAACAAATGTTGCATGGCTTAGCTGGATAGTCCTTCTCTTTCGTGCCCATTTCCGACTGGTTTTATTGTTAGCCCAAGGGGCCACCCTGCTCCAGCTCCATGGCAACCCTTGGGGTCGCATTGCAGTCATTGATTTTTGTTATTGGCATGCAGCAACAGCAACAGCAACAGCAGCAGCAACAACAACTACACAGCAGCAATAACAGGCAGCCACGCGCTGGTTTGTCAAGTGCTCAATCTTAGAAAAACAAATTTTCAATTTCTACGATTTCTGCTGGGTGGAGTGCCTCTTTGTGTCCGCTGGCTGGCCATGGCTGGCCACAGCAACTCTACTGACTGAGGAAGGCAGCATGCCCGCCACCCCCAACTACTTTGCCAAGCCAACCAAGACGGCAGCCAGGGTTAGCTTCGTGCAAGCGGGTCGGGTGGCGCGCGGCTTTATGTACTGGCGGCATGTAAGTGGACACACAGATTCGGTTTAATGGGCAATTGGGTGGGTTTGGCTCATCGTAACTTTGAATAGACAAACTAGCCAAGCGACATACACACACGTATACATGTAAATATATACATATGTATGACCGTGCATACATTCAGTTAATTACCACTCGGGGAAAACGGACTCGCTAATGTCCAGTTCCACGTAGGTTTTAGTCGACACGCGCGCCTCGCACGAGCCACATGAACAACATGTCGCAGCCGGACGAGGACGAAATCGATGACTATTACGACTTAATGTCGGACTCTCTGCATGATCATATGATGCCGCTGAAGCTCAATGAATCATGGGCAGCCAGGCGGCTGATGGAGGCGCTTAGCCATTTGCCGCCCAATCACCCCAGCAACAGCAATTCGGCACCCGTAAGAGCCGATCGAGCACGCAGCACAGCAGTTTAGCCAGCCCAAGAGATAGAGACTAATTCCCTTTGGAATTTCTTTCAGATGCGCTTCCAGCAGAAAACACAGGAGGAGCAGGAGCTGCGCCGCCAAGAACTAAGCCAGACTGTTGCTGTGTCGCCCAGGGCCCCCACCAGCCGGCCCATCGGCAATGGCAAAGTGCGCCAAATGTTTGACGAGAGACGCCGTGGCGCCGGCATTGATCGCAGCAATCCGCTCAAGCCCATTGGCGACACGCGTACACACAGCCTCCAACAGCAGCAGCAGCAGCAGCAAATTACCAAAGGCCTATCCACAATGAGCCTTAAGGAGAAGCCCGTCTCTGGCCGAACTTTGACCAGTGACAGCAACAACAACAACAACAACAACAGCACCAAAAGCAGCAGCAACATCAACAGCAAATATAATGCCGCAGGCTCGCTGACCAATGCAAATCGCCTGAAGCCAGTGATAACACGCAAAACGCCACCCAAGAAGGAGCCGGCAATGCGCGCAAATTCCTCGCCCCCAAGCAGCGCCAGGGTCAGGACCTTCAGATCAACAACAACAACAGCAACAGCAGCAGCAACAGCAGCAGCAACAGCGACCGCAACCTCGCCGACAATGCAAGCTGCTCGTTCACCCAACGTACGGGCTCCACTGTCAGAGAGGGGACGCGTTTCAGCGCCAAAGGGGCGTCAGGTAAGTCAGCTTAGCATCAACTTGGCTACGCTCGAGTATTCAAAGCCTATTGTATTTATTTATCATGTATTATTACAAACGGCAATAGGTTAAACCTAAATCTCCAGTTACCAAAATTCAAATGGTAAGTGAAACTGAATGCGAATCAAAGATTGTAATATATAGTGATATTGTGTTTTCATTGCAGGATGCTGCTCCGCCAGAAGGTACAAAAATGTGCCGCTTTTGTGGCCGTCACTTCAACACCGATCGCTTGGCCAAGCACGAGGATGTGTGTCAGCGAACCATGAACACAAAGCGTAAGATCTTCGATGCCTCCAAGCAGCGTGTGAAGGGCACAGATAACGAGAAATTCAACAAGGGGCAGCAAAAGTCGAACCTGAGTCGTTCACAGTCCACATATAGCAGTGCCGCACAGCAGAAGGGTCTGAAGACTGGTGTCAAGAAGAGCAATTGGCGCAAGAAGCATGAGGAATTCATTGAGGCCATACGGGCTGCCAAAAAGGTGCAGGCCCATTTGGCACGTGGCGGCAAACTCAGTGATTTGCCGCCGCCGCCGCCTTCAGAGAATCCCGATTACATCCAGTGCCCGCATTGCGGCAGACGTTTCAATGAACAGGCCGCCGAGCGGCATATTCCCCGCTGTGCCACAATGGAGCACAACAAGCCGCGCAAGAACCCGCCGCCAGTTAAGAATCGTTAGAGAATTGTAAGCTAAGATTTGGGACATTGACTTATGCCCGTTTATTACATGTGATAAAGGATTTGATGAATATATAACAGCATAAAAGTAATTGAGCGTGTTTCCTTCTGCTAGTCCGACAGTATTTCCACATCATTGCTGTTCGCATCCGGCTGTACTTCGGATTGAGACAGTGGCTGCGTGCTGCCTGACTTTTCGCGTTCGATGATCGCTTTTACGGCATCGGCTGCCTTATGCATTTCCAAGCCTTCCAGCATGTAGGCCCAGTTCTCTAGCGTGGCATCGTCGTCATCTGAAATCCAATTGGTCAACATCTTCATGCAGGCCACGCCCGCCGTAGGATTTTCCATTTGAAAGAAGAGCAGCTCGTCATTGCTGAAGCCTATCTTTTTGCCCACCTTCATCCAGGGCTCGCCGATCAACGGTGTTACCTCCTCAATGTGGGCGGCTGTCACCATCAGCGGCTTCTCATGTGCCGGTGTCTCGTCCACTTCTTCCACCACAGGTTCGGGGTCCTCAACTTCCAGGTCGGGCTCAGGCTCTGTTTCCTGTAACGCAACTGAAGCGTCGTGCTCTTGTTCAGATGGTGCACTGCTGGCAGCCATGCCATTGTTGTGCTCCGACGCATTTGCTGTTGCGGTGCTTATCTGCTTCACCAGCTCTTTTTCGCGAGCTAAACGTTTTCGAACCACATCCAGATAGTCGGATATCTTACATGACGGTTGCGACACGAACGTGAAAAAAAGCGGTGTCTGGCGGGCTAACAGGCGCAAGGCGCGCCACTCGAAAGCAGGATCGTTCTTGTCATGCGGTGTTTCCAAATACGTCTCCAATAGAGGCAAAAAGTTACGCTGCTCGCTCTTGCAGGCCTGCAAATTATCCGGCGAGTAGTTCCATAGCCGAGTCAGATTGTCACTAATAAATCATGATTAGTTATATGTATAAACGCAGAAGGGTGACACTCACTTTCCCAAATAGAATTTGCCACTTCGTGCTGCATCGCGCAGGCAATCGCCCAATGGTCGCTTGGAACGCTTTGGGGGTGAAGGCTTAGACTCTTCTTCGGCGGGTTCTGACTCCTCGGGTTTTTTGAACTCCTTGCAGCCATCGTTTTTCCAATTGTTCCACATCTCCTCGCGTTGCAGCATATGCTGCACAGTGCGTGCAAAGCGTCTGCCGTTCGGAGGCGTTTCCTCCAGCAGTTTGTACACACGCTGCTCCGTCTCCTTGATAAAGTCGGACTGGGCACTCGTCAGGGTGTAGGTGTCACTAAGAACAAACGAAAGCTCATCATGCCTGCAAAGGCGTAGGGCTTTTTGGATACTTACATTTTGAACTTGACACTGACCTGCAAGTACTGGAACAGTATCAGAAATTGCACCAATACGGCACGCCGGAAATTCGAGTCGGACAGCTGGAGTGCGAGCAGTTTGGGATTGGTCAAGAACTTGGCAAAGAAATTTGTTTCCTTGTGCACAGCCATCGAAGCAGCTGCATCGACAGCAGCATCGTCCACGTCTACATCCATCATTTGCGTGCCCGTGTCGCCATTGGGACCATTGGTACCATTGGAATCGGTGTTCTGGCGTACATCTTCTAGTTTAAAGCTCAAAAATGACTGCAGTATGGTCTCGGCGTGCTGTTTAGATAAAGCACAAGCTAAAACAATACATTAAATCGTTGGTTATTTTGTATTTTACCATTTGAAACATCTTCCATTGAGCTTTGCTGTAGCATTGATTGGGATTGCGGAAAAAGTCCTGTAACGACCAGAACTTGCAATACAAATCGTAGTCAATCTTTAGCGGTATATCCTCGGCCGTATCCTCCAGCTCCTTGTTATCAATGTCATCGCCATCCTTGCTATCCAGACCGTACTCGGTAAAATTATCCAGATTGAACTCGGACACAATGTTCAAGCCAGAGCGTTCCGAGAATGGAAAGAACTTGGAGAGAAAGAGTAAAATGCGTCCACAGAAAACGGTGTTCTGTGTGCGGGACAAACGTCTCAATAGATCATTGCACATGCGAAGCAAATTGTTCTTGCACGAGGCAAAGAAGATATCCTCCTTCCAGACTTCGACGAGGTCTTCCACAAACTTGAAAATCAGCTCACACTTGTTCAGCGTAACCACATCAAAGGTATCCCCAAGCAAAACAACTGGAATTGTATTCGATACAATCTCTGCACGCGCTGCGTCGACAGAGAGGCGCACAAGCGCTCCAATCCGTTCAACATCGTCGCTCAATCGCTTCATTAGCACTTCCCGAAATGCTTGGTCCATGGGCGAGCGCTTATCGTGCTCGGAATTGGCACGAAAACTGTGATACTCTTTGGTCAACTGTTCCACATTGTTCTCGGCAATGGCCTGCTCTAGGGCGGCCTGTAAGCATTTATGAATTTACATTTACCGGTGCAGCAGCTCATAGCATTTGTTGATACTCACCTCGAAAGCCGCCTGTAGCGCAAAGAAATTGACCGACTTTGTGGCTGTATCGTCGGCCAAAGCTAGTTGCGTGCTCATGCTTGATGCGTATATTTGATTACTTTTGTTTTAGTTTAAAATTTTAAACAATTGTTGGCAAATGCAAAACAATAATTACAATGTAGCTCGAAACAAAACAGTGCTGCCAACCTGGTGTATTTTCTATACTATTCAAGGTATACGGCCACATTGTCTTTGGTATTTTTATGAAATTGAATTTTTTCTTTTGGTAAAATACTAAATTTCCATCAGTTACTTAACAGCACTTGGAAGTGAGTTTTAGTACAATGAGGCGCGGCATTCAAATAAGCAATTCTAAAATATTGTTAATTTTATTCTCCGTTTTGTACGCGTTTAATGTTTATTAACTTTCTCGGAAAATCATATATTTATATGTATGTATATTATTATTGCTATAATTGCTCCTTAAAACATAGTTACAACTTGTTACAAGCATAAACGTTACATGTTTTTATTGCTTTCGTTTATCTAAATTTGTTAGCTTTGTTCGCTTTTAATTTTTGCATTCGCTTCATTTTGTTAAGGGCGTGGTGTAAATTATTGAAACTACTAAACACTAGTTACTCATAATTGTTCCATCTGTTGGAATTAAAATACTTTGCCGTACTATAACTATAATTGTATTATTCTACATCTGCCACTTAAAAACTAGAAAATGTTCTTCAATAATAATAATTTGTGGAGAGTTTCAATCATTTGCTAGATAATGTAAAATAATATGGTTAAAATTAGGCATTAGGAAGTTTGTTTTTAAATTGTTTCAGCATTAATTTAGCTTGAAGATAATGTTCACACTTGTCCAATTTTTACAACTAACTAATGGCATAAAATACTCATTAGTGGATCAGTTTTTACTTCTTCTTTCATAATTTGATCATTGTTTTTTTTATTTTATTTTTTTTATTTTTTTTTTATATAATTTATAAATAAAGATATTTCAAATCTTAGTAATTGTCAACTAGGAAGATTGTTGAATTAAGTATTCTTAGAGCTTAGTTTTCGATTTTCTCATTTTGTTTGCTTTTATAGTCGACGAGGTACAAAGTTATTTATACTTGAAAATTAGATGTTTTCTTTTTGTAATTTTTTGTTTTTGTTGTAAGCATAATGAGGTACATATGTATCAACATCATTGAAATTATCGTTCATATAGTACTCAGAGATTTTGCGTGAGAGTCGCGCATAGAAGTTGTAATTGAAAGCGCATTGTTTTTGTTGTTGTTTTGTTAATCGTTTTATCATTTATCATGATAAATCATAATCGTCTTAATGCTAAATACCACAGTCGAAGTATGTACTAATTATACATATACATATGTACATATATCTAGTCATTATATATATATTTATATATGCATATATATATGTATATATATATATATATATATATATATATATATATATATATATTATATATATATATATATATATATATATATATATATATATATACATATATATATATATATATATATACATATATATATATATATATTTATATTCTTATTCATATTGTTACTGTTACAGCACGCGCTCATTTTATACACGGTATATTCGAGTAGCATTTTGAAGCATTTTGCATCTGGTTTATCAATTCATTCAATGATCAGCTCTGTCCAATTGTTTAGTCAGGCTGCGAGCGAGCTTTTAGCAGCTTCCAATTGATTCGGGCACGTCGTGGTTGGGGCTTTAGCAAGAGAAGCAGTGAGAGCAGCAGGATTAGGAGCAGCCAGTAAGCGGGTCATAGGTCCATATGGGTCAATGACTGTTCCACTGTGGCATTGGCCACTGAATTGCACGTCTGTGTGGACATCCATTCAAAGTCTTTGATTGTTGCCTGTCAAAATGAAATGAATTTAGAATTAAATAGTTATATTGTATATATCCCCAGATTCTGGTTCACCTTATGCATGGAGTAGACGGCCACCACGACCAGCACATGCATAATGTTATGTGAGTTTAGATAGAAGTCAACCAGGCCGGGAAACCACTTTTCGGGTATGCGCATAGCACCAATAGCACCGCCCAATATGGAGACGCCATCCTGAAGCGATGCAAGAGAATGTTTGTGCAAAACTTGTATTAGCGAGGATAACGAGAGATGACGGGAACTGTATTTGGGGTTGGTTGTATTGGTATGGTGGTGTTTGAAGGACACCAATCGCATCGGATGCATACGGCCCAGTCTTACACTTGGTCCATATGCAGGTTATGTAGGTGTACAATATATGAAAATTCAACTTACAACTTCAACCTAAGTAATGGATGTGCACAGGCCAGCCAAAAATATTTGGTAAAAATAGCAAGTTAGTCAATTGGAATGCCTTGACATACGCACCTGCAGATAGACATGGGAAAGGGCCATATGACTGCCGCCCACCATTCCTCGGATCCGCAGAAAGGTCAGCACGGAGCGCATGGCAAACGGCAGAGCAAAGCAAAGACGCCTCTGCCACGGAGAGCTGGCGGTAAGAGCCTGTTGAAGACAGATTTATACACATATAATAAAGGATCGAAATTGAAATAACTCTAAGGCTATACAGAGAATTAAAATTATAAGGGAAAATAAGTTAATAAAAATTCCTGTTAAGTTGGATAAGAAATGTATGTTCGTTTAGGGCAAAGAGTAATAGTGGGAATTGTTAAAATCGAGCTATAAAAAGCTATAAATTAAATGTCCTGTTAAGCTCACATATATTATTATTCTCTTATGTAAATATAAACAAACACCAAACAGTCTATATATATTTATTTTTACATATATGTTTATTTTTAGGTCTCAAAAGTTTATTTTATATGGAATTCAAAAATAATGGGAATTTGTTAAAAAAAAATTTATTTAAATTAGGCCAATACTTAATTACAATTTGGTACACAAAATAATAATGGGAATAGCTTTGAAAGCTAAATCGTACTTTTCACATTTTATATGTATATATCTTACCTTATACAAACCCCATAGCGAGAGCAGACAGTATGCGGTTATGATGAACCACTTAAGAATGGGAGTAAAGCACAGTGTTGTCGCCGTAACCAGCGGCAAAGCACCTGCAGGGGGAGAGAGACAAAGAGAGAGGGAGAGAGAGAGAGAGAGAGAGGAAGAGAGAGCGAGAGAGAAATGAGTTGTCCAAGCCGAAAACAATTTCGTTTGACACCTGTTCTGGTCAGCTAGTAATCCGTGATAAGACGAACAGCGCCGACAGCTGAAGCTCAGTTGAGGAACGACAACCGCGCATGAAACAACGCAATATGAGAGCTATTTCCGCTTCCGTCACCAGCTGGGCTATCAGCTGTCTGCTGCTGGTGCTGATGCTGATGTCTGTACTGAACTTTGTTTACGCTGGCGTCTTTGAGAGTCTGAGTATTAATACACCATTAACGCATGAGATCATGCAGCAGGCCAAGTCCGCGGGCATGCGCTCCTACATAAACAGGAGCGTGAAGCCGTGCGATGATTTCTATGGCTATGCGTGCGGGAATTTCGCCAGGATCAATCCGGCGACACAGGAAACGGTCAGCACGGACTTCTTTGAGGCCCTCAATGCTGGCTATCAGCGGCGGCTGCGCCAGCTGTTCCGGCAACCCAAGCTGAGCACCGACAGCCCCACCGAGACGCGTGTCAAGTACTTCTACGAGTCCTGCCTGAACACCAGTGCACTGCATCTGAGTCAGCGTGCACATGTGCTCGGCATACTCAAGGAGTTTGGCGGACTGCCCGCTCTGGAGGGCAGCAACTGGAACGAGTCCAATTTCGAGCCAATCGAAATGATGGCGCGTCTGCTGAATCGCTTTGGCAAGCAGACGCTGCTGAGCGTAAAGGTCGGTCCGGGCTTGGCCAACAGCCAGATGAATCGATTGTTTGTCGGCCAACGGGATGATCTGGACAGCAGCAAAGCCGTCGTCCTGCACCAGAGCAGTCAGTTGAAAATGAAGGAGAATCTACAGCAGTTGCTGGGCCTGAGTGAGACAAAGGCCGCAGAAACAGCTGCGGAAATTGCACATGTCAATCTGGAGCTGTCACGCGGCATTGTTGAGCCGCAAGAGGAGCTGCCGCCCAGCCAGATGTATCGCCTCCGCCTGCTGTCGGACATGAGTGATAGCTACGGGCCCAAGCTCAATGTGACGCGCTTCGTGCAACTCTGGCTGAATCATGACTACTTGCTGCCCGTCTACGAATATGTCGAGAGCTACATGTGGCAGGTGAAAAAGATATTGGCCCAGACGCCCAAGCGTATGCTAGCCAACTTTATGCTCTCATCGCTGCTTAGCGACTACGAGATCGAACCGGCTGCAACTCCGGAAAAGCAGCATGTGCTGTGCGCGGAGAGGACGACGCTGCTATTCCCCGACTTCGTGGATCATATGGTATATCGGTCGCTGGAGAAACAGAATCCGGACATACCGGGCAGTCTGCGCCAGCTGTGGCAGGAACTGAAAGTGGCCTTTAGCGATTTGCTGCGTGCGCCCAACACCAAGTGGCTAAGCGAACAGACCCTGGATGAGGCACTGGCCAAGCTGAAAGCCATGAGCTTTCATATACTGGGCTCTGGGACGAACGACTTTGAGGATTACTATGGCGGTCTGGTGATCAGCAATGCCGACTACTTTGGCAATGTGCAACGGCTGCTGGAGCTGCGTGCTCGGCATTTGCGCAAGGATCTGGAAAGGCAGCCAAACCCCTATTTTTATGCGGACTTCAATACGTCACCGTTCTATGTGCCAGAGCTGAATCGTGTCATAATACCAGCCAGCTTTATGCAGCATCGCTACTTCTTCGACGAGGTCTATCCCATGGCGCTCAAATACGGCACCGTCGGCTTCTCGCTGGCCCACGAAATGGCCCACGGCTTCGACGATCTGTCGCGCACCTTCGACGCCCTGGGCAACCTGCGCGACTGGTGGGAGCGCAATGCCACCCAGGCGTTCGAGGAGCGCAAACAGTGCCTGGTGGAGCAGTTCAGTGGCTATAGGTACAACGGCGAGAAGTTGCCCAAGCTGCAGCTGCAGTCCGAGAATATAGCGGACAATACGGGCGTGCGCATCGCCCATGCCGCCTACCTCAACTGGCTGAGCCACTCGTCGCTGGATGGCGAGACATTGCCTCGAATTTCGCACACGCCACAGCAGCTCTTCTTTCTGGCTCTGGGCCAAGTGTGGTGCTCGGATTTGTTGCCAGAGTTGCGTCACACGCTTGCCATCAGCGACGTGCATGCTCCGGACGAGGTGAGACTCTATGCGATGATGGCCAACTTTGATGCGTTCGCCAAGGCGTACGAGTGCCGGCAAGGCGCCCACATGAATCCCCTGCGAAAGTGCGTTATCTACTGAGGCCGTCCTTCGACTGATTAGAAGCTCTCTATTTAGAATAAGCTGTCTGTACTTGAAATGTATATATATATAGAGACATTTGTCGTATATACTGCCCATTTCCTAGTTGCGTTTTGATTTATATATATACATACGAATGTATATATAAACAGAGATTAACACTCACTTACCGAAACTCTGGCTCACCCAGATGCCAACCATGTCCAGCTTGAGCAGCGTATAGTAAAAATGCTCCCCCTTCTCAATGTTCATAAACAGATGATAGATGAAGCTGCCGCACCAAGGCGCCACGGATCCAAATACGTGGCAAAACGAGAGGAACTTGTAGCCACTGTCCCATGGCATCAGACCCGGAACAATGGCCAGTATATAAAATATAGGTATGGCTGCAATTAAACAAATATAGGTTGATTTTAAAGAGGGATTTATGTACTAGCTTAAAAGTAAACTAAAACTTAAAAATCTAACATAAATAAATAATAAATTCTATTAATAAGAGAGATTATGTAGAAATTATTTACAAATACAGTTAGATATTGATAATGATTGCTTTATAATTCAAACGATGTTGTCAGAAGGTATATAGGTAATGTAAGATGAGCAATGTGAAATGTGAAATCGGAAATATATTATTTCGAATCAAATCGTTGCCTTGAGATTTGGTTCGCTTTGATTGAAATTGAAAAACAAAACTTTTTAGAACAAGCGTCAGACTTGGATCTGATTTTTCATATTCATGAACTTAGTTTTTCATTGAGCTTTTAAATATTTTTCTCTCTTACTTATTTTAGACACATTAATACTAAATACATACTTGCTCGTACGTAATACTATTTATTATATTCAAACAATCAGTTAAGTTAACATCGAGGTAACATTACAAATTTCAACTATCTATAGCATAAGTTTTCGTCTAAATTATAGCTGCAACTATATGCCGCAATCACTCTGCTAGTATAAGAGTCTATTCAGCTCATGGAGCTCGCTCTCGAGACACGCGATAACAGTTTGACCTAGCACAGTGCGCTGATAAGTGAGCTGTTGTTGCCAGACAAAGCGACTGTTGGAGCTCAGTTGAATCGTTGGCCGGAATCATGTTAGGACGGCGCTTGAACGTTTCGCTGCTGCTGGCAGTATTTTGCTTGAGGGCAGCCGCAATAGCTTGGGCCTTGCCGTCGGAGATTGGCAATGCGACTGTACGCGATGATCTCACAACGGATTACGCCAAGCGGATTATACGCCAGTCCAAGGTGGCCGAGATGAAGGGCATGCTGAATACAAGGATTGCGCCCTGCAACGACTTCTATAGCTATGCGTGCGGCAACTGGCATCGACAGAATCCCGCTCAGCTGTTCGGAAACATAATGACGGATACTTTTCAGCTGATCGTGAAGGGATTCGATCGACGTCTGCAACGTCTACTGCAGTCGGGCGAAATGAAATCGGAGCTAGAGCAAAAGCTGCAGGGTTTCTATAAGTCCTGTCTGCTCGCAGATGTCGCAGATGTCCATTACAAGCGAGCACTGCAGAGCATCTACGGTGAGTTCGGCGGGTTTCCTGTGATGGACCGTGAGAGTTGGAATGCCCCGAGCTTCAGCTGGTGGCGTACCATTGCAGAGATTCAGCGCAAATATGGCCAGCAAATCATACTGGCCGTGGATATAATGTCGGACATTAAGAATCATACATTGAATCGGGTCTATCTAGGCCCACCGGACAGCAAGCAGCCCATCAGCATACTGAGCAATATCGAGGATAAAGTTCTGGAAAATTATCTCCAGCTTTACTTTAGCGTTCCCGAGCAACTGGCAAAGAGAACCGCAAGGCAGTTGATCAAATTGCAGCGTGCTTTGGCCGACGGTAGCCTTAGCGAAAGCACCAGCCTGGAAGATGATCTGACCTTTCACTCAGTAGCCGAACTGGAGCAGATATATGCTGAGCAGTTCAGTATCAAAGAGTATCTCGGCCTGGTGCTGGGCAAGGATAATGTGCCGGAGCACATATATATCTACAGTGAGGACTATTTGAACAACACGTTGCACACGCTCCAGGCGACGCCCCTCGAGACAATTGCCAACTATGTGATCTGGCAGCTGCTAGAGCCATACCGAATCGACTCCAAGCCCAACGAACTGCGCACCTGGTGCACTGAGCAAACCAAAAAGCACTTTGCAAAGCTTACTGATCACATGATCTACGAACGCTATCGCAGTCCTGAGGCTGAGGCAGAGGTAAAGAGTGTCTGGCAGCAAATACGTGAAACGTTCCGTCAACAATTGGCGGGCGACAAGCTCGACTGGATTGCGAATAAGACTCGAGAACTGGCGATTCATAAGTTGGATCGCATGGAGCTGCATATCAACTCCTATGACAATGAGGACTTCGAGGGACTCTACGGCGAGGTGGCAGTGGACAGGCAGAACTATGTGCTCAATGTGCAACAGGTGCTCATGGCGGAGGCCAAACGCAATCTGAAGAGGCTGCACAATCCGCCCACCTCTTTGGAGGCCACGGATGTGCTAAGCTTCACACCCGCCTACAACATCTTGGAGAACAACATCACGATTCCTGTGGCGCTGCTCCAGCCGCGCTACTTCTGGGATGCGAACTACCCGCAGGCACTCAAGTATGGCACCTTGGGCTATCTGCTGGCGCACGAGATGATACACGGCTTCGATGATGAGGGGCGCACCTATGATGCCAATGGCGATCTGGCGCCCTGGTGGGATGATAAATCGCGCTACGAGTTCGAGGAGAAGCGCAAGTGCTTCCAGGCGCAATATCATTCCTACAAATACGGCGGCACACGCTTGCCGGAGAGCACACTGCAGTCGGAGAACATTGCAGACAATGCGGGCGTCAAGCTGGCTTACAAGGCCTACCAGCGTTGGCTGGACCAACAGCCGCCGGAGGTACTGCAGCACGAGACACTAGCCGGCCTCGAGCTGACCAGCCGGCAGCTGTTCTTCCTGAGCTATGCCCAGCTGTGGTGCGACGATGTCCAGTCCTTGTTCAAGACGTCGGTGGCCTCGGCAGATGACCATGCGCCAGGCAAGTATCGCGTCATTGGGCCATTGTCCAACTTCCAAGAGTTCTCCTGGGTCTACAACTGCTCCCAGCAGGCGCCCATGGATCCAGAGTTCAAGTGTGCCATATACTAAGCCAGTTGCTCTGAAATGTTATTCTTTAGCTTAAGCCTTACAATAAAATGGGTGGCCAGTAATTGAAGCCGAAATGTTAGCTTTATTAATTTAAACTTTTTCCGTACAGCAGACATCTCTGTTCAGGATTCATTGAAGTTTGATTGGAGCAACCGAAGACCCTGGCAAAGTCTGCCATGTTGGCCAAGGCGCCCTGCACGCGCAGCGCATTGGGTGTTTCAGTGAGGAGCAGCGACTGCTTGTCCCGGAACTGCTCGTTGGCATCGTTGCACCACAGCTGAGCATAGCTGATGAAGAACAGCTGCTCCGGACTGTGGCTCAGCGACGGCAACTGCTCCGTTATCACAGCAGTCGAGGCCAGATTGGCCAGGTAGCTCTTGTACCCCAGATATGCCAGCTGAACCGCCGCATTGTCTGCCATATTGTTGTCCTGCAGCTCACTGGAGGGCAGATATTTGCCGGCGTAGCGCAGGCGCTCGTATTGATGCCGATAGCAGGCCTTCCGCTTGCCAAACTCAGCCAATGTCGCTGCATCCCAACCGGCGCGTTTGTCCAAGCTGTGAGCCAGCTGCTCCGCCATAATTGTGCCCAGGCTGCCGTAGCGCAGAGCCCGTGGATAGAAGCGAGACCACAGAAAATTCGGTTGCAGCAGTGCCACGGGCAACAGCACCTGATTCTCTAGAGGATCGTATGTGGGCACAGTGGGCACCACGGTGAGTGGCTCAAGCACATTTCTCTGACTGAGCACAGCACCCAGATTGAATAGAAAGTCGTGCGGCTTCAGCTCCAGCTGCTTGTAGCGCTCTGTGAAATTCAAGTGCGCAAAGCCATTGACCAGCAGGCGCGTCGCATTCAGTTGATCCAGCACCAGGCGACGCGTGTCCACGGATAGCCAATCTGTGCTGTTGTTGCTCTCGAGCAGATTATAGAAGCTGCGCTTGATCTGCTGCCAGACGGCATCGATGTCGCTGAGGGTCGACGCAGCGCCGTACTGACGATAGGCCATGTTGGTGAGCAGCTCCGGGAACAACTGCGTTGCGCTGCTCATGCACTGAGCCACAACTGGCGCCGAGCGATCGTAGTAGAAGCGCTGCAACAGCTTGTGGAAAATGTAGTTGGCCAGCACATGGGAGGGCGTTTGAGCCAAGACGACCAGCAAATGGGCCTGATAGCTGTCCACGTGCTCGTAGAGCGTCTCATCCGGCTGCAATGGACGCTGGAGCACCAATTCCACATAGCGCGTGAGGTTATAGGTGGGCGCATAGGCAACGGCCAGCTCTGCAGGAGAACGCTGCTTGGGCAGCACACCCAGTGGACGATTCCACATGCCCCTGCCCAGTAACAATTCAAAATCAATGATTTCCAGCGCTGTGATGCGCGCCAGCGACGCCTCCAAGCCCAAATGCTGCTCCAGCTGAGCGATAACCTCACGTTGCAGCTTCTCAAGTGAACGAGGTGGCTGGCCCACATACAGTCGAGTTTGAGTCTTGTTCTGAGGATCAGGAGCCTGCTGCAATAGCAGTATAATATCGAGTCCATATTTGCGCTTAATCTGCGCCACAGTGGCCAGCCAGTCAAAGTCCTCAGCTGGCCAGGTCTGGCCAGGCAGCGCCAGCGCAGGCATGCGTCCGAATTCGGCAGCAATCTCCTGCAGTTGCTGGCGATAGAGCTGCAGAGGCGTCTGCCGGAAGCGCAGGCAGCTGGCATAGAATTGCTTCAGCTTCAGCACAGCCGCATCGTCGATCTCCGCATCCGCAGGCTGCTGCAACAGGCGCTGCTGCTTATGCCGATAGCCATTAGCCAGCAACTGCTGGTAATTGGTCTCGCGCGGATGGGCCGCATTGGCCGGATTGATCTTGGGCCAATTGCCGCAGCTGTAGCCAAAGAAATCATCGCAGGCATCCAGCTCCGGCTGCATATAGCTACGCATCTCCGCCGACTTGGCCAGCCGCATCACGCGCTGCACGTAGGCGCTATCGTTGTGCTGCGATATCAGCTGCTCCTGCAGCTGTATGTGGGTGTCCAACTCGGGCTGCGACAGCAAATGCCCAGCCACAGAGCTCAGCGTGAGCAAAGCAGCAGCCACAACCACACTGAACCACACGCGTCTCATGGCTAAAGAGCAACTGAATCGCCTTCCGCAACGCACTTTCATCAGCCAGCTCCGTTCAGCGGAGAGCTTTTCCTTATCGCCCCCGACTGGTCATTGGTCTGTATAAAAAATATTGCCATAGTGAGGGCAGCGTGATTGGGTCACAGCTCACGTCGCAACGCGTCGCGTCTCCTCTGCGTAGTATACCCATTAATTGCATTATGCCCAATGAATTCTAATAATGTAAACTTTTCATATATAATATCCACTTGTGTGTCCGTCTATTATATTGTTTGGAATTCTAGCTAAATAACTATGAGGTGTTTGACTACTGAAAAATTCGAATTGTTGAGCATGCAATAATAAATCAAGTTTAACTGATAGTTAAGGCTTTAACTGGTAGTTAAATTTTATATTTTACTGCGTCTTAGATCATTTAAATGACTTGTAAAATCTTTTATTTATATATAGTTTGAATTCGTATTGTTTAACTTGCAATAAGAAATTAAATTTATTTAATAGTTAAGGCCTCAACTGGTAGTTAATATTTATGTTTAACTAGTAGAGTTAAATCATTTGAGTGGCTTTCAAACATTTTCAATTATATACCTATATATATATAATTTAAATTTATATAATATTTTGGAACTTGCAATAATAAACCAAATTTAACTGTTAGTTAAAGCCCTAACTGGTTAATTTTATTCTTTGTTCTATTTTCTACTGCTTGATTAATACTTTAGTATATATGTTTTAATTTTTATCTGCTTGCTAAATCCTTCAAATGACTAGTAAAAACTTAAAGAAAAACTATGTAAGTTTTAATTTAACTGATGGTTATCAGTATTAACTGACAGTGAAGAATTTGACTGGAGGATAATTTTTATATTTTTAGCTGATTGTTAAATCCTTTAAATTGCAGTCATTTTTTATAAGCACTCATCAACATTTTGCTTTACATTTACAAGTACAATCAATTATCAAGCATAATAGAACGCGTTTTCAGTCTGTGTCAAATTGATTGTTAAGCTTGACAAGCACATTATGCCATCAACAGAATCGTGAGGTCAAAGTGTTTGTTAGCTTGCACAGCATCCAGTTTCATTAAGTGTTCAATTTGTACGTTTAGTCTTTAACTGTGATCACAGATTAGACGTTTCACAAGCGATTCTCAGTCTTATCGCTAGTTTATTTTATTACAAAAATATATATTATAAAATAAATTTAATAAACTATTTACTCTGAGAATCAAATGAGTTTTTAGAGCAATTTCGCTTTCGATGAGTTATAGTAAAAGCTTTTTTGAATCATATATGTTCAGGAAATTGGCGTGGGTAAGTGCACACTCTACAGATATGTATGTACATATAAATATATACATATAAATATATATATATATATATATATATATATATATATATATATATATATATATATATATATATATATTCATAGAGCTTGGCGATTTGCAAATTGTATGGGCGGCTACTTTTTGATTGTGGATCTCAATTGTGCCGACATCTGTACTGTAAGAGATAACCCAAACGGGGTCGCATCAAAGCTCGGCCTACTCTGCTCTCATTTATCACCACGTAAACAAGTGTGTGTGTGTGTGCGAGCTCGTGGAATCGAGACTTATAAAACGTAAAACTAATGCGCTCAGTCAACAATAAGAATTACAATAAATAACAACGCAATGGAAAAGATGCGGCTCGGTATAAATGAAAATCTACGGCTTATGTTTTACGGACTGCTGCTATTGCTTCGGCTGCAGTACGGCAGTGCGGATTTGATAGGCGACAGCAAACTGGATGCTGGCTATGTTGATGAGGTGATGCAACAGGCTAAGGCAGCGGAAATCGCCAGTTTCATGAACGAGAACGTCGATCCGTGTCAGAACTTCTATGAGTTCGCCTGCGGCAATTGGGCGCGCCTCAATCCGGCCACAACGTTGAATAAGGTGTCAACGGGTCTGTTCGAGCGCCTGACAGATGGCCTCAATCGCAAGGTGAAGCACATATTAAACCGCGAGAGCGACGACCTCGACACAGAGGAGGATATGCAGGTGAGAAACTTCTACCGTTCCTGCGTGGAAGTGCGCAGCGTGGACAACAACTATCGACAGAAGCTGAAGGATTTGATAGCCGAGTTCGGTAAGATGCCGGCACTCATTCCCGTTGCTGACTGGCAGGAAACGGAGTTTGATTGGCTGGACACTGTGGCGCGCATAGCTTATCGCTACGGCATACCCATTATACTGGCCGTTGAGGTGACCAAGGACTTTGCCAACAACGAGGTCAACATGGCCTACATTGGCCAGCAGGAGTTTCCGCTAGAAACGCGCAGCATGTACCTGGACAACAATACATCAATGTACAGACACACCTATCAGGTCAATATAGCGAACAAGCTGAAAAACTTTTTGGGCTTATCCCGGTTGAAGTCGCACTTGTTGGCCTCGGAACTGTTGGACTTTGAGGTGGAGCTGGCACGCGGCCTGATCAATATGGCAGATGGCCTGGACCTCACCGACATCGCACAGCTGTCGACCATCGCTGAGATGCAGCAGAGCTATGGACCCGACCTGGACGTGGAGCGATTGGTCAATATATCGCTGGGCGAGCAGATCACGGACAATGTCTATGACTTCAATCCGCAGTATCAACAGAATTTGATGAACGTGATCAAGACAACGCCGAAACGCGTTATCGCCGATTATATATTCTTTCGCTTGATCGACGAGTTCATCATGGAGCCGGGCAAGACGCTGGCCAAACGGCAGGAGAAGTGCATAACGCTGACCAAGCAAAACTTTGCCAAGAATCTGGACAATATGATCTTTCGGCGCTACAACAACAATGACACAGCTTCCGACATTCAGCTGATCTGGCACCAGCTGAAGTCCACCTTCGAGCAGATTCTGCAATCGGATGAGTCCCTCAACTGGATCAGCAGACAGACACGCGAGTCCGCCATCGAAAAGCTGTCGGCTATGACGCTCGAGGTGAACTCACATGCCAATGAAAACTTGACCGAGGATTTCGCTGGCCTGCGGCTGCAGAGTGAGGATTATGTTGAGAATCTGCGCCAGACCCGCATGCTGGCCGCTATCCAAGCGCGCGAACAGCTGCACAAGCCAGTCAAGCCGCTAGAGGCTGGCGATCTGCTCAGCTATACGCCGGCCAACATTCTCGTGGAGAATATGATCAAGGTGCCCGTATCCCTGCTGCAGCCCTATTATCTGTGGGCCGCCAGCTATCCGAATGCCATAAAGTTCGGCACGCTGGCCTCCCTGATCGGCCATGAGCTGATCCACGGCTTCGATGACACTGGCCGCAAGTTCGATGCACGCGGCAACAGCAACGACTGGTGGGACGAGCAGTCGACGAACAATTTCGAGACGAGGCAGCGCTGCTTTTCGGAACAGTACAGTCAGTACGTCTACCATGGCATCCGGCTGCCCAAATCGAAGTCGCAGTCGGAGAACATTGCGGACAATGGAGGCTTGCGCCTGGCATATGCCGCCTACCGCAATCTGCAGAGCACTCTGGACGCCACCGTCGAGGGCAGACGACAGCTGCTCAAGGAGAGGCTGCCCACGCTGAACTACACCAACATGCAGCTGTTCTTCATCAGCTATGCCCAGATCTGGTGCAATGACGCGCACACACGAGTTCGCAATCTGCAGATATCCGTGGATCAGCATGTGCCCGGCGAGCTGCGAGTCATTGGCCCGCTCTCGAATTTCGATGAGTTTGCCAAGGAGTTCCAATGTGGCGCCGGCACACACATGAATCCCCTCAAGAAATGTAAAATATACTAGAAGTCAAGGCTACAGCAAGAAATGTTAGATTCTAAAGCAAATCTCTTATCCCTGTGATAAAAAATACTAACAATAATTCATGTTTCTTCAATCTAAAAATCTTAAGAGAACCTAATGGGTTAGTGCCCAAATCTAACAAAAATAAATTTATAAAATTTAAAGAAATTATTTTAATGATTCAATGTCATTAAATGTTAATGTTAAGGTCGTACGCTTTGCATAATAGACTCATAATTACATATATCAGCATTTACAGTTGAATCAAATTAGGCCAAGCTCGTTTGGTCCCCTAAATAGTATACGGTGTTATTAAGATCCCCTTATGAGATAAATTACTTCAAGCACTGTAACTCAAATGAAATATATATATCATGATAATTTACCTATAATAAAGAACTTCCAGCAATGTAAAGTCCAATTACATAAGAAACTTGTGCCTGTTTTGCATGGCATTGATTAAAATTATAAAAAAGGTGCATCGGCCATCTTGGTATTTCTCACTCACTCTTTATATACATATCTGTCTCTCTATATAATATATTTATAATATATAATATCCGCCTCTAACTCTCTCTCTGTATCTCCCTCTCTCGCTACCTCTTTCTCACTCTCCCTCTCTCTTCCTCCACATATTTGTCGCTACACCTTTCTTCGTCTTTACCTCCTTTCTAGCTTATTTTGGTTCTGCATCCACTTACCTCTCTTTCTATCTATGTTTGTCCCTCTTTGTCTTTCCCTATCTTCATATTCTGTCTGTCTCTAGTTTTCTTAGCTTCAATCTAAATTTCTAACTTCCCCCCTATCTTCTATTCTTTAACAGCCTCCGACACGCTCTCTGTCTTTCTGTCTCTCTCTCTCTCTCTTTCTCTCTCACTATCTCCTCACTTCCCATCTAACTCTCTCTGACGTATGTCTGCATCCCTCCCTGATGGCTCCATTTTGTTCCTGTATTAACATCAAAGTACATTAATATATAATAAATGTCATCTGCCACAAATAGCTAATAATTGTTTTAATAGAACTAACATAGTCGAGAGTATACTAGTTAGTGCATCACTAATGTGCACTTGTGTCTCCATGTACAGACTTCGTACAGACACATACATTTGCAAATGCAAAACCAATTATTTAGCAATTCCACCTCTTACACACTGGCCTTTGTGGGTCGTAAGAAAGGTCGGTTGGGGCAATCTATTTATGTGCATTATGCGCTTGCACTTGGCTTTGACCGTGATTGTTAATGGCATTGAAACGGATCGATAAATGAGCAACAGTCGTGCTCTGTGGCAAGGTGGGAAGGTGGTGCGGGTGGTGCGAGTGGCCGTGGCCGTGGCCGTGGCCGTGGCACGGGGCAGGAGCAAGTCATCCACTTACCGTGCGTCAGTATGTTGATGGTCTCGTTGTGCCAATAGAAGAGACTGAGCAGGCATCCCCTGAAGGTCTGCAGCGGACGGTATCCTTTGAGGACATACGGATTGAATTGCAGATATTTGGGCATGTCCTGCCACTGCAGCAGCTGATCCATATTAGCCGATGCCATCGTTGTGCTGCTGTTGCCTGTTGCTAGTGTGGTTGTTGTTGCTGTCGCCGGCGCACTCGATATGCTGGCGGATGCTGTTGTGGTTGTTGCAGCTGCTGCTGCTGTTGCTGCGATTGTTGCTGCTGTGGTTGGCGCGGTGGTTGTTGGTGCTGCTGTTGTTGTTGTTGTGGCTATTGATGGTGCTGTAAGCAAGGCAGACATTGGCGTTGTGGAAGCGTTCGTGGAAGACGTTAATGAAGTGGTACTTAATGACGCTAGTGCCGAAGTTAAATTCTCCCCATGTCCAGCCTCGCCGCCGGCCAAATCCTTGAGGCCGTTCATGACTATACCATGCGACGCATATGGCTCGCCGTTGCCGGTGCCGCCGGCCAGGCCATCGGCAAGGCCGACCTCATGGCTGATGCCGCGAACGCGCGCCGGCGTTGTCGGCGGCGAGGCAGACATTGACTCGACGGTGCTGCCTAGGCAATTGGCAATATCGTGCTCACAGCACACGTTGCATGGAGCTGGCGCAGCGTTGGCAACAACTGCCGGCACGTAGCTAGGCGCCGGCTTAATCTTGGGCTTGCTGATCAGCTTGCTAGCAGAGGACTTGCTGCCCGGCTCGGTGCTCAGGTCAACAACAACGGCAGCAGCGGCGGCGGCAGCAGTGTCCATGCCTCGAGTATAAGAGCGTTCAATGGCCGGTTCTATAAATTGGCGGCAACAGCAACTGAAATCAAAAGTTCATGTCATGAATTATAAACTAGGACGCAGAGCTATAAAAATGCTTCACATAAAACTCACACAATCCCCTCTCTTTCTCATTCTCCCACTCACTCTAGCCCTCTAGCTCTTCACAATCACACACACACACACTCACACACATGCATGCAAGCGTGCGCACACACACAATCAGGCTTTTATGTGTTACGTATACGCCTCGCTGTCCTGTGCCAAAAAAGCACGTGCTTACGTACGAAAAAGAGACCAGGACAATGTCAACACACACAGGCCCAGCTGCCTCGTGACCCAAAAAGGATTTGCGGCCATATGTATGTATGTATGTATGTCTGTACACATGTGTATGCACATGCATAGAGTCTACTTTCTTCTTCTTCTTCTGCTTCTTTTTTGCAGACACGGACTATTTTGTTAGGTGGCCGAAAGTGAATATTTATTGTGAATCACGCGACTTGCAGGCGACTTCTGCCTGTTTAGTAAAAATCGATAGGCTATACTTACATCTGGCATGCGCCTCGTCCAAAAACTAAATGTTAATTTTTGTTCAATGCAGTTTAATGGCAACAAAATGGCCAAAAAGCGCAACACAATTTTGCCTGCATTCAGACCGCAATGCAGCTGCTGCAGAAACTCCGTTTGGAAGCGTGTGGGCGGGGCGCGGGTGGATGTGAACACGTTTTGGATAACTTTTGGTATAGCTGCTGCTATGAGCTTTGACTAAGTTGGTGGCTATTACGGCTGTGATGTGGGCGCGGCATACCGTTCGGCAGACACTCGTTTAATTATTCAGCCATCAGACGCGCCCTAATGTTGATTTCCTCGTGAATTTTTAATAGTCTAATTTTTGTGATTTTTTTTTTTTTTTTTTTTTTTTGATTTAGTTGCGGACACGGAAAATACTACAAGGCGGGAGCAGGCTTCGCAGCGCACGTTGGCGTAAGCACGTCAGTATCTGACTGAGGACGATAACGATACCGTTATGCTTTGTATTGTTATGCAATTGAATTGCCAGTATTTTCATTAGGCGCCAACCAGAAAAAACGAGAGCGCGCGCGCATTGCACGACAGCTGATAAATTTTAAATCTGCCACAGTGGCAACGCCGCCGCGCTTGTTTCTCAACACTGGCCCATGTAACCATTCTCAACGCTGTGGTGGCAACGCTTACGCAGTAGACACTGAGCAAGTCAGCTGCGGACGCGCTTGGCTTGATTGTAATTCAATTTTTTAAAACATATTAATTACAGTAGGCTTTGCTTTTCTTATTGTCAAAAAGTGTAGTTTTTTAATTGAAAGTTTTACAATGCTTTCAGCTTTTGTGGAAAGATAGGAAGCTGCCCCACTTGGGCGGCAAGAACGGCATAGCACGGAATTGCGCCAAATATTACAATAACAAATCGGACGCAACCTAAAAAAGGGATCAAGTGCAATTCTGATTTCAATTCATCTGATTTATTTGGGAACTTGTATACTAATGACCTCAAGCATTACTCAAAAAGCAGCTCAAACTTGGCAATTGCTGAATCGAGTTATTGGTGGCTGGTGGAACCGTTTATATTTGCCCCGATCTCCATTTCTAGCAGTAACAGCGCCATCGTCAGTAGAAAACTCAGAAACTCAAGAAGAGGAAGAGGTAAGATAATGATAAACGTAAACCAATTTTCTTTCACATACAAACACCCATGTCGATGTGTATGTGAACCGCTGCGGCTACCTGCTAGCTTAGACGATATCCAAGGCAAAAACAAAAAGGCAACCAAAGTGGACAAGCGACAGCGAGCGGCTGTTTTGCAAATCGCGCTGAAAATTCAGCTGCTGTGGTGCTGCCACACTTTAAAATGAATTAGTAGATTATTATAATTTATACAATTAGCAACAAAAAGCCATTTGTATGAAAGAATCTCTGAAAAATTGCATTTAAATTATGACCGCCAGATAGCTGAAATACTAAAATCCGTATTTTACTATTGTTGTATTTATTTTGCGCGAGTTGACAGTTCCAGGCATTTAGTACGCCAAGATGGCAGCTCTCAGCAGACGTGGTGAATTTAATGAAAGTGACATGGAATATGTGTAGAAAAAACACGATTTTCATAAAAAGAAAATCATATTTGTAAAGTAATAAGCGTGTTTCTGTGCCTAGGTTAGGGTCTAAAACACCAATAGAGTCTGTGAGTTCAGTGCTGCAGTTAACATATGCCTGCCAAATTGGCCAGATAGCAAAACAGGCAGCTGCGTAAATTCGACAGACGCTTTGCAAAGCGGACAACAACAACACAAGACAATACACACACAAATCAATTTTCGCGCTGATTTTGGATTTAGCTGCAACAGCAAAACAAGTTTAGCGTGCTCCATTAACAAAAAGCAACGAAATATCAAGCGTTGAAGGTATGATATGCCTTACCCCCTGACTCTTTCGCCCACAGTATATGCAAGAGCGAAACCCCCCCACACACACGAAGCACAATCGCACACACACACACAAACACTGCTACTCGCGCATCAGCATTGTAAATGAAAGACACACATGAACACACACAGAGGCACTTACGTTTGCCTTTGACCAAATGTAAAATACTATGCTTTGCCTTGCTGCGCCCGAACTGCGTTTGTGACGTAGGCACAATGCTCGTGTGCTTAAAACACTATGCGCATGTGAATAACTATATATGTATATTTATATATTTGTTGTTTTTTTTCGCTTCACTTTACAGATGCCACGAACTAGGCGACGCCATCACTCGAGGGATCGCTCCTCAGCCGGCACACGAGACAAACGTAGACGGCTTGATACTGGCGATCTTTCGCCACCCTTAGCTGAAGCACCGTCGCCGTAAGTTGCAAATTTCTACTCAAAATTTATATATACATATGTATATAGAGCATATATGTATGTTACCAGGGGCAAATATTGCTCAATGAGTAGCAGCCATATGCTTAGCCAAAAAAATTAGTCATTATTTCGCTTGCATTATAATATCGTTGGCATTTGTTCTTTATAATTAGTCCGCGGCTAACAAAGACGCATCACACCCGATCGGCGGCCAAGCGACGGAGGCATGAAATTGATGCAAACACATCTCATATATCCAAGGAGCCAACGTGAGTAGCTCAAATACGCAGTAAAATTAACTATTTATATTATATTTTGTTTCACTTTTAAGAGAGGATGTAACCATTTAATACTTTATATACATATATTTTAAATCAGAATTTATTGTCCACACCCCGTTGGTATATACAGAAAATATTTTCTTAATTTTTCAATAGCTAAAAATAAGAAAGATATTTGAATATCTACTCTGTTTATTAAAGTTAAGCCTAATCAAGTGCCATATTAGTAGATATTTACTTTATTTTATTGATTGATACTCTAAAGTATATATTTTTGATAGTATTATTGTCATTACTCACTTTGTTATTCTCTAATTGGACAAATGTAACTGACAAAATTCAAATACATGTCCTTTAATTAACTTTTGCTGCTGCTTCGCCTGCCCTTTCATGTCTGATTACTTGGTCTTATCGGCAAAGATCTATATGGAGTTTCCAATCATCGTCTGATGCAAATTCATGACAATGTCCTGCCCACGCTTCGACTCCTGCAGTGTTGGGCTTTTTCTTTTGAATGGCTTTTTAACGATCGTTTCTTTAATGATCGAGGCATTAAAAAGCAACGTCAAGTAGTCCCATTGCAAGAGAGCGACAATTTAAGCATTGGGCCATATAAGGAAGGTGAAACTCTCCTGTTCCTGTAAGTGTCACAAGTTAAGTTTTTGGGCCAGTCATTGTGTGAAGAGGGAAACTACAGACTTGCCTCTTGACTTAGTCAGCTTACTGTAAATTTATGCAGTGACTGCGATTTCTTTGTGCCAACTGCAATTAACCCGCTTCAGAGTTTTTGGGGAGGTTTCGTGGCGTGGGCGTGTGTCCTGCCCGTTGGATGATTTCCTTGCTGCAGTTGATTTAATTTATTCACTGGCGTATTTAAAACATATTTGCATATTACTCAAAACAACGCAGCACAGACAACGACTGAGGTGCGACGTTGTCACATTTATTATTGTTTTATTTTGTTATTTGTTATTTTTATAAACTTGGCCTGGCCTTTTTAGGAATGGCCTCAGCCACGGACGCCACAACAGCATCAACATCAACATCGGCATCGCCATCTCCTACTCTTCCCCGCCTTGGAGTCGTGGCTGCGTTTGGCTTAATCAGTGTCGCATTTTGTAATTTATTTGCCACTAGCTGTGTCGCTTTCTTTGTCGTAAACTTCTGGAATTCATGCGCAACAGTCGCCTTGTTTATTAACCTTTTCATTTTGCAATAAAAACCCGCTTGCCAAGTGTTCACAAGTACCCAGATTAATTGCTTAAGCAGCGGCTTGGCTCTGCTCATTATTCATACATCTTGCAACGCGGAAGTGTTAACAAATTTGTTAGCCAAAAAAAAAAAAAACTAAGCAAACAATATTAAACTCAAATATTGCATAGGAATCAAATGGTTTAGGGGGATTGATTAGAAATTGAAAACATTATATGAATATATCAAACATTCTGATGAAGGCTTAGCTTTTCGATCTGAATTTTAAATTAATAAACTGTATTTTTGGTGGAATCGTAATACGTCCCAAAACTTGTACTTTTTAGTAAATCAAAACAAAATGTAAAACTTTGGATGAAAATCCTGTAGTTCCTACAATTTTCCAGATTAGTTGATACATCTCATGTAATACAGCAATAAAGGAACTGTCGTTTCAAAGTCTATTTATTCTCGAATGAAAGTTGATAATGTCATACTTAAATCGTACAAGAACATGAATACTATATAAAGAGTGAAGAGATGCTCTCTTCACATTGTTTCATATACTCGGACTACTAAATTAAACTCTGACTTACCCATTTTTGGTTACAGGGTATATAAATTATACTCAACTGTCAAAACATTGCCGTATTTCCGCTATTTATTGTTTTTATATTTTTTATTGCATATACATATTACATACATATATACAATTTCAATTGTTCAAATATATGTATATATATTTGTATGTGTGTGTATGGATGGGTGTATTACTACTGTATCATACAGTCTGTATGAGCTGTCAATTGGGCGCACACGCACAGCGTACGCTACGCGGCGAATTCAACATGCGGCGAATCGCGCTGTTCGCTGTGTTGTTGGCTGGCTAAGCAAGATCAAACTGTAAACTGGAAATGCGCGTCGGCGTCAACGTTAACGTCGACGACGCGTCTTTGCGGCGAGCTTCAGGCAACCGACACTTGTTCGCTGCGGACTTGTCGTACGAAAGCTCAGTCGCAACGACAACTTGCAAGCGAATGGAGGTGCTGGCTTCGGACGTCGCCGCCGTGCAGCCTCAACATCAGCAGCAACAATAAATACAACAAACAACAACTGAGTGCCTTTATGAAAGAAATGTAAAAAAAATTGCAAAAATTGTGTTCATAATGTGCAACAAATGCAGCTGTCAAGTGTGCAATTTGTTTATGTGCGAGTGCGAGTACTTGCGTGTGTGCGTGCTTAGTGCATATTGAAATAGCTACAACAACAACAACAATAACAGCAGCAGCAACTGCCTGAAACAATTTGTTTATGCATCCTGCAACCACAGGGGCAATTGCTTTAATTTATAACAAAATCTATTTTCAATATAATTTTCAATGCTATTCACATTTTGTAGACGCCAAATGGCGCCGCCTGAGTTTGGCCAAGCAGCTAACTTGTCTTGGTTGGGTTAACTAATTTTGATAAGATATGACGAAGTCGACACACAGACGCGCCTACACATACTTGTGCTTCTATTCATATATATGTATATGTATATGTAGCTTTTGCATATTCATATTGAAGAATTCAACTCTTATCGTAGCCGGACATACTGATAACGTCTTAATTGTAAGATTTCACGCATTTCCGATTTAAATTCATTTCAAATTCGTATTACTCATGCTCCGTTTGCTGTCGTCACTTGAGTCATTAGCCAAGGTATTACCAGCTGGAGCTGCCACAACAAGTTGTTCGCTGGTTGTGGTTCAACTTTTGTTTTGACCCGTTTGCGTTTCCTTTTCGAATCAGGTGAAAAAACTATAAAAACAGAAAATGAGTAAAAAAAAAGTGTGTGAAAACTGGTCGGAGGACCTGTTGTAAGGCCACTTTCTACCAAAGCCTTGTATTTTTGTTTCTTTCTTTCTTGTAAATTGCATAAAGCCAAAGTAAACTGGTTAGACACTATTGTCGGGGTCCTATCAATGACAATAACTTGTCAATTGGATTTGCTTTTGCTGACGGCACAGAAGGGGGCGGGCAGACAAAATCGCGGCTAGGTTCAGGGTTAGTTTCGCGGCTAATTCAATTTTTCGTAATGCTGACATGTGCAACAGCAACAAAATGCGGCCAGCAAGAAGTCGCATAAATGCAATCGTTCCACAACTGGCATGTGGCACAACACTTGCCTAGCGGGGCAAGTGCTGGGTGGGGGAAGGAAAATCGTGCGGAGGCAAACACTGTAAACCAAAAGACACGAACAAAATTCATAAGCCAATGAGAACGTGTTAATTACACGACAGAAAAAAGCACTGCTCGATAATTTATTGAAATGAAATGAGTGGGTGGGTGGGTACTGGGCTCAGGCAGAGTAACGTGCGGAAGATAGGGAGACGCAGAGGAGGCACATGTAGCGTGTGTGCACAGCATTGAAAATTAAATTGAAAAAAATTGCGCCACTTTTAAATGTTGCAGATACAAAAGATAAAGATATAAAAAATAAACGGAATTAAAATTTTGCGCGCGCGTTCAAAGTAAATGCAAGCAAACGTTTAAATTTTAACGAACGCCAACAAAAACAACAGCCTTCGATCGTCAATGATAACATTAAGAGCAAAAAACAACGAATTTCATTAACAACGACAAGAACAACGAAAAGCTAACAAAATGCCCATCGTGGGACAGCAATATGCTAACGGATTTCGTCCATATAGCTCCTTCCGAGTGCCGCGTAGCAGTTGTGGCTACAACAACACCAACTGCAACAACAAACAGAATGAACAGCAACCGCTGAGCACGAATGGCGTCAACAGTCGAGCAGCAACAGCAACAACAAAGACAACGGCAACAACAGCAGCTGCCAAGGGCATTAGTCAAAAGAACAACACTGTCTCAAGTTCTTCGTGCTCCTCCTCGAGTTCACTCAATCAATCAACGGGATTAAGCAACGGCTTTAGCCGCCAGCAGCCCTGGCGCAGCAGCTACTGCAGCAGCAATCGGCACAGACAGCAGGAGACGCAGATGCAGCCGCAGTTGCCATTACAGCTGCAACGGAACGGCAACGTCAAGCCGCTTACGCCTAAGCTAATCAGACGCATTGAAAACACCTGTGCCACGCCCAACGCCAGCTCACGTTATGGCAAGCCACGTGCGCCAGCGCCGCCTGCTGCCCGCAAATTAAATCAGTCAGCGCTGCAGTCGAACCAGACCTCAAATTCCTCACAGAAACGCGCCTACCAGGCGACAAGTGCGCGCTGCGCCAAAGAGAACTATCCCGTGACACGGAATACCCAACGTTCCACCAAGAACTATCCAGCTCCACTGCCACCGCAGCAGTCGCAGCGCAAGCAGCAGCAGCAACAGCAAAATGATCTCATTACGTCGAAGGCCACGCCGCTGGCGCAGCGCCGGCAGCTGCCAACAACGCCCAAGCTTAACTTGAGACAGCGCGGAGCAGCAGCGGGAGCAGGTGGAGCTGCTGTGAAGGGCGAGGGTGGTGGCTCCTCGGCAGGCAGCAGCGATTCGCATGACTCGCCCAAGTTGAAGAAGGCCTTCTCTAAGAACTTTCCACAGGGACTGCCTTTTGAGGATGAATTTTATGGCAGTCGCAATCGCTCCTATTCGCAATCCTCAAGCAATTATAGTTTCTATAGCTCTGTGGGCGCACCAGCCACGCCTCAAGACGAAGACGACGATGAGTTTCAGCGCAAGCCCGCCACGGATGAGGCGCTGTACGTGGACTTCTCCAAGGTGGTGCACAGCCACAAGCAACAGCGTCAGTATGTGCCCGCCAGCTCCTGGATACGGGCCTCGCCCGATCACGAAGAGCTACTCCGGAGCACAAAAACTAGTCACAATGGACCGCTCACACCTGCCCAGCAGCGACGCAAGAGCGCCAAATATGCCCGCTCCATGCACGATTATCTATATAGTGACGACTCCAATACGAATTTGACGAGCACCAAGCATCGGCTTTCGGTGGTCGATGAACCCGAGGATGGCTACTACAGCTATGCAGCTGGCACACCCGAACCGCAGACACCGCCAACGCCTCGAACGGATATTTATGTGGCCGCAGCATCGTGGGCACCCAAGCCGCTCTATCCCGACCACGTACTGTTGCCCAACCACGTCGACAGCAATAACAACGATTGCCGCAATCTCAGGAGCTCCAAGCAGCAACAACAACAACAGCATCAGCAACAGACAC
This sequence comes from Drosophila hamatofila, assembly GCA_035045345.1. Taxonomy (NCBI): domain Eukaryota; kingdom Metazoa; phylum Arthropoda; class Insecta; order Diptera; family Drosophilidae; genus Drosophila; species Drosophila hamatofila. The sequence continues at coordinate 13,198,229 of JAWNPA010000020.1, forward strand.
GACGTCGGTCCGAGCACTTGGGGTCCACGACGTGTGAGTATAAGTGAGTATCTCTCAGCAATAGCAGAAGCATGCGGAAATTGGAGCTAGATTCAAGTGGTTTCCAGCAGCAGCAGCAGCTCAGTCTGTGGCTTCTCCTGCTTGAGCTGTTGGCTAAGCGTTCTGTCAGCACTTAAAACTTAAGTCGTTCCTCAATTTGTTGACGTTTGGTCCGCTCAAGATCTCTCTCTCTCACTATCTCGTCCGTCCGTCCAAATTTGGTCAAGCACACCGCCCCTACTTATACGAACGAGCCATAGCTTAATGAGTTGAGGCAAACTAAGCGCCGCTTTTGTACCTCACAGCTCGGCTTGGCGATTTTTATGTTCTACGTGCCGCTGGCGGCAGCTCTCGGTCCTCCACACTGAAGTGGCACACTTCATATGGAGCACAAGATATATTTTTTTGGCCTCATTTGCATTTGGGCTTTGCACTCTCTGTCAAGCACTTGCTAGGGTTACCTTTCTACGACTCATGTCCATGTCACCAACCCCAAATAAAATAATAATTATACACTTTTCATTGCATAACTATGCAGCTAGAAATTGTGTTTGATGTGTGACCTGAAAACTGGATTTCTTCTATCTAAAATTTCATAAATGTATTAAACTTAAGAACAAAAGTTAAAATATCAGAAATTTTTTACTAGTTTCAAATGAAGCAAAGTCATTATACCCTGATTTCCCATTTTCAATGAATTCAGGGTGTAAAAATATTTCAAATGTATTTTATTATAAAATTAAAGCAGTATTTACGAAAAACGAGCTCACCTTAAATAATAATTGAATATTGGATTATTATTATTTTATTTTAATTTTTTTTTTATAAACCTGTTTTGTACATTTTTTTTTTTTTTTTCGTTTTCAAATATTAATACAGCAATTATGTCAGCAGCTGCCACAGGTAGCCAAGTGTTATTCTACTGTCTGCCCCTAAAGGTGGGCTCGGTTGGGTCGACCTAACAGACTTGTCTTGGGAGGGGCTTAAATACTTCAGTTATGCCGTAGTCTTGGCTTTTGTTTCGACTGCTACACTATTTATACCCTGAACCCATTGAAAATGGGATTTCAGGGTATAATGTTTTTGTGAAAATGTATGTAACAGGCAGAAGGAGGCGTGGCAGACCCCATAAAGTATATATATTCTTGATCAGGATGACGAGCTGAGTTGATCTAGCCATGTCCGTCCGTCCGTCCGACCGTCCGTCCGTCCGTCCGTACTAACGCAGAGATCTCCTAAACTACAAGTGCTAGAGACTTGAAATTTTACATGTATACTCGTGTATACCATACGCAGTACGAGTTTATCATATTTTTTCGATAACTCATCCCATTTCTTTTTTATCGATAACAATCGAAAATCTGACTTTGTTTTTAAAGCCTAGTTTGAATACTGTTAGACCTAGAGACTTCAGATTTACTGTGTAGATTAATGTGATGAATACAAAGATTTTGTCATTTACAGATTTTGGATGCCACGCCCCCTTCGCCCCAAATTTGAAAAAAACGTATATCAAGTACTAGAGACTTGTGCTTTGGCATATACACACATTTGAATGTTATTATTACGTTCTGAAAATTTGATGAAGATAGTCCCACTACAAAAAGATTTATTCAACAAACAAATTTTCGTAATATATCCCACACGGCAGCCCAAGCGCAGTAACTGCGCAGTTAGCAGAGCAATTGTTTATGCGTTCGTATGGATGCATGCGTACGGGTGTGTGTATGTGTTTTTGTATATGTGCATGAAAGATGTGTAGAATGATTGGAACCAGTACTTTGCAGGGTTCAGGGTATCTCCTAGTCGAGCAGTCTCGACTAGAGCCCTCTTACTTGTTTTATTTTTATTTTCATGCTGGCTTTTTTTTGCTTCTGTTTTGCTCTCGAGCTCGTTTATCTGACGTTTATCGCGCTCCAAAAGAAACCGGACTTGTCTCCATAGTCCATATACGCTCATAATCGATGCGACTACCGCCGGCAGCAGCAACAACAGCAATGAGAACAATGAAGTTGACTCGACGCTGTCTTGACTTTTGAGCACACTATTCTCGAGCAGTTCCGACAACTGCAAGGCAGGCCGAAAATTTACACATGCAACGCATTGTGCTCCCCTCGCACAGCGTTCAGAAGCTCCGTTAGCGATCCAACCGCAAGTTGGGGGGAAATAATATAAAATGATTTATATTGTTATTTTATTGACTTCCTATAAATGCACTCAGCCAAAAGGTGATTGACTACAGTATAAAGCAATAATAATAATAATATTAAGAAAAATAATGCAATCTTTGCAATCAGTTTTAAAAGTTTCCATGCTTCCTTTTGTGAGTTGTTTATTTTGGTGTTGTTGTTGATCGAACAACAACACAAAGTTCGGGCGGCCATTTGCCATTGCCAGTTGCCAAAATATTTGTTAGCTTTTTGTTGATTTCGCTTAAACGTTTGTTTGTTTTTGTTAACTGTAATGGCCGGCAATGTTGTTGCTTTGTGTAGGGTATACATTACATTACGTTCATTGAACCGCGCAATACGCGTGCGATCTCTCGTTGAACAATGAGTGCCTGCATAATGCCCGACAGACAAACGGGCAGACCAACTGCTGGACTGCGCTGACTCAGAGCCGCGCTTCGCTCCTGACATGTTTGATCGGCTGCCCCTGCCCTGACGCACAAAGCCCAGCGGCAGCAGCGGGGACCCAACAGTTGTCGTACGGTTGCCCGTTTCTCTTTGTCATCTCTCTGTCTGTCCGTCCATCTTTTTCTTCCAGTATGTCAGTCTATCTGTCTGCTGCTTTATTTGCAGTGCTCGCAATTTGTTTGATTTGCGTTCGATGTCTTTGTCTGCTGTTGGGTGTGTTTGCGCAGACGCAACCATTGACCTTGGACGTTGGGCGAATTCAAAGGCTCGCCGCGACGCCCTCGATTCGCTTCGACGCCCAGATCAATTTACATAAAGCCGTTACTCATGCGCCCTGTGCGCCCAATACGCGCTACTTTTTCCCCCTATATTTGTATTGTTGTATTATTTATAAATTCTTTTTACAATATTTGTAACGGCACTTTATTGTGTCATTTAAAACGTATATCAAGTACTAGAGACTTGTGCTTTGGCATATACACACATTTGAATGTTATTATTACGTTCTGAAAATTTGATGAAGATAGTCCCACTACAAAAAGATTTATTCAACAAACAAATTTTCGTAATATATCCCACACGGCAGCCCAAGCGCAGTAACTGCGCAGTTAGCAGAGCAATTGTTTATGCGTTCGTATGGATGCATGCGTACGGGTGTGTGTATGTGTTTTTGTATATGTGCATGAAAGATGTGTAGAATGATTGGAACCAGTACTTTGCAGGGTTCAGGGTATCTCCTAGTCGAGCAGTCTCGACTAGAGCCCTCTTACTTGTTTTATTTTTATTTTCATGCTGGCTTTTTTTTGCTTCTGTTTTGCTCTCGAGCTCGTTTATCTGACGTTTATCGCGCTCCAAAAGAAACCGGACTTGTCTCCATAGTCCATATACGCTCATAATCGATGCGACTACCGCCGGCAGCAGCAACAACAGCAATGAGAACAATGAAGTTGACTCGACGCTGTCTTGACTTTTGAGCACACTATTCTCGAGCAGTTCCGACAACTGCAAGGCAGGCCGAAAATTTACACATGCAACGCATTGTGCTCCCCTCGCACAGCGTTCAGAAGCTCCGTTAGCGATCCAACCGCAAGTTGGGGGGAAATAATATAAAATGATTTATATTGTTATTTTATTGACTTCCTATAAATGCACTCAGCCAAAAGGTGATTGACTACAGTATAAAGCAATAATAATAATAATATTAAGAAAAATAATGCAATCTTTGCAATCAGTTTTAAAAGTTTCCATGCTTCCTTTTGTGAGTTGTTTATTTTGGTGTTGTTGTTGATCGAACAACAACACAAAGTTCGGGCGGCCATTTGCCATTGCCAGTTGCCAAAATATTTGTTAGCTTTTTGTTGATTTCGCTTAAACGTTTGTTTGTTTTTGTTAACTGTAATGGCCGGCAATGTTGTTGCTTTGTGTAGGGTATACATTACATTACGTTCATTGAACCGCGCAATACGCGTGCGATCTCTCGTTGAACAATGAGTGCCTGCATAATGCCCGACAGACAAACGGGCAGACCAACTGCTGGACTGCGCTGACTCAGAGCCGCGCTTCGCTCCTGACATGTTTGATCGGCTGCCCCTGCCCTGACGCACAAAGCCCAGCGGCAGCAGCGGGGACCCAACAGTTGTCGTACGGTTGCCCGTTTCTCTTTGTCATCTCTCTGTCTGTCCGTCCATCTTTTTCTTCCAGTATGTCAGTCTATCTGTCTGCTGCTTTATTTGCAGTGCTCGCAATTTGTTTGATTTGCGTTCGATGTCTTTGTCTGCTGTTGGGTGTGTTTGCGCAGACGCAACCATTGACCTTGGACGTTGGGCGAATTCAAAGGCTCGCCGCGACGCCCTCGATTCGCTTCGACGCCCAGATCAATTTACATAAAGCCGTTACTCATGCGCCCTGTGCGCCCAATACGCGCTACTTTTTCCCCCTATATTTGTATTGTTGTATTATTTATAAATTCTTTTTACAATATTTGTAACGGCACTTTATTGTGTCATTTATGGCAATGCCAACAACAACTACACCAAGCAGCAACAAAGTAGCAAAAGTTGTCATCGCTTCGCTTTTAGCCCAAGCACAAGCCAAAAATTCCGGTTTCTCATTATGTTTCACTTTAAAAATACTGACCTCTACTTTAATCAAAGTGGTTGAAAAAGAATCGTATAAAGTTATTCAAAGATTTGCCGAACCAGGGCTGCCTAATTGCTTTTGAGTTCTGTTCTGTACAAATATGTTAAACAGTTAGCATTAAGGTGGAAATGGAAGTAATAGCTTCAAGGTCTAACTCCAAATTCTAGCAAGTAGAACTTTTGATGCTAATCTACCCGGTTATTATGTTTATATATGTGTATATATATACATATAGATTTAGCAATTATTTCTGTTTCGGCAATTATGTTTTGTTTTCAATTTCTGTTTAAAGCTTTAATCATTCCTAGTGGTTTTTCTAGACCATCTCTTCGTTTCTATGCCTCACAGTGACGCATGCGTTCATAGTTCAATGGAAGCACAGAATCGAACAATAATAATAGCAAATTATTAACGCTTTTTATTGTGCATTCGGATTTCGGCCGCTTAGGGGGGAGGTTAGGCAGAAAGGGGGTTACATACATATGTACGGTACGCTTTTGCTTAATGTATTTTATGGCATTTTCAGGGTCAACACAACAACAACAAAATATAGATATATGTATATACATATATAAATTTCTCGCATCGCAGCAAATGTTTGTTGGCTGCTGGTGGGTTTAAAGTGTCTCAGCTGTGCTCTGTGCAGTGCTCTATGTAAATCGTGCGAGAAACTGGTTTTTCGAATGATTAATTTCATATGGCAAGAGTCAAAGAAACTTTTCTCACATATTTCGATCCACACATTCAGATATACATACATATATTTACATAGCCAAACAAAACGTTCAGAGCGTTTTGTAGTGAAGTGCAGAATTGAGTTTTGTTGCCTTTGTCAATTTCTCGACATTTGTCACAACTCAAGCACACAATTTTGTAGCCATAAATCTACTGGAATTCAGGTATGCATATATCAGGAACTTGGCCAAGACAAAGACATGCTGTAGTGCGTGGTGCTTATTCAGACAAAGGGGGTTTTACTTGATAAAAGACGTAATTTAATAATATGAAGATTCGGTCAAGGCCAACACAGAACTCGAGATAAACAAGTAAATGCTAGGAATCGGCCTTGTGAAAGGGGCTAGGCGAGGCAATCTGTAAACTGTCTGCGAAAACTCATAGCCGATTGCGAAAAATTTGCCATAGAACCGGCCGCTTAACTGCCCACGATTCTTATAAAATATAAAGATCTATATACACATATGGGTGTGCCCCGACAGTCGGAGATTGCTTAATGTTATTACATCATTGATAATCGTATCTTATCACCATTTCAATATATAACCATAAGTTCTTATTTGAAATCACATAATGGCATAAATTTATATTCTCAACATTGATAAATGGGTCACTGAGCAGAGTCGTCGACTCATTAAGCAGGAATAAAATTAACTTCACAATAGATATAGATATAGTAAGCTCCATAACAGAAAGCCTGCTGTGTACATAGTTACAAAAGTTTATTGATAGTTTTCCATTTTATCTTATCTTATCGGCTGTGAACCAATTTTCTCCGAGTCTTGTAGCATATCTGGAGTATCTTCGATTGCTAACTATGTTAAGTGCAAGTTCGATATTGAACTGATTTTGCAGTTGAATTCAATTTTGGGTTCAGCTGCACTGCATTTCCATTTATATCCGTCCAAATCAGTTGACCCCAGGGCACTCACTTGCCTGGCCAATTACCTTAAGCCAAAAACAAGAATTAATACCTGCCACCCAAATTGGGCAGCTACTTAATGAGAGTTTGACTTACGTGTGTACGAGTGCGAACAGTTTCACAAGTCCAAAAAGTCGACGTCTCGTCATTAATATCCAATTAAAGTTTGCCATAAATGTTGTTCTAATTTGCACGCGTCGCGTCATTAATCAAAATCCAGACCAGAAATACAACATATTGAAAAAGTTTCGCCTATGTCGTCTAGTTCTCAATCTCTCAATCGCGGGCTGATTGAAAATTACGAGCACTAATCAATATAAAATGGAAATTCTGTTCCACTTAACATAATGCAAATTGTCCGTACAATTATTTAATTTAACATGCGCATTTTAAAAGCTAAAAGAATGGAAAAATTAAAATGTTAATAACATTATGTTGTTATTTAAAGACAAATTTTAGTTAACATGAAAATGTTAGCAACAGCGGAAACGCTTTTCAAAATATGCCTGTTAACTTAACATAAAACTGCTATTACCAGTGAGCAATTAAATAAATAAAAAATATGTATTTAAATTAATTTCAATTCTTCATTAAATTGATCAAAAATATGAAAACGAATTTTTATGTGCATTTCAAGCATTTCCTCTCTTAAATATACTTGCGAAAAGTGTTCTTAATGCGGCGTACTTATCAAGCGACTCTCGTTTGTGCATATTCCTATTATTAACTACCGTATAGCCATAAGAGGCACATGCTCTGCTGCCGCTTAGATTTGACGCCAGTCAAAAATCTATTGTTGGTGCGGCTGCTGCTGGCCGAAAGCCAACAAACAGCCAAGAGATTTGAGCCTACATACAAAACCGTTCGCTGACTTCTTGACTGTTTGTTCAGCCTGGCTTAAAGTGAGCGCAGGCGTTGAGCTTTTTGTCATGTGTGTGTGTGTGTGTGTGTGACTTTGCAGCTGTGCACTCGCATGTGTGTGTGAGTGTAACGTACTTGTAGTCAAAGTCACTTTCAGCTTCGTTGCGTTCTCATAATTTTTGTGACCAAATTTAGAGGCGATCGCAGCAGCAGCAACAGCCGCGCAGCACGTGTGGGCGAGCATAAACCCAAAAAATAAAAATAAATAAATAAGTAAATAAAAACAAATCAAATTTTGTCGTATTTCGCTAGTCTTTAGAAAAAAAGTTTATAAGGCAGCTGCTTTTATTTTTTAGCAGTGTTTACCTTATTAGCATATAGTCTTGTCTTCACTTCTTGGCGGCAGCGCCTGCCTAGGTCAGTTATCTCCAAACCGATCAGATCAGATCGTGGTAGCTGCTGATTCATGCTAAGATCTTGTCTACATGACGGTCTGCCCACCCGCATCTGAAGCCCGCTTGGGCGTGTCGTGTATATATATATATGTGTGTGTGTGTAAGTGTTTCTGTGTGTGTGTGTACAATTGATGTAATATGGCTACCGTTGTTGTTATTATTGACACAGTTTCTGGCCTCGCACAGTTGTTGCCTCTGCCTTTGGGTTAAGCTCCGCACTTAAGCTTTTACGCTGGGGATTTTGTGCCGTGTCATAGGCCTTGCCACTTGGCCGACGACTTTTCAGACGCAATCTCAAAGGCATGTTGCGCTGTGCTCTGGTGGGCAGAGACAGCCAGCTAAGTCAGTCAGTTAGCTAGCTAAGTAGCAAGCTAGCTAGTCAGCCATCCGGCCAAGTTGATTAACTTGATTGGTAACGCAAATTCGCAAGTATTCGCCAACACACACACACACACAGAAACATAGACATACACGCTCGCGCCCAAGAACTCGACGGGAACGCAAAGCGGCAGTAAGGCAAGGCAGCTTAGCGCTGTTAAGTAGCTTTCCATGTTGACTCCATTTACTGTCTAATTCTCGTGGCTGCCGATAATTCGACAGTTGCTGGGCGTTGCGTCAAGGACGGCCATTCATCTGTTTGTCGGATATATGGAGCTCTATAAATATATTATATAATTTATATGTATAGCATTAAGTAATTCTAAAGTTTGTGAACTCGTTTGATTCATTGTCTGTATCTCTTTCTTCTTTGTTATTTATTTTGTTGCAGTTTTGATGACAACCTCTTGTCTTCCCGGCGACGCAAGGAGCGATCCAAGCGTTCGCATCGCAAATCGCCAGCCACTGGGCGGCGTCAGCACAAATACCGTTATAGGGAGGAGACCTCACACTCGAGCTCAAGGCGCCGGCATCGCGATCGCGCCAAGGACGAGCGCGACAGCGGACGCAACAATCGTCAATCGCAAGCTAAGGTAAAAACTTTTCATTTTCTAAACCAAACCATGTAAAACAAACGAACGATTTTAGGCTGAGCAATTCAACAATAATTTTAATTAAAAACACAATTCATTGATTTATGGTAAAAGAAAGATTAAGCAATTAGTTATTTAACCAATTCTAATTCGTATACATACACATGAGATACATATGTAAACCCGATCAAGTTTTCTTCGTATATATTTAAATGTTCTCGCCTCCGCCGCTTGCCAATTTTATTGCAATTTTGAATGAATGTTGTCGTCCTCCCGATCAGTTAACAAATCACCGTTGGAGACACGATGCTGTTCTTTAAGCGTTATTTGGAAAAGTCACAGTTAGCGGCCAAACAGTTCGAGTCCGCGCAAATTCCATGTTACATCAAAATGCGTGAGATGCCCGGGCCCCAACGCATCGATCACCATCGGGATCTGTTGCTGGAGTGCTCCTCGTTGCGCTATATGCCATACACAGAGGATTGGATTGTCATCGAGTACTTTGCTGATCACGATAGTGATTACCTCGTAAGCCTGCTGCTGATTGTCGTAATACCTTCTGAACCGTTCGCTCATTCGTTCATCAGCTGCCCGAAAAGCAACTGTTTGAATAATAAGCGATTGCAACGCATCCACGATCGTCTGTCTGCCTTGTGTTGCCTTTACATTCTGTAAGAAAAAACTGTTTTCGGTTTTTTTTTTCCCCACTATATGCTTGATGACTCTTCATTGCACTCACTCATCACACTCGCTCATCTTATCGCCTTGCGGCACTGTGCTAATTTTGTGATTAAATTGTAATCATTTGCAAGAAAGTGACGAGCTAAATATATAATCAATCTCAATTCTCTTTGTGGTTCTACAACTCACCGCAACATAAAAGAAACCACACACGGATTAAATAGAAAAAGTCGGAGTCTTAATCTAAAATTCACCGTTTATTATGAGATTTTGATAGATTTAAAAAATATTTTCAATTATGCTGGACTAAAAAAAGAACGGAACTGTTATCAGTAATTGAACTGTCTTCGAGAAGTTAGCTTCTATTATAATATATGTATATTAAATATGCTCCCTTCAAATCAAGGTTATTTTTGCTAGAATACCATACCATATGATTAAACTAGAAACTAACGTATCTAATCTTGATCAACTAAAGCATTTCTTTACATTATTAAACATGACTTTGCCAAGTGGTATCAAGGTGCTGTTAACTCTTGTGACTCAAGTATTTGATAAGGCGAACCCGATGATCACAAAATATAAACTAGATCAATTGTATAATATATGTATATGTATGTCTCTAGCAGAGAGAGAAAGAGTGTGTGTGTGTGTGTATCTGCCCTGTGGCGTGAATTGATGATAATCTGTTGAATTAATTGCTCTGGCGCGGGACTGTCCTCGTTATTTTCGTTCAATTGATCATTTGACATTAACACTCGTTGGGTGGGGCGGGCAGTGGCCAGTCAGTGAACGAGCATAGAGCAGAGCATTTGTAGACTGTGTCGCATCAAAGAAGTTCAGCAAGATTCAGTACTTTCGGCAGTTGGAACAGCAATACAAACGGCGGCAATATGCCCAGGAGGCGACGGCGTCGACAGCGGCGCCAACTTTAAATGGCAACAGCAATGGGAACAATGGGGAGTCAGACAACAACAATAGAAAGAGGGCTTTGGTCAGCCGTTGTCAGCTATTGAAGAGGCAACGTAATCTATTCGATTTGGCTGCACTGTGCGATATGCCCGTGGACCGTTATACCGGCGATAATTGGATTCTCGAAGAGTATTTCGTCGATCACAACGACGACTATTTAGTGAGTGAGCGAATGGGAGAACAAGAGCTAACTAACACTCACTCATTCTCAGTGCATGGCTGCATGAGCTGTCCCCTACACAGCTTGCTCTCCCATACACACACACACACACACACATAATCACCTACTCTCTCTCTCTTACTCTCTCGCTGGCCAGCTGATCGAGTGCGCGCGCAGCTGCTCCTCCTAGCGCCTGTGTTTTGCCATTTGCTCAAAAACCGTTTTCGCCTTGGGGGCCGCCGCCATTGGGGTAAATTAAAAATATACCACACACCAACAGTAAAACGGAAAATCCACAATGCTCGGCATGCTTTTTCGTTTGAGCATTTTCCAAATCTGAAACTGAAACAGAAACAGATTCAAATCTTCGTTTGTCGGTTGTGTATCGTTCTCGGCCAACGTACGTCCGAGGCCTTTGGCTAACGTGTAACGGTACGTGTTTCTACACGCGTCTCTCTCTCTCTTTCTCACTCTCGTTCTCTCATACTTTTGCTGCCTACCTCCATCTCACTCCAGCTCACTAACTGTCGCGAATTTGTTTATAATTTGACGTGTGTTGTGTGACTGTGTGTGTGTGTGCGTGTTAAGTATAGGAAAATATCTTTGAAATACATGTTTAGCGATTACTTCACTTGAATTGTCCAAAAGAAAACGCATTTGCCCCTGAGACCAAAGACATATAGACAACTGCAGAAATAAATAAAATAATTATAAAGAGCATTTGTTAAGCATCGAGCGTGACATAATCAGGCAGCCCAAGGAACTAAATAATAAAAAAAACAAAAACAAAAACTTGAACAAATTTAAGTGCTTTAAAAATAAAATCGAAACAGCAGCAAGAACAACTACAAAAGAGCCGCACACAGAAAAAAAAAAACATTAGATAAAAAACATGTATTATAAAGTATAAAGTACTTGCGTAAATTGTTGCCCAAAGACAATTCGTGGTCCAAATGGGTTTTTGATGTGCCATGCGCTTAGTTAAATAATAATCAAAATACACAGCTGTAAAATTGTAAAATTGTAAAATTGAGGCCCCAAATTTGCACTCTATCAAGTATGAAGGAGACGCATTTCGTTTAGCAGAAGAAGAAGAAGAGGCAGAGAGTACAACACAGCGGCCAACCAAATCAAAACAAAACCCTAAAACTAACAAACAGAGCAACAACAACAATTCAATTTACACAAATGGAGCACACACACACTCATTAAAATGTATCTATATACTGGGTATATACACAGACAAGTGAATATATATATATATAGTATATGTGCATCAGAGATCAGCAGGGATTATTCATCAACAGCTAGCCGGGCAGTTCCATCATGTTGATCTATGATGCTGCTGCCCCGTCTTCTTCCTCTTCTTCTTGTGTTCGCCAAGCGATTCGCTTGAAGTTATTTTTGTAATGTTTGGTTTTATTTTTGGTACGCTCGTTTATTTCCACAAAAATATAGCAAAAAGTCCAAGCACACATATTGCCCATATAAGAAAACGAGCCCAAGCTATAGGGAGGAAAAGACTTTTCCTATTTTTCAATACAGCCAAACGTTCTGTTTGACTGTGTATGTCTGATATTTAGACTTGACAAGCAGAGATTTGCAGACAGTAAATACTCGTGCAATGAACTCACAAAAAATTATACAAGCTTTAGAGTTTATTGAAATTTTTATAAACAATGAGCAAGTTGTAAATAAAAAGTTCTTGTTGCTGAAAAATCTTATGCTAAAATGAAATTGGCATTAAAAAAACCAACTGTTTACATAGCTGATTCATTGCAAGAGGTAACACTGTACCATGTGTATTACACATATACACATCGAGATATATGTATATAATATATAAATATATATACATTTATATATCATGTATTATACACTACAACTACTACGCCAATTTATGTGCGTTGTCGTCTTTCTTTCTTGTTTTTGTTTTTTTGTTAAAAATAAAAACAGATTTTGAACAGAGAGGCACACGTTGGCAGAGGCAACTAGCTAAATGAGATCTATATACAATATATATATACGTACATATACATTCGTATATATATATAGATAGATGTACTTTCGTACATATATTACAGGCAGCCAGGGCCGTCACTCACTTGGACATATGTAGACGCCCCATTGGGATGTGCTCATGCTCCAGCAGCTCTCCTACACCATGCTGATTATACATGCGCACCTATATATAGGGCAAGGTATAGACTTTATGGGGGTATTGCCGGGTGGGCAGGCGCTAAACAGGAATCGGCAGATCTGCTTTGGTTTGGTTTACAGAAACGGCGCCTCGATCAGTGAGCTCATTGCTGTTAACGATATATATTTATATATATTTGTGTGATTTGTCTATATGTCGAATGTCGAGTGGCCCAGCAAATGTGCCACTGATTCAGGTGTAGACGACAATTACATATAAAAAAAAAAATATATATATATATATTTATATGTACATATATCTGGTACAAGCACAAATCGCATTCGAGCGCCAATGTGCAGGGTGAAGGAAAATTGTTTTGTCTTTTCGAATTGTTTGTAGTTGCGGTTGTTGTTGTTGGCAAACTTGCTGAACAATTAATAAGTCAAATCGAAACTAAACGACTGATTGCATTTGCCAAAATGCCAATGAGGCATTGACATTGAGCGTACAACCTATCCCCCCAGACCCACCGTTCTTCCACCACACCCGAGAAATGTATCGACCGATCTTCAATCTTCACAGGGCTATCGAGCAGGTTTCTTTATTGCAAACGCCAGCAGAGTCGCGAGTCGCGTCGAGCAAGTCGAACCTAACGCAATTCACATTAGAATTGATAACCCAGTGAAAAGTTAGATAACAAATTCACTAATCATATATAAATACATATCTGTATACGTATATATTTATATATATATATATATCGCGATTACTGGCAGCCGCGATGTCCGTAGAACTAAGCGAATTAATCGCACTCAGCTGCCCGGACCTGACTGCCCAACCGGACGGCAGTGGCCAAATCCAGTTGATAATCAATTCGGAACGCCGCCTGAGCATCAAACAAATGACTGCCACAGAGCTGGCCAATATGCGTGCCGCTGCTGCCGCCGAGGCCGAGGCCCAGGCTCGTGCTGAAGCCGAGGCCAAGGCACGAGCTTTGGCTGAGGAGCAAGCGACTCTGGCCGCTGAGGTGGTGGCTCAGGCGAGAGCACGTGCCGCTCTTGAAGCTGAACAACAGCTGCAGCGCGCCAAAGAGCAACAGGAGCGTCGAGAGGCAGAACGACAGAGACAATCAGACGCCACGCCCAGTCCATCGCCCAAGGGCGTGCTGCCAACCATTGAGGCGCCGCGCGATCGCATCACTTCACTGCCCAATATCTTGGATGATGCCATGGAAATGCATTTGCTGAACGTAGTCGAGGGCGGTGGCAACTCTGACGACTCCTCGCCCACTAAGAGCACTTCGCACCTGGCCGACTCCATTGAGATGCTGCGCATGCAGCGGGCAGCTCGCGCGGCTCGCTCCACAAATCGCAGCCGAGAGCGGAGCATCTCGCCGGCAGCAGCACGTATCCATGAGAGAAGCGCTGCTCCCGACCGCCTGCACAGCTCCAGCATCAGCAGCATGGACTCGGCCCGTGCCAGTGGCAGCCGTCGAGGCAGCACGGCCAGTGCCATGAGCAGCGATCCGGCTGCGGAGCTGGCAGCACCACCCAAGTTTCCAATCTCCAAGACGGTTTCGGTCCCGAACATGAGTCGTCGCCGTAGCAGCTTGACGGCACTTTTTCCGGGACCTTCGCCGTTGGTGGCGCCCGAACCGATGCTGCACACCAATCCTGAGATGCCGTTGGTAACGGATGCACAACGTCCGGGTGGCCAGGAGGATGGATATCGTGATATACCCAGCGGAAAAATGGTGCATCGTACAAAGACTCCACCGCCTGTGGGCGCCAATTTGGGCGTATGCCTCAAGCGGGTGACAGCGCCAAGCGGCTCGATTACCATCAAACCAAAGGATTCGCCCATGCTGGGCGTAGTGCTGCGCAAAGTAGAAAAGAAGACTGCGCCACAAAAGAGCGTGCTGGACGATGACAAGCCGCTGTATCATCTCTCAATTGTGCGCAGCGATAACAAGGAATACAAGCCGGCGCCAAAGCCAAAACCTAAGCCAGCACCGCCAGCGGTGAAGCCATCGCCGGGCGGCATTCTGACCGGACCACAGGTGGTGCGCACTGTCAACCGGCCGGCGGTACTGGCCAAGCCGCAGCGACCACAGCCTGGGGTTCCTGTGACCATAACAAAAATCGAGGGCGATAAGATTATAATAATCAAAAAGATAATTGTGCCGAAGAACAGTAAGATACCGGAGCAGTATCTGCAGGTTGGTTCTGTCTGTCTGGTGATCTGTTGTCCCGTTCAGCGTCTAGTGTCAGTGGGTGTATATCTCTCTATCTTTCTCGCTACCACCCTTCTCCCCACGTCTCACTCTCTCTCTCGTTCTCTGTATCGAAATGTGTTTGAATTTGCCTCGATATTGCTGCTGCTATTGATTTCTTTATCGATTAACAAATCCATGTTCACACACACACGCACACACGTATTGAATCAATATTAGTGAGCTTTCAGCTTAGCTCCTGGCTTGGAACTAGTTCACATAAATATGTAAATTCCTTCCATGTAGTTCGCGCGCGTTTCTTCAGTTATTTAAATGAGTCAAGATGCTGGCAAAGCCGTCGCCGTCAAATCAACCCAGTTGGAGGCACAGCCCCCAATGGGCGCCGCTGCATGCCCCAACATCAACGCACTGAAGCCAAGTGAAGAGGCATTCGTGTCATCCTCGTCGTCGCCGTGCATCATGCAGAAACCAACACCGCCGCCCGCGAGCGGCCAACAGTTCTTTCAGGTCGTTTCGCCGCAGTTCGCGTCGGTGCTCTCGTCTAGTTTGCCAGAGACCAAATGTGCGGTTCGCTCGCCCATCTCATCGCCGCTGGCTCTGCGCAAGAATCGACCGCTGCTGCCAGCCAGTCCGAAGTCAACGCCACCGCTGCCGCGTAAACATCATACCATGGCATATAATGCGGCCACGGGTGCCATCACGACTCCCGCACGCCCCATGGCCACAATAGCCAGCAGTCCAGTGTCCAGTATATCGCTGTCATCGTGCAGTTCGCCATCGTCGTCGCCGCCACCGCCGCCGGTGCCGTGTCGTGCACCCAAGCAGAAGGCGAGCACAAGTCAGGGCAAGATTCCAGGCGAGATCGATTTGGATAAGCTGCTGCAGCAGCAGCAACAGCTCGAGGAGAAGTCAGCGGCGGCCACCAGCAGCGCCAAGCTGGATGCCAACTTTTATGATGCAGAGATCGAAATGATGAACAAATATTTGAAGAGTCTGCCCGACTACAGCGAACTGGATCGCAAGCTGCATAAGGAGTTCCAGGAGTGCGAGGATCTCTACGATCGGCTGAAGCGCCAGCAACAACAGCAGCCGCTAACCAAATCCAACTCGCATCAATCTGTGGCGGCCAAAACTGCATTGCCAGTCACTGCCAGCGGCTTATCGAAATCCTCGTCGATTAATTTCGCAAACAATCTGACTTCCAGCCGGGCACCTCGGTTAGCCTATCCATCGATCTTCGCCCAGGCCAATGCCAGCGAACAACAGCCCAAGCTACAGCGCAGCATATCCAGCTCCAATATGCCCTTGGGCACGCCCAGTTGCGGGCCGTTGCGCCCACAAGAAGCGCCAAAGAACGGACTGCAGACCGACTCGAATCTGTCGCTCAACAAGCAGCTGATGAACGATTTCTGGAGCGAAAATCTGTGCAGCTCGAATAAGCATCAGACGCCAAAGCGCACGTTTTGGAACTATGAGAAGATCTGCGGTGCACAGTTGGGCGATGCTGGGCAGCCCTTTAAAGTGGATGCCAAGACAGCCAAGAAACTGGCCATATTTGATCCTACGGTCGCTGAGGCGGCGCAGAAGGAGCTGCAAAAGCAGCAGCCGCTCCACCAACAACAGCAGCAGCAGCCACATCGCCTACAGAAGAACGCCTCGTTGTCGCACTTGGATCTCAAGGTCAGACAGGCCGTGACCAAAGACGATCTCTACAAGCTCATCGTATGCAGTGAACAGTCGCCCACGTCAACGACGACGACGACAACGCCTTTCACCAGTCGCGTGCCCGTCAAGCAGCAGCAGCTACAGCAGCAGCCGCTGCCAGCTGCTCAGCAGCTTAACAAGAGCGTCTCTATGACGCATGTTTCCGGCATCGCGACGCCAGCTCCGTTGCTGCGCAGCTCCAGTCGCACGCACATACCCTGCTACATGAAGCATCTGCCATCGCTCAGTCGCAGCACATCCAACTCGGCGATATTGCTGAGCACACCAGCAGCAGCTGCAGCCACAGCAACATCAGCCGCAACTGGGACGACGCAGTCGCGCAAGGAGCCGCCCACAGTGAAGCAGCCACAGCAGAAGCCAAACGCTGGTGTGCTCAAGAGCTCCAGCAGCTCTTGTGTGCCGTCGCCACGCTGTGCCGCCGCGCTGTTTCGCCGACCCACGGAGCCTGCCAAACAAGCTGCGCTAGGTGGTGCTGCACCGTCGCTTGCCACGCCCATTGCGGAGGCATCGAATGAGACGAGCGCGTCGCTGGAGCGCAAGTCGGAGAAGAGCAACAGCACTGTCAGCAGCAACAGTTTCACTGTGACCAATTGCTGCACCACGCATCTGCCGCAGCTCTCAAAGTTCACCTCATCCTTTCACATACCTTCAACAGTTGAGCAGCACAATGCCAATTTAGATCAGCCAGCAACAACATCAACTGTTGCAGCGCCAACAACAGCAGCAGTGGCGGCAGCAACATCATCTGCAGCAACGTCATCAGCAGCGACAAAGCGTCAAAAAGACGTCGACAACAAACTAGAGAAATGTCTAAATGACATGCTAAAGCTAAAGAGCAATAACAACAATGCAATTATGTCACAATCGCTGACAGCTGAACACAAAGAGGAAAGCAGCGCCGGCAGCAAAATTGCCAGCGAATCGCAAATACCCGTGCCAGTGCAGCTGTACGATCCGCAGAAGCCGCTAATACAGCAGCAGCAGCAACAGCAGAGGATGGCATATCCCATAGGCAAATCCAACTCCACATCGCAGCTGCCGATGAGCCATCAGCGTCTACTGCAACAGCAACATCAGCCGCAGCAACCACAGCAACAACTACAACAGCAGCAGCAACAGCATTATCCACAACAAAAGCGTCCATTTTTAAACTGGAACTCATTCGCCTGCTCAGTTATGAATGGCAGCAGCGATCCCTTCCAGCAACAGCAGCAGCATCAACACCAACAGCAGCAGCAACAGCAACATCAGCCTCACAAACTGCAGCAATCTTATTCCTCGTCGCATGTGGCCAAGCAGGCGCCCAAGTCTAGCTCCGGCCTGGCCATGTTCCTGCAAAAGAACACCAACAAGGAGAACAAATTCGGACAGCCTCAAGCGCAGCAGCAGCAGCCACCTTTGGGCATGGCTCCGCAGATGTATGGGAACAGCTACCAGGCACTGATTAATAATACGAAGCCTGTTTATCCGCGGACGGGCGCTGCGCCGCTGACCCATTCAGCGTCCTTCAGTGCTGCTCAGCGACCCAGCATGATGCAGCCGCATAATTATGGATACGGCATGATGAGTCGCAACTATTACAATCTGCCCAAGCAACAACAGCAGCAGCAGCCACAGCAACAACAACAGCATCAGCAACCACACGAGCGTAAACCACTGCAAACCTTCGATCCGTATGCGTATCTCAAGCCTAGTCAGAGCCAATTGATGCACCCGGTCAAGTACCAGGTGCAGTCCCAGCCTCAACCACATCCGCATACGCAGTTTCTGAACGCTTCCGTTGCCACGTCTGGCGTTGGTGGTGGCGGTGCTGCGCTTCAATACGATCCAAATACAAATACGCAATTGTTTTATGCACCGCTGCCGGCTGCGTCGGCGGGCATGCAACCACAGGCAGCGCAGCAACCGCACCATCAGCAGCAGCAACAACAGCAACAGCCAATACAACAAAGCAATTCTGTCATATTCAGCCATACAAAACAACAACAACAACAACATCAACAACAACAGCAGCAGCAACAAAATGAAATGTCCAAGTCCGTTCTGGGCCAGCATTTCATCGAGGTAGATTCGTTGCCCAACTATTACTTTTGTTATTGTCTTGTGTCTTGTTTTTGTTACTGTTTTATGTTGCACACATGTGTCCATGCCTCTTGCTACCAAACTAACCCACAGCATAACAAACGGGTGCTCGGCGTGGCAGCCTCAGCCTCCCGAAATAGAGAACTGACTCATCATGCTCCAAAGAGGCCAACCGCTTGCTCTTTAGTTACCTCTTCGCGCTCTCTGTTGGGGCTGTGTGTGTCTGTGTGTGTGTGGGGAGGGCCAAGTGCACAATTTGTCGATTGTGACGCGCACTTCCTGTGCGAAACTCATCTCCACCCTCTCACTTCCCCCCTTTATCTACTCTCTGGTTGCCTTGTCGCAGATGCTCTTTTACGGCCTTTTGCATCAGACTCTTGCACTTGCCTCGAACGGGCGACAACGTTGCACAATCAACAAAAAAAATAGAATCATAGAAACCGAACCGAAATTCAATGTCAATTTTGTGGTTCGCTAAAAATAGCCATACACTTAATTTATGTTGTTTATTTAGAGCAAAAAAAAATGAAAAACACTTAAGATTGATTCTCTTTTAATTTTCCAAAAACAAAAACAAAACTATAATAATCTAATGCTCGTATTTTGTTTAAATATTGCCAAACTTCTATTTATAATTTAAATATGTAATTCGGGGCGCAAAACAAACCTCACACGAAATGCCAAACAATCGGCCACAGAAATGCCTGCCTCTAAAGTATGTAACAGCCAGCAACAATGAGGCAGACATAAAAACATGCTTATAGCAAACTTTCTGCTGTATTCTCTTCCTCTCTGAACTGTAGCGTCGACTTATAGAGCCACAACGAAGACTGATTACCCTTATGCTTAGGCAAGATAAACATTTTCTCTTTTAGTTTGAATAGAAGAATAGAATAGAAATGAATATTTTAACAAATATATTAGGTAGAAAGTAACATAGATTTGGCAGAAGAAACATGCATATGTAATAATATATGACAGAGCCCAACATGATTAAAAAATCAGATATACGAAATACAAGAAGATTTAGTAATCATAAATCGGACATTCCAAAGAGTTGTATCATGTTTACCATGATACTGGTAACCACTTTCAATAAAGATTTTGAATTTTATATAAAGTGCAAATTCTTTTTTTGTTAGACAATATTAAAATACTGTAATCTTTTTGCTTGGATCTCAAATCAACCAGCATAAAATTTTTTTATAAAGCTTAAGAGTTTTAGCAATACCAAAGTTATTCCAAAAGTATAGTCTCATACTATTTAAAATGAAAACACTTTACAATTCCTTAAATTTGTAAACTTACTAGTTCATTCAGAAAACAATTGTAATAAGAAAATGTTTTTTGTTTGTACTTTTTGGCTTTAGACCTTCGTTCTATATATTATCTCAAGTCTTGGCATAGAGTATTCCCATGCGGTTTTAAGCCAATTGACGTTTGCTTTGGCGTCTGCTTGTGGTTAGTTTTGCTTTATTTTGTTCATTTTTTTTTTTTTTTTTTTTTTGCTACCTAGCCAAACAATAATAGAAACTGGCGGCTGTGCAGCCACAGCGGCAGAGGAGGTAGCAGAGGCAGCAGTAGCAATAGCAGCAGCAGCAGCAGCTCTCCCGCAGTGGCCACAAGCGCGAACGCCCGGTTCAGAGATCGAAACGGAGCGTGTTCTATGTTCCGCCCTGAGCACATACTCGGCAGCTACTTTGGTGCTGTCGTCGTAGCGATATTTTTCAATTTTTATAATTAGTATTTGTGGCGTGCGCTTTCGTAAATGTTGCGCTGATTTCGGATTGTTTTTTGTTTGCTATTTCTTCTTGAAAACGCAAAGACGCGCTGCTTGAAGAAAAATTTTAAAATTATTAAATAAAAGTCGAGTAAACGCGAAAAATTCGAATGGCTGAAAGTGCACGTAAATCAGGACATAAATTTGCAATGACTAAAAATATATAGAAATTCGAAAGTGGAAATTCAATTTGGAATCGGAATCGTTCTTGAAATTGTCGCTGCTTCTGTTGTGTGTCTATTTCTGTCGAGTAGCTGCCAAATATCGTACAATTTCAATTATTCTTACAACACATGAAAATACGCTCTTTATTTTGTAAATACGTATATTATATTATACTATACTTAACTTATATGCATATACAGTACAATGCAAATGCTCGCCCCATCGAGTAAATGCCAAAAACAAATCTAACTATACCACGAAAACAGACAACAGAAGTCGAAAATTTGTAGTATAATTCATGAAACAGTTCGACTCAGAGGATGAATCTTAACTAGCCAACTCGATTTCCTGTCAGTTTTTCCCCCCCACTCACATATGGATATTCACGTATATTATTAATATTATCGGATTTTCGTCAGAGCGAAAAAGAAGAAGAGCAACGGAAACCCACGCACGAGAAATAATGGCTACATTTTTAAGTCGTTTTCATCGGGAAAAAAGCGAAAAGATTTTGCCAAATGCTGTGAATACCGCAAACAGCAGTAGCAAGAAAACAGCTGACATGGAGGCGGCGACGCCAACTGAGGCAGCAACAGCCACAGCCGCAGCAGCAGAAGCAGTAGCAGCGCAGCCGCGTCCACAGCGACGCTACATGCGCAGCGCAACGGCGGCGAGCGTAACGCAGCTGCTCTCTGAAAGCTGCAACAGTTTGCTGCAGCGCTTTCGACGCAATCCGAGCGAACGACCTGATAACAAACAGCAGCAGCAGCAACAACAACAACAACAACAACAGCAGCAGCAGCAGCGCAATCGGTAATCGATGCAAAAGAAATGAAGCGAAAGAACTGCACACACATACACATACACACACACACACACACACAAACACACACACATTCGTATAAATTATTTTTAATTTTGCGTTGATTTTTTGTTTTGTCAAACAACAAAAACTCGGTCAAAATGTTGCCAGACGCGTCGCAGCTCTCATCATTTATTTTATTTTCATTTGATTTCTTTTTGTTTGTTATTTTTGGTTCAACGTTAATTTAAGTATGTAATTTGCCCCATTGCCGTTAGCTGCAGTTAGTTGCAGCGCAGCAGCGCGCTGCTTCGTTTCACGACGCGTTCTACTCTTTAGCTTAAAGGGGCCAATTATGTAAACATCGTGTCGAGTGCGTTGTAAATCGCGTGTTGAACTCCTCCTCCACCCTTTGTCCGTTTCTGTGTGTGTGTGTGTGTGAAAATTGATGGTTGAAAACTGTCAAGAAATTTATTCAATTCCAGGCTGGAGTTGTTAATCAGACTGACTACATAAAGAGAGCAAACGAATGAAGAGTTTATTGTAGTTTGTACTGTGGAGACATTTAATTGAGCTGCAATCATTTACATAAGAATATTCATACACCTAACAACATGAATTGCATACAAATGAGTGTTTTTAATGGTTTCTAGGCCATCCAACTAGCCCAATGGCATCTATACTGCATATAAACCTCATAACATCAAGTATATACGCACCGTATGCACTTATCTTTACATATTTGTGATTAATAGCTGGCTAATTAAAAGTTTTAATTCAAAAGTTTCAATTTTCAAAATGCAAGCATATACGAAACGCTTTTTCAGCCATTGAGCTTTCAAGTTCGAAATAGCGTCTTCTCTCTCGCTCATTGAATAATAGAATGTCTGGCAACTCTATGCAGTTCTTCCTACTCTTGTTCTTTGCTGAGAGAGATCGACGCCATTATATTTGTCTTTTGCCTGCTCTCTATCTCACTCTCTCACGGTTACGCTCTTTAAATGCATTTACTCTTCAATTCTTTTTATACCCTGAACCCATTGAAAATGGGAAATCAGGGTATAATGTTTTTGTGAAAATGTATGTAACAGGCAGAAGGAGGCGTGGCAGACCCCATAAAGTATATATATTCTTGATCAGGATGACGAGCTGAGTTGATCTAGCCATGTCCGTCTGTCCGTCCGTCCGTCCGTCCGTCCGTCCGTCCGTCCGACCGTCCGTCCGTCCGTCCGTCCGTCCGTCCGTCCGTACTAACGCAAAGATCTCCTAAACTACAAGTGCTAGAGACTTGAAATTTTACATGTATACTCGTGTATACCATACGCAGTACGAGTTTATCATATTTTTTCGATAACTCATCCCATTTCTTTTTTATCGATAACAATCGAAAATCTGACTTTGTTTTTAAAGCCTAGTTTGAATACTGTTAGACCTAGAGACTTCAGATTTACTGTGTAGATTTATGTGATGAATACAAACATTTTGTTATTTACAGATTTTCGATGCCACGCCCCCTTCGCCTCAAATTTGAAAAAAACGTATATGAAGTACTAGAGACTTGTGCTTTGGCATATACACACATTTGAATGTTATTATCACGTTCTAAAAATTTGATGCAGATAGTCTTACTACAAAAAGATTTATTCAACAAACAAATTTTCGTAATATAGCCCACACGGCAGCCCAAGCGCAGTAACTGCACAGTTAGCAGAGCAATTGTTTATGCGTTCGTATGGATGCATGCGTACGGGCGTGTGTATGTGTTTTTGTATATGTGCATGAAAGAAGTGTAGAATGATTGGAATCAGTACTTTGCAGGGTTCAGGGTATCTCCTAGTCGAGCAGTCTCGACTAGAGCCCTCTTACTTGTTTTATTACGCGCATTTGGAATACACATAAAACGTAATTGTTTTCTCGTCTCAACTTTAATCTTTATTTATTTATTTATTTCTTTTGCTGATGCGAGTTCAAGGCTTTTCCTTCAAGCATTTGCACCGCAAGACTTTCGATCGTTTCCTTGTTTCGCAAAAAGACGGAAACGTAAAGCTCTGCGATCATTTCAGCAGTAATTAAATGCATTTTCTGTAGAAGCAGGCAACAGATTAATTCATCCATCCACCCACTCATACAGACAGACGTTCTCGCTTGCTCGCTCTCTTTCTCCCTCTCTCTCTCTCTCTCTCTCATTTCTACTCTCTCGCACAGCTGCTCCGACTGCTGCTGGGCAAGTGCGCAATATTTTCACACTTTTTCACAAAAATAAAAACGATTCCTCAATATTTTTTGGTAGACGCGCGGTGTATTTTCCCCCATATTTTTCCTATATATCCACAGTGCGTCCGTCGCATGAATTTCGATCGAATTTTCTGCTTTTCTCAGTTATTATTTGGTCCGTGTCTTGGCAACGCGCGTTCGTCGCGATTCAGGCGCGTGGAAAATACCAAAATACCAAAAATATACAACACAAAATCGACACCAAATTGAAAAAAAAGGGAAAGCTTTAAGTGCGTCATTAGAAATTATTGTTTTGTTTTGGGCTTTTATAGTGCAGCGGCCATACCCGAGGATAACATCAATACCAACAATAGCAACAATAAGGAAAGCAACGAAAGCAGACGCAGTGGCTCTAAGACCCCAACGAATGACAACTACAATAACAATAACAGCAACAGTAATAATAGGAACAACAAAAACAAAGACAAAGGCAATCTCACTAAACAGAAACGTCGCCGCAGCTCCGAAAAATCTACGAACGGTCGTAGACGCCCGGAAGCGGAACGTGAACGCGAACGGGACAAAGAACGTGATAGGGATAGGGAACGAGACCGAGAACGGGAACGGGAACGAGAACAGAACGCCATGAGTGATCGTCACAGACGTTACTATGCCGGAGGTGGCCTCGGCTATCATCCGATTAGCTCCACTACGGGTAGCACCAGTAACCCCATCATGGGTCGCTATCAGAAGAGCTCAACGACGGCCAATGCGCTGGACAGGCTGCGCACCCATCTGAGTCCCGTGGGCAGTAGCTATAACTATAAGCCCGCAATACGAGGATTGGGCTCCGGCTTAAGGCGCGACCTCGACGATGTTAGTATGATAAAGGCGTGCTGTGTGAATACCAATGGAGGAGAGCGTGGCGTGTTATCTGATCGGAGCCAAATTCATCCCGTGACTCACTGTCAGAGCATTTGCCTTCTTTCTTTAGTCTCTTACTGTTTGGAAAACTCTTGAAACTTAGCTGGCCCATTTTCACCTGTCATCGTGAGTCACAGCAAAGTCAAGTCGCTGTCCCAATTCTGTCAGAGCTTAAGCAAGGCGGGTCGGAGGTGGGAGGAGATTGCATCCTCAAAGATTGCATTGGCAACCCCTATTGCCACATAATATTTTAATATATATTAATACGTATATTATATATAGAGCAGGTGTATATAGTAGATAATATGTATCTGCGCTGATTGTGCTCTCAGATATACGTATAGATGAATATGTATATTTAGTGTGCCCACACGAACTGTTTAATAGCGCTTCTATATGCTTCTCTAAATCTTCCTACTTGCCGTGTGCGTTTATTTTCGATTCCAAGCAAATGTCCATGCCTCCCTGGCTCCTCGCCCCGCTCTTGTGTCTGTCGCCTATGTCTCTTTCGGCTCTCGGCTCTCTGGCTCTTTGGCTGGCATTAAATGTATAAAAAGCTATTCACAATTTCACGATTCTGGCATTTCAGTACAAATATATATATAAACTCTGAAGGTCGGCGTGCCGTGGATATTTTGTTTAGATTTTCGCTAGGCGTTCTAAATAAAATAGACGCTCCACTCCCTCCTAACGCTCCGCAGTCTGCTCGTCTGCTCATCTGCGCGTCTTCTCGGAGCGCTAGAGAAAGCTGCTGGATAGACGCTGCAAAATGCGAGTGAAATGATGTGAAATTAAGTGGCCCAAACACTGTTATTAGCCACTGCCGAAAAGGCCACTTAGATCGGTCTGCGTATAGCGAGTGCTAGGTCTAGGTCTAAGTCTAACTGCGTTTAGCTCAGACAGAGCGTGAACGTCTTCGCTGGCGTCGCGCTGTCGTTTCCATTGGTTTCACACGAGCGCTGCTTAAAAGCACTTTCCTTATACATTATGAACTCCTCCCCAATTTGACTGGTTTCTCTTCTTGGGACGCACAGCGTCGCGATCTTCACTTGGACAAAGACAAGACGCCCACATTGTCAGCCGTTTCACGGCTGGAGAATAAGTATTCGGACATTTTGGAGCGTACAGCGGCTGGACGACGCCGTCACGAGGAGGATCGCGACAAGACTCTGGAACCGGATGACTATGGTGGCTATTCTAGTGGCCTGCTACGCAGCGCTACCTCACATCAGCTGGCCAAAGGGAAGCTGTCATCGAGCTCCTTCAATGCCGCCGATCGCAAGGAGCGCACACCCTACAGAATGCGTACTCAACGACAGCGCTACATGGCCGACTCCAGTGACAGTGGCTATCTGACCAGTGGAAACAGGTTACTTGACGAGAACTATCCGGTGGACTATGGCCACAGTCGTTATCAGCCGCAGGATTATCATGAAGCACTGCGTGCCGGCGGCGCCACCGGACACTCAACAGGTCGATATGGTCGGCGAGGTGGCGAGGAGGACACTGCACTCACCTCAGGTCGCTTGTCGCGAGCTTATGGACCGAAGAACGAACTGCCGGCATCAGACAGCAGTCATGCGGATGATTGGAGTTCTCGCACTCGCTTTGCCAATCGCCGTAGAGAGCCTGCTGCTCAGCCAGAGTTAACTGCCGAGGATCGTGAGATTCTAGCCGATGATCGATCCTCGGAAGACAATGCCGCCATTCTGATGCTGCTGCGCGAGGACAACCAGTTCCTGGAGGCCAAGAAGTTCGAGGAGCGCATGCGCAAGCGACGTGAGCTTAAGGAGCGCGTCAAGCGCATGGATGAAGCAGCCGCAGAGGCTAAGAAGACTGAAGCAGCCGCAGCAGCAGCAGCTGTGGCCCAAGTCGAGGCAATGGAAAAGCAGGCAGCCAAAGAAGCAGCAGCAGCAGCAGCAGCCGCAGCAGCATCTTCAGCAACAGCACCAGTGGAGGATGCGCCCAAGAAAAAGTCGCGCAGCAAAAAAGTAACTAACGTTGATAGCGATTCAAGCAGCTCATGCTCGTCAGAGAGTAGCTCTGACGAGGACGTTAGCGAGACCGACTGTCCAACTGGTGTCCAACTAACCAACACAGCTGACACAGCACAAAAAACGAAAAGCACAACAGACAAGGCCAAAACACCCACCAATTCTATCAATGGTGCCACAGTTCCATCTGCAACAACAACGACCAGTAATAACAACATCATCAACACGAACTCGAACTCCTCCTCATCCACTACCACCAACACCATCCCCTCTGCTCTCTCTAACCTCTCTCTGCACGACACGGCAGCGACAGCGACAGCCAGCGGCAGTGGCAGCAGCAGCAGCAGCGCCAACAAAAGTCGTTTTCTGCTCCACTCAGATCGCAACAACAACAACAGCAACGACCTGTCCAAATATAAGCCCAGCAATATCCTGCACTCATCCAGTTCCGGTGCGCTGGCTTTCGGCGGCATCGGCGCTCGCTTCGCAGCAGCGGACACCCGTCGCCAGCAGCAGCTGCAGCAGCAGCGCTATCAGGGCGCCAGCTCCCGCACAGCTGCTGTGCTGAACGACTTTGAGCGCTACAAGCCCAGCAGTGGATCGAGCTATCTGCACGAGGGCTACGGCATCGGTGGGCGGCGTTCGAATGCGCTGGGCAGTTCTGGACTGTACCAGCGACCGCAACTGGATCCCTACCAGCAGGCACCGTCAGCGTCGTCCTCGTCGCACTATCTGCATCAGCACGATCAGTATCTGCTGTCAAAGAGCGCTACGTCGTCGGCGCTGTTCCATAGGTCACGCATTCCAAAGACACTCTCGACCTTTGTAAGCCACTCGATGCATTTCTCTATGCAGCTTGAGCTTTCTGCCAACCGCCACCCGCAACTCACTCCACACTTTACAGTACTGCTAACTAACAGCGCGCGCCATGTTAACTAACAGCCGTTTGTTACGCCTTCTCTCTGCATGTAAGAAGAAAACTTGATCAAAAACCTATTCTTTTCCTATATATTAAATAATAATTTAAAAGCTTAATCTTTCTTTTACCAAGGCAAAATACAAAATTTACATATATGTCAAAAAATAATTTCAAAGTAATAGTAAATGTTTAGCTAAATATTTGAAAAGACAACAACAATTATTTATAGTCATAAGCGAATGCAATTTATTTTTGCCCATGCGTTTTATGGTTCGTTTCATATATATATTTATTTTTTTTTTCATTAATATTTTTACTGCCCCGTATTTACAATGTGTATACATGCATATATATGTGTATATATACAAAAATGTTAAATGATATTTGTTGTATATGTTTTATATTAAAAAAAAAAAAAATTACTATTTTATGTAAAACAAAAAATCTCAACAAAAACAAATTTGTCCGAACTAATTTTCTTATCGAACAAACGAAACGTATTTTTCTCGTGTTTTTTCTGAATATGATGATGAAAATCACAATGATGATGATGATGATGATGATGGGTTGATGTACAAACAACTTGATGATGATGAATTGATGTAAATGGTTGGTTTATGGATTGTCTGCACTCTGCGGATTGATTGTGGATTGGTGAAATGATGTAAATTTGGAAATCTGGATTTGTGCTGTGGTGCCAACGTGGGTTCGGATCGGGATCATCTGGATGGATTTAAAATTGATATGATGACCATCCTCTCATTGACGGGATACTGGATGATGCTGGCGATCCACAAATGAAATGTCTCTTTTTTTCTTTTTTCTCTTTCTTTTTTTTTTCTTTTTCTCTCTATTTCAAATTACATACTCTAACCACACACGCACCTTATGTATTCGTCTATATGACTGCCATCGACTGCAACAACAACCACGCCCCCTGCTACAACAACGTCTCGCAACCCACTACCAAATACGCTCAAACATAACTCGCTTAATATTCGTCGTCGTCGTCGTTTTACCCCTTCTGAATCAACGGATCGATGCACCTTGCAATCGCGCCATCAACGCCATCGCCACCACCACCAACAACAACACCACCAACCACCACCACCAACCACTCGTCGAATGCCTGCCCTCTACAATAACAGACAGCAAAGCCCGTCATTCAAGATGATGCTGATGGTCACTTAATATACCACAACGGAGACATTCTCCATCACAGATGTTCGTGACAATTTTTTCGTTTTTAATTTTTCCATATGTTTATGTTTAGAGTTTACCACAGACTTTCCAAATATTTTTTATTTTTCATTTCAAAGACAATGAGCAAAACTGCCTACTGCCGCACAGTAATTCTTCTACTCGTAACTCGTACAGTTTTCGACTATCCAAGTTTTCTTTATTATTTCTTAATTATCTTACAACAAAATCGTCGCGTCGCAAGACTTCGCGTGCATCGCCGCCGTCCCAAAGGCACATTTGAAAAAGCGCTACACAAAAGAAAATTAAATACCATTAATTAAAAATCAAAATTAAAAGAAACAATTTTCACACAATTTTCGCCGTATTTTTCCAAAAGAAAGAAACAAAGAGAAAAAACCTTAAGTTTCAAGTTCAACTGAAATTAAACTATACAAAATTTTTACTTTTACCAGTCGTAATTAAATTGAAGTCTCTCTCTCTCTTTCACACACAACACACACACACACACACATAGATTTGTATATTTCCTGAACTTTCAGCGCATAATTAACGAAATAATATTGAAACTGAAAACTTTTCCGTATACAAATTGTTCAAAGCAGCAGCTCGAGCATACTTTGTGGTCTTTTTGCTTAAATCCGAAAGATGCCCAGTTACAGGTTTAGATTTTAGCGTAAATAACTAACAATTATAATTGCTGTAATTGATTGAATCACTTTGACTACAATACGCCTCCTTTTGCCACATTTCAGATAAGATCATGGCCACACTGGGCGAGGGTACTTTCGGACGTGTGGTCAAGGTCAAAGACATGGAACGGTAAGTACAATGAAATGCCGAAATTATGATCTATATATAAATACAAATTATAATACGTGAATACACATTTGATTCACAGTGATTTTTGCATGGCCTTGAAGATCATCAAGAATGTTGAAAAATATCGCGAGGCAGCCAAACTGGAGATCAATGCCTTGGAGAAGATAGCACAAAAAGATCCGCATGGTGAACAGTAAGTTGATCGTTAATACATATATAAGAGAAAACATATATATAATTATCTATTCGTTTATTCTTCTTACAGTCTGTGCGTGAAAATGGTTGACTGGTTTGATTATCATGGACACATGTGTATAGTTTTTGAAATGCTGGGTCTTAGTGTTTTCGATTTTCTGGTCTGTATTTAAAGAGCCACCTCAGTTGTATGAGCTGCCAACTAATATTCTAATATTCTGTTTTGATTGCAGCGCGAGAACAACTACGAGCCGTATTCCCTGGACCAAGTGCGTCACATGGCTTACCAATTATGCTACTCTGTTAAGTTTCTGCACGACAATCGTTTAACTCATACAGATCTCAAGCCGGAGAATATACTGTTTGTCGATTCGGATTACACGTCTCATTATAATCATAAACTTGTATGTATTTTAATATTGTCTGATTATGTATTATATGTATTGTTGAATTTCACGTCTTGCTTCTCTCTCCAATAGAATCGAGAAGTGCGTCGCGTCAAGAACACAGACGTGCGTTTAATTGATTTTGGTTCGGCCACCTTTGATCATGAGCATCATAGCACAATTGTCTCGACGCGCCATTATCGTGCGCCGGAGGTGATATTGGAGCTTGGTTGGTCACAGCCTTGCGATGTTTGGTCTATCGGGTGAGTTTTGGACTACATCACAATTACTATGTAAATATTTTTCTGATTTCTCCACATTTATTTTCAGTTGCATTCTGTTTGAGCTTTATTTGGGTATTACGCTATTCCAGACGCATGACAACCGCGAGCATCTTGCCATGATGGAGCGCATCTTGGGACAAATTCCATATCGCATGGCACGGTAATACAATGCAGCTCATGCTTTTATTTCCCAAGGCGCAGTACTCTTCACCGAAACCATTTAACGTTTAGCAATCACACTCTTTACAGCAAAACCAAAACAAAGTACTTCTATCATGGTAAGTTAGATTGGGATGAGAAGTCCAGCGCGGGACGTTATGTGCGGGATCATTGCAAGCCCTTGTTCCTCTGTCAACTGAGCGACACCGAGGACCACTGCGAGCTGTTCAGCTTAATCAAGAAGATGCTGGAATATGAGCCCTCATCGCGTATCACGTTAGGTAAGTTTATCATGAACATAAATTTCAATTCCGATCTAATTCGCAATATTTACAGGTGAGGCTCTGAGACATCCGTTCTTTGATAGGTTACCACCGCATCAGCGCCTCGGCGAAATGAGCATCAATAAGCAGCCACTCTCGTCCGGCAGCAGCAGCCGCGAGCGCTCTCACAGTCTGTCCAGATGAGAATTACAGCGATTTGGTTATTGTTGACAACAGAGACGACGACATCAACGTTATTCAACATACACAACTACAAACATACGTACACACACAGTGCGAAGAGTCTTCAATCAACGTAATGCAACACATTATTGAGCAGCAGACAAACGGCAGCCACAACAGTAACAATTACAACTACAATAATATTAATTTACTAATGGCGAACCCTAATTTAAGTTCTAAAGTCTTATTTAGAAATTTTGTAACTTGACTTGTATAGAAAAAAATTTCTACACAAAAATAACCCAATTGTTAAGTAAATATTGTGTGTATGCTGCATGCTCTGCTCAATTTGATCCTGCGCATTGTCTCATCCCAGCCGCCAATCGTGTTTTGTTTTGTAATGATAACCAAATCGTGCATAATATATTGATAGTGCGTCCTCCTAGCCCGATACTGACGCCGCCAAACCCAAATACCTAAATGTAAATGCACACAGAAATGTGCACACTCTTAACTTGAGATAGAGAAAGAGACCTCCCC
Organism: Drosophila hamatofila; assembly: GCA_035045345.1. Lineage (NCBI taxonomy): Eukaryota > Metazoa > Arthropoda > Insecta > Diptera > Drosophilidae > Drosophila > Drosophila hamatofila. The sequence goes on from JAWNPA010000020.1 coordinate 13,229,810, forward strand.
CAACACGACTGCATTGCTTAAAGAAAACTAAACTACAAATGTAAATGTACTATATAAGAAATCAATCGATAAAGCGCTAGTTGAAATGCAGATCCATGCGCAAGCTGTCAATTGCCATGGACTTGCTTGTAATCTGTAATTAATCTATTATTTTCGAGTGTGTGAGATGTAAGCTAATGCAAGCCATTACACATACACATATACCCATAGCTAACCCCATATATAAACATATATGTGTATGCCAATATCATATGTAAAGATCTATTCGTATGACACCTCGCCACAGAGGGTCTCACAAACAAAAAAAAAAGCAAACGCTGCATTGTTTGCAATTCTTTGTATAAATTACTTAGTAGCCAGAGTCATTTTCTCCTAGGTTATGTATGTATAATGTGTAGAACCAGCGCTGTTTGTTCACATATTTTTCCATCAAAGTACGCCCAAACAATACCAATACACAATACACACAGACACACACACACATTTATATATATATATATTTATATGGAGAAAGAATGGAAAAACACTAGAAAGTGGGTGAATGCAAAAAGTATATAAATACATATACTTAACATACTTAATTCAAATGATTGTGAGTTAGTTTAATATTACATAAATATTAATTTTAAATTACATTATTTGCAATTAAATAACCCGATCAACCAGCATATAAGATATACAAAAAAAAAAAAAAAATACAACTATTATTGTCAAGTTATTTAAAATGAAATAAATTTTAAAAAATATTTTACTTGAATTTTTTATTTACACACATTTTTTTTTCTTGCATTGACCGAAGTTTCTGATAATTCGGACGGACTCTTTTGATTTGATGGGAATAGGGGGATGGGGGCAAACATTGTGTAACGGTCTATCGCCAAGACTATCAGTAACTGCAAAATAAGAGTTGATAGGAGAGTTTATCAGCAAGGCTAATGCGTATTTTATTTGTAACAAAAATAATCAATAGACGCTGCGTCATCGGCGACAAGGTTTCGTCGCTGGGGTCACGAAATTTTTATAAAAACTCAGCTGAATTGACAGGCGCACAGAAATGTAAGCGAGCTGATAAAAATTTCGCTCACAGAAATTTTAAACTGACTTCCGCATGTTACTCAGCGACTGTGAATTTATATATGTATGTATATAACCATATATATAGTAATACTGCACTCTTTGGTTACGATCAATGTTGGCTGCAGCTCATATGCAAAAAATTACAACTTTGGTTAAAAATTGTTTCCAATCCAAATATTGAGATAGACAGAGAATTTTCACATCTTACTTTACCTGAGACATTTACAATAAATGAAAAATTTAACAGCCCAATAAAACCAATCATTGCAAAATGTTTTTAATATTTTCGGGAATATTTTAGCATTTATTTGTTGTTCATTTTAGTGGATTTTCGCTACGTGTTTAAATGTCAATTTGTTTTTCTTGTGTTTTCTAGAATTATACAATTAGTTTCAACTAAATAAATAATAACAATTTATAAATATAATTCTCTTATTTTCTTTTTTGTTCTCCAACTCGCTGGCTGAGTGTTTCGAGTTTTGTTTGTTTGCTTTAACGTAAATATTTCGTTTGATATTTCCCATTCAATAAGTATCTCGAAGTTAGAAATAGTTCAGTTATGTGCTTCTGATTACAATGTTTCTTCTGCAAGAATAAGTTGAATTAGGCAAAAAAGAAAACAATAAGCACATCGAAATGTGCATTAATTGGCTGAATTAGAACTTAATGGCTAAAATTCGGCTTATGCTAGTTAAATATATAAAAATAATAGTTAGTCTAAAGATTGCAACGAAAACAAAAAACCTATGCAAACTATGGTTTATACCCAATAAATAAATATGTACCTAAACATTTACAATCTGTTCAATATAATGACAATAATAGGTATGTTCATCTGATCCATCTATATTATAATATATACACATTTAAAATAAACAACTGAGTTATAGCGTAAGCAAACGAAAATTATTATTTGCTTATTGTTCAACCATTCTCTCTATCTCTCTCGCTCTCTTCCTCTAAATTTCCTTCTTCCGTTTTGTAACTTCGTTTCCGTTAACATTTTTAAATTGTTTTATTGTCTATTTCAAAGATGTGGCAACGCCGCACAGGCGCAACTAAGCAAAGTCGTAATTCGATAGAAAATTATAGACAGTTTGGGGCTGACATCTAACTACACATATGTATGAATATATCTATATATATATATATATATAGTATATATCTATCTGAATATATACTGATTATAGCTGCTCCTACTTATGGCCAATGACGAGCGTATAGTTTGCTGTGGTGACTGTCGACGGCAACGCCGACAGCGCTGGTCATTTGGCCAGCTTCAAGATCTCCGCTGCTGTCGCTGCCGCCGCCGACACCGGAGTTGCTCCAGTTGCTGCTGCCGGCACACCCGTTGGAGCCGGTGGAGCGGGCGCTATGCGTATGGGCTTGGCACGCTGCTGACTAAAGAGGCCACTCAGTGTGGCCGCTGTACTTGCGGTCAACGTCACGCTAGCACCCCCAATGCTCGTCTGACCACTCGGAATTCCTGTGCGCTTGCCTCGCACCATTCCATTGCTGGTGTTGTTCGTGGATGTGGGATGCTGCTGTTGCTGTTGCTGCTGCTGCTGTTGTGGCTGCTGCAGCTGGTGGCCAATTACTGCGGATGCTGGCGTGGATGTTGCGGTTGCCGAGGCTGAAATGTTATCCAACTCAGTCATTGCTTCTTGTATTGCCCGCTCGAGTTGCGAGTTCAGTTTGCGGCTCCTTTGTGGGTTGGTTGGTTGGTGGGTTGGTACATGGTTTTTGTTTTTGGTTGTGGTGTGTGTGCGTACGTTTGTGTGGGTGTGTGTGTGGTGTTTCGGAAAGGTGTTTGGTTGGGGGTGGTTCGAGTTGAGAGTGACCATGACGATGATGATGATGTTGCACACATAGGGTTATACACACACATATGCATACGCATACACACACGTATTTGGTTTTATTTTTCAGCGCATAATTAAAAAAAAAAGAAACAAGAATATTAATTAGCAAAAATAAAATGAAAATGTACAAATTAAAATCGAAACTAATTTTAAATTGCATTCATATGCCAATCAGTGCTACACTGCAATACAAATAGAAATACGAATACGAATAATATTCAAAACTATTGCAAAGGAATATCTAAATACTGAAAACTTAATACATTAATATTATTCAGTTTTTACGGTGTTGGCTCGAACCCCGAAAATATTTATTAATTTTTTTATGAACAACTTTTCAGTATCATTTCGTTTTATATTAAATATTTATTGAGTCGAACCAACCAAGAAGAAATGTCAAAATATATATATTTATATGCAACACAAGTAATATGATAAATTAAACTAGGAAATTTTTATAATTTAGGTATACTAGTTATATGACTAATCTATATACTTTCTACATAAACTTTTTAGCTTTACAACTATAGGAAAAGGAACAAATGTAGCTTCTTTTTCATGGTGCTGTCTGGTGTGGAGACCTAAAACAGAAGTTTAAATCAATATAGCTTTTAGCCGAAATATTTATAGCACACTTTAAGACCCCATCTACCCCAGCTAAAACCTCTCTGTCACTCTAGTGGCATATGCATGCGCATCCACCCACTTCGCCTAGTGATGCTCACTTTCTGGTATCCTTTTGCGCCTTGTGGTGAGCCTCCAAACCCTCGGAAAGGCTCTGCAATAAGTTGACCGGAATTAGCTCGGAGGTGGAACGGCCGCCACCGCCAAACCACTGCACCCACACGTGATCGAATTGTTGCGACGGTGTACAGACACCATCGGGCATCTTGACTATTTTTCCGGGCCAGGCCGGATGTCCACGCGCCGGCCCCCAAATCAGCTCGCCGATGGCAAATGTTCGCGGTGGCAACAGCGCCACACCATTTGGCGAATGTCTGGCCAACGTGCGGTGGAGTCGACGTGCCCGTTTCGTGGGCGTGCGGCAGTTGGCTTTGAGTGGTGCAGCTTCACTGAGCGCCGATGCATCCGAAATGGGCGGTAGCTGTGTGGTGGTGGGCGACTCTACATATAGAGATATGGAGCAAGCAGCGGCTTGGTTAATGTGGCCGAGACTCAATACCCGACACCAGATAGCCGACGTAGGTAGACAAAGCAGAAAAAACAGAAAACAGGAAACAAAAGCGAAGTGCAAAGGATGCGAGGTGTGCGACAAGGGCTGGGCATGCAACAGGTGTGTGAGTGAGCGGTGGTTGTTTGGTTTTTTGGTTGATTGGTGGGCCAGTTAGTGAATGGATGCAGTTAGTGGTTGCTGTGGTGCATTAGGACACTGGCAAAGCCTTACCCTGGTAGTCAACGCTAACTACTTTGTGATTATGGACATAGACGCTTTGATGACTATTGGAGGTTAGGGGCTGTTGGTGAAGTTGGTGGTGCATGACTTGGCGACCCGATGCCGCTGTTGTTATTGATGGCGTTGACAATGTTGCCGACGATGACGATGAGATGGACAGGGATGTGGTGCTAGTCAGTCGCATACCTTGGCCCATAAGTCCCACAGTGTGGTTACTCTCCGTCGACGCCTGCTGCGATGTGATGTGAATGCGTCGAATCTTCGGGTCCGTTGGCTTGTAGATGCTGCTGGGCTGGCTAAACAAGTGGCTGCTGCAGATGGCTGTGAAAAGGGTAAGGAATGAAAGTCAGTAAGTCAGCTTAGCTAAAGTTATATATAAAGTAGTTACTCCGCTCGCAATCCGTCGATGAGGGCGACTGCCGACTCTCAACGCTCTGTGGAGAAATAGCCGCATCCGGCTCTGAGCTAGAGACGCACTGCACCTGCAAGACAGAGTTCATTAATATAAATGAAAGTGCTGTAAACTGTGTCAACGGCTAAGATTACGGACCATGTCACCGCTGCCGCTGCTCCGATGGCTGGGCGGTCGCTCAGGGCTGCGCGGGCTGCTTGTTGTGGTGTCCGGTGGACTGGCGGCAATCACTTGGCTATTGGTGTGTGGATCCGAGACATAGCCGGTCGTCTGTGGTGGCTGCAAACTGATCTGTTGCTGCTGTTGTTGCTGTTGCTGCTGTTGTTGCTGCTGCTGTTGTTGCTGTTGTTGCTGCTGTTGCTGCTGCTGCTGCTGTTGTTGCTGTTGTTGCTGTTGTTGCTGCTGCTTTTGCTGCTGCTGCTGCTGCTGTTGCTGCTGCTGCTGTTGCTGCTGTTGCTGCTGCTGATGCTGCTGAATCTGTATGGTGGTAGTGGGGCTGGCCTGCACAAAGGATGCGCCGCTTTGCTGAGCTGTTGGCATAACCAGGCCCATGGGCGTCGAATAGATCTGGCCAATGGGACTCAGCTGCCCGTTGGCACCCACAATATACTGCTGGCCACCGGTGCTGGGCGAGATGAAGGAGGGCTTGTTTTGTGGTGAGGGCGCGCGCAGCATCACCTGCCCCTGATGCGTCAGCAGACTCGTCGTGGGCATATTTTGTATCTGCAGCAGGGTTGCGTCCGGACCCATGACCAGGCCGGCTGGCATAAGTAGCTGTTGCCCAATGAGATTCACTTGCTGCAGAATCTGACCATTCTGGAGCAACAGCTGCTGCGGCTGAGCTGCAGCCGTCGCTGGTTTGTTGACCACAATGCCCTGTATGCCCGGACTCAGCTGGAATTGCTGCGAAAATTGCGGCTGAGCTGTAGACGCTGTAACTGCAGCGGCATTGGCCGCTTGCTGCAGCAGCGCTGGCGCCTGGCTGGGTATGCTGGGCGAGATCTGAGGCGAGTGAGTCTTCGCCGGCGAGCCACTTACGCCACAGACCAAAGGCGGCGGCGGAGTGCTGCAGACGGAGGTCTTGCGCTTACGTGGCCGTCGCTTGGCCTCGGGCGACGTCATAATGGGTGCAGCTGGCTGTGGCATGCCCAGCATCTGTTGATGGTGCTCCTGATGCTGCTGTTGCTGCTGGTGATGGACGATGTAGCCGCCATTGGGCAACGTGTTGAGCAGCACCGTCTGTTGCGCACTCGTCGTGCCCGCCGGACTGATCTGACTGATTTGGCTGGCCTGCGAGGTAATGATCTGATGATGCAGCAGCTTAGCCCCGCCAGCATTAAGTATCGAAGATGGCTGACTAACGATGTAGCCACCGCCTGGCTGGGCATGCAGCTGGGCTGTCTGCGCCGGCCGCTGAGCCTGTCCAGCAGTTGCCTGCTGTTTGCTAGCGTTGGGGATGACCAGCAGCTGGCCAGAGGAGGTCATGATCAGCTGGTTGCCGCCACTGTTGTTCGCCATCGACTGCAGCTGCGCCACGGCAGAGTTCGCGCTGCTCAGTGTGGTGCCCGGTCGACTTATGCCCGCCGTGGTCGTTACAATACTTCGCGTGAGCGTAGCTGTCCCATTATGGGCCACCGACTGCCTTTGAGCCTGACCAACTGCGGGCTGGCATTGCTGTCGCAGCAGACGCAGCTGAGCTGTGGGCTGGTGCTGGGGCTGGGTCTGGGGCTGGGGCTGGGGCTGGGGCGCTGCTGCCTGGCCTTGCACCTGCGACTGAGGCTGGCGCATCTGCAATTGAATTTGCGGCTGCTGCGGCTTGGGCGAGGCGCTAGGCGTACTCTTGCCCGAGTCTAGTGAGTCTGTGGGCGGGGAGAGGCTGTGACGCGGACTCTCGTGGCTAGTCGAGATGGCGCCCACTTGCTCGGGGTGCTTTTCCGGCTCGGGTCCGCTGGTGGATACTGGCGACTCCTGGGGCGCCGGCACCACCGTAATGCTGGTGATCTGGGGTTTCTGTGGACGCGCGAATGCTGCTGCCGTGTCGACATGCAGCGAGCGAGGCGCAACTCCAGACGCTGCACATGGCTCCACCTCCCATTTGCCGCCCGTGAGCAACGAGAGGCGACGAATACCTCGACGCTGCTGCTGCTGGCAACTGTGCACAATGGGCTCCTGGGGCAGTGCACGGGCCGTGACCGTGCCCGTGGCGTTTGCCGTGGCTGGCTTAGCATCCAAGCCTGCGCCCAGCGTATTGTGCAGCAGCGTCGTCTGCTGTTGCAAGTAGCCCGCGGGATCATCCTTGAAATTGGGCTGCTGCTGCTGCTGGGAGGCAGCGGGAAGAGGCGTGACAGGCGTAGAAACCGCTGTCACGGGCTTTATCACAGGCGCTGGGACTGCAGCCGACTCTGCGACTGGAAGTGGACCAGGAGCAGAAACAGGAGCTGGACCAGGACCTGTTCGCTTTGGCGCGCTGTCCATGCCCATTGTTTGACTAGTTTGCATGACGGCCGCGTTTGTGGATATGGGCGTGGCTGTGACTGGAACTGTTGCGGCAAAAGATGTCCTGTTGGCCAGCTTATTGCTGCTGCTGTTGTTGTTTTTGCTGCTGTTGCTGCTGTTGTTGTTGCTGTTGCTGTTGTTGTTGTTGCCATATTTGTGGCAATCAGCGTCTGAAATGTGGCAGAAAGAAATTCAAAGGAAAAGTCAGTAAAGTCTCTCGTTGATTATGCAAAGTGCGTCGTCCTTAAAGTGCCCGCAACGTGCCCTCGCCAGCAGCAATGCAAAGGGCGTTCCACAAAGGTCGTCACTTGCCACTTGCTGCTTGCTGCTTTCCGCTTGCCACTTGCCACTTGACAAAAGCAGACAAATGCCAAATGGCTGCGAAAGCGAAACACAATAAAATCAAAGAACAAGAACGTGCACGGCAAACTTAAAAGCAAGGGCAAGTGGAAAGGATCTAGAGACTGGAGCAAATGTTTAAGAGGGCACTGAACGTAGCAAGGTTCAGCGCCAAGGTTCAGATAATGCTAAACTTAATTAAAATGCAATATCAAGCGGACACCCACTGCCTCATACATGAATGAAATCTTAAAAGTTGTTTTTCTAGCCAAAAACCAAAAGAAAACTTTTGAGGTATTGTATGCTATTAAAGGAAAGCGCTGGCTGCTCCATAAAAGTTAATTTTTTGATATCTTTACCTATAACCAGTGTGAAATGTTAGAAAATTAAAGTAAAAGTTAAATTTTAAGCTCTAATATACTAAAGAGTATCTATAGAGAAACAAACTATATGAGATGAATCTTTAGAGTTAATTTACGACAAAGTCAATTAAGATTGGGAACACAGTTCTAAAATAAAGTACATTCTCAACAGTCAATACAACTGGACAAACTGTTGATGTTGATCGTGCTTATGTCTTAGATCTACCTTTCATTACATTCCATTAAATACTTAACATATGAAATATAAACAAAGTTTTTTATTACAACAGAAATAGCATATGAAATATTAATATAAATAAAATATTTTCACCTTAATTATTGGAATTTTACAATTGTAAAACAATGCTGGAATCAAAAAGTTTTGAAAACAGCAATCGAAAGCGGAAGTCGTTTAACTTTTTTATACTGAAAGTACCAAACACATAATTCAAAGCTGAATTATTAACGCTGTGTAAGTTCCTCCTTGTGCACAGCTACACATACACACACTCACACAACCAGTCACACATCCAGTCACACACACTCCCATGCAAACACTTATTATTTAAGCCGCAATCGCGAAAATTTCTAAAACGCAACAAACTTTTGCTTGGCGCAGCATTTTTAATGCCCCGTTGATTGGGGCAACAACTGCCCCAGCGACAGACTAACTGTGGCAACGAACAGTCACCCTGCCCCTCCCCCTTCTGCCCTTCGCCCACCCTTCATTCAGTTGCGCCGTTGCGATGTTTCACGAGTGGGCGCGGCTGATAGGCGGATCGCAATGGACGCGCATGGCTAAACTTTGCCGTCAAGTCCCTTTTGTTTCAATTAACCTTTTCATTTGAAAGTTTTAACAATGTTTGCCAACTGTTTTGCCCAGCTGGCGAGCAGCAGCGTTACGCCCACAACACCCTTTGATGGTCAACCAGCAGCACAGCGGCAAGTGTCAGAGCCACGGATGCCACACGCTTAAAGGTGACCCCAAACGAGAACCCTTTTATAGTGAGTGTGTCTCTCTCTCCCTCTCTCTCTCTCTCTCTCTCTCTCTCTAACTCTCTGTCACCGTATGTGTGCCTGGGTTGTGTCTCTGGGAAATCAACAAATACTTTCTGATATCTCAAATTGAAATCCAAATGCCACAAAAGGCCTGAATTGAAAGCCAGACACCCAAAGAGCTATGCAAAATGTCAGGCAACAAGTCAAGTTCAGTGGAACAAATCGAATTTAGCATACACTGCAAATAGTTAATCCAATTTTATATTTAATATTTTTAAATTTATATAAATCTGTTCAAACTCTGCTAGGCAACGACCTCACGTCCAAGTAATTGCCAACTTGTTTGCAATCACTTAATTAGTTTATGAAATTCTAGTAAAAATCTAAAACTACTCCGCTTTAGTTGTCCTCCAATCCTTTACTCCTCCTCCACTCTGAAAACAGCAGCAAACAGAACCCTATAAACTTTTTAACACAAATTTCAACAATAAAAATGCTGTTGGATGAAAGTTCTAAAGCCACTTTCGGTAGGCACTTTGTGGGCCAAAACTCATGCAGTTAGCATTGGTTGGTTGGCTGAAAACTTTCTGCTTTGCTCTACGCCTGGTACAAGGACTCGTTGCTGGGAGCGCTCTGAAGTGGAAATGTTAAACAGTTGGGGCTATTTAATAAACATAATATTTGTTTATGAGAGCGTCGCTCGTCGCATCCATGGAGAAGCCCCGCAGGTATTCAGTAGGCGAGGCGACATTCCTGAACGGCTTTTGACAGCACAAACATGTTCGGGTCCTTTGACTGACCCACACAAAGGACGAAATCAAAACAGTCTCGCACACACCCACACAGACTGACGGGCCAAGGAGAGACAAGCAAACAAACAACAGGCAAAATAACATGACGCAAGCAAATGTGAGGCGTGTGGGGGGAGCGGCAGCAAATGCACTTCCTGTTGCCACGCCCACCACCTCAAAGCGTGTGGACTTAAAGCTTGTTGAACCCTTTTTTCTGTATTTATTTTGTATACTGTATGCCAGCTTTTAGCATGTGTGCGTATCGTCCTTCTTTCTCTCTCTCTCTCTCTCTAGCTTTTTCTCTCTTTCTCTCTCTCTCTCTCTATATATATATATATATATATATATATATATCTTTCCCTTTCTCTCCGTGTGTGTGCATTTTCACTTTATCATTGTCTAGGCAGCATTTCCCACTTGCCAGCAGCCCAAGTCTACTGCAATTGCATCCGACTGTGTGTGTGTGTCTTTATGTATGTATATATATATATGTGTGTGTTTGTTTATAAATGTATATGTACATAACAATGTTTGTTTGCACCGTGTGCTTCTGGCTCCCATTGGGCTGGCTGGCTGGTTGGCTCGCGCGATGTTTTGCTTTACTTTTCTCGTACTCGCCTGCACTTTGAGCACGTATCTACACTATTTTCAACTGCCTTTGCTCCACACCAACGTTACCCCTTCCCTTTCGCCTTCGCCTTCGCCTTCGCCTGCTCAAGCTGTTTTCCCTTGAGTTTGTCGTTGGGTTTGCATTGCAGCCTTCACAATTCCTTTCCTTTAGCATACTTTAGTGAGCTGCCAAGGTCCGGGGACCAAAGCGTTGGCATTTTTTCTTTTTTTTGCAGCCACAATTGACAGGGTTGCCATGGCGCTAAAGCTACAAAGCTTGACAACTTTGCAGTATATAAAATATTTGTGATTGCTTCAGAGATCTCCAAATGAATTACGCACAAAGTAATCAGCTCAAAGCGTTTGGGAAACTGCACAAAACTCTGTGAGCTAGCATTTCAGAGACAATTCATAATGGTCGACAGGCTGTAAGTAGCTTTTCTCACAGACAGTTGTTTGTGATGTATAGAAAATCTAAAATGCATTGTTACTATGTAAGCAGCTTTATAGTACTTTAGCAAGTGCAATTGAAAACTTATATAAAAAGTCTAAAGTTTGTACTATTTTATTAACCCTGCGACAACTCTAATGCTCAGTCAAGCATATTGTCTTTGCTTATCTTTAAATAAAGTTGGTCTACAAATTAGTTTTGGCTATCAGCTGTCACTCACCTTTGTTGGCCAGCTCTAATGGTGCTGTTGCTGCTGCTGCTGCAGCAGCTGCTGTTGATGCTAATGTTGCTGTTGCTGTTGTTGCTGTGGCTGTGGCTGATGTCGTTGCTGTTGCTGTTGTTGTTGTTGTTCTTGTTGTTGTCGTTGTCGTCCCAGTTGCCGTTGTTGGTGCTGCTGATGCTGCTACTGTTGTTGCTGCTGCTGTTGCTGCTGTTGTTGTTGCTGTTGATGTCGTTGTTATTGTTGTTGCCATCAACGCAGTAAACGCATCAGTGACCGTGGCGACAGCAGCTGTTGTTGCCTTCGCCATCGACATTGTTGTCGCCATCATTAAATCCTTGACGGGCTGCGGATTGTGCAACTGCTCTGAATCAAGCAAGTGCCGTTGGTGTGAGCAGATGGCCACAATCGGATCTTGGCTGCTACCTGGCGACACCTTTAATGGCATGTTGGGCACCTGTAATTAACATAATGCAACAAATTGTCACATTAGCAATTAGAATTCAACAGCTTCGACTTAATGGATGGCGGCGCCGTCAACGACGCATTTGCAATTGTTTCTGTCAATTTGAAATCGAAATTTTAATCACCCACACACACGCACACACAGCTACTGTGTGATAGACATATGTATTTGTGACTGCTATTCATTTACATATAAAACGTGAGTGGCATTGGCAAAAAAGAAACTCAATAAACGCCCTAACGCAGTTTGATGTTCTGTGCGGCGCCTTTAATACCCTGGATTTATGGGCCACTAGAGGTGGTCGGTGCTACGTATAAGAATACTTGAGTTCTGTAATAAAGTTTATTTAATATGTTAAGGTGTTATGCAGAGCATTGGAAACATTTCAGCTTAGCTTTAACAGTGTTTTATTTCAGCTATCAAGATTCAAAGGTGGTAGCGTAAGTTATTGTTCTTCATAATCTCTTCCATTTGCTTGAGCTCAGTTAGATTTTCTGTGCTGAAATCCTATTTAAAATGTAAACATTTTATTTTAAGTTTTAAAAGTCTTCACAAAGCAGCTACAGAATACAGAGTATTACCAAGTTTTGAGGCTTAACAACATTTTGTTTACTTATTTGTTTATTTTGCTTTGGTAACCTTCAGTTTATACACAGCACAATAGACAAGCCAACACACACACACACACACACACACACACACACACACACACACACACACACACACACACACACACACACACACACACACACACACACACACACACACACACACACACACACACACATTGAGACGGTCTCTGAGCATTCAATTAGCATTTTTGTAAATAGACGTCCAATACAAGCCGAATCGAGCACACTGAACGAAAGAGCACATGTAATCCAATCAGATGCTGCAAATTGCGCTTAATAAGTACATCAAAAGATTTGATGGCGCCCGGCATGGGAACGCCTCTGCCCCGCCCTCGGCAGGTGCTAGGCAAAGGCTAGGAATTTATGCAAATTAGTCATTTGGGGGCATCGCTTTGCGCGCCTCGAAGCATGACGACGACCCTTTTTTGGGCTGCGAGGCGCGCCTTTTGTGCCATTTCAATCAGTGGACGGCAATTGCTTCATTGGCCGCTTAGGCGCTGCAAACGAGTCGCTCGACCAATTTGGTCAGCAATTTGCGCAAACCAATCCAACTGAAAATTCCACAGACCAAACTTGGCTAAAATAAAAAAATAAAATAAAAACAGCAACATTAAAACGATGCAGTGCTCAAAAAGCAATCAGCTCTGCGCCTTAAAAGTCGATTGTGACTGCATAACAACTGCATCAGTCGCACAAATGTTGTTAACAGCGATTGCTCTTTAGACCTTTAGAACAACCACAAAACCGAGTTGGAAAAACTGTCAAGCTGTTGAGTCATTCGACTCAACAGTTTTTCCCACAATAACCGCATTTTCCATATTCAGAAAGAGCGAAAACGTTTCTAAATAGATTTATTCATTTGCCACGCCCAAAGAAATGATGATGGCCATCTACATAAATATATTAATTCCCTTGCTCGTTTTCAATCTCCTGCCCCCAACTCCAATTTCCAATTGAAGAATTTCTGTTGTTGTCGTTGACTTTGCTCTTAATTTTCATGCTTGAATTGGTGTTTGCGGTTATTCATATTGCATCTGCCACTGCCACTGCTACGCAGTCAAAAGGCTGTGTGGTTGCAAACATAATTTCAACTCTGCAGCATCATCTTCTCTCTCTCTCTCTCTCTCTCTGTATCACTCGTCCTCTCTGTCTGGCCCTTAACCAATGAGCTTGCGAGCTGATTGCAAATGTTGAATGAAAACCTCAGAGATGACTTTTTTTTGCATATATTGTGCATTTTCAGTTGGTTCATAGTTTTTTTGGGGGCGTGGCCAGGCCTGCCTGTCTGCCTGCTAGTAATGCGATAAACGAAGTGCAACCCATACGAAATACTCGTTGCCCATAACAACACAGAGAACTCATGCGATATACACGAAAATTTAATTGGCATTTAATGGAAAAATAATTAGTTGGCAACAGACTGCCATGACTGACTGCAGCATCACCAGCAACAACAAAAGCAGCAGCAACAATTATTGCAATAGCTATAAGCTGAAAAACAGCCGAAGGGCTGCTATCAGACAATAAAATGTCATATTTATTATACATACATACTTAATGGGGCGAAAAAGAGAAACACAAAATGATAATCAAATTTAAAAATTAATTAAAATTGAATGATTCAAATTTGAACGCATCAATCAATATATTATTATATGTCTGGTTGTCTTTGTTTTCTGGCATCAAATCCAATTGCGCAACAATACTATGAAAAGTATATGTATGTAACATACATAAACAGAGCTGTTCAAATTAATGATGGAACTACAGATAGTATTAATTTTTGCGATAGATCGATGGATTTTGTTTGATATTAGAGAGCTGAAACAAAGCTTTTCTAAAGATTAAAATGAATGAAATTTTTTCTGCACTATTAGATTTACGAAATGAAATCATTTTGTGTTTAATAGCTTAAGTCTTGATCTAAATATGTTTAAAGCTGTTAAGTCGATCGATAGAAACATCCATAATATCGATGGGAGAAACCATCGGGTGGAGTTAGTATCAATGTTTTTGCAGCCCTACAATATAAATTAAAGAATCTAAATAGTTCATTTTACATTTTGAACTACAACTTTGCCTTCCAGTTCCATTTTGTAAATCTGATCAGAGAACAACGTAAAGTAAATTTCAATTTAAAAATATATTTAATGGTTACATCTTGTGGTATACCCTTTTTGCAATACATCGTCTACAGGGTATAGGTACATGAATTTATCATTATCCTTATGTAAAGTCTTGTTAACGTTTCAAATACATAAAACGTTATGTGTATTTACAGATGGCATGTTCGAAATACATTTTTACATATTTGACATATTAACCAGCGCTGTTTTTGACAGAAATTAGGAAGGGTGAGCGGCAGAGTGCAGACATGGGACACGCCTATGTGAAGCACGCAATAAAATGCCAAGCGACAGAGGTGAAAATAAAAAAAATAAAAAAATGAAACAGCCAGAGAAAATACCAACAAAACATTGCACTTTTGCATGCATAATTGCGACGAAATTAAAGCAAAATGCGCAGACAGCGGGCAACGGGCAACGGGGAGCGATGAGGTGGCCGACAGCCACATGAGTGCCACATGAGTGGTGGCAGCAACACCACCAGCAGCAACAGCAGTTGGGCAGGTGTGAAGCTTGTGCACAGGTGCATGGCCGGTGTTGGATTTCATTAACATCATAATGACCGGCGAGCGAACGACGCCAGACAGCCGATAGCCGACAGCTTTAATCCTGGCCGGCTGGCCTGCCACAACAATCAGTTGGGCACATGCAGACCAACACCTCAGTAGCCACCACCCCCTAGAATGTTGCTCCTCCTCCTTGCCGAGTTTTCTTTAGCAGCAGCTGACGCTTTGGCTCTAACCCTGGCTGGCAATCAAGGCGCACTCGCGACAGGAACCTGCGCCACTGCCGGATGTGAGTAATCGCTCAGTCACGTCGTTGCGTCGCGTTGCGTTGTCCTGCAGGACATTGCTGTACGGCAAGATTCCTGTGCCCCACTGGACACTACCATGCCCTACCATGCCTTACCATGCCATGCCAGCCATGACGTAACCCGCAACGGAAGTCGCTCCGCACACATGCAATGGCCCGGCTAATGGACACCAAGCAACAGCAGCAGGAGTGAAGCACCACTTGGATGTGGCAAGATATAGCACGTTGCAGGCACGCAGCATTTTTGTGTGCAGTTAGCTGCTGAATTCTTGACATTTTCCAATCAGAGCAGCAACCTTTTACATTCACCGGAAAATGCAAAAAGCTGAATGCAAAATGCCTTCAAGCAGAGCTGTTTTTATCTGCTCCCTTTCTTCAAGCATTCATTGCCTGCGATTCCCTTTTCTTGCAATTCCCTCTAAGAGCCGAAACACTTTATAAATTGAACAGCAGCTAGTTGGAGAGTTCAACATTGTGAGGCGCTGCTGCAGCCTGTCGACTTTACTTCGACTCCGACTTCTTTTTGTTCTTCTTTCCCGTCTTAATGCCACGCTGTCTGCTCTTGGCGCGTACAACATTTAATTTGGACTAATGAAGTTTCTATAAGAGCTCGCCTAAATGACTGGCAAGAAAGAAAAGAGCGATGCGCCAACCGTGGCAAACGACCCAAAGCAAACCAAGCTGAACCGCAAAAAAACAAAGGGAGGAAAGGATCCCAACTGGAAACTGAGCCAAAAATTCAATTTGGCCCAAAAGCGAAGTTAAAATTTGCGCGGCAATTGCTCTTCCTGCTCGCAGCTCGAGTGACGTGCAAATTGCTCGAAAGAAACATGGAAAAAATCATTCAGTAGGGTGACACACGCAAAGATACCCTAGAAAATAGTGACTATATCTTTGGAGTAGATGTTGAGTTGGTTATTTGTACCACATAGGTCTGGAGATAAAATATTTATATATATGATACTCTATTTATAATTTGTGGCTAAATAAGTTATTGTATGAAATATTACCTATAAAATTTAAGAAACAAAAGCTTTGCAACATTTCCCTAAGTTGTAGAGTCAAAGTTTTGTTGCTGATACTCAAGAGTCCAAGCAACCCGATTCGCCTCTTCTGTACTTAGTGCTGGGTATAGATAGTGAACTGACACATCGCCTCGGCCCACCTGCCGTCGCTGGCCCAGCGCTAATTGTTTTAGTTGTTGTTCCATGAATATGCTAAGTTGTCTGTTGCGTTTTGCGTCCACCCGTTGTTGCACGCCTTGCTTCTCACTTCTTGCTGCTCGTTCCTCACCTGCTCTGCTGCTGCTGCTCGCTCAGCAAATGTTTATAAATGCAAATTGGCCGAAAAGTGCAGCAGCAACAACAGCAGTAACAGCAGCAGGGACACCGACAGCGTCACTTTCTGGACGTGCTCGGTTAAATATTGTGTAGTCCGCCCGGAGAGTGGCTAAAGCGGGCGGGGGCTGCAGCGGGGCAGGTTTAAATGACTGAAACGATTCGCTGGGATTGACTGGGGCTCACTTTCGGTTTCGGGTCGGCCCTGGCCCGGACAAGTGCTGCCAACTTGGCCCTGACATCGCATGCCCTGCGCTGCTCCAACCGCTGATCATGATGTGGGGCAGCTAGCCTTCACACACACACACACACACACACACTAAAGACAACCAGTTGAGCAGATGGAAAACAGACTTGGGCGCTGGCCCATACAAATAACATCATTTTGACTTTAGTAGCTTGTGCGTGTGTGTGCATGTGCGTGTGTGAGTGTTTCTGTGTATGTTGTTAACAGCAACAATAACAACAAACAGTTCCCATTGCGTTTTAATTTTTGGGTTTCATTTTTATTATTTTTATTGAGAGTTGTAAATTTTGAGCTGCCGTCTGAGTTTGGCGCTGACCTTCTCAAGTTTGTTTGCTCGTTGTTCCAATTGTTGCTGTTGTTGTTTGAGCTTGTGCCCAACAGACGCACCGTATAACCGACTTACACAAAGCTATAGCAATCTGAATCTGAGGCCGGGGCCAAAGTTTTATTTGCTTACTCAACTTGCGTTACACAAATTGCGTTCAATGTGCTCAAAATAGAACCCAGTGAAATACTTCAAGTACTTAAATATATACATTTATATATATACACCTATACATATATATATATATATATATATATATATAACTGCATACTTATATATATCTACGCAGTCAGCTAGGAGAAAAATCAATTTCAATTGTTTCACACTTATTGCAACGGCACACAGCGTTTCTCGTTCTTTCGATTCGATTGGAAATTTCAATTGCAAATAATTGTTTAATTAGCATCAATTGCAGTTAATCTATATTCATGCGTGTGTGTGTGTGTGTGTGTGGGGGGGAGATGTAGATATATCTTTCATATCAGCAAAGCGCCTTTAAAGGGCCATAAAATTAATGCGTCTGTTTTATTTAGCTTATAATGATAAAATGTGCCAAGATTGAGTATACGCCACATATATTGCGCATACGATATGTGGAACGGCAGTTGTATATAAAGAAAACAGAAATCATTGAAACTCAAGCAATATACACACTGTGTGTGTGTGTGGGTAAGTGTATATGAGTGTATGTACCCTATTTTATACAGCCATGCATAAGGCCATAGATATTTGTATATAGATATACAAACAATAGCCAATGCATAATGAGCACAGGGTCATTGTTATATGTATATATAAAAACAAATATATATATATACATTTATATATATACTAACTAGGATAAGGTCACGCCAATACTGCATGCATACTACTTGAACTCCTCGCGTCAGTTATTTTTAGAACAGTGGCAATTGTGAAGGTAATATAAAAAGGAGTTTATTTTACTTTTATATTTTTATTTAATTGATGCGATAACTACGTGATTCTTCACTTATTGACTTTGTTTACTATGTTATCTATATGCATATATACGATATCCACAAAATATTTGTTTAGGCCAACTAGCCACAAACCAGTTCAGCTCAAAGTCTTGACTTTGCTTTGCTTGTAAGTCACATAAATAAATATTTGTTTAAGCACTTTCCAATAGCCAGCTTCATTCCATTCCATTCCCAACTCCAGCACATGCATACACGCAAATCTATGTACACTCGGACAACCACACACATCATAATTTGCAGCACAAACTGTGCAACATGACAGGCAAGATGGCGCTATGCATGCCTAATGCGCCGCATCGCTCGTGGCTGGAGTGTGTGACACTTGAGTGGCGACTTTCACCCAACCAGAAAAAAAAGACAAAAAACTAAACTAAAAGCAATCCCTAACCTACCACACCTCGTTGCATGAGACACAAAGGCAACTTAAGCGACAGCAAAATGGCAATAATCAAAACAAAGAGCAAACAAACCAATAAACGAACGTAGACTTCATTATGGAGGCACATCAATCATTGCCAAAACACGAAACCCCAGCACCAACTGGGATAGGCAGAGGAGAAGGGAGCGACCGGGGCGACATTCGAGTTGAATGTGCCAAGAGAGACGTCGACGAGAGTAGACAACAAAAACAACCAACAACAAAAAAATCCCAAAAAATAAAAGCACAGTTGCCATTTTGCCACAACGATGTGCAGATAGACAGGCAAGCCACCAAAAAGAGAGAGAGGGAGAGACAGAGGGAGAAACATAAAGGGAATCGAAAAAAAGAGAGTGTGAGAGAGATCTGCAGCTGGAGCCAAGACAGTCAACGACTTGTGGTCAGCTCGCTGATGGGGCAGAGGAGCGAGCCCGCAAGAGGGCTTATACGGTGGCACAATAAAGTGTTTAGTAAACAAATTGCGGCTGCCTTTTGATAATATGCACGCAGTCAGCTGAGCAGCTGCGGCGCAGCCTGCAACGCACCCGCAGGCGGAGGGAACTTAGTCCAAGGGGGCGGCCATAGGGATAAGTTATAAGTACATTGCACCGAAATATCGATTGACGAAAGCCACAAAGAGGGCAAGACGAAGAGGGGAAGAGGGAGAGTGTGTGTAAAATCTGGAGAGAGCTTGAGGTAGTATATATTTCATACATGTATGTGTGTGTGGGCGATGAGAAGGACATTGATTGTGTGCGGGCGGTTTGAGAGACGGGCGTTGGCGCCGACTTCACGCAAAAACCAAAGAGAAAACCATAAACTTAAATTAATGACCTCAGCCGAGGCGTAGCGCTGAAAAGGCGAAGAACGGGACCGTGTGCAAGCGAAGCGAAAAGTCAATAAGAGCAAGAGCAAGAGCAAGCAGAAGCAAACGCAGAAGATGAAGACAAAGAAATTGTGGAAGAAGCAGCGGAGAGCGCTGGCAAACAAAGTGATTTACCGTTGCAGTTGCGCTGCTCCAATTGGAAATGAATCTTATTGCAGGCGATTTCACTGCGATTCTCAATATGAAAACACATAAAGATGAAAATGCTTGTCAATTTGGAGCAGCGTCTGCTTCTGCTGCTGCTGCTGCTACGGCAGATGGTCGGCCGTTTGAAGCAGTCAACATTGGCTAAGTGATTATGCAGTCGACGTCGACGTTGACGTCGACATAGCCGATTTGTTGTCAAACTGGTTTTACAAATATTTTGCGTTCATCTGTTGCCCAGGCGGTGGGGTATATGTACATATATGTATGTGTGTGTTTGTATGTGTGTGTGTTGCCAGGCGGCAGTTACATGGCTGCAACGCTTAGTGAAAGTCGCTTGAATGCCGTTTTCTGTCAGCCCCTGCCACAACCCGCTTTGCCCAGTCGCCTGTCAGCCCCATTGCTAGTTAGCTCAATGCGCATTCAATTAGGTTTAGCTCAAGCTTTTGGCTTTGGCTGCCAGCTAACCCCGGTCGGTGTTTACAGACAATTATGAGACAAACTAGTTGCATTTGCAGCCAACTTACCTGAGCATTAAAATCAAAAAAGTATTCCGGCCGCAGCGGACACGGCAGACCGCACTTGCAGGTACCCTGTGTTAGCAAATAGTCCTTAATTTGGAATTGTGTGCGCAGCGTTTTGCCCGTTGGACTGTAAGAAGCAAATAGAGTCAATAAATTAATGATTATGCATATGTAATGAAGTCGATTAATGTTATAAATTATTTATCAGTTAATAGAACAAATTGTTGTATGCAAATGTCAATTAAAAACTCGTCAGCAATAGCCATCAAGTAATTAACCCCAACTATGCATGTTAACAGCCTAACAGCTAACAGAGTGCAAAGGCTGCGCGAGCAATACGCGGCTGTTTAACGAACAGCTCATTAACATAATGGGCAAGTGACGCGTTGCTTCGCATTAACATAACAATGTTAAACGACAGTTGGCAACGCTGCATGCATGGAATCTATGTGCATGTGTGTGTATGTATGTAGGTGTGTGTGCACATACATAAATTAATACCAATCAGAATTGCTCGCTGCTCGTTTTGATCGCATGTCAAATAAGTGCGCGCCACTCAGCGCATAATTCAAACTGGTTTTTACATATTTACACGCAGCTCTCGCTCTGCTCTCCACGTGAGCTTATCGTTGAGCTCTGAGCGGCTTAACCAGGGCCCTCGTGGAGTTGAGTCGCGTGATTTGATGATCCGGCTTCACTACAGAAGTGGGCATACAAATCAATTCAATGTTAACTTGGGGTTGGACCTTTAAAGACATTTTTGTAAGTTTTTTTAAGGCTATACTTATGAGTGTTTACTTTCGACTCTGATATATTTGAGATGTTTTTAAAAGTGAATCCTGATATAACAAATATATCTTTTATACCTTATGAATACTTTGATTTCATTCTTTGAAATATCAACGAGTTGGAATGAAGATTTAGTTAATCTCTATTATGTATAGATTCACCTCTTACATTTTAAATAAATCAAGCTTAATTTAATATAATTAGCATATATAGCACTGTATTTTTCAAAGGACAAACAAATTTATTTCAAGTATTTTTTAAATCTCTCTATTATTGTAATACGTCACTCGAATTTCAGAATTTTCCAGTTTTCCCAACTGGTTCACTGCGAATTTGCAATTCTTTTGTTATGCAATCTCTGGAATCTAGTTCAACTCGCTTTGCAACAATTGCCAACTGCGTTTTAGGGTATTTCGGAATTCTACCCCATCCGAAAACCACATTCGTAATTCGTTCTTCGCTCATTTCATTTTTACAACAATGAAATTTATAAAGAGCGAAGATTTAATTTTGAACAACATTAAAATATGCGCAGAACCTAAAAAATAAACAAAAAACGAATCCAGTGAATCAAGTTTTATTTTTTGTTTTTTATATTTTTTGTTTGGTTCTCAACTTTTTCGAGCCCCTTTGCAGGGGCCACGCATGACCGCAAATGCTAAAAAGTTGTTCTCGGTTCATATATATGAATGTATACACATATATGTGCATATATGCTGCGCATAAAAATTATTGGGGTTAAAAACATGGCAAAAACAAAAAAACAAAATATAAAAAAAAAAAACAAAGGAAAAAGTTGAAAAAAATCAACGCTGGCTGCTTATTAATTATAAAGTGTGAGCATGTTGATGGAATCAAGGGCGCTGCCAATGATGATGACGACGACGAAGAGGCAAGGCGAGGCGAGGCAAGGCGATTTGAGTCGCACTTGAGGCCCGGGGCTCAGCAGCGAGGCTTCTCAGCCAGAAATGTTGAATAGGACAAGCTGCGCAACAGCCGAGTGGATGGGGTAGAGCCTGGTGCTCGCTCCTCATCTCGTGTGGGAAATCTGAATAATGCATATCAAGTGTGAAAGCGGCAGGGGCACTAAACGGAACGAAACTAAAGGACGGCAGCAACAGCAGCAGCAGCAGCGGCAACAGCGGCAGCAGCAACAGAGACGACAATCTACATAATTGAGCGGCAACAGCGGCAACAAGCGTGTTGCGGGTTAAACGAGTATGCGAGAATTGTCAATTGAAGAAGCCCGGCAGCAGCAGCACAGGATGAGTTGGATCAGGGTCTGCGACTGACATTGGGCCTGGGACTGAGACTGAGCCTCAACGGCGACTACGGTCAACGTCGCATTCGTTCTCATCAATGGGCCGCACAGAAAATCAACTAATCAGAGTGCGCAGTAAGGAGTGCCTGACTGAAAATTACCCTAGGAGGCAGCAATATGCGGCATAGCTACAGCACTTATCTCAAATCGATATTCATACTTGATCTAGTCGGAGGAACACACTATATAACCCTGGTAAAATTGGCTATCAATTAATCGATATTTTTCAATTTTATGATGCTAAAAATAGAGTTGTATCAAAATAAAATAAAAATTTAAAACAATATTTAAATATATTAAGTATACAAAATCTCCTGGTTGAAGAAGATAGATCATATATACATAAATATATATGCATAGGACTGAAGTGTACCTTTTCTTCCACAAAACTTGTCTACCTTGTTAAACTATCTCCCTTGTGCTCAGGGTATATGAGAAGGGCTATCTGCCAATCGAAAGCTGAAAACGAAACGAAACTGGTTTGTTTTATTAATTATTTTTAACTAGTTGCTTGGCCGTCAGCGCAAATCGAAGGCAAGTCAATTGACTCAATGTGCGAAGAGGATTTCGGTAGGGAGAGGGAATCATCAACGCCAATGCTTATAGCTCAATTTGTATGCCGTTGGCGTGGCCCACGGCTGGCTTAAGGGCTCACAATTACGACCAGAATGCAATCCGATATTCCTTTCAAGCAGCGCTCAGCTTGGCTCATTATGTTATTTATTTACACAAAACGCGCTAATAACGCGAGGGATTGGGCGCTTCAAGCACTGACGCTGAGTTCACATGAAAAGGCGTTGAGCTAACGAGTTAAAATAATTTAATAAATTACGTTCACAAAGAGCGTCAAGTGGCCAAAGTGGCCGCCTGAATGCGCCTAAAAAAGCACGCTCGAACGCAACTCGGCTCGAGTAGGTGGAAAAGCTGTACGCCTCTGTGACCTTGAAGTGCACCCTCGAGCCGGCCCTGGGCGCAGGCAGAGCGGGCATAGCTGCAAAGACACAAGACACAAGAGTCGAGGGGCATGCGCTGAATGGGGCTATTACTAAATTAATAAACCCGAACGACGCCAGCAAAAGGCAACGCCAACAAGGGCCAAAAGGCAAACGGGCCAAAACTCTCAAATAGTCTGACACAAATACCAAAGAATGGCCCGCCGATGGCAGCAGGGGCAGCACAGAGACTTGTTATTGCAACGTTAACTGTAAGCAGTCGACTCTAAAGTCTCCAGGGGACGCCTTTTTACTAATCAAATTCTTTAGCTTAATTTCAATGCGCGAGGCTTTAAACAGGCTGAAGAATGTGCATAGCAGAGGGCTCGCTGTTAGTAACAGACATTTGTGAAGAGCAATTAAAATAACTTAATGTTAACATAAAACATTTGCCTTATGAAGAGATAATTACAGCACTCAAAATGCAGTTTGTAATTTATAATTAACTTGACATGGAGAATGAAGAAGTTTTCAATATTCATTGCAATATAACAAACTTTAAGGCTTTAGAGACGCTAAAGAAGTGCATAAGGGCGCACTGTTATTAACAGACATTTATGAAAAGCAATCAACATAACTTAATGTTAACATAACACATTTGCCTTAAGATATAATTACAGCATTTAAAATGCAATTTATAGTTTATAATTTATAATTGACTTCACACGGAGAATGAAGAAGTTTTCAATATTCATTTAAATATAACATTAAGGCTTTTAAGATGCTAAAAAAAGTGCATAAGGGGCGGCGCACTGTTATAAACAGACATTTATGTAGATCAATTAACATAACTATTGTTAACATAAATATTTGCCTTATGAAATCAAATAGAGATAATTACAGAATTCAAAATGCAGTATGTAGTTTATAATTAGTTTGACATTTACAAGATGGATTATAATTAAATTGAATGGACAATAAAGAAATTTACAATATACATAAAAAATAAACTCGAATGTTTATCTGATGCTTATTTATTTTCATCTTCCCAACATCTGTTCCCACGAAACGTTTAGCGACAATTTCGTGTGGTGGGCGTTGGCCAAAAATCAAAAATCAACACAAAATCGGCAACAACAGTGCAGGTCTGCAGGTCGTCGAAGTCACAAAACTGCAGGCGGTAGACAGAGACGTCGACGACAGCTGATGCAACCTACGCGCTGCCAGTAGAAGCAGCCGCGCTCGAACCCATGATGGACAGACCTGATGGCAGCGGGTGGAATTGCGCTGTGACTCTGGCTGTGTCTGCGACTGAGGCCTGTCGCATGTACAGAAAATTGAAAAACTGTCCGGACTCTCTCACTGCCTGTCTGACTGTCTGACTTTGCCAAACTATTCCGCATTCTTTTTTTCATAATTCTTTTTTTTTCGCATTCAGTTGGATTGGTGGCGGCCTTGCGGGGCGCTCGGGTCGCCTCCATTCCAGCTGCCGCATCTAATTTATGATTTATGTGTGCGGCACAGTAGGCGGGCCCTCGTTTTGACCTAAAATGTGCATGTGTCACAGTTGTGTGTGTATAAGTGTGTGTGTGTGTGTGTGTGACGTCACGGCGCGCAGTCAACGACTTGAAAAGGCTTGCGCAACAATTATTGATTTAGTAAAGCCCTCTCTGCCCTATATGCCGCCATCCTTGAGCACAATCGCCGCTTTCTCATTGCATTCTTTCCAAGAAAATAGCCTTGGCAGTTTAGTGAGGGGGAACAGCTTAGCACAAAGATGGTATTCATTTTGCCATTAGCCCAACCCCTGGAGTCCAGCTAACGTCGCTTATCTCTTCTTCAAATGGACGAAAGCTCACAAAGAATTTGCAAAAGGGGAAAAAAACTACAAATTCAAAACAAACAGCAGCAGTCGCAGCTACACGCAACACGCAACATGGCAGTTGCAGCTGCTGCTGCAGTTGGGAATAAACATGCAACATTGCTTGACCAGTCCAACTAAAGTGTTCCAAATGGTCAGTAACATAAAATCTAATACTATATTTATGAAGTTGCTGTCTTCACACACACTCAAACTATCTTTTTTCGCTATTGATTGAAACAGTCCCAATTCAGGCTAAAAATAATCTATATATAATCTATATGCCATATATTGTGTATCATCTCTTTTCATTTCTAGGAATGTCAGCATCGTTTTTTTTCAGCATTTCCTGTGATTGGACGCCAAGAGGCACTGCCAGAGGCAAGGGCAGGCCAGCCAGTCAGTCAAGCCGACTTGACTCGAGGCACTTATAGAATCAACGATTATCCAACTCTGATGACAACAGCGTCAGGGAGGCAGCCACAAAGCCGTAAACTATTTGCACAGCGCCAAAGACTCTCTGAGTACCTCTGAGTATCCTCCCCCTCTTCCTCTTCCTCTACTCTTCCTGCTGCTCCTCCTCTCGCCTAGTTATCTACTTTTGCCCTGCAAACAGCTCTCTGGTGCCCAGTCAGACGCTGCTCGGGCAGCAAGCAGCAAGCAGCTCGACAGCAGCAGAACAATTAAAAGTACTTGGGCAATGGGGCACATACAGACAGATGGTGGCTTGTTTTCGACATATTTGTGTAAATATTGTATTTGTGTTTGTAATTATGTCGGCTTGATGATAACTCGCAGATAATGCTCAGGTAAATACTCGCTGTCTGTGTACATACGGCAGGCAGGCGAACAGGCCAATAATGCCAGGCCCTCGACTTTAGAATACCCTGTATACGTTTCAATTGAGGTAAACAGAGTATATTATAGTTGAGCAAACATAAAGTAATATGCTAGAAGAGATATTTAAGTGTCTCAAACTATTTACAATTTGTATGCAAACATATTAATTATACTTAGACATATCTAAGAATACTGTGTAAACAACCAAATGAGCAATATAAATCGATTTTAAAGCGTTGTATAATTGTAATGTAAATAGACTATGCAACCAAATATATCGTCATATATATCATTGGAAAATATACTTATTATATTTATGGTATAAGAATTCATATTAAGTATTGTGTAACCTATTAGAAAATTATAGATATATATCGTTTGGAAACATATTGGAAAACATATGAAATATATTTAGCCATATTAATCATATATATTATATTAAGATCGTGTAATCAATTAACCACTGATGGATATATATCGATTTTTAAGTGTAATGTAATTATAATGTCAATACGGTGTATATACATACATATATGATTAGAAAACATATTAATCATATTTATAGTATAAGTTCTAAATTATTTAATTATTTGGACTACAATAACTCTACACTACAATCTTCTGTCTTGTTGCATTTGTCTTCTTCTTCTTCTGTCTTGTTGAGGTTCAACATTGAACTGGGCATACAAATGTGAATGAATCTGAGAAAACATTTGTAGTTTAACGGGACGGCTACCAAAAGCAAGCAAATGCAACCGATTCTCGTATAGCCCACCCACTCGAGCTGCCCATCCGCTGAGTTACCCCTTTTAACAAGCATTTCCTGTTTGGCAAGAAAACATTTTTATGGCTTCGAATATGCACTGCCAGACAATACACAGATTGACTTTAAGCTGGGGCTTGCTGTAAATGTCATACAAGGGACAGACACAGACACAGAGACAGAGATGGAGACAGAGACGGTGAGAGAGATGGAGATAGCAGCTAAGAGATAGAAACAGAGCCAGGAGACAGCGACTCACCTGATGTAGGCCACTTCATTGTTGTTGGTTAGTCGACGCCAGCCTGGAGCCAAATTTGCGCTGTTGTTGTTTTTGTTGTTGCTGCTTTTGTTGCTGCTGCTGTTGTTTGCATTATTGTTAGCATTGTTGGTTTTGGCCACATTCTTCGCATAGAGCTGCTGCTGCTGCTGATGTTGGTTGTTCTGACTCATTTGACGCGATGCAATTGTTGCTGGCATACAGTGCGTGGCAGCAACAGTTGCTGATGCGGTTGCTGCTGGCTTAACAGGCAACTTTATTTGTGCTGCACGCTGCTTAGCTTGTTGCTGCTGCTGCTGTTGGTGTTGCATCGGCGAGCCAACCGCTGGACACACAAATATATGCTGACTGTGGCGCAATTGTTGTTGTTGCTGTTGTTGTTGTTGCTGCTGCTGCCCTGCTGCATTTGCGGCTTGCATCATGTTGGCGCTACCATTTACCAAACCAGCTGGTAATATTTGTTGCTGCTGCTGCTGATGTTGTTGTTGTTGCTGCATTGCGGCATTTGTAACGACCCGCGATACAAATTTTGTCTGCTGCTGATAGAATTGCTGCTGCTGGTGTTGCTGCTGTTGCTGTTGCTGCTGTTGCAGCAACAATTGCTGCTGGTGCTGTTGCTGTTGCTGCTGTTGCTTGTACATGTTGAGTTGCTGTTGTTGATGCTGTTGCAACTCGTTGGCCTGCAGCACACCAGCAACCGATTCCGCATTGCCAACAATGTTCAGTTTGTGCTGCTGCTGTTGCTGCTGCTGCTGTTGCTGTTGCAGCTGTTGGCCAGCGGATGCGGCTGCCATGTTAATAACAGCAGCCGTTTAAAAGCGCTTGATTTGTGGGCTGCAATGAACATCGATGTTTTGTGAATTTTAGAGTGAGAGCACAAAAATGTATACAAGTACATAGATACTCATTCACACGCACACACATATTTACTATATACATATACATGGAATTTTTGGGAATTTATAAATGCTGATTCACAGCTTTTTAAAAAATTGTACATAAATTAGTTTGCCCGACTTGCCAATACCCTGTATACAAATTTGATTTATCGTTATTCTTACGACGCTACATTATTCTAATTTTTTAGTTATCAAACAAATTTGATAAGATAATCGTAAAATATGTGATATTTTTCATTGCGGCATGCCAGAGCGGAAACAATCAATTTAAGTAGGTTTCTCTAACTAATCGCTAGCTATCGATACTTTACGAGGTGCTGGCTACTAAAAGTTATCGAACTTACGATGTGTTCTAATTAGCTTTTGGTGTCAACGGGATCACATAGAAAGAAAAGAAAATATATAAGACCAAACCCAATATGCCCGTTGAAATAAATTATTTAAGATATTTATTTTTTCTTTGTTTTTGTTCACATTGACAAACTATGATTGCAAAGTGGCTAACGTCTGGATATATTTCGTGCATATGTATGTATGCACTTTTTTAACTACGTTGTCTACATGTTCATATGTGAATTGACCATTAATGGTGAAAATGCACACTCACACATATATCACATATACATATAAATACCAACACAAGTGCACAATTTGTCAAGCCCGTGCTTTGATGCCATCTTCGGCTGTTGCTACTCACCTTTTAACGTACTTTTCGTTTTGCTCATTTGCCAACATATTCAATTAATTTGAGTTATTGTGTAAACGAGATGCGACCATGTCATTTTGCTACTGCTGTTGTTGCTTTTTTTTTTTTTTGCTGTCTCGCGTTTTTAAGCACTTAATTTCACTTTTTTTTACAGCTTTTCTTGTTGTAATAACGCGACGACTTTATGTATTGTTGTTTAGCTGCTGACTTCGTTGCGTTGTTGTTTTTGTTTCTGTGGCTTTTCATACAATCTGCTGCTCATGACTTCATTTGGAATTCAGAAAACGAACGTCGCTCGCTGCCAGAAACAGAAACAGAGAGCAAAGAGCGCGCAACGCGTAAAAGTAGGTGAATGGAGCATGAAGCAGCCGCCAACGTCGCAGTCGCAGTCGCCAGTAGACAAGAACAACAACAACAACGGCAACGACAATGGCTAAAGAGTAAGCAGGCGGGGGAGATAGGTGGAGGTGGCGGAGTATCGAGGAGCGAGAGCACAGTGAACGACGACGCTCAGCTCAACTCAGGCCAACGAAACGTTTTGTTTTATGAAAAAATTTGTTCTGCCTAAATACTTATTATGCGCGTAAAGCAGAACAATTTGCCAGACGCGACTCTTGTTGTTGTTGTTGTGTTGTCACTTTTTAATAGCATACATGCATGTGTGTGTGTACATACATAAATATATTTATGTACACACACAAATTCCTGCATAGCTGTGCTATGCATCTGTATGTAAATTTACATGTGTGTATATAATTAATGCGTAAGTCAGCCTGTTTGTCTGTCTGTCTGCTCATGTGTGGACACCACCTGCCCTCTGGTTCTGCTCTAATGATCATAATAAGAATACTGCCAAGGGAAACAAACGTACACACACACATACTTATATATATATATATATATAAACAACACTCACACGCGCGCGCGTACACAAAATTGTAATACGTCGAGTGACCTCAAATGCTTATCTGCATTTCACATGCGCTTTTTTTGGCAGCTGCTGCACTTACTAACACAAACACATACACACATACATACACATATTCATTACAGTGTTTGAATATATTTAACTGGTAGCTTAGAACATTTTAACATCATTTGGACTAAACGTTGATTTAACTTTATTATGCACAAACAGCAATTAAATGGGAATTAATTACAACGATTTCATTCGTTAGCTTTATTCACGCAACATTGACAACCGAGCGAACGACGATTCGACACTCGACTCAACTCTCGTACGCGCACACGAAATATTTTACTCAATAACTATGGATTTTTGTTTTTGAATTTTTTTTTTCTCTCTTTGAATGGAAAAATGCTCTGATATTAAAATATAAGCTTTGATTTTCACAGCGACTTACGAATCGAAATTATGCTAATTATTTCGCTTTTGCGTGTGCGCGCATTTGTTTTTGGAATTTTTCGACTGCCCAAAATTCCATTCACTAGTAGAATCTAGTGATGTGAAAATCTTCAATATATCTATCTATGCATATCGATGTTCATTTTTTATTAAAATCGTAACTATCCCTGCCGATACTATCGTTAAAAGTGTTACGTTACTCATTTTGCGCTTACGTGACGTAAGCTATTTTTAAATCTTTATCTATATTTACATATACCACTACCGCTTGTCAAATAAAAATTTTACCAACTTTAAACTAAATTATTTTTATTCATTGAGCAATAAACAAAATTGTATATTTTGCACCAGAAGAAAGTTGCCTATTTACGAAAATAATGAGTTGGATTTTTAATTTTAGTTGAACCAAATTTGATTATTGTAAGCAAATAAATTTTATTATCGATTATTTAAGCGTTGCAACAGTGTGGAAGTGGTAACAGCAAAGCGCGCGGAGCCGGCGACTTCTGGATTAATGCATTTCGCGAATTCCAAGCTTCAATTTGTTTATATTAATAAAAAAGCGAGTGGTTTTAAAAGACCCCAACAATGTCTGAAGCGACCATAAATACGTGCAAACTGCTGTTATTTGGCCGCTGCGTGCGCGCCGTATTACTCAGCGTGGGCGTACAATTCCTGCTGCTCACCGTTTTTCTGCTGCTAGTTAATTTTGAATTGTTCCATCCCCTGAAGTGGATTATGGGCTCGTTACGTTTGGTATGCAGCTTTTATACATGGTTCGCCTGCATACCACTTCTAGGTGCCATTGTGTTCTATGGAATGGCGCTCTCCCATCAACACCTTGCCGAACGTCGCTATTGGCCGACACGCTATCGTTGGCTGCTACACAATGGTCCGCGAAAGTTGCTTTTCCTGCTCGCTCACGCTGTCGTGGGCTACCTAACGGCATGGCTGTACACGGGTTATCTTCACACGGATTACCGGTATGTTAACTTTAATTCATTCCTTAACTATTGTCCTATTTAATTACCTTTGCAGTCATTTTATGTACAAGGCGTATGGGCAGGACTTTTTGAACTCTTACCACATCTTTCTGCTGGGCATGGGTGTTTGCGCTGGCGCCTATTACTTTGCTATCGAGTACATGCAGGAAGAAGTTACCATCGATTTCGACTTTGCCGAGCAGTCGCGCTCAGAGAAGCTACGCGAACTGCTCTACGCGACGCTGCTGAAGGCGCCAATGAGTTCAGTGATGCCGACGATATGCTATACTTTTGTATTTTGGCTATTTGGGGCATTTTTGAGATATCGACTGAGTATTGTACTAAACGTGGACACAGACGACAGGCTACTTGGAATTGTAGACGTGATCAGGAATGGACGCCTGTTATTCTATGCCTGGCTGCTGGGCGCTCAGATAGTTAGCAACATGCATTTGATGCGATGCTTTTATGCCACAATGCTATCGGAGCATTTGCCAATGACTGTGGCACGCCATCGCTCTGCTGTCCCCGGTGAACAGGAGGTCACCATTGTGGCCGCTCTGGGTGTCCTTAATGTTTATGTGGTACAGTGTCTGGCTGCAAATTTCTTATTTCAGGAGGCTCAGCGCCAGACTTCCTTAGTACGTATGGAAATCTACCAGCTTACGGAGCCGGGTAATCGGCCAGCTAACTGGCGCGCACTGTGCGACCAAAGCCTCAGCATAGTGGGCAGCTTTACCGATGAGCTCAGAGATTCGATGCGCCAGATCAGCATGGATCAGCCCATTTACAGCGATACAAGCAGCGCACTTCTAGCAGAGAAGCTGCTGCTGCGACAATACAATCAATTGCATGGCATTCGACCCGTTGTTGCACCACAACATGCAGATGTTCCCAGCCGGGATTGGGATGCACAAGGTACGAATAGCATACGACGTGTGCCCAATTGGTGTGAGCGCATATCGACAAAGTTGGAAAACTCGTTGCAGCAAGTATTGCATCGTATTCCTGGCATTGTTTACTTCTTCTACGAGCCGGAAGGTGCCAAGACAGAATTTCTCTTGGAGAATGCACTGCCCGTGATCTGGTTATCGCAGGCACTGGCTCAGATATGTGTCGCCTCCATCAAGGAGGATAGCTATGGCATTGTGCAGGACGATTTGCCGGCTATCATCAAGGAGTTGCATCGCCTCAAATGTGATTTGGACCGACTGGCCAACGGCATGCCCAACTTTCGCCTAAACAGCAATAACTTCAATCATTTACGCTGTGCCGTCCGTCGTAGTCTGTACAACATTTGCACATCATTCTACAAATACCTTGGTGATCTGATCTCCACGGGCGAAGAGCTGCGCCAGCTACAGACGTTCGTTTATCAGGGATAGGAAGTCATACACACTTGTTAAACATCTCTCATAGTTTGTTCTTCAGTAACAATTAAAAATTAATAAATACAATTACAATGTACACTTGACTTTTAACCTATCTATATATAGTACATATATATGTAGATTTTAAAATTAAATTTGTTTAAATCAAGCGGTTTATCGATTTGGTGCGGTATTATGTATGCGATCTATTGCTCCATCAGTGATAGTGCATGCATGAGTAGTGCCAAGTCCTCATCCTTATTCAGATTTTGTCATTGCAACGATTTCATGGGCAACGCAGCATTGTTAAGCATCTCGCCAAACGATCTTTCAAGGTTCTCAGCCACCTCATCCATGTGCTGCAGTGCCTGCTTGCCTTTACGATCGCGGCCATCGATAAAGATTTGTGTTTGTAGATAGTTGAGCGCACGGAATGTCATGCCGCCCTCGGGATCGTAGGAGCCCAAATATGTTTTTGGATATCGTGCGCTGGCGCTTTGATCTGGCGTAGTTGGATCAAAAGGCACATACTCCTGCAACGGCTCCTTGTGCCATCTAAAAATGCTGCGTGAATCTAATGGAACCAGAGAATACCTTAGTACAGATATTATGTATAAATATATCTATATATAGACACGCACCTAGATCCGCCAGAACACGCGTCATTTCACGAATCTGTGCATCCTGACGCTCCAAGCGAAAGTTCATTTCAGTCAGCGTGTTCGTCAGCTGCATCTTCTCCAATTGCATAGCCTCATTCTTTTTGTTCTCTTTCATCGTTTGCCGCGAATACTCAAATATCAGCAAACCGGCGCCAATAGCAAAGATAATAAACTCTCCAAGCAGATTGGCACCCAGCTCTATGGCCATGGCTTCAGTTAATGGTGGCACCGTGACTGGCCGTCCAAGATTCAGTGCCCACATCTTGGTCTTTACCTCCACCCAATTGTAAACTGTGATCGAAATATAACTGAGCGGTATTAATCAGCTTAACCCAGATGTCATAAGAATTTATTTGTCTTACACTGTGCCGGCGGCATGCATATATATTTCCGGAAGAATGGACTTGATTTCGCATTGGATTTCAAAACATTTGCAATAGGCTTGCTAATTTGCTTTATTGCCAACACGCCAAGTTTGGCGGCTGGAAATACTCCAATAACCATTTCTTATATTAATTTATATTACAAAATCTCGGCACAGAAAACTTAAGGCGAACCAGGGCTGCCGATCAAGGAACACAGCTGTTTCGTGTTCTAAGTGGCGTGTCGAGTGGTTCACGCAAGACGATATACGATAAGGCAAAATCGATTTTTTTAAATATGAAAGATTTTACGATTCAAAGTTTTGAATGGTGGATAAGAACAATGAATGTAAAAAGAAATGCTAATGATTTTAGGCTTAA
Organism: Drosophila hamatofila; assembly: GCA_035045345.1. NCBI lineage: Eukaryota > Metazoa > Arthropoda > Insecta > Diptera > Drosophilidae > Drosophila > Drosophila hamatofila. Next base: position 13,263,273 of record JAWNPA010000020.1, read on the forward strand.
GAACTATTTCTTTCGTAATCATTTAATCGGTCACGTATTATATATATTTGTTTTTCCTGCCAATCGAGCAGATTATTCAATGTTTCTATTTCTATTCTTAGCTTCTCTTGAGTCTCTTTGTGTAAGTAATTTTTCAACTGATCCTTTTTTGCTTTCCGTGAAGAGTCTACATATATCAGAAGCAAGCCTAAGCCTATTGTAAAAACTTCGCATAAAAGGTTTGCTCCCAAGGTGATGGCCATGTCTTCCGAGAGCCTTGGAACTCGTTTGGGCTGAGGTAGTTTTAGCATGCGCATTTTCGATCTTGCCTCGATCCAATTGATTATTTGACCCGCCGGAGCGCAAATATACTTTTTAAATATCGGATTGTTTTGGGCAAAAGTCTTTATAACTTTGCTGAGAGGAGTGGCAACCTGCTTAACCCCAAGTACTGCAATTTTTCCAATAGGATAGGCAGGGACCATTTCGATAACCAAAATTTATTAGAATAAAAAAAAATTAAAAATAAAATTGTAGAAGCATATTGCTTGACAGAAAGCCCAAAAATCATTTGATTTAATACAAAACTTGTACAATTATCGTTAGCTTTCATGAAGATCCATAAATTCCACGAGCTTTGCTTTAAGATTTATTATTTCGTGCGTCTGATTCAAAACTCGATCATTCAAAATTTCCAACTCACGTCTTAACTTAAGCTTCTCTTCTTGGTGTTGGGTTTTCATCAACGCGTCTTTACGAGATTGCCTTTATAAAAAAACCAAGAGCTTATTTTTGTTTATTACCAGAGCAAAAATTTTTACACACCGTGAGAACTCCAATATCAATAAGCTGACAGCAATTAAAAAGATAAGCAGCTCCCCTAATAATTCACTTCCGGTTTGAATTGCCAGTGCGTTGTTTAAAGGTGGTATATATTTTGGTTGACTCATGCCAAGCATTCGCATTTTCGCTCTTACCCCAATCCAATGGTAGGCTACAGATCATATATAAAACAATATCGTAAACTTTGAGCTGCGATATAAGAAACTTCTTACTTTGTGCTGTTGGGACGACTAAATATTTACGCAATGGCTCATTGGTTTTAGCGGTGTCTTTGATGCTTTTGACTACTGGCTTACTAATTTGTTTCAAAGCTAACAAGCTTAGTTTTAAAAGAGGAAAGTGAGCCATTATTTAACATTACAATTTAGTCTATAATTTCTGCCATTATGAATGAAAACCCAAAACAATCCTCTGTACGAAACTTTTTTTTAAGAACCTTAAACTAAATTGCAAACAGAATTTTCAAGGCTATTTTAAAAATATACTCATATTTCCATACAAATAACGTATAAAATAATTGTTCACCAATTCGTTACATCGATGAGTATCGCAAGCGCTATTAAAGTCGATAGCTAATATTTTACAAAATATCGATGTATTCTTCTTTTTTTTCTTACATCGCAAACCTTGTACGAATGTTGGGAATTTGAAAAGTGAAAATTAGTGTGAAAACCAAATTGCCCGAGATGGATAGCCTTGAGATTTTAAAGCCAGCAACCAGCGGATGCTGTGTGGTCTGTGGAACAAAAACCCGTGTAGTTTGTCATCGATGTGGTGATTTTTATTGCTCAAAGAAATGTCAGCTGAATGACTGGCAACGTCATAGGTATATATGTTTTTCAATACCCGCCCTGGTGCATCCCTTAGAATGCTCCGCTTTTGGAATTATGGAAGTGCCGTCACAGCCAGGAATTCAACAAGTTTGCGACAATGTAAATGTCGTCACTGCTGAAAAAGTCGACGAAGAAAAAGCTGAGCTAAGCAAAAATCAAAATGAAGCAGCTCTTACTGCAACTACAGGAGGCGCAATCGAATACGATAAGGCATATAAAACAGACGATTCAGTAAACGCAACAGGCAGCAGCAGCAGCAGCAGCAGCAACAACAACAACAGCAGCAACAATAGCTCAAATAACACTACTTCAAAGAAATCGAACATGAAAATAAATAGTCCACCGCCTTCTGTAGCTATGCCTCCAAGTGGAAACATTATTTATATTACTAGCTTTCGATCTGTAAATCGTTGTTTTGTACGCGAGGTCAGCGAAAATACTGAGAGAGCATATTCAGATGTTTGCCAAAAGGTTTGTATATATATATACATATATATACATTGAATAAATTTCATTGTAATAAAAATTTTCTTTTTAGGTTCATTTGTTAGGCAAAGAGATGAACAAAATATATAAGCCAAAGATTTATTCATACGCCCTAGCCAAATATAAAGATCAATTCCGTCGTGTTAAAATCATTCCTGGCCCATGTGTGCGTCTTCAATATTTGGATTTGGGCTTTGTCAAACCAAGGGGTTGCGCTGAAATTCGTGAGGTAAGCCAAGAGATAATGCAATTGCCTTGCAGTATCATTGAGCTTCAGCTAAAAGGCGTTCCGAACGCACCAATGAGTCATGAAGTCATCAATTTCTTTTCCAATTTCGAGAATAAGCAATTTATAATGCACTATGGCAGTAGTAAGCTTGTAGATCTACAGCATGTGGAGACGCGCAAATCATTGAATTCACAGATCATTGACTACTGTGAAAAAATTCATCTCTTTGCTGGTGCAATGCCATCTGACAAAAAGGTAATGTCTGCCAAACCAGATGGGCAGGACGACCAGACCTTAGAGTCCAAAATGGAAATGGAAGGTACTACTCCAGACATCTTAGTGCAGAAGGATCCTCCTAAAGTGGAATCTGAATTGGAAACTCAAGTGTCCATAAAAACTGATCAATTAATAAAAGAAAAAGAACTGAATTTGGCAAAGGAACAAAAACCAATTGCCAATGTCGATGAAGATAATAAAATACTCAACTTACAGAGCTTAACTGACGTATCATCAGATCAAAATGAAAAAGCCAAAGAAAATATGCCATCTAATTATAATATAGGAATTAACGCCATTCCACCTATAACTCTTGAAACTACAAAAAACGAAAATGCCACACGTGAAGCTATTAAAAACGTAAAAACTATAAGCAAAATGCCCATGGATATCAAAACAAATGAAACGGATAATCAAAAGCCATGCTCGTCCATTACTAAAACTAATACTGAACCTTTATTAGTTGCGGTATGTAAATTCAATATTTTCTTCCCTTTTATGGATAATTCCGAAAAATTTGTAATGAACTTTTACAGCCCTTTGAAACGCGTCGCATTTCCATCAATTCGCGAGATGGGCTCGATGTTTTCATTGTGGACAATTCAAATGTTTCCCGGGGTATTATTGGCGCCTTCGAAAGTACATATGCGAGCCATTTCTCCGATTTGCATCATCGCTTGTCGCAGCTCAAGGACTCGCAGCCATACAGACCTGTGTAAGTAAATGTAGAAGAAAATGTCAATCAATGGTGTAATTCCTATCACATTTGGCTTTATAAGACTCAGGGAATATGTTATTGCCAAATTTGAAGACGCTTGGTATCGGGCCAAGGTAATGGATATTAAAACAAATCAGCTTACCCGTACATACGACGTCATGTATGTTGAATTCACTAGTGTATCCACTGTAACAGAAGAGGACATTCGACGCTATCCACCAGACTTGATCGTACCGTGTCATACAAGCGTTTGCCTCATTGAAGGTTGTTTACTTGTACCAGCTGTCATCGAATGTAGCCTTAGTTAAAACATTTTATTACAGGTTTTCCTCACCGGCCATCAAAGGCACAGATTAACTTTTTACAGGAAAAGATGCAAATGCATAGCCTGTTGCACGTCGATGGTGTGAACTATTTACAGGATATGGCATTGGTCAGGTGCAACGCCTTGATCGATGCACTTAATAAAATACCGTAAAGCTATAGGAGATTACACTAACATTCAAAATACAATAAATTAGAATTATTTTGATTCGAAATATCGAATATCAAAGTATATATATATATATGTGTGCTAAATATATGTGTGTTTAATAAATGTTTTAATGAAAACCAAAAAAGTTGGCAATCATGCAATTTTTTAAAAATATCGATTATTTTAACGAAAATAGATATCGTGAGGGTATCGATTAAAACTCACCTTTCGATATTAATTTACTTAAACTTTCTATTGCAACATATCGAAAAAAGTTCTTAGTCGCAAAACAGATCGCCCCCAACTCGCAGCTCGTATTTTGGTGACGGTGTATACACAGCCTGTGCATTTAAAATAAATAAATTCCCAAACAGGAGAAGGAATACATCTATCCCTTTACGTTACTTTCAACACTTATACAAGGTAAGGTTTTAAATATATTATTAGTGATATACATATATATATTACTAATTTTATACCCTCATATAAAATGCATGTAAATAAATATTTATGTACATAAAAACAGCGATGACATAGTGCGTAACTATAAAAGAGTAGTTTTGCCAAATGAGTTTTGCTTTGCGGATGAGGCAAACGCTTTACCCGTATTATGAAAATTAACTGATCCATCCATACATTCACTGACGTAGCAACGCACACACACGCTGACACACTCATTTGTGTGACCGGCCGATGCGCGGGTAAAAAATGTGTAAAGGTGAAATAGAAGTCATTCCATGCAAAAGCACAGACAAACACTCATACATTCTTGCAAACATATAGCGTAAACACGCCATTGGAAAATGCAATAATAATCACCAAGTGTCAATGATTTTTTTAAACCTTAAATTGAGTACCTTTATCACTTCAATATATACTCAGCAAACAACATACATATACTTATGTATTTCTGTATGTATAAATGTGTAAAAAAATACAAAATCCCACGACACGGCGATGAGTAATTAAACGCTGATTATAATTTGCCGGCTTTAATTCATTTCAATTTGTTTAATTTGATTGCTTGTCGTCTTTTAATAGAGCGTAATTTGTATGCTTGTAACTTCATTTATTGTGACTATGTCCTTCGCAAGCAGGTTCAAGGGCAGAGTCCAACAGCCTTTTGAAAATTGATAAAAAGCGCCAGCACTTTCACTGAAATAGAACTTTTTTCTATAATCTGTTGTCGCTGTTGTTGTTGTTGTTTTTGCTTTGATTCGTCAAAACGCTCAACCCAAAAGCTCTGCTATTGCTGTGCGTGTCACGCGTCAAGCACCCCCGCAGCTGGCGGCTTCCACGCAATCGCATCATGTGGCAGGCGAGAGTGAGATAGAGTTATAAAGAGCATGCGTGCTATGCGGAATGGAGATTATATTATTTCATTCAATTCAAGGTCAGCAGCGGCCGCGGCAGAGTCAACAGCAGCATTTTCTGTATTCGACAGCTGATAATTCGAATTTTGTATTACTTTTATTTTTGATTCTTTTAGTATAATTGTGTTTATTTTCTGCTTCCAACAGCTGACGATCAGTTTTTTGTTTACACTCTCAGCGATCGCAAGTATTATTGAACTCAGTCAAATGGCCAGCTGACTGAGCTTCGTGCTTGGCACCGCTAGTCTGACAGCTAAATATTAAGCTTTTTTTTTTTTTTTTGTAGAGATAAACTTTTGCGAATGCCGCTCGGTATTGTGGTTGGGCGGCTTTTTAGGGGTGGCCTGTTGCCGTTCGCCTTTTTGCACCACTGGCGGCGCCGCGCTCTCTCGGCTCGGCGGGAGAAGCATTCGTTTGGCATTTTCACCAGAGTCTCGTGGTTTTGTGCTCATTGTGCATTACCGACATTCTGAATGCTTTTGCCAAAAATTTTCCACCCAGACTCGGCCAGTCGAACATTCTATGCCATTGTGTGAAAAACCCCGCTGCGCTTAGGTTTTGAACGCAATCATTTTTGCCATACAGCACATCGTTAGTTTCTGTTTTGTGCGTATCATCCGTATCCGTATTGGGCAACATTCGAAATATAATTATCGTGGTTTATTCACTGTCAATCTAGTAGGCAACAAAATGGTTAACGTAACAATTTATGACGAGGCACCAAAGCTGAAGGTAAGGAAGGAGCCCCATCACTGAGTACAGAATCCACAGAGCCGTTTATATCTATATATACATATAATCATAAAGATATGCCTATCGGCTCCAAAAAAAAATGAAAACAGTTATTACCTTACTTTTGTGGCTATTTCATTATGCAACTGTTTTATTTTTTTTTTTGGCTTACAGCAAATGCAAAAGTTGTGACCTTCGCAGATGCAGCGCCGCACCGTTGCCGATGCATAAAATCTCTTCCGTCTGTCAGTCTCTCGTATTGCGTCTGTCGCACCTCCACTCCCACTCTCGCTAGCTGGCGCTCTCTCATGCGTGCGAAGCCCACTCTTGTTCTCCCTCTCTCTCTCTCTCTCTCTCTCTCTCTCTCTCTCTCTCTCTCTCTCTCTCTCTCTCTCTCTCTCTCTCTCTCTCTCTCTCTCTGTGCCTTTCACTCTATTTGCGTGTCGGTAGACGAATATCGATATAACGAACCACAAACCGCCGAAGTCAGCAGAAGTTTATTACCCACCTCATTAAAAACGATAATTTTTTTGGTTATTGGATATGGTATTTGATGCCTGCTTCATTTATTTTTATTTTTTATTGTAGCCAAACGAAGTACCACAAAACATGGCTGCCGGAGCTGAGAGCCAATTGGAGCATATGTGCCGCCTGCAGTTCGACTCGCCTGTACCCCATGTGCGACTGTCGGGTATTGTGTGCACCATCGGACCTGCATCGCGCAGTGTCGAGATGCTAGAGAAGATGATCGCCACTGGCATGAATGTGGCGCGCATGAACTTCTCTCATGGCTCGCACGAATACCACGCTGAGACGGTGGCCAATGTGCGACAGGCTGTTAAGAACTATTCGGCCAAGCTGGGATACGAGCACCCAGTTGCTATCGCCCTGGATACCAAGGGTCCTGAGATCCGTACTGGTCTCATCGGCGGCAGCGGTACTGCTGAGATTGAGCTGAAGAAGGGCGAGACCATTAAGCTGACCACCAACAAGGATTTCCTAGAGAAGGGCTCTCTGGAGGTGGTCTATGTGGACTACGTGAACATTGTTAACGTGGTGAAGCCGGGCAATCGCGTCTTTGTCGACGATGGACTCATCTCGCTGGTTGTGCGCGAGGTCTCCAAGGACACGGTGACTTGCGAGGTGGAGAACGGCGGTGCTCTTGGCTCCCGCAAGGGTGTCAATCTGCCCGGCGTGCCCGTCGACTTGCCAGCTGTGTCCGAGAAGGACAAGTCTGACTTGCAGTTCGGTGTAGAGCAGGATGTGGACATGATCTTTGCATCGTTCATTCGCAATGCTGCCGCTCTGACCGAAATCCGCAAAGTTTTGGGCGAGAAGGGTAAGAACATCAAGATCATCTCCAAGATTGAGAACCAGCAAGGCATGCACAATCTGGATGAGATCATTGAGGCCGGTGATGGTATCATGGTCGCTCGTGGTGATCTTGGCATTGAGATACCCGCCGAGAAGGTGTTCCTGGCCCAGAAGGCAATGATCGCACGTTGCAACAAGGCCGGCAAGCCCGTTATTTGCGCTACTCAGATGTTGGAGTCCATGGTGAAGAAGCCACGTCCCACTCGTGCCGAAATCTCTGATGTAGCCAACGCCGTCCTCGATGGCGCTGATTGTGTCATGTTGTCTGGTGAGACAGCCAAGGGCGAATACCCTCTGGAGTGTGTGCTGACCATGGCCAAGACGTGCAAGGAGGCCGAAGCTGCTCTGTGGCATCAGAATCTGTTTGCGGATTTGGTGCGCGCCGCCTCTGCAAACACTCTGGGTGCTGCTCATGCTGCGGCCATTGCCGCTGTCGAGGCAGCCAACAAGGCCAAGGCAGCCGCCATTGTGGTGATCACCACCAGCGGCAAGTCCGCATTCCTGGTGAGCAAGTATCGCCCACGTTGCCCCATCATTGCCGTCACGCGTTTCGCGCAAACTGCTCGCCAGGCTCATCTGTACCGTGGCCTGGTGCCACTTATCTACAAGGGTAGGTGTTGCGTCCCACAGTTAAAATGTTCGAATCTTATGTGCAATCCATTTCGCAGAGCCTGCCCTCGATGACTGGCTAAAGGATGTTGATGTGCGTGTCCAGTTTGGCTTGCAGGTGGGCAAGAAGAACGGCTTCATAAAGGCTGGCGACTCTGTGGTCATTGTCACTGGTTGGAAGCAGGGCTCCGGCTTCACCAACACCATTCGTATTGTGTAAGTAAACTGCAAACTAGAAACTCCTAGATAGTCTTGACTTACGATTCATCTATCTTACAGCACCGTCGAATAAGCCTGGGGTCTGTGGCTGGAGATTTATAGCACCACTGCGCCCTCGTTTTAAGCGATGCGCGAGTGCATCAATTACTGTTATTAACCAAGTTAATTTATTACAAATTCTCAAAAAATATATATGGATTATTGGATAACGAAATTGGATATATTTATCTGCTGTCAAAGCGCCACTGAATGACTCCACGGAGCGATTCTTTCACACATACACACAAATACAAGCATACAAATATAATTTATCATTGTTAAATATAGAGTTCTTTATAGTAACAAAGATTAATAAAAAACTATATGTATACAAAACTCTACCTCGATTTCCACTAGTGAAATGTACGAATTCAAATTACTGTCTTCGTCAGTCCAAGAGCAAAAACCTTGACCTTCAAAAACCTTTCAAAATATATAAAAAAGCTTAAGTAATTGAATGGAATTAACTATCGAAATAAAGTCGTTAGCAAAAAAAAAATGTGTGTCTAACTCTAATATATTGATTTCCTTGCGTTAACTGATATTGATTGGGTCTTATTCACTTTTTATTTTAGACGCCTTTGTTTACTTTTGTTAATAGATATAGAGGTTATTTAAAGATAAAGTTAACAAAGACATATATATGTATTATTGATTTGGATTTGCCTTTGCCTTTTAAACGTTCGATTTTTTTATATAGTTTACTATTCAATCAAAATCAAATAAAAAATTTTCAAAATTTCGATTTGTTCAGTTAAAGTTTCGCAGATTGATGACATTATTTACACGGCTCACAACCCGAGCGTCTGCCCCCATGCAGGTCTTGCTGCCACGGGTACAACTTGATTCTGCTAATTACTCAACCAATGCCAAGCTGGAATGTGTAAGCATCTCTGGAAAAGATGTATACTATTGATTAATTTTAAGAGCTATACTTGTAGGATAAGAATCCTGAGGTAGTTCTGGATCGAGGGCCGTTCTCCTCGCAATTGGACTATCAATCTCGGCTGCGATTCAATTCGCCCACATTGAGTTATGCCTTAAGTGGCATCATTTGCACGATTGGACCCGCATCCAACAAGGCGGACGTGTTGGTCAAGCTAATCGAGGCCGGAATGCGAGTTGTACGCTTAAACTTCTCGCATGGCACATACGAGTACCATACCAACACAATAAAAGAGGCCAGAAAGGCCATCGAGTCCTATGCGACACAGATTGGAGCATACAAGCCGGTGGCAATTGCATTGGATACCAAAGGACCAGAAATACGCACGGGTCTAATATCGGGCAGCGACACTGCAGAAGTGGACCTAAAGCAAGGTAATAAAATCAAGCTAACCACCAGCAAGGATTTGGAGGATAATGGCAGCAAGGATATTATATACGTAGACTATGAACAGTTGCCAAAGATTGTCAAGAAAGGAAACTTAATATTTGTTGATGATGGACAGATCGCGTTGCGCGTTACGGACACGACTGACTCAGAAGTTACTTGCGAGATTGTCAATGGCGGAAAATTGGGAGCTCATAAAGGTGTGAATCTTCCTGGTATTCCCGTCGATTTGCCATCTGTTTCGGAAAAAGATAAGAAGGATTTGCAGTTTGGTGTCGAGAATGGTGTGGATATGGTCTTCGCATCGTTCATACGTGATGCCAAAGCCCTCAGTGAAATTCGTTCAGTGCTGGGACCAAAGGGCAAGCACATTCAAATCATATCAAAAATTGAGAATCAACAGGGCATGCATAATATTGATGACATCATTGAGGCTTCGGATGGAATCATGGTGGCTCGCGGTGATCTTGGTATCGAGATCCTAACCGAGGATGTTGTACTGGCCCAAAAGTCTATAATAGCCAAATGCAACATAGCTGGCAAACCCGTCATATGTGCCACTCAGATGCTGGATTCAATGACGAGCAAGCCGCGACCATCGCGTGCCGAAGCCTCTGATGTCGCTAATGCCATATTTGATGGTGCCGACTGTGTAATGTTGTCGGGTGAAACAGCCAAAGGCAAATATCCGGTGGAGTGTGTCAAATGTATGGCGAAAATTTGTGCAAAGGTGGAAAATGTTCTATGGTATGATCGAATACAAAACGAGCTGAAGAGCTACATGAAATCATCATCGTCCGAAAACATTTCAACAATTATTGCCGGGATCAGTGAGATCGCTGCCTTGAGTCAAGCCACTGCCATAGTTGTAGCGAGCCCATGTCCGGTTGTGGCTAATTTAATTAGTCAATTTCGACCCAGATGTCCGATTGTTTTTCTCACCGGTAAACGAGGTGTAGCAAGACAAGCGACTATTCACCGCGGTATTTATCCGATCGTGCCAGAGATAATGACCCATGGCTGCAAAGATTTTACGACTATTCTAAATATTGGTTTAAAGTATATGGCCAAGATGAAAATCGTGAATCCAGAGAAACCTATGACACTTATGGCTGTAAATGCCTTAGAAGCAGAGAGGATAACATTCCGCCTCTTGTACACAAAACAAAATAGTCAGAAATCCAAATCCAAAGAATTTTCCGATGGTAAAGAAAAGAAAAAGGAAAACAAAAACAGTAGCAGCAAACCGACAGAGGGAATGGATAGATGTGAAAAACAATCAAAAAAACAAAAAAAAGGATCCGAATGTGATTCCAATGATCCAATGACAAAGTGCAGACAAGTTTTGGCTAAGACCAAGAAGGAAACGCAAGACAAACCCTGCAAGTAGATGTGGAGATCAAAATTATTTCGTCAGGTTTATAATGCTATTTAGCACATATCATCTGTTCTGGCAAAACTAAAACTGTTTTTTAATATTGTCAATACAAAAAATTTATAAGTGTTTTGTTATTGCAGATCTCGCATCTTACATTTAAGGAATTTGTATTTACATATGTACATATATTTATAAACTATTCTCAAACTATATGCACGTTATTATGGTGTTGCCAGACTTAAAAAACTTATCGAAAGATATATATTGCAAGCTAATCAGTTGATTGATAACGATTGTTTCTCTTAGCCTTATCGATTGGTAAACAATGAAATAGCAACAATAACGGAGTGACTAATAATACTTATTCAGCGGATAAGAACCGTAGTGTATTAAATATGTCTCTGCCTCCAAAAAAAGCGACAAGTACAACTGGAACAAACGCGGTTGTACAAGCAGTCGAAACATATATTCAAAACCAAAACTTATTGGGTGAGATTGCCGAACTGGATGAGTTGCTATATGATTTAATTGATCTGCATAAGCATAATGAAGTGGCCCTTAAGCGCGTACTTCAGTGCATCTATAAACTGCTCCAGAGTAACAACAGGTGGAATGTGAAGTTTGGCTCGAAGGTATTTCACAAACTCATTTCGGTTGTCATTGCCGAGAGCGATGATGACGGAATTTCGCATGGGCACCGGCAGCTGGTGGCCAATTTGCTCATCTGTGTTCAAATTCATGCACGCAAGTTTCCCCGCGTCGATGGCAAATTCCTGCTACGTCAACTGTGGTCTCTAAGCCTAAGCAGCGAACGGCAGCCGCATGCCGCCCAAATCCTGGTGCAGCTCTTCGATGATTTCCTTCGTGAAATGGGTGACGAGTGTGCCTGTTCAGCTGAGCTATACGCAGTCATACAAGGCTTTCTACAGTCGGATGTTCGCGAGCAACGTAGATCAGCGTACTTTCTTATGAGGAAACTTCTTGTGATACTGCAAGAGGAACCTACTGCTAGCACTGCTGGCCGGAGCACACGCGTGCTCAACACTTTAAAATGCGATGAGCAACAGTGGTTCTCCTACCTAATCATAATGGAAATCCTGGAAGAGCAACAATCGCATTTAGTGCTGCCCACTCTGAGAACGTTGTTGCGTATTGCGGAGAGCAATCTGGAGGATGATTGGCTAATCTGGCTGCGCATTCTATATGTCCGCCTATTGCAGGACAACAACATATTGGTGCTGCGTTGGACACTGGAATATTTTTTCAACCACTTTGATGTGTCTAAGTTGTGCCGTTACAAACTGCTTCCCGAATTTCTAGCAGCCACAAACAGAACACAGCTGTATAATGTCGAAAGCTACTTTTTGCCAGAGATCAATATGGAACTCTTCATGCCAGACGAAACCCAGGGACACGAGTTTTTGGAAGCATTGGTCACAGTGCCCTGGCACTCCGTTCCACTGCATTTTTGGCTGAGCAAATTGAAACCACTGAAAGCTGCACTTACTAACAAAAAAGTGCTCCTGCAGCTCAGCTCACGAGTTCGCGCATTAACCAATGCAACGTTGCGACAAAAAGCAAATGAACTTTTGTTGAATCTCCTCGAGGTAAATTTCTGCCCATTGCAATATACGTATATTGAATTGTATTTATATATTTGACTCTTTTAATTTTAGACCACTATAAGCAGCTTGACTCTGGGCGATTATATGATCTTCATTGAGACGCTTTTCAATGTGAGCGATAATTTTTATGACCATATACGTTTGAAAGCAAAGATACAAAATTGCGAGAACTTCGGCGAAGAGATTCCTCGTTTTAACAAACGTTGCGGCGAAATTATTTTTAAGAATGGCATCATGATATTGATTGATGAAGTTTTAAAACAATTACGTGCATTGCCAAGCTCACAGCACGGTTGGTGGCGCTTCTTTCCAATCTTCAATTTGAATGACATGGAGCCTGAGCAGCAGCAGACATGCTTGCATTTCTATAGAACTCAATATAATATCGATACAGCAATGTTTGAGAAGACCGCAAATCTTGGGGAGATGCAGCAACATATGCTGCAACGGCTGAACTGTCAAACAAAAGATGAAAAGTCGTTTGTGTTGGAGCACTGCGTCGATTGTTTTGTTCGGGCTCATCTCGAAAACTGGAGTCAATTGAAAGAGCTGCACTTGCAGCCATGTGATCTTCTAGAAAGTGGCACAAAAGCAACGTTGGTTCACTTGACACAATTATTGGAATTTAGCGACACAAGAATCGAAGACGAAGCAAACGTGCTTTCCAAAGTGATAAGCCTGTCAAACAAACATCCAAACTGTGATGAAGTGTAAGTAAAAACAGATACACATATCCTAATATTACTACCGTTTTCTGTATAGTAATTTAATTTATTCAATTTTCGCAGAGCTGCGAGCATTGTAAGCTATGCGATAAAGTTTTTAAGTGATGATGAAAATACAAAACTTGTGACAGATACAGTCAATAATCGCAATAGTCTCATATCGTGGTACATTTTAACCAATGCGATCCCCAATTCGTTGATTGTTGAAAGTATCCTAAATGGCGAGATAACGACCGGAGATGCACGGTAAATACATTGAATAGTAAATCTAGAAAACTATATATATATATATATATATTTACATTTCTACACAGCATTGAATTAGCATATATCGACAGCCTTACGAAAAGTCCATTCGGTGATGTAGATCTACGAACTAGATCTATATATTTTCTGAAACAGAAGCCTAAACCGGATATAGTAAATGCCCTCTGTAGTGAATTGCAGAAAATCAACAAGGAGCTGAACGAGAAGAAGCCGCGTTACTTTGAAAATTGCAAAGAGCATAGAATCAAAATACGAATTGCTAGAGCACTATTAATATTGAAGGATGGAATCAAATGGTCAAATGAAATGTGGAACGCTGTGCTGTCATTAAATGATCAGCTGAATATTAGCTATATGTATGAATGCCTTGTAGCTCAGCTGCTTCCTGATTTCAATGAGTTAATTGATCGCATGAAATCATTGGCAACGCTCAAACCAAGTCAGCAGTTATCAATAATTTCCATTGCTCATATCTATTGCTTTCTGAATTGGGAAGTCCTTGAATTGACGCAATTGCAATGCATTGTAACCTTGCTTTTGCCGCACACAATGGGAGCGCATTATCAAACCCGACTTTTCGCCCAACTCGTTCTCCATAAGCTTGCAGTGAAGTGCGAAAAAAGCAGGTAATTTTTATTATATACTATATAATATATATGGATATAAAATTAATTTATTAAATATTGACAGTATGGAATGGCCTGTCCTTAATACAATAAAGGCTAGCATTGAAATGACTTTGGGATCAAAGCTACACGAGTTGAATAGTGAAACACGACTCTTACTACCGGAAATAAGCTCAAATTATTCAAATGCTGATATTATCTTGTATATGACAAATACGCCATTTGATGAATATAAAAAACCTATGATCATTGATGAGGCGCTTAGAGCCAAGGTAGAATTGACGCGAGCTGCATTGAAAGCGAAAAGAAATCCAGTCCCAATTATGCCGGAAGTTTTCGCCGAGGCGGCCAATTCAAATGTGCAGCGGAAAATTAATCCTATTAACGATATTTATACAGACAATGACTTAGCCCAAAGTTCAGAGCAATTGAATGAAAAGGAGCTGATTGTGGTTGCGTCCCTCATAGATAAGTTACCCAATCTTGGCGGCTTAGCGCGCACCTGTGAGGTGTTGGGCGTTAAAACCCTGATTTTGGGTGCTAAATCTTATGCGCTCAAAAGTGACTTCACTAATTTAAGGTAAGGTATCCTGTTAATTAAATTGATTTCATATTAAAACTGCATTTAATTTCAGCATGACCGCCGAGAAGACCCTTAATATTGATGAAGTCAAGCCCGCTGCACTTGCCAACTATTTGATTGAAAAACAATGCCAGGGATATAAAATTGTTGGGGCCGAGCAAACAGCGCACAGCACAAATTTTACAGATTTTAAATTTCCTGAAAAATGTATTCTGCTATTGGGGTAAATTTTTTAAAAAACCTGAAATCTATAAATATTAATTTTCGATTCTTAATTTGACAGGCATGAGAAGCATGGAATCCCAGTGGATCTGATAGCATTATTAGACTTTGCTGTCGAAATACCACAATTTGGTGTGGTGCGTTCCTTAAATGTGCATGTGACTGGCTCTTTGTTTATTTGGGAATATTGCAAACAGCATTTAAAAAAGTAAAGTTACATATACGCTCTTAGATGTAAGATTTGTATTTAAATGCCTCAAATGCACTTTATAATCTATTTAAATCACCTTTTTAAAATATTAATATATTCGGCTTGAATAAATATTGTGTCGTTCGGCATACTAAGCCCTAAATTCCAATTATCTTTTTAATTCAATTAAATTCTGTTCGTTTTGTACATGACTCATATTTAACACATTTTCTATATATCAAAATATATAAACAAATTTCGATTGAGACGATGCACCTGTATTAAATCGATAACAAAAATTAAGTATCTGTTAATCGATGAAATGAACCCGTCGACAAATATATCGATGCCGTTTGTGAATAAATAAACAAAAAACAAACCAAAAAAAAATAAAGGGGCAATTCGTAAATAAGATGAGTTTCTCCGAAAATACTTCTGATTCTGACTGGTAAGCGCTTATAAGCATAATTAATTCTCAAGTAAAAGCATTAAAGTATATTTAGGAAAGATGCAAAAATTAAAGAAAAAAATAAAGTAAAAACTGGATGTGGAAAACTGAAATACAGCCAAAAGTTTTGTGAAAAATGGCTTAGCCTCTTCGATCCATGGCTAATGCGCTCCGCCGATGATCCTAACAAGCCATTTTGCCGAGCTTGCCAATGTCGTCTGGATTGCAATCGTTGTCATTTGGTGCGACATGAACGTACAACGAAACATAAAAGAAATTTGGAGTCACTGGTGACCAAGGGGGAAGGTGCTGTGCGAAAGGAGTTAAGCGTACGCCAAGAACGGAGTAAATACTATTACCAGCGAAAGCGCGCGCTTAAGGAGGTGAAGCAGGAGCCTGTGAGCACAGTTCAGGAAAATGACCTTTTAGAGGTGGCACCAATTGCAGCAATTACTCCCGATGGGGTCATAGAAGAAAAGTATATCTATATTCCTTATCTCAGACAGTATTTAATGTAATCTTTAATGACAGCACGCACAACTTCGAGGTAATTGAGGAAGCCGCACAGGAACAGCTCCAAATTGCACCGATAGTCAATACGCAAGTGCCCCTTATGACAGCAAACACCGCAAAACCAGAACCACCAATCATTAAATCGGCCCCAAATCGCAACGCCAATGCTTCATCCAATAAAGAAGGACTAAAACTGTTAATGCAAATCCAACAGGATAAGAACGATCTGATGGAGTCATTTCGAGAGCTAATTGGAGTTCAATTACCGCACCCGCCTCTAAGGGAGAAAAATCACGTTGATCTGTTCTTCGAAAGTGTTAGCTCCAGCGTTAAAGCGCTTTCTCCGAAGCTCATCGCGGAAGCAAAGATGAGAGTGTCACAGCTTATATGTGAACTCGAGCTGCGCGCCTTAAGGGATAATGATGAACATGGAGATCCCACAGGTATAGAAATGCCAATTACACCAATGGCAAACAATGGTCATCTTATGGCCCAGGAGACCAACGGAGACCAGCGCATTGCTAATTGCTTTAGATCTATGACATAAAAGAGAAAGCCGGGCTTATGATGCAAATATATTGATAAGAGAACTAGATCTAATTTGTACAGAAATTGTAAATAGATTTTATTGGATATAAGTGGATTATCCCATATCTGTATTTTGAAATAAAAGAATCGATTCATCGCATGTAACGTGGAAAACCTATCGATATGTAGTATGTTGGCATTGCACATCACTATTAGACGCTGTCGGCGAATTGTAAATACAAAAATCCATAATGAAAATCGTTCGCTTGGAAATATTAAGGTAAGCCCTTGCATATAATCGTAGAAATTTGAACGCTCAGTAAACCAATTTTATTTTCAGCTACGAATAATAATCAAGCTGCATCATGGCATTTAGACGTTATACCATGAAATCTAAGCCAATACTAGATCGCGAGCAGCTTTTGCAGAGCATAGTACGAGATCGATCCTTGTTAAACGACTATTTTCAAGACCTGAAAGCAAAAGAATGTCAGGCGAAAGGGCAAGAAAAACCATCGACAATTGCCTTAAACCAAAGAACAATGCATATGCCACAACGCGACAGCTACGATTTGTTTTTTGAAAGCGCTTGTATCAGCATTAAGAGCTTGCCACCAAAACTGGCAGCCGAGGCTAAAAGTCGAATTTCACAAATCATAACCGAATTTGAACTGCGTGCTATTTCACAGCATGAAGCGCAACAGGAGAAGGAAAAGGAAAAACAACAAATCGCCAAGACCGTGAGACTGTCCAATGAATCGGTAATGGAACCTTCATCAGAGATCGTTTACGAATTTGAAGCATACAGTTGAAGGAGCTGTCACTGAATTAACTGTCAACATATTCAATTCGGAAAGAAATTTAGTGTATCTGGGCCTTATTCACAGGAAAGCATCTAAAAATTTATAAAAATTTATTTTAAAATTAGAAAATTCTTGGATCTTTAAAAATTTTGAAATCATTTGGTAACTGTTAAAAATTAGTTTTAATGCTTGTGGCCTCCATTCGGAGTAGAATTATAAAAAATTGATTATGTCAAAAAATCCTAAAGTTTGCATCATTGGATCGGAAGGCTGGTAGGTCCACACACTAAATGGTTTTTTGTTCTTTCTGATCAATTTTTCTTTTATCCTTACACGTATTTTAGGGGATCAGCAATTGCGACTGCTGTGTGCCAAAATGTGCTTCATTTTGATTTCGATCCCCAAGTTAACATCTATGTGTACGACGAAATTGTTAGAAACAATTACCTTTCACAGGTCATGAATGAAAGACATGAAAATATTAAATATTTGCCTGGAATAATGCTGCCAAAAAACTTGGTAAAGTCCACTTTTTAATTTGTAATTTTATGTACATATATTTCACTGAGAATCTTTCGTTCAGGTTGCAGTCAATGACCTTGTTGATGCTGCTCACGATGCAGACATAATAATCTTTGCCACGCCGCATACCTTTTTGAAAGCATATTGTAACATATTAGCGGACCATGTGAAACCGGGGGCTTATGCCGTTTCTTTAATAAAGGGACTCGAGCACATTAAAGATGGGGAAATTGATCTCTATTCGCATGCCATTACCAAGCACTTGGGTATACCGTGTTATTCAATGATGAATGCCAACAGTGCTATGGAAATGGCTCAGGGTAAACTCTGTGAGATCACTATTGGCTGCAACAACGAAGATCATGCAAATGAATTGACGAATTTGATTCAGACCGAAAATTGCATGGTTTTTGTCATAGACGATGTTGACGGAGTGGAATTATGCAATTCCCTGAAGGATTTGGTTGCGCTAAGTGCCGGGTTCATTGATGGCTTGCGATTGGGAGATAATGCCCGTGTTGCTTGTCTTCATCTGGGCTTAAAGGAAATGATGCGTTTCATCAAGAATTTCAATCCAACAACGAAAGTGTCTACACTTTTCGAAAGCTGTGGTCTAGCGAATTCCGTGGCGTCTTCATATGGTGAGTAATAGTTGACTTTAACACAGGAAGAGGGAACCTGATAATAATAAATATTTTTGCTCTCTAGGCGATAAAAATGTTACCTTTGCCAAAAATTTGGTTACTTCAAGAAAAACAATACAAGAAATCGAAGCGAATCTTCTAAGTGGTCGCAAGTTGCTTGGACCCATTATTGCAGAAGAGATCTATGCATATTTGGATAAATCGAATTTGCACAAAACGTGAGTTTAAAATAAATACAGCTATATATATAATATATATGGATATATATAATATACATATCCATATATGGATATATATATATATAACACATATTTATTTTTGAAGGTATCCATTGTTTTCGGCCGTTCATCGAATTTGCCAGAGGGAGGTACCACCGTATGAAATTGTTGAAACCCTTCGTAATCATCCGGACTTGAGGTTCGTATAAGTTTTGTGTTCTAAAGCTGAAAAACTTGTTGAAAATTCAATCCCATTTTGTTTTAGCAATTACTCCATCACCAACCTTCAGAAAGATGAGTTTCCAATGTTTTCTTCCAGCACAGATAATGTTCTTGAGAATATAGCTGACACAGTTCCCGATTTCAGTACTGATTCAGCAGATAGCAGCAGAAAGGTTGAGGAATTAAATGACGAACCCATTTTTAATTCCACTTCAGACGATGGCTTTTGGAAACCATATTTTGATTATTTCAATGATCAAAGTAATTCGACAGAGCTAAAACATGTTGCTCGCAACTCTAAAACTGGAGCTGAAACTTGTGCATCCAAGTCCGATAAAGGAAGCATGGAATTTTCTTTTGAAATGGGAGCGATAAAAGACGATCCGGAAATTTGTCTTCAGATTAAGGAGACATCAATGCCGAAAAAGGACCTCCAGCTCATCGGCTCACAATATACAGCGAATCGAGATCATAGTGATAGTACATCTTCGAACTTTGGGAAGCATTTACAAGTTGATCCGATAGTAATGTCGGGGGGGAATACGACCTCCGATGACCATATCCCAATGCAATACCAAGGTAGGCCGAGAATTGATAAATACGAAGAGTTGAAGGTGCGAGTTAAAGGAAATCGAAATGATTCCAACGAGACCAACGTACCGGAGACTCAAACAGTGGCAAAATCAAAATCGTTCGATGAACGAATCGGTGAAAACGTTGGAAAATCAACTACGCTTAGACAATCGAGGTCGACTGACAAAAACGAACAGGTGCTAAGTAAAGATTCTTCTTATGAAATGCGTTTATTTGAAGACAACCCTCAACAGGAGAAGTTTTTGGAGATGATGCGCAAAAGAGAAAAAGATGAATTGGAGCTGAAGTTGTTAAAAAAATCTACAATTAAAAACCAACTTATGAGAGAATACTTCGAAAAACCAAAGAAAGATATTGTTAAAGAGAAAAACAACAGATTGGGAGAATACTTGGAAAAACCAAAGAAAGATATTGTTAAAGAGAAAAACGATAGATTCGGAAAAGATTTGTCGACAAAAAACACAGATAACGAGACTTCAAATATCGACGGTGGTTACAAATACGACTATAAAATAAGTATAAGATCAAAAAAGGTTCCGATCGATCCTTATTCAAAGGAAAAGAATCCCTCAAATTCAACCAAAGCTGAGCTGGATGCGCAGGATAATTACAACAAGAAAAGCTTTAGTACTGAGAAATGGGAGCAACTATCGTTGAATAAAGGGAAATTAGAGTTCCAAGAAAAGCTGCCAAAGTCGATGTTGCTAAAGCCTATAACATTTAGAATTAACCCTAGCTATTCAAAAACAAATAATATTGAAATGCGGAAAGCAGATAATATGGATTCAACAGAATCTTCCTTTTTAAGGCCTGGCTCCCGTAACGAAATGGCATCAAGTTATCTAACTGTCCAAAGTAAAATAGCTGATGAATCGCCGAAAATGTACGACAGTGTTCCAATGGAACCAATCGGTGATAATCAAAAACAACAATCCTTCGATGAACAGAACAACAATTTTTCTCGTACTGAATACTGTGAGAACGAGAATTATATATCTTCATTGTCCCCGCGATTTTCAGCAGAGGACATAAAACAGCTTGAAGCAATGGAAAATTACGAGAAAATGGAAGCATGTGGTATTAAATCCATTAGTGACAATGCTTCGAATAAAAATTTGGAAACTCCCATTGAAATGAAAGCCCCAGGCACATCAGATTGGAACCAACAACAGCATGATAAGACAATGGATAAAAACACGAGATTGATCCGATTCAATTATGACAAGGCTAGACGTGTTTGGCAGCCGGAGCGGAAGAATAACAAGCTTGTTCAGGATTTAGAAGCGGAAGTGGAGAATACTATTCTAGATACCGAGATACCCAAAGAAATCGAAAGCAGAGACAGGTCGATGATCTACAATCGCGGGGATGACAATCCGGAAAAGGAAATGATACAGAAGAGAAGACAACGCAAAGAGCTAAAGATAGAACGAGCCAGACAAGAAGATTATGAGCGTGCGTCGACATTGGAGGAGCAAAAACAACGGGCAAATAAGCAGGATGCAGAGGAGATTCTAGATGAACATGAACTTAAAGAGCCAGACGATATTAAAAAATATGGTCAGTACTTGCAGTTTAGACGGAAAGGGCATTCCATATTAGATCAGCCTAAAATAGACGAAGATACAAACTTTATGGTAGTCAATCAGTCAGACAATATGGGGTCTAGACATGGAGAAAACATTGCGCTGCCAGATAGCCAAGAGAAAAATAACAGAAATAAAGATAGAACGATGCTTACAAAACAGACAGTTTCGTCTGACGTGGACAACAAAAGTTGGCAGCTAATGCCCTATAGTGGAGCCCAAGTGAAAGATGAAAATAAGAATCCTCAATATGTTGATGCCAAATTTAGAAGCGGACAGAAGTTTCCATTGGATACCGAACCCGCGGACACTCAAGTCGGTAAAAAAGATGCGGAGAGTATGTCACGTATGAAAGGCCGACAGACTACAGGAATTGATCGATATACAGAAGATACGGGAAAGGTTCGCGGCAAAAGTGGAAAGCATAATTCAGAATGGGATTGGTTGTTGGATAGTGAAAAATTTGACAGCTCTCTCAAGCACCTAAAGTGTAAGGAAGAAAATAAAAATCTTCAAAATATGGATGCCTACAAGCATAGTCATCTGGTTGATTTTATTGCTGGAGAAGATAGAAAGGAAAATAAAAGACAACAACTTGAAAAGGAATTAGAACGTCAGTATAAGCTATATCAAAAACTTAATAAGACATCTCATTTGCCGCTCGAGGGTACGCGTGCACAGTTTGATGAAGTCTCGCCAGAGGATGAACCAACGGATATGTCCAAGTTAATGGATAGACAAAAATATTCTATGCCGATAAGCACAACGATGGTCAAAGCTGAATCGAGCGCTCATCAGCCAACGGAGTTCGATAATCCAAAACCAACAAAGGGCAGAACTAGTAATTTGGCATCGACAGAGTCAATCGAAGCGCGCAGAAGAGAATGGCGTCAAGAAAGGATGTCGTCGGAGAAAATGAAAACACCTGACCAGCAGGAAAACCTTTCACGCTCGGCCAACCAATCGAATATAAATGAGTCTGACACGCAGCCCAAACCAACGAAACTCAAGCGAATGGAGTCGCAAATCAGTAAAATAAGCAAAAGATTAGCGAAAATCATGACAAAGGGCCAGAAAAGCCAGTCAAAGTATAAAGAGCGACCTGTCGCCTATGAGGGCAACGATCCATATAACATAGAGGAGGGTGATGAGACGGCGAAGCCATTCCGCAAAAACTTTCGAGAACAACACAGTCGGGATAAAACCAATAGAAAGATCGTCGTCAAGCCATTCCATCCGCCACTTAATCCGCGCGTGCGCATACCACGTCCTCCGTTCGATGTGCGAGATCAGGAATACCACACCATTAGCCACTGGCGGCAGGCTGAGCTGCAGCGGAACTCGATCCTGCCGCAGATGCCGTTGTCGGTTGCATCTCAGTCAATGCATGCAAGCACCAGTGTGCCAAAGCTGACCCGTCCCGTCTTGAAGCTACCGCCCTTCATGATGCGCTCCTCCGTTTTGGCCATAGAACTCGGATTTTTTGCCGCTTTCTTGTCACGTTACAGAGGGGGCTGCAAGTAACCATTGGCGAACTACGTAAATTCGGTTGAAAATTTAACCTAAATTTATCCAGATAAAATTTTTTTTTGGCAATAAATTTGTTTAATATATTGATTTTTGTAGCCTTTATTTTGACCAGATATATGCCTCGGGAGCTCGACGATGGAACACCTGACGCGCCTCCACCGACTGCAATGGTCGAAATGTGTTCAACAGCGGTCGTCCGCGTCGATCTCTAAGTTGCCAAAACTTTGGCAGCTCCAAGTGCGATATGGGCAGCACCTCGGCAAACACATGCCACAGCACAGCTGGTGAGCATGGGGGCGTGGTGAGGGAGCCCATGTAGGCATAAAAGTTTCCTCTATCCAGGTTGCCAAGCAGCGATCCGAGTGTAAGGAAAGCAGGTGGGGTGTAGCTGCTATTAAAGTCGCCCAGGTGCAGCAGCGAGCTAAAGATCTCATTGAGCCCAGGCTGATAATACAGATAGCTTGTCTGCAAGCAAATGCAAACTTATACTATATGTTTAGGTTAGTTCTAAGAATTCTTCACTTACCCGCACCACCTTGAAGAGCACAGCGAGCACGGCCAGGCCATCAGTTTGGTTTCTGGCCTCCTCATCGCTCTGATACCTTGTGTTGCGATGCACAATATGCATTTCCAGATCGTAGCGCCGTCCGTTAAGCAAATGCTCGGAGCCTTTGCGCTGAGACGAGCCCCAATGAAAATGCACAGCCCTCGCCTCGTAGAAGTCTGCCAGTAGTCCGCCGGTGACAAAAGGACGTTCCCCGAGCACAGTTGTCGGCACGCTGAACTCAACTGCATACAAATTAAAAGAGATTCATTAATATGGCAAATATTATTGGGGTCCAGCATACATGCCTGTATGTCCATTATTTCTCATACTCAAGAGCTCATCGAAGTGCTGCTCATAGTGCCCAAAGTGCAACGGCGGCAAGCCAATGGGTATTGCCTTGTGTGGACTCAATGAGATGGGCGACTGATAGCTACCCCCACATTGGGGATAACTAAGTCGCCAGCTTTGGGGATCGTCATAGCTAAAGCGTAGACCCTCTGGCAGCAAATCTAATTGATAATTGTTTATCGTGAATAAAATACTGTTAAGTTATTTGATATTTTTATATGGATCTACAAATTTTTGGGATAAATGGAAAACTATTTTAACAATAGATGCTTAGAATTGGAATAATGCTGCGTCTTGGCCATTTGATTTCAGTTTGGATGAACTGATTTAATTCAAAATATATATATGATAAATATTTATACTAATATTTTAAATCAGTCAATGCTGGACTATGACTTGAGACCTAGACCCGAATTGCTCAGCTATCTGACAGATCAGTTATGTAACTTATTTGCTGAGGAGTGCTCTAGGCTGTCAGATGATGGTTATGGATTATCTCGTTACTTGATCTATAACTGTCACCATTCACCATTGGAGATTAGTTGGGCAAACTCAAAGACATTCAATCACAATGGCTAACTGCTTTGACTCAATTCCCAACGCGCAGAGCCAATTGCGTACTATAATTGTCCAATTTATGTGGGGAAGTCGGGCAAAAGGCTAAGATATTTGCGCCATCTTATATAACGTTATTGTAAACAACAATAACAGTGCTGCGACATCTTCCATGGTTATTCGCTATTCGTAAAGCATTTGTGCATGCAATTTTAATTATTGTTATTATTTACAAGCCGCGTCTTTGTTTACTATCCATTAGTTGCTCCATGCGTGTGCTTCACTCCCTCTCGATTTGACAGTTTTATAAGTTTAAGGTTTAAGGTGACATACGAGCGATACTAGATTAGAGATGGCTCATAAATTCGCCCAATGCGTAAGGTGCATGTACCGTTACAGATGGTAGGACCCATTGAGCATATAGAGAGAAGAGGCATGAATGTGTTTTGTGTTGCAAACACATATTATTCACTTGCACAATTGTAACTGCCAATCATTTAAATTGTATGGACACACTCGATTGATTTGTAAATAAAGCTCTCAATTTAACAATAATACCCACTCGCTGAGAAGGGCAGCAGAAACAGAAGACGCTGATAGAAGTCGCCAATTGCCGGAAAATGCATTCTGTGCAATTATGACAATTAATGACAACTGTGCACAGACGTACATTAACTCTTATTCAAGTGTAAATCAACTGAAGTATGCAATCGTTATGTACACGACCGACCCGACAAAGAGGCTCAAGCACGCTGCTCTGCCAACTGAGCCACGCTCATAGCTGGCTTAGACCTTTATACGGATTCGTGGTCTCCGACAGCCCTTCGTCAAAGTCGAGATCTTTTGGGAAATGCCATCGGCTCTGGGAGGGTGGATGACTCGAAAGTTTCTTTTTCATGCTCGATTTATGCGGCTCAACGACAACAGCGCCAACAAATAATGCCGAAATAAGTCGACAGACAGTTATGAGCACCCACATAACATCTACCGATTTAAGCAGCTCATTTTTGGCAGTTGCACAGCGTCCAGAATGGATTCTAGTTAAACTTCTGTGTTTACTATTTAAATTCACTATAAAAACATTTCGATTGCAACGATGACATGATAAAATTCCATAATACTAAGCTTTAAGCTTATCTTCAGGAAATTACAGTTGTTTTAGAGATTAGAATTAATACTAGTTAACGACTATAAAATACCCTTACTAATTAATTCTTAATATGTTCTTTTCTCTTTTATTAGATATAATTAATGAGCATTAATGGCTAGTTTCAATTTAATAAAAAAAAATTACTAAATTAATTTAATTAAATTTGATCTTTTATGAAGACAAGACATCAGCTAGACTTTATACCGTGCCTTGCTATACTCGATAAAAATTCCAATTCTAAAT
The DNA here is from genome assembly GCA_035045345.1 of Drosophila hamatofila. Classification (NCBI taxonomy): domain Eukaryota; kingdom Metazoa; phylum Arthropoda; class Insecta; order Diptera; family Drosophilidae; genus Drosophila; species Drosophila hamatofila. Next base: position 13,288,858 of record JAWNPA010000020.1, read on the forward strand.
TAACTAAAAGCCAACTAGCGTACCTCTTAGGGCGAATGGGAAAACACAACTATTGTTTTCTGACCCGATGAAATAAATGGAAAATATATTCGTTTTATTTAGAAGTACATTTAAAAAGTGAAAATTTTGAAGAAAAAATTTGATTTGTACCTTATACCTGAATCATTTTAGAGAAGCTCAATTATTTATTTATATATCTCGAACTATAAGTCCAAAATAGAGTTAACTTTTTCCAATTCCGTAAATATCCGTAATCATATACCTACTTTTGTCATAGTACATATAAAAAAATGTATTTTTTTTAAATATAATACGCATCTAACTTACCAATAAATCAAACTAAAAAGTCTATTTATGACTAATAATATACTAATGAAGAGTTCTGATTAGTTAGCAAAGTCCGATTAGCTTAGCTATGTTTTAAATAAAAAAAAAAGAATGTATTATCGCTAAATTTCTCTGCAGACTTTTTAGTGAAAAGCTTCCAATGCGATTGCATTTATTGGACAATTGCCAAGAGTATAATATAGCAGCTCAAAGATCAAGATCAAGATCAAAATCGAACCAATTTTTGGCCGATAAATGTTTTGTTTTTAATGCTGTGCGATTCACTTCAATGTATACATATACAAAATCACACAAGTATTTCTCTTTCTCTCATTTTTGGTATACTTATACAACCAATTTAATTTAAATTATATATATAAAAAAGCTTTTACAAATGGGATTTGTATGCTCAGTTGCAAAGTAGTTTCTTAAAAAAATATTCTTAAGATAAAAGATAAAGATATCGGTTGTAAGTGCTTCAGTTATTAAGAAATTTATTACATATTTAAAAAATATATATAAAGTGCTCATATATTCAAACACTTCGAACTATTTCGTCTCACAGTTGGCTAATACCAACACACAAAAAAAATTACTTACTAAATTAAAAATGATTTGAAATTATCTTCATTTTCCTGGTAATGTGCGTATTTATATTGATTTTTCGCTCGGGCCTAACGTGTTGCGGAACAAAACAACAAAAAAAGCAACAACAACCGGCTCAGCATCAGTTGTTGAGGCGCAGTCGTTAACAGCGTCGACGCCGATGCCGATGCCGACGCCGACATCGACTAAGCAGCTCATATTTTACCAATAAGAATTTTGCGCAGTACTCAACTGTGGCCAATAGGAAAACAAACGTAGATGCAGGCAGAAGTCGTACTAGTAGATAAACAAACGAAGTGTACGGAAGGGCATTCAGAAACAGAGCGCGAGTGCAAGACGATGTGGATAGCGTGGAAATTATTGAAACAAAAAGTGTAACGTACTGACCTTATAATTGATATTTAAGAAAGCAAAAACAAAAAGCAAAATCTTATCGTACCCAACACAAACACTTGCAAAACAAAAACACCGAAATGCGCGAGCTTTGTGAACTGCTACAACGTCAGGCGTAAGTAAAATATGTGAGAGCGAAAAAGAGAAAAAGAGAGAGGGGTAAATAGCGTGGAGAGTCGAAACAAGACAAGACGAGACGAGGCAAGGCGAGACAATCACGCGAGAGCATAGACGATGAACGACGCTTTGGCGCGCTATTTTCAGTGCGCGGTTCAAGAATAAAGCGTAGATCCAATAAAAAACAAAAACAATAAAATATTAAGTTGAAATTATGCCAATATGTTGGCACATGCAATGCCAACGACTGCGACGGCAATAGTAACCGCAACAACAGTAACAATAGGAAGTGCGAAATAACAAACAAAAATTTGATACCTCGAAAACGGCGAATGAGTCGAGCAAAACACAGACTGCGAAAACAGAACAAAACGTAGCCAAAGCGTGCGCTGCTCATGTCTGTCTCTCTGTCTCGCCAGCCAGCAGCGTGTACCCAAAAGCAATTATAATTCGTTTGGGCTTTGGCATGTGAGCGCGGACTCTTTATTTATTTATTTATTTATTTTTGTCTTTATTATTATTTTCTGTTTCTCAATTTATTTCGGATATGTTAGCCAAAAGAATGTGCGGTATGCGCGTTTCAAAAAAGTATCAACCTAAGCCTCGTGTCTCAACAAAAAATTGCTAAGCAATTCAATAGAAACGGCCCGTATCGAATACAACGACAACTAAACAAAAAGTAAATTCGTTCAGGAGTTATTCTGGTTTTATTTTTATTTGTATTTTTATTTTGATGAACTTTAAACGGTACATTTAGTGATATACTAACACAATTCTTTTAGTTAATATTCAAATATGCCTGGCGCTAGTGTTAATTAAGCTGACTAACCAAACGACCTGTTTTATCGCTTCAGCAACAACCTGATGAGCAGAACGAATCAACTGGTACTGGTGCGCCATGGCGAGAGCGAGTTCAATCTGAAGAATCTGTTTTGCGGCTGGCACGATGCGCCGCTCAGCGCGGGTGGTAAGCGTACAATAGTGATAACAGTACTTTTGTTATACACTTATCAGAGGGTATTATACTTTTGTCAGAAAAGACGTAACGCAACGCGTATTTATGTTAAAGTAACCAGATCGAATCATTGTCAGTGTTGATCGAATATGATAATTGTTTACGATACATATTTCAGTACATTTTCATTATTTATATTAAATAATATTGTATCGTATTTTAAGTTCTGGAGTTTTTTAGTAAAAATAAGTTATGTTTATATTTTCTGTTCGATTTCGACATTCATAAGTAATAAGAAGATAAAGTAATTGATTTATGTCGTTCTGTTAGATCATGTCGAATTGATTTCCTTATTTTAATACTAATCATCGGTTTTCGTAATAGGCCTGGATGAGGCGCGCAGCTTGGCCGCTGCCAATTTGAAGGAAGCCAACATGGAATTCGACAAGGTTTACTGCTCGAAGCTGTGTCGATCGAGAACAACGGTCGAAGCTATACTAAGCGAAATGGGATGCTCGTTTTTGCCCATTGTATCCGATTGGCGACTGAATGAGCGGCATTATGGCAACCTGACAGGGTTCAATAAGCGTGTCCTGGCCAATCAGTATGGCGAGGAGCAGGTACAGTTCTGGCGACGCAACTACGACGGCTTACCACCGCCCATCGAAGTGTCCAATGTCTATTACTATCAGATCGCCAACAACCCTGCTTTTCTGGATGTGCCACCCAGTGAATTTCCCCTCACCGAATCCATGCGCATGTGTGTGGATCGCGTCTGCCCCATTTGGTTGGATATCAAAAAAGAAGTTCTAATGGGGACACGTATCTTGCTCGTTGTCCATGGAACCGTTGCCAGAGCTTTGATTAAGCATATCGAAGGTGCGCTACATCCATCCTTATATCTGACAATGAATCTAAAATATATCTTCTTTTTATTTCGCTTTTAGGTCTCTCTGAGGAGCAGATTGAAAAGGTCAACATTCCCAATAGTGTGCCAATTGTGTACGAGTTCAATATTAAGTCGGGACAGCTCGTTGGGGATGTCAAATATTTGGGCGATAGCCAATATATTGAGAAAATGAAGAAGAAAGTCGCGGCTATCGGCGATTGAAATCATTATTTACTGCAAACTTTTGTAAAAACCTAAGTATGTAAGAATAAGATATCATGTAATATTAACTATTTATCCCACTATTTTCGCCTTTATTTTTATATTTTTATTTCTTGTTAAATACAAACTTTACCAAGTTGTCTTTTAAGACGATTTTTTGTATAGATAACAGATGCTAAGCCATATAAGGGCTTCATTAGATAAGATATTTTTCTAAACATACGACTTGATCAACCTAGGTAATAAGTTATCATTCGGCTAATAAAGTCTGAAAACGGACAAATAAAGTTTTATGTATGCAATTTTATTATTAATTAGTTTGAAATGCATTTAGTAATACTTTCTGTTGCTGCCACGCCCACTGCATATCAGTAGTAGTTCTGCTCGTTGTAGTTGTACAAAGAGTTCAGATTGTTGGGCAATATATAGATGTCCTCGGGGCGACCATTGAACAGAAAGGGACGTTTCAGAGAGGTCAGCTTGGAGTCCTGCTGCGGTGCTGGTAGCGAGGCCAGACCGAAGCTTTGCTGCTGGGGCGCATGACCATAATTGCCGGCCGGAGTTGGTCTATACGGATTGGTCGGCGTGGGCGGGCGCACATTGAAGTTGCTGCCATACCCAGGTGTATATGATGCCAGATCCCCGGCAGCGCCATTCATCTGATAAATGCCGGAGGGTTTGCCGTTGGCCAAAAAGTTTACTGGCAGATTGAAGACCGAGCCAAAGGTGGAGAACGTGGGCATGGGCTGATAGGTGAGCAGTGGTGAGAAGCTGTTGGCAAACGGAGCCGGTGCCAGGTTAGTGGGCACAAACATGTACGGCGTGGGCGGCAGGCGCACATAGTAAATGGGCGAGTTGCGAGCCGCTTGAGTAGCGGACGGACGACGATCACCGGCGGCACGAGACATGACGACATCTTCCAGCTCGTTGCTGGCGCCCGGATAGGTGGGGTAGAACATGTCCGGCGCTATGTACAGCGGAAAGGGTATTAGCAGCGGCTGTGCATACCCAATAAATGGCAGCATCTTGGGCATGGGCATAGCCGGTGGAGGCGGCGCCATGCTCTCAAAAGGATTAGCGGAGGCGGCGGTGGCTGCTGATGTATATGGATTCCAAGCAAAGTTCGTTGCTGTGGCTGGCAAACGAGAGTCCTGCTTGAATTCGTGCATCATGTGATATGGATCATCCTCCTCTTCACTCTTGATTTCCTGCTGTTGCTCTGTTGGCAGCTCCACCTCATGTCCATACTGCTGCCCAGCTGCAGCAATGTGGCTCGCTGCCTGCTGCTGTTGCTGCTGCTGCTGCGCTGCTTGTGGCAACTGCGGCTGTTTCGCTTGGGTCTGCTTCTTGACCAGCTGCGACAGATTGGCAGCCTGCGAAGAGCAGATCAGCAGCAATGAGAGGAAAAGGCGCAGATTGGCCATGGGAGTGGACATGGCGACGGCGTTAACTGCAAGAGGGAACAATACTATATAGAAAATGGACGCTTTGAGAATCTACAATAGAAAGTATTTCTAATAAGATCAATATCATCTTTAGATGCCAAATCACAAATGGACTTTTAATATATATCGTTTTCTGGATTTTATTAAATGAGATATGTAAATCTGAATATATGTGATATAAGGATAATACAGTTAGTTAGATACAGTTATGCAATCTATATCTATATTATCCATATTTCTAAAGTCATCTAAAATATAGACGACCAAAGAGATTATCTAAAGATGCAATGAAAAGCTTATGGCCACGTCCAATTTCTTAAAAGTAAAATCAAAAATTTTCAAATAAATTTTTTTTTGTAAACGAGGTCAATCTTTTAATTTCTTTCTAAATGATTTATAGGAAATTTCCATTAATTCACAATTTTCATAAAATTTTGTTGAAAACTATTCACAATATTATGACACTCCGTACTTGTAAATCCAAATGAAGAGCTTTTAGAATTCTGAACAGGACTTCGGATCCTGTCAAGCTGAGTACACACTAACGAAAAAGCGGATGAACTGCACCACAGACGTGTTGAACTGGCAATAAGTCTGAGCGCGCTTAGAATCTGCGCTTTATATTGGCTAAGACGACGCAGACGACGACGTCGCTGCGCAGGCGCAGAACAAGACAAGAGCCAAGAGGCGAGAGTTGGCCCAAGTAGTTAGAAGCTGGCCAAAAGCTGTCGCTGTCGCTGTTGCTGTTGCTGCTGCTGTTGCAGATTCCATCTGCCTTTGTGAGATCGGTTTGAGAGCCCTGAGGTCGCTCCCAGGTGATAAATCGGCTAATTGCAGTCAGCCCAAACGTTAGCATATGTACATAAATATAATTATAATTGCACACAAGTGTCAATGGCCCCCGTGTCCGCTGCACATGCAATTGCAGCAAATTAAAAGAGTGAAAAAATAAAGAAGAAATTTAAACAAAAAAAAAAACCATCTGAGAAATGTTAATTACATATATCGTATGTCTGCATGCCCTGTAACTGACGCCCGCGATTATGTATTTTAATTTTTATGACACTGATGCCGGCCCCCGGGCAGGAGGAGCGGGCAGACAGTAAGTAGAAGGCTCATTAGTCAACGATATCCAGAAAGCAATCTGCTTAGCGCCAAGCTTAAGCACCTGTGTATCTGTAACTGCAGCAACGCCCAAGTCACGAACAACTGTTGCATAATTGGGCATAATTGTGCGATTACCTCAACACACGAGCATATGTAAGACTCTACATACATACACACATACATCGGCACAGAGATGGTGTGCATCTTTATTGTCTGCATAATTCTTAGTTTATGTCTGTCATAGAACTGCCTATTAAACGCTTGCCCTAGGCTAAGCCTCTGCCTGCCGCAGAGTAAGAGAAAGAGCAAGACAGAGAGAGAGGGAGAGGGAGGGAGAGAGAGTTGGCGTCATATAATTATGTTGATTTTATAGACAGGCAGATAAACATTGATAGGCGCTCCCTGACTTTTCCACAACTGGGATGCTGTGCTTTATATTAATAATCTAATATAAATAATTTGTTTATTTGTCAATGCCAGCGGCGTTGGCGTTGGCGCCGGCGCACTGCTCTCCTAAAGATTAGGGCCATAATAAATTACATGGCTAATTAAGCGGCGACTGCTGGCGACTGTAACTGCAACTGGAGACAACCACGCAGATGCAAAGATGCTGATACAGCAAAAGATACCTATGCTACACGTTTGTACTTGGATGCCGCAGATTGTGATGCTGCTGCTGCTGCTGCTACTGGCAAAAGAACGACAACACTAAGAGAGGGATAGGGAGATAGATAGAGAGGGAGAGAGATGTATGCTTAGTGGCCGCAACAACAATAATGAACGGGTGGTGCTATAATAGAGCCGAGTCAGGCCATGTTAGAGCCAAGCCCGCGCCGCTCAACGCAGGCGACGCGCCAACGTAATTAGCCTTGGAATGTCCTTGTGCACGTGACTATCACCCGACAGCGGACTTTTTGTGCTGCTCCAGCAGCAGAAGCAGCTTAAATGCTAAATATAAACACGCGTGCCTGCGCATCATCAAACTTGGGCACACTTTCCTAACGAAGCCGATGTGTCGCACTAGGTGTAAATGCCGGCAATTGGAACGTACATAAAGGTAAACGTAAACGTAAACAACTATCAACTATCAGCTATCAGGCAATAGGGTTCATTAACACCACGACAACGGCGACTACGACGACGACGACGACGATGGCAACTGTTGACAACTGGACATACGCATACCAGTTACTTTCTGAGTTCATCTTCAATCGTCATCATCATCATCAACAGCATCAGCTAGCAATCGCAGTCGCAGCTCATTTAAGGAAAACTACTTTTGATTTGTTTGCTTTTTTTCGGCAAACTTTGTTAAAATTATATAAATAAAGAACTGGGTCAGCCGGCGGCACGACCGCTTCTATAGTATATCAGAGTTATGAGCAAAGAAGAACCCATTTAGCTCAGTGTTCAAAAGTGCTTAAATAAACAAATAGATTCTATGAATAAATTTCACAAAAGTTCACCTCTCTCTGGCATACTCTTTCAAATAAACACATAGCTAAATAAATAGATTCTATGAATAAAATTCACAAAAGTTCTACCTTTCTTTAGCATACTCTTTCAAATAAATACACAGCAAAATAAATATTTGTGAATACAAATTTAAAAACTTTCTACCTTTCTCTGGTATACTCTCAAACACAGCAAAATAATCGCAATTCTTATCATGATGTATGCCCCTTGTTGTCTTAAAACACCTTCGTGATAGTAAAATAGTTTTTGAGATAAGCAGCAAAAAAGTGCTCCTCATGACATTTCGAACTTATCAGCAACGCATTCTGTTATGAATTAACGAAACTGATTACGAAACAAATATACTCTATTCGTGTAGTGTATAAGAGCTAAAGTTCACTTCTATTGCCGAATAATTAAAGCACTTAAAATGTACTCCAGAAACCACAAAACACGCGCCACCACTGGCTACCTTCTTTAAGCTCAAAGAGGTGATTTTTTATAGTTGTCCGGGCAAACACTTAGCTGAGTACACAAACATTTATTGTTTTTGTAATTCTTACGGCATTTTCATTGACATAATTATTGTTCGATTATTCACAACAAAGACAATCGAGCTTCCATGGAGTTGAGAAGTCGCATTGAGTCGCCGCCTGGCAACAAGACGAGGTGGCCGAGTGGTTAAGGCGTTGGACTGCTAATCCAATGTGCTCTGCACGCGTGGGTTCGAATCCCATCCTCGTCGTATTTGGTTTTTGGTTAAATTCTTTTAATTTGCAATTATAATTAAATTGTTGCATAATTACATAATTATTCAAATTTGCTGTTAACTGTTTCTCTAATTAATTTGTTATTTAGGTGTTTTTGCTTCACAAAAAAAAAAAAATATAACCCGACGAGGATGGGATTCGAACCCACGCGTGCAGAGCACATTGGATTAGCAGTCCAACGCCTTAACCTCTCGGCCACCTCGTCATATGCGACCTCCGCAACCAGTTCATTACTTGATGCACAGCTTGACTAAATAGCAAGCAGTGCAATAATTTATTACAATCACTTAATGATAATAATGTAAAAAATTATAATATTCAGATTTACGTTTTATTTTCCATATAAATACTAAAATCAATTTATGCACTTTTACTTCATATAAAAGCCGTTTCAGAACAGTAGAATTTAATATTAAGCATTAATTAGAGTTTACTGCTTGCACTGCTGCTTAACACCCTGCTTTACACACGATTGCACTGCTTCTTAGGTAAATAAATTCGCTCTTGCCAACTATAACTAGTAGAATCTTAGAACTACCCTTGACACGTGACGAGGTGGCCGAGTGGTTAAGGCGTTGGACTGCTAATCCAATGTGCTCTGCACGCGTGGGTTCGAATCCCATCCTCGTCGAAGGAATTTTTTGCATTTACTTATTTTTAATTCAATGCTATTTTCAAAGTGAACTACAAACTATATTTAGTGACAGTAACTTCGTTTATCTTATGGCAGCCAAAAATAAAAGTTCTCAAATTAAATTTCAATTCCTAAGCCAACTGCTGCTACATAGTTTTAAATCGCTTTACAAGGCGAGATGTTTATCGTATTTCAATTGAATCTAAAGTTTTTATGGCCACTCTTCTGCGCCACAGGGTACGTTTAATGACCAGTCCGGGTAGTTATATAAACGAAATGGGAAGAGATACATTGATAACAAGTTAAGTGTCAACAAGATGTGGATATGGATGTGAATGTGGGGAAGCTGCTTAGTAAGTGTATTCGCTAGAATCTCCTAAGTTTATTGACTTTGACCCAAGATACTGTCATTTGCTTCAAGGTCGCCGTCTTGGCAAGCACAAGCGGGAATCCACAATGATAGGGAAGAATTTGGTGGACGTAGGCGCAGATATTTAAGCCGACCAGAAAATAAGAAAAAACAATATCTTATATACAATAACAATGTTAAAAGACAATTGAAATAATGATCGGTGCTGTTGCGGTTTGAAGTTGTAAAAAGCGCTGGAGCAATTAAATTCATTTGGAATGATTTCTTTTTCATTCATTTGTGGCGACTAATTAATCCATTTAATACAATTGCCACGATCGCAAGATTGTATATAAATATAGTAAAAAATGTATAAAATGTTTGCCATTGTTTATTTTCGCCAAACTGACTTTCGAGCGATAAAACATATTTCTTGTTCGTTAATTGCGAAAACCCGTAGAAGCTTTGTGGCTACATTTTCCGCCTACTCCTCCTCCACTCCACCTGGCGACGTGTGGAAATCTCCTGCAATTATAAATCAGCAAAGGCCATAAAACGTAACTATCAATCGTTTGCTCCAATTGTCAGGAAATTGGAAAGTTTTGTGTTTATAGTGCGGATATAAAGCAATTGAGATATAGCGCACAAATCGTAAATAATGCTATCCGATGTGGGTGGTGTGAAAGTGACTATCATGTCGAGATAGACATATATATGCCACAGAATTTAATCAGAACTCCGATTAAATCAATATTACTCGATCGACAAATTGTTTGACTTGAATCAGCAGGTTGCCAGCCCTCCACCTTCCACTTAACTCAATATGCAGCAGCCCAGTTTTAACTGCGATCCAAGCCCAGTGCAGGGCACGCTTCGGCGCCCAGTTTAACCTTTTTGCTTGTGGTCACTTGGCACTTTCACAAAAAAGCTACAAAAAAACAGCAGTAAAGTAGTAATAATAATAATAACATAAATAAATATGGCAGCTGCAGAGCATTGAATGACTGACTCTTGCATACCCTGTAAAATAAGGTAAAATATATTTTTTATGTTTTATATATAAGCAATGGAATTGAAATTTAGATTCAATTTTAAAGTTTTATCTTATTTTAATAAGACTTTCAAATATAATATATACATAAATCGAACATTTTCTGACCCAAATCTGAAACTTCTTTTATTTCTATATTTAGTCATCGTTGATCGTAGCATACCTTTCCATATAACATCTAAAAAACCCATCGACACAAACATTGTATTTGTACGGCTGCAGATGAAACGATGCTTATTTTCCTTTCGTTGCATTTCCTTTCGTCTGCTCTACAAATATTTAACTTTCAACGAAAGTCAGAGTCAAAGCAATTGCCATCCAGTGCTGACCCCAATCTTGTGCAAGAAATTACTCAGAAAAATGCACACAAAAACAGATGGAACGAGATTTTTAGCATTGCATAAGACGCCAACAGCGATGACAACTTCATTCCGAGTGCACAGCGCGAAAGCCGGGTGGCAATTAAATGGCTGTGGCCACATGCCAAGCGCCTCAAAATCAAAATCAAGCCAAGAGACAAACGCCAGTTAGGCAGCTGATTCGGCTTAATCGTGCGCCGGTGAATGGGTTTAATGAACTTGCCAATTAATCGACAATAAAATGTGAAACTACTTATAATTAGGTACACACACACACACATACACGTATATATACATATTTATAAACACATTTCAAGAGTGACGTCGAGATGGCCTCAACCTTAGCCATAGGTGGGTGTTCTAGCCATCAACTTATACTCTGACTAATGCTAATGAAAACGTTAGCCACATAAATGGCCAGTGTTCTAGACTGTCAGAGTGAAACAGTTGTTTGAAGACCATTTTTTAATGCACTACCTCAAACACGCAAGTGCCTAAGTCCGCTCTATATGTCTGTCTGTCTGGTTGTCCGTCCGTTTGTCTGTCTGTCTGTCTGTCATATCTTTGCTGGAGCTTCTTGATTAGTTCGTCTAGAACTTAGCTTGGTATCTGCCATCGCCATCGCCTTTGCCAACGTCATTGTCATTGTCTCGTGCTTCTGACTATCTATCTATATTGCTTCCGTCAGCATTAAACATATTACTTTTAACAATTCCCAGCTTAGCTCACACGAATCGCTAGATGGAACTGATGCAAATATAAGATATATGTATGTAAGAACTACTCTGTCTCTGGCTCTCGTTCGTGCTTTGTGTTGTCTAATCGTTAACAATTATGCCAGCGCCAGATAGAACTTGTTGTTCTTGTACTTGTACTTGTACTAAGCTGCGTGCAGTTAGCTAGATTAGACTCTGCAGCCATCGAGCAGGTATACAAATTCGTTCGAGCTGCTGCTGCTGCTGTTATTGCTGCTATGCGAGAGTTTACGCACTTCAACACACACATGTGCATGTGTACATTGGCTACGCGTAATTGCTGAAAAGGGGAAGCTAGATGCTGTCAATGTTGTCGATGCTGACGGTGCTGCCATGGCACGGCTAATTAATATTTAAAGGTGTTTTGATTGCCAGTCCACTGTGACCGGGAGCCTGCTCTGGCATAGGTAAACAAATGGCAAATGATATATTTGCGGTTATGTCATTTGTTTGTGGAGAGCACAGGCAGCACTAAAATGAAAATTAAAATAAAAGAAAAGGTTGCGCTTTAATTAGATAGGCGCTCAGATAGCATATCCAAACACATGTAATTTCTGCTGCTAGAAACTTTGGCCAATTAGTGCTTGCTTTAGTTGGTGAAAGATGAGAAAGTGCTTGGTGCTATTAATGTACATGGGGCAAATGGGCAAATGGGGTTTACATAACGCCCGACAACAGCACTTTTGAATGTTATTTTTATCATTTTAATTAGTGGCCATAAAACTAGGTAGCAGCCAGCAGCTAGCATCTGTCAGCCAGCTAGCGACTTGGACCTTTGTATCACCGAAAGAAATGGAAGTCGGCTATCAATTTTGCTAATCATAGACCACTTCCCACAGCAGAGTAGGTCAGAGTTTGGAAGTCAACTTCCACAATGGTCAAAAAGGTCAACGTAGCGGGCCACTAACCTGGCCAAAAGCACAGAAAGACAGGCGAAAGAGCAAGAGAGAGAGAGAGAGAGAGAGAAAAAAAACGTCAACACATCACGCAATGGAATTTAAAATGAGCTCGAGTAACGCCTGTGGCGCCAATTGCTGAATGAAAAATAGCAAAAAAAAAACCCTTTAAGCGGCACACGCACAGGTCCAGCTTCAGCTTCAGCCTCGGATTCAGCCTCAGCTTCAGCTGTGTGGCATGCGGTGGCCTGTCAATAACAACCTGATTTGCACAATAGCTTCGTGTTACCCAGCAGCCTTTGTTGTCGTAGGTTCATTTGTAACTAATTTGTGCACATATCGAAAAGACAAAAGCCTCGCAGACAGTAGCCCAGATAGCTATAGCTAGCTATACCTGTTGCAGTTGCCAGTTGACAGTTGCCAGTTGCCAGTTGCCAGTTGGTAATTTAATCAAAAACTAAGTACATGAGTGGCCGGCTGATGATATAGAGTTTCCTTGCTCTGACACTTTCCAACTGGTGGCGTTCCCGCTCTTGGCAATGGAAATGGATCAATTCGCCTGTTGAATTTGTCAGCCAAGTGGCAAAGCCAAGCAAAGCAAAGCTAGACGAAGCGAGGTAAGGCAAAACCCGCAAAGTGCAATGGCAAACTGTAACAGTAAGCGGGCAAACAATAAACTGGCAAATTGATGCACTTCGTTCGGCGGGCTCATCATCGAGATCTCGTCGGACCTCACACACATCGATACGAGTTGAGCTCAGCCGGCAACGCTGAGCAACGCTCACACTTACAGTCAAGCAAGTCCAAGTTGATGACGTCGCACCTCGACGACGAACACTACGACGACGACGACGACGACGACGACGACGACGAAAACAGCAGCCGACGACGCTGACTGCGGCAGCAAAGTGATTTTGGTTTTAAGAAGAAAAAAAAAAGCAAATTACACATAGTCCGCAGATCTCATTTATTTGCTGCTCTTCGAGGCGTTCACAACGTCTAAGACTAACGCTGCGCGCCAAGCAACTTATAAAATAAGATTTTGAATCGGGAATCGAAAACATAGTGCCAGGAGCAGCAGTTGTATAAAGCGTGCTTCAAGTCGTGATCAATAAATACTTGTCAAACAATTTACAGCTTCCAGAAGCAAAAGTCAATAAAAGTTTTTGAATTCAAATACTGAAGCGTCATCTTGCTATATAATTTATGCACATATTTGAAATTTTCCCAACAAGGACAAGGGCACTCGATAATTATTAACGGCTCATCACGTTGGCAAATAAATTCAGTAAATATTATAAGCAACTTCTGCTGCTGCTGCAATCATCGACGCGCCTTTTAAAGTGAGTGCAATTTGAATAAATGCCCATAAATTGATCATTGTCAATTTGCATAAGCAAAACAGTTGTTTGTGCAGTTGACAGTTGCAGAGAAATTAATTAAGCAGTTTATGCATAAATACGGCATCGCTGGCAAGTTCGTTGCCTAAGTCTTTCGTTTTCCCTCTGTACCCGCGGATTGTGACTTAATTAGTCGGGTTCAACAAATGATATAGGCATAAAACAAAGACGACCTTGACTGGTTAAAGTATGATAATAAAAACTACGACTATCTTTCCTATGGACAAGAATTTAGAATGTACAGTGGATACATCATTAGGCAGCAGCCAAGAGACAGAGCCAGGCAAATTAATCTTGATTAATCTTCTAGAAAATTACAATTTTAGCAAATCTTGTTAACTGTGAAGATTTCCAATTTCATATTGTTCAACTCTGTTATCTTTGTAGTTATGTATAAGATTTGTGATATCAAATTACATTGATTGAACGCTGGAACACTCCCACAACCTGCCAAAAGTCAGAAGAAAGCTAAAAAGGCGTTTGCCATTTTTTTCTGATCATATTTCATGCGGGCGTCTCGCACTGCAGCAGTTCGGGTGACCAGCTAATTATTGGCGAGCTTTCTGCGATTTATCAATTTCCGAAGTTCTTCTGCAAGGTCAATAGAGGGCGCCACATGCCAACTTTGCCAGAATCGCCGACGGCGAATTTCGCTAGAAACTAGAAATTAAGTCAATGGCAAATAGATAAATGATAGATAATACTAAATCGAGCTTATTTATGATACAGCCGCTTTAATTTGCATAATCAGGCAGTTTGGGGGCGCAACCTTTCTGCCCCAAACATGTTAGCATTATCGCGCTTGTCTCGATGCTAAATTGATGCCGTTTAGTCTGCGCCAATTGCCGCCGAGTTTATTTGGCTATTTTTGGTTGTTTTTTTTTTCGGTTTATTATTGATCAATTTATTTTTACTTACTCATTAATCACTCAGGCGTTGAAATGCGCCGCCAGATGGCGCTCGCCATGCTCATTAGCGTAATTGCTCAGCGGGCGTCGACAGCGACAGCGACAGCAACGCCGACGCCGACGCTGAGGCCGGCGTCAACGTCTTCGTCCGCATTTTGATTAGCGTGCATTAAATGCTTTCATTTAAGTAAATCAAATCGAGAGTCTTGAAATCTGTTTTGTTTCTTCGCTTTGTGTCTGGAACGTGAGAAACTTTACAATAATGTGGCGAGCAAAAAAACATTTCATGCTTTGATGCGCACAGCCGATTTATTTATTATTCGAATTATTCGGCATTTGTGACTTGCAAAATTGAAAAGAGAAATACAAAAAAAATATGAAACAATCAAACGCTTGCCATTGCTCGACTTAACTCTATTATTCATATTTTGGTAGCCATTAGTAGTCCATCAATCATGGCCCGAAACAATTGCGATTCGAGTGCAGGGCGTGGGCGCCTGATTCGCAGCTTGTGGACACATTTGTACAATTGCCTTGACATACATATTTATGTACTTAATGATCTCCACTTCCCTCTTTCTCTTTTTCTTTGGACAGCATGCCATCTCTGTCTTCCCTGCTGGCGCTGCTCGCCCTGGCCACGCCCAGCTTAGCCGGTACCTACTCCTACAGCATGCGCGGCACAGACGTTGTCGGCCCCGTCAGCGGCACGCCCCCTCGTCTGGTCAACAAACTGTTGGTGCAGTCCCCCACACTGGACAACTCCTATATGGACTATTTGATAACCTCGCGCCCGCTCAATCTGCGCAAATACAACAAGAACGGCAGCAAAACTAAGAAGACCAAAAAGGACTCGAAAATCTATTTCATACCCATACCCCCACTGCCGTATCGCTATATACCCGGTGTTGGCTACGACTATCAGCCCATGAAAATCAAGCCCATTCTGGAGGAGGTGCCCAGCTCAACGACCACGACGAGGACAACGACAACGACTACAACAACGTCGCCCAGGCCAACAACAACAGCAATTCCTGAGAGTACGCCCGCCACACAGAGCAAACTACTGCGCGTCCAGCACCGCAAGGACTACTACTTCAATGGACGTCCCTTCCGACTGCAAGTGGCGCATGCCGATCACAAATCCGCACTGACGCCCCTTAATCTTAAGTCCAAGTTCTATTACAATAAAAACATTATTTATTAATTCAACTGACAAGCGACTTTTGCTTTGAACTGCAGATGAGAAAAAATTTTTGAAAATATCAATTGTCAATAAGCTGTTTCGGTTTATCACTCCGAAGTCTTGAAAGATCGCTAATATGGTTTATCTATAATTCAAAATACCCCAACTTTCGTGTTGACTGAACAACGATCGTGTCATACTTGGTTTCAAGAACTGCTTTTTGTTATGCTATTCTTACAACATATCGATATCAATAACTATTAGCTTTGGCAGCTGGATTTATATTAATACAAGACATAATTAATATCATACTGGCTTCCACTGAATCTTAGTTGTTTGTTTGGTCAATTGGGTTGGCTTAAGTTTATATTTATAGTAAAATATAGATATGAATCGATTACAAAACGCAGGCTTTAAAAGGCAATTTTCTAAAGCACAATAGATAAGAGATAAATAGATAGGATAGAAAGGTAGATGGAAAGAAGATAGATAAATATATACATTGTATATTGATTATTAATAAAATTCACAGGAAGATAAATAGATAGATAGAAGTTAGATATAAAAGATAATAGACAGATTGATAAACAGAATGGATAAACATACAGATAGAAGACAAAAGTTAGATATTGAAGAAAGATATATATAAAGGTAGAAGACAGGGGTTAGATATATAAATTAAAAGATATATAGACAGATAAATAGATAGATAGATATATAGATAGGTAGATAGATAGATCGATGGTAGATAGGTAGATAGATAGATACTGATAGATACTGATAGATAGATAGAGACATATAGATAAATAGATAGATAGAAGGATGATAGAGGTAAAAGGAGTAGTGATCCCTCTAAATATAAATTATTAAAGTTTAAAGAGATCCTAACAGTTAAGTTGTGTTAGTTTTACAAATATATATAAATATTTATACATACCTACATATAATTATTTTTATATCAAAAAATTTGACAAACCAAGCCATTTAAAAGATTTTCAAATATATAATGCTCTTTCGATATACAACATAATTTGATCTACCCTGTATAAACCAGTTGCAAATGACCATTAATAGACATCATTATTTCATAGCCAATCATGATCGCCTGCGGAATGCCTTCCAGCACACACATACATTCGTTTATATATACAATCTTAAGAGATTGAAGCAAGACAAAAGATTAAAAACATTTAGTAAAAGTAATTACTGTCGAAATTCACCCAGCAGCCACTCGAATGTTGTGTAATAAATAATGAAATGATAACAGCTCGAAGATTCATTTTATTGTTAATAACCGAATATGCAGATTTGTTATGATATGGAATTTGGCCAACAATCAAATAAGACCAATCAGAAAAACTTCTTCGTAGCTTTCACTCCGAGCTAAACCAATGAAAAAACTCAGGCGTTAATAAAATTCATTTAAATACAGCAACAACAACAACAACAATGACAACAAAATGCGTGAGAAAAGTCAGTGCTCAATTAAATAATAAACAGTCAAAATCGTTGCTTAACGGGAAAATGTGGCACGTTGCCACAACAGGGTGCCAAGCAACTGATTTATTGAACAAATCAATTCCCATACCCCCAACAACCTCGCCCAACAGCAGTCTCATTGAAGGGCCCAACACACTCACTCACACACACAGAAACCCAGCAGGCAGACTGCCTTCTGGATTTAGTGAGAGATCCTCAAAGTCAAATCATATTCAATATATATACATATAAATATATTCATAAATATATTTTAGTCAATTCGAAGATCTTCAAGATGAGCGAGAAGGAGTTCTTGCCGACAACTGTCTGCAATATGCAGCTCAATGTGCCACCCAGACAGCGTCCCAAAGTGCGGGAGCTTTGTGGCCCAGACTATTTGCCACGTAGCACTGAATCGGAACAGTCAGCCCTCAGCATGGAGCCCCAAAATGTGACCGTTAAGTTTTGCTTATCGCCGGACAAGTTAATTGCCCAGGTCTATCCCAACTGCATGACCATGGCCGAGGTCAAGCAAGATGTAGCGCGCAGATTTGAAGTGGACCCGATGCTGCTGCTTATCAAGCAGGAGGGTAGCTTGATCTGCGATACGGTGCCCATTTATGCGACCATTTCGGATGACTTTGGCATACACAAATTTGACCTGGAGCTTGTCCAAAAACCAAAAGCCGACGAATGCGACGATTCACCCAAATTGAGTCTGCGAGTTTACTACGAGTGAGTAGCAAGAGAAGATTCTAATATAATACACCTAATGATCTCATAATGATCTACATAGGAAACATCGGTTGCCTGACTATTTGACTGTTCACATATCCGGCGAGGATACGGAGGACGGGCAGCCAAAGAATATTGTGGTCGAGATCGAGAATTCGGCGATTGTGAAGCCCTTTTTGTGCGGTTACAAGGATAAAGTAACTGGCAAACAATTCCTAGATGCCTTTACACAAACCGGTCCATACTTTGACAAATGGAAATATAAACGCTATCGTACACGCGACACGCAAACCTGGGAGCACAAGGAAAAGATTTTGGTAAGCTGTTGGCTAATCTGTTCTAGAGATTACTTCTGTAATAATCCAATTTCATTATCTATTATAGAACACAGCCCACGAGCAGTCGGTCCAATGTTTCCTGGATAACATCAACATTAGATACGAGTCGACGGCCACAGATTTTGAAATCATACCTGGAAAATATCAAACATACGCGCAGATTGAACGAGCCCAGCATAAGCTCGAGAAGATTCTACTAATACAGCGCAACTGGCGGCGCTGGATACTCTGGAAATATATACATCTGCGTGCCGCGGACTATAGGTATGTACATATGTAAGCTCACTGAAAAAGGGTTTGGATCATTTTCTGCTTCTGTTTACATTGTCAGGAAGCTGGTTAAAAATCGCCTGGATGAGGACGAGCGTTACGAGAAGTGCGTGGAGCAGCGAGTGGAACGCAATGAAAGAATCAAACAGTTTCCACGGACCAACGATGACTTTGACTTGCTCTTTGCCGAAATCTCACGCTGGAAGCGGGCTGAACTCAAGCGCATTGCGGCCAACTATGAAGGACCTGCCCGGATATCCGAGGTAAATATTTTGCTGGACAAGGAGATCAGCTTGCTCAACGGAGTGGAACGACAACGTCGATTAGTTTATCAGGCCATGGAGGACTTTCGCAACGATCAGCTGCTCAAGAAAATGGGAAAGCCACTCGAGTGGATCGGCTACAACGATACGAAAGTACATATGGACTTGTTGCGTACGCAGCGCGTGCGTTTTCTAACTGAGATCTATAAGGATTTGCGCAAGACCGATGATAAGGAGAAGCGTCTGGAGCTGTTGGGACGCGTCATGCAGTTGGTTGCGGAAGAGTCTTGCTTTCCGAACTTCGCTGAGGTAAGCCCAAGATATTGAGCTGTGTGTAAGCTGCTATAAATGTTTAATCTATAGCTCTTCGATTTGTTCGATCGGGAGAGGAACTTGCTGCTCTATACCAAGTCCTGCGATGTGGAAATCCTTCGCAAACGCCAGAACATATTATTCTTTGAGCTGATTAAATTCCAGAAGCATGGCATACCGGACAGTGAGTAATTGTCAATTAATTTAATATCGGATTATAGTAATAAATCCTTATCACAGAGGTGCCCTCTCGCATGTGCATTGTCTGCAAGAAGGTCAAGCCTTATGCAGAGTTTGCAATCCGTACGCGCCAGAGTCACGTGGACACTTGCAAGCACTGCTATTACCTGAAGGTAAGCTGCCTTATCTGCATGACTTTTTTACTAAAGTAAATTCCCTTTCAGTTGGTGGCCACAGAGAATAATGTTTATCAGTCGATTCTGCGCTGTATTCAGCGCGACGAGCGCAAACGCAAATGCGCTTCATCCTTTGCCTTTGTCATTCAGCAGGACGATGTGCGTCACTTAATAGACAAAATCTGGCATGGTCATTCGGCGCTGAGCAAGTCGGAGAATCTAAATGAATTGCGGTAAGCATTCTCTTAAAGTATGGATTCATTAAATTATTGCATTTAACACACGTTTCGTTAGTTTACCTCGCTGGAATAAAAGCGACGATTGGTCGCCATGGAACTGCATCTGCCTGACAGAGCGCGAAACGCGCGATCATTACAAGATCGAGGACATGGAAAAGGTCTACGATCCCAAGTTCATACTGCATGTGGCCAATTGCCATATGCTGGCACGTAATCTATTCCACACGCTCGCTGCTGTTGCCACTGAGTTCCAGGAGACAGGATTATGGTGGAAGGTGGGCATGAATAAACAGCGCAGCAGCAAATTGGATGAAAAGTAAATTAAAAACACAAAAAAAAAAACGTTAAATACTTTATCAAATTAAAAGTTTTATCCGGGTATATTACAAACAAGTCTACTTACGGCAATCGAATATTTTCTCTTATGCAGTTATTTGATTCTTTTTATAAATCTACAATAATCAAACAATTCAAATCTTGATAAAGGGGACAACTTTCTATAACTGAAATTATTTACTAACGATGGCTTTAAACTTTGCCTCCAGATACTGAACTCGCTTCAGTAATTTGTCACTGGTGCTGAATTCGCTATGGGGCACAGGTATAATTTGGTAGCCACTCCTTTCCAGCAGATCGAACGCTAGATTCGTTGGGCCGCTTGCACTACGATGCGTTCCGTGGCATATGTCATGGAAATCAACTACCATTAGGGCGATTCTAAAATTACAATACACCGATCATGAATCAGGCACATAAGTAGGTCACATTTAGTAATAATTACTTTATAGCACCAGCACTCTTATTGTCCAGCGGAAGGGGATTACGTTTTGCATCAAATTGGCATACCGCATCTAAAATTGAAATATTATTTTTGAGTAAACTATTCTACATTATTTACCCCGACTTACCAATTAAGAAACCCATTTTGCTGTCGACTGAAGCTTGCATATGATTTACGGCAGGCAGCAGACTCTTTAACGCGTCTAGCATTCCGTTGACAAGAATCTGTTTGGACTTCGTGTGCGCCATAGGAACATCATATGCTGGACAATCGGCTGGTAGCAAAGCACCCTTGTAGTCAGTCAGGCATAGTTGCGCATAACTATTTAGATTCAGTAGCCTCATCTTGGATGTTGGCGTAAAGACCGCCCTATCACTCTCCAATTTAGTCAGAAATTCCGTGCTGAAAGTTGAAACCAATTAGTTGAGTTAATTTTAAGAAAAGCTCTTGTAAATACAACCTCAGCACCGAATCTATCTGACTGTTCTCTACAATTCCCAGCAAAGTCAGGGACCAAACATAGTTCAGCCAATCTGATTGCTTGGTGAAATCCTCACGGACAATAGATTTCGCCAGCTTCTTACGCACATCCTCCAAATGCGCACTCTTAAAGTTAAGCAACGCCGATGTTAGGAAATAGGCGCTCAGATCCTGGGGTCGACAAATCTCACTGTTCTTCAGCAGCCATTGTGTCAGCGATTCCAATATGTCTGCAAAGTGAATAGATTAATTTCTGAAAACAGTGGAATGGGTTTACCACTTACCCAAATCTCGATAACGCATTATGCCCAGACTGGTGAGCACGGAGCCTACAACAGCCGATTTTTCAGTATTCTTTGGTAGAGCGGTCTGCACATCAGCACAAACTTTTGCACCGAGCACAGAGTCCTGAAAGTTTAAAGTGGACATGGCGTAAAGGACATCGGCAGCTTGCTTCAAATCTAATTGATCTGAGGAGCTGCTAATGTTAAACGCCAGTGAGCGCAGCAAAGGAGTGCTACGGCGTTTGCGCTGGGCCAGGGTGCTCATCACTTTAACCATTTGCGGAAGACTTATGCTAGCTATTAGCTTGGCAGCCTCATCGTCCCCAGCTACACCAAGAACTGTGTTAAGGTCGTCGGTGCGAAAGCCAGAAATGCGTTTGTTAGAGTTGTTCGTGCCACTTCCAGTGGCATTTTTTTTGCCATTGGTTTCATTCTTTGGCACGGTGCGGCCTAGCATTCGACAAACACGCAAAAATCTTGAATCATTCTCAAACTCAGATATTTTCACGCGATTGATGGTGCTCCATTCGGCTAGTATTGAGACAATCTTCAGGGCATGCTTACGTGAAAATGCGTTGTTGTGTTCGGTTATGGCCAGCAGACCATTAACAGTTTTAGCATTGATGATGCGTTCATCTATATTATTAACGGCTTGCGTAGAGCTAGCATTGTTCGTTGTTGCTTTTCCTGTGGATTCATTTTCGTTTCTTAACGATTCAAATGCTGCTGCAACCATGCCTTGAAAAAATTAAATTAAATTGTCAAAAGAAACTCATTAGTTAACTATATTTTTACTCACCTGAAATCTTTGGTTTCTTAGCACTCGAATCCGTAGGCGCCGCACGCACTTCCATCTCTTCAGATGCACCTGATCCCACTCCTTGTCCATTACTAGCTGCCGTTGCAAGTGCCGCGCTCGCTGCACGTGCGTTACTGCTGTATGTTGCACCTCGATAAAGCTGTACGACAATGCTGCCGGCGAATCTTTGTAGTCCCAACATTTTCAGTTATGTTCTGTGTGTATCCGTGGAGTGCTGGAGGCTAATCTTCACGCTGTAAGACCAATGAAGTTTACATAACCTTTTTGTTTACATTTTTTACATAAAATACTCATGCCGCTATGGAACGGTAAGATGACAACATGTGATGTTTTATCAGAAAATTGATAAATATTATTGTTAGGATGCATTGTTAATTTATTTTAAGGAATTATTACTTTACTATTTCCAAGGTTCTACAGCTCCACAGATGACGGCAACGGCAGCCTAGTTTAGTGTTGTACAATATTCTTATTGGCAATATATCGATATGCACGGTACTATATCGATATTTATCAATTAACTTGTTTGCACCACTGATACCTCAATTCGCATTCATTCACATTTACAGCACTGTATCATACAAAGTATTAGCAACACTGACGGGAGACAGCTCACCAAAATTCTGCCTGCAGAGTGCAGTGATTTTACTTTGCATTTTCGTTTAAATTTTATACTTATTATTTGGCTTATAGTAATACAACGTGTACAACTACATGTGATTCGTCATACCGCGATCTTTGTGCAGAAATATATATATGCATACGTAATATATAAACAACCCAAATAAAAAATAAAAAAACAAGTTTTGTCTGCCAGCAACTTGGCAAGTTTGTGTGAAAAATTCCAAAGCAGAGAATTAAGTTAAAATGGTTGATAAATTTATCAGCATGTGGAAAGTGCGCGAGTTGGCGGACAAAGTGTAAGTTTTCCAATGTAATTAGTATACATAAAATTGGAGTATAGTAAGAGATAACAACAACAAGAGAAACTGTAGTAAAAGGGGGGCTCCAGCACTCCCACGCCCTTCGCCAACAACAACTCACCCCCATCCCCAATACCTGTCTCTTTCAATATACAGGTGCTACAAATGCAGTCGTGCCAAAAGTGATATAGTTTTGCTCATTCTCCACGTTTATGGAAGAGCGATTAACGCTGGGCTTTGTTTGTCGTTGGCCGCTTTTATTGTATTCAAGGTTGTCGTTTTGTCGAGATTTGATTGTACGTTCGAGCTCATTTAACAGTAGTTATACCAATGCTCACATACATACATATGCACTCGAATATTATAAGTACACGCATACATATCCATACATACATATGCATATGTATATACACACATTTTTTATCAAGAAAACATTTTGTTTGCTTACCGTTGTGCCCCAAAATAAGATATGCATTCCAGCTGTGCTCACATTCGTGCTTCCACTTGACTTTCCAGTGAAATTTCAATTCATTCCATTTCCAATTACGAGCGCTTATTATTAATTACTACCTTTTATCATAATTTACTATCGATGTCATTTGAGTGTTCTGTGCGTGTTCAACTTTCAATTTTCTCCACGAATGTGGAGACCATTTCCGCTTCGTCGATTGGCTGCCCCAATTTTGTGGGTAAAATAGCCGTAAATCCCTTGATGCATTCTCCAAGTGAGTTAAGTGCTTATCTCATACTGATAAGGCTCAATTGTGTCACTTCACACTTTTTGTATCATGTTAACAATTATGAAACAAGCTGATAGACCATAAACTATAATCATTATGATCGACTGAGCTGAAATTACCTTGCCAATATTAACTAAGCACAGAGAGAGTAGCTGCCGTTTTTAGCTCTACTCAACTAAATTCCAAGAATATGCCCCCATGTATTCACCCTATGGATTGAGTTCACTGGAGCTCACACCATCCGGTTAATTAATAGTTATTGTTAGATTTGCTTATTGTTTAATTTGACACAGATTGCAAATAAAATATGAATTTAAAAAAAATGGTATTTACCCAGACTTATGCGGGCTTTTGTTTGTTTTATGCTCACGTCTCATAATTCCAACTTTTATCAATATTTTTAATGGTTTTTCCAATTTAAAGCATGCCTCGGCTGTAACTATTTCCCCTTGATTAATAATTAATGGTAAACTTTAATTTGATTTCGTTCAGCACCAATGTCGTAATGAACTACACAGAAATAGAGGGCAAGGTGCGCGAGGCGACGAACGATGATCCATGGGGTCCAACAGGTCCGCTCATGCAGGAGCTGGCGCATGCGACATTCTCTTATGAGACCTTTCCGGAAGTCATGTCCATGCTTTGGAAGCGCATGCTGCAGGACAACAAAACCAATTGGAGACGGACGTATAAGGTAGAGTACAATTTCATATGTTAATTAATTAATTAATGAATACATTTTAGAGCTTGTTGCTATTGAACTATTTGGTACGGAATGGTTCGGAGCGCGTGGTCACGTCGTCACGGGAGCACATCTACGATCTGCGTTCACTGGAAAATTATACGTTTACGGACGAGGGCGGCAAGGACCAGGGTATTAATGTTAGGCATAAGGTACGAGAGCTTATAGACTTTATCCAGGACGATGATCGTTTGCGCGAGGAGCGCAAAAAAGCCAAAAAGAATAAGGACAAGTATATTGGTATGAGCAGTGATGCCATGGGCTCCCGCAGCAGTGGCTACAGCGGCTACAGTGGAGGTGGCAGCGGCGGCACCGGAGGATACAACGATGGGGATTGGCGTAACAATCGCGGTGACAATTGGTGTAAGTAATTTAAAATTAAAATACAAATATATTTATCTTTGTTGATTAAAATATTTTAAATGTATGCTTCAGATTCCGATAAGAGCTCTGCGGACCGTTACGAGGACGACGATACTCAATATGATGGCGAGCGCGAGGGTTCAGACAGTGATTCACCCAGTCCCAGGCAAGTAAATCTCACTATTTCATTTATTTATGTATTACTAAAGTTTCTTTTTTTTTTGCAGACGTAACTATCGGTACAATGATCGTGCTAGTCCCGCTGAGGTGGCTGTTGAGAGCAAACCATCAAACCTCAACATGAACATACGCTCAAAGGCGGTCAGCTCGCCGGTGTCCAAGCAGCCCACATCCGCTGGCACCACAAAGCAGCCGCCACCACAAAAGAAAATCAATTTGGGTGCTGCAGCTAACTTTGGTAAGACGCCGAACGCGGCCGGCATTCATTCGCCCACGCATCGCGACACGCCCACCACAAATAGCGTTGATCTAATGGGCGGCGGTTCGCCTAGCAACAATAACAACAAGAGCAATACACCGAGTAACAACAATGATTTGCTGGATGATCTTTTCAAGACGTGTTCATCGAGCCCAGTACAGCAGTCACCGCAAGTTGAGAAGACACTTAATAGCGCAGCCGTTATTATTGATGACGACGATGACTTTAATCCGCGTGCTGCTGATGCTGCTCCCACGCAAGAATTCGGTGATTTTGCGACTGCTTTTGGCAGCGGCTCATTACCACCTTCGACGGGTATATTGCCGGCGGCGGGCAATGATGAGTTTGCGGACTTTGATGCATTCCAGAGCTCTAGCACTGCGACAGTGTCGTCCACATCAGCACTGGATGGCAACCTGTTGACCACAGCGACGCCAGCTAATGATGCCTTTGACCTATTCAATTCCGCAACGCCAACAGCAACGGCAACAACAGCCACAGATCTGCTGGCCGGATTGGGTGATTTGTCGATTCACCAGAGCATGCCAATGGGTAAGTTTCTACCTATTAAGCTATTATTCATAATTAAGTAATTAGGACTCGTATTAGGATTCGTCCTAGCATAGATTACTTTACGTATTTAGTGGGCGTCAAATCAAAACTTTTTGCATGACAGCGCGATTTGTGCATAAGAAAATCCCTGCCTCATCTCTC
This sequence comes from Drosophila hamatofila, assembly GCA_035045345.1. Lineage (NCBI taxonomy): Eukaryota > Metazoa > Arthropoda > Insecta > Diptera > Drosophilidae > Drosophila > Drosophila hamatofila. The sequence goes on from JAWNPA010000020.1 coordinate 13,314,960, forward strand.
TCCTTAATCTCTAACTCTTGTCGCTAAGCTAGCTACCACACATAACGGTCAACATAATCCAATCGGATGCACTCGTTCTCTTTTTCTTCCTTTCCGCTTCAATGCAGCTGTTGAAACTCAGCACGTCCCAAAGACGTCGCTGGCCCCGCCGTCGGAATCAATACGCCTGACCCTATCGAAGGCCATTGCAAATTTACGAGATTTGCCATACGTACAGAGCGCCGCAGATGTCAGCCATGTGGCTGCCACATTGCGTCAATTGCACAACGCTGGCGCCCTGCCCGGATACACAACGCCAGAACAACTTGTGGGGCTCGATTGCCATGTTGTTGATTGGTCCCAACTGGCAGGCGAAGAGTATGCCGCTTTGCTCGCCCAACTCGGCAGACTGTTCACACGAGATTGGCCACAGCCCACCGATGATGTGGATGTGTTAAATATGTTTAAATTGGATTACAGCATCGGCTATGCGGAAATTGCCTTTGAGACGCTGCAACAGCAACTGGAGCGAGTGCCCAGCACAGCTGCCTCAATGTTCGCCGCCCTTATGCAGGATCAGTGTTTGCTTTCCGTTTGCTTGCTGCACCTAACTCGTCAGCGTGGAGCGTTAATGCAACGATTTGCACGCACCATCAAAGTGTTGCCCGAGCGGCTGGTGGACGAACATGATGCCCGGACTATGCAGTTCATACAACTGTTGATTGGACTGCCTGGCCTGGTGGCCAACAAGGTGGGACGACAGCTGCCAGCGACATTTGGGACCATCGCTTACGGACGCCTGCTGCTGCAGCATTGGCTCAAAGCAGTGTACTTTGTGCTACAGTGCGAGGATCAGGCTGGATACTTTGATCTAAGTCCGTTTAGTTGGCTGCTCTCACGCGTGTTAAACAACTTTTTTGATGGTGCCACACTGGACAGCCTGTTGCACGTGCTCGAAGATCTTGCGGTTGTGCCAAGATCACGCAGCGTGTTGCAACGAATTTTGCATCATCTGGAGCCAGCGGCCTGTTTTAAAGTGGCACAGTCCGTGGTCAATGCTCAGCTTAATCTTTACGTGTTGCTGGGACCCGGTGCAATGGAGACGCAACATTGGCAGCATTGTTTGCTCCAGAAGCTGCCACTGCAGCGTGCGCCCACAGAAAATGGACCACTTTGCACTTTAGTGGGGTATCTGGCAGTAATAGCAGCCGCGGAGCTGCATGTCCTTTTTAACCAGCTGCTGGGCATGTGGTCCAAGCGAATAACCCTACAAAAACTGAGCAGCCAGGAGCATGTGGCCATATGTAAGCTGCTCGTACTGGCTGGCAAATGTAATGGAAACATGGAACAGGAGCACAAGCGACAGCTGCACGAGGGGTTGAGTCATCATCTGCAGTCGCCCGACAAGGTGCAGCGATATCTGGGCATGAAGACCGTGGAACTGCTGTATAACTACATGATAAGCGAACAGGCGCCAGATGAGGATCGATTAAAATTTGATTACGCTGCTATGCAGGAAACGCCACATTGGCATCTTATCGAGGAGCTTGAAATGTTGGCGAACTTCCAGTATCCCAGCAAAGCGCAATTAGATATGAAACCCAGTCGAGAGCTGCTTCAGCGTCTGGAGTTGCACATGGCTCAGTTAATGGAAGATGAACTGGAGCAGCAGCCACGCCCTCCAACTGTGCAGCCAGCCAAAGATAATGTTAAAATGCAATTAGACCTGGACTCGGATGACGATGAGACACCAACATTGCCGCTCGACGAGGACGACGACGATGATTTGAAGCCTTATGACATGTCCAATGACATTTCCAGCAGTCTGGAACAGCGACCCAAATTTGTGCTTGATCTGCTGCACCTGCTCCGCACCAAAGTGGCCAATTATGAAATCTTTGAAGGTGCCTTGGCCACAGCTGAGCAGCTGATCCGCAGTCAGCTGGCACAGCAGGACGTTAAGCTGGCTCTGGAGCTGATGGAACTGTTCATCGTCCTTGAGATGCAGTACTATTTCGAGGACTTTGAGCGCACCCAGTTCTGTTGCTGCGTAGCCATCTGTGTAGCCAAGCCAGGTGCCTGTGCGGAGCTGCTCTGCCGCATGTTCCACACGGACAACACACGGTATGCGGCCAATGTGCGCATTCTCATACTACAGGTATTGGCTGCAGCAGCCAAGGAGCTAGCCGGTGATAAGCATCAGTCAGCAACTGGGGACCAGGTTCTGGACATTGTACCGCCCGTAACTAAGCAGCCGCGCAAATTCCAGCTGCACTCTGACAAGGAGGCTGCTGTGGCACGGCTGGCTGCTGCACAGCGCATCATACGCGAACGATTGCGGGCCAAGACAAAGCGTTATCTGAGCAAAAAAGAAGCGCCGGGCAGCCAAGCCAAAATCAATCCCTTCCATGCCGTTGCCGGCACATTCTTCTTTGGCCTGGTGCGCGGCCAACGCACGCGACAAATGATTTACGTGAAATATGAGAATATTTCCCATGACATCGATACCCAGCTGCTGGTCAACATGCTGCACACGCTAGCCGTGCTGATCATGTGCGCCCAGAACTGTCCGCTGCTGCCGGCGATGACGCGTGAGGTCTTCGATCTGTGCGCCTTTGTGCGCTTCAGTGCCGAGGCACGAGTGCGTGCGGCTACGCTGCAGCTATTGGGCATAGCTCTGGTTACAACGCCCACCCACCTGTTGGGTGCCCATTTCGCTGAATCTCTCAACGAGCTCAAGCGTTGGCTGGAAGAGCTTGTGCGCTCCCCGCTCGTGGGCGGTGAATCGTCCGACGAGTGCCGCGAGCTCGCCCAACAGATTCTGGGCACATGCCGAACGCTATTCGATACAGCGATCCTAGAGCAAGCCACTTAGTTTAGATAAGCACAAAGTTAAATTTTTTTTAAATAATAATTATTTGGTGTTATTTTTATTGAGTATATAATTAAGGGCTGCTCGATACAGAGATCTTACAGCAAGCCACTTAGTTTAGATAAACACAAAGTTAAATTTAAAAAAATAATAACTATTTAGAGTTTTATTGAGTATATATTTAAGTGCTGCAAATTAAAACAAAATCAAATCTTATAGGATTCGGGTTTAAATATTTTACGTGTAAAACTGATGTTTCACATCGACAAAGACAGTTTATACAACTGAAAGTTTTGTTAAGACAAAGATTTTCAAAATTAGAATTTTTTAAGATATAAAATATAGCGTATTTGTGACCTAAGTTCACTTGAATATTGGCAACAAGTTTGGCTTGAGCTGCAAACCAAACTTTGTGGATTTATGGTTAAATCAATATATTAGTTTACTCTTATAGATCTATACTTTGTTCAATAACCTGTTAAAAACTATTATTAACATCATATATACTAAGAAAAAAATAAATTTTTCTAAGACATGTCGAAAATAATTCAGAATTGTATAAAGAAGCGATTGAATAGAACTTCAAACACATTAGAAATAAGCATATAAATTATCGTATCATAAATATCTTGCTAAACTTGAATACTTCGAAATAAAACCAAAAGTAAAGCCAAAAGAAAAACTTTGCAGTACTTTTTGGAATCTAAACACTTTTTGCTATATGCATGAAGAATACATATGTATATAGCTCGATATATACATAGATCGTTAGCAGTTTTAATAACAGATATGATTTGAACAAATATTTCTATTTTATTTCTATTCCTTTTTTTCCCTTTTTGACAATTTATATTGCAAACGCACTATTTGGATATCATTTATAAATTATATATATATTCTTGTGATCAACTCAAATATCGAAAATATATATTCATCTATATATCTGTATAAATAACTGAAAGCTTTTCTCAATATACCGGGCATTGTGCCACAGCCGCGGACACACTAGGTAAACAAATAACAATAACATCAAAAGCAACAACAATTGTTTATTGTTAAGAAACAATTGTTTATGCAACTGCACTTAGCTGAATGAGTTAGCTGCGCCTGTCTAACAACAAATGCTTCCAATCAACACAAACATACACACTCATCACATAATCAAGTTGTTCTGCTATTAGACGCACACACACATATATATATATATACACACACACACACACATTCCAATGCTTTCCTATATTTCTTATGCCTATATTGTTAGTTGCCTTAGATTATGATTTGCATATTCCCAAACTGATCCGTAAATGTTTGTGCGCTCTTTTGCAGATAACATGTTGCCGCCAATTGCTGCTGTCGCCGGCAACAACCTGTTGCAGCCGATGTGCATGTCCAACAACAACAACAATAACAATAATAACAACATCCATACAAATGGCTCCACAACGTCTACCAGCACACAGCCTACAAATGTGGGTGCCACCTGGTCGGGCAACCTGAAGGCCGGCAATTTGAACATTGATCTGGACAATCTGTTGATAAGCAAATCGGGCAAATCGAACGCGCCGGCACCGTCGATGAATACGCTGAAGACGCAGAGTCCAGCCAGGACGCAGGCGCCGCTGAATGTGCAAACTGGGGGCGGATTTGGTGGGCTTGCGCCCTCGCCACTGACCAGTCCCAACATATTTGGGGCGCCGCAACAAAACATTCCACAGATGCAGGCACAGCCAGCAGCATTTGCCAACTTCGGTGCGTTCCAGCAACAACAACAGCAGCAGCAGCAGCATCACAACAGCAATAATAATTCCTCAGCGTTTGATTTGTTCCAATGATATTTATTAGCTTAATGACGTTCCACACACACACACACAAAGACACTAACACATCACACACAGACACACACAACTTCTATGCTATCCCCCCTTGTATTAAAAATATGCAAACTCTGATTATTTGTTGCTAAATCGTTTGTTAAATCAAATTATAATTCCAATTGTATTATTATTGATAATGCAGCGTGGCTCGCATTGATTTCCCTCTTTGAAATTCCAAAACCTACCCGAAACCGAATATATAAATTCCATATCCGTCCTGTTGTCACCACTCGGAATTTAAATACTTTTGTGTGTTTAAATGTTCGTCATGAATGCAATAAAATATATAATTAATGGTTGTACTAAATCGATATTTAGCACAACAGTAGGAAGGATGGACGGTTGAACTATCATTGAAATTGTTACAAAAAAATTAAAAATATTAATATAAAAAAAATTAGCAATAATTAAACAATTATGTGTATGTATATAAATTGAATGTGTGAAAATAAAGAATGAAATCAAAATTGTGCAACTCCGTCTAAAATTTGATTGTTTATTTAGCTGAGGTATCATGAAGTACAGAAAAGAATTGTAAGTAAAATAATATATTTTTGAACTTAAGACTAAAAAACTAAGAAATGTGCGGAATACCGTATGAGCATATATGTATGTCTACGCCTCCACGGCTTGCTTGTTCTTGTTCTTCTTCTTTTTCTTCTTCTTGGGCTCTCCGTCAGCCTCAGCATTGCCGTTGGCGGCCTCCTCCTCTCCGGCTGCTGCTGTTCCATTGCCATTACTGGTGCCATTTGTGTCCGCCTCTGCCTGACGCTTCTTATTCTTTTTCTTCTTCTTCTCAGACTGTGGGACATCTGCGATCTCTTGGCCAGCCGCCTCAATGGCCTCTTTCATGACCTCAATGTTCTTGCGGGGCACATCACCCGACTCGTAGAATTTCAGGCGATCTTCCACTTGTTGTTTTAGCGACTCGCCAAAGACGCTAGTCGGCTGCTCCAGGAAGCAATCGATGCGAGAGGCAATCGAGCATTTGTTGGCTAGAAAACGCGAAATGCGTCCCTTGTTCTTGAGGCCAGCACGGCCCATAAACGACGAATGATAAATCAAGCCATATTTGGGCGTATTGGAGCGCGTCTTAAGCGCACGGAAAAGTGCTTTCTCGGCGCCCAGAATTTGTACTGTCGACGCGGGATACTTGGCCAGATTTGTCAAGCTGCCGGCGTGTGAAATAAGGCGGGCGCCCACCTGATCGCCTATGAGCGACTGCAGATTCGGAGCAACCATGTTCATTTTGTTGTGCAAATAGGTCGAAAGCTTTTTGCGGTACTCGGAGAGTTTGACGACACGCTCGGCAAAGAGCTCAATGTTCATCAGATCCACAATAGATATATCCATGCCCATGGACATTTTTCCGGCATCGATTATGGCTTGAGCCTTGGCAGAGTCCATGACAATCTGCTCCAGATCTTCAAGCTTGTCCTGAGTTAGATCCTTGCGGTCTTTTATAAATTTGGCGGCCTTGGCAAACATATAGTTGTCTGGGACAATTTTGACCAACTCTGGGAAGTGGTAAGAATACCACTCGCGTATCCGCATGGAGAACGTGTTCACATCCTTGTCCAGCTGATCCAGCAGCGCTATCGACTGAATGATCATGTTGTCTGATCGATGAACATTGAACTTAACTTTGGCGCGGGAGTAGCTGTGTCCCAGACCCAGTTGGGCCACTCCAGCTGACTTGTCAGTGAAGCCTGCCCAATTGAAAGAGTATGATTAGATACTGAGAATTCTTTATAATTGAAAATTTACTTACCTTTGACCAGCTTGGCAAAGTGGAAGCGCACACCTCGCAGTATCTCGGGTACGACACCAAAATGACTGCACGCGACGCCAATGGATTCTGTAATGGCAGCACCCAGCTTGGGGTCCGCAATGCCTAGGGTGCACTTCTTCTTCTTAAGCTTGGCAAAAAAGTCATCAAGGAAATGCAGCAAATCCTGCGGAACAATGCCCTCAGATATGGCATTAATATTCTCGAGGGCCGCAATTGCCGTCTTAAACGGAGCAAATCCCGCCAGTTTTACAATCGAATTGAACTTCGAAATGTCCGTGACGGAGGACTCGACTTGCGGTAGGAACATGGATACCTCCTCGAACTCCTTAACGGAGAATAGCGCATAGCCTGCCGCATGCTCGTAAAGCACGTACAGATTCGACTGTAAGTGTAAGAAATCACATGTTAACACAAAAATTATAGAAGCTTTGATATCATTTTATCCTTTTTTTCCACGCTGTCTCGGGCTTACTCCCGCAGGTTCCTATACTTAGGTTAGCTGTATGTATATGACACAGTTTTCATTTATACATAACAAAAATTGAATATTGAACATGTTTGATATAATTACCATATTTAAGGCTAAAATATGCCGTCAAATAATACAAAATAGATCAATATTTCACGGAACGGCAAGGCGCGTTGTTTTTCCACGTGCTAAAAGAAAGATCAGTGTTTACACGCCTATTTTTTCAAGTGTGTACACATCTGAAGTATCGGCATTTCCGAACATGTGGCAGCACGAACTCTGCTGTCATAAATTTAATCGCGAGTGCACAACAATTATTATTATATCGGCTATCGATTTCGAAATATCGATGTTGTCGGTGTTTATTGCCAGCCCTACACTTTGCCCTGCCAACAATTACTTGGATTGGAAATAATTATAATTAAAAGCAGTTTTATATTTATATTTTGTATTCCAAATCGTTCAAGACGGTTAACTTTCAAGAAATAACTATATTGCTAAAGAGGTTGTCGACAAGTTTACCTTCGTGGCAAGTGAACGGCAACAATAACTGCATGGCAATGGAATTTTTGTTGTAAGTATATATGTATAGATATATACATACATATGTATGTAGTAACTGAATCACATACAAACATAAATAAGTACGTATAATGTTCATTTTACATACGCAAGTTTGTATGTCGTGTGAACTGGAAACACTGTTGCACTTGCAACTGAAACAAAGAGCACTACCCTTTCGTGCTTTGTTCAACCAATATTGTGGGTGTGAGTTAGTGGCTCCACCGTTTGTAAGTCGCCTGGGGTTGTTTGTTGTGGCATGCCAATACAAAACAACATTTATTTTCTTTTATGTTTGTCGCCTCTAGCGGTTCACGTTCAAGTAAAACGTTTAAACCCAAAAAGAACATACCAGAGGGCACGCATCAATATGATCTCATGAAGCATGCAGCTGCCACACTTGGCTCTGGAAATTTACGCAATGCAGTCGCGCTGCCCGATGGTGAGGATCTTAACGAATGGGTGGCCGTCAACAGTGAGTAGTGTAGCTTTAATGCAACTGAGCATAACTAACTTTCTCTACTATTTCCCCACAGCCGTGGATTTCTTTAATCAAATTAATATGCTCTATGGCACAATTACGGAGTTTTGCACAGAGGAAAGCTGTGGCATAATGTCGGCTGGTCCGAAATACGAATACCATTGGGCGGATGGATTGACTGTGAAAAAGCCCATCAAATGCAGCGCGCCTAAGTATATTGATTATCTTATGACCTGGGTGCAGGATCAATTGGATGATGAAACATTGTTTCCATCAAAAATTGGTGTACCATTTCCAAAGAACTTTCTTGCCTCCGCTAAAACCATACTGAAGCGACTGTTCCGCGTCTATGCGCACATCTATCATCAGCATTTCTCCGAGGTGGTGACGCTGGGCGAGGAGGCCCATTTGAACACGTCCTTTAAACATTTCATATTCTTTGTCCAAGAGTTCAACCTGATTGAGCGACGCGAACTGGCGCCTCTGCAAGAGCTGATCGATAAGCTGACGGCAAAGGATGAACGGCAAATATAAGAATCACTGCAATCGGTGGACAATGCGACCACTGTCAATAGCGGCAATAGCTTGCAATTGGACTTGTGATGGGCGGGCGCAACTGCGCTTTACTTTCAATTGCATATTGTCGCTATAGGAATATATATATATATATATATATATATATATATATATATATATATATATATATTATACGCTTTAGTTAGTTACCGCCTTTCCTTTTCTCGTTTATAGCTTTTAAGTTTTGTTCAGTGCTTGATGTGGTCCCACTAAACCTATCCCCGATAGTGTGCTGTTTGCTAACAATATGATGAGCAACATCTACTATATATATTTTTATATGTGACACGTACTTTTAAGAGATATATAAAGCATATTTATATTTATATACATATGTATGTACATTCAAAAAAGCAATCAAAATAACAAACAGCACGCATTGATACACTAACAAATTCTGCTTATAAACAACATTTGTTCACAAACTCTGTGCGTTATTCATTTGTTTACTGTATTTTGTATGTGTATGTGTACGTATTTATTTTATATATCGATCAGCAGATGAGAAATCTATTGCATTGCAACAAGCCCTTAGCAAAGTGAGACGACACTCGATAGCCCCAATAAATGATAATAAATATAGACTTGATAAACATTTTTGATATACTATTTTATACTAATAAAGAAACTGGAAATATAAAGAAAGAAAAACAAAGCATCAAGTTTACTTTATTAATTCAATATTTATATCGAACTGATGATTAATATGTATATGTATACATATATCGTACGGCTCAAAATGATTCTACGAATGTGAACGATAAGAGAAAGCTAAACGCCTTCCAACAAAGCGAAAGCTAATGATAATTATAAGACATAAATATATACGTGTAAATATGAAATGAGCATTGTTTAAAGCTTGAACGAACCCTAAAATAAAGCACAACGCCATTTGTACACATTATCGGATTAACAATCATAATTCGCACACTATATAAATTATTTATACTTATACTATATATATATATATATATATATATATACATTATTGTATATATGTCTAGTTGAATTTTTAATCATATTTAGCTAATCGGACGCTTATCGCTTTAGGAAGCTTTTGTATTTGCCTTGCTCCACATAGAAGTCAGTGTTCCGTTCAAGCAATTGCTTCCATTTCATAGCCAGCTCTTTGTAACTGGGCCCCTGGCCACCCAGATCCATTGGCAACTGCTTGCACTTCACCATTGTTCCCTCGCGCCGCACTACGACGCGGAATCGTATCTTTGTCGTCATGAAGACACTAAAAGAAACAAACAAAAATTCATATTTTCATATATGTACATAATTATATAAGGTTTGGTTCGGACTAACCGAAATGTGTTCAAAAATAGGTTAACATGACGCGGGGCATTGGTGAACTCCAAGAGCTTGGGCTGACATGGATATGCCGTCCAGCTTTCAACTGAACGCTTAATGAGCTTGGGATTCAGCTGCAGTGCATGACCCAATTGGACACCCTGCATATCCATGATGGCAACAATGCCGCGTGCACAGCTCTCTGGTTCAAGCCTCAATAGCAAATCCAATATCATTTTACTTGTCTACAAAACGGCAAAGGTTAGAAACTAATCCACATACATATATTGTATACTTCTATTATATACCTTAAACACATTGTTTTGACTATGGCGCTTAGGATCGTGCGCTGCCGTCCGTATAATAACAACCTTCCGCTGTTGCTCGTCGACCCCATCGACGGGCAAAAAGACGCCCAGTGCGAGCAGTTCCTGTATTTCGGGCAACATGGGATCGCAGTTGTCAAACCATTCGGTTCGCTCGGCGCGCATTTGATAAAATGTTTTTAGCTTTATTTTGGCGCGCTCAACATCGAATTTGCAGGTGCGCAAGAAGAAGTGCAAACTGTCATAGGCCTTACAGCCATTTATGTACGGATTGGCGTCTAGCCAATCGCTTAACTCCTGTACCTGTAGCTGCTCCTTTTCCTCTACCAAATCCTCCTCATTTCCCAACAAAACATCGAAATCTGGGAGATCGGCATCTATATTGTTCTCATGTGAGTCCATCTCCGCTACTGTTGCCTCTGCTGCTGCTTGCGCTGATGCTGCTGCACTTGCACTGATCGACCGTCTGTGAGCGACTGGTCATTGCAGTCGTAAGCTTTCGGCGCCTACAAAATTTATAGCTTTTGTTTTTGCGCCTAGCAGAGGGAGGGCAAAGCATTTCAATACTGGTCAATACTAGTAGGCACCCAGCTAAATATAGTTATCCATTAAGCGGCTAAGTGTACGAGAACATTGCATTTATCTTATATAAAATGCACAATCGGATTAGACAAAACTATTCGTAAAAATACTGATTCAGCACATTTAAAACGTTGGGATAGGTCAAAAGGCGCGATTAGTTTGCAGACGTAGTGTTGGATAATGCTATATGTGAATTGTGTTGCATAAAACTTGGTTTCCATTGATTCGCATTTAGATCTTACGTGCTCAATATGCTAAGCTACCAAATATTATAAATTTATAAAAATTTATATTATAAGATATATATAAAATTCAGCAAACTAGACAGTCATTAAGCATGAGTATGTTATTTGAAATTTTGCGCTTAAATTATCGCTTTGTTATCGATAAGCGATAAAGTACATCTGTAAATATAAAACTATTTATTTCTGATGTTTTTGTCGGTGTAGCACGTGCGAGCTCGTTATTAAAATTTACAAATAAATTAAAATGGACGAGACTGAAGTAATGGAAATAGATCATATGGAGTGCGATGTTTGTGGCGAGCGCACATTCCAGGAACGCGAAGGCTACTATTACTGCATCGAATGCGGCACAAAGAAGGAGCAGCTACGCGCTGTAGAGATCAGCGCCGAAGATACATTCAACGACACATCGAAGCACGTCTCCCAGCGCACAATAAAAAAACCGAAAGTCAAAGCAGAAGAAAACGACATAACATCGTGGGAATTTTATAATTATGTATTGCGCGGCTTTTTGGAGGAGCTGCTGAACATGGGCGCCAAGCCAGAGCTCAAGCTAATGACGCTCCAGGTGTGGGCAGCATACATGTCACGCATGGAGGTTGCTTTCAACAAGAGCAACGAGTTGGGCCTGCCAAAGTTGAATGTGCGTGCTTTGGCAAGGTAAAGAAAGAGGCCTTCCTTCCTCTTACTCTTATTTTATTTATAATTTTGTTGCCTTTCAGAGACGCCCGCATTATTTATAATTACAAGAAAATAAAGCGGAAGCGTGAACGTCAGGATAAGCAATTACAAACTGAAACTGGCGATGAGCGCGCCAACTGGCGTGAATGGAGAAAAACTAAGGTACTTTCATTCAACAATTTTATGCTTTATTTTTAAATTCTTTTATGTGTATTACGAAAACACTGTGGTATTGATTAGAAGTAGAATTGATCGGGAAACAGCAGAGGCAACAATAGGAAGAAAGTTCTTTGCTTTGGATTTGCCGGGTCTGAGGACGGTGTAGATGGGGATGCAGCTAGTTCAGCTTCGGAAAAGCTACCACCTTCCACTACAGCAGCTATGTGGAAAAATGAAAATATTATCAAATAATAACTCAGGCGCTAAGACTTACTATCCAGGGGTGCCGCTGATGTAGGCATCGGTGCGTAGACCAACACAAGAAGTGCTAGGCAGATCAGAGCGAAACGCAAAGACATTTTTCGAGAATTTGTAATTGTGATGCTTCAAGCTAAAGTGCTGAACTGATATTTGTCTGGCTAAGCAGGCTATATATAGAGGGGCCTGAACATTAACAAACGACTTAACCAATTACAGTAGCTAATCAATCACCTGGCTATCTACACTGCACTGACAACCAATGCTCTCATTTTGTTTTCATGTTTTTAGCGCAAATTGGATGAGTCGGGCTACAAGGGCAAGAAAGGCACCCAATCGGAGTCCACGTTACAAACTGACCAAAATCTACAGCTACAATGGTCAGTGAATGCCCGAAAATCCATGAAAAAGCAAATGCCCCTCAAGCATCTGGATAAGCACAGCAAGGACAGCTCAGGCAGCATGCAATGCCACGGCCTGCGTCCCAAGGCTAGTCTTCTATGTAATTTTGACCGGCAGATTTATTGTTTGAACATAATCAAATTGTATACTGTGCTGGCCATTGCACTTAACCAGATTGAGGACGATATTCAGTTAACTGATTTAATTCGATTTGTGAATGAGGAACATCTGACCAGTCGCTACATGTTAAGTTATTTGCCTGAGAATGTCGCCATGCACGGCAAGACGCTGGTGAAGCAAATGGAGTTAAGTCACCAAAAGGATAAGTGTGGCTATAGGGTAAATTTTAAATAGATGGTTTAAAAGGCTCATAATTTATGACTGTTATTTTATTTCAGTTCTTACGCGCTCAGATCGCACATATGTCCCGTTTTATAGATCTGAATGGTTTCCAAAAGCCGGATCTAGAAGCACTTACCAAGCGGTATGTGCTAGAACTGGATTTACCACCAGTTGTAGCCAGCTACGTTGGTAGCTTAATGGATGTGCTTCCACCTGCCTTTGATCCCACTTATGGAATTTATGTTTATCCCCGCTATGAGGCTCGAGTCATGGCCTACATTATATATGTCATGAAGCTATTGTTTGGCCTGGATGATGTCAAGGAGCGCGCTATATCAGAATCTGCCATGCTCATTAACAACGAGCTCTTACAGCAAACTGATGACCAGGCAGAGCCAGTGCAGCCGCTCTTCGTCTATACCGAATGGATGCAGTTTGTTGAGCTGCGCAAAGTTTTGGTTGCTCATTACAACGAAAGCTTCGCACAGCGATTTGGTATGACTACCGGAAATGGACGTAAGGTTGACGACTTTTTGAATAAGGAAAGGAAGCAAAAGGAGCATGAATATAACCACAATGAGATGCAGATAACGCCAGCCATGCAGCGCATACGCGAGAATATTTGTCTGATTTTCGAAACATTGCTGAAAAATAAGTTCGGCGAGTCAAGCAGCGAGAAATTCATAAAAGATCACATCGAGTTTCAGCCCAGTTTAACACCGGCGCATAGCTACTTCAAGCGAATGCTCCTGCACGCTAGTCAAGCTGAGGAGGGCGAGATGAGTGTACAGATTCCCGACTTCATGAAAGTAGATCACACAGAGCGTCAACTCGAGCCCTTTAAATATCAGACAACAAAGTTGGTGCAGCACCTGGCCGCGAGAGGAAAAACGCTGCGCGTGGAGGAGTTGGCGTGTCAGAAGGAATATGAGGAAATTGGAATATTTCAGATGCTGCCACGTCCACCCAATCGCCACAAGGAATGGCGCGCCAATTGCGATATATCTACACAGAGGTGGCTTGACGAGCTGCGACGGCGGGAGAAGCGACCCAATTTCGAATTCCGACAACCTGTTGCGAAATACGGTCGGCAATATCAAAATAAAATGATGGAACGCGCTGTACGCCGTCAGGCGCTAGAGAAAGATAATCCCTTTTGGAAACTACGCGATACGCCCACTTATATACTGACTATCGACAATGAGGATGTGTCGCTAAACAGTTTGGCTTCCATACAAACATTCGATGAGGATAACATGGATCCGTTGCGTGTGCCACTGAAGATGCCACGCCGTCAGATGCGCCCATTGTCCGAAGAAACTACAGCATCTGCTCAGCCAAAGCCAGAGAACCCGATTAGAGAGGAGGAAGACTTAACAGGAGAACAAGAGCTTCTTTTGAAAATATCCAATTTCGATTGCTGGCTACTGCATGGATATATAACAAGGATGACAGACTCCAGTAAGCAGAAAATCCGTTCGATTTTCCCCTTCTCGTTTCGTTGGTTGCTGGAAACATGCGCCGCTACCATTGGTGTCGACTGGGATGTGGTCTATGAGCAGTTGTTGGTATTGGAGGTGATTTTCCATCATGGCATCGAGGATTGGAGCAGTCATAGCAATCATTTGCGACTCAAGTATAATATACTAAATAAGGATATCAATTTGTTAACCAAATCTTTTAGAGATATGTGGTAGAAGTGTTGTGTTGCAATACTGCCTAATCTCATACTTTGTTTTTTTATCACTTAATAACCGACACAAGAATAAACAAGTCGCACAAGCGCGTAACATCAATATGAAAATTAGCGTTTATCAGAAGAATGCTGAGATGGCGACAGCAGCTACAACAGTAGCAAATTGACGGCAGTGACCAACTGGAAGATACCCTGAAATCCCTTAGAGATCGCTCTAAGCAGTTTAGCTGTGACGTGATGCCAATGATGCCGGACACAAAAAATTGAGCTGCCGTTATTCTTTTATAAGTATCTCTCTATATATAGTATATATGTATGTATAAATAAAAATAGGTTTGAAAACGTACGATATAATAACTGAATTTTTATATCGGTTCTTGAAAACGGAAGAGTAATCGATGATTAAATTTTCACCTTCGTCTTCAATTTCCATACTGCAGCTATTAAAATTACGCAAATTACAGGCCTAAATCCAATTGACTGTCTCCAGATGAATACATTTTATGTTACGTACATACATTTTATCAAAATCATTATACTCCATTTTCTATAAATTTAGGGTATAACAATAATAATATCATCAGTTACTCGCACAAAGTTTTGTTTACATTTTACAAAAAAAATCTTCAAATAGAAAGAGCACTAACAGCCTCCTCACGGCCGGAGAAACACATGCATATTGAGAGAGGGACTCTCTCCTCTCCACATTCTCTTTCACGAAAGCACACTTACATACACACATACACACCCTCTGCACTAGCAGGTGCCGAGCGCCGCTGCAGAGAATGAAACACAGAAATAGAGCGCGTGAGCGTGCGTTTGTTTACAGTGGAGCACGGATTGGAAATCGAGCAGACTTTAGAAACTAAAATTATTATTACTGTTGCGAAATGATAGCTAATAGCCTATTTAGCCTCGGAACTACTAATACAAATTTAAGTTGATAAAAATAACTTTTGGAATAACCATTTTATAAGTGATGTGAATAAAAATTGAGGAAAAAAATAGTTCCTTGAAAGTCTTCTTTCTTTCATAAATTCTAGAATACCTAATCAGGTTACTGTTTACTCCAAAGCAAATATTTCACTCTACTACATATCAGAAGTTTGTCTACTTCGTTAAAGCTCAGCCCCACTGTACATGTTATGTGGAAATCATAGGCCGCACATTCGTTGGGCGACGCATGCGAGTTCAGTGCTAATTTTAACGACGCCGCGTTGACTGTTTTGCTTTTGCGGTTTTTGATTTGCTTTGCGTTACGTTCAAGTTGAATAAAAATTTAAATCAGTTTCAGTGCCTTTGTCAAGCGCACGGCATATGTATGTGCCAGACGCGTTTGTCGCTCCTTTTCAAGTTCAATTTCAGTTTCAATTCGAAAGTGCAAGTGCTCATAAACAGTGTTGATAACGGAACTATTTACACCATTAGCTGTCACAATTTTTTCATTTTGAGCGAAAGCAAAACAAAACGGCATTTAAAATATAAAAAACAAAATAGGAAAAATTGTTTTCAATACCAAGAGATGAGCAACTGATAAGAACAAATAGGCGGTAAAATCGAATCTACTGGAACGCATCATTTAGCAGTTAGTCCAGGTAGTTTATGACTTAAATAAAAGACATCAAGCTGCTCCATAAACAAAAAACCAACAAAAATAAAAATAAAAATAAAAAAATAAAAACAAGAATGTATATTAAAACATACAAATAACCTTTATGTGATGATTTAGCTGTTTCAGCTAAAAGAGGCAAACATTCTGCTTTTAACATTTGACTAATTTAAAGCGTGTGGTGTTAATTTTTTTCATTTTTGGAAATACACCTGTTTTAATAAACGCTGTCGTACAAAAAGAAACATAGCCAAGTTGCGTCAGTCTGCGGTAAACCTACTAATAATAAGTTACATATATGCGGATCTGTAATAAGCTCCTACGTAACTTCATGCATTTACTGTTCGTGTGTGTTTGTGGTGGTGTGTGTTAGTATATGTGTGTGTGTGTGTGTACATAATGATATCATATAGCACATAGCAAAGGTATCACCATACCGTTTTAGAGCCTAAGCCTCCCCCTTTCTCCTTCTCTGCCTCCTTGCTAGACGCTACGTCGCTTTGTACGTGCGATCCAAGTTTTAGTTGTTGACGTTCTTGGCGGCTTTTGAGGTTAACAACATTGTTTCACCAAAAACAACAACAATAATAACAACAACAGTTGAATTTGCCATATAAATTGTAAAGTAAATTCATTGTATAACAACAATTAATGGCAGCTATTTTGTCACTATCTAAGTTTTTTGCCAAAAAAAAAAGAAAAAAAATCTATATATTTGCTAAAACTGTTTGCATCAATTACAACAAATTCATTCAAATTGCTTGACAAAACACGAGCTTTTATCTCTCCAATGGCTCTTCGTGTAATTTGTTTAGCTTAAGAGCTGTCATATAATACGCGCATGAAGTCCGTTTAATTTTGCCAAATGTTTAATTAGTTGCGGCACTCATTCATTTAGTGCATTAATTAGACAAACTGCATGATAAAGCCAAAAAAAAAAAAAAAAACAATATTGCCCGATCGATATCTATTTATTATCTATATGGAACTGCCACTGTCAATATACCTCACCTTTATCTCTAACAATGAATGAAGCCAGAGTTCCTATCAATAGATAAATATGTCACGCATCCTGATGAAAGCGGTTAAATATAACTCAAACCAAACTCATCTCTAAAAATGAAAGGAGCTTAAAATTGGAATTTAATTAACTTGTTTTTAGGTAGCGCCGAAAATAGAGCTGGCCAGGGTAGAGGGTAGAGCAGGTGAGCTGGTCTCGTGTTGCACGTGCGGCTGGACTTTCAAATTGTCGTCCAACTTATTTTTAGAGGCGACCCGCTCGTAGTTGCGCTGCGTGTGTGTGTGTGCGTGCATACATATGTGTATTTTTGTGCGAGTGTGTGTTACCGAATTTTTTGCATTTCCTTCACATTCTTTTAAAAATAAACAAGACCCAAAGAGGGGAAGGAGCAAGCTACCTTCAATGTTTGCAATATAAAGAAATACGTATATAGTATATGTACTACATACATACATATTTACATACGTGCATACATATGTATGTTAAAATAAAACAAAAAATATTTTCGTTTTTATTAATTTGTTCTTCCCAATTTTCTTCCGTTCCGTTTGCTCTGATCGCGCTATCTCTTGTTTTTTGCAGTTCACCACATTTGAAAATGAAAAAAAAGTTTCATATGTCGAAGCGTTAAATACCCTAACGTTAACAGGCTTTGTTTAACATCAACAATATATACGTAAACTATAGTTTTGCCAGGAAATTCGTATATTTATTATGTAATTTTATCAGTTAAGAATAATACAGAAATTTTCCATATATAAAACATGTTGTTATTTATTAATTCATGCAACTGTGCCAGCGTAAAAGCAGCGAGAAAAAGAAAGAAAATAAAGCAAACCCCACAAACACAGTAACATCTTTATGCAACTGTGCAAGTGAAAAGGAGGCGCAAAGCAGAAGCAAGAAGAGGCAGGCGAGTAAAAATAGAAAACAATGACAGCATAATTTGCCGTTTCTTAAAAATTGGCCGCTGTTTATTTTATTTCGTTGGATGTGTGACTAAGCCAAACACAAAAACAAACAAATACGTTTGTATTTTTATTTCAGAAATTCAATTTCGCTTTGTTTTGGTATTTTGCTTATGTTGTTATTTATCGCAGTGCATGTTTAATTTAAAACTTCAATGACATTTCCCCATTTTCAGTTTTCTAATTTCGACGTCTTCCTAGGGCACTCTAAGAAAAGCAATTTTCCACATTTTCATTTAATACTTCGGCCACTGGCTTACTCACGTTTCCCACCAAGACATTTGACCCATTAATTGGATTAGAATAACATGTTGTTGGTATTGTTTTTTGTGTTTCTGTTTTTTGGTCTTTTCTTTTTCGATTTCGCACGTTGTTTTGTTGTTTTTCTTAGGGCGCATGCCTCAGAACAACTTGTTGCACACGTACAGCTGTCTACGTTAAAATAGGACTACATTAACATATGCAGTAGGTAAATTAAGCAAGACGAAATATCTACTTACAGTTATGAAAAGTAATATTGTAATCCAAATTTATATAATTTTTAGTAAAAATTTTATAAATGTATATAATAAAATATATAATTAACATTTAAATGTATTTCCAAACGCTTTTATTTATGTGAACAGCACAAAATAAATAAAGGGAATGAAAAAGTAACGATATTTATTTTTTGCTATTTTCTGATTCACATAGTGATTTTGAAACAAAAAATACAAGGATGTAGTCTATTAAAAGAGGAGAAACAGAGTTTTATATGGGGCTAGAAGACACATTTCTATTTTTATGAACGCAACTGTATGTGCATATTATCTTGTTGTATTTGTACCGTAACATATGCTTAGGTCACGTATGCATCCCTCCTATACTATAATTTATAAACTCTGTATAAATGCGACACAATACTTCTGAATATTTCTATTTGCATTTTTATTTATTTAAAAAACTTGCACTTTAATACAAATTTGATATTTGCTGGCGCTCAATAAATTTTCCACTCTGACAAATTTTATTTTCACATAATAAAAGTGTGATAAATATGTATGTATGTATAAATGTGAAAATGTAATTGTTAATTGAAATGTAAACACATATTTTACATATGTAGTTATATTGAGCTTATATTTAAAAAAGGTTTTCTTTTAATGAACATTCAATTGAGGGAAATTAATATTCATCTTTCTTAATTTAAATTGTTCATTAAAATTATATACCTTTAACGCTAAATACACGCCAGACACACCTCTAAACGTACAAAGTTTTGATTTAGTATGTGTTTTTTTTTATGCTTTTTAAATTTGCACAGCTATAGTAAATATTCGTAAGCGTAATGTCTAATGTAAACAAACGACAGGCTCATTTGCACAATTAATTTGTGCGCAAAAATCTGGTAAGAAAAAAATATATATCTAGTCGGTGCGACATTTAACTGATAAGTGCAAGTAGTCAGAAAGAGAAAACCAATGTGTGAAAGAGCGGGACAAAATGAGAAGTGTAGGAGAAGGAGAGAGAGAGAGAGTGACAGGGAGGAGGACAGGTGTTAATTGCTAGACAAATTGAAAAACACGAAATTCGCTCATGTGCTAAGGCCTAAAGTAACCAAGTTTTAAACAAATATCCATTATACAAGAGGTCTGCGCGCGCGTGCGTGTGTGTAAGCGAGCGTGCTTTAAAAGAGATGTTAATAGATTCAATCAGTTTGTTTTTTATTTACAGCAGACAAACTGTAACAGCAAAGCAAAATAACATAGACATCTACAAAATGGGTCGTTGGGGTCGACAGAGTCCGGTGCTGGAGCCGCCAGATCCGCAGCCGCCACCTATACCGCCGCGCACTTTTATGCGACAATCGAGCATAACGAAAATTGGAAATATGCTTAACACGGCCATCAATATAAATGGAGCAAAAAAGCCGCAAAGTGAGTTTTTTCATTCATTTTTAAGTTATAAATTTTTGCGCGCCATGTTGTGTTTGGAAATAGGCGACAACCCAGACAGCTGTAGGTTTTCGTGTTTTACAGCACTGAAAATTCACGCTGTGCAACACTGTGAGGAATACGCAACGCCGTTCGATTGCGGCAGTTTTAGTGGCTCGAAACTGCTGTTGTAAAGTGCGAAATTTGCAATACATTTTGTACTTCCATTTTATGTTGAAATTTTCATAACAAATTAGTCATAAATTAAGTTAAAATTGTTAACGGCGCGTTGAAGTGTTATTGCCGCATTGAAATTGTATAAATGCAATGATGTACATAGTTTAAAAGTGCGTAAATTTTGGCCGCCGCTGCCGCATTTGCAAAAAAAAAAAAAGACAACGCAACGCAACGACGACGGCGGCGACGAAGCAGTGCATCAAAAGAGGCGGCAAAAAGTGGAAGAAGAAGCAGTTGAACAAAGCAGCATTAGAATCTCAGTTTTTTTTTTCGTTTTTGTATTTGTCATGCGAGTTCAACCGCGCGTACAATACTAAGGTGATAAACTTTGTCGTGACGCGTTAGCCTGTGCGGTGTTTAGCCAAAACAAATATATACAAATAAAATACAAAAGTATAGAATTAAGTACGAGGCGCATTTTAATCGAATATTGATTGTGCGTCGTCGCCAGCGACGCCGTTGCCACAGTCAGCGCGCTTTTATGAAAACGGCTGCAAGCTGCAGCTGAATGTCAAAATAAATATGAATATAGAATTCGTGCTATAAGATTAAGTGCTAAACAAGGAATATGTATATAGATTTTGAAGGTTAGATTGTAAAGAAATACATGTGTATATACATATATACATATATATATGTACATATATACATACAAACATACGTGCAAAGAAATTGCGATAAAACAAAGCGAAATGGCGTAAGGCGTTAGGCAAACGTAAAACAAAGACGTCGACACGGCGATTTGTTGTTTGTGTTTGTTTTGTGCCACAAAATAAATAATATTAATCGCATTGTTTAGCAAATATGTGAGCGCGTTAATATCGTTTTACAGTGCCTCGTTTATCACTTGGAGTCCTCTGCGCTCCACTTCCGCGAATCGTCTAGAAATACATAGTGCAAAGCAATTTTCGAGATAACTTTTGGCACAACCACCGGCTGCACACACATACATACGCAGTTACTGTGCTGCTGCTGCTGCTTCTGCTGCTGCTGCTACTGCTCATCATCGTCGTCGTCGTCGCTGCTGTCATTGCTATGTTGCTGTCGGCGTTTGTATAAAAGAAATACTCCCCTACTTTGCAGTTTCTTCCCCACATGTCGTCGACGTCACTGTCGTCACCAGTAATACATATACGTGCTTAAGTTGTGCTAAGCAGCGACAAGAAAAAAAAAAAAAAAAAAACCATAAACATACATATACATATAAATATATATAAACCAAACAACAACAACAAAAGAGAAGAGAAGAAACAAAAGCACGAAAAGTTAAGCACTTTGGTTTTGTCTTTTGCTTTTGCTTTCGGTTGTGTTCTTCGTTTCTCTCTTGTATGCCAAGCTCAACTCCTTCGACATAAGAAACCGTGCTCAACACTCCTCCGCAACAACAACAAGCACATCAACAACAATAAGAGTACGTTTCTCAACACATGCACATTACAAACACTAGACCACAGAGAGCGTTTCCAGTGAAAAAAAGTGAGTGAGAGAGGGAGCGAGAGAGAGAGTGAGCGCGAAACGCAACTCCTTGGCCTTAATATTGTGTTGCTTTTGTTGTGTGGTCGATCCGTAGTGTTGTTATTGTTGTTGTTGCCTCTGAGTGCTGCCTCCTGCTAACTTGCGCGCGCCGTTCAACGAAAGCTGTTCAACTGTCATGGCCGGTAAGTTGCTTTAATTTTGCTTCGCCTTCTTTTTGTTGTCGCGGTACTTTCACACACCCAGGCATAGACGTACACGCACACTAATGCACAAGTTATTCTCTGCCTCTCGCTATGTGTATGTGTGTGCGTGCGTTTTTATCTCGTTTGTGTTGTGATTTGATTTGAGTTTTGATTTTTGCATTCAATATTTGCAGCTAAACAAATTGTACATAAAATAAACAAACCAAAACAGAAATCAATAATAAAATAGCCGCCGCTCTAGTTTATTCGTACATAAACAACTCTGTCTATCAGTTAGCATTGATCTTAGCAATTGAATAAGAAAACGAAATTACAACGTTGCGCTATATATGTATAAACAACACTAAACCAGATGTAAACGCACACATGTGTAATTGCATGTGAATATGTGTATGTGTGTGTGTGGGATATTTGATCACAAAGAACATTATTGGAATTTACTTTAAATGCAATTTGAGTAATTTGCCATCACCTTGACAATGTGCAGGTAATTATACCTGTGTAGCAACCCTTTTCGATCAGCCAAGACGCTGTTCAATTGCAATTGCAATTGCATTATTTAAAAACCCAAACACTTTAATTAAATCATAAGCAATTGCGCAAATACAGACTTCGTAGGCATGATAAACATATAGATATATATACATATAAACATACATATTTGCAATTATATATATATTTACATTGGCTCGTGTCTCGTTTCTGTTATTACACCTAGTTTGTATACATTTGTATCTATGAGAAACATTTCGTTTGCTATCTGTGTGCATCTTACATGCTTAGTCATATAATCTGTTTGAAATTTACTTATTCTTGCTCTATTCACTAGTTCACACAGCTAATAAAACTGATGTTTATATATAATGTTTATTTATTACGAATTCACATTCATTTATTTATGTTGTTTGTATTATTAGAGGCCTGGGCTAAATCGATATTAATTATTAATAATTTCATTTATCGCTCATTATTAGATCATTGTTGTTGAGCTCTCAAAATAGTTCTTCCAGTGGGTTTTCGCCTCTAATGTGTTTAATTGCGCAGTCAGCAAGTTACAAATTATCCGCTTGTCATCTTAAGAAGTTCGAGCGAGTTTGCTTACCGTCAAATGATTTTCGTGCACACCTACAACTGTATGCAGACACATATATATATATACATATTTATATATACATATATCTACTTGGCATTCCATTTCCTTCCACCCCATCTGGGGAGACAGGCAGGGGCAGTCAATCAGGCAAAGGCGCTCGCTGCGAGGTCGTTTGTTCCAGAAGCACGGGTGGTGCGCTGTAGTTGTCGCCACATTGCGTGGTTGCGTTAAATGATTTAGTCAATATTTAAGTAACATTTAGATGCTATATCTATTATATATATTCTATATATATATATATATAAAAGAATTAGTTCGATTAGGCGAGCGATAGCCAAAAAATCTGTTTCAAATTGTGTTTGTATTTGGCCGAAAATTAGACCATTAGATAGAATCGATATCATTAAGCTAGATTAGGTCCCATTTCAAAACTTGCCGGTTGGCAACAAAAGTGTGTACAGTAAAACAAGACAAAGACGGATATAGATGCTCTTAATATACAAAATTTGTATTATGTAATTTTGAATTAATTGGATTTAATTTCAACTATTTATTAAACAGAAATAAATATTTAACCAAATGTAAACTAATTTTTATTAATTTAAAAACACTGTGTTGTCTGGATTAGCGAGTCTATACTGTATACATGCATATGTACATATTTAATTGTCTCATTTGTATGTTCTGATATTCCCCTAACAAACTATTATGTTGTATGTGTGTGTGCTTAGGTCTACCCAACTCAAATAAAGTCTTAGCTTTATCTAGTAAGATAACTGATAAACATTTTTTTTGAGGTCAAACATTGTTATATACGTCAATAGGTCCAGACTCTTTACATAATAAGCATCCAAACTTAACAAAACTTCCTTCAACTAAAATATGTTAATTAGGAAATTTTTTTTTTAATATTTGCTAAAATAATAATAAGATAATAATTGATAACATTAGCTATCATGATTTAGTAATATGATGATTGAATAAAAAAAAAAGTTTATTTTAAAAAGGTGCAGAATCCCTAATTTCATGTCTTGATGTTGCAGGACTTTATATGTACCTCAAATCGACTTTTTTCGTACCTGTCATGATAGATATAATAGATCTATGATAGAGCTGCGATATTCAGATTTGTCTTCAATACATGAAATACCTAAGATAAAATATAGTTCGATTCTTAGTTAATAAATTTGAGCTTAACTTTGTTGGTCTGTGTTATTGGTGAAAACTGGAAAATTGCTCAGTTTGAGTCTTGCCTTGACCCGGAAAACGCGGCGCTGAAACTTTGGGCGTGTTTCATGGTGCCATGTTTTAGTTGTTTAGTTTTTGTCTGTTGCGGCTGTCTCGCAGAAATGCGAACAATATATTGTGCGCATTCTATTTCTGCTCGAACATATCTTAAGCACTTTCCTTTCAAACCAAAATCACAAAGAAATGAGTTCAATGACTGCCAAACTGTGTGACTGGGTCGCTAGGAGGGTGGGTGGTTGCGTGGTTTGGGTCTGGGTCTGGGCGTGGATGTTTGTTCGTTTTTTGGCAACGTAATCGTTACGAATGTAAAAGTTTATCATATTCATTTGGGCTAAAAATAGACAGTCGGCCGTTTAATTGCCTGACCGCCCAACTGACTAACTGACTAACTGACTGAGTGACTGGGTGACTGGGTGACTGACTGACTGATCCTATTATTGTCATCATTGGAGCACAGCGCCGGCTCGTCAATCATATCATGACGTCGCCTGTGGCTCTTTGAACAATCGCGTAATAGGCACACAGAGCTAGATAGACAGACAGCATGTTCAAAGCAGACAATCACTGGCCAGGACAGGCAACTAAACATATCGAAAGAGTAGCGGCAAGGCATGCTCGACTTACATATACCCATTAGTATATTTATATGTAATATATTGTAATTATGTGATTTTGAGAACGTACTCGAATCTTTTACATGGAAAAGGCAACGGAATATATTGAAAGAGTAGTGGTAGAGCATGTACGACTTCCATATACCCAGTACTATATTTGCATGTGCTATAGATCCGATATATATGTTCACTACTCAGCACAGCATATAATCTTTATCTAGCTGCATTTAATAACTAATCCAAATTAAATAAAGTCTTCACTATATTAAATTTTGACAAAAATTTGGCAATACTATACTCTACTGTACTATATATTTGTATATATATATATTTGTATATATATGTATATAATACTATTCGCTACTGTACTATACTATATATACCATATATATAGGACTATGTTAGCCATATTTATGAACATTTGACTATACTATACTCTACTCCACTATGCTATATATACCAAGCCATATATACAAGACTATATTGCGCATATTATTTGTCTTGAATTACTAAGAGCACAAAGTTTTTCACGTGACATTTCAATGTACATGCAATATGTGAAATTGATGTTCGATGTTGCCATGCATTGAAATTGTAAACAATGCTCAGAACAGAAACAGGACGAGTAAAAGTACATATATATATAGATATAATAAAAAAAGAGAAGAGCCAAAAACATTTGCGAAATGAAAACCTTTTGCACAACGTTTACACAACGACGTGCAGCAAGCGCAAAAAGTGGTTGCTAAATATTACAGAAAAGGAGCAGCAGAGGAATATGGCTTGGTGCATGAATAAGCCACATATATCTATCCTTATGGCCATCAGCAGCAGTAGTAGTAGCGGCAACAGCAAAGCTTAAAGCAATTTAAAGCCAAGAGCTGAATGCGGACAGTGGCTGGAAATGGCGTCATTAGTAAATATTTGAGCAGGGCAGGGCTGGCATGGCAGGCTGGTAGGCAGGCAGGGAAGCAAGGCAGCAGGACATACGCAGCAGACGTCATCGTTGTCCTCTGGCAGCTACAGCTATTGATTGTATCTGGGCGAGAGGGAAAATAAAATGTAACAAGCACTTATTTGGTCCTTTGAGTTGAGCAATCTGATGGGATGTGATGGGAAATTGTGAAATTGAATACTTCATTTTAATTTTTGAACATCTCGTCTTTTTCTTTTTTGTTGGGACGACAGGTAATGGAGAGGCGTCCTGGTGCTTCTCACAGATCAAGGGCGCCCTAGACGATGATGTCACCGATGCGGATATCATATCCTGTGTGGAATTTAATCACGATGGCGAACTGCTGGCCACGGGCGATAAAGGCGGTCGCGTCGTCATTTTTCAGGTAAATATTAATTCAATTAAATAAATTATTGCGCATTCACAATTATTAATTTACTTTCGCTTGCAGCGTGATCCCGCCTCGAAAACTGCTAATCCGCGACGCGGTGAATATAATGTCTATTCGACATTCCAATCGCACGAACCTGAATTTGATTATCTTAAATCGCTGGAAATCGAGGAGAAAATCAATAAGATACGATGGCTCCATCAAAAGAATCCCGTACACTTTCTGCTCTCCACCAATGACAAAACGGTGAAGTTGTGGAAGGTCAGTGAGCGCGACAAGTCATTCGAGGGCTACAACACAAAAGAGGAGAACGGTCTGATAAGAGATCCACAAAATGTAACCGCCTTAAGAGTTCCTTCTGTGAAGCAAGTACCGCTTATGGTGGAGGCCTCGCCACGTCGCACCTTTGCCAATGCACACACCTATCACATCAATTCAATTAGCGTTAATTCTGATCAAGAGACTTTCCTATCGGCCGACGATTTGCGCATTAACCTCTGGCATCTGGAGGTGGTCAATCAGAGTTACAATATTGTTGACATCAAGCCAACCAACATGGAGGAGCTAACGGAAGTGATTACCGCAGCGGAATTCCATCCGACCGAATGCAATGTGTTTGTCTACTCCAGCTCCAAGGGCACAATACGATTATGTGATATGCGATCGGCGGCGCTATGCGATCGCCATAGCAAACAATTTGAGGAGCCCGAAAATCCAACGAATCGCAGCTTCTTCAGCGAAATAATCAGCTCCATAAGTGATGTCAAGTTAAGCAATTCAGGCCGGTACATGATCTCCAGAGACTACTTAAGCATCAAGGTGTGGGACTTGCACATGGAAACAAAACCAATTGAGACCTATCCGGTGAGTAGCCTGTCAAGTTATATTTCTCGCTGCAATCAAACTCTAATCAAATATACTCATTTCAGGTACATGAATATCTTCGGGCCAAACTGTGCTCTCTGTATGAGAATGACTGCATCTTTGACAAGTTCGAGTGCTGTTGGAATGGCAAGGATAGCTCGATAATGACCGGCAGTTACAATAACTTTTTCCGTGTCTTTGATCGCAACTCGAAAAAGGATGTTACATTGGAGGCATCCAGGGACATCATTAAGCCCAAGACGGTGCTAAAGCCACGCAAAGTTTGCACTGGCGGCAAACGGAAGAAGGATGAAATCAGCGTCGATTGTCTAGACTTCAATAAGAAAATCTTGCACACCGCCTGGCATCCCGAGGAGAATATCATCGCAGTGGCCGCGACTAATAATTTGTTCATATTTCAGGATAAATTTTAGCTAAAACTTAATTCGCAAGCATTGTACACATCCACGCCAACAACTAGGGCCTCGGCACAGCCTTGGCAACAGTGGCAACAGTCGCCTCATTTAAATGTTAATTCGATTGATTTGTTTCAAAAGCGCTGTCAAATTTCCCATAAACTGTTTATCTAACGTTTAATCAGGACCTTACACATAAACACACACGCATACACACACCCAATACACACATACATACATGCTCACACTCATTTACAATCATAAACTCATACACATAAATGCCATAGCAAAAGCTTTGTAACATTTTTCCTTAGTGATACAAGATAAATAAAAATTTTTATACATAGAAAACATAAACAAACAAAGAAAAAAATTAAAGAAACATAGTGAAGGAGATATTTAGTTTTCATTGTAGCGTAATCAAAGAAACAATCGAATTATCAAACGTAGTGCCCCAAGATTTTTTATATGTATACATAATTACGAGCCCAAGTATTTCTAATGAACAACATAAAATTACACAGAAATAATGATAATATAATAAAGAATCACAAAATGCATATTGTAATACATTAGAAACCAGATTCATTCGTTTTATGTTCGCTTGTTAAGTTTAAAAACAAACAAAAAAAAAAAAAAAAAAAAAAAAAAAAAAAAAAATTGGAAATTGGAAATCGTATAAAAAGAGTAATGTTTTAAGCAAATGTTGTGCGCTTTATTTTGTTGTATATTTCTACTTTCGTTTTCAATCAAGTTCATTCCATGCTGTTAAAAACGAAAAAACAAAACAAAAATCTTAATAACTAGCACCTCTAATATATAATTCTAAATCTCAATCAAAAAACAACTCGAGCGCATGCCTTTTCCCAACCAATATCCTTATCTGTTATCACTCATGAGAATCACGCAAAATATAAATAAAAATGCTCATTAAAAAAAAAAAAGAAAAAAACTTAAATTTAATCTATTACAAGTAACAGAGGAAATGTAAAACAAACTAAA
Source organism: Drosophila hamatofila (assembly GCA_035045345.1). Taxonomy (NCBI): domain Eukaryota; kingdom Metazoa; phylum Arthropoda; class Insecta; order Diptera; family Drosophilidae; genus Drosophila; species Drosophila hamatofila. The sequence continues at coordinate 13,343,564 of JAWNPA010000020.1, forward strand.
TTAAAAATAAAATAAAATATAAATTTGCTGTCTCCCATAGCAGATGGACGAGAAAGCTTAAAAATCACAACCTAAGTTAAACATTTAATTAGTGTTCTCAATTTCTATAATTTAATGTCTTACTAAAGGCCCATTTATTTTTATACGCTACGTTATAAGCTAAGTATTTCTATTTTTAGTTACACTTTGCGTGCATGCGTCCAAGACCAACATTGATTAACATACATATATACATACTTACATACATATATAGCTCACCCTCTCCACCATTTTGACTTGGTGACTTTTCTTTCCATAATCCTGAAGTCATATTTGTTTTGTAAAGTCTAAAGCCCCATTTATTCGACTAGTTCACCGTCCCGCCATGCACAATCGGTCGACTTTCTTAGGTTATTAATAAAGAAAAAAAGTAAAGAAGAATATAAATATACAAATATATATATATATATATTTATATACATTTATGTATATGTATTTATATATATGTATATGTGAATGAAATGGCAGGCATTGAAAGCGAGTTCAAAAGTGGAATGTAAACGCATAAATGATAACAAAAACAAAATGTGCTTCTTATGAAATAAATTATGTATTAAATAATATGTATTTTCAATGAACTAGTTATACAGTAATAGAGTGCAGGAAGAATAACAGTTACATATATATATAAATACATAAGCATTAAGCCCAAAATAATAAGAATAAACAAAAAAGTGAAGAATAATTTGTTTGTAATAAAACCGTGTGAAATTCGTTTAAAACTTAAGCAAGAAATTCTATTTTTAATACATACAATGTACATTTTGTTTCAGACAAATACAACACTTACACACACATACACAGTCAGACACACACAAACACACATACAAGATATAACAACAATTTCTCCAGGACAATGAAATGATTTGATTTGCAACATTTTGTGGCCTATTTTGATGTTAGGCAATGGACATTTTTTAATAAATAAACTCTAAACACGCCTTTTTGTAAATAAAGTCGCATTACAATTTTTGCAATGAATACACAGAAAGTTACAAAACAAATACATTTAAAAAACCATTCATAAAATGAACTAAAATACATGAGCGATTGCAGCTAAAAAAAAAAAAAAAAATAATAAAAATTAAAAAGCGAAAAAAATGCAATTGATTAGTTTTAAAAAAGATTTATTGAATTGCTACAAAAAATGGTAAATCAAATAAAAGCAAACGTACGAAGTTTAGTTTTGCAAGCAAGAAAAATCGATTTCTTAAGAGTTGTTTTACTATGGAATATGGGATAACGAAATTTAAATTAACTTCAAATTTAAAATGCAAGTGTGGACACACTGGTAACATATTTAGTATGCATTCTCTTTCTTCTTTGAAGAGCTTTCTTTCCAGTTATATTTAAGTTTATTTGTTTGAGCATTCAATATTTGTATTCATTGGGAAACATTCATTTCTCACCTCGCATTTTCCATATAGCGCTAGCGATAGAAACCGTTACACGCATAGCTAGCCACATTGTAATGCAGAGCATGCGCAGCCCATAAGAGAGAAACGCTCAGAGAGCTTTGCGCGCAGACGCAGTCAAAAAGAAACTCAAACTTAACGGCCGCTCAGCTCAGTCGATCTTGAGCAGCTCGAGCGCGCGGTTCGTTTTGTGGCTCGCTGCAGGTTTGTGTTTGGTTGTGCGATTTAAACCAGTTTTCGACTATTTCAATAATAATAACACAAGCAAAACGCATGTGAATGACGAAACGACCTTAAGTAAAAAAGAAAAAAATCCGCAATAACAAATACAAGCTGAGAATTCGTCACGGAACCAAAAAAAGTGACGCAAATGTAAAACCCAACTGCAAACCAAGAATAAAAAACACTTCATTAAAATGGTGGTGCATGCATTTAATTAATTTTCAAATAATTGGAGTGTGAAAAGTAACCAAAAACAAAGCTAAGCAAAGGTACGATTAGCAAAATATCTACGTGGATAACTGAACGTGGAGAGAGCTCAAAGAGTTCGAGAGAGAGAGAGAGAGAGCGAGAGGAAGTACAACGCAACTGCTCGCAATGACATTGACAAGACAAGAAGGCGTTCTTTGTCACTGCTGCGACTGCGCTGTCGCTGTAGCAGTTCCTGCCAATGCTCCCACAGCCCGTAGGCCAGCAGCACTGCAACAGCGACGTCGACTGCGACAGCAGCTATTATTAGCGCTGGTGGCGCTTTTCCTCTTTGGCTTTAACACGGCTGCATGTAAGTACTGTGTATGCGTCTGTGTATGTGTGCACGTATGTGAGTAATTGTAAGCCTATGCAAGCAAAAGAAAGAGAAACTTTAATGCCTGTTACGTTAAAAAATAAGAAATACAAAAATAACAACAGCGCGAAAACAAATTCACTTTCGTGAGAAACTAGCGAAACTGGTCTATGTGTGTTCACTGGGGACTGTTGCTGCTGCTGCTGCTGCTGCTGACTGCTTGCCGGTTTAACGGAGCTGGGAACGCAGAGACAAAAGTTTTTGCCACTCTGTCCCACTGGCAGTAAATTAAATGAGTGAATAACTTAGGCATTAGTCAGCAGCGTTATACAAATTTGGGTTTTCTTAAAGACTTCTCGAGGCGTTTATAATTTATTTATTTTATTATTTTAAATAATTTTTTAATAAGTTTACAGATTATGAGAACATTTTTAATTAATTTGGTAATTTTCTTTTTTGTTTTGTAGCCGTTGAGGGCGAAGATGAAGACGGTCCATATCGGGGCAAATATTTGGGCAAACTCAATTCGTATCATCATCAGGTGTCCGGCGATGTGTTCGCTGTCAATGAGTTTACATTTTTGATAGTGGGCTTTAACTACGATGGCAACGGTGCGGATACGTTCTTTTGGTCCGGCGCCAGCAATCGACCAGGCCCACAAGGTTTCATTGTGCCCGACGAGTATGGCAAGTGAGTAAACAACAATGAATATAATAGTAATTAAATCAAACTAATTAAGTCTTTGTTTATTTTGTAAAAACATAGAACAAACATTTTGGATCGTTATCATAATAAGGACTTCACGCTAACGCTTCCCGATCGCAAGAAGATGACTGAGATCAAGTGGCTGGCGGTCTATGATCTGAACAATCAGAACAACTTTGGCGACGTTTACATACCCGAGGAATTCGAGCCGCCGCGCACTCAAGTTGGCGGCACCTTCTCGAAGCGCAACCACAATGTGAGCAGCAGCAGCATTGAGATCTTGGACTCGAAGACCATTAGGATTAAAGACTTTACGTACGATGGGCGTGGCAAGCGCACGTTCTTCTGGACGGGCGTGGGCGCACAGCCATCGAGTCGGGGCAGCAAAATTCCGGACGAGCGGGGCTAGTGAGTTATACATAAGTCAATGAGATTTCAATGATGACATTACCATTTTCTTTTTTCACTCCAGCCTCGATCCCATACGCACCTATAACAAGGAAACAATTGTACTGGAGCTGCCTGGCGACAAGACGATCTTCGACATCGATTGGATAAGCATCTACGATGTGGCCGACAACGAGAACTATGGTCATGTGCTCATACCGGACGGGCTGAATGTGCCGCCATCGCTAGTGAAGATTACGCCATATGAATTCTCGCTGCCCAACTGCCGGCAGCTGCACAAGGATCTACAGGTGTCGTGGGAGGTTTTCGGACCGCAGATCACGTTCCAGCTGTCTGGTCAGGTGGCGAAAACGGATTACATGTCCTTCGGCATCTCGGGCTCCGATGTAGCCAGCCAAATGATTGGTGCCGATGTCGTTGTGGCCTATATAGACGACATCAGGGGTTATACGGTTGACTACAACATCACCTCGCTGGCTCCATGCGTGCAGGTCCTGGGCCAGAACAAGGGCGTGTGTCGAGATGATGTCGTAGGCGGCTTGGACAGCTTTCAGCTGAATACATACGCCCGCAAGGATGGCATCAATACAATCAGCTTCAGGCGCACACTGAAGTCATGTAGGTGGCTCTATCATCAATATAAGCTTGGATTCATTAATTTCCATTTTCTCTCATTGCAGCCGATAATGGCGACAAGGAAATCTTTCTGGATAGGAGCAACTTTGTGGTTTGGGCCTTTGGTCAGCTGGACTCCAACAATGAACCGGCGTTTCACACATACTATCCCAAGAGTGATATAATCATCGACTTTAACACCACGGAGCCGGTCAACGATTGCTTTAGCTTTACGAAACGTGCGGAAACTCCAGTGCAGATCTGGGAGCGCGCACGCATTACGGATGCGTAAGCAAATATGCTCTATGCATGCCTCTATTATATACATACATATATTTATATTTATTTCCCATTCCACAGCACCGTGCGCACTTTTAATGCATATCTGGGCCCCTCGGGTGGTCTGCGAGGCTATCAGGGCATCACGGGGCATGTGTCGAGTGGCTTGGCCTGGTATATCAATGGCTATATGATACCGGAACTGTATCTGAAACGTGGCTTGACGTACACGTTTAAGGTGCGCGGCGGCAACAACCCGCATTCGCCGGAGCACTATCATCCATTGGTCATAACGGATGATCCGCAAGGCGGCTACGATCGTCTGTCGGATGCCAAGCAGAGCGAAATTCGCGTTCTTGCGGGCGTGGAGTTTACGCGTCGTGGTCGACCCAAGCCCACAGCTGCGGGTCCGCTCTGCTTGTCCCGGTATCCGGATCAGTACGATCGTCGCTTGGATGACAACTTTCCCACATTTAAGAAATTCAATCGCAGCCTGATCAACATTTGCAGCGATGAGCCGCCGGCGCTGCTCGAGATTACGCCCAATATCACGTGGCCAGACACCGTTTACTACAATTCCTTTACGCACGGCAATATGGGCTGGAAGATCCACATTGTCGATAGCTATACGAAGTTGCGCAACGCTGGACCATCCCTGGCCACGGCGTGGCTGACATCGCTCACGGCTCTCATGATGCTGCTAGCGCTATAAATGTTGACTGCCTTCCTTGATAGTTTCTGTCGCCCCCCAAAGGATACTCTTTTTATATTTTAATTTTAATATAAGTCAATCAGTCACAATTTGCATATATATGTATATATGTATATGTGTGTATTTATGTATATTTGCATGTATTAAACCTGCCCATTTAAGCATAAGTATTGTAATTTAAACTCGTTAATAAAGGCAGAGTTTCACATAAGACAGAAGCATTTCGTCCTGATTGTTAATACCTTAATATAGCTAGTATATATATATTTATATATATATGTATATATGTATGTGAACAATATCTGTTTTATTTAATTATCAAGATAGGCCATTGGAGGTGATTCATTTGGTTGACTGTAAACTGTAAACTATGCATTTATTGATTAGATTCGATTTCAATTATGCGTATATATAGTCTTTATATGTGTGTATATATATACTCTCTTCTTCTTTAGCTGCAACTTGTTGCTTTCAACTTCAACATTAGTTATATAGACTTATTAGTTAATATGAATTGATGTGGGCTTGCTAATCAATCGCCCACTCATTGTATTGATTTTTAAGGTGCGTAATAGATAGGCAACGTTTTAAAGCAGTTTTCATTGATTAAAGCCAACTAGTGTGATGAGTTGTCCATTTTGGCCCACTAACATTTTACAATATTGCATTTGGAGTTTAATTTCAGTTTGTTAACAAGTGATAAATTAGTTATTCTAACCGTATGTAGTATATAATATGTATATATATATATAGTATAATATATATGTATGTATATATTTCTATGTATATTTTTCAGGCATATATCTGAGTATAGATAACGTGTAAAGTTTATTGTTATGAACTAGTTGAACATCTGCATAGAACATTTTCTTGTTGCTTTTTTTTCTCTCTGTTAAGTTTGTTTGTAAGTTTACTAAAATATTAATGATTTCCTTTTCCTATACAGTTTTAATATCACGTTGATCGCTTACACTTTTTGCCTTTGATACACGTACTTTTATCTTTCATATTCATATCTATTTGTGTTCCATTTTGCGTGTTTCATATTAGAGTTTTAAACTGCTTTTAGCCGAATAAGTTAACAATGGTAGAGATAGTTTGTTATATATAGAATAGATAGACAATAAGTAACAGAGGATACACTGGTAAAATTTCGATATGGCCAAATTAAATACACATATTTTCTAACAATTTTAACAGAGACATGCATTCCAAAGTGTCCTGTTCACGGTTCATGGTTATGCACGAATTGCTCAAGCTGTTTATGCAACTGATCCTTATAGCGAATCTTATGCTTGCTAAGGACCGTTGCGCATAGGCACTGCAGCGAGATGTAGTTGAGCAACGGTATGGTGTTGGTGGGATTGGATGCTATGGAATCGTAGGGTCGCTTCTCCGCTCGATTCGGTTGATCAATGTCCGCCCCACACTTAAGTAGAAGGTGCACAATCTGAAATACATAATTGCTTAAGCAAGTGCTATATGAATGCATGTTCTGATCTTACCTCATTGTCATAGTTGTAAGGCTGGCAGGCTACATGCAGTGGCGTTGATTTGGCTTCGTTTTTTGTATTCACATCAATCCCACACTCGATGAGCAATTTAATAACCTCCGCATTGGGGAACACAGTCTTCTGCAACAACAAAATGATACTTGTTAATAATAGCAAAATATTTTGTGAATGCGATACACTCACATCGGCAAAATTATCTTCTGTGATGTAACCGCTTTTAATAACATTTAGCCGTGAAGCGCCCAAGTGGAGCAGGGTGTCCGCAGTGCTGGCGCTTCGCACGTTGCCAACAACAACTGTCTCGTGAACGGCATGAAATATTAGCTTATGCTGAGCCTCTGTGTGGACGGTATTGATCAGCAAATAGATGAGATGTGCTAGGCAGCGCAATACTCGGTCATAGTTCTCCTGCTGGCGTCGAAAGACTGGTCGCACTTGCAGCAGCTCCTTGACCTCGACGGCGCTTTCAGCGAGCGTACGAAATACCCCCAATACATCCTCAAATCTGGGGAGCAAATTATCCTGATGCATGAAACGAGCCCGTGCATCGCTGCGTATGTGGCTGGAGTTGCGCACTTGCAGATCTAACATTAGACGCACCAATGCCTGAGCAGCAAAGCATGTCTCGAAATGCAATATGGACCAATTGGATACGCGCACCTCGAGCAAAAAGCGCCACAGATCGATACAGCGTTGGAGCTGCAGAGAGTCCGCATACGAAGCACCTCTAAATGTCAAACGGAACAACATGTCCTTGTGGGTCAGGCCTAACACCCGTTCACAAATCAACAGACTTTGCGTCCGCATTGCATCCATGTCCGTGGCAATGTTGTCCAGTTCCTCTAGAGTTGCAAACTCCACGGCGTTCTCATAAGCATTTCGCAGGGGTACCTTTGGTTTTTTTTCAATATAAGGCGTATAAGCGGCACGTATGTGATGTGCCATGCGCCAGTGAAGGATGCATACGCGTGACTCATTATGCTCGTCCAGAAATGTGGATCCCATCAATTCGTGCGCCTCGGCGATGCGCTCCACTGAATAGTTCAATTCCTTTTTTAAATAGTCGAATATCTGATGAGCGCCCTTCAGACAGGCAGTTCGCAGCGCATCGTCACCATAGCGACTCTTTGCAAATGGATCGGCTCCTTGCTCTATTAGCATTCTGGTGGTATCTAGTCGATGCTCCTGTATGGCATAGTGTAGCGCCGTTTTGTCCTGTATGTCGCGAGCATTGATGTCGGCCCCTTTGCGCACCAGATACAGGCAAAGCTGCACGGACTGCACCGAATTGATAAGGCAGGTGCCGCCATTGATGTTTGGCTTTTTGATATCAGCACCGTTTTCCACCAGAAACTTAACTGTAAAATGCAAGAAAAGCGAATGAATAATTAGCTATATGTAAAAAGATTAATAAAACATACCAATCTCCGTATGAGTCATGTAACAGGCACTGCGCACAGGCGTGGAACCCGAATCTGATATGGCATTAATGTCACATCCAATTCGCACCAGATACTTAACCATCGACAGTTTGCCGGACACGACAGCTGCCCAAAGAGGCGTCACATGATGAAAGCTATTGTCCTCAGGCACTTCATAGTGTCCACGCTGCTCAATGTCCGCCTCGCAAATGGTTATGAGATACTCAGCAATTACTACTGCGCCACGTTTGCAGGCAATGAAAAGTGGCGCACAGCCATTGCGTTGCTTTCTAACCACCTCGCGTCGGGACTCACGTGGATGCCTGCAATAGAGTAGGGAAGTGCGATTATGATTATTATAAATTATTTGGACTACTCGTCGCCTGCTGATAAGAGTCGCCTGTCTCACGGCATAAACAAAACAAAATAAAAACCATAGCAATGAAAATATTGATTATGCGGTAATTGGTCGCTCTTATCAATGGACGAGAAAACGTACGACTAACTCGGTTAATTTTTGGTAGTGATTACATACATATATTCGTACAATATATACAATAAGACATCTGTTATCACTTATACATACTTTTCGAGCTCGTGGCGTAAATGGCGCGGCAAGATGGAATCCTCATGGCTACGCTTACACTCCTCGATGAGCTCATGGTTAAGTTTAGTTACTTCCATTTTGGGACTGCTCTGCTTGCGTTCGTTGGCCATGGGGCTGGAGTGCCCCTGGAGATGGTGACTGCCTTCAAGTCTGGAGTTCATTGCCAGTGCACAATTTCATTGCCAATTGCTGTATAGCGTTCGTGTCCTTTGATCGAAATTTAATTAGGTTGCGTTGTGTGTTCGTTCCAAGGCCTTTCAGTTTTTGCTCTGTGGCCCAAGCACTTTCTTTTTTCTTCTTAATCAATTTTGGATGTATGGGAATATAAAACAAGAGCGAGTTTTTGGACAACTGCAGTGCATAATATGTTTAGAATCTGGGTAAAACTCAATAACAAACAATAAACAGGTAACGTTTTCTTTGACTATTTTTATATTTTCATTTATTTAATGTTTATGTGTAGCAAAAAATACAACAACAAATGACAAAACAGAGTAAACAGCTGTCCCAGACTGCCAGTGTTGAGCAATACTGCCTAGACTGTAAAGCTTGCAAAATCAAATTTCAAAATGAAATAGGGCTATTTCGCAAGACATATTGGTCGGATGTTCGCGGATTGTTTGAAATCTAGAAATTATGTTTTCTGCATCTGAAATCTAAGTAGTCTTTGATATTTTAGTTATTTTTTATAATCATGTTACTTAGTTTCAACAGTTAGGGGAATACCAGAATCCGTCAATGTTTTGGTATTATTGCAAAGTAATAAGTTTGATAGCCTGCGAAATAAAAATGTGGCCTAGTAAGCAGAATTAATTTTTAGTAGAGATATGTTTTTATATTGCAAATAATTGAAATTAATAAATCGAAATAAAACTTACCTAACAGTACCAAATGAGTAAAATTGTTAGAATTCGGTTCTAATATTTGAAGGCTATCGAAAAAATTCGATTATATTAAAGTATCGATATGTAAAAATTTTAATATCGCAATCTTTGTTTACAAATGTAAGCATTTGATTTTACATTAATCAGCAGCCCATATAAAGTGTTAGATTATCGTGCTATGATATAAAAATGATGTACATATATATATGTATATCTAAATTAGAATAATACATTTTGTCCATACATAAATAAATACAATATATTTCTCGAGACTAAAAACATTCTTTATTTAAGTCATCTATATAATAGAAAATAAAAAATTGTACAAAAGATAAAAAGAGAAACGTTTAATACATAAACTAGTCCATTTATAAAATAGCCCAAGTCAACATGATTTAGCAGAGTCCAACATCACTTTGTTAATTGAAGTTAATCTTCTAGTTTAGTATCGGCAAGCATGTCATTTTAATACATCTGCATATTGTGAAAAATTTTAAAACTTTAGCTAAGCATAAGATCAAATAATAGTTATTGCTTACAAATTATTTTTGTTGTCCAAACATCTTAGTCTGCTGCCGATGAAATATTGCTCTGATATATTCATATTTATACTTACTGATGAGGCATCAAACGTACTTTATGTATTTTTATATTTTTATTTATATTATATTAATATGTATATTTTCTTGCAAATACTTTTATTCTCGTGTTTTTGGCGGAATTTGTTTGAATAAAATTTACGTTGGAATTTGCCTATCGACCTACGAGTTACGATACTCATCAACATATATTTTTGCCATTCTTTGACACAATTTGATACTGTTGGCATGCAGTTTTGAATTTTGTTAAGCTTATAGAAACTATATTTACTTAATGTGCAATACTACATTTATTTAATGAAACTCCTATTCTAAACGATTTTTATTGATGTATTTATTAAATTTTATGTTGAATAAGGTAGATGAGAGATTTGATTTTAGAATAATTTCAATGAAAACTGATTTCTATAGCAATTTATATATAGTTACTTCCTACTAAAATCGTTAATTTGTAATATTGGAACTAATTTAAAAATATTTTCTTAATGAAAATCTATAACAAAGGTTAGATTAAGCAAAAATATTTTCATTTGTATATCTCTTGGAATATCTATGTATTCAGAAAGTCAATTTCCAGAATGTAAATTTTCTGACAGCGGACTGGAACTATTGTGCAAAAGGAACTTCTGTAATGTAGAAAAGAACAAGCTCATTTACTTGGTTCAGTGAACAACTCTTTTGTTCGCTCACTGATGAACTACCCAAATATACTCCACATGTGCAGCCAAAGTACAACAGTACCATAAAAGCTAAAAATTTAGAAATTATTTACTTGAATATCTAAATAGGCTCTCACAAAAGAGAGCTGTTTTATGTTTATGGTGTGTCAGTCCAGTCCTTTGGCAGTCAATTGTGTTTGTGTGCGTTCATAAAGTTACGCGGTATTGTTGTTGTGTGCGTGTGTGAGAGCGTAGCAGCAAATACAAAATTGGTTTTTATATAAGTGCCGTTGTTGTCTTTTAACAATATCCACGAAAATATTTAATAGTGGAACACAACACATGCACACAAATACATTGCGTTACTGTGTTACCAGCGCAACAAGGAGACTTCCATGACAACGACAAATAACAACAAGAGCAGCAGCAGCAGCGACAACAAAAACAGAAAACAAAACGATAAGGCGATAAAATAAATATGCATATGGGCAGACACAATTAAAAATACCCCGAGAGCGGAGCGCCATCAACTCAAGGCAAAACAGTTCCAGTTCCCCGCCCAAAGCCACACACACAGGCACACATCCGCTCATACATATATATATACATATACATTTATATATATATTATACATATATGTATGAGAGCGTGTGTGTGTGTGTATGAGCCACCTGCTGCTGCTGCTACTGGTTCTGCCTGGGTCACTTGGCTATAAGAAGAACAACAACAACTCTAAAGTGAACATCATCTCTTCATACATCAGCTGTGTTGCTGAAGCTGCTTCAAACTGCCCCGGTGACAACGGGGAACAAGGGGCAGACTCTGCCCTAGGTTGACGACGGCAGCGTTACAAACGCAACAACAACAATAGGACCGGCAGCAGCCTCAACAACAACAACAGCAAAAATATGAATGCCAGCCTCATATATGAGATACTCATGTATTTGAACTCGTTCTACTTTGGCATGTACGCCGCCTTCGAGGTGGGCGTGGGCGTGCTAAAGGCAATCAATCTGAATTATGGCGAAAACGTTCTGTCACGTGAGGCAACGATTCTGCTATCGTTGTGCATCATCGAAACGCTGCGCATTGTCTTCGGCCGCAAAAGCAGCCTCAGCGATCGTGGTGAGTAATCCAATGGAGGGGGTGTGGTCAAATTTACCTCCACTTTGATACAGCACGCACATACACACACATACACACGATATAGACTTAAATACATGGACAATGCTCCTTTTATGTTTACTACTCACATTTGTTTACTTAATGAGCTGTGCAGTGCGAACAACTCAACAGTTGACTGAGAAGCTGGTGCTGGCTGGAGGCTGTTAGTTCTTAGCTATTAGCTGTTTGGGGGCGGGTGTTAGATGTGGCTGCTATGATGACATGTTCAAATTATTTGTTGCGGTCCTCATGGAGCGACAAGCGTCATCATTGTTCTATATTCTCACCCCTGTTGACTCTTGTTTCCTTTCACATCGCCTCAACCCCCAAAGCTCATTAACGTGTTCACACTCAACGTGGCGTATGCGTAATTTTGTTCGTATCTATAGATACGTTTGTGTAACAACAAAGAGTTGCGTATTGGCTTTGAAGTGTTTTCCAAATTTGGAATTATTTCTGTACGGAACTTCAACAAAATGCTCAATTGCACTTGTGAAGCAATATGAAAGCGTCTGCATTAAAGTTCACTGAACTAATTTTTTGGGTCAGCAGAATATATAATTTAATAATTTTAAATTTTAAATCAGCAATAGCAGAAGGAACATATTTGTTACCTTTATATTTGACTCGAAAGCGCTTCAAGTACAATTGGCTTTTGCTACATATACAGTGAACAAATCATTTGCCGGTGCTACAGGCAGAAAGAGGAAACAAAAATGAAAAGTCAATCAAACTCTGTGCTCTAAGAGTACCGCATAGTAATATAAAATACTATATAGTCTATATATTCAATTTCAATTTAAAATATCGACAATTGTGTTAATCGTTTTCTATTTTTGTTATTTTCTCATTCACAGGCTGGCAAGCAACCGCCTCCGTAATATTAACACTGCCCAGTCTTGCTATTGTTATCTATTTGTGTTGTTTTCAAACTTATGTTCTTAAACTCGAAATTATTCTGAGTGCCTTAATGATCACCCTACAAGGTGCTGAGCTAGTCTACGCCAGCATATTCATTTGTACAATGTGTCGACCCGTGACATACACCTAGCAGTTGGTCAACGTTGCCACGTCAATGTCCATGGCCAAGCCAGCGGCAGCATTGCTTGAACCGCGATTGCAACTGGCAGCTGCTGCTGGGTATGGAGCATTACGACGACGACAACGCATCATTTGGTATAGTTACGTTAGGCAGTTTACATTTAAGTTGAGCGATTTTGGTGTAGGCTAAGCCGCCACAGCACACGCACACACATAACAGTCACATATACACATGCACAAACACAAACACACAACCACACACAACCAACGACTTTAAGGATCTACAACACTTATCGAAGAGGTCTACGTGGATGACAAGATATTATAGATGAACAATCGCAATACGCTGGCGTATTCTTTCAATCAGTCCTCGTTTTACAAAATACCGAAATAAAACCAAAATCACTTTAATCCAAGGAGGAGCTGATCAAACGCTTTACTAACGAGGTTCGTATGTAAAAAAAAAAACAACAATATCTTATATAAGCTCTATTACGTGTAAAGCGCAATAACCCGACGCGACTCGTCCGTTTCGATTAAAAGCGGCATTTGATTTGAATTCGGAGCGCATTCTTCTGACCGGCCTTTGTCGTCCGCCGCATTTGACTCGGACTCGCTCGTTGTTGGCGTATATTTATACGCTTATAATGATCTATAATTATATACACTCTCCACATAAGTAGTCGCTGTCGTCTGTGCTGCAGTCGCTGCGCCGCTTGGCATCGTTGTCGCTGCTCATCATAGGTGCAATATACACTTCTAATTCTAATTCAACTGTAATAGTACTCGTATATACGAAGCCAATCGAGTGGCTGCTAGTTGGTTTAGGCCAGCCAGACACATTGTGGGGCAGCCATTAGACCGAAAAAACTTTAGATAATATACAACAGCTGTAACAGGGTGACATTTGATCTAATCTGGGAAACTGTAAATAAGAGTAGAAAGTTAATATAATAAGTGAATTGAACTAAAAAGGCTATAATAATATTATAACATTTTATAGAAAACGATATAGCAACAATACTATTTTTGGTTGGTTTTTAAATATAAATGATAAAAATAATATAATTAATATAAAATATGTTTAAAGTAAATATTTGTTGACATAATTCAATTGTTGTCAACTGGGAGCAGGTCATTAATTGGGTATCTCTGACCAAAACATTTAGCTAAATGCAACTCAGAAACAGATTTTAAAGGCGACAACGACCAACACATAATTCAAATAAATAACAACAAAACGAGCAGCGACAACAGCAAGAATAACAACAAGAACGGCAACAACAAAGACAACTAGAACGACACAGCCAATGGCCAACACAGCAGGTCTACATTATTATTATGGTCAGTCTAAAAATATAGCGCCCAACGTGAGCAACGTCGAGCGCGTTGCGATCGCAGTTGAGATCCCAGTGATATAGTGAATTTATTAGATATATACTAGAACCGGGAATAGGAATAGGGACAGGTGTAAACTAAGTTAGTGAAAATGCCACCAAAGCGACCACCGCCGTTGGTGCCAAAGAAGCCAAATCCGAGCATGAATTACGAGGTGTTAATCTACTTGAATAGCTTCTACTTTGGCATGTTCGCCTGCTGTGAAATGGCCATGGGACTGTTGAAGGCTATAAATCTGAGCTATACGGGTCACACGCTCGCCCAGGACTCGACAGTGATGATAAGCTTTATAGTGCTGGAGACACTGCGTCTAATAATGGGACGCAAGGGAACGCTGGCCGAGCGAGGTAGGCGTTGGGGGCTATCGCTCAGATTGGCATAGTTTTGTTTTTGGCACATTTTCTATTAATAGTTGTTATCAATTTTTGTTTTGTTTTGTTTTCACTTGACTAATGATTTGTTTTCTCTTGCGTGCGCTCTCTCTCTACGTGCGCGTGTGCTTGTGTTTCCTTTATCTACAGGCTGGACTGCCATAATGTCGGTCTTTCTGACTGCTCCGTGCTTTCTGGGCGTCTCGTATCTGCTGCTGCTGCAGACCTACAGGTTACGTCTGGAATACTGCCTTTGTACACTGCAGATCGCACTCTACCTGACGGAGGTGTGGTACGCCATAGTCTTCGTTTTCTCACTGTGTCGTCCAGTAACTTATGATTAGTAACATACAAGCAACAACAGTTAGAGGAGACATTTACACTGTACGACGGGTAATTGACAAAATAATAGAATATAATAATAGCAATATACAAACAGATAAACTGAATAATGAGATCTGAGATGATTTGAGATGGTCCCCAAAACCAACATATATACATATACATATATAACATGTAGCATGTAGTATATACATATATGCGTCTCTACTTGTGTATAGTAAGATTTATGATAGCATACACATGTATATATAAATATATATAGACATGTACTTAAAACGGTTTTATATATATGAGAATAATTGTTAAAATTTAAGCATCAATTGGAACCAATACAACAAGACCGACAAGCCGAAAAGCTAAAACTTGAATGATTTTCACATTTGTATAACAATTTTTTTATATACATTAAAACTATACACCTCTTATGCACCCAGAAGAATTCAATCTTATTGTGTGAAAATTAGAAAAAAAAACAAATGTCTCGAACCGTTAATTACATTAGTACATAATTGTAATAGCAAAATTCCCAAAGATAATATGTTGTTGAATAGTTAAAAGAAAAAAGCAAACATGTAAATTTTGCAAATTAGTTTATCCCGCAGTTTAAATGAAACTTATAACCGTTATGAATACAGAGAAACTCAAACTGGCCCACGAAAAAGTCTAATGGCAATGTGTGTACTTTAAAGAAATACTTTATATAAATCTAGACTAAACTATATAGCGTATCTAAGCTGTTCAAGAAGCCTTTAAATCAATGTTTAAGTAAAGTAGATGAGAGTTGAAACTTAGATGACGATGAAGATACTTAACCCATTTACAAGTTGTTTCTCCACCCCACCCCCAGCATCCTTTAAGTCTCATTGCATTTCATTAAACTCCGCACACCAAATGCTAGTCAAACCATTTCTCAAGATCGTTGAGTCTCCTATGTGGCTGCCTCTCGATTATCACTTTCTAGTCAGATAACAATCTCAAGCTAATAATTCGTGCAGTGCGAATCCATTAGAAAAGAAAACACTTAATATTAGTAAGACACCTAACATAAACGAGTCCTATGTTTGCCACTTTAATTGTAAAATATTTATATATATATATGTATAATTTCTGTTGGAATGCAAAATGTTAAAATACATTTTAAAAAGTCGATAGTTGAACAACCAAAGAATGTAACACAATTTAGTTATAACAAAAGAAACCAAAAAGCAAACAGATTTTATGACAAATTATATACACTCGATGAAAAATACCAATTAAAGAAAATGAATAAGAAAAACTGTGTATATCGTGTATTATGTGTCCTTATATGGGTAGTAGGCCCTGTTAATATAATTCTTAATTTTCTCTAGCAAAACTTTATTCAGTTTAAAAAAAAAACCCCGACGTACATTTGTTCCAGATTTACAGGGCTCTCGTTTCAACTCAACATCTAATATAATAGCGTTTTTTAGCTATGGATCAAAAACAAAAGTCTGGTAAGCTCTAAATATCTTATTTGTGCTTTAAATTATAAAGTTATCCTTTATTCGTGAGTAGTAGAGAGTGTTGTTTCGTCACAATCACAATCAAGCACCAGCCGTCGTGTGATGTGGAAGGTACGCGACGGCGAGGAGGAAGTCTTTGATTCAGTAGTTAACTATAGAAGCATCTCGAATGAGTCTAAGGGCTCATCCAGATCCACTTCCGATCACAACATGCCGAGCACAAGCAATCCACAAGTCTTGGGCTGTTCTAATAGTAACTTTCAACTGATAATGAAGGAACAGACCCTGACACAGGAGGCGCCCTCCAAGTCGGCCACTAGCCTGGCAATGCGCTATAAGCCCTCGCACGAGTCAGTACAGGAGTTGGCCAGCAAAAAGCGGGCTCATGCTATTGGAATCTGGCATAGTTTGTACGATCGGATACGTAGCAAGAAGTTAGCCAATGAGGCATCACCGTCGCTGGCGTTGCGGTACAGGCCATCGCACGAGTCCCTTAAGAATCGACGCAGCAAGGATATGCTTGCGGAGCACTCGTCCCCTAGATCGGCAAACTCGTCCAAGCCCAAGCTCGCTGTTGCAGATCTGAAATTGGAGACGTGTTTTTTTCCGCCCCATCAGTCTGCTGTAGTGCGCGAGGTTGCACCCAAGTTTGCCAACCGAATCTGTATACTCGATGACAGCGATTCGTGCTGCTCTGGCTCGCTGGAGGTACGAATCCCTTTGCTGAAATCTTCAAAATCAAGAAAGCTTCCTGGTGCAATAGACTTGTCTACTTTGGCTGACGCAAACAATAACAACTCAAAGACCAAGCGGCGCACCAAGACAGTAGCGCCATCTAGTGCAGGCACGTCGAAGGGAAATGGGAACAAGACCACGTCAACTGGAAACAACGCGAACAACACTTTGCCAACTCTACGGCAAAGACAACTAGAACTACATCGTTTTCGAGTGCTAATTGAGAAACGTCGTTTGGAGCTTTTGGATTTGAAGATTGTGCGTGAACGGGCAGACGCTTTGCGGCATGAAATACTATTCCATAAGGATTTGCAGCTGAAACATAACCAAATCAAATCATACGAGGACAACAACAGCTCCCAGGCCTGATTGAGAGATTGAGGGATTGTATCCTACAAAATTTCCAGTAGTTTTGAAAATCCAAGTAGTTTTATAAAACCACTTTGTTTAAATATTATTAAAAAACGCAAAACAGCACTACCTAATGGAGCATACAAATACTTGCGTTTTCCTTTGCGCTTCGTCTCATAAGCACTGTTTGTATTGGCGGGAGAATTCAAATTTGAAAACACAAAACCGTTATAGCAAGAAGAGCAAATTTAACATTTGGGGGTGTTGGCGTTTTGTGTGATTGTCAACGCAGCTGACATCTTTACAGGAAAATGCATTTCTCTAAGTTCCCAATGTAGTGCCTAAGTTAATGTTTGTTCAGCAGCATGTCCATAAAATGCCGCATCTGCGGAAAAAGTAAATCATGTGAAAAAAGCTTAAATCTTTTCGAAACTAAAAATCAGAAATTAGTGCGGCATATTCAAATGATAACTGGATTTAGGGTAAGCTAAGTTTAAGGGATAAGCTTAGTTTAAGTAATTAAATTTAATTAAATGTAGCTTCGGAACTTGCGAGACGCTCCCGTTTCCATATGTTTTTGTTGTCAATCGGATCTTAAGCGGGCCATGTCATTTCGAAGGCTGTGCATTAAGACTCAAAAGAAATGGAGACCGCATGTTGAAGTAAGCGATAAATCATCTCTTAGTGAACAGGATAGCCCAACCCCAAGTCCAAGTCCAAAGCCATCGAATAGCCAGATCCAAGCATATACTGGAGTCAGCACATATAGAGAAAGTGATTCGGAAGATGAGCCTCAGCACACAGTACAAGTTTTGCTTAAGGAGTGCCAAACCAACATCAATTGGGAGCGCTCGAAACTAGCCGAGGAGGAAGATCATTTGGCTGAAAACTTTATCATAAAGGCTACCACTTACATCGACACAGATGACAGTGAGAATGTCAAAACAGAAGTAGTGGGAAATAGTGAGAAGCACGAGCTTCCCTCACCATTAACACATTCTTCAAACGGCTGTAAAAAACTTTTGAAAGCCAAACAAGAAGCAACCATTTATATTTGTGAATTGTGTGGCAGACATGCAAATAGCAAGGTTTCTTTCGAGCGACATATGCGGAAGCACACGGGGGAACGTCCCTTTGGTTGCGAGTAAGATTTCGATTGAGTGAATATATGTGCATATATTGAGCATATTGAATTACATTTCGTAGAGAGTGCTCAGCACGATTTTTATCTGCTGCTGAGCTGCGCGCTCATGGTCTTACTCACACGGGGGAGCGACCGTTTCCATGTCGTTACTGTGATCGCCGCTACATGAGCTACACGGGACGACTGAAACATGAGCGGATGCATACCAATGATCGACCCTATGTATGCGCGGAGTGTGGCAAGGCGTTCACCAATTCGTATGTTCTTAAGAATCATATGTTGGTGCATACGGGCGAGCGACTGTTTAGGCAAGTTAAAAAGTCTTTTAATTTAAATTTAAATTAATGATTTAACCGCTTTGCTAATTTTTTCAACAGATGTGATATCTGCGAACGCGCCTTTCAGCGTAAAACACATCTTAAAATGCATTACCGTTCATTTACACACAAACTCAACGTTGAGAAGCAGGAATACGCTCAGGTTACAGCAGATTCAAACGAATGAACGAGGGAAAAATAACGAAATATATGTATATATGTAGTTGTGGAACAGTGGGAATGTCTACAATGTGAAGTTTTATTTTGGGGCCAGTGTTGGTTTACGACAACAACCTGTTGTCGCGCCTGGGTGAATGGTGGATGGTATTCGTGGGTGTGAGACAGCTGCTTTGTTTACATTCGCAATTGATTGAAATACAATTAACTGGGGATTGCTGCAAAAAAATGCTACAAAATATTTGCCGCATCTGTGAAATCGATACTGATGCATCTAAAGCAAAAAATCTATTTGATAGAAGCTCGCGCCAACTTTTAAGGCAAATAAAATTAATCACCGGTGTTGTTGTAAGTTATGAATAAAAAACGAATCATTCATAAGTTGAATTAATTTATTAAATTAACCGAGCAGTTAGAAGACAAACCAGATTTACCTGAGGTTATATGCAACGTCTGCCAAAATGATCTGAAGTGTGCTATAGAATTCCGAGACCGTTGCCTACGCAGTCACAAAAGATGGGTGCAACATCCGAAGAGATTATCCAGTCCTGCACCAACCAGTCCGGCTTCTACACGCATTTGTATACGTCGGAGTGCACGCACTCGTGCACGTTGTGGGAGCGAGGACGAGAATAGAGAAGCGCCGTTGAGTCCCATTGAAGTGCTTATCAAAGTGGAGCACCAAAATAATGGTGATGAAGATGACTGTGTGGATCATTTGGACACAGAAACTGGCAATGATACGGCGATCGTTTCGTCGATGGAGGATGAAAGTTTTGTGCCTTCAGTCGAAACAAATCGACGTCGACGATTGGCAAAAGCCACCGTTTCAAAACAGCCGCGCACTAAACACAAGCTGCCGGTATTTTTCTGTGATCAATGTGGTAATAACGTCACCGGCAAGTCAGCTTTTGATCGACATCTGCGTAAACACAAAGGCATAAGGCCGTTCCAGTGCGAGTAAGATTGCCAAGGCTAATGCTGTCAATGATATTTTATATGAACGGGTATCTTGTTTTTAGGCAGTGCTCTGCACGATTTCTCTCTGCCGGCGAGCTAAAAGGTCATCAAGTGATGCACACTGGAGATCGAAAGTTTTCATGCCGCTATTGTGATCGAACCTATGTAAACTACAGCGGACGACTGCGCCACGAACGCACCCACACCAATGAGCGTCCATTCGTCTGCGCACACTGCGGGAAGGCGTTCACAAATTCCTATATACTGAAAAATCATAATCTGGTGCACACGGGCGAGCGTTTGTTTAGGCAAGTGTATAAATACCAATATTTATTATCTAAACACTTAATGTACAATTACGATTTGTTTCTGTAGGTAGTAGATCGATGATATTTAAACCAGGTCCCAAAACAATTTAAATTCACTTTCGCTCTCGCTCCATCTGCGTTAGTTAAGGTTTAGTTGAGTTCCTTTTTATAGGTCATGAATCTCTTGAGTCGGGCGCCGTTGAATGGCTCTTCGCTGCCCGGGGGAAATTTACGCATCTAATGAATGGGTAAATTGAAACGAAAATAGTTAAATTATTATGGTAAAAAATTATTTCTTTGTATTCATTGTTAGTTTGTTTAAATACTCCAAATGTTATATACTTACACATTACAATTGAAAAGCGAATAATTCAAAAATAATCTTTATCCGGATACCCCAAACCAAGTTTTTATTAGATAAACCAGGAAGACTTGTCTAAAAATATTGACTATTGCCTTTAACTTCAGTTGAAATATCAACTTCTCTTAGACCATGTCACATTTTTATCAAGTCCATTTTGATCATGGCGCGAAGTAATGAAATTATTTTCTATATTTAAAAACCCCAATCAAAACTTATCCAACATAGCTAAATTCATGTATGTATAAATCGCGTTAGTTTTAGTGTTTTTTTTTTTTTTTGCTGAGTTTTGTGTTGGGGCTTGTGCTATTTGGTAAATGTTTTGTGTATTTGTAAGTTTTGAGTTTATATGCAAATATATATATTTATATATAGATATATATATTAAACTGTGATATTTAGCCGTGTTATCCAGTTACTCAAAGCTGTCAGCGTATGGTGCAATGATAATGTACAATAAGCTGTTAAAATTTGTTGTGTTGTTTGTGATTATTGTATTAGGGTTCGTCTTTGGCGAATCGTTTCTGTAATTAAACAAAACTTAAGATTAGAATGTGTTATGCTCTAAAACTTATTAGATAATTTAATGTACAAGTGCAACGTCAGCAATTTTAGGGAATATGGAATATTAAATATATTCTTAAAATACATTTGTGAATTTAACAATTTGTGAGAAATGAAAAAAAAAATTAACAAAATTGGAATTCTAAAAGGTTCACTTAACATATATTATATAAATTTATACCCAAACGGTTTCGAAACATACATATATGTCCATCCTCGAATGTCTGACAATCTAAGATGAGATTACCTTATCAAATTAATTACATAAGCTAAAAATGTAAGCATCCTGAGTTGTTTTTATAAATTGTAGATGGAACTGCACTGTTTAATTTACTTAATTTAGTTAACATCTTGGTCAGTTCTTAGATAATGATGGGACAGGGATGTATTTGTGTAATCGCTTACCATGATTCTATATTTCTCCTTGCATGCATAATCAGTTTCATCAATATCCATATAACAGTCGGATTTATATTCAGCTGGCAATGGATTGCCTTCGTATTCGCACAATTTGTGTAGGGGTCGTGCTCTAATTGAGTTTGAAGTATATTTAATATAAATATAAATTTTTTATTGGTATTTATGCAATGAAATTGAAATTTTACTTACGTGACGATTATTTTATTCATCGTAGAGGGCTTCTGTATGGGACAGTAAAAGACATCTGGCGTCTTTTTGTCGAAGACAATTTTCCTCATCATATCCTTCTCCTTGAGGATTTTCTTTTCGTTAAGAGTAGCGCGTGTGCCACATAATAATGCCGTGAAAACGAAGATTGCCAACAGATTGCTCTTCATTTTGAAAGAAGAATCTGTAATATATTTTAAAAAGAATAATATTAAAAAGCTCATTTAGAGCTCAGATCTGCCATGAGTTGTAACATATACAACATAAATGTATATAATCTTGGTGGTGTCTCGTCTACAGCTGCTCACAAAGCTCATAATGATATCATCGATATTTATACCTGACTGAGCGTTTTAAGTATCGCCCACATTAAACATATGACAACTTGTGGATGATATGTCTTGTTAGGAATTAAGGCTAAAACATTATTCCTCATTTGGATATGTATAATATGTAGTTAACAAGAGTCACAAATAACATTGTTTTAGATTTGCAATGTTTTGCTTGCTTCGAGGTGAATTATTAGAAAAGTTCGCATGCAACCTTGAATGTCTCTATACCATGATCAACAAGTCTTTAGGCCACGATTAAGACCTGTTGCCAAACAATGTTCCAATGTTTGCTACATTTATTACTATCTCTTTTATGCAAACTTTACTTTGTACATTTATTTCCACACTTGCATTGCTTAAGTTTATTTAATATATATCGCAATTTTAGATATTAGCTTAAGCAGCGAAAAAAAACGCACCTATCTCAGCTCAAACCTGACTCAAACTGTTGCTCTTTGCAACTCGTACGAGTCGAACAAACCAATGCAACCGCTAAGCAATGAAAAAGCTCTTTTACTCTTTTAGAGGGTATACACACATATACCTATGTATATGTGTGTGTGGGTATTGTTTTTACAAACCGGTTTCTTCACCATTCAAAAGAAATAAGTAACTACATACAAACATGTATAAGCATAGAAGAAGAAAGGGAGTATTAAAGCTGTTGCTGTATGTGACAGACACAGCCACATATGATATTACCTTCAATTGAAACTTAAAAGTTTTTCCAGAGTTTACGAAAGCTAATGCAAGTTAAGTAGGGTGGAACATAGTAATTTCTGAATTTTCTTTCTTAATTTTTAACTACACAGCCGCTGGCGCTAAGCGTTGAGCAAAATACGAAAATGTTCCTTAAACAAACTGAAATATTTATTAGATATTTTATAATTATTTTCAGCTTGAATTAGTTAATGAACTTGAAAGTTGAGCTCAAACCTAATTGAAGCCCGCTATTTTTAGCATCCTTTACCTGATTCTCGACATTCAAATAAAATTGCATGCATATTTAGATTAAATATCTTTCTGTCTGGAATTTTGTTTTTTTTAATTGCTGTTTTGTTTTTGTTTCTATTTTCTCAGATGCGACTTGTGTGAACGCTCTTTTTCACGGCCAACTCATCTGAAGACTCATTTTCGCTCGAATACCCACAAGCAAAATGTGGAAAAGTCGTGTGCGTCACAGCAGCCGGCTGCCAACTCGAACGACTTAGACCCTATAAATGGAGTAATCCTGCCACAATCTAATCCTGTTACAGTTGAAGTGCCTTTGCAGCAGTGAAGCTGTGGTTCCTATTTCCTGATTAAATTAAACTTTGGTCAATAAATAAAATATATGTTTCCAATGATAAATGATATGAATAATTTATGTATGTATTCAAAGAAGATAGAAAATATAATACAAATAAATGACCTCAAAAATTACTGCTAATTAAATAGTTCTTGTTTTATTTGCTTAGTCTGTCGTTATTCGAAAATTAAAGTAGAAATATTTCTGCGGCCCTTAAAGCATAGACATGCCAATTTTAATCATGTTAACTTGTATTTAAAATTTCCTTGCTTTGACGTTCTCGTTTACGTTTGTGAGCTCTGGACCGAAAATGTGTAACGAGATGAGTATGTCGTCTAAACGTTTTGTTACACGGTTCGCAGCTGAAATTGAAGGACATACGACTAAGCTAATACGTCATATAGTAAATAAACAATGTAAACCTCACCTGAAGGCACGTTCGCCAGAATGAGTGAGCATGTGATTCTTAAGTATGTAGGTGGTGGTGAAGGCCTTTCCACAGCTCTCACATGCATACGGTCGCTCATTGGTGTGTGTCCGCTCATGCTTAATCCGCGTACTATTATCCGCGAAGTAGCGATCACAATAGTGACAAGGAAAGGGACGTTCTCCGGTGTGCCTGCGCATGTGACTCTTTAATTCAGACCTAGTGCAAAAACGATCCTGGCAAATGCTGGCAGAAATTAAACATGTATTAAATCTATTGAATATTCATTTTTATATGCTTACGTGCATTCGAACTGCTTGTCCCCACGATGCCGTCTACAGTGCAAGTCGAAGGCCACACGCCCGGATATATGAATGCCGCATTCATCACAAACAAATATAAGGTTCCCGAGTCGTTTTCGACCTCGTTTATTTTTCACTATATTTTGTGGTTCTGCGATTTCGTCGTCGTTGAACTCCCTGGCTATTATTAAACCCTCATCACTCCACTCCTTGTCAGGCAGCATGTAATCTGCATTTCCATCAGGAACGCTAGCCAATACATATTGATCGTCATCAGTAAAATTTTCTATTGTTTCCAATGTTCTAACATCAAGTTCACCCTCCTGTACAATTGTGTCGTCATCTATGATGATATCGTATTCCAATAAATCTGCATGCTTGACTTGTTCCTCTATAATAATATCGTCTGCCGTCAGATTGGTTTCAGTGATCGACTCCTCATTTAGGTCGGCCTGAGTTTCAGTGTTGTTTCTGTCAACTGATTTTTCACAGCTGCTGATAGCTAGTTCCATTACGGTTGCCTTATACTCCTTGGATACTTCCTGTAGCTCATTCTCAGTTAACGCTAACAGAAGCTGCTGCTGTGCGGCAATTACCTTATCGCTGAATGCAATAGCATCGCGCAATTCAGTCTGGCAGCCAATACATATAAGTTCCGGCAAACATTTTGCATTTTCCAACTGTGTTTACGTAAATATGTATAATACACAATTTCAGCTGAGCAATATTAAAAAAATTACTTACAATTAATCCCGTTAGGACTTGAATGCTCCAAAGAACATTTTTATTTTCAAAAATTCTTAATGAGTTTTGTATGGCGGCATTTTTGCCACAGAGTCTACAGATGTTCTTGAACATTGTGTGCTTTAATCAAAACATAATTCAACAAAAACAGATATTTTTGTGCAACAGAAATATTGTAAACAATGTAGTTGCATTACAGCTGTTTTTGATAATTATTACCATTCACACAGCACAGCAACCAACGCCCACTAGTGTGGTAAAACGATTTTATGTCTGCTCACAAATGGCCATACAAAATTTTTAAATTGTATCTTGCATATTTTGTATTTTGAATGTAGGATAGCTGCAATTGAGTTATTCAATTAAATTTGTCTTCTTTTATTGTTTTATAGAAAAACCTATTTACTTTTAGAATTACATACAATACATTGCATTGAAAAATACAAACAGTTGAAAGTAGTTTGGAATAAATTTAAGATCGAATTTTATTTTAATGTATATAATGTATGTGTATATTTATTTTTTTATTTCTATTTTATATATGTATATATTTTATTATGGATACATTTATACGTTTTTAGTTCCATTATTGACTTGTTAGAAAAAAAAGCTGAGACACAAAAAAAACCAATAGTTGGAGTACTACTACATATGTATGTTTACTATTTTATTAGTTAACTCTTTGTTTTAATTTTTTGGTTTTTTTGCTCCAGGTTGCGTTCGTGCGCCCTAGATCGACAATGAGTGGCCAGGTGTGTTTGCCGTATGAAGGTCTTATTGCACAGCTCACAACTGTAAGTGGAGAATGAATAATTAAAAGATGGATGACATGAATTGTCTTCCAATGAATCCTCACCTGAAAGCACGTTCGCCGGAATGAATAAGCATGTGATTCTTAAGAATATAGGCTGTGGTAAATGCCTTGCCACAGCTTGTGCAAACATATGGTCGTTCATTTGTGTGTGTCCGCTCATGTTTCAAGCGGGTACTGTAGTCCGTGAAGCAACGGCCGCAGTACTGGCAGCCAAAGGGACGCTCTCCGGTGTGCCTTCGCATATGACGCTTCAGTTCGGAGCTGGTGCAAAAACGATCCTGGCAAACGCTGTAAATAATCAATTAATTCATATATTTATATATATTTTCATGGCCTTTCGTTAACCTACTCGCATTCGAACTGTTTGTCACCGCGATGTCGTCGACAATGTAATTCAAAGGCCATACGACCAGATATATGATTGCCACATTCATCACAAACGAATATGAGACTTCCGAGGCGTTTGCGACCTCGCTTTTTCTTTACCTCACTTTGAGCGGCGATCTCATCGTTTAGTACTCTGTCCAAAACCGCACACTCTTCATCTGAATCATTATCAGGCAGAATATAATCTTCGGTAATTGAATTTTCGTTGGCATCTTCTATAAGTTCATTTTGCTGCTGCTCATTAGTTGAATCCTCCAATGTATTAAAGGTATCGACGTCCTGTGCTTCAGCTGCCTGTCTAATTAGTTCATCATCAATGTTTATGTCGTATTCCAAAAGATCTTCATTTTGGATATGTTCCTCTATAACTATTTCCTCTTCCTCTGGTTGAATTTTTATGACCAGCTCTTTATCTGCTTCAGGTTCTTCTTCAGTAGCAGCAGTGGCTTCTGACTCCGGTTCTGAGATGATTTTATTAATTAGTCTTTGACTACTGTTGCTAGCATATTCCATGACAGCCACTTTATACTCCTCGGATACATCCTGCAGTTCTTCCTCAGTTAACGCTGATAGGAGCTGCTGTTGCGCCGCTATTACTCTTTCGCTAAATCTGATTGCCTCTCGTAATTCTGTTTGGCAACAAATGCATATTAGATCTGGCAAACAACTTGTATTTTCCAACTGCAATACATTGCCGTGAAATCATTTTTTTACATATTCGTGATTGTCAACTGATTTCAAAATAAATATTGTACTTACAATTAATCCCGTTAGGACTTGGATGCTCCACAGCATGTTTTTATTTTCAAAGATTCTTAATGATTTCTTATATGCAGCATATCTGCCACATACTCTACACATGTTTTTAAGCATTGTGTATCAATAAAAATTAAAATTAAGAGACAAAAATATTGTCTGAGCTCAACAAATAATTTGGTAAACAGCGTCGTTTAAAGCTACAGCTGTTTTTCTTAATTATTGCCATTCACATGACTGCGGAAGCTGCTTCCATCGTCTTGATTGCGGATAGCAGTGTTGTATAATGATTTCTAGCTATTAATCTGTTGTGATTTATTTGTCTGGGAGTTAATTAAAATGTTATTTTGCTCAAATGCATATAATTAAATTGTTTTTGTTTCTTATATAATTTTAATACAATTTACAATCATGTATCTCCAAAATACCGCAGAGTATAAGCCGATAGCTGTTAAATTCTTAATGGTTAATAAATGTAGACATTATTTTCTGTAAATTTAACTAATAATAAGAATAGGTTTGTTGTAATCTTATTCGGGGTGTAAAGTTTAAATTATATAAAGTGTCATTTCATTAGTCCTGAATATGTAAGCTTTCCTCATCCATTTCCAATTTCAGCTGATGGGCCGGGTCGTGCTGCATTTGTTGTTTCATCTGATATTTCTCCAAGGTACGCTTGTGAACGCCGGTACGCATATGTGTACTTAGATGAGTAGGCAACATAAAGGACTTGTCGCACAGCTCGCACCTGCAAAGGAACCAATTACATCAAGCCACATTTTCTTTATTTCACATGCTAAACTTTACCTATAGGACCGCAAGCCGGAATGTGTCAACATATGGTTTTTAAGAATGTAACCCGTGGTGAAAGCCTTGCCGCAAGTGCCACATGCATAGGGTCGCTCATTGGTGTGGGTGCGCTCATGCTTCACTCGAGTTGTGTAGTCGGAGAAGCAACGCCCACAGTACTGACAGGCAAAAGGTCGCTCTCCTGTGTGCTTACGCATGTGGCGTTTGAGTTCCGAGGTGGTGCAAAAGCATTTGTCACAGATTCTGATAGGAAAGTGGAAAACCCGTTAAATTGTTATTTTTTTAAATAAACATTTTTGATTTACTTACTCGCATTGGAAATCTTTCTCGCCCCGATGCCTACGGCAATGCAACTCGAATGCCATGCGTCCCTTTATATGATTGCCACACTGTTCACAAATGTAAACTCCACCTGCTCCTCTCCTACGCGGATCTTCGGGTTTGATCTTTGGCTTAGGCGGCAAATTGCACTTTTTTACAACATTTTCATGCTCGTATTCATCGTCGAGCACGTTGTCCAAAACGGCCACCTCGTCATCAGAATCATACAAATAAACTTCTGTGGGATCAGGCACGATAAGTTGATCCGACATGTTCTCAATTTTCACAATATTTCCATCATCATCGGCCATTAGGCACTCGTATTGCGTTTCTTCCACCAGCGAGTCATTGTCCTCTTCATCAGCCTCGATTAAATCCGTGAATTCCGGGTCAATCTCATATTTCACCTTTGTAACTGTGCCACTACTTTGCGGCAAGAGCTTGGCAAGGTCATCTTCCTCCGCTTGTTGGTAATCAGGTTCAATTTCCTGCTCAGCTTCGACTTCAGGTTCTGATTCAGCTTCGATTTCATGTTCCTCTGCTGAAGGCGTCAATGTTTCATTTCCCATTATCAGTGTTTTGTACTTCTCCGGTATTACCTCCTGTTGTTGTTGGGTGAGGCCTGCCAGTAGTTCCCGCTGTGCACTGATGCATCGGTCTCGAAATCTGATTGCGCTTGTTAGTTCGATATTGCAGCACTCGCACATTAGTTCAGGTAAGCAAGGAAAGCTTTCCAGCTTGAGTTAATAATAAATGCAGTTTAAGATAATTGGCCAAGCAGAGTCGCAGCTTACTTACCCTCAGGCCCGTCATTGTTTCTATATTGTCTAGTAGTTTTTTATTAGTTTTATCGAATATCTTAAATGATTTCTTGAAACTGGCGTATTTGCCGCACACTCGGCATGTGTTTTTTAGCCATTTATTCGGTACTTTTGCCATCCTTTCCTAATAAAAAACAATTTTTTATGAAATAATGGTGGAAATGATGCGCGGATGTGTCTCGCGTTGCCAACTATTTTTTATTTGTTTTTTTTTGCCATTCACTGTGAATGTCAACAATTGTACATTGAATTAACAGAGTTACACCGCACTTAACAGTGTTGTAAAGCACGACATGGCTAGTTTAGAATGGTAAGTTTCTCTAAAAAATATATAATTATTTGTTAATAGAAAAAAAATGTTCACGTAGGTTCTGTGCACCCCGCTGCTATCAAGTAGCTAAAAATCATTTACATGGCCATCCAACGCAGGAACATCCGCTTAAGCAGCAGACTGTCAACGTCACGGTAAGATGACAACAAACCTCCGCCCATTATAAACAATCAACTAATTTCACTTACATAGGCCGCGGACAAGAATCCGCTCAGTCTAGCCTTGGCTCTCGAAGGCACTGACCCACTGTCAAAGTTTGCACGCCAGGACCAAGAGCTTAATGATCCGCTGACCCAAATGTCAAATAACTTTGTAAGTAAACTCTCGAAGTCTTCTCATCATTTATACAATAAAATATGATTCATCTAAAATGCTGAAGTCTAAGCGTGGTAATGCAAGCGAGCCAGAGGATCACACCCTTAATTGGAGCACTCGCCGCCTTGGCATATTGAATCGCTTTACTACCAATGAGAAGCTGTCTCTATCCACCAGCTTTTTATGCACCAGCAGCACGGAAGGAGGAGGTGAAAACTGTAATGCTCACTTTAGCAATATAAATTAATGGAATGCTGTTGCTAATATTATTCAATGTCCTTCTACGACAGTCAAGGCCCAGACAGTGGTGGCCGACAAGGTCAAGTATAGACTGGAGCAGCTGGATAATTTCGACGATGGGAGTATGCGTCACATGATGGACCTTACTCAGCAAGAGTACATACAGCGCTTCGATCAGCTAAAACAGGAGCTCATTCAGTCGTGGCACAACGATCAGCGCGTCAAGGCTCTAAAGATAGCCATTCAGTGTGCAAAGATGCTATCGGACACAAGTGTGCTACAGTTCTATCCCAGCCAGTATATACTTATCACGGACATCTTGGACGTGTTTGGCAAGCTGGTCTACGAGCGTTTGCGTATAAAGGCGGAGGGTGCACCAGGTGCATCGGCTGCCCTTCTACAAAGAGAGCGCGAAGCTGCGCGTGACACCTGCCAAAATTGGTTCTATAAGATTGCCTCTATACGTGAGCTGTTACCGCGTCTCTATTTGGAAATGGCCATCTTCAAGTGCTACGAGTTGCTGGCTGCCACACAGAAGGAAGTAGAGCAAGTGCTATTGCGCCTTACAAGTCAACTACGAGGCATTGCTGATCCATTAGTATCCAGCTATGCGCGCTGCTACCTTGTACGCGTCGGAGTGCCGGTCACACGCAGCAAGGTGTATATACGTGACAACTTTACAGACCTCTTCATGATATATCCTCAGGTTGGTTAGACATACTCCATTTTACCATTGCCATTGACATCTGGTTAATTAACTCTTTTTCCGGCAGATCTTTCGTATCGTGGCTCGCTACAATTTGCATCCAGAGATAATTACGGCCGGCGCCTATTTACAGCTATATGCACCAGCTTTTGATTATATGTTGCAGTGTCTGATGCACGAAAGCGATCTTTACGCACAGGAAATGCTCAAAGAATGCAAACAGCTAAAGAACAAGTATACTACTACCGGCACCTGTATGATAACATTTCCGATTATAGTCATGATTTTGTTTTACTAGTGGCGCTATTCTCTTGTCCATACTAAACTCCTCAAAGGGGGAATTTGTTGCCGCACATGCTCACGAGTTCTTAGAGCTCATCAACAGCAGCGACACACCTGGGATTTCGAAATCACAATTATTGCGACCGCTGGGCAGTTGCCTAAGCAGTTGTGCGCCTTTGCAGGAGCAGCGCTTGGCTTTTCTGAACGCAGCCTTTCAAACAATTAACACACTTACGGATCCAAACGAATATATAAATTGTGTAGAAACCTGGGCGCCTTTTGTAGCCCAATATTTTACGGTTCGTACGAAATTTTTAATTGAATCCAATACCTAGTACCTGATTGCATTAATTTCGCATTTCAGGTACACGAAGTGAACCGTTTGCTTGGCGAACTGAATACACGAATGTGTTTGGGTAAAGCATACGAGAAGCACTATGGCCAGCTGCAAAGCATTTTAACTCGAATAATGCAAAACTATCGAAGCATTGAGCTGTTGCTGATACAACCGCATTTTCTACCCTATTTGGATCTGTTTCACAAGGAGTCGGTGCGGGTGGAGATGTGCAAGTCAATACTGTGCTACTATCGTCAAAATAGTGAGAATAGAACCAGCGATGCAGTTGTCACCAATGCACTCATGTATCTTGGCAAGATACTCAACGACTCGGTCAAGTAAAGTGAATGAAATATAAATTTCTACAGCTCATGGAAATATAATATATTTGTAGCGCACTTACTGTGGAGGATGAACGCCGTCAGATTTCTCAGCTTATTAACGGTTTCATAAATAAAGTGCATTTTGGAAAAGATTTGGAGCAACACCTTAGCTTCTACGTTGAGGGACGCGGCACCTTTAGTAATTTGGATGCAGTTTATGTAACCCTCGTGCATGCCGCCTTGAAGTTAACTATGCATGCGTCTAATCGACAAGGCACCAAATCATTGGGTTTCATCAAAGCCTGCATTGCTTATTGCTTTATAACCATTCCAAGCATTACATCTGTTAAGCAGAAAATGGATTTGTATCTACTGTGTGGACAATTAGCTCTGCGTCATTTGTGTCTCGGGCAAGGTATGGTTAATTTCAGAAAATGTTATAGTGAATTGCAAACTTAACTTTTTGTTACTATTAGCGGATGCATGCTTCGAGGCTGCCTTACAGCTAATTGACGAACTGCCGGCCTCCACTGTTGACTTCGAAGGGAAACCACGTTGCTTGGAGCGGTACCTAGTCGCGTATATATGCAATATGCTAGCCACCTTAATCGTAGTGCCCGATAGTCCTGAACAAGGTGTATTGTACTTTCTCCGCCTGCTGCTAGATATTGTCGGCAGGAGAACCTTTAAGGCGAATAGCAGTGCGCCAGCTATAATTTACTTACATGTTTTGGACATGCTTTATGTGCAAAGCTTGGAGAAATTTCCTTATCACATCGAAGGAGGTAGAACGTGCATATATGTAATATAACTCCACATGTAACAAAATCGAATCCTTTTCTTAGTGGTTTCAAATGATGCACTCTATGGTCATGATCCCAAGTTCCTAGCGGAGGTTAATAATTTGTGTGGGCAAGTCGTTGAGTCCATACTGCTGCAGCTTAAGGCCTTGGGAGCGGCTCAGCAGCAGCGCACCCAAGCCCAACTCGCAATGGAGCTGTTTACGCGTATAGTGCGCTATGCAGATCTAGAAAGGGAACCGCTGTGTCAGTTGGGAGTAAAACTATGGATACTTGCTAATAAGGCACAAGCGCAACTGGACACCGAGACCATTGTGAGTAAACCATTTAACATTATTAAAGTATTTGTTATATTATTGTGTATTTTGTATTGCAGCCTCAAACGTTGTGCAGCGTGGAGCATTTCTACAAATTAGTCAAGGATTCCTCACCAAAGCGTGCTAAAACGATTGCTAAACTGCTGTTGCGCATGCGTGACAGTCAAAACGGCTGTTAGCGACATTCACTCACTGATATTATCAAGGCGGACGAGAGTCAGTGATTTGTCGCTTAAATCGACTTTATCTTTGTTGTGCAATCAGGCTGAATTAAGACTTAAATATTTATATATGTAGACAACATGCTTGCAAAATGCATTTAGATGCGTAAGGGACTGAAATGAAAGTAACTTAATGTTTTATAAGTAGTCAAAAGAAATCCATTAAGATTTTTAATGCGTTTATTCAATTTTCGATTGCTTTAGGCCCGTTTTGCACAGCCCCTATTTATTGCAGTTAAGCTGTGCGTTACGACGTTTACATGCAGCGCTTTAATGTATATTCATTGGTTGCATAAAAAACTGTTTCAGTTATTACAATTTGATCTTTACAAACTCACAATAAGCTGCTGCATGTAAGTGTTGCATATTCTAAGGTATGAAGGTGTAAAAATATGATTTACATTGATCCATTTATGTAAAATTCTTTTCTTTTTGGTAGTTTAAAACATTTGAGGCAATTTGTCGTTTTGCTTGTGCATTTCAAAAATGGCTATATACTATGGCTGACAAACTCGAAAAATCAAATCAACAACTTAAATAAAAGCTTCACGAATACCAAGTAAATAATAATATTTATATGTTTGGGTATAAAACTACGTATTTATGGGAATATGCATATTTATATGTGATGAAATCGCGTTTGAATGTGGGTAGATTAAAAATTTGTCTCTTTGAACTCCTTGGACTGCAGTAATGGTGCCACGTTTCCATTGCCACCGCCGCCACCACTACGACCCGCATTATCAGCATCACCATCAGCATCGGATGCGGTTGGACACGCACCACCAACTGTGTAGGCCAACACAGTGGCATGATCCAGTTTGCCAGGCAACGCACTAAATGCACTGCTGTCGACGATCCGTTTGCGGGCTGCTCTGTGCTGCATGCGGTTCAGCTGCACCTCACGCTTGACCCCATCAGGGCCACTGGACAGCTTGTAAAAGAGTTCCCGCTGCTCCAGGGTTTTGCGACGTGCGGAGGTAATCATTCGCACAAAATCGATCAGCAGATGGCATAGTCGCCTTGCCGAGGCGCAGGGTGAGAAAGTTCCGTTAATGCCGTAACTAAGTAAGTCCTCCAGTCGATGGAGCGTCAGTGCATGCCGTTGCGGTCCAGTGACCAGAGGCAGGCCCAACGCCGATTTGGGAATGCGTTGGATTGGCGTTGGTGAAATTGGAGTTCCGACACCGGCGCCTACTCCATGGCGTGCTTCGATCAGCGTCTGGGAGCGCATATATTTGGGCCGGCTGGGTACTCCGTTTGGTGGGCTGCCGGCTTTTGGCTTGCGTGTTCTACAGGGCGGCGTGGCCGACGACGGATGCAAGCGAGCATAGATGGCTGAGGCACTTTTGTTCTGACGCTTCGGCGCCAGATTCCCTGTCTGCAGTTGCTGCAGCTTCACATCAGGTGTCCAGGCCTCGGCGAACTTGCCGACGACCGGATCAAAGTTGTCGCTGATGCCGTCAGAAGTGAGAAACACAATGTCTCCACGTTCGATGCAGGTCATCGAAAAGGTGAGATTGCTTAATTCGGGCTTGTTGCCATCGGCGGGTCCCAGAGCTCCCAACGCATCACGCATATCTCGCATGGAGCTAATATCATGGGATGCTTGTGTCAGTTCCCGCACACCGTACTTCTTGGAGTACACGTAGCCCAAGGAATCGCCCACATTGCAAGCGCACACCACATACTTGCCGGTTGCACCATCCAGCGGCAGAACTACAGCAATTGTTAGCGTGGAAAGTGCTCCACCCACTTCCAGTATGCAGCCGTGCCCTTCCCATAGGCTGCGCAATAGACTCACAAACAGCTCCTGTGTTGTGGTGGCTCGACACTCGTGGGCTTGCCCAAAGACGGCACGGTCCAAATAGTCCAAGCAGCCATGCACAGCGGATCGTGCAGCCAAGCGAGCGCCATCACCTTTGGAAATAGAGGAGGATGTTATTCGAAAACGAAAATGGAGATTGGGTCATAGTATAGGCAAACTTAGGCATGTAGGTAACTGGTGAAGGACATTCTTTAGACTCACCCCAATTGACGCCATCAGCCATGGCCATTGCAGCTGCATCGCCACGCACAACACAGCCATAGCAATCGGCAATGGGGTTGCCCATGGGCTCCTTGGTCAGCATGTTGTTTTCGTAGAGGGAAACCGAGATTCCGTAGGCGAAATCACAATCCATTTGCCAGTTTTGCACGCCAGCCACCGGCGTTGAGAGGGCGGTGGGTGTGGCTGCGGGTGTGCTGCTCTGATTGCTGACGGCTTCACGCAGCAGTCGTTCGCGCTCCGCGTTGCCATTGCCAGCTGCTGTGGAGGCCTCAGTCTTAGCATTCAAGAGATTCTTGTTGTTTTGATCCTGGGCAGGACTGCTGTTGCTGACCATGCTGACCACAATGGTGGTGGCTTTGCCGCCAGCGCTCTCTCTCGCTGCTGCTGATGAGGCGCTAATGCTGCTCTTTGAGTTTTTCCTGGACCGCATGCCTGAGGCGACAGTGGTTCCTCCTGAAGTACCAGTGCCTGTCGAGTTCTGATCCGTACTGCTCTGGCGCCGTGCGAACTTGTTGCTCAGCCTTGTCGATGAGCTGATCGCTGGAGCTGGTGGCGTACTCTTGCGTACGCCATACGCATCCTCGTTCTCCTGCTGCGTATCGATGAAATCAATATCATCCGCATAGCTGGCACTTAAATGCAATTTCGAGCGCTTAATGCCCGTGAGGCCTTCATCCGGGCCTGTGCAGGCGGCAGTAATGGTGTCCGGGCCGGTGTCGTAGCTGCCCAGCTTCAGCACGGGCATATCTGTGGGATTCTGACCATTGTAGATCTCTGGTCCGCCGGCCATAAACTCCCGCTCCATACGACTGTAAGATAAAAAGCTATAACTATATGCTATAAAAAAGGTCAGAGAGCACACATACCCCTCGAGATATTTGGTAATGAAGCTGCTATCGTCCTCCTCTGCATTGCCATTGACGCGCCTGCGGCCGTCGCGCGGCTCCGCTATAAAACTCAATTGTCGAAAGTACGTGGTGACCTTTTGCCGCAGCGATGGCATCTTGATGAGATGCTGCTGCTGCCGCTTGCTTTGCCTCTGAACTTTCTCTAATTGGATCTGTGTCTTAATTGATGCAGTGCTGGTGCGGGGGACTTACCGCCTCCAGTTGGAGTGCATTCACCTCATCGGCGGCAATTGTTGTGGGAGTTGCTGCCTGCAGCGGACCAGATGAGACAGAAAGAGTTTCTTATTTAATTATCAATAAATTATGCAATTAAACGAGGCGTAGTCGCCAGTTACGGCCCCAGCTAATGGCAGGATGCGCTTTTAGTAGCCGCAGGGCCTCTAAACAAGCACTACGAAGGCAGGATTGCCCAGCATAATGGAGGGGCCTCTGCCCCTCGTGAGCAGGCAAACACAACCTGAATGGGCTCTTTCAACTTGCGCTCATTTCGGATGCACGGGGATGAGAGATGTGCGGGGCAAAAGAGAAGAGAAGAGACACTGTGGCTTCCCGTTTCAAATGACGCAGCTTCTGGCTGCTTCGTATGATTAATGAACCGCGTCACTCCGTTTCGCTTGCCAAATGGCAGAGAGAATAAATGGCATATTCCTTAGTTATTCCGCTTGAATGTTGCTCAACTTTAGTTTATCTTACGGTTCATACCTGACGGGCATATACTGTTGCATATCTAACGTTCTTTTGCCAACTGATTTCAGTCTCCATCAAGATCTGCCGAATCTGGGTAGAGAATTAGGGTCTACATATCTAGATTTGGCAACAGTTATTCAAGTTATAAAAAAAGAGTTCAATTATTACTTAAGTAATCATCGATTTATAATTACATTATACTTATTATAAGCGGTAAAGCTAGTTAATAAAGTTATACTTTGGCTAAGTATTAAAGTTATTTAATGTATATTTTAGGTTATCGGAAAGCATATCAAATCTTCGGTATTAATAAATAATAAATCCACTTAAATTATGATTTGAAAAATGGTATCATAGCACGGGGCTTTCTTTGCAGCTATCAAAGGTACTGGAAATCAAGAGATAAGAGCAATATGAATTGCAACTAGCTAAGCTCTGTTTGTGCCCCACTCGCTGCATCGCAATTACGAGATTATTTGCTAAATGCTGCTCTGAAGATTAGGAATTATCTGCGACTTGTGCTTTTTATAATGCCTAACTAAAAGTTCACTTGAGATACAGTTGCATTGCGCAAGCAGCTGACCAGTTAAGCATAACTGTAGTTTGCCTAGTGGAAATGGTCTGACTAGGAAATACCGTGCTTTCATCAAATCCAGCTCTTATTATAGGAATTATGACATTCATTTTTTCAACTACAATATATACCTACATATGCTTTAATCATTTTTCTGATTTTGATGTCTAAATTTAGATACCAGAATTACCGCTAATCTTGAGTATGTAATAATAGCAAAAATTGTCTAGTTAATTTTCCTTAAACGATGCGCACAAGCAGAATTTTGTAACCGAACAACTAATTGATGGTAAACTAAATGAAAAGGCAGCAACGACAATAATTGCTGAAAGCTTTTGATGATGGACACAATTGTTTATTGTTGTTATTGTTGTGTTCTAACGATCTGTCGCATTCATTTATGACACTTCAGTGATCACTTAAAATGAGAAATTAATTATTCATTTATTAGCCAGTTCAGAGCGTAAACAACGAGGGTGCGCCTCTGTCAGAGATTCTCAAAAGTTGTGGGTAAACAAATAAATGAAATTGACAAATAAATAGAGTTACAAAATGCATACGCATATATTCTGCATACCTTGATACGAACCAGGTGGGTGACATGAGTTTACCTTTTACTGATCTGTTTCCATTTGATTAAGCAATCAAATCTGTACAGAGACCCACTGAAGTGTTTGTTGCACTTACAGGCGAGTCATTGCGGTTACGACACACTCGTTGTCCATTAGGCACGTGTCACAGCGCTGGACAATGGATCAAATATCGGATATAAGCAAAAGCAAGTGAATAAACGTAGAGAACTCACAATGATCGTCAGCAGCATGAATATATTTGAAGAGCTCACATCAAGCACAAGCTCAAGCGGCTTTTGTGTGTCAAGTGAAGAGGAAGAAGAAGAAGAAGGTGATGATGATAATGATGATGATGATGATGCTGAATCTGTTTGACATAGGAAACGTGGGAGCTGTAAGTACGAGGCATGCCACCTGGTGTCGTTCTAAACGAAATGGAGCAGAGCTGAGCAGAGCACAGCGAATATATGAATTTCAAATTGCTCTGACATTTGGGCGGATGCTGCTGTGTGGGTATTCAGTGTGTGTTGAGGTGGGTGCGGTCAGCGTTTGTGGTTGTAATCTCTTTGACTGCACATTTAATCGAAGCCTCTTGTTGTTGGCAAATTGAATTGTTTGTGGCACTGAAGTGCAACATTTCAATCAGCCAGATTGATTCCGTCTGCCAATGCGCTTGGATGCGCTTCAATGCACAGCTTGAAAGACACAAAAAATGGGGACACACACACACACACACAAATTCATACTCACACCCAGCATATGTCTGGGCAAAATGCTAACTGAATCTGGGTTAATTTGATTTTAATCGAAAAGAGCACTTGGTATGTGGGCGTGGCATGCAAACTACGCAACTCAACCTAACCACTGCACCGCCTTACGATTCTGATTGCATTTTGTGGTTCCTCAGCCCTGAGAATTTGATTAAATTACACTTCCCGTGGCTATTTTGTTATGATTGATGCGTGATCTGTCGCTAAAGTTCAAGTCAATTGCCTTCAGTCGTGCAAGGTGGCGGCGAAACCTTGGCTCGCGTTTGTTTATTTATTTGCTCAAGTCTGATCGTGAGCTGAAGATCAATGGCGGAGCAATAATTGAACTTGGAAATAATATATAATTGAATCTGTCTGCACTAAAGTTAAATTTGATTTCGATTAAGATATTGTAGGTTGCACTCAAAATTAACTTAAATACTCATTGAAGAAGAGCTCTATAAATAAAGTTGTTGTCCCTATGTAAATTATATATAAGCTATATTTGATTCATCAA
This sequence comes from Drosophila hamatofila, assembly GCA_035045345.1. Classification (NCBI taxonomy): domain Eukaryota; kingdom Metazoa; phylum Arthropoda; class Insecta; order Diptera; family Drosophilidae; genus Drosophila; species Drosophila hamatofila. The sequence goes on from JAWNPA010000020.1 coordinate 13,382,480, forward strand.
AGTTTAAAACGAAATTTTAATTTTCTGTTTGTTTTTTTTTATCATAAAGTAAGACAGTCGACTACACTGTTCTACTCTTTTAGGACTATACGTGAGTTGTGTGTTCCCAATTCCCCTACCATAAAGTTTTATCAACTTTTTTACTTGAATCCAATTGAATGCAGCGCTTTGTTAAATGTAAATTATAATGAACATTTTTAATTAAAATGGAAAAGTAAAAGAAAGAACTTTGAAGGTTTTCGGTCTGCCCGCAGCCTAGTTGTCTGCAGAAAATATTTGCTTTGGAAAAGTTTTCATTAAAGTTTATAAATAGTTAATTTAATCAAGAAAGTATAAAAAAATAGAACACTTTCCTTGCGCAACTATGCAGCAACTCAGCTCAAACTCTTTCAGTTATATTAGTTAAGAGATAGGCGGACAGTGAGATAGGTCTATAATCTATCTATACATAATCATACACAATTTTGATTAATCAAATATATATAAAGTCTACAGTACATACAGTATATATAAACTATAGAATGACACCCACTTTACTGGCATTTTTACACACTTGAAGACTAAATAATAGAGCCCTCTTTACAAGAGTTTGTAAAAGTGATCGACGAGCATTTGTTGACACGCCCCAATCGAAACTCTATTGCCCTCTCTGCCCCCTCTCCAAAATTCAACATCGAACAGAACGTAATGTAAAAGATATTCGAGGCGTGTGCCACAATATCAATCGACACTTTCGGCACAGTCCGGGGCATATTCAAGCCATCAACATTTTCAACACTCTCAGCTAATCAGGCGTGAAAATGGGAAAATTGTGCAAGAATCGAATGAGGGGGGGAAAATGGAACAAAACGGAACGGAGAAGTGTTGAAATAAATGTTCGTAAATATTATTATTTATTGTGGTATAGACTAAAATGAAAGTTCAGGCAAATGCGATTTATTGAAAGTCTGAAAATCGGAAAGACGGAATTAGTTTACAGAATGCTTCAGATACAACAACGAGCTATAAATATTCATATGATTATTTGTATTTATAGCAGCATATGGCACAAATTGAAGATCATTTCGATCCGATCAGGGTGGGCTCCGATCTTCCATATGTCTACATACGTGTCTGAATTGTTTTGGTTTTTCGATTCGCAAATACGCTTGAAAGATTTATTTGGTTTGTCTGCTATTATTTCCTTTTCTGTTAAATTTAACACATTTCCGCTTAAGTAGATAAATAATTGATGGAGTGAAGAGATTGCTCTAATTGTTTACATTTGAAAACTAATTAGTCGGGGGTAAATAGTACAGCGTTTAGATAGAGGCACAGAGTTCGTCAAGTGAGCTGCAACTAGTTGCAGCACTTGCAACCACCAGGGGCAACTGCTCATATATCATTTTTCTATAGCAACGACAGCCTTGTGGCAGCCAGCAGATTCTTTTATGTGTGTGCTGCCTTTGCTGTTGCATATTCAAAAGCTGTTGATTTAGTGCAGCGCAGCGCAACGAAGAAGAGTAAACAAACAAGCTCACAGAGATGCCACCTCACCAGGGGCAGAGGCGGGTAGGCGGGAGGGTGGTTGGGTGACTGGGGGTAGGCTGGCAGGTGTGCCACGTAGACAGATACGACAGTTAATAGCTGCAGCATTTCACCTAGCTGACAAATGTGACGACAGCTGACTGAAAGATTATGATGTCTCAAGGTGGAAGTTGCATTCATTTGAGGGTCTTGCTATAAGTCAACTGCGGCTCAAAGCGAATTGTTGGCCAAACTGTCTGCTTGTAGACAAAAGCCGTAAAAACATGCACAAGAAAGTGAAATTTTCTTCTTTTTTCGACTGTCTGTCAGCTTTTAGCATATGTTGAGTTATGTCAACTGCCAAACGAAAGCTGAAGGCCAACAATGCTGCGAGAATTCCAATATTTACCATGTTTGCTTTGGCTTAACATTTAAATCTTGCTATCTATATATTTTGGTATGTTATAGACCCTAAATATACTCTCATATCGTATGTATAGCATATTATTTAAAAATATATTCTAATATTTCTGTATACAAATGAATTATTTTAAGATTTCATCACAAAATTCCTGTCAAATTAAGCTCTGTGGAGGAGCAGGGGATAAATATTTTTAGAGCAAGTGATGTAATTTTATAAATAGATGCCAGGAAAATTTGAAATTTTAATGTAGAAACTTTTAGGTTAATCTCATCTCTACTCAATAGACAATATGATATTTGTAGATTTTTTTTGTGGTTTGTATAATATAATTTTTAAATTCATAAAAAACAATTGCAAATGCTCAAGCTGAACATATTGAAATCAGACTTTTATATACATACATTCATATATGTATGTGTGCTCATTAACATTTCTGGCTTTCAAATATACTATATATATAATATATGTATATGTATGTATATGTATATGTATATGTATGTATATGTATACTATGCGTATGTGATATGAATATTTGATGTGTTCTTTATTGTTGTACTCTACTTTGATATTGACGACTCAAATGCATTGAATAAGCTAGAATATTTATATTTAATAACGCCCATGCAAAACATATTATTACAATATAGTATACCCACGCATAAATTATATATAGTCTTATTATTTTTCACAGAACTCTTTTCTGTTCTGATAATATAGTCTTCTATATATCATAGTATACTATAGGAATATCGTTCGAAGAGAGCAAAGACAGCTCCTTCGTTCAACATATCTGGAAGTCTCTACATAAGCAGACTTCCATATTATATTCCTGAAGTAACAACTCTACATGTATAACCACATATTAGCCATATGTCTACAAAGGGTCTATAAACATTTGCATGTCGAAGTCTTTATTGCTTCTCGTTTTCTCTTTTGTATCACACGCAGCCAAATTCCATGTCCAGTTATTAAAGCCCTGCAGATTATCAGGTTTGAGCAGCTTAGGATCAGAGCCAAAGGCAAATATTTAATCAGTTGACAAGTCTCCATAATTTAGCAGCAAGGCCTAATCAGGCCTGCGGTCAGCCACTCCAATGTTGGTTCTATTTGTAGAGTCCGGCCGGAGCCAAAAAGCGCTTGAGGTTCCATTAAAATGGGACTCATTAAAATTGCATGTGATGAAAATCACACACAGTGAGAGAGAAAGAGAGAGAGCGAGAGGGGGAGTGGAAAGCAGAGAGAGGCAAAAACATACAATAGAGTTCTTTCACCTCGCTGGCATGTCTGCAGTGGAGCAACTCCATCTCCTGCTTCCTCAGCTATGCCCATTCCTTCTGTGTTTTTGGTGCCAGTCTCGGGCGTTGCTTAAATTGCCAGCTAATTGGCTTTTGAGTGTTTGTAGCGTGGTGCGTGCATTTCCTGTTACAACTGCACACACAGAAAACAATTTGCATTAATGGAAAAGCCTCCTCCTCACACACACCCCCAATATTATATGCTACATGCATCCATTATTTCAACACTTGCCACATCATTGCAATTGCAATTGCAATGCATGAAAACTGAAAGTGCGACATAAATCCATAAAGCAAATGTCATCTGTGCTCTTCTAAAAATTTCCTCGTTGCATAATACACAGCTATCTTTGTTCAGGGTTGTTCTTTGGGGGGAGGGCAGTAGGTGGAAGGTCTGTTGGGGCTGCGTGGTGGGGTCTTCCATGGGGCCCTCTCCATATTGCTTTCTGTGTCAAAAGTGCACTTTCGCATGCAATGTGACGCCGCAAAGACGTCGATGCTTTTGTTCTATCGCATGCAATAATGACGCACATATTTTTGTTGTTTAAGGGTGCACCAACCCTTGGAGACTGTTCAGGGTTGTGTGAGCTTGCGTGTGTGTGCTGGGCTTTCTCTTATCGCTCATTTCCGCTTGCATGTTTCTGTTATGTGCTTTTGGGGTCGCGCCTCTTGGCCCCATTTCTTGAGCGGGCCCCAAAAAACTTGAACGTACTCGTTAAGTTTAGTAAATACTTTAGAGAAAAGGAAAAGAAACTCAGATATGGGGCAAGGAGTCATTGGGTGAAGTCAAAACGTTTCTGGTGTCAGATGTAATGGGGTTAACATTAGTTCAAAAATATCTTAAATCAATCGATAAAGTGACACTAAAATTTAAGAGGCGTGGAGAGTTTTATTTTTTTTATAATATCAAGAGAATCATAATGATTTTTATTATTTTCAAAGGCAGCAAGTTAAAGCCAACTCATTGCCTTCAACCGTTTGAATGTTTATTCTCACACATGTAAATTTCAACCTGAAGAGTTTCTTTTTTGACAGTTCAACTTTTCTGAGAATTCCTTATTCCAAAACGAAGGCTGACTCATAACAACTTTTGTTTCTTCAAATAAATTCGTATACAAGCAAAAATTCAAACAAATATATATCAAACAGGTAAAGCAAAAATATATTTAAATTTTAGTTTGTGTGTGCTACTTTTTGACTAATATGTTTATTTATAAAGAATATATTTAAAAAATAAAAACGTGCGCTAGTTGCACAGAAAATATTCAAATTTGTTTATATTTTCAGATAAGATTATTTGATTTTAGATTTTCGAATTCTGTTTGAAAATCCATATCCACAGATACAAATAAGTAAATACATTTTAAACGTTAAATAAATAAATAATAATCTATAATAAACAAATACATTTTATAAATTTAAATGGGTTTTATATAGAAAATCAAGAAATATAAAAAAAAATATATATAAAAAAAATACATATATAATTATTTTATCTGAGTAAACATTTCTAGATGTAGCAAAAAAGTAATGTATATTCAAAGCTACCTAAACGAGAATAAACACTAACTACTCTTTTACTTTTTCTGCAGAAAAAAAATATATACGTATATATTAATCTAGACATTTGAACACCTATTCAGCTTGTTTGCCCGCCTGTGGTTAAATGAAAAGTCGACAGGCGAGCAGCAGCAGGAAATGTGAGCCGTGTAGGACTTAGTTGTATATAGGAATACCAATCTGTAGGTGAATAAATTAGGCATGGGTTCGACCAGAGGCTTGCCAGGCATACTAATAAGTCCAATAAGTGGCCGCCTTGGCGCGCCAAGCAGTCGGGAGAGTGGGTGCCGGACAAAATATTAAATTAAAACTTAATGGCAGCGTATCAAATGGAAAGAAGTCAAGGCCCGGCCAAAGAACCGCGACAAACAAAGCCAAAGCAAATGCAATTGAGAAACCTCCTCTGTCGCTCGTCGTCGTCGCTGTTTTCTGTCTGGCGTTGGCGTTGTCAAATGGCTGCCCACTGACGGCAGCTTGGACATTTCAGTGCCAGGTGCTGTGGTCTGCAATGAGTTAACTGACCTTCTCCTCTTTCCGCCTCACCTTTCTTATACCCCTGTCTAGCTCTAATTTGAGCTTCATTGGCGGGCTTAGTCATCGCGTCAGTTGGCTGACTAATCATTAGAAACGGCGCGTGCTTAGACAAAGAATCGGCTAATCGGCAAATCGACCAGTCGGTCAGCTGGAGAAACCCCGATTAACTCCTCTAACCCTGAGCACATTCAATGAACTGTTTTCTCAGCTCTGTGCAGCGGTTTTTCTGTTGTTGCTGTTCATTCAACTTAAAATCGGCAAAAATGTTTATTTTGGTTCGAGGCGCGCTTTGTGCGGCTTTCGAATCGTGCGTTGCTTTTACCTAATCGATGGCAGACGCGTAATAAAAACGATATATCTCTCTCCCTTTGTATACCCTAAGCTAAGGCCTATGGGTATTAAGCCATGATATTTGTAGTACATGAAGCGGACAATGATTGACTTTATGATAATTTGCATATGTATGTTAATAAATATGCTTAAAATGTGTGAAAATGCCATTGGTCTTATATAATTTAAGTGCGTTTAATGTAATGTTTTGGCCTACGCATAAAGATGAATAATATACTAATATATATAATATACTCAAGTCTACTTTCAGATAAGATTGAAGTTATATTTTTTCAGTTAGAGTATTTCATCTTCGTGTTAATCATATATTTCACTAGACTCTTTATGAGCTTTCTTAAATTGGTTGGCAAAGTTCGCCAACCACATGCACAGCTGCACGAAATGAATTGTGATTCGGCTTTTAAAGCCAGCTAAAAATTTGACGTACTGTAATTAAAATAATATATGGGGGTACGCGAAATTGTGTGAGAGTCTATGCTGCTGAGCTATAAAGAAACATGCTATAAGTCAAATTCTTTGAAATTAAATAAGTTCCAAAACCTGTTTTTCTGTTGATACATACACAAGTCTCATGAGATTTTAATTGAAATGATTACTAGCCAATTAAAGAAGACTATTAGAAGTTAAATTTAAGTATATATACCATAAACAATAGAGTCAATATATGAGTATAGACATATCTATGATAAAATATATACGTCTGTATAACATTTGAAATATTTGAATTCATATATAACTACCCAAAGGAATTGCTGGTAAATAGAGCTAGACAATTATATATACAAATAGATATATGTATGTATGACTCTCTTTACACACTCAATTCCCACTCAGTGTGGTAATAAAATGAAGCAAATAAAGAAATTTAATATCTCAACTGTCGTCGTTAAATTATGAGAAATGGAACACTATATATATAAGTGTATATGAAACAAGTTAAAATGCATTTCGAATGAACTCCCAAGTTGAGAGCAAATAAACGCAAACCAAACAGAAGAAGCAGTCCAAACTATACGTATCATAAAATGCCATCGAGACAACAAAGGAGCACAAGGAGCACAGCGACAGCTGTTGGGCATGAGAATGCGCCAGCTGTGGATGGAGTCAGACAGACGGGGCATCGCTTTATGCGGCATCCCCCGTCTGGGCCAGAGTCGTGGCTGTGGCTGCGGCAGTGGCAGATGACGGCGAGCTGTTGCCACTGAACCACCCAAATAAACCCAACTTCAGCAAATGTGTATAGAGCAGGGTAGTTAGTTCAGAGTTTTGCTTTTAGCCAGCTAAAAAATAAAAAGAGCCAGCAACATTCTTGGCCGAGAGCGGGCGAAAGTGATTGAATTCCAGCAAGATTCATGGCGCCACTGGAATGGCGCATCTTAAATGCGTTGCAAATATTTCAGATGCTGTCGAATACTTTCACGTCAAGTTAAAGCCAAAACATAGAACTTCAATGATAAAAGCTGAAGATAGCTGATTAAAAGATAAGTTTAGTTACAAGAACTTCAAAGAGATGAGCCAAAAGAAGAACATATGGTTTGTTAACTGCAAACAGCTTAAAGTTATTCATGAATGCTAAGGGCTTTTAATATGACTAAGTAAATTGGAAAACATAAGTTTGTTAACTAAAGTTAATTTAAAATAGTTGACTAATTAAACTGCTGAGCAAACTATCTAAAATAAGTTATCTGAATAATCTATCTATCTAAATAAGTTAGAAAAAATGCCTGACATTCTTTAGTCTGATTTAATATTTAAAAACAGTTGTTTAAATTGATTTAAGTTTTGTGATTATTTTAAAAAACTTTTATATTCTTTTTTCTTATAAAATTTTTTTTACCATTTTAAATAAAAAATAAGTTAAATAAATTTATTTGAGTTTGATTTCGAATTCTTAATATAAGTATATATATATATTTTTTTTATATCAATTATTTTTTTTTTTTTTTAATTAAAATTAAAATATTTTTTTTTTCTCATATCAATTTTTTTTCTATTAAAAACTAAAAAAATATCAATATATTAATCAAAAAATTAATTTTTTTTTGTTCTATTTATATTTTTCAAACTGAATATATATTATATTATGCTAAGAAGAATATAAGAATAAGAATATACCTAGATTTGAATAAGTCATCTCATGTTTTCGCCCAAAAGTTTGTAATTTCTATACGAAAATATTTCAAAATTTGAATATTTATTAAAATTCACTTTAGTCACCCATAAGTATATACATTTTATTTTCAACTGAAGACGTAGATGACTCAATACGTACGCAGACTCAACTGTACAACATTTAGTATACGTTATATCCTTGGTATTCCTGAGGGTGACCCCTAACTGTGTAACTGGCTTTTGGGCCACAGAACGTCTAACCATGTTGTGGGCAGCACTGAGGACACTTAATTTACAATTCATTTCCTGTTATTTTCCGCTTGACAGTTGCCGCAGTTTACACAACCGGGCGCCCAGGAATCGAGGACAGTTCTATGTTCTGGGAATAGAGTCTGCCCAAGGTATGCCTCCCACCTATAATTCGATTCGTCGCATGTCGAGCATGTTCAAATCCGTGGAGTGTGGCACCATGTCCTTATTCGTGTGCTGGCTGCCACCCGCAGCCCGCCCCCTGCATTTGATGTGGACTCTTACGTGACCCGGTGGTTGCAAAAAGCGAATTGCCTGCTGCATTTCGCATTTGCCAAAAGTTTCTTTTTGGTGCAGGAAAAACCCATCTATTTGGGCTGCACTCAAGTTTAGTAACAAGGGGAAATAAAAATGAGTAAAATTTCAGTCTGTTTTTTATTGGAAAATGGCTAGAAATATTTCCTGACAAGCGTGAAAAAAAATGTTAAAAGAGACACGACACATGGGGAAAACTAACAAATTTGCAGTTGTCGAAGAAAATTAGATGCAATTAAAAACAATTTGACACTGGAGCTCCAATTGGTTAGACGCAATTTAACAACATGTGCAATTGGACAATAACAAAAGTTAACACGCTTTTCATAATGAAATCGCAAACCGGTTATTGCAACAACAATGAAAGCTTTGCCTTTGATGCTGTTGCTGCTCTTGTTGTTGTTGTTGTTGCAGTAGCAGCTGAGATTTTGCAGCTGCCCATGAAGCAAACAGCAGGTGAATCAGAGGAAGCAGAGAATAAAAGCACATGAGAAACAAAAAACAAAGTCAGTTATAACAATGAAGACATCGGCCAAGTTGAATGACAAAAGCAACAACCACACACAAACACACATATATACATGTACAGACGCACACGACGCAAAGTGGAGCAAGACACAAAACAAAACACGACAAAAACAAAGGGCCAAAGTTGAGGGTTAACCGAGAGCATTCAAAAATCAATAGAAATAGGAAACGAACGCACTAAGGACAACATTACAAAAGCAACAGCATACAAAAATATACTTACAATAATTGTAGTTGTTGCGGCTGTAGCTGTAGTTGTTGCTGTTCTTATCGAATGCTTTTACATATGAACGTTGGCGCCACACTCACGCAGGGCCAGGGGCAGGGGCGATGGTAGTGTGTATAAATATTTGACAAGCAGAGGGTGGAATTATGTATGTTTGACTGTGTTAGTTTGTAATTTGCACTATTGGAATTTGGAGCAGTTCATGTATACTAATTGCCGTTTTGTTTATTCAAATGCCCATTAACACTAACGCTTTTCAATAAATTTTGGAAACTACCGTACACGTCCCCTCACGTTGGACTCTGAAATGTAACTGCACTCTCTCGATTAAACGACAAGGCAAGTCGATTTTGTGCAATCGCCAAAACAAATAGTTGACTGCTAACTTATTTCATTCAATTTAATGTGCACACACTGGTTTACCGATAATTAAGTGCGCTGGCATGCCTTCATATATCGATAGACGAAATTTTAATTGTAATTGTTAGATAGCATAAACTTAAATAAACTAATTTAAGTGGATATTTTAATCATTTATTAATGGTATAGTTTTGTATGCTTGGAGCTGCTATCGATAAGTTCTAGACAGTGTGACCATAAACGTTGCTTAGTTATCGATAAAGCAGCGACGGTTCATCTGTCTTCTTTAGCATTTCGCGGCGCTTACTCATATAATTTTTGCAAATAAGCGTAATTTAAGTGCTTAAAGTGTGCAAATTTTGTGAATTGTTTTTTGTTAAAGATTCTCCACACACAGGTAAGAACTAATAAGGTGTAATATTGTTTATATAGGCGCCTTAAAGAGCCATACATAGCGGCACACATACATGTAAAGTCGACCATGCGAATTTGCAAATCTGAGGTGCAAAAGCGCTATGAATTGTTGCAATTCCATTTGTTTGCGAAGATACGAATTGTTTTTTCTAGTTTTTTTGTGTTGAAAAAAAGTCCGTTAGCATTACCGGTGTGTTTCTTTTAGCGTGTGACAGTGGCAGGCCGCGAATGGCGGGCTCACACACACACACAAGCGCGTTGCGATGCGCGCAAAAAACACACACAGACACGCACGCACTCACACAGGTGAATGAACTTTTTTGCGTTGTTTTGTAATCTCGATCTCTGCCGTTTACACATGTACACAAATACATGCATACGTATGTACATGCACGCTTAGAGATGTGTGTATTTAATTGTTTGCAGTGCGTGCTAATAAAACAACTCGAGCCATTTTATTTGTTGGGCTCATGACGCGTTCCCCTGGCCCAAATCCAGTGGAGATCCTCGTTGTAATTTGCACACTTATTGAATTTGGCGCGCTCTTCTTTAACTTAATTTAATTTAATTTTTTTCAATTTTATATATATAATTTATTTTGCGAGTTCATTTACATATTTGCTTAAGCAGCAGCAGCCGCAGACAGACGCAGATGCAGCAGCAACTGTCGTTCTTAATGCTAATGAACCTGCGTTCGCTTCTTGCCAGATATTTTGTTAACCATTTAAAATTTAATAAACATTCGGCAGATGTGTCGCCTTCTGCTTTATAAATAGATCGATCGCAATTGTATTTCAAATTTTCACCAGCCCAAAAGAAATTGAACAATTTAAATGTTTTAAATAATTTTAATTAATATAATTAGGTTTTGTCTTTTGAATTTTTGTTTAAGGCAAAGCAATTGCATAAAAATACACTTGTTGGTTGTTGTTTTTCTTCTTTTTTTCCAAGTGGATGCACCTATACAAATAGAATAAGTTTTTTAAACCATAGCTTAAAGCACTCTATGAATAGTATTAATATACTTTTGATAGTTGTATTAGTCTGATCTATTTGTTAATTCAGTTTGAAAACACACAAACTTGTATAGCCAAGAATTTTGAATAGGCCCATTAAGTTTAGTTTTGAAATATGCTAGAAATTTGCTAAGCAAGCGAAATTGTTACTAGTTAAGCGTTTCAGAAGCAAAAGCCCAGTTTGGAAATTTGTAAATAAATCCCGAACTATCTCAATTCTATATAACAAATGTAGTTGTGTGTCTGTCTGTGCGTGTGTAAAGTAGTTAGGTGTAGATTAGCTAAGTATTTAAATATAATGTATACAAAAATTGCGAGTGTTTCATATACACAGAGAAATAGATAGATAATCGTAAATTTGATTTACAATATAGGTTTAAGATAAAGTTTTTGTTTTCGTTTCATAAGTATACGTATATAATATAAGAACAAGGCAATTGATTTGGTGCGGTTATCGCGTTTTGGTACATTTTCCAACACTGTCAACTGAGTAAGGGGCGCGAATTCAAAAATAATCGAAATGATTAACCGTTAAACATACAGTGTGGAAGCAGGAGAGTTAAGATCAAGGTTGTTAGTTGTTTGTTGGGAGCCGGAACAGCTTAGAGTATGTATTTGCCCTTGCCCCGGTGCTCCGCATGCCGCGTCGACGTTGAGGCGCCCGCCAGCAGGAAACTGGCGCTAGCGCCGCTGCTGCTACTGTTGGTGCTGCCGTAGCTACCATAATAGCCATCATAGCCATTGTAGCTATCATAGTTGCCATAGCCGCCGAGCGGCAGGGCGTTTAGCTAAATCATAAGAGCCGAGAATGGGTTGTAGCGCATGATCTTCGAGAGCAGGATCCACAGCACTGACGTGATGGCGCATAGCACTACGCCGCCCCAACCCAGATCCAGGCTCCACGAGGTTAGAAATACCCGGGCGCCCAGCAACGGCTTGGCCACAATAGCAACACCTCCCGGCCGGGCCACAATGCCATCGACAGTGCCGTCGTAGTCGCTGTCCAGCATGGGGCGTCCCTGCTGCCGCTTAAAGTGAATTATCATCAGCGTGAAAAGGGCAAATAGAGCTGCGAAAAGAAAGGAAATTAGTTCAGATCAAATGGATACTATTCCGGTCTCGGATTTCCGGTTGAGCTCACCTGCCAGCAGATACATAACGCCCGTAATAAGGATGGCGCTTATTTGACGCTGGCACACGCCAAAGGCGCCAACCAATGCGGCGCTGCCCAGAATGATGAGACAGACCAGTGAGCAGGATATGGACAGGTTTTGCATTCCTGTTTTGTATTTAAAACAAATTTTAATTAGCTTCGGTTTTTACTTTGTTGTATTCAAGTCGACATCATTTACAAAGGTTGACGAAACATAAAGAATGAATTGTTAAGCAAAAGCGAAAGCTACACATATAAAGCTGATTGTGTTATGGATACAAGCTCGGGATATAAGCTGATTGTGTTATGGATAGAAGCATGAGATTATGTCAGATATAATTATTATTGAGAGATATGTTCAGATGACTAAGGATGCTAAAATGTCTAGAGTATTTATATTCTATACTTTATATCTTTTAATAGTTAGGCTTTACTCTGCGAAGAGCACATTCGATATTTACCTATTTCTATCTTTTCGCTCTTCAATGTCGCCCAAGAGCTTTAAATCCATCTGGCACGTGCCATTAATTTCAACACATAATACTCGCAATCAAAACACTAGTAAAACCAATTACTCCATGCGCTACACTAACTGTGCCAATTAAAAGCCCACCGCGGCAAGCTTTAGAACTAACTCGTCCAAAAACCAAAGTGGCAATTGCGATTTACAATGCCTGCAGGAGGTGGGTTGGTTGAGCACCACCAACCCAAACCCCAACCACACAATGACCTATTTTTTTGTGTTCTTGTACGTGCGCAAGAAGAATGAACGAACGTGGAGAGCCGCCTGGGGTCGGGGGACACACGTGTGTGGTTCGATATCGACAATGGTCTGGCATTAAACCTAGGAACTGCTGGTAATTACTATATGCATTTGATGTCATTGCCTGGGTGGATTCACGGACGTTTATTGTACCCATTTCTGGTATTTGTTGCTCTTTCGCCTTTTATACCCACTGTGTGTGGTTTAATACGGGGTAATATGATATTCTAGAAATTTATGTAACCAAGCAGAGTAAGACTTTTATTAGACTTTTATCAGAGGCGTCTATTTACTGTTTTTAAGAGACGTATATAAATAGCGATATATGTATATAACTATTGGTTTCGATATATTCACACTATAAGCTATTCTTACAATGTACAGTTCGCAGCTTTTAAAACCGGGCTGTATGTAGGGTATCTAGCATTCTGGCACACCCGTCTAGGGCTCGCTTGCTTTCTGCTTAATGTACTCAAAAGGATTTGCAACAATTTTGGAATCCTTCTCGATTGGGGATTTGTGTTAATGACTTGTGAAAGGTGCGGGCAGCGTGAGGTGAGGCGAGGCGATGCCGCTTTAAGCCACTGCGTGTGAATCAGTGATCCAGATAAATGGATATATATACAAATGTATGTGCTGTGACAGTTGCGGCTGGACAGTAAGCTAGTCATTTGGCTGTGATTCGAATTGCGAAAAATACGAGTAAAATGTGTTGTTATTTTTTATATTTTTTTTGTTGCGGTTCTCTACGGTCTCGCTACATACATCGAAAGTGACGTCTAGGGCACAATCTCTACAAAAGTTGTTGGATTTCGGTTGTGGGAACCAGGGATTTATTTGTGGACTCAAATAAGATTAAGCGATAAACTATTATGTTATTAAGCTATTGTAATTATAAAAGCATTTCAAAAATCAAAAAAACAAAAAATACTAGAATATTACTATATATTTAATACATATATATAATACAACCTAATATTTTGCCATATACAAATCATAGAATGTTTCTTTTCCATTGCAGTTAACTTCACAAGGAACGCTAAAATGTCCGCTGAAGCTGAAGCAATTGTCACGGCCGGTGCTGCCGATGCAGCGCCAGAGAAAACAGCTAATGAGCCCGTTGCTGCGGACACCACGCCCGATAAGCAGCCTTCAGAAGTTGCTTTAAATCCGGAGCAAATACGTGCCGAAAAAATCTTGAGGGGCAAAGAGTTATTCAGTCAGGGATCACGTAACTTTCTAGTGAAAAGCTACGACGAGGCAGCCGATGAGCTGAGTCAGGTGTGCCAGCTATACGAAGAAGTTTACGGCGAACTGGCCGATGAGTTGGGACAGCCATTGCTACTGTGAGTAGTTCGATAATACAGAAATCAGATCGGAATAACTAACATGTATTTCTATCTTATTTGCAGATATGCAAAGGCTCTGATTGCGATGGCACTAGATGAGAACAAAGTGATCGATGTGCCCGATGAGGCGGCTGATGATGATGATGAGGATGTGGACGAAGATGAGGATGAAGAGGGCGAGGCCAATGGAGTTAAGCCAGCGGTGGCTAAGGCAAATGGTGATGCAAATGGCAAAAAACTGGACAGCATTAAAGAAGGTGCTGCCGACGAGGCCGATTCCACAGGCGATGCCGACCAGGCTAAGTCAGATGTTGGGGGCTCCAAGCCACCCACGGGAGTAGATGAAGTAAGCAGCAGCAACAGTAATTCTGCAGCATCTAACACCGAAGATGAGCGTCCAAGCACCTCCAATGGGGAAGTGACTCCAAGTACCAGCAACGGCGCACCAGGCTCCATGGATGTGGACCAGGCCGAGGAAGAAAACGAGGATGCCGAAGGTGTCAGTGGTAGCTTGCAGTTGGCCTGGGAGATACTCGAGGCGGCGGCGAAGATATTCTCGCGACAGGGCCTCAGCGGTTTGCCTTACCTGGCTGACGTGCAAACCGAACTGGCCAATATTGAATTTGAGAATGGAATTCTGGATTCTGCTCGCGATGATTATGGTAATAATTTTAACTAATTGAAAGTTGAATCTGTGATTAACTTGTATACGACTTGCAGATAAAGCACTGAAGATACACGCAGAGCTGCCGAATAGAAATCGCCGTGCACTGGCTGAGCTGCACTACAAGATCGGGCTGACTCATCTCATGCAGCAGCAGAACAAGGAGGGCGCCGGTGCTTTGCGCAATTCCAGTGTGCTTATCGAGGAGGAAATTGCCGAAATCAAGAAAAAGGAGAATCCAACTGAGCGTGATAAGAGCAACATGCTGGACTTGGAAGAGACTAGACAGGAGATTCTGGTCAAGATTCAGGAGATTGAAGAAACACAGGCGCAGGTGAGTTACAATAAAGGAAGACTTTAGCCAATACTAAATTAATCATTTCAGACCATTGCTGAGGTCCGTGCCGCCTTGGACAGCTACATCAAGCCAATGAGCAGCAGCAGCAGCAGCAACGCCGGTGGAGATGCAGCTGCCTCATCATCGACAGCAGCCGCAGCAGCTGGTGGCAGCGTCGCTGCAAATGGAGCTCCATCAAGCTCGTCCTCGGCAGCAACGTCGGCTGCTTCTTCGTCGGCCATCAGCAGCAGTTCGGCCAAGCCCACAGATATTACGCATCTGATCAAACGCAAGAAGCCCGAGGAACCTAGCTCGGAGGCCGAAGCTCTCTGTTCGCCGGCCAAGCGTGCTGCTGTGTAGACATTGCTCAGAGACTGCACATTCCAGCTGTAGACACACTCAAACACACACACACACACATACAAACACAAACACAAACAGCAACACAAACACCAATACATCAACTACTTAAAACTCACACATATATACGTAAACACACACACACTCAAGCTTATCCTATCCCAAGCCTCGTCCTATTTAAGAATATGCTATTTGTTTTTGATGTTCACAACAACCATTTTCCATAAGTCTGTAAGATTACAATCACAACTAGTGCTAAGTGCGTACATAAAATAATGTTTTTATACTATTTAAAAGAAACAAAAAGATCGAGAGCAAAACGAATGAATTAATAATAAAAACAAAATTGCCTCACAACCCAAAAGTTGTTAATTAGTACAAAAATGTGTCCAAACTAAAGTTTCTGTGAGTCTAGTAAGAGTCTAGAGGTAAGAGCTGTTTGGAAATTCGGCTCTGGGGCTGGATTGCGCCACAATACGTACTCAGATGGGGCTGCAGTGTGATGACCTGTGACTCACTGTGCTGCCAATCGTTGCGCTGCTCCTCGCCGCGCGCATTCTCCATGGATCCGGCCAGGTAGTTGACACACGGTGGCGCACCGCGCGGGAATTTCGGATTGCGGCGCAGCTCTTGTAGCTGATTTATGGGCAGATCGATGCATAGCGTCCAGATGCCGCCGTGCATGGGTACCAGAAAAACAGAGTCGCGTCGAAATCGATGGTCAGCTAGAAAGTAGTTGAAAATGCATTTAGATCAGAATTTATTATTGTCGATAGTGAGTTTATTTAGAGTTTTCTGACTTGCCTCTTTTATCTGGCTTGAGCATGGCCACCTTTTCATCCAAAAGCCACTCCAGATGCAGGCCCGACCGGTTCGAGTAACGATCCAGACTATTGCGATCCCACGTCACGTGCTCCCAGTGGTCAGTCATTATGGCAGCGCAGAGCATGGCGGTGGCGCTGGTGGTCATTAGTAATGTGACGAAGAGGAACAGCACAGGTGGGGGACCCATGCAGCAGCTGGAGCAGCAGGCGCTTGCTCCGTTTCCACTGCCCATGCCCAAGCCGTCCATGTGTGAGCTGAGTGATGTGGATGTGTCCAAAGCAGCGGCACCGGCACTGCCACTTCCTCTGCGCTGTATAACCTTGGCGCAGCTGTTCTGTCGGAGTAGGATGCTGTTGCTCCTCCTCAGGCTCTCGACGGCGGCAGCTGCTGCTGCTGTGGTCGCTGCGTTGCTGGTCGCGTCGAACTGCAAAGAGCCGCCGACAACGGACGAGGGATGCTCATAAATGCTATTGTGCCGGCTGGGCGCAAAATAGTAGCATGTGGTCTGTCGGGGCGTGATATCCGCTAGCTCCGGTCCACCTGGCAGCTCCTCATTGCTGCTGGAGTAGACAATCGATTGCTTGAACTGATTAGAGTAACAGTTCTGCTTGAAGGACTGCGAGGACTGCTGCGGCGGCGGCGTTGGCGATTGCTGCTGCACGTAGAGCGCCTCGTAGTCACAGTGATGCGGATTGCGATAGATGACGGGCCAGGACCGTGTCGTCTTCGAGTTGTGGCTGTACCTATTGGTCGTGTTCGATGTGCTTGGATTTTGTGCAGATGCCACAGCGTTTGTGGCAGCGGCGCACCGCTCCTCCACCAGCGGGGTCAGTTCGTTGGGCACCTCAATCTCGCCTAGCGCCTGTTGTTGCTGCAATTGTTGCTGCTCCTGCTCCAGCTGTTGTTGCTGCTGATGCTGCTCCTGCTGTTGCTGCTCGTCTAGTTGGGTGGTTGTTGCTAGCTGGCGCTGCAGCACACTCTTGCTGGCGCCGCTGCCACTGGCTGGTTCCGCAGTTATCAAACTGAAGTCCTCCTCCTCGACCAGAGTGACGCCGCCCGCGGCCAAGCCTAAGCCTGGCGAGAAAATGGTGTTAGACGTCGGCTGTGAGCGGCTGCGCAGCAGCGTAATGTGTTTGTTGGGTGCATCATGTTGTTGTTGCTGTTGCTGTTGCTGCTGCTGCTGCTGGAGCTGGCTGACGCTGGTGGGCGATGTGATGCTCACTTCTGGCACACATCGGGCCGTCACCTTGTAGCGACTGCCGCTGCCAACGCTGACGCCAACGCCGACGCCGACGCCGACAGCGCTGCCAGCGCCCTTGGCACGCATCAGTCATAAATCGGAGCTGTCGCGCTTTTTGATCTTGTTCAAGCTCATGTGGTTCGTGGTGGTTTGGTGGTGGTTGTGGCTGTGGTGGTTGCTTGCTTGCTTGCTTGATTGGATGTTCAGATGGATGCTATTGAAGGTGTTGCTGTTGTTCTTGTTGTTCTTGTATCTGTTGTAGCTGTTGTTGCTTTGACTAAATTGAGTGCGGCGCCTAAAAGTCTACTATGCAAAATGTAATTTTCGCTTGTGCCACAAAAGGAAACTACTAGCGGCGTTTGTTTGTTGTTGTTTGCTTGATTGTTTGTTTGTTTGTTTGTTTGTTTACTGTTTGCTGCAACAGGCTCGTTGGAATATACCAATTTACAGTTATGTTTGGTTTGTTTGTTTGCTTTTTTCAATACTGTTTTGTTATGGTTATTATTTGTATTTGCTTTTTGTTTTTTTTTTTTTTGTTTCTGATGATTTCTCTCTACGTTTTACAAATTTTTTTTGATTAGCTTGAAGCTCTAAAAAAGAAGTAGAGAAAACAAATGTACAACATGAGTTTTGAAGAAGTTGAGATAGAGAGAGAGAGAAATAGATAGATAGATAGTCGAAATACAAAGTATACAGATAAAACAACTAATTACTTATATGTAGATCAATTTATACTAATATTAATATTACTGCGTGCAACAATGAAACAGTTAAAGCAACATTTACTAAGTTCGATATGGGATGCATACACATTGCATTAAGGTAATAGTAACAGTAAAAGTATATGTTTATAAATGTTGATAGATTTAAATGTATATTATAAACGGTTTGGTGTTTTGGTATTTTGTTCAGATTGTAACTAGAATTGCGAAATACTTTAAAATATCTCCGCATATATATACCAATACGAATCTGCAAATGAAATAATCATAAAAATCATATGAAATTAACATAAAAGAGCAAAAAAAAAAATTTTTTTTGTAAATTAAAGATAAAATAGTTTTTCTAAACTGCAGTACTTAGCTTTAACAATTCATGCTACTCCTGAGCAATGAATCCGCTTTTAAATTATTATAAGAAACAAGTTATTCATTCCAGCAAGATGTTGGTTTCAACTGCGGATTCAGCAGATGAAATAGTCAAATTCTGCATTATTATAGTCTGATTCGTAGTTATCTAGATATTTCTTTGAAATAATAGATTATAATAATAAGGTAATAAGAAAAGGAGATATTCTCTATGAAGATAATCTCTACTAGAAAATTGTTCATTATTATCACATTTAAATAAGTTTCTAAAGAAAAAAAAAATTAAACTAAATTCATATAAAAAAAGTAAAATTTTGTAAAATATTTAAACTAAAATATGCAATATCCAATTTCCAAAAAGTTTCAGCAGAGAGACCAAAAGACAGATTAGCCTGTCGGACTATCAAAGCATCTGGCTCACTAATCAAAAATGATTCATGAGTAACACGAAGATAACAAATGCAAATTGCATTTTCCTTCGGCTTTTATGGGCTGTCTACGATATGAATAATACGAAGCATAATTGCATTTGCAATTCCAAGCACAATGACCCGAAACAAATTCAATTTTATGCTGCTCACACCCGGAATTCCGAATGCTCCTCAGACATGGCCTGACTCCACCCGACCTTTGCCGACCCGGTCCGACCCGTGGCCCAGCTCGAGACCAAAAAATGTTTGCTGCATTTTGCATGGCCGCCGCACAACCTCAACGCCAAGCGGAAGTCCGACTGGCTGGCAAGTGGAGGTGGCTTAGCTGCAACCGTTGCCGCAATTCAAATTTTGGCCAGGCCATAAAAAAAGGTAGGAGCATTCATTTTCGCCGGATACTTAGCCACACACATTTATGCAGCAGGTGCAGTAGATTCGCATGTTCAGCTCCAACCGTATATCATAGCCATATATCTCCGCATTCCGCATTCCGCATGCCATTTGCATTACTTTATACGGCGGTCAGCAGCTGGAATGCCGCAACTGCGGTTTCCTTGGCGTTTTTCATTAAACTAAATGAAACTATTTGCGGTGCTCGAAAACGAACTAACTACGATTTTAATATATATTTTATATTTGCATTTTGTTTTATTTAGATTCAAAGCGGATTTTTTGTAAATAATGAATTTCAAATATTGCTCGAGGCTTTTCCAGTCATACGCTAACCATTTTATTATAAATTAAAATTGTAATTAATAATATTATTTCGAAAATCCCTGGAGCTATTTGATATCAATTCAGAAAAGATAGACAGTTAATCAGCTGGATCAACTTGATTAGTTTAGGGAAATAGAAAATTATTCATAAAGAGCTTGATGCTACAAATGTCGTACTTAAGATTTCTGAGGTAAAAGAGAGAGAAAAATATACGAGTAAGGCAAGATTGTCTCGGTAGTTGAAATTGATCAAGGACATATGTATGTATGTACTTTATTGTTCCGGCCACGCCTCAATTTACCTTTTACAACCCTTCAACTCAAACATTTCATTCCGATCTTATCTAGTTCCCGCTCAGTACAGGGTATTTTCCAGTCGGCTACTTATTGGCTTCAAACTTTCTTTATTTTTCTCCGCTTAATGCCATTTAAGACATCTTTTTATTTTATATTTCGAAATGAAACGAGAATTAATTATGTCCACTCGTTTGCTGTCGGCTTATATTCTTGTTCATCTGTCAAATTGACATGAGATTTTATTGTACTAGCTATTTAGCTTGGTTCATAAGCCATAGTTTGCAGCTGGCACCATTCGAGCGGCATATTTAAAATAGTTTCTATTATTTATATCGCTATAAATTATTACGGATTGCCGCAAGAGTCCGTCTAGTTGGGTAATGTCGTCCTGGCCCGTTAGGCTGCTGTGTACGTGACTTTCAGTGTAGATTGCGACAAGTGTCTTTACAGGACATATCTCTCTGAGAGTTCTCTGCTCGAACAGTTTGATAAATTTTTAATGGAAACAAAATAAAGTGGCATGCAAATCTGTTGGTTGCATAATTGATATGCCAATAGACTAGGTGTGGCTTTGTCTTTATTGTCATGATCATCCTCAACCCCGAGGCTAATTGGAATCTTGACAGGATTTTAATTAACACACATGCTGAACGAACGGCAGCTGTGGCTGAGTCGCCGTTGATTGTGTTTTGTTCCCCGATGTTAGACAAAACTTGATTGTCAATATTGTAATGTTCAGAAGAGTTTGCCAACGGGCACCAGGAGCCGCCTGCAAGCCCGCTCTGAAGTTGCTTCAACGTCACAGGCTCTCAGCAATGCAATCAGGACTTAACATACTCACACAAATGTTTAGGTGTATGCTTGAGTGTGTTTCCTAAAGTTTATAGTTGCCCCCGATACTTCACGCAGTCCAGGAGAACTTTGTCCTTCTCCGGTTCCAGTTGCAAAAGTTAGGAGCAGCTTAACGCATTTTCCCTTCTAATAAGGAAATGGTATACAAACTTTTCCACAACAACGAAGCCATAGATGCCATGCCAGAAAGTCTTCCACAATTAAAATAGTTGTAAGAATTACAATTAAATTTAAATTAAATTTTATTAATTATAGAATTTATTCATTAACATTTAATTGGCGTTAGCTTAGAAATGTTTTGTAATTATACCACAAAGTTAGTTTTTTTCCATTGCTCTTTCAAGTATAATTACGGGTATATAGACTTAATCAATGCAAGCTAGTCGCTCATATAAGATTTCCATCTCAAAAAGATGCTTGGGTCGAAAACTGCATTTGATTTATATATATACACATATATCAATAAAAGGTAAATATTATCAAATTCGAAGTATTGAGCAAAACCTAAGTTTTATTAGCAAATATATTAAATTTATATACATATATATATATATATATATATATATATATATATATATATATATATATATATATATATATATATATATATATATATATATATATATATATATATATATATATATATATATATATATATATATATATATATATATATATATATATATATATATATATATATATATATATATATATATATATATATATATAATACATATATCGAAATAGCAAGAATCTTACTATTACTATATTATTATTCACAGTCAGTCAACTTTTTGAAAATCAAAAAAATTAAATATA
This sequence comes from Drosophila hamatofila, assembly GCA_035045345.1. Taxonomy (NCBI): domain Eukaryota; kingdom Metazoa; phylum Arthropoda; class Insecta; order Diptera; family Drosophilidae; genus Drosophila; species Drosophila hamatofila. Next base: position 13,404,264 of record JAWNPA010000020.1, read on the forward strand.
TTTGAATTAGAATTTTGTAACGAAATTTCTACTCTATTTATATATCTAAAAGTAATAATCATTGACTGCTGAACATCCAGAGAAATATACAATAAACATAATACAAATAAAATGATACAAATTTGCAAATAATTGCAAATAATTGTATGCAATATACAAATACCTTAATTTAATTAGCGCTATTCATTAAGTAATAAAAGCAATATATATTTTACACTAACGAATCATTCACCGAAAAAATACAAAAATAATAATGTAAAAAATACTATTGAAATCCTTTTATATTAATCGCTTTGAAAGAGACATAATGGGTTGGCTTTTAAACCCTTGGGGCGTTGCAGCTGGATCCACTTTGAACAACATGTGTAACAATTGCCGGGAGACTTAACTTCTCTTATTTTTTTTTTTCAAGTACTGCGACATTTTATGCATGTAATTAAAATGGCACTTTATTACACACAGACACACACACACACACACACACACACACACACACACACACACACACACACACCTACTCACAGACATACACACTTATGCAAGTGACAGGCGAGCTGATTGCGCATTTGTTATTGTTGTTGTTGCTGCTGTTGCTGCTGTTACTGTTGTTGTTGCTGTGGCAACGCTGTTGCCTTGACAATTAACGGCGGCCCAACAATTTTTCTTGTTCTGCTTACTAGCCCCAGCTGGCCCTTTTCCCCCATCCTTATGCCCCAGCCACTGCCCATCCTTATCCACCCAAAAGGGGTCACCGTGAATTGGCCGAGGCAGACAAAGTCACTATTTCAGGCGCCCCTAGTCACGTCCATGACTCTTCCTACAGCTACCCTGCCTAGTCGCATTGCAAATGACGCAATGCAAATTTATATTTTGAAAGCGTAAAATTCATTGCCTACTTTCGGGCGTCGCAGCCCCGAAACTTTTGTTAATACGCCTCGACAGCACTTTCTTGCACTTTCAATTTGAGCACCGACTCGCAGAGGCTGTCTCATCTGACTGCACGTTCAACCGAGAGCAAGTTCCAAGGCTCGCTTAAGTTGTTGCCAAGTTATTTATTTAGTCTGTTAGCCGTTTCTCAAGCAACGCATAAAAAATGGTTTGCCTGCAAATTGCCAAGTTAATTAAAACTTATTTCATGCAATTTCCAGTTAATTATGTGCATAAGTTGGCCTACGGGAATCTTTAGGGTAGAAGTGGGCTTATTTTTAGTACTAAGTGCATGATACTTCAAGTGGGTTTGCAGCAAAATATTTCTCTTGCTCGTGTTGTTGCATTTAAAATTAAAATTTAAACTAATCGGATTAATATTTGCAATGGATAATTGAAATATAAATAATGAAAAGATTAAAATAGATAGTCAGCTTCAACCCTCTCGCTCTCTCAACTATTTAGAACTAAGTAAGAGTAGCCAGGTGATGTTTCAATAGTAAGCACGATATAACTTAGAGGCTATTCAAATATATATGTAAAGACAGAGACGCTGACTTTTTGTTATTATCGCTTAGAGGCAACAAAATACAAATACAAGACCGCGAGCCTGCCTATTAATTATATATACACAGATATATACATATAGTAAAATTTCAGGCTTCTAGCTATTTCTGCTTGTTATCATTAATCCTAGCGTCTATAAATCAGACGGACTTTATAAATACTAAATATAGAGCAAAAACAAAATTTTTTTTTTTATTCTTTTTATACACTGAACCCAGTGAAAACGGGAATTCAGGGCATAATGGTTTTGTTAAAATGAATGTAACAGGCAAAAGGAGACGAGGTAGACTTCATAAAATATATATATTCTTGATTAAATATTAGAGACTTGGGTTCTGGCAAATATATACTCATGAATCTCATTATCACATTCTGAAAGTTTGATTACGAAAGTCCATATGCAAGAAAAGTTATTCAACAAATAAGTTTCCATAACATATTCCAAATAGTAGGACGGGCGCAGTCGCTGCGTCAACTGCGCAGTTAGCAGAGCACGTACCCATGCGTGCGTGCGTTTGTGTGTGTGCTGCTGTTTCTTATGTATGCAGAAAAGATGTGAATTATTTCGTACATAAGTTCTTCAAAGGGTTCAGGGAATTTCATTGCGAAGCAATCTCGACTAGAGCACTCTTCCTTGTGACGTATACCTTAGACCAATTATTATTTTTTTTAAATAAAAATATCAAAAAGCTTAAATTCACATTGAAGGAGCTGCAAAAGTACAAATATATTTCTACAAATATATATATATATAGACTGCTCAGTTGACAAGTAAATATTGTCAAAGCAATATTTGTAAACAGCTTAAACTCTTAGCACAACTAAAAGCATTTATGCTACGTCGTTTACAAAAGCATCAAACCATTAAATTTATCAAATTTGCAGCAAATGCGATATTTGATAATATATTCCATGCAAAATCTAATATATGTACATATATGCATTTGGCCTAAATAAATAGTTTGACTGTTGAGGGACTTACGTTAGGAGACAAACATTTGTATGAAAAGTGTTTTCATGGCAATGGTTCTAGTAAAGTAAACAAGAGCAATAACTAGTTAAAAGCAGTTTGTTTTACGAACACACACACACACACACACACACTTACACACACACATATATAGAGAATAGATATTTGCTGCCAACAGACAATCATTTCATTGGTGTGGGTGTGTCTATGCTTCTCTCTCGATGTGTGTGTGTGGTGCTAACTGTGTCATAGCAGTTCGAGTGGTGCAAAAGGTGGCCATTAAATTTAAGTGGCCATTGGTTGCACTCGAGCTTGCTCGGCAGTGGCAAGAGGCAGCAATAAAATGTGACGACGCAAATTGCGAACTAATTGCAGGCTTAGAGAGCAGCGGCATCTGAAGGGTATTCGAGTTTCGTAATTGTCGATTTGCAGCAGCAGCCAGCTGTGCGCTAAGTCAATTCTTGGCCAGCTGCCTGTCAGTGGAGTTGTCAGTGGCACTTCCGCCGCCCGTTTGTCGGGCGCACAACGCGTCGTATGCGCAACGTAAAACGTGAAATGAAATTTGGCGAATGCTGCCAAAAATAAACGCATTCAAGGCCGTCATTTGTGCACTTATTTTTTTTCTCTCTCTCTCTCTCTCTTCCTCGATTATTTATAACTAACTGGCGCCCTACATAAGAATTTATGCGTTTTTTAACTATGGGCGCCTAGTTTTCGATTTGCCGTCTGCTTCCGCAAAAACCAAACCAGGACGCAAAGTCTCAAGCCTCAAGCCTCAAGGCCAAAGCCAAACGCAAAGCCAAAGCCAAATCTAAAGTCGTAAAGTTTGTCAGAGTTTTGCTTAATGCGCAGGCAGCATGAACATTTTTATGGCATCCGAACTCAGAGGGACGGACGCTCGATAATCTTCCCCTTCTTAAAGCATATTAATAGGGAATGTGACTATAAGAATTTTATGATGACACATTGATGGACAACGAAGCTGGAAACTAAAAAAAAAAAACAGCTAAAACTGAATAGCAAAGGAATTTAGCTTAATTTGTTTCACACTGCACAATACTTGCTGATATCCTTTTTAAAAGGAATATTAAAGAAATGTTATATTTAGTTTCAGTAAATGTGAAAGCCCCATATAGATAACCTTTCTTTGGATCTTACGTAACACTTGCGTCAAACCCTTTGTAATTGCAAAATTAGCCTGAAATGCATTTCTAATCAAACAAAGTGCCTATGATGAAGCAGTCCGATTGGCAATGATTTGCAGTTCATTAGGTAAAATTTCGAGCTGGTCAGAGGACATATGTCATTTGGGAATGCACCTGCTGTATTGCAGAGCTCAACTGAGTTTTGACTGTGAATCACATTGGTATTTTGTGTGTCTCTGTGTGTTTGTATCTAGCGATGATGTCAAAGCCTCTGTTATGCGGGTCAATTTGAAAAAATTGTTGTGCCTATAGCCAAGATATGTCAAGGCAGCGGCAACAGAGGGGGGAAATGAGAGTCTGTCGACACTGACAGCATTGTCAGCACTGCCCCCAAGCAGTGGAACTGACCCCACTGTCAAACAGCCTCTGCTGTTTCTTTGTCTTGCTTCTTTACTCTGTGAAGGATTAGGCCTCCTGCGGCTCGTGCTGCTAGCTAGGCTCTTTGGCCTGCATTCGAAATTTAAGAGCCCAAGGCCACTAAATGACAAATTGAATATAAATATTTAAGCTCCCTGCCAAATGATGCAGCAAAAATTTCTGAAGTTTGCTAAATTTGTTGTTGGTTTCGTAACATTATCGACCAATCGTTGGCAAAGCCAATTTCGCAGTTGACTTAGGACCTTATGTATTAAATATAAATCATATTACACGCCATATGTATACACACACACACACAACGCACACACATACTCACGCGAATTCTCGCCATTTAGCTACAATTTTTTATAGCGCAAAATTGCGCATACGACACGTTGACAGCAATCGAACTGGGTGGATTATATTATTTAAAGCAAAACTTTTCCATATGCAAGCCGAACAGGCTACAAGTGTGTGCCTGTGTGTGTGTGCGTGTGTGGCACTAAAACAAATGGCATTGCATTTTTGTAGAACGAGCAACACATTAATATTCAAACATCTCTCGGTTTGTGCACGCTTTGCCTGATATCGGCTGAGTATATATATAGTATAGCCGAGCTGATTGCATATCTGTCTGTTGGCATGGAAAAAACAATTTCGAAGCTCATTTGTTTTCTGTTTTATCTAACGCAGCAATTTGAGCAATTTGCTTAAACCGTTTTCAAGCGCAGCCAAGTTGAATCGATTTGCGAAATGGCCGCGCACTTAGCTAATATTTATGGCTCTGTTAAATGAAATTATATCTTAATGTCCGCATGTATAAGGAAGCTTTGGATTAATGCAAACTGAGTTATTGGGCTGAAGCTTAGAAATATTTATGGAAGTTCAGTTAGTCTAGGACAGTATAGACATGAAAAATCCTCTAGAATTTGTTCAAATTTCTGGCCAACTTTAATTGAAAAGTTAGGTATTGTTATATACTTATAAACATTTATTTAAGCCAAAAGTTTTTCCTCTTGCACTCAACTACTTGAACAGCTGCCATGCCAGCTGAACTAGAAGTTTGCTTTACATGCACAAATATCACGTATACGCAGTGTAGGCAAACATAGGAAAACTCAATAACTTCGTCCAGCAGCAAAAAGTGTGCTGGCCAAAATGGACGCTATGCTACGTTTTTGTGCACCAAATGCCAGAAGTTCGGCTTAAGCCATCGATTGTACGGAAATTCGATAAACAACGCCACTGAAATTGGCTTTTGCCCAGATCGGTGACCCTGTTGGCCGCCCTCGTTGGCCTTTGCATGTCGCGTGCCCATAAACCTAATCAGCATTGCAATTGCGAGTTGTGAGCCTGGCAAACTGGCAACCTGGCAGACAGCAACAATTAGAACGCCCGGCTGCATAATTTTGCATAAATTCTGACTTTTTGATGCCATGGGACAAGGCGACTTCCTGCCAAATGCCAAACTCGGAGACATTAGGTACGCTGCGTCTGCTGCTGAGAGCTTCCGAGTCCTCGATTCTGTTTGAATAGTGCGAAAGTTTCCTGTCAGACGCAGGAGCCAAGTGTCAACTACGTTTACATTGCCAACAGCTTGTGTCATTTTCTATTTTTGGCTACGTTGTTTGGCTAGAAATCATGTGAAAATCACTCGGCAATCGCATTGCGTGTTGAATTGCGTTTGTTGCAGCTGTCTCTGCCAGTGCGGCACTGACGTCAATGTTCACTTAACCAGCCAGCAGCTAAGTATAGCCCTCGAATATACTTTGACGAATGAAAATGTATATACTTATTTATATATAATAAGCTTATATAAGTGTTGAGCAATATGATTGTTATTTAATTTACGGCTATTTCTCTATTGGCTGTAGGCTAATAATTCACATTCTCATTCGCATTGCAAACATTAATGAATTATTGAAAATGAAACTCACAAAGTCAATTGAAACAATTTTCGCTTACAACAGGGCGTATGAAAGGCCCGATAAAGCAACCGCTTGTGGGTTCGGTTTGTTTGCAATACCCAGTATAGGCAGTACAAAATGGGGTATACTAGACTCATGCAAATGTGTTAACAAACGGAAAATCCATAAAATATCACCAGAATTAAGATTTAATAATTTCCTACTAATACAATATTATAAATCAAATATATGCATTTATACCTCAATCTGCACTCAAATTCTGCTGTCTGTTTGACTCTATTGAGAGCAGATATTGAATATGTCATTCTGGCAAATCATGCAATATTATTTATTATCAATAAAAACAATCAAATAACCGTGCAGGATATCATTAGCGCTCCCATCATGTGCTTTCACCAAGGGCACTCTCGATTTGATCTGCGTTTGTTTGTTTGTTTGCATAATTCAGTGCGTTTGGTCAGTGTCTGTCTCTCTGTCTGTCCGTCTGTCTGTTTGTCTGTTTGGCTGGCCAATGAAGCGTTAAAGCAGCTGGTAACGAAAGCCTAAATCAATTCGAGTCGAGCACAAAACAATTCCAGTCAGCTGGCCAAGCACTTGTAGCACTTAAGATAACGATTCAAGCAATGTCTGTCTTTGTTTAGCTGCAACTGAGGATGTATATGTATATCGTATATATATACATTTTTATATATATGTATCCATCTGGTCTTGCGTGTGTTTGCTTAGAGTCGAATAACGCAATTTATCAAGTCTTTGGGCTCGTCCTTTATTGCTTCTTTGCGCTCATTTTTCAAGCTGATTTCGTTGGAATCTATATAAGCATTGGGCATATACTCCTTCTACTACTTGGCACATTTTGTTTATAAGCCATATTGAATTTCAAAGTACTTGGTTCTGCCAATCTGGAAATGCGAATTTCAATTGAGCGTTGCCCAAAAGTTTCGTGTACGCAGCAGAACAACAAAACAAAACTAAAAACATTTACACAAAAGCACAAAGAACAATTTCCAACTTACGCCAAACAACAATGGGATGATGATGCCAGTTGCTCGGATGCTGGGGATGCAGCAAAGATGGTCGACTGTGGGAGGTGCAAGTGGAGAAGCTTACCAAGGTTGACGTTAATGAGACCGGGTTCACGAAATTCTGCTCCAAAAAGTCTTTGAATTTTCGTGGGTCGGTAAACATCTGCTTAATTTACTTAAAGGTTTTTTTTTTAGAGTTTTCCCTTTTTTGTTTCTTTTTGTATCGACAGATGTTAAATTTACTGCTTAAGGCAGCACTTTACTGACAGTGGCAAGACAAGCGAAAGGAAAGCAGAAAAGTATTTATATGTATACCAATAAATTTTAAAAGAAATTTGCGAAAATAGAGAGAGAGAGAGTGGAGACGGTAGCTGAATGATAGCATAAAAGAGTGAGTGATAAGAGCAAAACATATAATTGAGTATCACTAGAAAATGTTTTTAGAGAAATTCTATCTTCAAGAAATATTTCTTTATTCGTTTTATTGATGCACAGAAACTCACTTTTTGCCTTAGAGCTTTATGCAGATTTTTATAATTTCGACAGTGATGAACTAACGTTGGTTACAAATTAAGTTAAGGACAAGAAACAGACAGACAGACAGTCAGTCCGTCAATCCGCCAGTCAGTCAGTAAGTCAGTCACAAACAGCTTTATAGATGTGTGTATGTATATAATTACTTGAGTGTTTTTACTTTAGCATAACATGCGACATTTTTTTTTTTTTTGGCTTAATTTAAAAGCTTTTGCTTATAATAACAGAAACATAAAACAGACAACAACAGTTTGAACTTTGTCCACATTTCATTATGCAAAGTAAACCAACGTGTGTCCTTCCCTCATTTACTTGCCCTCTTGGCAATAATAATTCTGAGAAGAATAAGCCAATTTACAAATATCTTATGTAATATATAATTATATATATATATATATATATATATATATATATATATATATATATATATATATATATATATATATATATATATATATATATATATATATATATATATATATATATTTAAATTAAATGCTATCTACTTAGGGGAATTACGATAGTCACATTTAAGCATTGTAGCAAAATTCCGCATTTATTTCTGTCACTTTATTTACATATATTAAACTGATTGCCTGCCAGGCTGATTGCGAATTAACACACAGCTTAATCTGTCAATTCCGCTGGGAGCAGATGGGAAGTCGGCAGAAGAGGATAACATTAAAATAAATAAAGAGCAAGCTAAGAGCTAGCTTACGCAAGGATATGCTTCTGTTCACGGTAGATATAAAATCTGAATGATGTCTGATTATATGATTCAAACCTTTATAGATATAGAATTTTATGGTTTATATAGATTACATATATTAAAATTAACAAGTTGTATCATATCCACATTTTCCTATGATGACTCCCAATGAGATTACTGCTATTTATTGCAAGCTGACGCTTAAATTTAAAATCTGAGTGATGTCAGGTATTTGATTATACGATTTTAAGGCTTATAGATTTAGACATATATATAGCTTATTTAGATAATATATATAAAAATAATAAAAAGAATTCAATTTTACCAACATTTTCCCATATTCACTTCCAATGAGATTGCTGCTCTCTATTTCTCTCACTATTTAAATTTGTTGCTCATGTTTGTCAACGCGCTTTAAAGCAAATTCAGCTGATTTTTTCTTTCATTAATGTATGTTATATACATAGCTGTATATATTATATAATAACACACCAACAGCAATCTTTAATATTTTTGAGCTTGGCAAGCAAGAACATGCCGCCTACGCTCGTTTCATAATTGCAGCCGTGTTTTCAGCGCTCATTGTTATTGTTGTCATGTCAAATGGCAAGATTGGGCAATAAATCAAAACCGCTTCACATGAAATTTCGGTCGAAAAATGTCCATACAAATAAATGGCTCGACTCTCATAAATAATTGTGCGGCGCAATATATGAGCGGGCTTTAATGTTTAATCGTTGAGCACGTGGCCTCTAAAAGTAGGCAATGCTTTCTTTAATGGAATCTTAAGCCAAAACAAATTTATGGCTGACTTAAGCAATGTCGTTGGATGTGAATGTATGAGAATACATAATTATATGTGAGAGTGTACACTTAGAGAAATTGCTGCGGTACATTATAGAATTATTTCATTGAAGTGGACAATCTGTATATCATAATTTGAACCTTTGAAATTTAAAGCCAAACCCCTTTATGCAGTGTGAGGATTTTTAACCGAGATTGTCTTACAATCCAATTCCAATTGTCTTTGCAAAATCTTGCCGTTTAAGCCGCCTTAAAGGTCGGGCTGGGAGAAGTCCCCTTTGGCTGTATCCGTTGGTATGTCTCTCAATTTGCTCTTCAGCTGTATGCACATTGAGGTTCCTATCAGAGAATGTAATGATCAACAGCAGAGATACTCTGCAAAACACTTAAATGCGTCAAAGAAGAGATGTCATTTGTTGAAGAAGCATTTGTTAATAGTAAAAGCTATCTAAATTCTAAGGTTCTGATTATGAAATACGAGCGGCATATGTCAGATACGATTGCGTAAAATCGGAAGCAAACTGAAACGATTCACTGAAAGGGCGGATGTATGGTTGAATGAGTGAACTGATAGTTGCCTCTGCCTCTGACTCTGCCTCTGACTCTGACTGATTCTGCCTCTGCCTTTCACTCTCAATCACGCACCAGCACACACACCAGCTGTATGTGTGTGTGTGTAAGTCCATGACACGCGTGCCACATGTCAAATGATTCGATTCACATTGGGGACAAAAACTTTTGTGCTTTGAGTGAAGGCAGGTGGTGAAAATGTAGGTGGACAGATGAACGGAACGTGGACTCTGAATGCAATTCTGCTGGCCAGAGTGACGCCCATGTACAATTCAGGGACTGCTGCTGCTGGTGCTCCTGCTCGTGCTCGTGCTGGCGTTGACATTGCCAACTATTGTTGTGCCAGATAAAAAAGCGCCGAGATTTAACATCACGTTTACAAAACGGATTTGACAGACGGATAAGATTAAAAGTCTGCAGCAGTGCATCACCTGCATAACAAATCTTTGGTAGCACATGGCCACAATGTACATAGCTCTAGATACATAAGAAAAGGTAGAAAATACTTTGTACATTTTAAGCTCCTACAAAAACAACGTGTTTACATTGTTACCCTGCTGTGTAGGATATACATAATAAATAGAAACTATAAATATTAATATTTAGAGCATGTCAATTTACTTAGCCCGTTATTGTAATACTGTATTGTTTATACAGCCCGCATTCAATGTTAGTGTGTAAGGCAGCAGGAGGCGCGGCTGACCTCATAAGCTATAAACTCATACATACGACGATATACATATGTATGTGTGTACGTCAGGTATATATTTGATTAGCACAACAACGTTGAGTTAGAGTTTTATTATTGATTAGACTTTGACAGTTAAAGGTAATTTTATGATAGAGTAGTACGTTATTATATACTTGCTTACAAAACGAAAAGAGTATATTGGTTTTAATTAATATTTGTGTCGTTCTATCCATCTGTCTGTTTCAAAGTTTAGTTTTTAAACTTCTACAAGCATATTTAATGTAGTTTTTCTATTTCTACTCCAGCCTTGTTCCAATCCCAATTTGTAGAGTTTCGTATTACTAATTGCGTTACTTTTCTATGTGGAAATGATACCATTCACTAACATCCACAGCATTCGCGCTGCCTAATACAAAGGCATTGTTCAGTGTCAGGTTGCCAGGCAAATTAACATGCATGTCAGCATCGGGTAACCAAGTTGTTGCCTCCTTGGCCCGGATGCACTCGACGCATTTGCTTAGCTGATTGCGGTACTGCGATGGAATACCGTTCTGAGTGGCATAACGAGTCTATGCTGACGAGTATCTCGTATCTCTCAGCCGCACGCATCGGGACGGAGAATGAAGCTGGATGAGGATGGCTGCTGACGGTTAGAATTTGCGGCAGAAAGTTAAAAAAGCAAAATTACGTTTACGCATTAAACGCGAAACGAGTAATCCACACTCTCTCTGACACACACGCACACACACACACACACACAGACAGAGACATACTTTTATACAAACGACAGACATGCTCATGCATGTCAGGAAAATGTCATCGTCTACTCAAATGTCAGACTGTCCGCCCATATCCTTCTCATTTATTTATAGACGCGATGAGCACTGCGCGAACTAATGCCATTTGCATACCTCAGAATCTGAGTGGATTTGTCAATTGACATGTGTGAGGCGGACAGGAAACGACAAATTTTGATCGAATGTGACAGCTTCATTGGGAGTTGAAATGCAAAATGTGAAATGCGAAAACTAAATTCAGACTCAGTGTTCTAGTTACGCAGATGGCCCATTTGAATTAATAAAAGCACTTTGCAGAAATTACTTTACAGCAATTAAGAGAATGCCAGCGAAAATTCAATTAATTATTTCCGTGCCAATTAAGGCTATATTATTAGATTATTATAGATTAAACAGATTAAAATTCTCTCAATAGTAGTTATATAAAGCAGCCAATAAATTGATAGATATAATTTGATGATAATATTTTATTCCTTTTGATGCTATGAACACATAGAAAGTGGAAAGAGAAAGGAATTTACCCAGACGAGCTAAATTTGATTCATCATAAATAGAAACTATAAAAACATGAGAATTGAAATTCAAAATATATATATTCTTGTATACAATACACAAAGATTTTTGTTTCGATATCCCACTACATTTACTTACTTAAAATCGATAGAAATCGATAAAAGATATGATTGACTTCCTTTCTATTCACATAGATTTTAAATTTTTTTTAAATAAACAAATATTTTCAAAATCTAAAAAAATTAAATATTTAACTCTTGAAAATCTGAATATAAAATAAAAAAAGTTTAATTGTTATTTAGAGATATATTTTAATTGACTTTTGAAAACTATATCTTAATATTTCTTTTTATGTTTAGTAAGAAAACGTGCAATTATTTAGTAATCAATATACACACATATATATTTTCTAAATTACATTCCAAAATACGAATAAAAGAAATTTTGAAGCGCAAGTGTTAAGAGTTCGTGTTTTCATTTGTTTTTCTGTATCGAATGAATAATCTCAAGCATGAATATGAATATTTAACATTTTAAAATTCAAGCCGGTTTCGATCGGGTATATGTATCGGGTATGAATGTATATCACTATGTATGCAAGCATTCACATATGTATGGAAGTAAGGGAAGGTATATATGCAGAATGAAAATGGATGTCAACACTTACGTAAATTTGCACAAACAGCTCAGCGAGTTGGCTTATTAGAGGAAATGGTAGGTGCAGCTTGTTGAATTTGCATTAGGCAAACAGTTTACACACAGTTTGGACAGTTTGTACAGTTTCTACAATTTGTACAGCTTGTACAGTTGGGGATAATATGCTTGTATCTGTATAAATATTAAATAGTAGTTGGCATGCATTTATGAAACGGCTGCCTTCAGAATTTTGGATTCGCTGTCAGGCTAGTCGCATGTGACGTGATGTACTGGGGTCTAAACAAGTACCAATACAAAGGCTAACACAAAGACAGGCACAACTAACACAGGCGCACATACGGAACAGACTTGAACATATAAGTATATATATATACGAATATGTATATATGTATATGGATAGAGCTGTTGGTATACAAGCGCCTTTAAGTGTAGACAAACATGACGTAAACACCCAAAATGTATGCTTGCTTATTTTTCCATAGTTCCACAGTTGTTGTACTTGAAGGAATTTTCCATATTTCGTTTATTTCATTTGGTCTGCGATAATTTCGTGCGACTGTAGTCACTGGAATAACCACAAACGGTTTGATTTAATAAAGTTTTTTTTTTTTAAGTGTCGCGGGGGCGTGGCAGTCAGACATAGCGACGACATCAAGGACATTTAATAAGGCGCAGCGCACACAGAGAGCAACAACAATGGCCAAGACAAGCAAAGCACAATAACAACAACAGCAAAGTGTGTCACACTGAACACACACACCAGCACGCAAACACACACCAACGCACACTGGCACCCACACACACACGAACACACACGAACACGCTGACTAACGCTATGCCATTAAAGTAACGGGTCACGATCAAAATACCAACGGCTGCCGTTGCCGATGTCGATTGCTAATTAATCGATTTCACATTCTGAAACACGGGGCCAAAAAGACGATTACACAACACTGCAAAAATGCAACGGCACTTGCATTGCTTAAATTCACTTTCACTTCCCTTTCGGCACTCACACGCGGCAAACACTACTGAGTAAATTCTTAGCTGGCTCTTATTTTGGCTAACTTTCTAGCCGACACGTTTGGTTGTTTGTTGTTGTGCTTGTTGTTGCTGTTGCTATTGGTATTGCTATTATTATTGCTATTTGAAATGTTATTAACTATTTGTTTACATGCGTCTGCAGAAAGCGACGTCTGTTGCGCACGAGAGCCGAGGACGGACTGAATCACGAGCCATTCAAATGACTCGAGTTGGAGCCGAAGGACTCGTGACTCGTTTGCTTTCGTTTTTGCATTCGCTGAGCTCTTTACATTTGAGTGAGTTTTTTTCTCCATACACTAAGACGATGCGCATTTCTGCATCGCACAGACAGGCAGCCAGACACGTAAATAATTAAATTTTTAATAAGATTACGGAATCATTTCTGTCTCGTCTTCTGCTGCAGCACTATTTGTTCTGAATCATTGGGGTATACAAATGTGATTTACTTGTATAATGTGGACAACATGAGTACTGAATGTCAAAATAAAATATAAATATTGTGCAGAATATAAATGTTATATGCATAATATATAATTTTATAGACTATTTATATTTAGTTTAATTAAAAAATTAAAATATCAAAATTACTATTTCAAGCTTAATAAATTATATATAATCATCTACCACTGCTATTATTCTATTATTATTGTAGGGTATTCAGCAGTTCACAATGCAGTAAGATTGCTCTTGATTGGATAACGGTTTCTGTTTCTGTTTCTGTTTTGTTTTTATTTTTGTTTTGTAGCTTCCTGCCATTTGCCGCTTGCAGTTTTCGGCTTACTCAGTTTTTGCTGCGGCCAGTGCGACAAGTAAAATTTCCGGTTTCCGCTGTGCATTAACGTCCACGTGCGTCCAGGGCACTATCAGGGACGAGAAGGCAACTATTTTTTACCGCCAAGTAACGCCAATTGCTGTTTATAAGCCGAGTGTGAACGTCCAATAAAATTGTTGTGCAATTGGCACTGCAAAACGCGAACTCATTTAAATTTCATACAATCTTTGGCATGGAACTGAGTGCCACACGGGAGACGATGAGGGGCAGATGGCAGTTGGCAGTTGCCAGTTGGGGGCGGTAATGGGCGTTGGGATTGGGCCGAAGCTGGAGTTTGGTTAGTACACCCGAGGGCATTGGGTGCAAATGAGCAAAGTTGAGCGTCCTCTTTGTTTATGACTCAGACGCAGTTGGCAGGGCGTGAAAGGAGGTGCCCTTGTGTAAAAAATCGCATTGTTCTGTGTGAGTGAGTGCGTCTGTGTGCGTGCTCTTTCGTTGGTATTTGTGTTTGTGTGTGCCCAAAAACAACGACAACAACGGCAGCACATGTCTCAATGCTGAAAGCAACCTGTTGTAGCTGTTGCCTCTATAAATACAGCTATATGTGGGTACAATTCATGCGAATAACATGGATAAGGCTAATAAGCGAACCGATTGTTCTCTTATTATCATTATTATTTGTATTAGTATTATTTTGTAATGTTTTATTATTTCATATTTTGCTTGTATTTGTATTGGTTTTTTGTAGCAATTATTGTCGAACAAATTTTTTTCTAATATTATTACTTTTGATTTATTATTTTATCATTTTTATTATTTTATCAAATGTAATAATTGCTTTGACTTACTTACTAACAACAAATTAAGTTCTATTGTATGAAACACAATTATTTTTAACGCAAATTGCCATTAATTTATTTTGTCAGTAATCATAAATCAGATTAATTATTTGAGTCAATTTACAGATTAATATTCAAAATGTATTAATAGAAGTTAGGGACATCATTGGACAACTCAATCAATAGCTGAGTCGATTTAGAGTTATGCTTAGTAAAATAGAGAGGAAATTAGATCTTACATAACGATGCCCAGCTTTAACAGGTTTTGTTACCTTAATTGCAATTTTTAATTTTTAAGCTTAAGCGACTAATTCAATTTTCTTTCAATGCATTTCTCTTCCTGTCTCTCTCTCTCTCCTTCTCTGTTCTTCTCTCTCTATCTCGCTCTTTCTCTCCCTCTCTTTCCTTCTCTCCCTCTCTTTCCTTCTCTCTCTCTCTCTTTCTTTCTTAGGTATTTAAGTACATTGTAGAGAGAGAGCGAGCGAGAGAGAAAGAGAAAGAGAGAGATAGAACGACTTTATCTTTCTCTTTCTCTCTCTCTACAATTTACTTAAGTTAGCTCATAGCTCATTGTAAGAAACCTTGCAAAATATTAATAGCTGTATTTAAGTATTTTCCGTATGATCTCATCTCTAAGCATTTGACTTAAAAAATTTTGCTCAATGAATATGATCAGATGCATGGAAACCCCATTTAACTCACGTGTGCTGGAATGCTTTTTAACAATATTTTATTATGTTGTTATCTGTTTTAAAATATGGCGCTATGAAAGTTTTTTAAGTCAGTTCTATTCCTAATAGTTCATGCTAAAGTATGGCGGTAATATTTGTGAGCTTATATTTAATGATTATTTTTAATTTACAAGCTAACTAAGCTTAACACACTAAAAGTGAGCAGGTTTTGTACGCAAAATATATCTATTTCATGAACTATTCGGTGTATTACTGGTAGAGTTATTACTATTGACTACTAGTCCGTCTTCCACTTGCTAAGATGGAACCTTTTGATAATTATCTACACTGACTGATTCATTATGAATGACCAATCGGTTCACTGATTATCAACTAAGAATAGAAGACTTTTGGCATAGTTCTTTTTAATACACCTTCAACAGTTATTGCGAAAATCAGATAAAAAACGGTTCCTTAAATCCATTTTTCATTGACTTTCAATTGGGTTCAAGTGGTTTACTTGAAATTTTTTTGGATTACGTGTGAATAAAAAAGTCTAAAAAATATATACATATACATATATATTACTAATTGATTGAAGATAAATAAGTGTTTTATTGTAATCGATTAACATTTAATGAATGGGTTCTACTAATCAAGCTAGCGAGAGCAATCGATGTCCCAGCGAGGAGGCATTTCACGCAAGTTCTACAGTGGAAGTGTCGACTGTATCCAGGGCAAATAGGAGCCAACATTCACGTAAACTCCGGGCACGTTTGCCTGCCCACAGCCGATGCCCCAGGCGACGAGGCCGACCACATACCAGAGCCCATTGCTGGTGCAGACAAGGGGAGAGCCGCCATCGCCAGTGCACGCATCTTTGCCAGCTTCGCCGCCGGCGCAGATGAAGCTGATGGGGTTGAGGGCAAAGGCGGGCCCGAGGCGCGTGGACTGCAGCGCCGTTTGGCAGTTGGCATTGGGTATTAGGGGTACATCCACCTGACGCATAATCGCCTGGTATGCGCCCGTCGGTCCAAAGTCATTCTTGCCCCAGCCAGCCACCCAGCAGCGCTGTCCCACGAAGCTGATGCTGGGCAGGCAAATGGTGCCGATGGTGGAGCGGCTGCTAAGGGAGACGGGCGTGGCCAGCTTCAATATGGCCACATTGTTCTGCAGATTGTTGGGATTGAAAGCGGGATTCACATACACATTGGAGACGGGCACGTCTTGTGCCGGAATTGGCTCACTGATGCTGCCCGCATTCCATTCGCCCAGGCGCACCTTAAAGGATGTCAAACTAGCAGAGAATTAGGATGAACTGTAGAGTATCGGCAATCGACTACTTACGCTAAATTGTAGACTTTGTGGGCAGCCGTCAGCACATGTTGAGCTGTGATTAGCGCTCCACCGCCGAGATACACGTCCGCCGTGGTCAGCAGCGCTGCTTGCCAAGGATACGCCCCGAAACTGGCTTGCCCGGGACTAGCCAGAGCTGAGCCTGGTGGCGGTGGAAAGCGCAATCCACATTGATAGTTGCCCGCCTGGCAGCAGGCGACGAGTCCGTAGTTACAGGTCAAAGGAGCCGCCGTGGTGCTAGTTGTAGGCTGAAAGCAGAGCAAGGATTTGGCTGCAGGTCCTTGGATCTAGTCTTTAGCCAACCAACTCACCAATCCGCCATTGTTCACAATGCGTATATCCAGCTGACCACTGCCGTCATTCGGAGGCGTGGGCAATGGATTCGGACAGGATCCAGGTGGCACGCAACGGCAATTACTTGGGGTAGGTGTCACAATGTTAGTAAGGGGGGGCACCAAGGTGCCCACAATCAATTGTCGCGCGAGCACTGCAAGCCCTCAAATCAGAATCGTTTTATATACTACTTGACACCGTCAACTTACGCGTATGATTATCCAGATTGCCTGCATCGCTGGGCTGTGGTGCGCTCTGCTCGGTTAGGGGGCTAAAGCTCCAGCAGCGCACACCAGTGCCGCCGAGCAGCTGGAGGAGCAGCAGGCTAGGTGTTAATAGTAGTGCATTCATCGCCTATACAATGGCAACTAACCAGGTTAAGTGACATGCCAGTTGGCTATATAGGGCGACCCGAGCGTACGTCCAGCAAATAAATTACCAACCAAACGACCTCAGTTTAGAGTTAGCCTCAGCTCAGGGATTTTCCGAGCTGCATAACGTAAAAAAAAAACGCTTTTAACCGCAATCATAAAGAACAACAACCATAGTTGAGATAATCAATACGACCTTTAAATGCTCTAAACAGGCTGATTGGCGGTGCAATGCAGGTGCATAAATTTAATAAGATTTAGTAGTAAAATATTAGGCATTTCTATGACTGTTAACTATAAATCCAATATTTCCAGCTATATGCTGTTCGATTTTTCAAAAAAAAAAAGGATATTCCCCTTTTAACTATAAACCCTTTAAAAATCAATTATTAATACATTTTTTTTTTGTCACCGATATAATTACTTTGCTGACAACGAACTGCTCAAGGCAGAGGTGTTGTCGGGCAGCTGATTCAGTTAATAGAACAAACGATATCTCGTTGATAAATGACGATAAAAAAGTAATTACAAATGTTAAAGAGAAAGTAAAAAGCATACAACTTATTCCTGAAACAGTTACCTACACTAAAAAAATACATATGATACGGTAGACCAAATATATAGTCGAAAAAGTTTACTTTTGCATTTTTAAATTCAGATATTTACAAAGTCTTTTTTAACTGTTTTGTAATTTGGATTCTATTGCAACTATAATTTGAATAGTTAAATAACTATAGTCTTAATATGAGCTACAACAATAAATCTTGAATATCCTCAGTGAAAAAAAAAAGTAATTTTAAATTTATTTTATTTATTTAGATTTTTAATATTATAAATGACATTAAATTAATAAAATAAAAATAATATTTTTTTGAATATATAAAAATGTTATTTATGTTACATTTATAATGTTAAAGTATCAGTAATGTAATTTTTATAGTTTTTATACATATTAATATAACAATAAAAATATAATTCAGATATAAGTTTCTATCTTAAGCCAAAGTTAACTGAGTAGCTAATGAGCTTATTTTTATTTACAGTGTATATAGAGTGTCATCTATTCATATGTATATCAGTATGCGTGCCTTTGTGTATGTGTGAAAATTAAATAAACAAACGTCCATCCATAATAACAAATACGTTTTGTACATTCACCCGTGAGCCGTAAGGCTAGAAAAAAGAGTGAAAAAATGTTGTCTGTATTCGATATGCGGTCATTGGATAATAAATAAATTGCGCTGACAAATTTGATAGCGATTATTTTCATGTTGCTCTTCATTTTTTCACTGTGTTCTCTGGCTGTGACAATTTTTGATTTGATTTTAACAATTTAATGGTTTAATTGTGCAAACATGCACGAGCATGAGCATTATTATAATAGTTGTTGTTAATATTATTGTTGTTGCTGTTGCTGTTGCTGTTGTTGTTGTTGTTGCTGTTGTTGGCAAACGCTTAACACTTCGATAAACATATTATCTAAAAAAAAAAAAGAACCGTAAGACATTTAAATATGTTAAGCTTAGATAAAGAAAGTTTAGAATACAAAGCTTTTGCCCTATCGACCAACTCTAGTTGGTTGACTAGTTAAAAATTCAATTCATATTACGAATCGAAATGTTCAGCGGTGGTCACGTACTATTGGACTTCTCGGCCATACCAAAGTTGTATGGGCCAGAAAATTTTTGGCATTGGCGTATGCTCCTGCGGGCCTATTTGGAGTCAGCTGACCTATGGAGGGACGATCATCCAAAGGAGGTGAGTTTTATTCTCTAGCTGAAAGCTAATTTTATAATTTACTTTGTTTCTTTAGAACTCTCACGCCAAGTTCATACTTTTGGCTACTGTGCAGGCTGATAAGATTGAGCCAGGATATGATGATGAGACACCAAAGCAAATATTTAAAAGTCTAGAAGAACGTTTCCGCCCCTATTAATAGGGAATTAAATATAATATAAAATATATACAAAATAATGGGTAAAGTGTGTATCTCTGCGTAAATGTTTCGCATTGGTAAAATTAAATCAGCATAATAAATGATCAGATTTAAATAAAAATGAAAATTAAAAAATCTTTGTTCTTTTATAAAACAAATATATTTTATAAAATTATTAATATTAAATTAATATTTCTGCTTCAGGTGTAATACAAAGCGTTTTTTTTTTTTTAAATGCAACATCATATTTTTTTGTGACCTTCATATATTAAAATCTGCATTTTAAACCATTTACCTTCATAAAAGGAAAAAATGCATTTAATAGTAATTGAATAAAATTTATCGTAAAATATATGGTATCGTAATTATTTTTAAATAATATTCTTGGCGCGCAATTCGACTGCGAGTGAAGTTGGCTGTGCGCAAATTTCAGCTCAGGTGAAGGTGGCTGCGCGACAGCCTGCATTCACTTTAAGTTGGCTGCGGAACTAAATTATATTTATATTGTAGAACCAACTAACTAGTGAGAGTGAGAGCTTTTATATTATGAAATTATTTAATTATCATATAGATGGAAAACATAAATTAGAATACATTGCAATAATTCCACGAAAACTTTAATTGGTAAGCAAGTTGGCAGCTATTGTGCTAAGGTCACACTCGAATGGACTCAAATCCAATCGATATATTTTCTATCGTGCTATCGACTTAAGCCGTTTTTTGCGTTCGATAACAGTTGCACTTCAGAAGTCAAACCGTAAAGACGTGCGGAGCGCGTGTGCTTTATATTTGTTTTCTAACTAAACGTTAAAGTTAGAATACTTTTTTATTAATGACACTAAACCAAAACATGAGAAAGTTTTTTCAATACTAACAACGAAATTAATGCATCCTGATAAACGACTGATACAATAAGCAGCGCGAACTGCAAAAACAAAAAAATCAAAGCAGGCCAAGAAGAAGAGGAAGAAGCCAAAACAACGCGACATCGACACCTGTTTGCCTGCATTCCTGAACCTGTGCAACACTGTGCGTTTCGGTGCTTGTGTGCGTGTATGTGCATGTGTATGTGTAATCTTAAAGAATACGAACCTCCAAACGAATTCTATTTTTTAAACAGTGTTTAAATAATTATCAATTTGTTTGGCCATTGCTGCAATTGCAACATTTAGCAGCCGCCGCGCCTGCGCAGAAGAAACAACAGCAGAAACATAAACACAAACATAAACGAAAACCGGTTAGAGTGAGACAAGAAGACCGCACGCACACACTGTTGCAAACTGCTCACATACACACATAGTAGTTTGTATTCGTTTTTTGTTTGCTTTTGCTTGGAAAATAGAAATAGAAGAAAACACACAAAAATCCAAAAAGAAAAAGAAAATAGAAAAAAGAAATAATCAATTGCAAGTGGTGAAAAGTGTGAGGATACACAAAGAAAACAAAAAGCCAATTCACACGAATTAAGAAATTGGAAATAATTTGTGCTGTGCGCGGAAATTGGGTAACAGCAAAAAAAGAAAAAATAATAATACCAAAATATAAAAAAAAATATGTTTGCATAAGGGTTAATGCCCAAGCGCCTTATCGCTAAACAAATCGATGGCCGCCGTATAACGAAAGTGAATTAAGGCCCCAAAAATAATTGTAACCGCAATTTCCCAACCTGTTTCGAGAGGTTCGCCCTTATCTGAAACTCGCAGCCACTTGTTGTCCGAATTGGTGAGTAATAGCCTCAATATTCTTTATTGTTTCGCTCAAATCTCTTTAACCCGCTCGTTGGAATGTCCCTGGCGGAGTCTTTTATCTTCGTAAGATATTCACTTCCCAGCGGATCATTGACCAACATTTGAACCAAAAAACATTTCAACTTTCACTGAATTGCGCGCCAAAATTGAATTCGAAATCGGCAAAGCAACAAGCGCAAATTTTATAGCAAATTCCAAATTTGATATACAATCGAGTTTTTCTTGTAAATCAAATTTGTATTTCATGTATCTACATTTATTTTGTGGCTTTTCATTTTGTTGTTGTTGTTGGTTTTGATATTATTATTGTTTTCGTTTGGGGCTGATGTAACCAAAAGCTGATTGCCGAACCGATTTGCAGCTTCATTAAGCTCAACTCGCCTCAAATTGAGTGTAAGGCGAGGCGAAGCTGATTATGAGATAATCAGCGAATTGCTCAACACAATTGCGGAACACGCTGCAAGTCATGAGAGAAAGAGTTTTAACTGTTACCCATTTCCCTGGCTCATAGGCGGACAAGGAAAGCGTAATTGTTAACATTAAATAAGACTAATTAAAAAACTCTGCCTAAATAGTTTGAAAAACATATGCAGCTAGTTAAGGTATAGATCAAATTAGTAATTGCAACTTTTACTAGGTAGGCTTACAATATTACAATTAAGTATATATTTTTAAGATAAGCTTTATTAACTTTAGCATCTACGATTTTCATTGTGCTTCATATATCTTTGCCTTTTATTAATGGCATACATCGATAAAAAATATTAATTTAAAGCTCTTAAAAGTTAGATACAACATAATTTAGAAAAAAAAGCAATATAAATTATAGATAATTTAAGAATTTTTAGGTTTGCAGATTTTTTTAATAATAAATGTTAAAATATATGCAAATCTAGTTTTTTCTTATTTTAGTTTTGCTTATACTTTAGTATATTTAGCTTAGGTATTTAGCCAATCACACAGTTAAAATTAGCTGCAATTTCGCCTTAGTAACTTCTGCTAATCTAAAAAAAACTAGTTGCAATTTGTTTGCAATTGAATTTCAAGCATGACTCATGGAGGAGTTGCTCCATTCATTCAAATGCTTTTTGCTGCATAAATGAATACAAACTGGAAAACAAAATTCCAACTTCAATAGCCCAAATATTCCCACCAAAAATAAAAAAATCTGCAGAAATAAACAAATAGCAGCAGCGGCGACAGCAACAACAGCATTTTCAAGCCAAGCCGTCAACAACAACTTTATAAAAGCCAGCAACAATAACAACAACTTGATACAAACTATGCAAAAAGTTATATAAAAAACACGTTGAGCCACGATGTGCATGTGTGTGTGTGTTTGTGTGTGTCTGTGTGTGTGTGGCAACTGTGGTGTGCAGTGGAGCTGGGCGAGGCGGTGAGGTGGAGACACATGACGCTCACTTTGAGCCACGCTTCAATTGCAAATGCGCCAGCAAGCAAAAAGCATTGACGCAGCTACCAGATATTGTTGTTGTTGCTGCTGCTTTTGTTGTATTGTAAATTCTACAGGTTTCGCTTACGCTGTCTGTGTAGCAGTTGTTGCCTTAATGGCGCACAACAACAACAACAATGCAATTTTACGCCAAAGCTAAAAAGGCGATCGAATCGAAGCAATCGTCGATCAAAGCTCTTCCAATCGTAGGCAAACCGGGCCAAAAGCCAGACAGTATCCGATTTGTAGGCACTGTGGCCATCAACCAGATGCTCAAGTGCAATGATATATAAACTGCTGAGAAATCCTTAAAGAACTTTAATAACAGCTTTTTTATATAATATAGAATATAATCTCTATTATCGGGCTAGTCGATTGTTTCCGGAAAATTGTTTTTACGGCGTATTAAATCTATTCGAGCTGTTGTTGTTGCTTTTTGATATTAATAAATATAATTTAAAGTAGTTAGTAATTATATCAATTTTATCTTTCAGTAAGCGAAAGTAAATATTATAAAAAAATATATGATGTGATTATATCGAAAAAGATCAGGCTAAAACAAAGTTAACTCTAACTACTATTAAAGACGCAGAAATTATAATAGAAAAAATATAAGTTCAATCGTATTATTTATTTATTTAAAGTTCTTATTTGTTTACAAATTGCATTCCTTTCCTTGTAAATCAAAATTTTCTAAAGCAAAACATAAAAAATCCCAACTACCAAAAACTATATCAATAGTATTAATTATGATTGTTAAAAAAATGTTTAAGAGAAATAAAGCACAAAATAAAAATAAATATAATAGAATTGCATTCTTAAAGAGAACTCAAGGAAACCCGTTCAGAACAGTTACAAACTGCTTGCAAATGACACTTATTATGATGGGGGCTTTGAGCAACGATTTGTTTTTGCTTGTGTCCACTGTACCCACTGTGCAGCGGTTGCACATTGCATTGGCTTGCCCCACAACAACGTTGTAGTAATACTATGTCTATGGGGCCCCCGAGCGGCTGGCTGCCTGCGTGCCGTTGGTTCGTGGCCAAGTTGCCCAAGTTGGCCAACTGCTTGGGCCACTTGGCGTTCGATACGAATTGGCAGCCGTCGGGGGCTTCAGTCGATGCGACTCAACTCGAATCGGTTTAACTTTGGTTTGGTTTCGATTTGTTGCTGTTGTTGTTGTTGTGCTGTGCGATTGGAACTCGTAATTGTTTCATAAAACGCAAAACTGGCCGGACAGGCCAACTGACAAGGGAGCGCTGCAGCAGCGAGGGCGGAGCGGGGCGGGGCAGCGGAGAGGCAACAGAGGGGGCAGCTAGCTCTGAAAACAGGTGCGCAAAACGCAAGCGCGCGTTTTCAGGTTTTTGTGTTTTTGAATTGCGAGTTGGCTTTTGGGGCAACACTTTTCGATTTTAATTATGGCTTTTCGAATCGCATGCGATATATATCGCATGCATATATGTAAAAAGCAAACGGCACAAGGTTATTTGCAGCTCGAAGAGTTATTCCCTTTAGCGATGGAAGTAACTACAAATGGCTGAGCGTGCGTATGTACATATATAATATACAGATATATAAGATCATAAGATCCATTTAGGGTGGCTAAACAATTGACTGGGCTGCGCTTATTGGAGCGAAACGCACTGGACTGCACGTAGACTACTTGAAGTCAAGAAATCATGTTCTACATTCACATCCATTCATGTGAGGAAGATTATATACATATGGGTGTTTTGTTCTGATCTGATCTAGATCGTCATTGGCATGTCTTTAGTCACAGCATAATTCCACTTGAAGCAAGGCGAATCTTATATTGATTATAGCCGTCGGCGTATCTTGATGCGTGACAGTTTCTCGTACAGTTAAACAGTTATTCTATAGTTTGTTTCTAGATTATCAAGATACAGTTGTAAAGTACAGTGATGACTCGAATATTGTAAAGTCAGAAAGCACTTGTTTATTTTCTATTCATATTCAATTGAATTAAGTCGAAAGCAGATTAATTATGATTCAAGTCTCTTCACTCCGTCGCCCTTAATTTGTAGTTTACTACAATAATAAATAGTTTAATTTATTAGGCACAAGGTCATCTGTTTATGAATCATTGTTAAGACACCTTAAGCAGCTCTAATGAAATTGATTAAATAATTGAGTCACACAACGAATTACGCCGTTGTAAGTGACAGAAAAAATAAATTGCTTTACAAGTGTCTTATCTGGACGATTGGGCTACTGTCTAGATAATGCTGTAAAGGGCTTAGGCTGCTTGGATGTTATTTAATAATATGGTATTTCATTGCTAATATATGGTATTTCAACTAAAAGTATCTAGCTGATGCAAAACGCTCTAATGTCAAGGAAATTCGAGAACGCTCTGCAATAACTCACATGCAATCTCTAAGATACTTTGTAGCTGGCTTCGCTACTTTACTTTGAACTTAAATACCATAAGCTACAAAGCAATAACAATAGATAGATATATACAAACACACACATCTAGAGTGTATATACAACAAGATTGTATCTCAAGTTACGCGCACACGCGTCGCCTTTTGTCGGCGCATTTGTGTTTACACCTGATTGCAATTTGTATCTAGCAGATACAAGTGTGCTTTGCATACAACGAATGCCGTTAAAATGATATGAACAGCGAGCTTTTTAGCCGTTGCTCGGATGTATCTCTGTGTATATATGTATCTGTGTATCTGCGTATCTGCGTATCTGCATGCAGCGAAGCGCGCCGACAAAATACAAGTTTTATTTTTTAGTTTTGTTTTACCTCGTGGTATTTTCTTTCGGCCTTATTAATATTTATCAAAATGTTATTTAACTTGTTTTTGATTTCTTTGTCTTCTTTTTTATAAACATTTTTTATATATTTTTTAAAACAACTTTTTCGTAAACAAATTCAAAGAGTCGCAAAGAAAAAAGAAAAAGTCAAAAATCATTTGCATAATTTGGATACATTTTAAGAGGTGTAGCCGAAAGAGAAGAAAAAGAAGGAGGAGGAGAAGCAACTGCTGCAATGATAAATTTTTGTTTTGTTTTAATTGATTTTTGAACATTTATTGCTGCGTATTCAAGGCATTTTGTTACAATAGCCAATTTGACCTTATTATTATTGAGTATCTGTCTTACTCGGAATGATAATTAAGTACTCGAACGTCGCTTGGACAGGTGGCTTTGCGTGCTGCTTTAATTAATTGGTCGCAACTATTTATTGTGTTAAATATCGAATGAAATGCCTCATGGCTTAGATATCAAAGCTGGTCATTAATATTTCATTTCTTGACTATTTATTATGGCCATAGAACCGTGTCAAAGCATTTAAAATCAATTTGGAAACGCAATTAAAACATGTGCTAAACTCTAACTGGAAAAATACTATCAATATTCAGGTGAAACCTCAAGCAACGAAAGCTGAGCACCAAAAGGCGATAAAAAAGTGTTTGTTTTTTTACAGCTCACAGCTCACAGCTCGCAGCTGACAGCTGACTATTACAACGGGCTGCTGCTGCCCGTAAGCTGTGAGCCGTAAGCCTCACCCACGATAAGCGTATTTACATTGCGGGGTGTGCGCGAATGGCCAATGCAATCCGAGTGCTTGGCAGCTGGCTTAGAACACCTAACCATGTCCAGAGTTTCTATCTTACAAAACAGCACGCATTCTTGACTGTTTGCCAAGTATCTGCGACTGAGACTGTGTATTTCACATTCAGTTAGTTTTGTTTTTTTATAGCCCACAGTTCTGTTTAAATTCTTATGAAATGCTTTTCGCACTAAGTTAATATGTAAATTTTTAGTACAAGCACATAAGCCCAGATAAATACGAATGTGTGTGTGTGTTTGTGGAATAGTTTTTATAGCTGAAGACTCTGTTTATGCGTAGCTGAAACAGAGATTCACAGCCTCATAGTTAACGCAGTGTATAATCAGCTGGTATGCTATCTCTTTCGTTAACTAAGTTATCTAAGTAAATTGTTGGCCATAATAAATCAAAAAGTATATTATCGGTGCTTTAGCAAATTGCATGGTAATTGTTACGTGAGCAAATGTTATTAAAGACTATTTGTATCTAAAAGCCATTGACATTGATTTAAAAGGGTATATTGTGATTGTGTAAATCTATGTGATAGACAGAAGGAAGCATTACGGCTAACATGAAGTTGATATAGTCATTAGTCTGTCTTTTTGAACTTGTTGGCAACTATAGCTTGATATTTGCAATTTTAAATATTGATACTTATGCTACTTAAGTTTATGATTATAAGTTGCTGATTTCTTCTTTGATATCTATTAGTTTAACTTCTCGACGAAATTTAAAGATGCCATCTATATTAATCTAATCTAATCTAATCTAAAATGTTGTCACTTCAATTGCTTACTACTTTGGTTGATATTTCTTTTGGATAAATTGCAATGTGAGCTTCAGTAAACAAAGCCAATGACGCACATTTCGTATGAAACGTAAGTCTATAATTTCACTTAACTAGCAACCTCCTCGCCCATCTGGTTGAACCCGCACTGCAAATAACAACAAACAACAAATTGTCGCTTGCTGTCATTGTTTTTGATTCACTCACCAACTGGTGCGTCAATCTCAGTGAAAATTTTGCATTTGATTGTTAGATATCAGTTAATGATCTTGTGACTTGTGTTGCTTCCTGCCTAATTATAGGCAATCAAAGTGCAACAAATTCGAGCTGGGAAGGCGGGCAATTTAAATAGCTACCGCTGCAGCTCATATTGTTGTTGTTGTTGTTGCTGTTGTTGTTTGATGATTACATTTAATCGCCGATGGCAAACATAATCATTTCGATTAAATAATCAGCTCCTTACTGGCTGCAATGGAGAGCCGATCTTCACACATTTGCACAGTGTCTGCAAAAAGTTGAATGCCTGCTTGAAGAGTGCTTGCTTCTGTAATTATGAAAGTTTTTCATCTTGTTTTTGTTATATAGTTTCCCAACAACAACAACAACAATGACGACGACGAACCGTTGGCCAATGTTGGGTTAAATGAACGGTATGAACTCATTTCGAGGAGTCAAGTTTACTTGCAGCACTGAGTCACTCCACTTCATTCATATAGCAGCAGTGGCAGTGGCAGCAGCAGCAGCAGCAACAACTCTCGGAAGTGAAAAGCTGCCACCACAAATGTGGCTTTGGCTTGGTCTGAATCTGAACCTGAAACCAGCGGCAACAGCAACAGCAACTGCATCAGCAACGCCTTGCAATGTGATACAAAATGCTATTGGCTTTTTATGCAACAACAGCAACAGTAACAACAACGACAACAACAACCATAATGGGAGCAACGTTAGGCAGACTCCGCTCCGATCTGAACCGATCCCATGCCGGACAGAGAGCGAGTGCCGTTGGCGTTGGCAGCGCGCGTCGCCTTCAAAGACAAGTTTTACACCAATTTCCGCTGAGTTTTTCTTGTTGTCTTTTTTTTTTATATTATATTAAATTGTTTTTCTTTTCTTCTTTTTGTGTGTGTGTGTGTTTTTTTCTTATCTGGCTTTCCATGTTATTATCTAAAGGTTAAAGACTTATGATGCGCCTGTGGAATTTTCTACAATGTTTTTCTCTATGCTCTTTTAATGGGGCTTTAATGTGGCAATTGGCGTCTGTTAAGTGCTCGCGACGTGTCTTTGGGCCTAATTGAAAAAGGAAAATCAAGTGGCAAATTGTGCAATTGATATTTAGCCAGACATTTAAAATGCTTCCACAAATAGTTAGTTGTCTGGGTGCAGCAGGAACTAACTGAGTGCTCGCGTGCTCGATAGGCGCTGGACAATGAATAATGTATCGGTATATCGATAACTTTTTTTGCTGTCTCTCTGACCAATGGCAAATGCGCATTTCTAAATATTTATGACGCGACTCTTGAAGAAAAAACCCAGTTATTGTTGGTTAAAATCATAGATCAATTGCATGTTAAGAGAAATAGAAACACTTGATTGCTAATTGATTGGGTATGCGAGAATGCCACACTGTTTATTGCAATAAAATTCAAGAATGTATTTAATTGAAATTTCTTGAATGTGGCAATGAAAATATATGTTTATATAACTAAGCCATAATAAATGGAAATGGGAAAAGATATATGTATATATTCTATAATATATGCTTATTCAAGAGCAATGGTCGAAGCCATTGTAAATGGGAAATGATATATGTATATAATGAATTTATCGATATCTGCTTTGATTTTCAATGAAATCAATTAGAATCGATTTCGAGCTATAGTCATTTGAACAGAATATTTAGTATCTAAATCACTCCTAACTCAATTATCACTCACATATATATAATTTTAAATAAGTTTCTCTATATATTAATCATAAAGTCCTCTTTATATTTTATATAAAAAACAACATTTGTCAAAGTTGGAAAACCCGTAGACCATAAAAAACAATTCGCGCAGCTCTCAGACAATAGTGTTTATTTAAACACCTTTCGAGCTGCAGGCGCAAATCAGATCCAATTGTTTATTAAGTATCGCATTTATGGTGCTCGAAATAGCTACAAGAATAGATCTTTGCTCTATACGGAATCTCAATAGCTTAAAATTATTCTATTTAGGTGTCTCCATTTCGAGCACCCGCCACGTTCTCAATTAGCGTCGCTCTTCATTTGAGCATGGGTTTTGGTTTTGTATTATTATTTATTATTTATATTATTCGCCTTTTTTTGTTTAAACAAGTAGTTCAAATGGACAACGGCATAAACAAAAGCAAGCACAAAGCAATAACAATGCACTGCAAAAGCCAAACAAAAACCAAATATTTTTTTGTATTTTTTTCTTTTTTGTTTTGAAGTATTTCCGTTTGCGGATTTCTGTTTGGTTTCATATTTTTTGTTTTTCTTTTTTTTCAATTTATTTTTTTTGCTGATTTTTATGCTGTTCTGTTTATTTTTACGTTGAGCTTTTGTAGGTTAGCAATGTGAAGCCTTGAAATTGTTTGTCAGCTCTTAACTCTAGCTTTCATTATTATATTTGAATCTGTCTGTAGCTAAACTATTTGGAATATATACGTCTCTGTTAGATAAGGGGATAATTAGTATTAGCTTTTTTTACATGATTCAGTAAAGTATTAGTCTGTTTATCATTATTATATTTAATATATTTCAAGTCTCATAAATTTTCACTCAGCTCTTTTTGCAATCTACTCGTATTTTCCGCATTCACTCAAAACTTATTTGTGTCAGTTTTTGTTGTGGTTCGTTTTTCTTTATTTTCGCATATTTTGTGGCTCTCTTTTGTTTGTAAATAATGTGAAAGGTATATGAGCGGCTAAGTAAACACGATTTGTTTTCTAAAGTTACTAGCCACCAAGAAAGTTGAAAAGAATAATTCTTCTATGTTTTCTTAAGGTTTCCAATGACTGCCTTTGAGTGATATTTCAATCAGGTTTTCAAAGACTGCAGAATCTATAAATTTATTTTCCGTTAATGATAAATGGATGTGCACAAAATTCCATTTGAAGTTAGCTGCTGTAGGCGGCAAACGAATTTCCTGCTATGAAATAGCTAAAATAGTTAAAATTTTACCATGCTCTTTTGGCAAACCAGTTGATTGTTTCAAAATACCGTTGCTCATATTTAAATAATTAACTAATTTGTTGGTTAACTAACGAGCCGGTCGATTTTCGAGTTATGCATTTTACCAAAATGAAGTGAGAGTTGTGCAACTCGAAAATGTTAAGCGTAACACCGAAGATCTTTTACGCTATGAAGTACAAAGTAAATGAAATTACGATGTAAAGACGTTAATCGATTATCGATTTATCGATCACTTCTTGTTGTTCGCAACTCTTTGCCTGACAAGTAAAATAGACAGACAAAATCATAGATTAACTACAGCTAAAAAGTAAATAAACAAATACTAATTAGTTAGGTATGTGAAAATGTCACACTGTAATGTAATTTGAAAATGTAATAGATGGATGTATTGATCTAGTTAAAGTCTAGTTAAAGTTAAGTCTATACGAGTGGGGCATATGAATTAGAAGATTTGTTACAGTTTTTAAGATAAGCATTGGTTTTCAGATAGAATTAAAAGATTTTATAATTCCATCACTATTGATCTCTATATAGTTTTCTGAATTTCACTTAAATATTTTTTTGAAGCATGGTCAAGTATTGGGTGGTTCCCCTCCAATGCTCCTATTTTGGGACATATTTCCTTTTGAAACTTCCTTTATGGATTGGACAACTTAAATTTCATCTGAAAGATACGCCTTTAGGCGTATCTTGTACAACATTTACATGCAGCAATTTGTGAGGACAACTTGTTCGTTCGCTCGAACTGCAAGTTTTGGTTGGGGATTTTTTTGGGTGCGTCGCGACGGTTGATTTATTTGATTTGGTGCTGTCAAGTTGAGACGTTGTTCGGATTGAAGACGCGACGTTTTTGCCGAAGCTTCGACTGTGGTTGTTGTAGTTGTAGTTGTTGTTATTTTTACGGGCCGTAATGATTGCGCTGATTACGTGACGCTTTCAATTGATTTGCGCACAAAACCAAAAATCAAGTATCAAGCTGCCGCGCTTGGCTAGCGGGCAAACCAATTGTTGTTAACGTTAACGCATTTGCTGGTCATATGAATGGAAACGTTGCCCAAAAGCAGAAATAGCAATAACAACAACAACTACTACTACTACTACAACAACAATAAGGCAATTTCGTGTAAGTTCGTGCTCAAACAACTTTTTATTTATTTTTTTCTCTGTACGTCGTGGATAATTTTTCACGAAGGTTTTTCAAGTTGTTTTGCTGTTTCTTAGCTGGACAAAGGCCTCATTTCGAGTATTTTTGTTGGCGATTGTCTGTGCACTGTTGTTGTTGTTGTTGTTGTTGTTATAAATATGCATTGAATATTAATTTGTTCATTCCAGAGGCCATTTTGAAACTTTGTACATAGTATATATTGAATTAGTTACATTTAAATAAATGAGTTATTTAAAATGTAATTAAATTTGACTAGAAATTTTATTATTGAGCCTTTGCTTGTTCTTAAATTAGCTAAAAGTCTGTATTAGCTAATAAGCTTATTTAGCATAAACTAAAAATAAACAACTAAAAAAATCAAAATCAAATCGGCAGTTCTTTTCAAACGTTAACTATGTGGAATATTGAATAAAGCTCGGCTGGCGCATAAATTTAAGTTTATCTAATTTCGAAAGCTGGCAGTTATGCTATCTGTGTGTTTTTTTCTGGTCTTATCATGCGACTCATGGCATTTGGAGACAAACCTGAAACCCGCAGCGACTTAAACAAATGATGCATACTAAATAATGGCAAACGGGCAAAAATACAAAAAAAAAAAAAAAAAATAAAAATAAAAAAAATAAAACAGTTCGCATATATTAGAATTTATTACATCAGAGATACTTTAGACTGGATCTGTTGCGCAATATAAACTCGATAGTGTTTGCAAATCGCTTTAAAGAATTAACTCAACTGCACTGCGTTTGCCCACAAATCTTAGCTATATACGACTAATATACATACATATATATACTAATATACATATATATATATACATCGTTATTTGTATATATATCGTTAGATTATCGCTAATCACATGCACGCGACATGCAAGGCTCGAATGTTAACGACTTAAATAAATTACTGAAAATTAGTGTTATTATTGCGTAGGACTTATTTATGCATACTTGGCTGCCGCTTGTTAAGGGCGCTCAAAGGTAAATAGTTGATCAAAAAGCCAAAAAATCAATAGGTAGTAAAAGAGAGTAGCCTTCCTACTTGTCAATTGTGTCTGCATAGTAAAACAAGTTACGAACTTGACTAATAACATTAATACGTACAATATACTTATTTATTCATTTGTATACATATTTTATAAATAATAACTTCCTATTTCCTTTATGTCCGTAATAATAATTATAATTTGTATCACTTATGCTTAAGTTATTATTTGATTTAATTAAGTTTACTTCTGATTTTTTCTATATATTTTTTTTTTCTAACCAAGCATTTGAGTTCAGTTATAATATTTTAGTAAGTCTATTTCAAGATCAAAACCCACAACTTATTAAGCCACCCTCACATTAGTTAGTCTATTTGATAACTGTCTGGTGGTGGATATTATGATTATCAATCTATATATATCTATACATATGTGTGTATGTCTTTGTGTTCTCTGTCGAGGCAGTCAATTAGAGCCTCGTTCAGTTATTTTTAGCTGCACAAATGCAATCAGAAATAGGCCTGATGTAAATCACGGCTCATGAGTTTAGCCGGAAAGTGACTATTTTTAGAGTATTTTTTTTTTATGGAATGATGAGAATCGTGAAGAGCTTTAAGTGGATCGTCTCCGACGAGCGTAGTGGGTCGAATCAATTGATTTTAATTAACACCCGCTCATATATATCTTTGCTAATGGGCATGTGAGTTGACTGGTGGGCGTGGCACTTTCATAAGTCACACACACATACGCACTCGCACACGCACATGGTCATCAAGTTTTAATTGCCACTTGCTCTTGGTCAAGGTTCGCTGAGTCAAAGAGTCGCTGAGTCTTACCAAGCTCTGGGGGTCCCAACCCCCGGGAGACAACTTTTTTGTTGTGCAGTCAGCGTCACAATTTAATGAATGAATCAATCTACGACTCGTTGGATATCCTCACACACTCACACACACACATACACACAGATATGCAATTCACTGATTACAGTTATGAAATGGTTTTTTGTTTTTCGTTTTTTCGGTATGATATTATTATACCTGCTCTGGTATTAAATGGGCTGACAGCGTACACTTATAGGCTTTATGCCTAATTGCATTTGCCAGCAATTAAAAGTGGATAAATAGCTTAAGCGATAACAAGTCAAACATATGTTCGAGTATATAAAGTGTGACTGATGTATGCATGGTAATTGTGATAATACCTCGAAATGCCTACACCACATCTATTGGCCCAATTTGTAGTTTGTTTGGCTTTTCTAATATTTTTCTTGTCTATTTCTGTTTGGATTCGTTGCGCAGTTTACATTTAAGAGTATTTGCGTGTGGATTTAACTTGTTTTTTCTGCTCGAATGTAGCCCACATTCGATTCACAGTTGGCGTCTGTATTTGAGTATCTGTCGACTTACAACACCCACACGATGCTTGTGTATACGTAATTTTAATTTATCTGTTGTGAGTCTCTTTCTCTCTGTCTTTCAGTTTGTCTATATCTATCTCTATCTACTGTCGGCATTTAAACTTGACCTTTATATACATTTATTGCTTATTACTGCATTGCATTGTTGTTGTTATTGTTATTATTATTGCCATCGTTCTTCTCTTGTTCTCATTGTTATATTTGTGAATGAAGGCGAACTTGGAGTCAACATTCTGCCCACTTGCACTCAACCGAACGAATATTTCCATTTTCATTTCCATTTCCATTTTCATTTCTTTGGACAGCTCAAAGATCGTGTGGGCGATTGCATTTGGTTTGTATATGCACAGATATGTATTCGAGTATCTACATGTGTTTCAGCTCAGCTAATTTCCTTGTAATTGTTGCGCAAATACAAAAGCATCGTCTACTATTACTAAATGCCAGGCAGTGGGGCGGGCTCTCTCTGTATATGTGTTTGTGTATGTGTGTGCAGCAGTTATTACTCATTAAATATGCAGTGGAAAAAATAGCGAATAAATCACACAGGGAGAACATCTAAAAAGGCGTTGCTTTTCGGACTGGGCGGGCCAGCATCTTGGCTTGGGTTGTCTTTCTCCATGCGGTGCTTGATATATGATCAAGGCCTGATATATGAGCCAGCTATTAGCTTCGGCTTTAACGATGCGCCCTGACATTTGCATTCGCGCCTATTGCTGCCATTAAACTGACGCCTATTGGTGCCTGTGGTGGGCTCTTTACACTCTGCTGACTGGCAATCTATTAGGCTTAGAATGAGGCAGGGTCTCAACGAAATTCCATCAAAGATTCCATGAATGCCACAAAACAAAAACAAGAAAAAAATCATTGAAAAAAAAAAAAATAAAAGAATCAGAAAATAAATTAAAATTTTCCAACAAAGCGTTAGAGCATATTCTTAAATACCAAAATGGCCGTTAATTCTGGAGGTCTAGACAGCCGAACAATTCTAAGCCGAGCCCAGACCTGTTTCAGCAGCCATATTAACACATAACAGAGCTCAGCCACACACAAATCCAGAAAAAGGCCTATCCAGGAATTAGAAGAACCTGCAGGCCAAATGAAAACTGAAATCGAAATTGGAGTGCATTCGGATTAAAGTTGAAGTTGAATTTGAAGTTGAACTGGTTTCACATGGTCTCTCTTGTGTGCGGTGTTTTTGACCTTTGATGTTGGATTGTGTGTGTGAGCTGTAGACGATCGTAGACTGAGGACAGACCTTTATGAAAAGCTGATTTTATAATAAAATTCATGGAATTTTGTGACTTTAGGCGCGGCATCCAGTCAATGATCAATCAACTGCAGCAGTAGCTGGGGAATCAAAAACAAAAACAACAATGAATACAAATACGAGTATGAATACGATTATGAGTATGGCTTGACTCACAGACACACACACACACACACACACACACACACACACACAGCATCAGGTTTAATTGATTCAAATGAAGAAGCAACAACTCGATGATGATGCTGTTGAAGATGATGATGATCGTTGACTGAATGACTTTTGTCTATCCATCTATCAGTTTGAGCTGCTGCTTTCTGTATATGTAAATCGATGCATAACAATCAAGTCCCAGTAGCTGATCTCTTCATACAGCTGCCGAGCTCTCTAAAGCGCGCTCTCGGCAATATCGTGAGTCAAACGTCAGCGGAATTATAAAAAATCTCAAGAAATAAAACTGCAAACATGCAACTGTCAAGTGCTGCTGTTGTTGTTGTAGCTGTTGCTGCTGTTGTCTTGTCATGCAACGTTTTGTAGCTCTGTTGTTTTGTTTGTGTTTATAATTGTGAGTGGCTTGGCAGCCCAGTCCAGCTCAGCTCAGCCTCAGCGCGGTGTAGCAAAAGGCCCCACCCAACCCCACCGAGCACCACAATTGGGCACTTGCCAGTCAGGGACGTTCATGCGCATCGCGTTGAACTCAACAATTGCTATCCGGCTTGTGCATTTGCTGCGGTCAAAGTTGACTGACAGTCAGACTGAATGTCAATGTGCGATGCCGCAAATATGCATAAATATATATATAATTCATATAGGCGCTTACGTACGTAACTAGAGGGCAGTTCCGTAGACCCCGGGAACTTGTAGACTTTTCCATTCCATTCAATTATTAAAATTAGCTCAAGTCTCGCAGGTTGCTGCTAATTGCCAATATTCAGTTGCAGCTTTTAATTATAGAAAGCTCAATTTGCGGCTTCGTTTAGGGGTTCTCAATTGATCAGAGGGTATGGCTGGGTCAACAGAGAGGAAGAGAGAGGGAGAGAGAGAGAGAGACTTGACTGATGATAAGCCGCAATTTTAACTACCTGCTGTCAAATTGTTGGATCAATGAAGTCATATGTCTACAAACAGGTAATCTGTTTGCAGTCATCAACTGCTTTGTTTACGTCCAAATCGTGTCTGAGTACCCATTCTTATCTGAGAAATACTTTGCATAAATGGCCAACAGTCACCGACGGATGGATGACTCGGAGTCACTAATTGCCCTGCGGGGTTGACTCGGAATCAGAGAGGTCCCTAGGAATAACACCCAACTTATTTCCTGTACACTAAAACTAACAAAAGCCAAAATGAAAAACCCACCACATGCCGAGCTGGAAGCAAAACTGAGCATCTGGATAAACCGTTTGCGTGCAAACGTTGTCCTGTCATGGGAAAACTATTCAAATGCGGCGGGCAAAGGAACCTTGGGACATGGGACATGAGATATGCAGTGCAGCAGCAGGTAGTAGCAGGTAGTTAGTCGAAGCTTGTTGGACTCACTCTGCGGTGGCTCCTTAAATAAAATCATTAAAAATAATGAACGCACTTCCGTTGCGCTCACGTCGGGGTCTTAGAACTTTACACAACATTAAAATAAGGCACTGCAGAGGGGTTCGCTACGGAATGCCGCACAAATTAAAAGGTGCGCGACTCGAAGTCGCGTCGTGAGTCGCTCAGCAATTGCAATTACATATGTAAGATTTTGAGGTGGCCTGTAAAGCCAGCAGATATACAGAGACAGACACAGACACAGACCTATACTGAACCTGGGTCTAAACCAAAAATCAAAAGATGTGGGCAACATGAACGGAAATAAAGCGTACTGAATTGGCTGCTCTTTGCTGGTGGTGTTCCCAGTTCCCAGTTCCCAGTTCTCAGTTTATCTATAAAAATGCGCGTAGAAACAAAGGCGAGTTGGTAACTTGATTGTGGGGGCCGGACGACACATATAAATTATCAACGAAGCATTTGCTGGAGCAGTCAGCCAGTCAGGCAGCTGGTAGTTATGCGTAGATACACAAACAGATACAGATACAGATACGGAGACAGACGAGTGTCTATAGATACAGATACAAACAAATGTAAGTGGCTACAGGTACAGCCTACGCTAAATACTTGAGCGTGAATGAAATTCTTTGTATGCTTGATTTTTATATACTCTGCAGAGAGAGGGCATTAACAATTAATTCATATTTTGAGTTGAATTAGTTACAAATAACCTGTAATGAAATAACTTTATTTTAAATCTATCCCATAATACATTTGTGTATTGGATACAGATACATTGATTGGCATGTTGAACTTGATTTTTCAAAAATCTATCTATTACATATGCCTGTCAGTGTATCTAGTCTTCGTCACATGACATTCTCAACAATTTGTCACATTTGAATAGA
The DNA here is from genome assembly GCA_035045345.1 of Drosophila hamatofila. Lineage (NCBI taxonomy): Eukaryota > Metazoa > Arthropoda > Insecta > Diptera > Drosophilidae > Drosophila > Drosophila hamatofila. The sequence continues at coordinate 13,441,882 of JAWNPA010000020.1, forward strand.
ATTCTTACAAGATATGTTAATAAACTTGATTGTGGTTTTATGTTTATAACATGTTTTATGAGTGAGTTTCGTGAATCAATGCACTCACGAGTATTCCAAAATTATGCATAAATACTGATGATTCGCCTTCTGCCTCGAGCACAATAAACGTTAAAGCGTCGCACCCATCTGTTTTAACAAAAGCCACACTCAAATTGAATAATATTTATTTTTAAATCATCTTTTCCATTTTGCTTTTATTTGGTCTGTGGCACACTTCAAAGGAATCACATTGTTTAGTATTGAAAATGAAATCAAAAGGCAATTGAAAACCTGTTGCTTTGATTTTTTTTTTTTTGTGCAAATTTTATGCAAAGTTAACCCAGCAAGGTCGCTTAAGGCCTTCAGACTTAGTTTTTTAATTAGATTTTCCACATTTCCAAAACCGAAATTCAGTTTAATCCTTGATTAAAAGGTAATAAAAGATAATTGAGTTTAATGAAAAGTTTATTTAAGTATTTAATATTAAACATATTTCTTAAGCACTTACTCCAAAATAATTAAACAAATTTAATTTTAGTTTAAATACCCGTTCACTAAATGAAAGGAGTATATTCGCTGTATGCAATGAGCGCTTTGTTATCCTCCTGTCTGTCTGTCTATTTGTAAAGCATTTTGATATTCATTCTGGAGACTGAAATTGAATATAGCGCCGACTAATAATGATTCTTGACCTCCCTTACAGATAGATAAATAAATTATATGGTGAATCGTAAAATTATCGATTATTTATTAAATTTATGGTCGTGAGCGAGTATTATGGCGTCGCCTGCGCAGCAGACTTTAGCGTGCCTAATTGGTTTTTTCACTTACACAGTCGACGGCAATGTTGAATTAGTGCCTGTAGAGTGTGTAAAACATATGCATATTAGCCTGAATGTTACGGCGCATTCTGAACTAACTACTGTATTTAGACTGGCTGACTAACTGTGCGCAAAGTGCCTTGGTTAGTTTTTATTTTTATTTTTTAGTTGCTGTGTTTTTCTTTTCTGCTGTTTACACAATTGCCGAGAGAGTGGCAAAGTGCGGTATCATAATGTTGTTGCTGCTGCTGTTTTTGGTTTGTTTTGTTCTGTTGCGGTGGCTTATTAGCCACACTTTGCTTTATTTACCAAGCATCGTCATCGTTGTCTGCCTTATCGTCGCCTGCTCCGAATGAAGCTTAAAGTGCGCTGGGTGCTGTAAGGGAAAATAAGGTCAGGCCCAGAACTTTCCAAAATGACTTTTAGTGCTGACTGTCTTTCTGTCTCTCTGTCTTTCTGACTTTCAGTCCCACTGGCTGACTGGCTGGCTGTTGCGTGTAAATATATTGGCCAAAACGCCGCAGCAGCCGACACGGCCATGGCGCAAACAATTAGTCAAGTTTACTGGGGCCCATTTATATATATCTGACAGATATGCGCTTTGCATGAGAGGCCGGGGCTTAAGCGCAGCCATTGACACTCAGTTGGGTCGGCTACTAACCCGTTTTTTCGGCTGTTGGCCCAGCCAATTACCAAGCCCACAACATAAAAATACTTGCGAGAATGTATCTCGAGTGTGTTACGAATTGGTATCTCTTCTGCGAGCCGCAATAAAAGCTCGAACAATTGCTTGATTCATGCGACGCCTCGATGGTCAGGCAGCAAGAAAAAATAAAAAACAAAAAGCGCAAAAGAGGCTGAAGAATCAACCTACATACATCTTGTATTTGTGTGTGGCTCGCATTGAGGCGCGGATGCTGTGACGCATCTGCCGAGTCGGTCAAATTGAATTGCTCACAACTGAGTGCTTTTGATTAAGTCTTAGTTTGATTTGATATCTGCTTTCCAAACATCAAGCTGTGCTATGGCCGTTGTTTATTTTCGTTTTCCATAAATCTTCACATAATTGCAGATATTGTAGAAATATTTCAGCTGAGCGTGTTTTCATTTTCTATTTCGAGAAAGCGGCCCGCAGCTTCAATGCGAACATTTAGTATATTTAAGACGCGTGTGAAACACTTTTATTGCTAATATCAATAATAATACTAAAAAATTCATGTTGTAATGCAAATGTTTATCGATGTTAAAGAGCTCAGCGAACACAAAAAAATACAAATAATTTAATATTGTTTTTCTTTCTTTTGTTTATTTTGCAGACACGCAACAACAGCCGCAACAACAATTTGCCTGGTAATTATTTAATTATATTTTACAATATTTTTACGATTTATTTTTATAAGCATATTGTTTATACACTGATAGCTTTTGTTGTTACTAAATTTGAAGACATAAAAACAGAATTTTTTTATTATATAAATTGGCTGATAAAACTTTTTATGTGCTACTGTCGTCATATGAGTTTTCATACACCAAATACGTCAATATTTTGCAAACATGATACTTCTATGACAATTTATATCTATATAATATAGCTAACATAAATAAGATTAGCCTGTAGCTGAGTTCATTGACGCATAACTTAATTGTTTACCTAAAGTCTGTCAAGTCTTGCCATTCTATCTTCGTTATGCTTAAACACAAATCTTATCAATTTTGTTTTCTATGTAGCTCTATATAACTTTATTATTTTATAGTTTTTCAGGGCAAGGGCATTAAGGCTTCGGTTTGTTTGGGTTTTCGGTTGCCTGTATGTGTAATGAGTAATGTATGAAAAGCTCAAGGTGCTGGGCAAAAACAATGCTTAATCTTTTAGTGGCTTGGGCACATTCAGCGTAACGGGTTTAACACACTCCATTCGCAACTCTAGGGCAATTAACGTTAGAGGCACGCAAAGCTGTGTGCAACATTTAGAATACCAAATGTGGGTCAGCAGCCGGCCTAAGGATGGGGGGCATATTTCTTATATAATGAGCGGCGATCAATTGCAATATTCCCATAGGGCGTCATTAGTTGTTGGCACCTGTTCCATCGCACAACTGTTGTTTGTCTCGGCCGGGTCAACAGTTTTAACTGCTAAGCGGCATTTAAATGTTGACGTTATTTGTTGGCTTTTCAGCACGATGTTCGCTATTTGAGCTGGTGCGTTTTAATTGCAGCCAGAGATTCCGTTGGCTCCATGCAGCTAATTGCTGCACACACATGCTGGCTAAAAGTGTTGGCCTACTCAGCGCTGGCCCTAACCTTTAACTGGTTTCAGATTTTTTTGTTGTTGTTGCTTTTTGCGATGATGATATGGCTAAAACCCCCAGCCAGCATCGTCCGCAATTCCGTGGCAAATGAGGTCGAAAGCCAGTCAGCTACACACGGGTTTTGAAGTGGCGCTTGCCGCCTCTCAGTTCGAACTTATGCAAATCGGCAACATTAGTCGAGCCAGTTAAATATATATATATAATTTGTGGTAATTTGTGAGTTCGACTTTAATATTAATGCATATTTTGTTGTTAGCGTTTGAGGTCAGTCGCAGCAGCATTCGAGTATTAAACGATTTGCCTGGTTGAGTCCCATCGATGAATCTTTAGCTGAAAGCAAACACTGAAATTATTGCACAACTCACACAACAGGTAGTTCGCATCATCGAGAGCGATTAACTTATGTCAACCAAAAAGCGGAAATTGAACAATAGCTCAAATTTGCACATGCATTGCAAATAATTGCTTTTGTTTTTCGTTATATGCGAACAAAAATTGAATTATAATCAAAGTCGTTATTATTTTCATACACTTTCCTTGCCTAATGAGCAACGGTGTGTATTCATTTGGCTTTCATCACATGTTCTAAAGAACTCAATCTTTCATTATTAAAAGTGATATCAAATTAACTTTGCAGACTGTTGTTGAGATATGAGGATTATTATAAAAAATGACTCTGTAGATGTTGTTTAGCCAAAAATGGTTTTCTGTTTAGTTCAGTAGCACTCTCAATATTGATTGCAATTCCAGACTATTTATTCTAGATTAGAATCTGCAAAACTTTGCACCTACTTAACTTCTCGTTAGATATCAATTATCGCAGTTCCATTCAAATTGGTTAATAAACACTCGAATATTATATAATATAGTATTATCTTTATGGATATTGCCGCATTGCCTGTTGAACTTTGAACTTGGCTGGAATAATATAATAATAGAATAGAATCCATAAATCGTCAAACAACTTCATTATTTAGCCAAGCACAAAGAGTCAACGAAATTTAGTTGACAAATGCTTTCCATAACTCTTTGGGTATCTGCATAAATTACAAAATGTCGTCACCTGTCAGAGACGAAATATAAAACAATAACTGGTTGACTAGCCTTTGCTTAGCTCCATTTTTGGTTTATGACGTAAAGTTTTTCAATTAAAATCCAAAACTTATAGCTAATCATAAATGCCAAAATGTTGCTTGTTGATAAATCTGATTGCAAATATGTTTGTCAATCTCAATGTTTAGTTGAAGGACTTTAATGTTTGTTTTTCATGAACATAATATATATATATATGTATGTATAACTATATAATTGATATACTCTCATTTTGGGTCAATGAAAACGAATTGCAATTAGCTTCAAACTCTTATAATTGTAAATAGTTTTTTTTTTTTTTTTTTTATAAGTATAAGAAAAAGCTAAGAGTTCTAAATTTCACTTGTCTGCGCAGCTGGAGCACAGCATATCATTTGAAATTGTCTTGGACATGGTTACGGTTTCACCTGGCTGGGGCACGTAGCCAGCGCGTAGTTGAATCCACATGACATGTCATTTTGAGCACAGTGAGAGTTACTGTCCAAATTCTTGTAGTAAAAGTGAATACGGCCCGCAGTGCGGGCTCAAGTTCAGGCTCAAGCATGAGCACAGCTAAAGATCTGTAAATTGTTTTGGCACAAGCCGCGCTTGACCAAGCTTTGGACCTGTCTAGCTGGCTTAACAATAACTCCAAATAGCGCCGGGGAGTAGCAATTATGAATTCGCTAAGCTGTTTGGCAGCTGCGGTAGCTGGCAATCTTTGTTAATTATCAAGAGGTCGCCGAGGAAGGGGGGCGGCGGCGGCAGCTCAAAATTCTAATGAAAGACCACGACATTTGCGTTTAATGTGCGTCAGCACAAAATGTAGACATTGCCTGTATCTTTATCACTATTCGTATCTGTATCTGTTTCTCTTTCTGTTTCTGTTTCTGTTTCAGTGTCTATGTCTGTATCTGTATCTGCGCTTGGCACGTTTCGTTTGATTGGCCAACAAAAAGCAAAAGCCGCACAACAGCTTCAGGTGATAAGTTTGTGAATTTTGTTGTTGTGGCGATTGTTTATTTTATGTTTATTCACTGGACGCGTGCGCTAAGTTTTTTGTGTTAATTTGTAATAATTAATTTGAATTTATATTTTTATTTTTTTGCTCACTCATAAGCCAATGAATTATTAGCGAGTCTAATGAGCGGAATTTACGCTATTTTTTTTAAAAACATTTTTGGCGAATCTTGGAAAAGTACTAGAAAGGAAACTTACTATTTTGCTAATATATTAGGTATTTTAATTGAATACAGTTTTTTTTTTTAAATTTAGTTTTATTGCGAGTGCACTACATGCGCAAGTGCTTGGTTTAACGATCAACTGGTGGCATACCTGAAATTCATATAAGCCACACTTAAAAGAGACCCTCTCTGTCTCTAAGTGGGATAGCTGCTCCATACTTGAGTGACAAATTTTAGTATCGTATCTTGAGTTGCGTGTAGCATTCATTGCCCAAAATAACCAGAAGGGAGAAAGAGACAACGTAGCTTGGGGCTTGGCTACTGGGTCTGTGGGTCCCCAAATGAAAATGCATTGTAAATGCACTATCAAAATTGTGGGCAACAAATTGCCAACAAGCGACATCTCGTGTAACGATATTTAAGCTGTTTAATGAGCGGAACGAAGTAAGAAATCTAAAAACAAAATCCAACGACAATTTTTAGCAATTGTTGTTTATTTTTAGTTACTATTGTTTCGCATAATAGTGTGAGTGGGCATTAAGCTAATCTTCTATATCGATTATAATAGCCTCACTTAAAAGTTATGTGTGCAAATTTGTATTAGTAACTCTTGAGTGCAAGTTGATGTAATTTTTATTAGTTGCCAGATCGAAGCGTGCCGCTAATTTGCCCATGTAAAAGGCCTGTACTTTGGCATTCTATAACCTCCATGCGGAATTGCGCATTTCATCCAAGCCTAATCATTGGCACGCTTTATTACGTTTGACATGCATGACACCAATTTGTGTTTTATGCAGCTGGGTGCGTGCTTGGATCGGTATATATATAACTATATATAGATAAATACATGGTTATATCATCAAATCATAATCAAGAATAAGACTTACATAAGGAGAGTATTCCTGGACTCTTATTTAAAGTTTGATCGTAATTTTTCAAACAATAATTATACATTTTCTATTGCTTTAATTTTTTGTTAAGATTAAAAATAAATAAATAAATAAAAAAAAATAAAAATGGAAATCAGTCAGCAGTAAAGAAAACTTATTCAAATATAAAGCAACATTTATCAGTACATTCTACAGGGTATCACGTAGTCTTGCTACACAGCAAGCCATTCACTTGTTATTCAATTTAGGCATGGGTCAAAACAGCGAATGGGCTCATAGAGCATGAATCAACAAACGAATCCAAAACAAAGAATTCCAATGAATTTATTGCAAACAATTTAAGAAACTTGAAGATATATTAAATAAAAAAAATAAAAAAAAACTCAGCACGAATACATGTTAATCTAAACGAGTTCCCACAAAGCAAAAAAAAAAATTTATATATATATATATATATATATATATATATATATATATATATATATATAAAAACGTAAAAAAGTGAACAACAAAAAGCTCAAAAAGCACACAAACACCTTTTCTCAAGCTGCGTGGCAGGGCATTTGGCTTTATTTGCGTAATTTGTTAGAATGGGCTAATAAATAAATTTTATGAATTAACTTAATGCGACTCACACGTTTTGCAAAAATAAAATCTGAAATCTGGGAAAAAAAAACTACAGTGAGTACTCAAATCACACGTTTGGCATTTCAACAAATTTTATTGTTGCAAAATATTTATTGAAGCGAATTGTGATTTGTGCGTTCGTTTGGCAATATTTCCTTCAAATTAATTTCATGTCCGCTGCTTGCGATCGAGCGCTCAACTCGAAGTCTCTGATATATATCGTATTTACCCGGTATTGAAATTGGAATTGCAATTGAAATTCGTAAGCAATTTGTACGCTAATTGAAATTCAATGGACTGCGCCTAACTCAATGGATTCGCCGGTCTCCAAGAGAATTGAATGCTTTTCCTCTCCTTCTCCTCTCCCCTCGCAGCAATTACAATGCAAAATTTTATGCACATTTCAGAGCGCAATACAAATAAAGCAAAACAATATTCAATTGGTTTTCGATTTGCTAAAAATACATATATTGCTTATAAATTATTTTGCAAAATCATTTGTAAAGCCAGCGAAAATATGCTAGCAATTCAAGCCGTAATTTCGCACTTTTAATTTAAGAAAGGCTGAAAATTTTAATGATAATACAGAAGACTGTGACAAAAGTGAATGTGAATGAATAATCGTCATTTAGAGGTGTAGGTTTTAAAAATTTGTATAATTTGGACATAGTTAGCTCAAACAGGACATTTTAAGTTATTTCTGTAGACTCTTTGAGACGGAAAGAACTCGTGGGCATTCTGAAAAACTCAACATTCTCTCTAAGGCTTGTTAAAACTTTATTGCCATTAGATGCTAGATCCTTGAGAACTAAAGTTTTTATATTGTTTACATATTATTCATACATAAAAACTTTTTTATATAGTATAAAGCAAAATAATAAAAGCTTACAAAAGTAAATAAACCATAATACAATATTTTAGCGCTTAATAGCTATAAAAGGAATAAAATTTTTAAAAAGTTTAAGTTTACCAATATGTGAAATCAATTTGGCAGCTTCAAATAAACTAAATGCTTTATCAAATAAAAATATGAAAATATGTTAAAAAAGCTTGACTAAACATGTTGATTACATTTCATTTACCATGGCTAATTATGGCTAATTATGGTTAATTAAGTGATTTGTTTTAGGCCGGATGGACAGACACTCAATACGGAAGTGTTATACCTCTAGTGTCCATAGACAATGCTCTCAATAATCAAGAGCACCCTTCGCTAGAGCCACACCAAGGTTTTCACCTGGTCCGGCCACATGGTCACAGTGTGGTCTGGCTCTTTTGGCAGGCGAATGCAATTGCCAGAGAGCTGAGTCCATATTGCGACCGCACTCGTCGTATGGTGGCCAACAAAGCCATAAAATTGCAAACAAAATAAAAAACGAAACAAAACGAAAAAAAACGGTTAGTAGTTTCACATTTTTTGGCAGCTGGCCCGCACAACAGCAGCAGCAGTAACAGCAGCAACAGATAGCTAAACAAAATCCAAACTTTTCAAAAATTTTCTCACGTAACAAGTACACACAGAAAACAGAAACAAAACGGCTAAGGAAAAACACAAACGGGCTGGGCCCAAGCAATTTACTTGGCGTCTGTTGCTGTTGGTGTCTGGGCGCATGTTTAGAGCACATTCATAGTTAGTACACATATACATACATGTACACACACAAGTACACTTATATGTAAGTATGGGTATGTGATTTTGTTGGCAACATGTTTGCCAATTTTTTGGCGTCTGCGCAATCCATAAGAGGGCATTAATGCTGGCTCGCTGATCGCTGCAGACTCAACGATTCTAAATATCAGGCGATTGCAAGTAGCCCCGGCTACCAACTCAACAACCTTGGCTAATGGCCAGTGGACTGACATGGCGATATCAACACAGCTGGAGCTGCAATGGATTTGGCTCTGTTGGCATGTTGCAAGCGCACTTCGCAACTTAATGGCTCGCTGCCTGGCTGCCTGACTGCCTGGCTGGCTACCAGTTGCTTAGCTTGAGCTTCAGTCGATTCAATTCGATTCGGCTCATGTGTGTTGGCCAATTTGCTGGCTATGACTAAGCAGGCGGGCCGCAGACTGTCGGCTGCCTGTTTATCTTGCCCAAAGAATTTGACTCTTGATCTTTGCAAAGGCAGCCAGACCGCCCACCGCCCCCCGTCCAGCTAAATGGTCCCTATATAGACACTGCCTGCCAGATAATGGAAAATTTTCACACGAAATTCAACGAAGGCGCGTTAATTGCTTAACAAAATACAAATATCGCTAAATTTTGAGCGCCCAAGCGAAATAGACCCCAAATGTGGCCAGATATCATAAAGAGCTTTCTATCGATGCGACAGTTGATCGATCATATTATATACTTTAAACAAACATTTTGGATTTGCCAACTGAAATTGACGTAAGCTGGACAATTTTTGGAAAGAATAAGTGATAAATATTGTAGATTCCTATAAAATAATAACGATGACATTTTAAATTATAAAACAAATAGAAGAAATACTCTGTACATGAGCTACTTTTTATACTCATTCGCAAAAGTGAAAAAAGGAGTATATTGGTTTGCTGTCCATCCGTCTAAAGCTAAAAACTCAAAATTTGGGACATACCCTCGTGTATGCCCTCGAATCACAAATAGTAAGATTTTCCCGATTCGCTAATTAGGGGCGTGACAAATATGAAAATGAATTTTCCAGTATCTCAGGAACCATGGTAGTTGAAGTGCTAGAAAGTTAAAACTAGGAATGTATACTTGCGTTTCTACACCCTTTAGGGGCGTGGCAAATCGAATTAAACTCTATTTTCTACAGTTACAGTCGACATAATCTATTGACTTTCAAAATAATATATATATATATATATTTATAAGAAAGATCTGGGAACTCATGGGCCGTGAATAATTTATCTGAAGTCGGTAATGCCCCACTGCAACGTTCTTATTTGTTTTTTTATCAGAGCTGATCTAATTGGCATAAACTATTTCAAAAAAAGTTGAATAATAGTTGATTTCTAATAAATTAATATTAATTCAATTAAGTCTTTAAATGTTAATAAAATCAAATATGACAAGCGAAACTTTTTTCCAGTTAATTAAATTTTTTATTAAAATTGCTTTAGCAGTAATTGATCAAACTTCTGAATGTGTTTTTTCATATCTGAAAAATAAGTTTTTTATATTTACTAAATATCTTTTTATGCACAATATAATATTCTATTAATTCTGATGACGCTTCTTATTTGTTTCTCCACCAAAAATTTACATCTTTAGTGAATGCCTCAGCAGAATATCTAAAAATAATAATGATGGCAATCGGGCTGTGCAAATACCCTCTAATGATATCATCAATTGATAATTGTTGTAAAGCAAATGGCGCACCTTAAGAAGCATTAACAAGTCTATTACCATATATATTCGCAAAAGACACATTTATTATTATTTAGGATAATAATAAATAAATAATTAATTATAGCGAATCATCTGCTAATTGAATAAGTTGTATTCAAATTCAATAATTCTTATACAGTTGAAAGAATATCACATAAATATATAATATCTAGTGGATATTTTTGTGACGAACGTGAGCTGTTATTCAATCAGCCATTGGAGCCATAAAGAATATTAATTTATATATCATAAGGCAATCAGATTACATAATCCGCAATCCACATTTTTCCAGTTAGCCGGGTAATCGAGTATATGGCGCCCTAATCCGGCTCATCCTCTGCTGTTTATTGCATCTGATTTGAGTGTTTAATTAATATTCTGCGCTTCATAAAACGAAGCTAAACATGTATTTATTTAGCCTGAGCGATATTTATAACTTTTTCCTGTTTTAGTCTTTCCCGTTCGCTGCTCTGTGTGTGCCAATTTTAATCATTTACCTAATTTGCTTGCCATTTAGCAGTTGTGCACTAAATAATTAAACACTTGCCACGAAAAGCCCCAAGAAAAAAATATATATGGCCTTAGGTATCAGGTCGGTATCGTTGGCGTGTTGTGTCAGTCTAACTCCAACTCTCTCGGTCTTGGTCGGTTTTTATTTATGGCATTTATCATTAGACAATCACATGATTTGAATGCCAAAGCAGCCAATGGACGTGTCCATGTGCAGGCCAAGTGACTTGGCCAATGCGTAATTGAATACGTCTGAATACTTAACACGCATACGCACTGTTGGCTCAAGAGTGTTGCGACCTAATCTATTGTTAAACTAATCACGACTTTTGGCATAGATCGCTTGGTGTGTGGGGTAAAACCCTGCTAATATTGAGAATATGTCAAGTAATTTTAATTGTATATAAATTTTGCAAGAGCTTTGTGAAATAAAAAAAGAGTTTCAGTTATACTAAATAATGAATTTCAGTTCTAGGCTCGAACCGGATCGAATAGAAACCAGTTTTTACCATGATATTGGAAAACAATTCAATTTAGTTCGGAGCAGAGATCACGCAAATTGAAAGCGAGATTAGCCAAGAGGCTGGCTGAAATTGAAAACACTTTCTCGCAGCGTTCCGAGATTGTAATATAAGCCGATAATTGTATTTTGAGCTGTGAGGATTAACTTTTACTGCCGCCAGGCAGCACTGTTGAGCTTAATTAAAAAAATAAAAAACAAACTCAATTAATTTAAAGCAAATGCAATTGCAAAATGTCAATGGTCATGCTGCAACAATTGTTGCAGTTAGTCGCCGCCAGGTGCTTGCAGCAACAACACAAACAGCAACAACAACAGCAACAACAACAGCAACATAAGCTATGTGCTTCCCATTTCAGTTTGCTGCAATTTCAAATCTGTTTGTTGCTGTTGCTGCTGCTGCATTACAAACACACAACACTAAAAGCCGACGTATGCTTTGCATTTTGTTATTGCTCAATTAACCCCCTTAGTAACATTTTTCGCTAATAAATTTTTGCCCGTGCAATTCGCAACAAACCCTTTCAGGCCGATGACAAACAATTTGACATGTTATTTGTATACCCTATAGCCATTTAAGCACTTCAAACGGGTATAACATAGGCTAAGCTCAAATGCAGGAAAACAACTTTGCATAACCACTCGAAAGCTTCTTTAAAATTGTAATAATATTATATAAGACTTTGACTCAACTTTGGATTTCAGAGTAGGGCATTTCTTAGTCGAGCACTCTCTTCTAGATCACTTTGAACCGTTTTTGTTGAGTTCGTTTTCGAGCTGGTGAAACTCGTCATTTGACACGCCTGTTCAAGTGTTCCATTGTTGTAGTTGAGAAATGATTTGTACAATAAGACACTCGAAATTTATATGCGAATCTTTTTGCCTTGATAAAAGCAAAAGCCTCCAGATAACAGACAGATAACTGAAAATGTCAAATAATTAGCCAAAAGTAAAAAAACGTCAAGTATTTAAACTCAACTTTCCCTCTAGATATTTTATATATTTTATATGTATATAAATATATGTATATATATACATTTTAATTGTTATTTGCTTTTTGCTCGATTGTTTGCCCGACGGCACTTTAATTAAATAATTTTTATGCATAAATATTTACATTTATTTTGGGGTTTTGAGCCATTTTTGGTTGACTCGTTTGCCTTTTTGAAATGCTATGCGAATACCTTTTCAGGCAGTCGTGTGTACTTATGGCTCAACTGAAGAGAAAAGGCAGATAAGCTCTGCCATGATAAATACGAGAGAAAAAAAAATTGAAAACAATATAAGATAGCAATAAATAATTAAATAATATTAATAAATATATATACATATATATGGATATATAATGTATGCAATTTATTGTTCAGTACAGGATATGCCAAAGTCCATCACAATTGTTGTTAGACCTTTGTGATAAATCAAAAATTCTGCTCAGCTGTCGCTTAGCATTTCAATGAGGTTTCTGGCAATTGATGTGCCACATAAAAGGCAGACCAGCCATTTAGAAATATGCATATGTGCATATAATAATGATAATACAATGCGAAAAGTTAGCAATATAAATGTATATTAAAACATACAGCTTTGACTTGACTAAATGATGTCAAGGCATTTACTTTCAAAAGCGATTTTTTTAAATATTAAAAAAAAAACTCCGACAGCAAGAAATTTTATAAGCAACAAAATTACGCAGACTAAAAAGTACAAGCTAAAAAAAAAAAAATAATAACAAAAATTAATTCCAAAACCTGCTGCTGCCTCAATTAACTGAGTAACATAAAGACAAAATGAACTTCATGTCAGTTCAACCTGGGCCCCATTAAGTCGACGCCGACGCCAACGCCTCCCCTGACCCCGCCTGGATCCCATCAGAATGGTAAACATTAAACATTTACTTATGTCGGCTCCGACACTAAAGCAAAAATGCGCCTTTTATACAATTTCGTAGTGCTCGTCTCGATCTCCTCCGACGTTGTTTAGTTCTGGGCGTCAGACTCTTTTTAGCCAATCCGTACGAAATTACGCCGCATAATTGCTGTGAATTTGCTGTAGTTAAAAAAAAAACCTCATTTTTATTATATCTTCAATCCTGTCAATAAAAACGCTCGTTTGTTCACATTTTAGTTTTTTTTTTATGGTTGCCTGGAATTTGTGGAATTAATTGCCAGTTAAGTCACATGAGCTTTAGCAGTTCGTGCCAATTGTGCAGGTGAGATAAGTGTGGAGGCCAATGATTTTATCAGCGAGATATTAAACGCAAAGCATACAATCCGTACCACAGTAGCCAGCCGAGAGAGGAAATGCAATTATCATGTGAATGTGGCTCGGCCGTGCTACCTGCTCAAGAAAAATTGGTATATAATGAGTTAACATCGTGTGTGGAGAGAGCATTAAACTAATTTGAAGCCTGATCTTTTCTCATTATATAATTATATTGTTCATCTATGATGAAATGTCTGATATTGTCTTTGAGTATGAGGCCCAAGAAATTATTTATCATTATTCAACATTTTTAAACCTTCGTTGAGTGGTTCTAGTTGTCTAACAACCCTACTTACCTGAATGATTTTTTGTAAAGAATACATTGATATTTTAAAAGGTTTTTAATCTATCTTCTATGAATACCCTCTAAAAAATATTTCCCTTTTGTATGTACCCAGCAATCTATGATAATTCGACTATATTTAACTAAGTTAAAAGCTTGGTTAATACATTGATATTTTAGATGTCTTTTTAATCTTTCCTTCTACTGTGAATATGCCGTAAAAATTCTTTACATATATACCTATATACCTCTTTTAGTGTATTTAAATGTTCTATGATGAGTTGACTATATTTAAATAGGTCTTTCTCACTGTGATTAGTAGAAGAATAGAGTAGAGTAGAGAGAGAGAGAGAGGTCAATCTTTTTATATAGTGCACAAACACCTATGGTATAACTTAGTCTAATTCCATTGTGCAATTGTTTTCCAAGCGTTATCTATAGATATCAGCGATAAGATCTAGCCCAATCTTTATATGGTGTTAGCATTTCATTCCACATCCCGCAAAATGTATTCAATAATTTAATTAAATGCATTCCAATGCATTATCACGTACTTCCTTTCTATTTTAATACTCGTTCATACAATAATAAGAGAGAGTATATTTGGTTTTTGTATAATTAAAGAAATGCAATTTAAAACTTGGTATTGTATAACCATATATGAGTATAGATATTTCTAAAGTTGATACAAAGACATTGTTTAAATACTTCTCATATCATCAATTGTATCTAAATATCAGTATAGCTATAAGAAATTCTAAACGGGTAGCGTACAGTCGATTGCACCCGACTTTATGGGCTTGTTTATTTTGTATTTATTTACAGTCGCTTGCGTTAAGTCGCCTTAAGTTGATATTCGTATTCGGATTTGTTTTCGTATTGGGATTTTAAGTCGCTGTCTTTTTTCTTTACCTTACTTTTGTCCTCCCCGCGTCGCACCTCGTGACACACATGTCCAAAAAAATTGAATTGCGAAACTGTTTAATTTAGCTGTGAGTCCAATTTTTGTTCTCTTTTTATTTGTATTTATTTTTTCCATTCTGCTTTTCATCGTAGTTATTTATTTTGAGACATTCTTTGAGACTGAGGTCTCTCGACGTGTCTCGGTCACCGAATCGGTGTTTACGATTTATTTAGCCCGACAGCTGACACACACACAAACACACACACACACACACACACACAGATACATGCACAGACAGGCACACGCACAGCTCTGCTTGGAGCCACACGCGGAGCCGTGGCTAAATTCAATTTGGCCTATAGCAAGTAAACATTATTTGAGTTTTTTTTTTCTTTATTGTAAATCAACTTTTCAATTTGCTGCTGACACAGTTTCCAAGTCGGGGCCCCAGCACCAGCACCAGCCCCAGCCTCAGTCTCAGTCTCAGTCGGAGAGCCAGCCTCAGCTACAGCTTAGGCATTGCTGCACCTGAGCAAGATCTTTGGAGTTTAATAATAAATTGCATTTCTGTTGTATCCACAAAGGCTTGTTACCCATTGAGAATTCCGTGGCTCAAGTGCTTGCCTATGGAACTTGACTTTAGACAAATATGTATCTAGTAGTAGCCAGCTGATGCTATTGCTGTTGTTGTTGTTAGTGTATTGCGGTTTTTGCATTTTAAGCTGCCTGGGAAACACTTGACAGCCAGCGGCTAACGCAAATTTAGCTGTTAAATTTTGTTCAAAAATACATTTTGATAAATGACTCGACGTTTTTTACATTATAGAAAAGAAGAAGAGAAGAGCAACACACGAATTGGGGGTTCTTGTTTTTGTTTTCTTCTTCTTTTTTGGGGGGGGGAGGGGTAGTTAGTTGATGAACTACCGGGGCAATCCCATTGTCTGATGCGCTGTGATACGTTTAGACTGAAAGTCAAATAAATAAATTCAAAACGCTTACAAATTATACGATCTGATGATCAATCATTTCTATATTTGCTTCTTTCGGCAAGTGGCAGACAGTTTTCATGAACGAGAAGGTGGCAAAAATAGCTGAAGTATTTAAAATTTATAAGCGTCAGCCATTCTATAAATATTGTTTTCAATGCCCATTGTTAGACACAATGTGCAAAAGATTTATTGGCATTCCATACAAATGGATGACGTTGAATTTTAATTAGGCTTTGCACTGTTTGCTTTTCAAAATATTTCAACTGAAGGTCAACTAGAACATAAACTAAATAACTAACATATTTTTTTAGTACTCAAAATGTTTGCTCTGATTTGCCTAGCTTGAACTGAAAGACATTTTATGACAAATTCAATTTATGCAATTCCAAATATCCATCACAATTTGAAATATTATCGTACATCCAGATCTGTCTCAGGATCTGTATCTATATATATTATATACAAAATTGGAGCTAAGTTTCTTAGGCCGTGTAAACTAAAATATCTTAGTAAAATGCAACATATAATGCAACATATGGCTGATTTCTAACTTGAGTTTAAATAATCGCATCTTTTGGGCGCCAATTACCTTTTCCTACAAAGAGCGCTCCTGCTATTGTCTGTCATCAAATTGAAATTACGCGCACAAGCAACTGCCCAAGTGGCAAGCGCTTCCTGATTACGTTTTTTGCATTTTTTATAAACCTTAAAAACTAAACAAATTGTCGCTTATTCACAGTTTATTTGTGTTTTACTTTTTGTTATTTAGTTGGCGTCTTTAAGTCGAAGCGCGCGCACGCACAAAATAAATAAATAGTTAAATAAGAGGTTTGCACTTATGCGACTGGGACTAGGGGCGAAAAAGTAGGAAACAATGTAAACAAAAGCAACAGCAGCCATAAACGATAATGGATAATGGATAGTGGTCTAGGGGCGTCCCCAGCCAAATAATTACTTACTTTTGTTGAACTTTTCTTGCAAATTCAGCGCGCTTTCTTTGCTTTTTTCCACCGTCTTTTTTTTTTAGCATATGCGCAGACATAAATTACGTATATATTGTAATATTTTTTCCTCTGTAGAGTGAAAACTACGATGTCATTGGCCTGAGGGGGGCTCAAGTCTGGGTTCAATAGCTCGACTACTGGGCTTTCTCGAATATGTCTGTCTTTCTCTGGGTGTGCAGATGTTCATGAATGAGTGGGTCGCCCGCATATTTGACAACGGTCTGTCTCAGCTTATGGCAAAAGTGAAAGCAGCAGACCTTTGGGCAAATGTCATAAAAATATTTTTTAAAAGCTAAACAAAACTTTTATCGACTTGGCCAGCAGAAACACCTGCACAACTTCAAGGTCGTTGCATTACCATAGACAACTTGGCAGCTCGACAATCGTTGCCGCTGGCCATTTCCTGTTGTTAAATCAGACTTGGCTTAGCTTGGCCAGAGTTAGTTGAGTTGAGTTCTATCAGAGCCGTTTATCTTTGGCCTGGGTAAAGGCTATAATTGACTTTTTGAACTTTTATAATTCAATAAACAATATATATATATAATTTAAAGTTCAAAGTAGATTGAGAATATGCAGAGAAGAACCGAATTCCATCTGCAAGTTAAGTAAAGTTAAGCACCGGGAATTCAAATGAAATCTAATTGTGATTATCTCAGCAGCTAAAATTAAATCGGCAAGGATTGGCATTTCACCTGTTACCAACTACATTTATGAAGTGTTTTCAATCATAAATTAAGACTATTTACCAAATCGCCTTTAATCACGAGACATCTTGAAATGAGTATCAGCAATTGGCAAAAGCTGTTTATAGCTTATAAAATCACTGCAAAAGCACAATTACAATTTTCAGATTAGATAGGGCTCACAATAAATAGATTTTGTCGACAATTGTAGATTGCAGATGTCCACACGAGCCAGAGTAGTAAACAGGCTTTTGAGTGTGTATACTAATATAAGGACCGATTGCAGTCACATGATGAGCTAACAGTCTATAAATAACTGCACAACTTGTTTTTATTTCTATTTTTTTTTTTTTTTTGGCTGCGTTATCTAAGCTAGTTAATAGCCCCGAAAATAATCTAGAACCGTGGAGCAATTGCCATGCAGCAGACTTGTGGACTCTTAATATTAGCGCAATAAACTGGTCGATTCAACCAATTATGCGAAATGAGAAATTGTGGTGCCAAAACAAGATTATCTCAGATTGCAATATTAAAAGAGTTTAATTAAGACAATGGGAATGAGAATGGGCAGGCATCTGTTTCCTCCAGCCCTTTACTTCCACTGCCGCCGCAGTTAATTGCCTGACAATTAAAGACTAATTGTAATAAACATCAGCGGGCAAATATGTATAGTACAATACATACGTCATCTGTATTAGCTCTATAATTAGCCATTTAATACTCGCAGCTAATGGCTTTGATAGTTTCGCCTTTGAATGTTTCCCAGCTGCAATTTTAGCCAAATAATGTGAAAAACAAAGCACAAAAGAAACTGAAAACACACCAAAACAAACACTCATGGCACACACCCATACACACACTCACTTGGGCAGCACTTTGAGAAAAACAAGTCTCTTAGTTCAGCAATACCATAAATATTTGCATATTCTACTCTTATACAATCTATTACATTCCAACCTGATCAGCCAAACATCAATAAGAAAATATTACACGTTGTAGTTGACTAGATCTGTATCTATACAGGCTTTTGAGAATTTCACTTCTATTGGTTAAGAGATTCAGGAAATTTATCATCCTCAGTAAAAATATAATATATGTCTCAAATGTATAATCATATACATATCTCTACACTCTTAGTGCTTGTTGGATCAGATATCAAAGGGCGACAGATATATAAGAGATATATAGGAATTTTCAGATTTGTATATATACAACTATTATACTCTCATTTAATACAACTTCCAATTCGTGCTGGGTATATGAAAACAATGGAAGAAAAACACAACTAAAACAATTTAGCAGCTAGTTAAGATGTTAATTATGCGGCTATTAAGGCGATGTAATAAAATTGACACTTTTCTGTTGCAGTTACAAACAAAACAATTTTTTATTAATATGAGTTACTTTAGAGTTTATTAACAAAGCTGCTTAAGTGTGTTAATAGCTTGAACGTAAATTGTATATATATAAGGTGTAAGTGGATTTATACGAAGTGTGACACGTAGAGAAAAGACTAGAAGAGCTTTGGTTAACTCTCTATCTATCTCCCTCTATTCCTCTTAGCAAGCAACTTTTACATAAGCAAGTCAGCAATGCTTAGTTTATAATCCATTTATTAATTGCATAAATTGCTTGAGAAGTCAAGTGGATGCTCTTAGCGAAATCCTGTTTGCTCAATGCTAATTCTTATCTTCTTCTTCTCCATTGCAGCTCTGTAACATGTCACAATCTAACGGATATTGAGCAGCAGCAGCAGCTAAAACAACACTAACAACAACTACAACAACTTCGAAATACACAACATGGCAACCAATAACAACAACAACAACAACACAAACAACGGCAAAGCGATGTCACCCACCGTCGAGTCGCTGGAGAGTCGCGATGAAGTCGACTTCATAGCCGTCACACACAACAACAATAACGAATACGAGGATTTACGCAGCGCCTGTGGCGTAGCGATCAGCGCCAAAGGAACAAACACAACAGCAACAGTCACACCAAACAATGAACCAAATGTCACCAACAGCAACAACACCAACAACAACAACAACAATAACAACAGCAACAGCAACACCTTGAAAAAGTCCAAGGAACGTCGCACACTCTTCAGCTTTGGCAGCAGCAAAAAGCAGAGTTTGGCCAACAAGTCATCGAGCAGCAGTCCAGTTACCGCCCGGGAGTCCACCACAATGCCCACAAAGCCAGCAGCCAGCAGCGGCAGCCTGTTGCTGCCGCCCACGCCGCCAGTGCCAATTGGCACACCGCCGCGTCAGCACAAGTTTGTGAAGAGCAGCAGCATTGCTCGCCTGCTGGGCAACACTTACAACGCTCGCAAGTTCGAGCGCGAGGAGCAGAAGCGGCTGGCCAATGAAGCGAGCGGCAAGTTTCATACATTCAGCGGAAGGCGTCGCAGCGGACCGGAACGTCCGTATCTGGAGCGATTCAAGCGCATGTCCAAGGAGGATGGCGACATTGCCGGCGACGATGAGTCGGTGCAGGTAACCAATGTGGTCACGCTGACGACAGATTCGCGTGATCTGCAGTATGGCAGTCGACAGGAGCATGTCGGACGCGCCGACGATCAGCTGAGCGCGAAGGCCATGCGCACATTGACCCGTGGACTCGGCAAGCTCTGGTGGAAGCGCACTCACAGCGTGGACATCAGCACACCGGATCCCGAGTACAAGGTGTCCTATTTGGGCAACGTGCTCACCGGCTGGGCCAAGGGTGAGTACCTAGAAATCTAGTTTGACATGTCAAGCATATTTGACTTATTCTGCCTTGTCCTCAGCAGGCGAGGGCTGCGTGGAGAAACAATTGAATACATTGTGGCGCAACTACACCCAGCACACCAAGCCTGATGTGATTATGCGGGTGAAGGTGTGCGCCTCCGGACTGAAGGCCACCACACGGCAGCACGGACTAACCGAGTACTGGTCGAATCGCATCACCTACTGCTGTGCGCCCAAGAACTATCCGCGCGTCTTCTGCTGGATCTACAGGCACGAGGGTAGGAAGCTGAAGCACGAGCTGCGCTGCCATGCAGTGCTCTGCAGCAAGGAGAAGATTGCCCAAGACATATGCGATACATTGCGGGTAAGTGGACACCTAGGTGACTCTCATTGCAATTGCTAAAACATGTTCTTTGCATCCCTTGCAGGACAATCTGGAGAGCGCATTGCGTGAATTTAAGCGCGAGAAAATTCTGAAACAAAATGCGCGTCTCAGCCTGGCCAATGCCGTGTATGACAATCCCAGCATGCCCAAGCGGAAGATCATGCTGAGCGTGGGCGGCAATAACTACAGGCCGCCCTTAGAACGCTCCAAGTCGGCGCCTAAACTGATGGCCATCGAGGAGGCCATCGGCGAGGAGGAGGGCGACGAGATCGAGGACACCAATGAGCCCGAAATGATGCCCTGCTGTCAGCGAGACTCACTGTACCCGGCCATGACTCTGGGCAGGCGGCGCTGTCGTCGTGGCCATTCGATACGACGCACAGGCAAAATTCAGGCGGCGGTCAGCTGCTGCTCCCATCAAATAGAGCCAATGATGGAGAGCCCGGAGCCGGCAAGCAGCACCACCAGCGCAACCTCTCCGGCTGCAGCATCTGGCAATGATGGCTCCGACTCGGACGAGTTCGAAAAGCTGCTCAAGTTCGACACGACGTTAAGCAACGAGCTGTTGCCCTACTTCGACATGCAGCTGCACAAGAACAGCAGCCAGAGCATGGGCAGTCTCAGCGAGCTGCAGGTGGAGCCCGTGGAGCTGGACGAAGAGGAGGAGGCGGAGCCACACAGCTTGCTGCCCACCATCAACAGCGATCCCAGTGCCGATCCGCAGGCGGACTTTGACCACGACGATGTGGTTCATCTGCGCCGCAGCGGCGTCTGCAGCGACGGCGAGGAGGACTACCTGGACGATGCGGACGATCATTACTTTCGGCAGGCGGCCATGCTCACAATGCTGCACCGCAGCTCGATGCGCAAGCGGAACAGTGACCAGAGCAGCCTGCAGTATCGCCACCAGCCGCAGTCCTCCATCTCGTCCAATGCCTCCAGCTCGACGACAGCCAGCGGCATAGCGCAGATTGGGGCAACTGGCGGCCAACAGGGCTTGGCGAGTCCGGATAGTGACGAGGGCTCCATTTCCAGTGGCTGCGAGACGGCCAGCACAGTCACCAATGCCAACCAGGAGGAGTACAACAAGCCTCAGGGCAGCAACGTGCAGCAGCAGGTGCTTGAGCAGATCCTGATCTACCAAAGACTGGAGGAGTCGAAGCGCCGTCAGCAGCTGCGCCACAATAGCGACGCCACCAACTACAGCAGCTCCAGCAGCATCACCCTGAAGCTGGACCCAGCGTCGCCGGCAGAGTCAGTCAGCTGCCTGGAAGAGTCTGATGCCAAGCAGCCACAGGATGTCGGCAGCGTTTCGGATGACGACTCCGAGTGCAGTGACGAGAGCGGCTATGTTGAGTTCCAGGAGAAGGAGCGCGTTCAGGCAATTGCTGGCGCCGTGGCCATGGCGGCATCTGTCAAGCCACAGCTGCCACCCAAGCCGGCGCCTCGGCGCTCGCTCAGCATCGGCAAGGCCGCAGGGACGGGGACACCGGTCTGAATGCTCTGTATGCTTTACGACTAGATCCCTCACATTGTTATTTCTGCGCACGCGTCAGCACAAGAGCTAGAGAGAAGTGCAAGAAATTGAATTATCTATTGTAGTCGTAGTCGTAGGCTAACTGCTAAGCTGTTTACCGCATAAGTCATTTGTTGTTGGTCCATCATACAAAGAAATAACCTAACGATATTATTGTGTAAATGTTACTTTTTTGCACAAATCATTATAGATATATTGATTATTGATTATTTGATTATTTTTTTGTTGTTTAGTCCCCCAGCTTCACGTTTATCTGTTTGTTTTCATCGGGCTCCCTGTCGCACGTTCTCCCCGAGCACAGTCTATTCGCTCTGTAAATAAGTAGCCGCCCTACGCACTGCATGTAATATATATGTAATCCATGAATTGTATCTTACCTATCTATATAAATTATTCTTATGAAATATATGCAACTAAAGTAACGAAGACATTCCCAATGTCTGCTTATTTCTATAAAATTGTGAAACAGTTGACGTCTTGATGTCTTGAGCCGTTTAGTAAAAACCAGGTTAATTGCAATTGAAGTTAATGTTAACATTTCAAAATTTAAACCAGTTCGATTCTGTTGACTGCAGTTCAATAAATTCAGGTATTTAACTAACTGGACTGCTTTTTAACTTCGAGGTATAAGATATTCTGCGCCAAGCGCTTAAATCCAGTTTGCGGAGTTATGAGTTTTTGGAGATGTTGAGTTACCGAGATTTTTCAATTAGCTTTACAATTCAAATAAATTTTAGGCCTAAATATTCACTTTATAGTTCTTATTGAGTTTACACAATTAGTTCTAGAGGCCAGCAATGCAACTTTGGTGTTCGTGCTCTCCGATGCTATATGCATGTAATATAGCCAATTTAGACAAATTGTGCAGAGCTGTCGAAGCACGAACCTGCACTAATCGGTCGATGATTAGTTTTAGAGAGGAAATGGAATGTCTGAAGTCGCTTTACAAATATAAATCTCCAAGTTAAATTAAAATATTAGACGTAGCGCTAGGCGCTGGCCTAAATAACAGATTTACAGATTACAATCGGCTGGAGTGCTTCTAAATCTTCTTAGAATATTCCCTTTCTACACCACTATTATAAGTTATAAATGCATCAATTACAAGTGATTATAGGTTCTGTTTAATATCCTAAATCTTAATACACATATACTCGGTTTTTTACCCTATGCTTTAATCAAAAGAATTAGGCAATTCATTTACTGCTAGATGCTCCTGAATTTTCGATTCTAAGGCTTTGTCCATACCTTTACTCCAGATAGAATTGTTAGTATACCTGGCTATTCATTATGCTAGTTGTAAAATATTAAGAAAATACAACTTAATGTGTTCTTTCCCCTAGTTTCATCATAAAAGTAGCGAAATTTTAAGTTTCACTTAATTTGATTAGCTGGTATTAATGGAACATTTCAAAGTCAAAACAATTATTTTTTATACGCACTCTAAATACCGTTCAATACACACATATAGCTATTAGCTACTTAACTTGGTAAGTAATATATGTTAAGTACATAAATATGTATGTATATATCGACTCGATCCAACAGAGTCAGCAGTTTTATCAGCCTTTCAGCCAGTCTGCTTAACAACAACAAAACACTTATGAAGACCTCAACTTTATTATTTTGATGCACAAGCTAAACTTATTTATTTGCATGCTTTCTACTCCAAGTGAATTTATAATGAAGTTTGGGCACAAAACTACAATTATGGCATCTAAGTGTGATTATAATGAATGTCTCTCTAAGATCACATTAGTACACGTAAAATTTTCTATTTGTGTTCAAAATGGTAACACAGGGTATCATGTTTTTATGTTATGTAAAAGAAGTAGAAGAAGAGGAACTAAAACTGAGTCGATCTGTCGAATACGAAACTTATATGTAAGAACGACAGATCTTATATATTTCTCCTACTGTAACATTGCAAATAACGTGTTTATTACGCCTCAAGGGCAATCTACTCAAAAATCTTTGATTCTTACCAAAATGTGGCCAACCAATGTAAATCTTAAGTGTGGGTCTAAGACACATGTAAACAAACAATATATACAAATTATACAAGAGTGTGATTACCCTACTCCCAGTCGGTCAGTCTCGATAAGAGTACTCTCAATCGTTATCTTTTCATTTAACAATCAAGTACTTAGATCAAATCAGAACTGAACGTTTACTTATATAATCTCTGATAGTGATATTCAACTTATGCATATCTGCTACAGTGCTGTTGCACTATAAAACGTAATACTCAAAATAGTTAAATAAGATCACAAATTAACACCAATAATTCTATCTGATACAGAATAATCTATTTTATATACACTGATTTCTGGCTTTTACAGGCAGTTTGTTGGTTTATTACAACATTTATTAGTAAGGCAGGTCTGACAATTAAAGATAAATACACAAGAAGCTGGAATTTTATTGGCAGACAGTGGCTGGCAGCGAGATCTGCTGGTGGAGCAAATAGCATACGGTGGCCCGGAAGTTGCGCAGCGACTGGTCCTGCAGCTGCTGATTGAATACCTGTTGTGGGAGCCAGTGCGTTATCCAAAGTTAAAACCAGTTCAGAAAGAAGAAGACATTGCTTGCGCTCACTTACCCGATTGTAGACAATGGTGGGCACAAAGCTGGGCCGATATTGTTTCGTGATCACCTCCGCATCGAGCTGGAGCTTGGTGCCCGTCGGGGTCTTCATGCAGTACTCCACGTCCGATCGGATGTTGGCCTGGCTGGCACACTGAAAGTTGCGAATAGTGATAGGTCGCTAACTGATTAAGTAAACTCCGTCTTTTAGTAAACGATCCGCGTATACGAACCTTTTCGGCATTTGCATAATTCGATGCAAACATTTGGCAAACGACGAATTTCACCTGCGCCGCTTGGTCATTGGTGCTGCTTATGACGCAGCTCTGCAGACGATTTCCCTCGCACTCGGCTGGTCCGTGCTGGCAGTGGAAGAGTGCGCCGTTTTGCTCAGACTGTCGAGAAGAAGATCTCAGATTAACATCTGCTTGTCTTTACACCCATATCAAATTGTACTTACCGAAGATTTACCGAATGGCACCAGCTCAATGTCAATATATTCTTGCAGCTCCTCGTGCACGGGTCCCAGCTGATGCATAAAGTTCCTGCTGTCCGGGCAGAGCGATTCATACAGCAGAGTTATGTGCAGCTGAAGAACGCATAGGTCGAATAAAAATCTGTGAAAATCTGAATTGGATTCTCTACATCTACTCACCTTTGCAGCTTGTCGCTTCTCACGTGGAGTTTCTTCGGCCAGGCTGCAGCTGAGCACAACAACAATGCAAAAGGCAGTGATTAGCTTATTCATATTCACTAAATATACTCAGTTTTCTTTTCACAATATACATATAAGTCAATATGCAATGCGTTTAGCCAAATCGATGAGAATCGACCTTCGATGCACTTTCAGAATCGAAAAGTCGTTGCGCCGCCTTCGCCTTCGTATGCCTCAACCCAAGTTTTACGTCCGTTCAATTCG
Organism: Drosophila hamatofila; assembly: GCA_035045345.1. Taxonomy (NCBI): domain Eukaryota; kingdom Metazoa; phylum Arthropoda; class Insecta; order Diptera; family Drosophilidae; genus Drosophila; species Drosophila hamatofila. The sequence goes on from JAWNPA010000020.1 coordinate 13,467,498, forward strand.
ATTTCAGCTCTGCGACTGAACGTTTTGTCGATTTTTTGGATTTAATTTGGACTGCGAGCAGTTGAATGAGACTCAATGTGTTTGCTCATTCTCCCTCTTTCTCTCTGTCTCTTGCAAGCCGGTTTTTACATTTCTGTTTCAGTTTCGGAACTTAAGGTGTTAACTGGGTAATGGACATTGGATCAGGTTCTTAAATTAATTCACAATTTGTATTCTTTTCCCAGCTCAAACTGTTAATTTCCGAAAGACGTTAGGCTTAAAGCCCACAAATTCAAATCTAAGCGACCGTTAGTATGAACTAGATTTTTTTAAGTAACTAACCCATACCGAAATTTATTTTATTTATTTTAAAGTTTAACAATCATCGGGTATTAAGTGATTACTTTTGACCAATATTTTACATAAAGTTTGATTTACTTTCTTTTTAGAAGCACTCTGTAGATTTTGAGTAAATACCTGAATATACAAATATATATAGATATATACTCATGTGTGGGGAGTTTCTAAAGAATACTTACTCCATTGTATACAATTGCAGGTATTTCGCTAAAGTTATATCGTTGGGTTATAATCGAAGATTTGGTCTGAAGTTGATTGCCTCTGCCGTCTAGGCGAATGCAACGCTCTACGCGTTTCTTGATATTAAAGGCTCGAGCGCACGTTAAATCCTTTCTCAATATCAGTTTAAGATCTTTCATTTGACAATTTAGAAATTTCATTTGATCCAATTGATCCAAATTGTGAAATGCACAGTCTTGCATTCGATTGCCCCAGCATTCAGAACTGCCATGCTGGCATACATGACCAAACGGAGCTGAGCTGGACGGCTAGGCAGGATAATAAGTAAAATAATTAACATTTACCAAGATGTTTGTAACATTAACTTACTAAGGCTTTGCCATAGGGCACCAATGTTAAATTGATACACCGATGATATTTTTGGAAAACAGGCCATAATTTTCTTATGTACATTCGGCTATCAGGACAGAGGGACTCATATAAAACAATCATTTCCAGAGGCTGATTAAAAAATTCCATTTTGAAAATTCTAAAAAATTCTTATTAAAGTCACCTTAATTGAACGGCGACAGATTTTGCCATTGCTATTGAATTGCAAAATGTGAAGCAACGTCAAAGCAATGTACAAGTTATTCATGTTAGCTGATTCCAGAATAAGTAGGAACTGCCATAAAATGGAAATGTGCAACAAGTTTAATATCTCCAATTTAATGTATAGTGCATATCAAATGAAGTTAATTTCAAAATTAGCGTAGTCGCGCTATAGCAAGCAGCCTTTGCTTGGGTGAAATCAGTGCTGTGTAACGGGCAAAAGAAACTAATATTTGTTGCTGCACTCTTGCAAAACAAAAAACCGACCGACCGCCACAGTCTGTCGATAGCCAACCGTCCGATAAACGATAAGTATCATTTACATTAACATTTTATTCTGATTAGACCCAGCCTTTTTATTAACAAAACAAACTACGAAAACAGCAAAAACATGAAGAAAAAGGTAAATAATTATCGAGCGTGGCATAAATGGCATTCAAATTAAAATTTGAATTATTTTGTACCCAAAACAGGTACTGCTTATGGGCAAGAGCGGCTCAGGGAAGACAAGTATGCGGTCCATAATTTTTGCCAACTACGTTGCCCGTGATACGACACGTCTGGGAGCAACAAGTAAATACGTTCTTATACCGTGTCAAGCAAAATAGGAGCTTACCTATTAATCATTTGCAGTCGATGTGGAGCACTCTCATGTGCGCTTTCTGGGCAACCTGGTTTTGAATTTGTGGGACTGTGGCGGCCAGGAAAGTTTCATGCAGCAATATTGCACGCAGCAGCCCGACAACATCTTCCGCAATGTGGAGGTTCTCATCTATGTATTCGATGTGGAGAGCCAGGAGCTGGAGCGTGATGTCCACTACTATCAAAGTTGCCTGGAAGCACTGCTGCACAATTCACCAGAAGCGAAGATATTTTGTCTGGTGCACAAAATGGATTTACTTGCCGAAGACCAACGCGATCTTGTGTTTAAGGTGCGCGAAGGAGATCTTATAGGTTTGTCGAAACCCGGAAATGTGACGTGCTTTCGCACCAGCATTTGGGATGAGACATTGTACAAGTAAGTAAATATATAGATATATGAAATGTTAATAGCTAATCAACCTTTGATCCCACAGAGCATGGTCCTCTATTGTGACCATGCTAATTCCCAATGTGGCAGCCCTGGAGAACTCTTTGACCCACTTTGCTAATGTGATTGAGGCGGACGAAGTGCTACTGTTCGAGAAGGCTACCTTTTTGGTGATCTCGCATTGTCAGAGCAAAAAGAATCGGGATTCTCATCGGTTCGAAAAGGTTTCGAACATCATTAAACAGTTTAAGCTGAGCTGCTCTAAACTGGGGGCCAAGTTCCAATCGATGGAGGTTCGCAACAATGCTTTTGCCGCCTTCATCGACACCTTCACGAGCAATACGTACGTCATGGTGGTCATGTCGGATCCCACCCTGCCCTCGGAAGCGACGCTTGTCAACATACGCAATGCCCGCAAGTACTTTGAGGAGCTGGAGAATCCGAATAACACTGCCATGAACCATCACAATAACAAGTACCACTGATGGGCTGTCGGATTATGTGATTGTCGTTAAGTTTAATGTTTATCCATTTCCGTTACTGTTCGTTTTCCGTTACGAAAACCACACGGTTTATTGTTGCACAGCGAAAGTCTTAATGCTTCCGAAAACATACATATATATATATATAGCCAACGCCTTCTTGTTCATCGAGCGAGTATGAGCCTTAATATTTCCTACATTTATAAGAGCGCTTTAAACACTAAACCATTAGGCCTTAAGTTGTATACAAAGAACAAACACCACACTATGTAAAAACAAACATTTATAAATACAAATTGCTAACCATAAGACATTCATATATACATACATATAAATGCCACATCTAATAACACATATACATATGAATATATATATATATATATATCGAGTAACAATTAGGGAACAACTATGTATATAAGACCCAACATCGCGTTGCACATATCACAGACACATAAATCCAAGGCACTGTTGGCTGAGAATCGTATTGGCCGACCTAGGAGTAGAACCGTCTCACCTCCGCAGAGAGCTGGTCTACGCTGGACTCGTCCACGGCAACAAAACGCTTGGCTCCGCGACTAAAGTAGTAAATATCACCTGTATAAATATCGAACCACAGCGCGTGTACATGCAGATTGTGGGATTCGAGGCGTGTTTTAAGAAATCCGTATGACGCAATATTCGACATTTGTTGCAGTGTGTTAATCTGTGATAACTTGTCTTCGACGGCAAATTTTTGCTCCTCATCAATGTAGGCGACGAAACGGCGCAGCGGCGTCTCAGAGGAGAATATCAGAGGATCCTTCATGCCAGCATTGCGCCACTCTTGAAACTTTTCCAAGCTGGTATTGGCATGCGTGCACATCCAGGAGCGCAACGGAGACAGTCGACGATTTAGCTGGAATATGAAGAGAGAGATCCAGATATTCATTTAAATTCTCTGCAGCAAGTTGGATATAAGCTTACCTTGGATGCAAAGTCGGGATCACGCAGCTGATATAGAAGATTCATGGCCTTACAATCGCTATGTCCACACACAATAATATGCCTGATGTCATTTATGACGCACCCCAGCTCCAATGCCGCTGGCTCACAGCTGAAGTACTCGTCCTGGAAGTGCTGGGCATGCGGTATCAGATTTCCCGCATTTCGCACTAAGCATGTGAAAGAGGGCAGGTGTCAGAAATTACACAGGTTGTATTTTGATTCGATGTCTATGTCGTACCCACCCACAAACATGTCGCCAACGTGTGTGTCCGTGTATCTCGTGGGTATCATGCGACTGTCCATGCAGGTAAAGAACACGGCCTTCGGCTGATAAGGGAAACGTTTAATATTAGAACAAATATCGAGCGCTCATATTGGATAAAATAAGTATATTTAGTAACACAGTTTGTGGTCAAGTTGTTAATGTGTCAATTTTTTGGACAAAAGCCAAAGAGCTTGATATGATATGATGAGCTTGTCAAAGTCAATTGCTCTTTCTTTCTCATGGAAAACAATGTAAATATGCAGGGCAACCGAAAACCTGATATGCTTAACCAATTTGCAAGGTAACTAAAATTACACCTGAAAGCTTTTTATTTTTTAATTTCTTTATTAATTAATCAATTAGCAAAATATTGTGGAAAAGTAAAAGCACTCATGTTAAAAGTTTATAAATAAAACACAAATATATATTTTGCACTTGAGTAAACTCAACCGGTTAGCCTTTGTTGTTTGTTTACCAAAATCAAAAGACGATCTGAGAGCGAGAGAGGCTGAATGAGAGTGAGTGAGAGCAGGTGATGCCTGCTCGCAGTGTCTAAGCTCTAGAAGACCCTCAAAGCATACGCTGCAGACATTTTTGAAATGCCTTTTATGACACATGCAAAGAGAGAGGCAGAGAAACAGCACGCGAGATAAGCGTGCTACAAGCTTCTCTCGAAGTGTCTGGATTTCAGTTTGGTTCGTAGAGTCATAAGCACTGTGATAATTGCTCACACAAGTAACAACAACAATGAATCGCATGTCGATATTATGCTTCAGCAAATATGTATTTGGCTTAGCTAATTTAAAAACACCTCGTTCAATGACAAATTAACAAATTCAGTGACCGTAAATGTTTTGCTCGAGCTTTGAAAGGTGCAGTTACTCACCTCTGGATGGTCGCGAACTTTTTGAAATTCTTTGACCATTTGCTCTCGGGTCGTGTTGCGATAACGCATAATTCCTCTCAAAATGCGCTCCATGATGTGCGATTTATGTTAATTCCGGCAACTAGTTGATAAGCAGTCCTAATTTTGACACTTTTATTGAATCCACTTGGAATTGATTTCACATGTGTTGCGTTCAACTGTTCGAGTCCAATTGGAACCGCGTCGCAGCACCAACCAAAACTGTCGGCGGAGCATTTGAAAATAAATTGTTGCTTCCAAAACACGCGACGACTGCGGCGAGAGAGCAGCAACTGTTGGCAATGTTGACAGTCTAGCTGGACTCTCAGAGAGCGTTCGTATGGAGAGTGGAAAATGTGCTCACGACTAGAATGTGTGCCTAAGCTATAGTCATTGTATGCAATACTTTATTCTTTTATATTTGAGTAAAACTAAAATTAGTGCATATAATAAAAATATACAAATAATATAAAAAGGTTGGTATTTTATTTGAATAATTGATTGCGTCTCACCCTTTGGCAAATCTTTTGGTAGTGCGCACGTGAGCTCATTTTCTACTCTATCATATCTGTTCCACTCGCTCAGAGAGCGACCTTTGCACGTTTTTCTATCACACAATTGAGGGGCTCGCATATGGCTGATGACGTCGCGTCGTCAGCGATAAATTGCGTCTGCAGCAACTTGAACGAGAACGCGCCCGAGAAAGAGAAAGAGCAGGAGAAGGAGAACGAGACCGAGAACTAGAACACACCTTAACTGGGCCACTGTCGAGGCGCCTCGCGGCCCTCTTTTGTGTCAATATGCTGCAATGTTTGCTCTGTAACTTTGTAGCTTGTGGCAAAAATGAGCGAATCAATTGCATAATTAAATCGGGAAGAGGCAGCGCTAGCAAATTCCAGACAGACAACACCCAGATACACTACATATACGACTCTCGTCACTTATCAGCGTAGCTGATACGATTGTTGTTGCTTGTTTTTATGGCTTCCTTGTGCGCTGGACACTTTTTGTGATGTGCGTTTTATTATCATTAATGGAAATTTCGATGACTTGATTTGGTTCCTCATATATGTATACTACGCCTAATCAAAAATAACTATGCAAGGTCATTGGGTAATCACTTAGCTATATATTCATTAATACAGGGTGTATTTTAGTTAGAGTCGTATAAATATATTTGTATATAAATAGAAATATGTATTCAACTGGAGCTAGACACAAAACTGCGTATGCAACTGGAGCAAGAAATATTTTTTTCAAGAAGCAATCTCTAACTGAACCGAATAGTAATTTACAGTTTAGATACATGACTTCTAGCTAGAGATTAACTGATAAAGATAAGATAAAGATGTGATAATGATAATAAATTATTATGATAATGATAAGATTTACCAAAAAATACTGAAAATAAATTTTTTCTTCCTTTTCAATTCGATCTGCACATATTTTTATCCCACCTATTAAATGTCAACATTTAGGCCAAACATTTTTTGGTTAATTTCAATTATCCATTTACTCCACTGTAATATATTGACTAATATCTGATTCCTTTTGAATAGTTTCAGTTGATTTTTATATGTAATAGTATCTACCTAAGTCTAAATATATATTTTATTCATGTAATACATCAATTAATTGCCTACTTTTAGGCAGGCAGAAAAAATTGTGAAAGCTTTAGTTTCTGTAATATTAATAATAAGACGTCGCCCGTTGTTTCTCGTAATTGATCGCCCTTTGTAGCGAGTGAGCATTTCATTAGGCTGAGGCTGATGTGAGTAAGTACATGAGACGATGTCGTTTCCTGGAAACGTGCGTCGCATCTTTCATTAACCATTTAAGAATTTTCTCAGGCCTTTTTGGCGTGTAAAAGTGGGTTACACACCTGTAAGAGTCAGAGGCGCATTCGCACATCCAGTGCAAATATTATGAAATCCCCCGTAACAGAATGAAAGCCAACAAAATTTCAAGCTGCTGCCGAAGCCTGGGGGGGCTACCAACCAAAATACTGTAGTGGAGTTGTAGAGTTGGAGAACAACAACAATAACAACAACAACAGAAACAACAACAACAATAACAGTAAGCATTTCACCAGCTCGAAGGCGAGTCGAAGACCAAGCAGATTCACTCTTGATGATTATAAAGTATTGTTGTTTTGGGGGCACTCGGCTCGGCTCGTCTCTTGTTTTGCTTTCCTTTCATTATCGAGCGGCAAAATATTGGTTAAACAAGCAAAAACAATGAAAACGAAAGAAGGCAGAGAAGAAAGAAGACAAAAAGTAAATTTGTTCGGGGGTAAGGAAAAAAACCGCAGCGTGACCAACAAATGATGACGATGGTGCCAGCATCTGCATCTTTTGAGAAAATCACGATTATGATGATGATCAGGCGGGCAGAACGCTAACATTCATGCTAAAGCTCATTACAATTGCTATCAAGTGGAATCATCATCATCATTATCATCATCAGAAAATGAAGATATAGCAGATAGGGGAAGAGGCAGCAACCAAGGCAAAAGCGTGGGTACGAAATAATGAAACAGAATCGCCAGCATGACAATGATTACCCGAACAACAACAACAGCAACAACGGCTGAAACTGAAACGAGAAAAGAACCACAGCATTTTACATAGCAAGCGCCCAGCGGGAGAGTACGAATGGGAATGGAACTGGAATTGCCACTCGGCCCTCAGCAGCCCCTCGTTCTCCTCCTTTCACTCTGTGTGCATGTGTGCATGTGTGCATGTGCGTGTGTGTGTGCGTTTGTCTGTGGTTGTGTGTGTTGGTTGCTGTCAGCTTTCAAGAATTTGGGCCAAAGCAGCGAACATAAACAAAACTTGGATGATGATGGTTACTTAACAGTGTTGAACAATAAATGAGGTAGATAACATATGCACAAGTCTGCGTGATGGGTGCGTGAGTATTAGTATTGTGTAGGTGTTGTGAAATGTCGATCGTAATGCTGAAAGAGTGAGAGCGGCAAAGCAAGAAAGAGAGAAAGAATGAGAAAGATGATCATTTTATTGCAGGTGTGTTGGGATTTACCGATTGATTCATCAAGTGCATCTCTTAAATTCGTATTGACCAATAACAAAAAAAAAAAAAAACCTTTTAAAATAATCAGAAAATAATGTACTCTTAATTTCCAAAATATAATAAAATTTCTTGATATAGAGGTCTACACTTGAACTAACTTTCTCATCCTTAAATACATTTGTATATGAATACATACAAGGACTCTTTACCTATCTATCAAATTTAAAAAACAACAATATATATAAATTTTACAAGAGTTCTTTTCAGTTAAAATACGTTTCTTTGCTATGCATGTAATCTGATCTCTTAAGATTCTCGTTAGTCTCTCGCTCCCAGCTAACTAACCCACTAACTGAATTGATGAAATGATGTCATTGTATTTTTTGGCCAACTTCTTTTTGGGGTTTCCTAAGCATAATTTATATGGGTGTTACCTGTACGCTGCTCTCGCATGCCCTTTCACCAAAGTCTTACTATCTCTCTCTCTTTCTCCGTCTCCCATTTGGCTTATGTGGCTCTCGCTCGAACAGGCACAATTTGCAAATGAGTTGGTTGATTCTTTTGGTTGACTTTTGGTTGAGTTAATTAGTGAGTATCTTTCCTCTGCACGCACATAGCACCAACAACAACAATAGCGCGCTTTGGTGCTGTCTCTCTATGTATGTATGTGAGTGTATATGTGTGTATGTGTGTATATGAGGGTATTTGTATTCGTAATGGCGGCATTGCTGTTCTTATTAGCGTTGTATGGCTCTCTGCCGTCAGCTTTTAAGCTGCCTCTGCTTCAAAAGTGGGTCAGCAGTGTCGTTAAAGCGGTGTGTGTGTGTGTGTGTTTGTGTGTGTGTACACGTGCTTGTGTGTGTGTGCAAATTAAATATTCACAGCGTTGGTTAAGTAAATAAAATCTCATTCTCAGCTTTGTTGTAATTGTTGTTGCATTTCGTTCTGTGCGTGTGGCTTTATGTGTGTATGTGTGAGTGTTTATGTGTGTGTGTGTGTGTGTGTGTTGGTGCTTGGAGTAACTTTTATTTGTTTATGCGTCTTTCGGCTTAGCTCACAATAACAATCGGAATCGACGATCGCGCTGCGCATGAAAGTGAATCAGAATGCTAACAGTTTATGTTGCTGCTGTTGTTGTTGTTGCTGCTGCTGTTGCTGTTGCTTTTTCTCTTTGCAACGCAAATGAGATCAAAAGTGGGCTTAAGTCGCATCTCTTTAACCTGAAAATGTCAATTCAGTTGGCCAAAACGCGCTTTATTCGCCTAAAAACAATCGGCGACTGCGTTTGAATGCTTAACACTTAAATGAAATTTTTAAATTCTTAATTGGCCAGCACGCAGTTGCTAAACTAAAATTATACAGGTCCCAATCTACATAAGCTTAAATAATAAAGACTTAAGCAGATATATATTTTGGAATCATTAGAAACAAGCTAGAGAGATAATGAAAGCCGATGCATATAGCTCATATTTATAGTTTTTTCTTTTGTTTTGTGCCTAAATAGTATAACTGTTAAAGTATTTGGTGAATAGGTACAGTTATGACTATATTTAGATACTATACAAATTTAGTTTTCCTGCATAGGATATAAAACTAACCAATTAAATAGTTTATCTTTAATTAAAATTATCTAACTTAAATATATACATTTTCTAATATATTTAAATATATATTCATATATATATATATATATATATATATATATATATATATATATATATAGCAAAAACTGAAATCATCGTTATATATATATATATGTAAAAAAAAACATTTCATTCCTTCATCTTTTTCTTACACTTAACAAGCTCCAAGAGTTTAAACAGCATTTCTATTGTTTTAAGATATTTGCAAATTCTTAATCCCAACAATGTTAATTTTACCTCATTCTATATTTTTGTTTCATGCTTGTTATGTCTGCATAGCATTTCTTGTTTTATAACTTTTGGTGTGGACTTGTGAAAATGTTGTGAAGCGCGTCAATGCGGACCAGATTTTTTGTTTATCTGGCTTGTGGGCGTTGCTTATTATGAGTTATGTGAGATGTAGATGTAGATGTAGATGTGAATGTGCTGCTGGGCCGCGGAGCTGCCTGGGCAGTCAGCTCGATCTGTCAATGAGCCGGGAGCTATAAAGAGGTGTGCCCTGACCCAATTTTAGGCGGCTCTGTTATTTACTTACGCATGATCTCAGCGGCTGCTGTCGGCCTGCCTGCTTGCCCTTCTGCCTGCTGGATGCTCAAGAACTGATAGGTATTGAGTATATTAACGCCCAGTAAGTTCGGCTCACTGATGATGATGCAAAAGTGTTTTAGGCCATAAAGTTGGTATAACAAAACGCCCACCAAAAATTTGAAGGAAGAGTTGTAACCCCTTTCGAGCTGGGCACAGGGTCGAAGATGTGGAAAGGTCATTAAGTAAAATGCGCTTTTGCATAATTTGCCATAGAAGGCAAGACAAAGGTTGATCCGCTTGCTGCTAGGTGGCCAAGCCAGGCCAGGCCAGGCCAGGTAGGTATGCAGATAGGCAGACATGTCAAAGGACAGCAAACAGTGAAATACGCGATTTTACGACAACAAAGACTATGCGACGGCAGCGACAAGCGAACTTAAGTGGAAACAGTCAGCCAGCACGCCTTAGAGCGAGACACGCTTAAAATGACATTTTATGGCCATGACAAAAGATGACAGCGTCGCCTCTTTCCCTCTTCCTCAGTGTCTTTCTCTTTCGCCTGGTCTTGGACTTTGTTGTCTTTGCATCCGCAATCTCAATGTGTTGCAGTGGCATTCGTTGTTGCTGTTGTTGTTGTTGTTGTTGTTGCTGTTACTGTTGCCGTTGCAGTGGCTGTCCATTTCTTGGCAGTCGTAAATCAACCGGCAATGTTTTGCATGTGACACAAAATTGACCCAGTTTCAGTTTCAGTTGTCAGAGAGTAACCCGCAGCGCGACCAACTCTCCAGACACAAACTTATGCAAAACTCAAACCTCGTTCAACCCGTTAGAATGTCTGTCGAAGACTTAGATAGACGATAGATGATAGATGACCTATGACCTTGAGTCTAATTTTGGCTGTTAGTACTTTGTAATGTATTGCATAATATCAATATGACACGCACAGCTCTTGATATCCTTTTTTTCCGGACACACGCCTTGCACATATGTGACACAACAGCCTTGACAGCAATTGCAATAGAGTTACGTAAACATCTGTTATTTTATCCGAGTAATATGAGCTAATGTGTGTGAATAGGTAACTGAATTTTCATATTACAAATTTTAAACTTATTTTTAATGAGGCGAAGCAATATATTGATCGAATCCTTAACTTGTGAATAAAGCATGGACCTGGTACTACTAACCATAATTTTTAGAATCTTAGAAAAAAAATATAGTTTTAATTTTGTTTTAAAATTCACAGATTCTAGTCTAACAGTCGCTTGGAATAAACACCCCCAAAAATAAGAATAACTTAAGTTCGTTTCCTAAGTCTTTTGATATGCACAACAACAAAAAATTGTAATTTTATTAGATTGCCTGATTTCTACATAGTCAAACTTAATTGAATTAGTTAGTGAGCAAAATTTGCCATTCTACTTACATCCTATTTAAAAATTTCTCAGACAATTTTGCGCATATACTCACCGTCCCATTGGGCTTCCCAGTACTCATTATGAGTGAAGCCCAAATTGCTAGCTCTGGGGCAAAAATTGACAAAAACTGTTACTTTCACATTGGGGCAAAGTCAAGATTAGTGCGAAAGCAACAGCAGCAGCAGCAGTCAGAATCACAAAAGAAATGTAATAGATGCTCATTTGCTGGCACAACGACGACAATCATAATGGCTAAAGTAAACAACAACAACAACAAATAGGGCTAATTATGCGCACACTTTCAGGCAGGGCTTTTTTTCTAGTCTTTATTTCTTATTTTTATTTTTATTTTTTTTGCAATTCTTCGCGTGGCAGCAGAAAAAATATACGAATAAATTGAGAGGCCAGACAATGCAAAAGAATCACGTCGTTATAATATATACTTGTATATATGTATATATACATACATATATATATATTGTTTGAGTCGCTGCTGTTGAGCATTGTAATGTTGTTGTTGTTGTTGTTATCGTTGTTATTGTTGCAGCAGCAGCAGCAAGAGGGCGCACTTAAATGAAAGTTGTTTCAGCCCGTTGAAGTTGCTCCTAAAGCTCATATCATGTGCTGATCAGAGTTTAGCTTATTTCGACATTGAGAACTAAACGAATATAAATTGGTAGCAATACCCGGACCAGACTAATCAGTTTTCAAAAATCAAAACTGTTTTATTATAATTAAGTCAAAGTACAGCCGTTAAGCATATTTAAAAAATATTTAAAGCATGATATATTTGCATTTTAAATATGAATTAAATAATAATCAAGCTATATCAATATGAACTCAAACTTCTAGTGACTTAGCTGCCAAGACTATTTTAAATATGCTTTGATTTAATATATAAAAAAAAATATTTAAAAAAAATTGTCTAATAAACGAATTTTTTCATGTTGCTTTAAGTTCTCGTAGTCAATTAAATTATATATTTCAGCTTACATATTAAGTGACATTTTAAATTTATAAAAACCATATTTAAGATTTGCTTTTTTTACAGTTGAACAAAACTGAACTAAATTTATTTCAATAAATTTTTAAAATCAGCTTTACAAATCGTATCTCACACTGTTGATTTCAACTGCTAGCCAGGTGGGACTGGAAAACCTGTAGACAATATGTCATCGAAAACATATATTTCAATAGAATAAACCCAAATTATAAAAGAAATAGCAGTAAAAATAAATTTCCAGATATGAATTTCTTACAAATTATAGTTATTTGGGCCTCTTCGATCTTTTTGTTTGTATCGGTAGCGCGTGACTTGGCTGGGAGTGCGAGCTACTTTACTTGGAGCTACGCGGGTCATGCTTGTTAAACTTTTGGTTCTGTTCCAAAAAGTATTTTGGGCGGGTGTACCGACTTTATGATTGATAATTAAAATTTGGCTCTGTTTTTGGCTGGCTAAGTATGCGTAGTTACGCTCGGCGCGCTTTGCCTATTTGTGGCACACACACAAAAATAAAACAAAAAAAAACAAAAAAAAACATTACACATGGAAACATGACACCAAATGTTGCACTACATTTGTAGCTGTAGCTGTAGCTGTGGCTGGGGCTGGGGCTGGGGCTCCTGCAGCCGGATTTGAAGTAAAGACAAACTGGAGTCGCCTTAAATGTTGGAGTTGTTAAACGTGTTGCACATGTTGCCGAGCAACTATAATACGTACATAATAACATTTGCAGTCGCTGCCGAAACAGTTCCTAGTTGATTTTTTTTATTTTTCTTCTTCTTTCTTAATCAAAACACTTAACAACTTGTAAAATTCTCTCGCTGCAGTTGACACACATCTGTCAGGTGAGCTAAGTGGGTCAATCAGAAGCCAGCAGTAAGCAGGCAACGATGTGGATGCACAGCAGCTGGAGCTGTAGCTGGAGCTGGAGTTGCAGCCGCAGTCGCGATCTTGTTAATTGTTTTTGATTGCCGCGTTGATGTGCGCACCACCAGCTAAATAAAGAAAAAAAATAAGAAAAAATGACGATCATAACGATGATTGCCGTTTAGCAGCAGTTCGCTTCAAGCCTCAGCCTTGCTTCCTTGCTTAACAATTATTCTAGTTGATGGTTAGGCCCGGGCCGCATTTAGCACGTTGCTGCTATTATATGCATTATTAGACGGACTTAATTATATTGGTTTGGAGCACTTTGCAGATGGCGACAATGCTGTGATATTTTCTTTCAGATAAAGCTGTTGTGAAAGTGAATTAGGACACGATGCTGGGTCAGCAATCTATGCAAATATTTCAAACAAAACAGAAAAAGACCGACTTGCTTCATCAAGTCAGAGCTAAAGATGTAATGCCTTAGATATATTCCTAGTCGATGATTTCTAATCATTCGCAATGTAATTTGTCATATATGTGATAAATTAGATATATATATTCATAAGAGTATTAACAGCCACTTTCAACACTCTGATTCCATATACTCAATCATGTTTAAGCATATTATGAAAATATATAACTCCAATATATATTTATATACATGTTATCTTTATCTTCTTTATAATGCGAATTAACTAACAACTTAATGCATATGCGACATATATATACTTATACATAAACTGTATACATTGCAACGATTTGGAAAGTTAACAAGCTTTGAAATTTTTCAGCTTCAATAATGAAGCTTGTTGATAAAGAAATTCAAAACTTGATGTTAAGTGCGATGCGTATTCCATTCTGTAGCAATTTGATGTAATTAAAATTTGTTCTTCTTACCTGTCCTCAAAAGCAAACATGTTTTCAGCGCATCTCATCTGATGGCACACACATATTGTTGCAGCATATCCCTCTATATATACACATATATGTAATGTGGTACGTGTCGAAGCAATTAGCAACGGAGTGCGCTTATCGCATAAAAGCGAGAGATAAAATTCTGCCAGAACCAAACCATAAACAGAAGCTGCTGCTCTGAACGTTCCAAAGAGAGTCATGCCCACTTTTACATTTACATAAAGATTTAACGAGACTTGTTAACAGAGCCGCAGAATGCATAAATAATTATAGAATTAAGCAACAATTTCAGCAAGTCGTAAAAGAGCAACACAAAAAGCCAGCTCGAGCTCGCAACAAGACAATTAAATTGAATTTGTGGCCGCTGCAAAGAAATGGCCATAAAGCTGGGTTGGCCCAGGCCCGAGGGTAACAGCGGGGCCTGCGACCGGGGCGGAAAACAGTTATGAAAAGTACTCAAAGAAATGCATTCAGATAATTTGCCCTTTGTTATTTAATTGCTGGTCTTTGTGAGTTATATATCAATTGAACGTACGGTAAATCACGAGGAGCTCCTGTCCAGAATAATATAATAACAGAGTGTGGAGCATGGCGAGGGGAGCCAAGCGCATAATTGGCATCTTGATATATGTATTTGATCTGCGCCACTGAAGCGTTAACGAAAGCAAAAGATGTGTGTGACCACAAAGAAGGTCCGCAAAGAAAGAGCCAGCAAGAACCTTCGCGTCGGCCATAGTCACATGTGGCTCACATGTATTTGGCCATGCCATTAGCGAGATCACAAAATCCAAATGTAACTGTCACTTTCAAAACGGAACATAGGCGTATGTCAATACGAACGCTGTTGCAAATTCGTTGCCATTTGCATGTCAATAGCGACGCCCAATTAATAGCATTTAAAGTTTTAATATTTGTAGTATATAACTATATATGGAATGTTTATGTGTGTATAGAAAGCATTTCGTTGGCATTGAATGGGCTTCGCCTGTGCCAGCAGCTAAACAATCATAAATAACTGCGCACAATGAGCGACGGAAGAGGCGGCAGAGTAGAGACTGAAGAAGAGACAGACGGAGAGCCAGTGTGTGTGTGTGTGTGCGTGTGTGTGTGCGTGTGTGTGTGTGTGTGTGCATGAAAAAGCTAAAAGTCGGTCATGAAATCGCAAGTGACCCACTTGGAGGCAACAGCGAAGACGACAGCAACAGCGAACGACAACGGCAACAGCAACAGCAACAGCAACAGCAACAGCAACGGCAGCGGCATGAGCAACAGCAGCTAAACGAAAGACTCAAGCAACGAACGCGACGACGCAGCAGACAAATATGACAAGCTAAAGATAGAGCCACTGCCACGGCAACATATACAAAGACAACAGCCAACAGCCAACAGCCAACAGCAAACTAGCCAGTTAGATAGACAACAGCGCAAAATAAGGAGGACACCATAATTGGCAAAACTAACACACATATAAAGAGAGTGACAGAGGGAGAGAGAGACAGAGAGAGAGAAAGAGAGTAAGAGATAGAGGAGAGTTTTGTGGCGATAGCGCTTGGCATGAATGGAAGACAGATACCATAGGCCTGGGCCTGACTAACTATTTGCTGTGGCTGTTGCTGTTGTTGTTGGCTGTTGCTTGTTGCTGTTTGGCATACTTGGCGAAGCCGGACTTGCGACTTGGCTGTTGTATGCGTCACTAAACTTGACCAAATTACACAAGGAAGTTGCCAGCCCCACAACGAGGCCCCCTCTTTGCCCGCACTTGTAGCATGGCAATTTGTTTCGACTGTCGACAGAGACGTGTTGGCTGCCCCTCCCTGAGTCACGTTCCCAATCCTGATCTCGATGCCGTTGCCGTTGCCGTTGCCATTGCCGATGCCTATGCCAATGCTGAGGCCGATGCAAGTGTCCATTAGACATTGTGCATTGTGCAATGATGACATTTGTGGGTCTCTGTGTCGGCGTCTGGCTCCGCTCTCGGGACAGCAGGTTAAGCGCCAGCCGTCACTCAACAACACAGACCCGTTGGCCAAGGCGGAACTCAAGCTAAGCTCATCATGTTCAACTTGAAGTTGGCGTGCGGGCGTCGCTCCCCCTTTTTTTTTTAATTGTGGGAAAACAGCTGAGTCAGATGAGGGTCGGGTAATGAATCCTACATTCGGCTGTAAAGGATTTCGTTGGCGAACGGGTAGAGGCTGAGTTTCTTAAGCACAACTAATCAGAAGGACTTTTGATACCCTATACTTCTCTAAAGTTTATAATAAATGATATTTTCTGTTCAAAATGGATGGGTTCAGATAAAGCACTACCGAACAGGCACTTGAGTCATATATCTCATGCCGTGTATTCCTTTTCTGTATAATATCTAACCAACCATGCAAACTCGAACGTGTAAGTATGTATGGAAGTGCTTGGATGCCGCTCAAAAGCTCACTTCAAGCCTGCAGCTGTAGACATTGGCTCAGACTTGGCTTAGGCATAGCAGCATAATAGACTTGGCCTACATTCACCAGCACTCACTATTCTAATCACACACACACACACATACTGACACACACGCACACCCATCCACTTACAATGCGAACACTTTTACTCTCTGCACATTCGTCTAGCTCCATAAACATAAACATATAAGCATAATCATGCTTACTCATGATAATCATGCTGCCTGATGGCTGTTTTCTGTTGTCTGTTGTCTGTTGGTTGATGGCTGATGCCTGCTGCTCATTACCATGCCAACTACTACCAGCAACAATAACAATTATAATACCAACTGACTTTAACTAGTTTCCACACTTGGCCTGGTCTAGTCTCTGTCTGGCTGCCCCTCGCGGGGCTTTTAAGTCTCCGTTTCTGAGTTGCAGGCTTTCAACTTGCCCGCACAATTTTCCATTTCCATTTTCTTTGCGAATGCGGTCGCCAGCTGCTTGTAATTAAACAAACTAAGAAGCTGGAAAACAAACCGCCGACTTAAGCTTTTTAGGCGTCCGCTCACCGACCACCGAGTTGAGTTTTAAGCCGAGTCTTAAGTATAGCTAATGGAAATTATTGCCCAGCTCTAGTGAATGTATAATAGATAAAGCATCTGAGAGTTCCTACAATTACTTATTTAGCTGCAGATATATGTATATATATTAAACTGTTTGAGCTGCTGATCAGCTATCAAATAGCAAACCGAATTTATGATGTCTTTCTGTATGCTGGGAATTCATTATAAAAAGCTGTATTTTAAATATATTTGTTAAAAATGAATTTAGGAGATGCTTCGCCAATTCTTTTCTCATAATATAAAATGGCATTCAAAGGTTGAAAGAGATTGAGATTGAGATATTTCATTTTTCATTTATATATGTTAACATACTTTCATTATCAACACATATTGATAATGCCCACTAGTATTATAATCTAAGCAAATCTTAGCCTAGATCTGTTCTCACTTTAGCTTTAATAAATAGAATTGTAATTAGTTGTGAACACAGTGTGACAGCAACGTCGGCGGTTCCAAAACTTAAAAGCAGCACGCACTTTTACCCATACACACACCCATACAGCACAGTGGGACAGAGACGGAGACAGAGACGGAGACCAGATAAAACGTTTTTCGAATATTTTGAATAACGGTGCATGGAATACCAAAATCAAATCAAGTGGAAGCGCTGGCCGGCCAGGCCCCAGCGATTGGGGTCCGAACCTAAAGCCGAGCCCCAACCCGAAACCCACTTGAAGCCCACGGATCGACAAAGCATATGAAATTTTTTTTATTTTTGATTTTTTAGGCGTCTTGGCGATGGCAACAAGTGCGCCGGAAAACCTGTTGGCCCATATCACGTACTACGCGTACTCCTTCCCTTTCGACGGTTGGCTGGGACTGGAACTGAAACTGGGGCCCGGGCAGAGGTCGGGGCGGGGGCGAGCTCAACATAAAACGTTGGGCGGCCTGGCGGAATTAATTATGTAGCCCAAAGCTAAATTATATGCGAAAGCAGCGAATTCTCTGTCTCTATCTCTATCTCTGTCTCTATCTCTGTTTCAGTCTCAGTCACAGTCTCAGTCTCAGTCTCAGTCTCAGTTTCAGTCTCTGTTGCTGTCTTCAAATTCTTCTCCCAGCCACCCGCTGCCCCCTTTTTACTTAATCTTACAATGCGATGCGAAACTCGTTTGTGCATTTAATTTATGGGCGCGACGCCAGCAATAACAACAGTACAACAACAATAACAGCAGCAACAGCAACAACAATAAAGATGCATTGCACTTGTCGAGCGGTGCGAATCTTTTAGGCAAACTGCGCTGCAGCCGACAACGCGGCAAGACATACCTTTTGACTACGCACCTTGGCAGAGCCTCAGCGTCTCAGTCTCTCGATCTCCAGCTCCAGCTTTAACCAAGCCATCTCGGCCATATCGTAAAATTGTCAGTTGAAGTTGCCGCTGCGATGCGAGCCGAGCACGTGACCCAATTTGGTTCGGGTTTGTCTCATGCCTGCTCAGCTTGGTGGGGTGGCTGTGGTGGTGTTGATGATGATGCTGCTGCTGCTGCTGCTGCTGCCGCTGCTGTGGCTGCTGCTGCTGCTGCTGCTAGTGCAGTTGGTGGTACCTGCAACCACAAGTGGTTAGCTTGGCAAGTCTTGTGCATCTCCTTTGCCGTGGCCACATGTCCACTTTAATTATGTTGCGCCTTTCATAATTGGGTTAACTTTGTGAGGCAAGCGCAACGCTGACGCTCCAATCCCCTGTTACAGTTGCTATTCCGGATCCAGAGCGACGCCCAAAGGGGCACAGGCAGACGACATACAAAACTTTGCTCATCTGCTGAGAACTTTTTGAAAGGCGCATTAAATAGCTATCAAAGAAAATGCCAAAAACCCGTCGAGCAGCTCCGAAACAAGCGTGACTATATGAGTCTTGCAGATAAGTGATAAATCAAAATTAAAGACTTTTCTCATTTTTATTAAAAACTATTTTTTTTTAGATAATATAATATAATATTGAAGAAAATTTATAATATAAAGTCGACCAACAACAATTATTTTCAACGACAATCTGTTTCAATTTCTAAGTAAATGCTGGTAGTGGAACATCTATATCTGACATTTGAATAGTAATGATACTGGTAATATGATCCGAATACAAAGAACGAAACAAAGTTTTAAATATTTCAAAGGCCCTTTGGTAGCATAATATACCACTTAGTATTTTAATTAGCACCCCCTACACGTACGAAATCAAAAGACTTAGGCAACGAACTTAGCCCATTGTATGCAGCCCACAATCAGGAGTTGAACTGAAAGCTATCAAGTTAACTGAGCTACCTCGGCCATCTGTTAGACTAATAGGAAAATAGTTGGCTGTCAGATGGCAGCACTCTCCACGCGTATCTGACAGATACGACAGAAACTTTGTTCGACATTTAATGACAAACTGATTGCAAAGTGACATAGAAATGGGAAACCAAGTTCGATGTAACTGGGCGGGTGCTTATGCAGATCGGTAGCCGAAGCCAAGGCGTAGTGCAGCAGCTGTACTTTGGATGCTGTGCCTTTTACGTTGCTAAGGCTTTGCGGTTTCAGTGCTGGTAATTGAGCTCCGGCGAAGCCTCGACTGTGACTCTGACTGTGACTGTGGCTGTAACTGCGACTGCCACTGCAAATCGATTAATTTGCTTCAGTAGATTGTCACAACGGTAACCCAAAAGCCCCCCAACCGTGCAGTGCAACAATGCCTATGGCAATTAAACAATTAAGGCGCTTAAACGGTAACCCAGCCGAGCCAGAGCCACAGCCAGAGCCAGAGCCAACGGTGTTGGTGACGTTGACGGTGATGGTGACGCTGTACCCCAGCCCCAAACCTACCCAGACTTCAACGGCCCATTACGTTTTACTGATTATCAGCATCCAAAGCTGCCGACTATTCCACGTTTCCAAAGATCTACCCCAACCAAAAATTTAATTAAAAAACAGTCAACAGATATAAAAACAACAAATCGACAGTGAGAAGGGGAGAAGGGGAGTAGGGGAGAGGGGCTATGGAGGAAGGGAACACACAAAGCGCTCAGTCATGAAGCTGCATCTTCTACAGTGCTGCTGAGCTGCAGGTGGCAGCGAGTTGTCTTTGTGCGAGTATCTGTATCTCATAGATGCAGCAAAAGTGAAAAAAGTGCCGTTGTCTGTTGGCTCGCTTTAAGCTCGCCGGTAACCGTTATACAAAACGCTGCGTTGCGTTATAATTTTCAAGCGACGTCGTCGTCGTCGTCGTCGTCGTCATCGTCATCGTCGTCTCTTTTATTTTTGGGATTCTGTTTTCTGTTTTCAGACTGATTTTCGGCCGTTATGCTGGCTGTGCTCGTTGTGACTGTGATTGTTGCTGCGCTTGGCTGCACAACAATCGTTCTTCTCGTCTCCCTTCCAGATGTACCATAAAGTTCACAATGCGCAATTGTTGCTGGGCTTGTTACTTTGACGGCGGCAAGTTCGTTGTCTCAGTCTTTCGTATTTTGAATGCAATAAACTCGTCAGTTATCAATAAAAATCGCATAAATATCTTTACCTTACGCGGAAGCTAAATAAAAGAGATAGAAATGAGAGTTAACGGAAAACAGAATGACGAGCAACAAAAGAGAGTTAATTGAAACTGACTGCGATGCCTGATTCTGTACACGAAATATTTGATTTATCTATATATTTTTAGAACATATAATGTTTCTTAAAAGTATTTGCTCCTTTTCTATATATTAATTTGAATACGATAATACTTAGAAATTGCCGACCTAATTGGCTATAGGTCTGACGCTAGCATGCACCCTTCAATCAGCTTTCAAATTATTGATGAATTATTTCCTTCGTCGGAATTTCTAATAACTGTTCAGTTTTTTTCGTACCTTAGCTCACACCTAGGTAAATTGACTGACATATGCATGTACTCGCTTACATTTGCCCGACTGCAACTTCATCTTCTTCGCCTTGACTGCAATGCAACTTCATTAGAGGCAGGCAACAGAAAAGCACAAAATATAAAGAAGAAATAAGAGAAAAAAGTTGTCGCCCATTGCCGTGGAAAGAGTTAGTGGGGCGTTCAGGCTGACTGTAAGCAATGCATTGTCTGCTGTCTAGTTGGCCATGCTGCTGCCACAGCCACTGCTCGATGGCGCTGGCACCCCTGGTCCATGCCCATGACACCTCGGCGGCGGCTGCAGCTGCTCCCGTTGCACCTACTCCGCATGCGCCGCATCGCATTTTGGGGGCCATTGGCAATGTTAATGGTGTGCATTATTTTGATGTTTATTTATGTTGCTAGCAACACACATCTAAACACACTCACACACACAGACACACAGCTCGGCAACATGTGGCCAATGCAATTTGCATTTGCATCTCAATTGCTTTTTGCATTGTTTGTTTTGCAGTTGTCGTTGTTGTTGTTGTTGTCAATGTTGGTGTTTGTGTTTGTGTTTGTGTTGCTGTTGCTGTTGATTATCTCTCTCCACACACAGCTGCGTCTGCGTTTGGTGTTTGCGATGCGGATCCGGTTTTCGTTGACCCACTTCCGGTTGGCAGTTGCGGGCTGCCATTTGCCAGTTGCCAGTTGCCAGTTGCCAGTTGCGTTCTGCTTGACCTTTGTCTCGCCCTCGCCTTGGCTTACACACACTGTTAACTGCTTGTTGCCCACCCACAGCAGCCGTTGCCGCAGCCACAGCCGCAGCCGGGCTCCATCATGATCTGCACCTCCGCACGGCCACCGACTCAGGCAGATAAGACGCCTACGCTTTGCACTACATTCATATTTCGTTGTCGTTGTTGTCTGTCGGTTGCCATTTCTTCAGCTCTTGCCTGTAGATCGTTCTTTTTTTCTGTCCGTTCTGTTTATTATTTCTCTTTCTATCGCATCTTTATCTAACCCTATTCCTATTCCTATCCCTATTTCTCGCTCTAGCTCGGCTCCTACATGGCAATTTATTTAGCATTTTTATTGTGCTGCGTTTTGTTGTTCTGCTTTTTTATGCCTGCCATCCATTTTTATCGTCTGTTGTTGTTGTTTGCTGTTGTTGTTCGCGTGTTATTAGCTTTGATAAGTCCCCCCCACTTGCCCACACTTGCCCACACTAGCCCACGACTTACACTTCTTTTGTCTTCAGGCTTCACGCCCGCACCTTGGCACAGCATACAACAAATTATGCATGCAAAATTTGCCTTCTTTTTGTTGTTGTTGTTGTTTCGTTCCTCTTGTTGTTGTTGTTGTGCATGCTAGATTATGCGAAATTTATGCAATATTTGACATATATTTGGCGGCTTCAGCGCAAAGCCATTTCAGTAATGCTCTAAATATGATTGTTTATACATATATCTGTAAATGCATGTTTCAAATTATTTATGGTTCATGACCACAAAAAAATCAATGAATATTTTTGTTTTCTGCATGGATAGAACCTCATTTAGTAATAAACTACATATTACAATTTTGTATTATACTATCTCATAAAGACTTAGTTGCGTCGACATTAAAACCCATAGCTGCCTTACAATCAAGTATTAAAGTATTGAATTATATCCTTTAGTTAACTAAATATATGATTTATTTTTATAATTCAATAAGGTATATTAATTTAAAGAAAATTATCAATAATATTTTAAAATATTCATATAATTTTACCATATTATAATTTATACAGACTCCCAGAAATCTGTAAATTTTCCATTCTTGAATTTGAATTTCTTACTCAAACCAAATTGTAACATTTCTATGTCCGCAACGAATTACCTATGACGACGATTTAGTCATTCTCTGCCGTTTCGAATGAGATAATGAGATGAAAACTGAAAAGTGAGTCTGTTGTAGCAGGAGATGCTGCTTGCTTGACAGTCGGTGTCGCCAACCTGCTGTGAATATTGCCACCGTCGCTTCCTTTTGTTCCTTTTAGGGCCAGTTGCAATGGACTGAGAATTGTTTTGCCAATTTGGCAACGAAGATGAGCAAAAACAAACAAATACGGTTCAAACAATTCAATTGATGTCTGAATTCGGGCAGAACAGGTAGCTTAGAGCCTGGACCCACCCAAGGTGAATTCGCAACAGGCCAGAGCTCGGCATCACAGCCTCGGCAGTTGTCGCATTTGTTGCAGTTGGTGGCGGCAAATAGAAAGGCAGCTTCAATTGGGAAGAGAGCCTGACAAAGTGTTGACTTCTGCGCACTGTTTGCACCTTAATTTACAATCTTTTGCGGTCAACAGTTGCCGCCTGCCGCTCACCGCTCGCCGCCTGCGGTGTCAAAAGATTTTCTCGAATTGCTATTGTCGATCTGCATTGAGCTTCAGTTTAAAGCTTTGCCTAACCCATATCTACTGTGCACACACAACAGATATGGGCGCGTGTGCTTAACCCATTTTGATTCGGAAGTTGGGTCTATCAAATGCACAATTCTTGTTCGCTTTTGACTTTGACCCCCGTGTCAATATTGGTTATGCTTAATGGCAATGCACTCGAACTTTACCGTTGGGCCCTGTTCAAGGTGCTACTCCCGTGGCGTTTGCCTTAATTTGATAGCTTGTTTTATTTGTGTGGAGCAAATAGCTTGAGTGATGGCCCTGACTCCGGGCTCGACCTGGTCCAAGCACTCTCCTACATTGTTCGCTTTTTGGGTGCCCTCTCAGCTTTTTTCTTTTTTCTTTTTTTTTGATGAAGTGTCACGCTGTCCAAGTTCAATTAGTTTTGTATGCCGCTCTTCAAAAGCTGCGCCGAAGTACGTTCTGTGCCCTGCCATGTTTAATGCCAAGATTGATTTTTATTTTGTTGTTGCTGTTGGTGTTGTAATTGCTGTTGTTGCCGTGCTGTTTGTAGTGCTTGCGAGATTGACATTTGACGTGCATAGAATTTGTCTAACTGTATTTCGCCTTTCGTGTGTGCTGTGTGACGCTCATTACAAGCCGTACCCAAGAGCTTGTCTCGCCACATTGCTGTTAAATTTCAGGAGGCTTTCCAACAGCTGAGCCATACTGGCTGTAAATAATAATATTTTTGCCTTTATAGATATGAAATAATGAAATCTATAGGGATATTTACATAAAAAAAAACTTACATTTATCTTTA
Organism: Drosophila hamatofila; assembly: GCA_035045345.1. Lineage (NCBI taxonomy): Eukaryota > Metazoa > Arthropoda > Insecta > Diptera > Drosophilidae > Drosophila > Drosophila hamatofila. Next base: position 13,491,752 of record JAWNPA010000020.1, read on the forward strand.
AAAAATTAAATTATATTAAAAATCAAGTAAGTTTTATGCTTAACAATATCATCAATAATTTCACTCCAAATTATTGTTAAGACTTTAAAATCAGACAATATTTGAATGTATGTCAAGTGAAATAATTGCGCGGCCTGCAAGTTTAAGTCTTAAAAAAAGTTATAATAATGCCTACACAAATATATTTAAAGGAGCTGTCAATATCCAACACCTTATCAAATTTGTCAAAAGTCATGAAACATAAAAGTAAACAAAAGACTTAGGCAACAAACTTGCGCTGGTAGGCAACAATTTGAAATAGTTTTTATGTGACAAATCTTAAAGAGATGTTTCATCAATCTTTTTACGAAAAGTGTTACAGCTGAGTCACAGCAGCCAACAAAACAAAACTAAAAACAAGAGTAAAATATCTTGATAAAATTATTTATCATCGTATAAAATATTTATGCAAATAAAAAACTGCAAGTTGATTTCGCGGAAAAAAACTAAAAGCAAATAAAGCTAAGTGTGTATGTGTGGATCTGTGTGTGTGAAGCTGAAGAGCAAATCATGAGCCATGAACATGACCAACAAATACGGCTGTGAAGCTGTGCGAAACGAGGGGAGACCAGCAAAAAGGCTAGTGACGCAGTTGCACTTGGTCAAAAGGCCAATGCGATGATGAGACGGTTGCTGTTTGGTCTTATGCTAATGCCAACAATAACATCAGCAACAACAACAATAGGAGTCGTGAGTAAAACAACAAAAATGTACACAACCTGTAAGTTCGGTGTTGTGGTCTGCGGTCTCCGTATCAGTATCTGTATCTGTATCTGTATCTCTATCTGCATCTGTCCCTGTCTCTGTGTGAGCTTTCATTTTCGAAGCGATACCGTTAACTCCAAAGCGCTGGAAATAAACAGAAAGATCTAAAGAGGTAGAGAAGCAAAAACAAAAAACCAAAATTAAAAAAAAACACCGAACGAACGAATGAACGAACACAGCAACCAGCCAAAAGCAACGAGCGAGCAGCAGCTAAAGCAACAACAAGTGCGAATTGAGCAGCCAAAGAGGAAATGCAACAACAAAATGGCAAATGCAGCGACGTCCACAGCAGCAGCAGCAGTAGCAGCGACGTCAGCAGCGACGGCAGCGTCAGTAATATCGACGCCGGCAACTGTAATTGTTGCTCGCATGTTTACAAGGCGAAATAACAGGAAAAAATGTTAAATTTTTGTTAAGTAGGTCAAGTTGTGCTGCGACCGAGCGAGATGGAAGAGCTGAGTGGAAAAGAGACAGCGCTAGCGCATAATACAGAGAGCAAAAGAGTAATAGAGAGAGCATCAAACAAGTATGAGCGCAGAGCTAGAACTTGCCAAACTTTTCACTTGAGCAATTGTCAAAAAAATTCGAATCAAATAAGTTATTAATTATTATTAATATTGACGATATTCAATATAATTTGCAATTATTTAGTAGTTCACTGTTTAAATTTGACCTGCCCCGGCTGCAGCGCGCAACATAAACAAACTTAGCCCTGACTTTGACCGCCAGAGCAGAAGGCAACAGCGACCTCGGCAAAAGCAACACCTGCGACCAAACATGTTGGCAACACAACATGTTGCAGCCGCTGCGCTCTCTGCTCGCTTCTTCGCTAGCTCAGCTCGCTCTCGGTCGCTCTCAGATTGGCGTGCGCTCAGCAGCCAGGTGAGTAACTTCTTTGATCGCTGCTGCTGTTGCGGCCGACTGCGCTGCTGGCGTTAGCAGCGACTTCTTGGGCCGCTGCGGCTCGAAAATTTCTTTTCGTGTTGCGCCTGCGCACAGTTGGCTTTCTACCGTTGACGTCTTCGGATTTGTGCGATTCTTGTCGCACATCAGTTTTTAGCGTTGGTTTCGCGTGTGGCTTCCGATTCGGTTGTGGACGTGGACTCTCTCAGATAGACACACACACACATACACGTATACACATATATACACATACACGCGCGCAGCATAATAAAAAGAGCAAGCAATAGAAATTGGAACAACCAATAAAAAAGTGACCAGTTCAATTAAAAAGAGTGTGCTACAACAGCAACAACAACAACAATAACAACAGTGATAAACATGTTAAAAATGCGTTACAAAAATTGTGAAAATGGTTGAGAAAATGTTGAGAGCAAAGCCAGAACTTGCTCCAGATAGTGTTTAAATATCGAATTTATTCTATATACAAATACATATATAGAAGATATAACACAACCATAAATCATATATGAAGAGGTGCAAGTGCAATCGGCCGTAGTGCAATACAATTATTGAAAACAAGCAAAGGAAATACGCAAAAAAGTTAAAATTCAAACCAACAAATATAACAAAGATATATTACTATATTCATAATCAATCAAATCAATTTATACTCCACCCGTTCAATCAAACAATCAAAACGAACTCTCTCAAGAACGCTGTTGTATATATTTCCAAAATACAATACAATATTATATATCTCTATATATACATATAACCTATATCGTCATCTCAGAATCTGTCCCAAAATACAATCAGTCAAAAGTCGTCCATTGTACATACATATATACGAAGAGCAATCAATAAATATAAATATTTATATACAAATCCCACATCAAGGGTTCTGTGTGCTATATAAGGAATATAAAATAAACACAACATATATAAATACTATATACCTACTCGTACTACTCCCCGTTCATTATCTTATGCATATATATATTTATGTCTTCCTCCCATTGTTTTTGTGAGTATACAAAAATATTTAAACTTTTCATTTCAATTTTATTTTTGTTGTCCATAACATTTATTTCCTTTGACCTCTAACCCTTAATCCTTAACGAGCATGCTTTCAAATACTAATGCTTACATATTTATTAACTTATAATTTGATTGGTCGAAGGGCCCTAAGCTAACTATCCTAGAGTAAATCAAGTTCGTATTCATGACACCTCTATATCAAACATGTCAACTCTCATTCACATCAAATCGGATACAAATATCTATACAAACATATTAATGAAACTGTCTTAAAGGATTGCAATATCGCGCGTTAAAGGATTACAAGATAACTACTGAACAACAAGGATTATACAAATATATACATACAATAAATAAAACTGAATGAAAATTAAACAAATAACAACAACAAAACAGCAATTTCTGAACTAAAGTTCAAGATGTGCAACAGCTGAATTCGGCAATTTCGTAAATGTAAGTAAGAACAAAATATGGCCAAATGTTCTAGGAGCCGCCAGACCTAAGTCAACGGCCTTCCAATACGAACATTCCCAAGCCTGGTTTATAAACAAATCAGCGAGAAGTCATTGACCGAATTCGTTTCCGATATTACTCACCTGTTATGAAATACAACGCAATACATAGGACTGTTTTGTTAGGGGGATGAGATAATGTCAATACGACTGAGAGCTGAGAGCTGAGAACTGAGAGCTGACAGCTGAGAATTGGCAGCTGAGCTTTACTTATGAGACAATTGCGAATTTCACAAGTAGGCGCGTGTCTATAACATATTCAAATAAGACTACTGTTAATTTACTGTTGCTATTATATATGTCCATATACAAAAGTATATATATCCTTATAGAATTATTCAAATCTGAATCAAATCAATTTCAAATTCATTTCAGTTTATCTGATCTCTTATAAAGCTCTTTTCTTGAACATAGATAATCGTGCCGCTTGACCCCGACCCAAAACCTAAAACCCAAATAACAAAACTCTTAACTGCACTCGGAAGTAAAGGTTATTTTAATTTTACAGCTAAGATTGTTGCCAAGCGCTTTTGCCGAGCTAAAAATAAATCATAAAAAACCGTTTGTTTGTCTACCAAAATGGTCTAAAATACAACAGCAACAACAACAAGAACAACTACGGCAATGGCAGCCAAAAAAAAAAAAAAAAAAGCCAACACACACACACACACTTGCACACACGCACACCTCAGCAACAACAGTAGCGGCTGTTTGTACCGTTATATGACGCAAAATTACGCTTACTCATTCAGCGAGGCGGCGGCTCCAGAAGCAGTGAGGAGAGCCCAAAATCCAAAGTCACAGCCGTCAAAGTCAAGCTGGGAGCGCATCACCAAATAGGCACAGCTGCTACAACAACAACAACAACAGCACTAAAAGAAAACAGCATGCCGAAGCTTAAATACTCTTAAAAGTTCAAGCTACTGTTGCTATATGAGTTAAATGATAAATAAGGAGTAAATCAAAATATTAAGTAGAGACATTTTCAATAAAGCTAGAAATTATAATAATCTGATATGGAGTAGAGTAAGCAAGGAGTGTGCTGAGGAGAAATAATTTCTATATATATTGCTTCTCAATAGCTAATCTCAATCCCACTTGCTATAGAGATTAGAGATTGATTATGACTTATTGGAAATATAAACTAAAGATTTTTACTCCATTCATTACAAACGTACTGCTGAAACTAAAATGCTCTCTAGAAGGGTATACTCTATAACTTGATGAGCGCAGCAGCGTCAATGAGCGTAGCGAGTCCGACTGCGCATTAAGTTGCATTTCGTTGAAAAGGAGGGACTTAAGATTTTCCAGCTTTTCAGCTTTTCTTTTGGCTTTTCATCTCTTTAATTGAAGTTTTTGTGTATTTTCGAACAAATCAATTAAGCGCGCTTCGATGCGAACTGCGACGGCTTTGCAGCTGTAACATATCAATTACCAAAGCAGAAGAAACTAAGTCCAAATTCAATAATTGTTTTCCTAGACTTATTCACGGCTGCTGCTTAATTTTATTAATTATTTTTCTTTCCTTTTTTTAATGTTTCAATTTCGATTTAAATCAAACGAGGCTCTTCAGATTTTTCCGTTTTTGTGTTCGGATTCAGGTCGATAATCGCATAACTGTCGCATGACTGTTGTCATTGCCAAATGCTCATTTAAATTTATTATGCAATATGATTTTGTTGATAATTAACTCTGGAATATTTTTACTAATAATCCCGTTGGGAGCTTAGAATCGGCTTTTATGTTCAATTTGCACATTTTGTTAGTCCAAAATCAAAACACTACGCAAATATGTATATGTATATACAACAACAACAACAACAACAACAACAGCAACGACAACAACAATATCAATAAACAACAATTTTTAGACGCGCGCTTTTAAAAAGTTCGCTGACCCGAGCAATGTTTTGGGTTTTTGGGGATTCAACTGGCCAGACACGCCGGATTGTTGTCGTTTGTTGCGTTGTTGTTGCCGGCTCAGATGACCACATTAAGCTTTAAAATCTTGCCTCTCAACATGCAGATGAGCTGTCAAATACCCTGTACTCAGTTGAGCCAATTAATATATGAGCAAAAAAAGAAAGGACAAAAGAATGTTGTGCTTAGCTAAATATACCCAAGATTCAATTCCAATGGGTTGTTAAGCTTTTAAGACAAATTTATCTAATGACTTGAAAGAAAGTTATATATACATATATATAAAGTATTTCATATATAAAACTTAATTCATTATTTTCATAACTGAAATACAAATATACCCTCAAACCACAATTACACAAACTACAGGGTATTTTAGATTTCGGCACGCAACCAGCGCATGAGGCACGAGGGCGTCATTTAAATAACAACAAAGTAAAAACCAACTAAAAATAGTTAAACATCATAAAAATTTGCATAGTTGTTGTTAGTTGTCGGTTGGCTGGGTTGTTGTTCGGTTGTTTGGCTGTTTGTCTGTTGGGTTGTTCGGCTGGTTAGCTAGACCAGCTAAACTAAGCATAGACACAGGGTGTGGTGATGCCAAGTCTTAAGCGGACCTCTTCCACAGCCTCGACCATAAAAATAGCGCCAAGCCTCTTCAGCAAGCTGACCGCGCTGCCATTTGCGTTTATCGCCGGGCTGTCATCTCATTGCAAAGGGACACCTAACGGAGTTTGCACTGTACAGGCCAAACATTTAATACTGCCTCCATTCATAAAACTCAACTACGATCAATTCAAACACGTTTTCAAGCTCGTACAGTGGGTTACATTTTGATATTCACTTTGTAGCTTGCATGAAGCTAAATATATAATAATAAATCATATATGAACATTAAATTTAGAACTGGATAGATGGATATTACAAGATACATATAAGGCTGCATAGTAATATATTGATTGAAATGGGTAGATTAATATTGATATATGAAGATAAATAAATAAATGTGTTTAGATATATATCGAAAAATTGATATTGATAGATAGATATTGTTATATGATAGACATATGTAAATCAATAGATAGATAGCAATAGATTGATATTGATTTATAGAAAAAGAGATAACAATAGAGAGATATTCACAGATAAATATAGATAGCTGGATATTCGTAGATAAATATGTAATGATAGTGTGAAAATAATATTAATTTTTTTTGTAATTCGATCTTAAAAGCTTCCAAACCTAGCTACTTTTAATTCAGCTGATAATTTATTTGAGGGCTTACGCTTGTCTTAAAAATGTATTTGGCATTTCGGACTTTGCTCCACTTCTAGCTCGACAAATATATATTAAACGTGTTTTTACTTGTATTTAGCATATACGACAAAAAAAATGCTTATATATATATATTTTTTTTTTTTTTTGTGTTTGTATCATTTTTATTTCAGTTTCTTTTAGCTATGTTTATATTTGGCTAATCGAAAAAGTCCCTGATTTAAAAGCTGTACTCGAACCAATGCGCAGCTCCTTTGGTCAGCAACTGATCCACTTAATATCAAACTTAATTTACACCTGGAGCATTATTCATATGCAGTTACCCCGCCTTTCCCCTTCCACACGCCCTCTTTATATTTTTTATGAGCCTAATTCCATTGGCAACGCCCACCACTGAACGACAACGAACGACGTGGTCCAGTTTAAGTCAGAGCCCACACCTTCTAGCCAAGTCTGGGGCAGCAGCAGTTACCAATGCAGTTGGAGTTGGTGGCCAAAACAGCAAAAACAACAACAATAGCAGCAGCAACAACTCCACACGTGCCACATGTGCTGTCAAGTGCGCAGCAGAACAAGCAGCGAGCACGTCTTCGTCTCCCATTGTTGCCAGTTTGCCAGTGCCAGTTCTTGGTATTTTGTTGGTGTTGCTGCTGCTTGCTCGCAACAATTTGCTGCATCCACATTTACAGCTTAAGATAAAGTCAGCGATGGAGTGGAAGCTGGAGCTGGAGTTGACGCCGAAGCCGGAGCTGCAGCTGAGGCTGCGGCTGAGGCTGAGGCAACCTTCAATGAGTGATGGCGACCTCAATGCCAGCCCCACGTTTTCTGAGGCTGTGGCTGCTTTTTTTTCGGCTTCTCGGTCTTGGTCAAAGTTGGTTTGCTTGGAAAACCTCTTGGCAGCCTTGCAGAGCTGTTGCTGCTGTTGTTGTTGTTGTAACTGGCATTGTACGTGCGGTTTTCCAAGTGGAAATCGTTGCGGTTGTAAATTTTGCAATCAAATAATTTTTCATTCGCTTTTTCCGACGTCAGTGCGCGACCTGATTTTTCTTTTCATTTTGGCCGCAGCAGCAGCCGCCGCCGCTGCCACAGAGATGAATAAAAAAAAGTGTTTGCCTGTTTCTGGTCTCCTCTGTTGGCCATTTGGTGTTTTAGCTGGCTGGAAAAACGTTTTGACCTTTGCCGCTTTGTTCGTGTTCGAACATTTAAACGGAAGTTGATTGCCGCCAAAGGTTAAACTCAATTTCCGTTAAAGCCCCAGCCTCAGCCCCAGCTCCAGCCCCAGTCTCAGACGCAGCCTCAGTTTGGACCACGTCTTTGGACCTTATTTGAAAGCCGAGTTAAGAACTCAATTTCTTAACAATTGGCAGCAGCTGTTCGAGGGGTTCTCGTTGACGGCTTGTTGCGGTTATTTTTGTTGCTCCTGCTTTAAGTAGTTGTTCAAGTTGAAAAGTTCAATTCACAAAGTTCACGAGAAGTTCTCTAAACGAAAAGTAAAAGAAAGAAACTTTAAAGCTTGTACATCTGAACAATTAACTGTATTCTTAATCTTTTGTAGTTAAATATGATTGTATGCATGACATGCATACATATCAAGTGGCACATATCTATTTACGTATATACATATATAATGTCAATTCAATCACAGCTCATTTATAATTACTTAACGGCTTTTCAAGTGCGCCCACCATTTGACCGAGTTATTCGAAATAAAAAGCTTTCAGCTCAGGGTCATAAAATCACTCGCTTGTCAAAAATTTGCACTAATTCATTCAAAATAACCGTTAATATCGGCCAACTCATGCACACTCACACACACACTAACAGTAACAGTAATTATAATGCCCACAGCAATCGTCCGAACCCCAAATGTTTAACTCTCTGGCCATAATCTGAAAATCCCATTTACAAGCTCAAATTACAATAGAGGCGCATTGTTGCCTTTTGTTGTTGTTATTGTTGTTGTTGTTGTTGTTGTTGTTTTTGTTGTTTTTGTAGTGTGGCGCACCCACGCAATTTATGTCTGTGTGTGTTTGTGCGTATGCGTGTGTGTAGGTGTAGGTGCTGGGCCCATTCAAATGCAAAAAGAGCAGCGAACAACCGTTACAATGTGCCTCATTAAAACAAAAAACAAAAATTAAAAAAAAAATAACGAAAATGTTGAGTAGCCAAAGCAACAACAATAAAACATTAGCAATAAAAAAATGTGTAAAAAGTGACGCTCAGCCGAACAATAAAGAATCAGAATATCTGTAAAATATTTCACGCCAATCTCCCAGACGCATCGCAAACGTCACTCAAATAAAACCAAAAACCTGACACATTATGAAAAATTCATTAAATCGAAATTGTTAGACATCGAGTAGATGAGTGAATAAGCAATAAGACAGAAGTAAAAAATATATATATACAATAAAAGACGAAAAAATGTGAGTTCAAAATATATTGATAATAATGTAAACATATACAGATGTATATAGATAGATAGAGATATATTAATAAATAGAAATTAAGTTTCTACAAATAGATAGTTGAATGGATATCCATCTATATATCCATATAGATTAAGAAATGAGTTCAGAATAGCTAGATAAGTAAATAGAGAGACAAAGAGAGATAAATAGATAGATAGATAGATATATAGATAGATAGCTAGATAAATAGATAGATAAATAAATATATATATGTTATCAGATAGTTATCAGATAGTATTGATATAGAGATTGGTATAAATCACACAATTACAGATGAATATATATAGAAGCAGAGACAGGCAAATAGAAAACTATATAGATAATCGGATAGTTGGCTATATTAATAGTCATATTTGAAAATATGTCTAGAGGTAAATATGATAAGAAATATATATATACATGATGTCAATAAATATATATATATACATAGATAGAGACTGATTGTTGGATATATAGAAATTTAGACAGATATATAAATAATTAATAAAAACATTGAAAATTGAATATAAACACTAGTATAAGTGGATAGGTGGATAGGTAGAAAATATATAGATATGTTTATGTGTGTAGATTTGATTATGGATTATGGATAAAATGCATTAAATAAGTTAAAAATATATATTTTTACATACATGTTGATAAAAAAAAGAACAGATTAAAAAATGTAGTTGATTACTTTTAGATACATATATACAAATTGAAAATGTGCAACAGAATTGCTTAAAATATTAATGATTTATCTATTTAAAATTTATATTATATTTTTAAGCAACAGCTTTTTTCATTAATTTATTTATTTTTTTTGTTATCCTTAATTTATTCTCTTAAATAATATATTTATAATCGACTTAGCTCTATTTTTTATTTTTATAGTTCAACATCATTAAACTTCTGACATTATTTGTATTTTACCTACATTATTTGCATAACAATCGATTCGTTATTTTCTGCCTGTCAGGTGGAATTAATCCAATTTCAATTCAAACCTAGATATTGGCAGCCATTTTTCTTCTTTTTTTCTTTTTTCTTCTGTTTCTTTTATTTTGTGTAAGTGCACACAAAGTTGCGCTTGAGCTTGAGCTTTGGTCGAAGCTTCGTGGCTGCTTCGTCTCGGCTCTGCCGAACACGGAAGTATGTCAGCAGGTCTCTCGTGTAACGGTAGTTTGGCTGCTGCTGCTGCTGCCGCTGTTGCTGGCACGCTTAGCTGCGCATGCTTAGCTGCCGCTAACATCGCTGCCGCTTTCGCAGTCGCAGTCGCAGTCGGCGCCGTTGCTGTTGCCTCTTCTTCTGCTCTTTGTTGGCGCTTTGCAGCCGAAGCTAGCAACATGTTGCTACGACAACCTGTTGAAAGCGAAATTGTCTGTGTGCGCGCTCTCTCTCTGTCTCTCTCCTTCGCTCTCTCTCTCCGTCAGTCTATCTTGAGCTGACCAATACCAAACGAGTCTAGCTGTGAGCGAGTGAGTATATTGGCCAATTTGGCTCTGTATGCTTTCTTCTTTCACACACACACACACACACACACACACACACACACACACACACACACACACACACATACGAATGTGGCCAAGCCTCAAAAACTCAACTTAACTGTTTATGCACAAAATGAGAAAAAGTCTTTTATTTTTGTTGGCTCATTTGCTTTACCGTTCGTTCGGTTCTCCCAAAACTGAACTTCTTCACTCGCACCTCGCAATTGTTGTTGTTATTGTTGTTGTTGTTAGAGTCTCGCAGTATTTCGGATATTTTTTTTATTCGATTGGCTCTTTGTATTGGTCTTGAATATTTTGTTGTGGCTTCTTTTTACTTTTTTGGCTATGGGGTGGGAGAAAGGGGGAGGGTAGAGGTAGACGCGTACTCTGCACCTGTGTCGCATGATAGTTGCTGTTGTTGTTGTTGTACTTTCGTTGTCGGTTCCTCATATCTTTGTCTGACTGTAGAGTCTATCCAAATACGATATGCAAGGCCCTCTCTCTCTCTCTCTCTCTCTGTCTCTCTCCTCCGTCCACTTGCAGAGCTCAATATTCTGCTGCGTTTATTTCTACCAATTTATATGCTAATTTAACTGATTATTAATGTTGTGACCCAAATTCCATTTGGAAATTATTATTGGCCATTCTGGGTATCGATTTATTGTTGTTGTTGTTGTCGATTCCCCCCACTCTTCTCTATTTTTGGCCTGTCCGTCCGCTTCGTTATCTTGTCCCGAATGTCTCAACTCTGACTGCATTTGGCGGCGTCTTCCCGTGAGTAATCGTTGAGTTAAATATGAAAAGCCCCGTGGAAATGTTTTGATATGCAGCCCAGGCAGACCCAAATCGACTTCGATTAATTTTCCTATACCTATCGAGATTTGTATTAAGCTCAGATTAGGGCTTGTTTGTCTGCTTTGACGCTGCAAGCTGTCAGCAAGTGCCGCAGCTGCCCCTTCTTGAGGCACCTGCAGATCCCAAAGATTCTGTAAGATGGATTATAACATAACGGAAGTTGCTTGTAAGCTGAGCTTAGTTGAAGCCCACTTAATGTGCTCTTGGCCTCCGCATTGATGAATATGTAAGAGTTAACTGAAAAAATGTTTGGGAAAACAGTTACTAAACATATATTTTATTTATGAAACTTTACGATGTAGACCTGAATTTTATACTAAGATGACCTGAAAGTAACTGAATCGTCATGTTTAACAAATTTAGCTCTTAGATCTGCAACTTACATCTAATACTTTGCTCTGAATTTGTAGTTTCTGATTTGTAGTTATGCATTTGTAGTTTCTTAATTTAATTCTTAATTTTTAAATTGCTAGCACATAAAATACTTACTTAATGATTTTGTAGAACAAAGTAACAAATCTAAATATATCTTAATCTGAACCAAATATAGTAATATCTCCACAGTAAGCAACAGGTTCTATGCTGCAAAAAGTAATTATAAATGTAGTATGTTTCTCTATATTCTATCGAGCTATAATAGCAACTACTAATTTGGATCTTTGTCATCTGCTTTCATATACTTACAGCATCAACTGAACGAATATTCAATATTTTGCGCAAGAAGAAAGGCCAAAAATTTCTGTCCATCGCCTGGGTCAACTGACAATGAAGTTGTGCAGCATGAACGGGCCAAGTGAATCAGAAGTCGAAAGCCTACTGATGAGCCCCTGCTGGGGACCCACACAGACAAGCAGCCAGGATCAATATCTGCTGGACGGACACAAGCTGCTGCTGGAGCACGAGCTCGATTCGCTGCCGAGCGATGCGGATCAGAAGAACTCATTGGATGTACTGGACAATCTGCTGTTGAATAGCTCCTCGTTGAATGGCTTGTCCGATCTGAAGCCGCTGCCTCCGTTCACTGGCTACACCGGGCATCTGTCTATCAATGGCATCTCGGGGCATCACTATCACGCTATTGCCCAGCGGCTGCCCGATGAGAGCAACAACAACTACATACAGAGCGCCTACCAGCAACACCATCAGCATCATCAGCAACAACACCAGCACCAGCACCAACACCAACAGTCGAACAACAACAATCCGAATGCGAATCCCACGTCCACAACGGCCGCGACGACGACGTGCAGTGGGACAGGCGGGGTCGGCGGCGGCGGCGGGGGCGGCAGTGGGGGCTCCTCGCAGGAGCACAATATCGTATCCTCATCCACCTGCCTGCCCGAGAGCGTGCTCAGCGCGGATGCGGACGCCTGCCTCAACGATGTCAAGCTCTTTGCCGATAGTCAGTTAGATTCTAAGCTCTACTCCGTAGCGGACAGCTGTGTTATAAACGCCTCCAATCAGGGCGGCAATGGTGGTGGTGGTGGAGTCTCCTCGCTGGCCAGCAGTGGGTCGACGCTTACACCTATCGACCAGGTGGCCGACTCGCTGCACGGCAGCGGAGTGCGCATCTACAAGGATCTGACCGAGTACGTGGATATGAATAGCATCGATGACATTGCGGCGATCATTGGGTCGGCGATAGCGGACACCACGGTGCCCAATCAGTTGGACAAGGATGAGGGCAACGATACGCGCGACAGCTGGATGGATCTGGATGCCTGGATCGATGGCAACTGCATTCAGCCAGAGGGCAAGGTGCTCGTCTCTCAGCAGGATACGCTTAGCGACTTCATGCTGCCCCACTCACCGCTGCCGGTGCACGCGAGCAGCTCAACGCTGCAGAGTCTTCTCAGCCATGGCTATATGCCGCTGCTGCAGAATCGCCTGCAGCATGGACCTCCTGGGGCGGGCAATGCGCCCGGCAGCGGCTCCTCGGCGGCAGCAAACACGCTGAAGAGCGAGACGCCCAGTTCTACCTCATATTGCAACGAGATGTCGGCAGCCAGCAGCAGCTGCAGTCCGCCAGGCTCGGTGGTCAGCACCACGGACAACAATCTGATGATCAATCCGCGCTATCTGACCAACAATCCCAATCCGAACCAGCAGCAGCAACAGCAGCAGCAGCAACAGCAGCAGTCAGCCTACCAGCTGACGCCCAATGGCCTCTCCGGCACTGGTCTGAAGGACGGCGGGCTGTGCAGTCCGGACATGTTGAGCAACTATCCGCATACGACAAGCACTACAAATGCGCCCACGGGCACGCCCAAGGCCAAGCGGTCGAGGGCACAGAAGAAGTCTAGCCAGCAGCAGCAACAGCAGCACATCCAGGGTGACAATGGGGCGTCGCAGCTGAACGCCATGTCGCCATCGGGCGTGGCCAGCTTCAGCGCCAGCGATCTGAGTGGGCTGCTGGGCAAGGAGAAGCCGGTGCATCGCTGCAGCATCTGCAATCGCGGCTTCTTGAACAAGTCAAACATCAAGGTGCATCTGCGCACGCACACCGGCGAGAAGCCCTTCCGCTGCGACGTGTGCGCCAAGGCCTTTCGCCAGAAGGCGCACTTGCTCAAACATCAACAGATACATAAGAGAATTGGGCGTGACTGACCGCGGCCACAATCACAATCCGCTCGCCACTAGCAACAGCCACTATAGGCAGCAACTGTTTCTGCCCGCACAATTGAGCACTCAGTCGCTTCCGTGTGCTCTGCTTGAGAGAAAGTGCCCGCCAAAACCACCCGCCCACCACACACCACAATCACCGGCCGAATTGGCGACTGGATGTGTGCATGGATGGGTCTTTGGGTGCGGCAGCTTCTCGTGTATCGCATTGCTTGACCAAAGCCACTGTGGATCGCCTCTCGGTGTTCACAGGCCGTTTGCCATCCTCCTGCTGCCCCACTCTCACAGCTTGCAGCAGGGTGAAGCAATGCCATACACATAGCACTTGATATTCGTTGTTGTTGGTTGCTTTTGATCTCTTCGCCTCTTTTGGTAGTTAGTCCAATTAATCCGGTTATTGGTAGTATTGTAGTATACGATCTAGGCAAAATATGTCTGTATGAGAATAGAAGTTGTTTAACATTTTCCAATATCCTCGACAAGTACATAATGTTTTTATAGAAATATAATTAGAATTTCATTAAAGCTTTTTATTTTATTTATTACTGTTTGTTCATGGGGTTTTATATCAACCTACTACCTCTACAATGTTATTAGCATTCTCTAAAAATTATATAGAAATTTGAGAAGCCCGATAAAAACTGAAAACACTCTTTACATGTTTTGAGTAGTCCCATGGAAAATCTATATTTAGACTTTATTTTGATGAAAGATTATAGCATACTTAATCCGAAGAGCACTTTCATGCCAGTTATCTGATACATTTCGGGCACTTCAACTTTGATATGAGAAAAAACTTTGAGTCATTAACTAAAAGCAGTTCTTATAACGAATCGAGCTATAGAGGATATCTTTAACAAATTAAGATTTAGCAGAAGAAATATCGAGTTTTGTTACAGCGAATGGTTTGAAAAAGTATTTATCAGGCAATATGTGGAAATCTATATCTTATAAAAGTTTATATCAGAATGAAAATTCCCCAGGCAAAGAGACCACAAGCAATGTAAGAACAACGAAGCGTCCAATTGTCTTTTTGCAACTGTTGTTCTGTTTTGATGCAATCCTGCGCGCTTCGAGCACCTAAGGCCCTGGCACAGGTAAACAAATATATAATAAATATAATAATGATTAGAGTTACGAATGTAGCTAGAATTTAGTTAAACTCTAGCCGAATCTATGTTAAGTAATTGCGTAAATAAGATGATTTGTATGTACCTCAACGAGCTGAAAGAAGAAGAAAAGAAAGAAAAACAATAGAAGCAATACAATTATAAATTACAATAATAATAATACTAAGTAAATGTACAAATAAAACAAAATAATATTTATATATAACTACATATTTATGTATATTTATCATAAGTTGTAGCGGGCTTGGCAAAATAACAATGTATGTTAATATGAAATCGTAATTTAAAACAAAACAAAACAAAAAAAAAAAGGAAAAATACAAAATTAAATAAAAACAAAAACAAAGCAAACGAAATGCATATTTAAAATAATTATGAAATAGTAAAGTACTCAAGTAATAAATTTTATTACACCTACATTTAAATGTTGTTAATTTGTTTTTTAATCAAATTGTTGTTAAACGTTACAATTAAATGGGAAATCAAAACATGTGTCCAATAAATAATATTCTAAATATATTTATTCTCTTTTGCGCAAATCCTGAAAATATTTATGCCTGCAAAACCTTTGCACATATTATAAATAAAATATTGTTGAAGCTATTTATTTAAGCAAAAAATAAATAAGAGTTAGAAAATTAAACAAATAATTAAATAAAAGTAATTATTTATAACTTAATCCATATTTAATGTTATTTTAGTTTTGTGCAATTTATTTATTCAAGTTGAAATTCCGTTTGTACTTCTAAACACAATTCGATTGTAAATATTTATTTTGTCTAATGTTTAATGTTTATCTTACTAGAAATACAAAATTTTGTCATTTTAAATGTACAAAAATAATATAATATTTGAAAAACGAAACGATTCCTTTATTCCACATAAAGTATACGCAGTGGGTAAGAGCACAGACACACACACACACACAAACACACACACACACACACACACACACACATACACACAAATGCAGCACAAGATAGTCTCGTTCAAGCGCTGTTTCTTGGCGTCCGCATTGCTTATGCCGCACGCATCACGGAGGAACCTGACATGCCAGCCAGAGTGTGCCAGCAGCAGAGTAGGTGCGAGCAGCTATGGTAAAATATGCAGTCGAAGACAACGACACAACGAGCAAAGAAAAGCAAAGCAAGGCAAAGCAAGCCAAGCCAAACCAAACCAAGTCAATCCCAGTCGAGTCAGAATCATTATATTGACCACAAATGCCGCCGCCACGAAAGCAATGCAAAGAGTGAAGAGCCAAAAGCGAAGCCCACACAGATACACACACACAGATACAGATAGAGACTGAACGACAGAGCGCGGCACCAATACAGCAACAAAATGCCATGCATACTGTGCCAGTGACCCAATTTCCAGACTCGTTTTTTTCCATCGAGAGAACCGCACGAAGCAAGAGCACTGGCAACGGCAGAGGCAGCGGCAGCGGCAGCGGCAACGACTGTGGCAGCCACAACGGATTTGAAATGTTAACTGGGAGCGCGGCAATAAGATACAAAGATACTTTGCCCGGTCGCATGCTCTTTCACCGCAGAGACGCAGACCCAGACACAGAAAGAGCTCAAGCTTCAGCTCCAGCTATACGAGTCTGGAGTTTGTTTGCATCGCATCGCATCCGCATTTCTATGCTGTCTTTGTATATTTGTCTTGGCTTGGCTTCGTTTGGGGTTCGCTGCTGCTGCTGCTGCTGCTGCATGTATCTGTAACTCGTTTCTGTATCTTGCGCCTCGTATCTGTGGCACTTAAATTTATGCAACATCATGGCACTGTCGCTGACTCCTCAGAGCCCCCTCTCTTGTATAATGTCCACGTTTTGTTCTAATCAAAATGTGCTACGTGCTCGTCTCTGCTCCCATGTCAAAGGTCACCCTTAAATATTAACAACTGGCCAACATCAAGTCCGAATTCAAATTCAAAGATTCAAAGCCAATTTCAAATAACAAATTAGCAATCGCATCTGCCACAATTCGTTGAGCTGGGCAGCATCTTTCGCTGCTCTGTCGCTTCGTTCATTTCTCTTTATTTTTGGCGTTTTTAATTGAGTTTTTTGTATTCCAATTAAATGTAATTTTCTACCCATTCGCTTTGGCTTAGTGCCCATCTTAGTCGCTGGCTGAGCACGACCCACTTTCTGGCCAAGATTTTGACTGCCGATCCCACAACCAAGCCAAGTCATTTGCGACAGTTATGGCCAGTAATGAACGTGGGTGCTATTGCCAAGCTACGCTAGCTCAGCTAATCATCTGCCACAGAATGATATGTTCATATATCTAAATAACGTTGACTCAGATAATAGTCGCCATAGGGAGCAACTGAACAGCATGAATGATCATAGAAAAGAACTGATAAATCATAAAACTATTAAAACAATCTGTCGCTCAGAGTTTGAAAATAAGAAATAGCAAATAATCAAATACCCTAAAAAGCGAAATATTCTTTATATTATATTTTATCTAAATGAGTATAATTAACATTGCTTGATCAATTCCACTTTTCTAGATAGTGTATGCTCCATAAATAGTATAAATATGTTTCTTACATAGCTTACACAAAATTATGTTAATTTGGGGAGTATATAATGCATAATTATATTTTTTTTTAGAAAATCTTAAACAACTAAAACAAATTGCTAAGAAATATGAATTACTAAACAACTTGTCAGGGCTTACATCTTAGACACTATGATCTGTGCAACTAATTTTAAGCACCAATAGTAAATAAATTTTAAAGTTAGCGACATGGGAATACCCTTTAATAATGAATTTATCAATATAGACTAGGTTACTAGCCGGACATTTGCCAAAGCATTGAATATATATCTTATACAGATATTTAGTTTTCAACCCGCAGCTGACAGCGTATGATCTCAGGAAGCTGTACTTCTAACAGTATAATCCCACTCGAAAAATGTTTAATGCATGAAGAGATAGAGAGCTGAAGAAATATACATATTGAATATATGAGTGATGTCTAAATATCTAGTTATTCCTCTAGCTCTTGCTCTTCCGTGTCCATTCAAATAATATGAGTCTTTATAATATAGATATCTCAATCAGAAATATAGAAATATTAGATCATTTCTATTCTTGATATAATCTCTTCTTAATAAGAATATGATATTATCTGGACTGTATAGACCACATGAGACAAATGTGGTCTATCCTACTCTACCTCATTTTAAGCATATTCAAATTTACAGGGTATCAGAAACACAGACAGCCAACGCCTTTCGCCTGCTGCTGCTGTCTGTGTTGCTGCTGATGTCTCCAGTTGACAAAAAATAGAGACAGCGACACAGTCGGACGAATGGATAGATAGTCATTACAATAAAGTTAGCAAAATGGCAACGGCGACGCCTCTGTCGCTGTCGGTGTCGCTGCCGCCGTCGCAGTCGCAGTTAACTTTGTCGCATATTGTCCAGCAGTTGTAACTGTTGCTGTTGCTGATGTTGCTGTTGTTATTGTTGTTGCTGTTGCTGCTGTTGTTGCTGTTGCTGCTGCTGCTGCTGCTGCCGTGGCGCAGTTAAAGACACAATGACCTTGGGTGAAAGTTGCTCTCCATTTCTATTTTGTGCTTTGCTGCTGCTGCTGCTGTTGTTGCTGCTGTTGTTGCTGTTGAAATTGTTGTTGTTATTGTTGCTATTTACAATTTGTTGGCATGCCATTTTCATATACACGTATCTTGGCGTGTGTGTGTGCGTGTGTTTATATTTATTGTTATATTTATTCTTGTCACCGTTGTTTGTGTCTCTATCTGCGCGTATATTTGCTTTGAATGCATTTGCTGCTCCCCTTCAGCTTTGTCGTTTTACACTCAACATGATTTGCTTGTTTGTTTTGTTGTATTTTGATTTATCTCTATTGTTGTTTCTGTTGCTGTTATTTTGATTACTTTTGCTCTTGATTGAGGTGCCTTTGATGGATGCACATGAAAAGTTCGACAACGAGCTGGCGCTGAAACAGAAACAGACACAGACACAGAAACAGAACGGAAGTGGCTCGCGTGCAGGAAATAGAAACGAGGCAGAAGGCAGAAGGCAGTAAGCAGAGGCGAAGGCGAAGGCGACGGCGGAGTAGGTGAGAAAAGGCCAAAATAGAATTAAGCAATTGCTTACAGCGATCCAAGTTTTTGGCCAACCACACACCACATAAACGAAATATTTATAATTTATGCGCTCGGCTTTTGCATTGAATTGTCGAAGCATAAGAAAAATCAAAAGAATTATAAACTTCAAGTTTGGCGTCGATTTTGCAATGCGCAGCGGCGTCTTCACGCCTCGTCGGCCAGCTGACCAAGATTCTAGGCAGAATAAATCATGGCTATAATTACGTTATATTATATTAATATTTAAGCACTGTGCCACTTTTTGGCTTATTGTTTTTGCTCCAACTCCAACGCCAACATCGAATCTAAACTTTAATTAACTGCAAAAGCAAACAGTGCACAACGAAAATCTTACGAAATACCCAATTACACTTCTTTTTTTTTTTGTACTATACTATATTATATCAATTATATTCGACTTAAATAAATATTAATTAAAATTCAATTTACATTTCCAAAATAAATACGAGCTTAAACAAATTTGTATATATTTAGCAATTGGAAATTATCTTTAAGTAAATAAGCATAGCTATCAAAGACACAAAATCTTCAGCTCGAGTGTACACTTTTTTTTTATCAAAAAAGAATTCAAACAATCCAGTTTCTGTTCAGCTTATCCCCATTATAAAGTCTTGTTAATCCAATTTAATCTCACCTAATCTAAGCATACTTTGATGATTCAATTTTATGTTAAATAATTAACTTTGATTTATTTCAAAAATATTTTTGACAAATGCCTGTTTATAATATCTCAAATATAAATAAGTATATAAAGTTATTTAACAAATTGATGCTGCAACTGAAATAGTCAATGCAATGTACTTTTTATAAAATATTATTATTATACATAATAGTTATTATTTATTTAAAAAAGCCGTTTTTTCCTTTACAAACTAAAATATATAGTAAACTTTTTTGAAACAAATGCATAGAAAAACGTAGTTTATTAAATAAAATATATATAATATGTTTGTATAGAAATTTAAATAAATTGGTATTCAATATTCAATAACTTTTGATATTTACATTTTATTTTCTTGGTACAGGTTTGCTTGAAGCGTAAGTAAATAATTCATTTCTATATGCTTCGTTTTTTAATTTATAATTTATTTATTTCTGTTAAGTTCGTGGTGCATTTTAATGGCACACACACGTTGGCCTGAAAGCCAACTGAGAACGGTTAAAGTCGAAAAGTGCGACGCGACTGCAATTAATTTACTTATAATGCAGCATTCTGAAGGCAGACGACTGCCAACAACAGCAAAAGCAACAGCAACAGCAACAGCAACAACAACAACGGCCAACAACTGTCTGCCAAACTGTGGCGCGGGATCTAGTCAACAAATTGGTTTGCTAAGGTGGGAGAGGAGTGTGTGTGGGGTTAGGAGAGACGCCTGCTGGCGCTGTTGGTCAGCGACAAGTGACCTCATTTTTATTGGAACCTCGCGGCAAGTTGCGTGGCCGCAGCCAGCAATACGTGCCTGTGGTTGTTGTAGCTTGTTCTACTTTGAAATTTCACTTTTCAAATGTGAATGTGAATGTGTGTGTCTATACAAGAAATAAATATATAATTAATAAACTAAATAAAAGCGAGGCGAGCATTTTTGTGCGTGCGCCATTCAAACAAAAAGTTGTGCCATGCTTTGGATGCACTGTTAATGTAAGTTTGTTGCCTAAGTCTTTGGAATTGAAATGCAGCAACGAAAAATGTCGAAAATATTAAGGCAGAGGGCAAACGAACAGCAACCACAACAACAAACAGACAACAAAAACAACACTGAAAATTTAACCTCAAACTTCAAAGTGTCACTGTCATGGCCCTTTTTACTACTCACAGCGACTTTTGCTGCGGCTGCGACTGCGACGGCTGCTGAGACTGCGACTGCGTTGCAGCGGCAGCCTCGTCGACCATCGTCGCTATATAACCTGTTGGCAATTCAGTTTATGACTTTTTGCGCCGCACACTGTGACCAAACAAACAAACTGAACCGGCTAGCGGCAGTTTATGGCAAGCCGAAGCTTTCACCGTGACTGCGGCCCACTGTGCACTGCTGCTGCGACGTCGACATCGCACGTATTGCCACGAAAAGTGGGTCAACATGAAACGAGCCAGAAATGTAGAAAAAAAGCTGAAGAAAAAAAAAACAAAATACAGCAGCAACAAAAGCAGCAACAACAAAAAGCAAATCACGCTGACGAGCTGGCTCAAGACTGGCTCTGCTTGTTGTTGTTGTTGTTGTGGCTGCTGCTGCTACGAAAGAAAGCATTAAAGCTGTTTGGCGAGAGA
Organism: Drosophila hamatofila; assembly: GCA_035045345.1. Taxonomy (NCBI): domain Eukaryota; kingdom Metazoa; phylum Arthropoda; class Insecta; order Diptera; family Drosophilidae; genus Drosophila; species Drosophila hamatofila. The sequence goes on from JAWNPA010000020.1 coordinate 13,513,164, forward strand.
GAGATGGCTGATGCTGAGCAACTTGCGCTGTAAATAATTTTTTTTTTGGGATTGGCTTTTTGGAATTTATGTGACGTTTTCTTATCTAGCTAAAAATATATACTGGATGTTGCCTCAAAGTGTACTCACCAACTTCAAATAAATACAATAATATAACTAAACTCAATTTGCTTAAAAATATATGAAAATATTCCGATTTAATTAAAAGGAATTTAAATTCTGTATATAAAAGGGCGCCACAGTCAGAAAGCGCCACCTATTAGTCATATTTTACATAAACAACAGTGCTGGTTAACAGTGCAGTGTTATGTTTCGCCCAGTGGTACCTTGCGATAATCTATCGACAAGCCGCCACAATCTGTCGCCGATAGTCTTGCTGGTCTGAAACTTTTTTTTGTTTATACTTGAAAAGCATTAGTTGCTTTGTAAAATTAAAATATGTTGAATGGACAAATTACACACAGCTATGTGGGCAACACCTGCAGTGTGGTGATACCACATCCACATGTCAAAGAAAAACCAAAGTCCACGCCATCACCTGAGGAAGCGGAGGCCTGTTGTGAGAGAGGGGCTGAGGCATTGGTCGAGTCGGGGGCGACGGCGTCAGCGGACGCAACGGGTGCTACGGTACATGTGAATTTGGATCGCATAAGGAACGTCGATATCTTCATTGGCGACAACGATTTGTATTTTTATGCCGATGTCAAGCTATACAAGTGAGTCATGCGTCATGTAATTGACTCAATAAAAATTATCACAATCTTCTCGCAGATTCCACAGCCGTCGCACTTTCGACTTAAGGGGACTGAAAACTTTGGTCATCAAATATGACACCAATGAGAATTGCTACCAGTTGTGTCTGCGCTGCCTTCCGCCCGTTGCCATTCCGGGTAGCGGCAACTCAGCTGGCAGCGCCGTAACGCCAAAACCAAAGACAGCGCGCAAGGAGTACATAGCCGCATTTCTTAATCTACCCACACTGTCGGACACCTTGCAGGACAAGGAACCCCTGGTGCATGAGTGGAAGCTGAAGCGCATCACCGAACAGTGCCAATTACAGCTCGATGCCCACGAGCGTACCTATAAGCTGACTAATAACTTTTGCTATGGGTATGCCAGTGGCTACAGCGGTCCGCTGCAGACTAGCGAGGTAAGTGCAGTAGGAGCTGTATAATATGTATTGCCGTATTGTATAACTTGATCATCAATTCATTCATCATCAATCATTCCAGCTGGATAAGTCGACATGCCGTGTTCCGGAGCCAGAGCGACTCAGTCCTTTACAACGACGTTTAGAACGCATTAACGATGAGATGAAACGCTTTTCGCGCGACCAGTACAAAATGAATTTTGTCGAGTTGCAGGTTCCAGCCGGACATCAGAATCCACTGCGCTTCAAGCCCAAAATTTATGAAACGTCCATGACACAGGAACAGGCGCACTTGCTACATAATCTATGTAGCCGCACAGGTGCGACTGAAGACTCCAAATCAACGGCTTCTTCGCAGTCCATAAGCCAACCCGAGCGCCGTGTACAGAATGAAATCGACTGTGGTCTGATCAGCATTGTGTTGGCTATATGCTATGATGTGCGCACCACCAACAACGAACCGACCTGTGAGTCAGGCTGGACGCGCAGCATTTTGTGTCCGTTGTTCTGCTACTTTGAGCAATTCGACAACTATCGAGATGTTTTGATAGCGTTTCTGCGTCGTGTGATCACCTATCCGTTGTATCGCAACTTTGAACTGGGTCGCCAGTGCGTTAGGGATGCCATTGAAGTACTGAAGGGTGGTCGCAACTGGCTGATCAATCAGCTGCTGCTGACCCACTTGCAATTCGCCAGCGGCGAGCCATGTCGCGATAGTTTCAACAACTATTATCTGGAGGACTATATACGGTATTTGAGCAACGCGTCAGTATGCAGTGATGAGCATCTGCGTCTGTTGGCGCGCAATGTCAAGAATGTGCTAATGGATGTGACCAAACGGCAACTGGATCTGGGTATCATTGAAATTGAGACTGAACTGATCCAGGAGCTAATGCAGGAAATGCGCATCGATGCTGGCAGTGGAAGCGAATCTCCATCACAGCAGCAGAGCAACCAAGGTGATGATGAAATGGACATGGATGACACATCCGGCCAAGAGGATGAAACAACGACCGACGATGATAGCGTAATTACCGATTCGTTTGATAGCATGGATTTGCGTTTGATTGAAAACGATGTCTATGCCGTCGACGAGGAGAACGAGGGAGATGTCGATGATGGCGAGGAGGATCAATCGGAGGTTGACGAGGACGACCACGAAAGTAACTCATCAACAACCACCACCAGCGATGCTGAGGGCAACAGCGTCATCGAACAGTGCACCAGCAACAGCGAGGCTGCCGCCAGCATCAGTGCCAGTGCTAGTGCCAGCACTAGCACCAAGTAGACATTGCCAACGTTCCAAGTTGTCAGTCCTGCCATGCCTAAACCAATCTACCAACCAACCAACCAACTTAATGTCAAAGAACGGAGGCTAAACAGTGATTACTTTTATGCAAACCGAAATGTGAAAGTAAAATTAAAAAATCGAAAACAGAAATCAAAAACAAAAGCAAAAGAAAAAAAAAAAGAAAAACAAAAAAGGCATATTGTAATTTTTAACACAAACGAAAAACCTATTTAAATATTAATGTGTACGAGAATTTTAAAGCAAAACACACAAAGAATGGTTCAGGCCACATGCAAACCAATATTTGCATATACATACAGATATACAGTTTTTTTCTCTTTTTGCTCTATCATAGTTCTTTCTTAAACATAAATCAAGAAACTTAGCATTTAGCGTGACATAAGCTTACGAAATTTGAATTTTGAATTCTTCAAACCAAAATCTAGTTGTGCATTTTGTATATACATACATACATACATATATAAATATATATATTTATATATATACATACATACATATACATACAATTAAGAATATATGTTGTTGGTGCTGCAAGCATATTGAAATAAAATATCGAAACAAAAACTTAAGAGGCAAAGTCATCTAAAAGTTCCCAGTTAATGTTGTATAAATGTCACAAGAGTCATGGCCAAACAAATGTAATAATATTAATATATATATTTTTCTTAATATTTTATCTAGCATTTTCAATGTCAAACCAGCCGATATGACGTTTGACATAAAAAAAAAATAATAATTTACTGAAAATGTGATTTTTAACCTAATGGATATGAAAATTCTGCAAATATTTTGCATGTTTTAATTTCTCTAACTGCAAACAATAAAGAACTTTAAAATTATATGTAAATCAAACCGATTGTCAAGTAACTAATCTTGGACTGATATGGAATTTTTTAAGCCAATAGACACGAATTTTAAGATAACGTTTTATTCGTTTTTTATAAATGATATATATTATTTATAAACACAGTTCATTTAGACCCATGCCTCTGTCGAATGCTTTTCTTCAGCAGGCACAAATTTAGTTTGTTTCGAGTCATCTTTTTTTCATCACCCTAAAAATGTTTTAAGTCGACATCCAATTTAAATCAAATTTTAAAGATATATAAATACTAAAAGTAGCTGAGCGATTTAAGGTTAGTTCTGTCTGTCAGTTTCCCTTTTGTTAATATATTTTCGATATGGAAATCAGAATTCCAGAAAGTTCGAGCTTTCGATTTTGGATTCAGATACATAGATAATGTAATGTCTCCTCCAGGCCACAGTAATAAAAAAAAAAGTGCTAAAGTAGAGCTCAGGATCTTTCAGTCTATCAATCTCTAATAAGTCAGTCTCACTTTTGTTAATAGATTTTCGATATTGAAATATGCTATATTATATGGTACTTACATGTCCATAAGTTTCTAGAAATCAGAGTTCCAGAAATTTCGCTTTCGAGTTTGGATTGAAGTACAAAATGAATGTCTCTATCAGGCCACATAACATAATGGTAAGAAAATTATAATAAATAATACTCTAGAATTTTCTTTAGCCAAATGTGAGCTGATATATTAACAAAGCTCAAATAATAATTTGTAATATTTTATTTATTCATAAGTTTGCATATCTCTGTACGTTTACAAGCTAATATTTAAATATTTATGGACTGTTACTTGAAGAACTGTTGGTGTTCGTTCTTAAATTATGGTATATGTACGTATGTAAAGCTAAAATTTACAAGTTAAACTAACTAGGCATTTAGAAATCGCTAGAAGAATTTGCGTAAACATAAACATTTCACACGCCCCAGGCGAGGCCAATTGGTTTCTTGGACTTTGTCAGTTTTCAGATTTCATTATTCAGTTTTCAGTTTTTCTCTTCTATTTCTCTATATACACAAGTTACAATTGTTTAACAACGAAAAATGTTTAGTTCATTTCAAAGAGCTCTTAAACACTACATACAACATGGCGGCCATTTTAGTGTGTGGACATCCTTTAAATCCTGCGCCGGGGAATGGAAAATCATATTCATTTCATTTCATCATTATCTTTTCTTTCTTTTACTGACACTGAGTTTTAAGTTTTGAGTTTTTTGAAGTATTTACAAGAACATTGTTCTAAGCTAGTTTTGGGTGCGTTGAGTATTGCCTCTCTCATCTGAACGACCCGTTACAGATCTGCAAGTGGTTAAGAGTTAATAATATAGAATCATAAGACTATGAGTAAGAAGCTATTGACACTCACTCATTGTCTCCTGCTGTATCTCTACTTTATACGAGGGATTGTCGTAGGCTGCATCGCTCTTGCGCGGCGGTGTTATCGATGCCGTCTGATGAACTCGTCTCCTGGTTATGATCAGCAGCAGTGCGAGTGTCGACATTATCGCCAGGGCGGCAATCACAGAGACAACGACAAGTGGACCGTAATAGTCGCCGACTGGTTGATCAGAGACGCCTGCAGTAAGCAGTTTGCCTATGTGAGAGAGAAAGAGATACAAAATTAATAAATAGATATAATAATGGGAATGCTCTTGAGGGTCTCATCATGTAAGTTTTGCTTAACCAAATATAATCCTGATCAATATCAACACTATCAAAACAGTCAATTGCAAGCTAAGATGCTGAAAGTCAACATATAATATATTTAGATCTATTTCTAATAAATCATAGAAAAAGTCATTAAAGCATTACCAAGATTCTTAAAACTCAAATAGATCCTTTCAAGAATACGCAAGACTTGAAATTGAAGAAGCTTATCTTAAGTAAATTAACATTATATATAAAACTCGTTTTACCTGTTTTGCCTGGTGTCGCTGGACCTCCCGGCTTGGTAATAAAGTTGACCACGTTGCTCTTCTTGGTATTGCCATTGGTAAGGTACATTTCCAGCCAGAGGCGATATTTGGTGCCTGGCTTGAGGTCCATAATGAGAGTGCCTGTTGTGCTGTCACGCTTGGCTACCTTGAAGACGCTCGAATCCTCTTTGCCGGCATCGCTTTGATAGATAGCGCGATAGATGTGCACGAACTTGTCCTCTGGGTAGGGCACACCGTTCCAGGAGATTTCCACACTCTGCGACTTCACCTTGGTGACATTGACCATCACATCAAATCCGTAGACATCTGTCTTGGGTGCTGTGCGAACCTTGATCATATGTCCGGCCAGTAGCTCGGCTCCATGGCCAGCAAATGGAATATAGTAGAGTCCGATTTCATAGCCCGTGTCAGGCTGCAGATTCTGTATGGTGTAGCCGGTGAGCGTGCGATGAATCAAAGGCGAGGAGGAATAGATCATGCCCGTTAGCTCCTTGTAACGCAACTGCACTCCATCCACATACTCCATCTGATCGTCGCCCAACTTCTTCCAGGTCAGCTGCAGCCAGGTGGCGTTCGTTTCGCTGACATTCAGCTCGGGATCCTCTACGGTCTTGAATATGTCCTGGAAGTCTGGTCTATAGTCCGAAATCTGTGGCGGCGGCGTTATCGTCCTCTCAGCTGGCATCTTAACAGTGAAGACTCTGCTCGTGGGCTGCGAGTTGAGATCGCGCAGAATCAGTGTTATCTTCACCTTGTACAACGAATTGGGCTCCAGGCCAGGCAAATCGAACTCCATTTGTGAGGTGGCAATCAGATCTTCGGGCGGTGCAAATATCTGCTGTTCCCAGACAGACGTATCATTGCTCGGGCCATTCGTGTAGCGCAGCTCCACGCGTCCATGAAGATTCACATAGACCTGGGGCACAGTGAACACAATGCGAATGGTACGTGGATCGATGGCCTCCAGAGTGTGTACTTCGATGTCTGGCTGCAGATTGTTGAAGCCTGAAAAAGGTATAGAAGCATTGAATATTTTGATTTAAGATCTCTAAAAAGGTTTGAGCACAACTACACATTCCTAGCTCCAATTCCAAAAAACATATTTCGAAATATTTGATTTTATTTATGTATAAATTTGAGCTCTAATTGGAATTGGTACTGAGAAAAGCTTTTTATCGATTCTCGCTCACTACAAAGTAGAAATTGGTATTAGTTTAGGTTAAAACGTTTTCTAAGAAGCACAACAATGATGTGGATGACTGGTAATGAGTATATATATATGTGTATGTGTGTGAATGTATGTGTGTAGTGGTTGAAGTAGTCGCAGTTAGTACAGTAAAACCCTGTCATTGTGTATATCAGTATAGCAGTGTCCATACGGCATGAAGAGAGACTAGAATAAGCTAAGAAGGATGTGACTAGAATAGAGTAGAATCTCAACCTGCTTGCTGCGTGTTAGGTTTGTCCGGGCCCTGGCTCTGGCTCTGACTCTGGCTCGGACTGTGATGCAGACTGTGCTCGCTGGCCTGTGTGGACAGACCAGAGCTGGTGCTAGAGCTGGGCGAAATGCTAGGTAATTGCTGCAATGATTCGTGTTGTTGCTTTGGCTGCTTTTGTTGTTGATGTGGTTGCTGCTGCTGTTGTGGATGCTGCAATGCTGGTGGCACGCCCAGGCCGGGTATCAATGGATAGCTCTCATAGGCCACAGGCTGGCCATCGACTATAGCAATGCCGTGGGGAGGCGGTGGTGGTGGTACTCCACTGTGCACTATGGGCACATAATGTGGAGGCAACGGTCGTTGTTGTTGCTGTATTTGCTGTTGCTGTTGCTGCTGTATTTGCTGTTGCTGGGGTGTTGATCCTGGTCCACCTGGCACGCTTTGCTGTAAGTGCTGCAATATTTGCTCGATTCTCACATGTGATGGCAGATTGTGATTGTCCTTCTGGGGCAATGGCTGTCCCGGATGTCCCGGTTGTTCAGCACCCAGAATATTGAACAGATCCGATTGACTAGTCGGCACCGGTGGGGGTTTGCCCTGTGGTATGCCATTCGGATTAATGTCATATGGCTCATAGGGATTGTATGCATCATAGGCCGGCTTTGCTGGATTGTAGAAGCCAAAGGGTCCAAGCTGTTGCTGATGTTGTTGCTGCTGCTGATAGTCATTGTAGTGTCCGCCCAGCTGCAGTGGCACAAAGCCTCCCGGCGGCAATGGTGCTCCATTGTTCACAACGTCCTCCTGCTGATCCTCATGCACATCGTACTTAATGTCATTTTGTTGCTGCTGCTGCTGCTGCTGCTGCTGATGTTGTTGCTGCTGGTGTTGCTGTTGCTGGACCTTCTTGTGGTGTTTATCATGTTTCTCAAAGACGCCTGCACCTGTCTTTGGTGGCTTGCCGTCCAGTGTGGGGTAGAAGGCGGCCAGCTGTGATTTCTTCTCATAATCAACATCCGTTGGCTTCTCATGCAACACTTTGTTCGTTGTTGTTGCTGCAGTTGTTGCTGTCGTTGTCGTCGCTGTCGATGTTGTTCTTGTTTCTGATATTGGTTGCATGTTGAATGGTATTTTGATTATTTACAAATGCATAGCGTTATTTTTGTTCAATTTTGTTTATCAGCATAGAAAATAAATATTTATATATATAGTAAAAAAGCACGCCATTAAAATAAATCAAAATCAAAAACAGCAGAAGAGAGAAAAAAGAAGGCAAGTTAAATAGCAAAAGCAGTAAAAAATCATAATGGAATAAATATGCTTTGGAAACATGCGAGAGAGATGAGCGATATAAATGAATATGCTTTGAGATGTTTGATAACGAATTCTTCAATTATTCTCCAATTGCTTTCAATCAAAATCAATATTTAGTTTACACCACAGCATTAATGATAACATTAATACATTTCATGATGTTGTGTAAACGTGGCTCAAAGCCCTTTGACCGATTTCAATTAGACTTTTGCATGCAATAAACGAAATGAAATTGCGTCATGCATTCCCTAACCATATTTACCAGCTGGCATTGAGGACTGGGTAGTCGGCTGCTTTTCTTGATCGTGCTGAGTCTCCTCCTCCTGCCCAGCAGCGCCGATCTTAGGTGCCAGCGGTGCGCAGGCCCAGTGCTTGCAGCACTCATCGTCGGGTATGGGCAGCAGACGCGCCTGAGCCGGATGGCAAGGCAGGTCAGCCGGTGGCAGTGCCAGCACTGGCGGACAAGCCGGACGGCACTCCACCTTGCCGTTCTCGCAGTAGCAGTGCTTCTCGCAACCTTCAGGGGGAGGCACGAATGTGTGACTGATTGAATGAGCTTGTGTTGATTACTACTTACCCGTCAGATTAGTCGGAATAGGTGCCCAGTTCTCGAACTCCATGCCTTGGTATGTGCAGGTGCCGTTGTCCATGCAGCGCATGCTCTCTGGACAGCAGTGTGGCGCCACGGGCTTAAAGTCAGCCGGCACCGGCTCCCAGCGTATGCAAAGTGGATTGAGCACGTCCAGGCCGAAGGTGGACGGACACTCTACCTTGGCGCAGTGCACGCCCTGCTCATTGCAGATGCACAGCTGCTCGCAGCCGTCGCGGAACTGCTGTCCCACATCATACTGTACGCCCTTGAAGCTGCAAGTGGGCGTGGCACCGCCAGCATCGCGTGCCTGCTCCTCCAAGCCAAAGCTGCGCTCCTGCTCATGCTCATCTCCAATGCTGTTCTGACCGCCATGCAACGTTGATGGCAGCGGCTGCTGTTGCTCGTGATCATCCAGGGTAACATCGCACAGCTCCAGCTGGCAGCAGACGTCCTTGGGATCCTTGACATAGACACACTTGTCGGCGCGCGTATGATTGCGTTCCGGGCACCGTGGCCGACAATTCATGATGCCTCCTTCATCGCAATGGCAGATCTGGTCGCATCCAATCTCCAGTCGCTCGCGGAACTTGTAGATGCCGCCTTCGTAGTGGCAGTCGTTGCGTGGCTTGGGTGTGCCTTCTAGTTATATGTGTATGTGTGTGCGTGTGTGTGTATGGAGGAGTTTATAATGTGAGTGTGTGTATATGATGTTTATGGAATGCACAAAAAACACGGCGTTAAAGCATGGACCATAGGCTGTCAAGCAAGAAGTTTTTAGCCATAGCAAAAGCTTTCTCTGCATCTGCTGGCTTCGATCGGAACTGGACTCACCTTCATTCTGCTCGGCAGCAACAACAGCTGGCATGCCAGCCAAGTCTGCTGTGGCTACACTGGGCTCCAGCAACGGCTCGACACATTCCATAGTCCGACAGCATTCATCCTCCTCCACAATGCGCTCGTGACAATGCGGATTCGCCATGGTGCGTTGGCTGCCACGCGGATAGCTGACACCCTTGCAACGCGGCTCACAAATCCACTCGCCGCGGTTGCAGGTGCAGCGCTCATCGCAGTCCCGCTCCATGCTTTCGCCATGCTAAGGAAGGCAGAGAGAAATTACAAATTAGGCAGCTGACTTAAGATTGATGGTGGAGATTATTCGGAGTGAGCGTTGGAAATGTATTTATGTATATGCTATGTTTAGTATAATGAAAAGACAGATTGTGTAAATTCGGCTAATATGTAAGAGGTAATATGAGCTATTTAAATTGTAGTTGCAAGTAGGGTCAGCTCTCATCTTAGCCTAATCAAGCAATGTCTAAGCACTTTAATGATTCAAAGAACCATAAGTGAGTGATTCTTCCGTAATATACCGCTGATAAAATTGGATATTCTTTAAGTTCTATATATCTACAGCCTCGATTAGTTCTGCTGGAGCTATAGTCAGTAATAAATATTAAAGATACTCTGAGAAATAAAATAATATAAATTGACAAATATCAAGAGTTAGGAATGAAGAGAATTCAATTTCTCTTTCATTCACTTATTAAACAAAAATGCTTACAGAAATTATAAGTATTAAAAAGCACTTCTAGGCGGGACAAGTATTAAAAAAAGGTATTAAAAAATTTGTTTTCAATTTAAATTATTAACCCCAATTTTATTTTGATGTGAATATCTGTTATTCTCAAAATGTTTTTACAGATGATGCGGCCAAACGAGTTCCGTTTGCTCAGTGGCATTCGAGTTTTTCGAGTTATATTGTTGCAGCTTTCGCTTCTTAAAAAATCTCACCGGCAATAAGTAGCTAGTTATTTTTAGTGACTGCCTTAGAACTGTGACCCAATTGACAGCTAATGACAATAGATTCAGTGCTCAGCTTTGGCGAATTTGATCGTGAAAGGCGGTTGAAGCTATTTGCGAACAAATTGCGTCAATTCGCATAGCGAATTGTGCGGGATGCTCATCAATCATTTGTTCATTTGCTCATTTGTTCATTTGTCGACTGCTCAACTGGTTGGGTACTGAAAGAAAATTGGTAAACATTTCCTGCTTGCTTTTATAGTCTGAGTGCACCAATAAGCAGATATGTCAAAGCGCGGCTCAGACTAGATTATGGCGCGACCCACACGCGCTGGCTAGACCAAGATTGAAATCGAGTTTGTTTCCAGAGTCTTTTGTTTTGCACCGAGCGCTTTGCCGTCTCTTGTGTGCGCTTAATTAAAAAGTTACGTGGGCTGTGATCTCTCAGAACTTTTTATATGCCTCTGAAATGAATACGTTCCATTTTATATGTTGCTCTTATGTGTGATTTTTCGCCCCTTAACGCGTTTACGCTTCAAGAAAAAAGAACATTAGGTCTTCTTGAGAACTATTTATCTGAAGAGCCTATAAAGCCCTAGCCATTATATGAAGTCAAAGGCCAAGCTCACGTTGGCATACTAAACTATATACCCGACTAGCCCATAAAGTCAGCTCAATTTAAAAGCTATTTGGCTGCTCACTTTAACAACTATTTGGGGCATGCTGCTCACAGTCGCGTTGGCATGTTGCACGTGGCCGCCGGCGATCGATCGCAATTTATATATATACTTATATATATATATGTATATAAAATAACAGAGCAATAACGGACAATTTATTAAAAGTGAAAGCAAAATTATTTCATATCGATACGTGCCGCAAACCCGATTACAAAAATTCCACCGCAAAAAAAAAAAAAACAATTATAAATATTAAATAAAAAAAAAAAAAGACTAATAACTAAATTGAATTAACAGAAAAAAATACTTTAAAATTCAAGAGGCAACGACAAAGATAAAACAAAAACTTGCAGAAAATTTAAACTTAATTATTGTAACAAGATGCCCTGCTCCCAGAGCTCACATAGTCCAGTATATCTGCATTAATTAGCTCACTGTTTTCTTGTAATTATGTGTTTACAAAGAGCGTAATAAATGCGAAAGACTCGCAATAAACTGTTGATAGAGTATTGAAAGAAACCCAGAGCGAGCGTTTAATTAAAACAAAAACAACAACAAGCCAGCCACACAAACCAAGAGCTTTCGACAGCAACAACAGCTGAATGGGTTGGTCAGTAGTGCAAGATGGAGGCGTGGCAACTGCTGCTGTTGGCCGGTCTGCAATCTAAGGGCGCTTAATGCCTGCGGCTTGGGTGCAATGTTTGATGAACACGTCACACACGGCCAGACAGAGCAGGCATGTAGCAATTTATGTATACTATTAGATGCTGGCGTTAATTAGATTATAGATGAACAGACAACGGCAACAGATTCTAACAATGCCACATTATGACGTTGATTGCCCAGAGTAAGGCTGGGTCTGATAATGAGTCTGAAACAACAACAGCAACGACGACATCAATCACAGGCCAGCAATTTGCTGGCATTTTTCGATTTAAAGGCGCGCAAATATTTGCATAATTGCTGCTTGCCCAAGCAAGAAAACCGCGAAAGCAGACAACAAGGGAAATGTGCACCAAAAATATTTTTGGAGTGCACACAGCAACAACATCAACAACAACAGGAGCAGCAGCTGCGACAAACTCTTTGTTGACTGAGACTGCCTGTTGACCGGTTTTTATGAGCGGCCCAAACTTGTTGCGCATTATGCAATCAAGTGACGACAAGGCAAATTGGAGTTGCGTGCCAGGAAGTTGAAAAGATTGCCAGGCCAAAATGGAGGCGGCTATACATAAATGTATACGCATTCACTGCCTGTCTAGAAAATTAAGGAGCGTACCACAAGGTAGGTGTAAAACACTTTACAGCTGCCTAGCTAATTGCATACTATAAAGATTTCTTAATTTGCTCAACTCAAGACATTTGAGTTGGCTGATGAGTTTTACTTTTACTTTTTTGCTATGAGTATTGTTCTATTCTAGTTAGGGCTAAAGATTTATCAAAAAGATGCTCGCAGCTTATCTTGATGTTATTTTGAATTATTTCCAAATATCAAAATATATATCTTAATCCAGTAAATAAGCTAAGACTTCCTATTCATGATTGCTGTTCATATAATTTCCCCTATCAATATATATTTTCATCTTCATTGTTTCTATGTATATCTACTTGATTATATATTATATTAAATATTTTATATATATTTTGAGATTACCTTATAGCTTACATTGCTGGCCATACACTCCCGTTGCATGGTATCTCCGCTGGCTGTGATCTCCACAATTTTCGGCACTTCCGTTTCGGGTTGAGCTGTTGTCGATGTTGTTGTTGATGATGTTGTTGTTGTTGATGTTGATGTTGATGTTGATGTTGATGTTGATGTTGATGTTGATGTTGATGTTGTATTGGTAATTAACTCAGTGCGTTCATCGTCCATGCTGACGTCGCTGAGATCCATAAAGGCCTGATGCATGGTGGCATTATGATGGAACAGTAGCTCAAAATCGTCGCCGCCACCTGCCGAGCGGCCCTCGCCGGCGAATGCAACAAATGGCGTATCAGTTGTGGTCGTCGTTGTTGTTGTGGCCGGTGTTGTAGTGCTGCTGGTGCTGCTCCTGCTGCTTGTTTCATCCTCGGTTGGGTGCTGCACTCCAAGCACATGCTGTCCTTCAACAATGTTAATCACTGGAGCCGCATCCACTTCGAGCTGCGGCATGAGTGTGGTGCCCTCTGCCTCAGCCTCTGCCGCTGCCGCTGCCACAGTCTCTGCCTCGACTGGTGTCACAGTCGGTTGCTGACTCTCGGGCTCATTCATATTCATGGCGCGTGCTCGGGATGTGGATGTCGTCTCAGTTGATGGCTGCGCCGTTGCCTTGTTCTCCATACTGACAATAATGCCAACGCTCGACTCGGTTGTCGTTGTTGTTGTTGTTGTTGTTGGTGTTGTCGCTGCTGCTGCAGTTGCTGTGGCTGGCTCGCCCTCCTCGGTGCTGCTCGACAGCATTTGATAATCTTCGTGCTCGGCCAGGCGATCATGATTCTCGGACAGTATATGGACATGATAGGGATCTTCGGACTCGCTTGTTGTTGTCGTTGTTGGCGCGACAGTTGTTGTTGTTGTAGTTGTTGTCGACGTCGTCGTCGTGATTGTTGTTGTGAGTGCGGACTTGTCGCTGTCACTTTCATTCTCACTGATACTGGACACACTCTCCTCGCTATTGCTGGCCGTTATGAGCGTTGCCGGATGTCGAAAATTATTCAAGTCCTTGGCATCATCGTCGTTCTCATTGGAGATTTGATTGAGCAAGAGCTCATTCTGCTGTTCCTGCGGTTCCTCCAGCTGTTGCTGTTGCTCTGTGGTGGCATCGCCTCCCACGCTCTCAGCATGCTCATCCTTTAGGGGAATATGCTGAATGTGCGTCTGTCCCAGCTCCGACTGATGTACGATCTCAACACGCGGAGTAGTTGTTGGCTCTGTGGAGGTAATGGGCTCAATGCTCGTCGAGCGCAGAGTGGTTTCGTCCTGGGCAGTGCTGCTGTTACTACTGGAGGTGCTGCTAATGTCAACTGCAGGCAGTATTGTTGTCATCTCTGCAATCAAAGAAGACATATATGATTAATGATTGCATAGACTATTATAAACATATATGTAAATATTTTTTGGGCAATTATAATGGAATTAAAGCTGGAATTTCTCAATCTTATATTGAATTTATTATTGATTTCCATAAATACATAATTTATAAAATCTTATCTTCTTTACTTCATTATGGTATTTAATTTATTTATATAATGCTAATATTCTTCTTACAGCCATAACCCTTTTTTGTAGCAATTTTCATTAAAATATAAGAATATCTGAATTTGCAAAATAAATTATTTAACCATTTATATTTGCAGTACTTTACAAAACATCGAATGTCGATGATTATCTGTATTAGACATAGACTTTGCAGTTGAGAAATGTTTGCAAATGTTTGAATGAATAAATGCTGAAAAAAGGGGAATGTCAGGCAAGAGAGAAGAATGAGGAATGCCATGTAATTGTATATTTAGGCACTTGAACAACGAACATTTGAATTCGAGTTTCAAGATATTGTATACAGCTTGTCTTGCTCAGCAGTAACAAGAGTTATATCATATTGATGAAAGGAAATCAAAATACATCAAATATGTTTCAATTTCACAATGTCAGCTTTGATCAGTCGCATATCTCATAAAGCATATATGTATACCCCATCCAGTATAATTTCCATTGAATAAATTATTATTGTAGATAAATAAAACAGTTTTGATTGAATATTCTTCAAGTCTTGCCCCAGCCATATTTATCATCGCTTAACGCTAATAATTTCACACATAAATATTAATGAATTTCAGTTCAATTAGCACCGCCGAGAGCTATTGCCAATTTCTGACTTCCATTGACAGTTAGGGCCGACATGGAGCCATTCGAGGGGTAAATAAACTTAAAGCTGCCCATTTTTTTGCTAAGCTGGCCCACATTTACGGTACCGGTATACCGACAAGAATTTCTGCGCAAGGCTAGCGGAAACTGAGCTGCGAAAGAAGAAGACAAGAAGAACATAACCTACTCGTATTGGTAATATCTCACGCGTTCCGTCATTGGCAGCATCAATTGGCAACGCCATCATTGAAATCAACTCGTAATATCTGTTTGGCTGTACACCAAGCGAACACACAGCATCAGTTCTGCAGAATCGGCAAGGTATTCATTAAGCTGCGATTGCGTCTCTGCCTGCTGAATCATCAGGCCCCGGCCCGCCGTTCTCGGAAGACAAACCCTGCGATGCCAAAATATCAGCCAGCCGCATCTTTTCTGATATTTTTTCCCCCATTTTTTTTTTCTTTTTCTTTTTCTTTTATTTCTGTGTTGTCTTTGGTTCTTTGGAGATTTTTTTTCGTGCTTTGCTTTAACGCGCTTAGCCTGAGACTGCGAGTTGGGAGTTGTTATTCTTTAGAGTCTCTTGTGTTGCTGTTGTTATTGTTATTATGTTTCTCGGCTTTTGGTCTGTTCTCTGTTCCTTCGCTGTTATATAATTACATTTATTTTCGGGCATAGTTTCGGGGCGCAAAGCTCATGTCATAAATAAATGATGACTTTAGTGGGACCACTTCAGCTTCAGCTTGTATTAGGCAACATCCACAGCAACAAAAGCCACACACTTGACTTTGTCTTCGCACAGTGGGTCGAAACAATATTAAAATGAAAAGCTAAATTGAATTAAATGTTTATTTGGTAATTGTTACCTTGTTTAAAACTTACATTAGGCTTTTAAAATGGCACACAGATTTGAGCTCAAAAAGGGAACCTAACTTATTCTCATTATCTAAGCTTTAATTACTTCTGAGCCGAATTTCCCTTTACAAATATCTGAATTCAATAACAAAATAAGTTAATATGAGCGACAATATTTTCTCTATGATATCATCTAACCACTTCTAGGGTATTTAATCTTAGGCGTGTCAATGTACTTAGCACAAATTTAATGATTGAGCCGATGCTAATCTTCGTTTGGTATCCATCTATGCAGCTGTTAGATTTAAAATTATTGTACGTAGCTCGTTTATCTTAATACTCGGACATGGTTCTCTTTTTCTCTCACTCTTTAAACGTCTTGGAATGTAATTTTCTTTTAATTTACACACTCTTTCGTGTACTTGGAACCTTCAGCTTCAACTACTCAGGTTACGGAGCAACAATAAATGG
Source organism: Drosophila hamatofila (assembly GCA_035045345.1). NCBI lineage: Eukaryota > Metazoa > Arthropoda > Insecta > Diptera > Drosophilidae > Drosophila > Drosophila hamatofila. The sequence continues at coordinate 13,529,414 of JAWNPA010000020.1, forward strand.
CCATTACTTTATGGATCCTTGGTACCTCCGCTGACTCATGGCAAGGCACAAAAAAAAAAAAGAAAAAGAAGAAAGAAAAGCACCCGCAAGTCAACTTGACGAGCGCTGCAAATGTGGCCCCATGGGGGCGATTCAAGAGCCAGTGACGCAGGCATAGACGGAGACGGGATGGAGAACTATGCGTTCGAGTGTGCCTATAGGCACAGTGGCTGTCATGCATGCGTGGTAATAAGCATAAAGGCAGCAGGCAGAAGGCAGCAGGCAGAAGGCAGAAGGCAGCAGGCAGCTGGCAACAGGCGGCTGTGCTTGCAGTCAGGCACAGTTGTCGTCGCTCCAATAAGAAATGGTGCCTTTGGCTCAGGCCAAGCCGCGTGCAACGGACGCCAATTTAGCGCTAAAAAAATAGAAGAGCTGCGCTCAGTTCGTTAGCCCAGACAGAGGCCCAGGTCCCAAGTCCCTGCCCCTGCCCCAGCCCTAGCCCTGGCCTAGCCTTAGTCCATGCTGTAGCATGCTCATAAATGCTCTCGTCTCTTTTAACTGTGTGTGTGTGTATCTGTATATGTGTGTGTGTTTTATGCTTTGGCTGCAGACGTTGCTTTTATTGTTGCTCTTACTGAGAGTTGAGGGGCCAGAACTTGTGATAGGGTTACTGACTTGAACCTTGAATTTCAGTTCGTTATGCTGCCAGCAGCTTTTACTGCACTGTTGCAATAGTAGTTGTTGTCGTTGTTTGCATTGTTGTTGTGGTTGTTGTTGTTGTCACGGTTAGCCGTTTATAATACTCGATGTTGCAGTTGTTGGCGTTCTTTGAGCTCCTTTGTTTTGTCCATTTCTACTTGGTGCACAATTTGTCTTTTACTGTCATTGATTTTCATTTTTCACTGGCACTCGTTAAGCGCTTCCAACAGCCTTTAAACTTTTTCTGTCTGTATGTGCATACGCCTACCTATATATTGTATCTATATAGATAAGTCCATCTACATATGTATATTAACAGATGGGTAAAGTTCATTGCAACGTGTTTGGTGGTCCCTGGGTCTCTGTTATGCAAGCTGGTTTCATTGCAATTGGATTGCATTCAAAAAACTCTGGCAACAAACTTGGCTTGTTTGTTAACCATGTCAAATGGACTCTTGCTCTCAACCTTGTTTATGATGTGCACAGTTAAGCCAAGCAGCCGACTTGATTATGATATATGACAATGGCTTCTATCCGCATGCCTCTTTTTATTTTTTCTTTTAAACGCCCACAACAACTAAGCAGCCACAGCCACTACAACTACAACAAACAATAATGCCAAGCACTTATGCAGAAATGCAAAACGTTGTCGGTAGTCAAAACTCATTTGCGGTTTTTTCAAGTCGCCGCACGTTTTGCGGCTCTGAACAAACACAGGCAGCAATGCAAGGAGTTGGTCAGAGGTCTTATAAGAGGTCTACAAATGATGTGCTTAGAATTGACAAGCTGTCACTATGAGCTGTATGCATGCTAACCGGATGTCTTTCTTGCCAGCAGCTCAGAAAACTAAATAGATTTACGGTAGCTAGCCATTAAACGGAACTGTTCATAAAAGAGCTTTTTAAAGATCTCGTAAAATAATCGTGAGCTCCAATCTATGACTGAGCATTTTTAGTAGAGTTTATTTTTTGCTAGAGCTAAACACGATTTTAAAAATGAACTTTTTAGAACCAAAAAAGAAGGTTTTAAAATTTTTTTTAATATACCAATTACAAAACAATTACCATGAAACATGCATATGAATGTATTGTATATCTATATGTATGTCTAGAGATTATATCATAACGGCCATATGGTGCTTAGAAATGCAAGAATACCTTTACCCTCGTCTGTTGCAGTGTTCAATTTAAATGAAGATTGATGAGCTGCTCTGAATATTGATCTTAAAATATTTTGGTCACGCACATGAAAAGCCTTTCAAATCAAACAAATCTATATCTATTACAAATTTTTTGAAGACTTCCGCTATAGTTGTCTTAGCACACAGCCATCTAAACATATTATTATATAAATTATTTGATTCAACAAAACCCGTAATACTCCAAATCAATATATAAGAAGCAATTAAACGATATATGTAACTACATATATAACCAAAGTGGATACTCCAAATGACTGCTCACACATTGGGCGATATTCGAGTATCTGTTTTGGCGGTAAATAATGTTAAAAGCAGCCAACCGGAAGCACGTCACATACGGCCCACTCGGTATTCATAATGAGTGCTGCATAATGACCATTAACAACGGGCCATGCCTCGTGGGGCTACGAAGTGGGTCTGTCTGTTGGTCAAGCTTTTTAAGCGCCCAAAAAGTGTCAACAACTGACTGGGGGAGACAGTATATATATAAATATATGTATGTGTATATACATATATAGTATATATATATTCATTTGCTTAGATTTTGGGTAATGTAACGGTCATGCGTCTGGCTGCCTACATATGTGTGTGTGTCTCTGTATCTGTGTCTATTTGTCACGTATCCACAAAGCTGAACTGAATCAAAACAAAATTATTTGATTTGCCTACTTGTGAGCGGCTTTGCCTGCAAATGCGGTTTAGCTGCCATCTGATCCGGTTTAAATTTGATTTGGACAAAACTCTGCTTTTTTGTTTTGTTTCTGAAACTATCAACAAATAGCGAATGGAAGTTGCGTAATTTACGACACCTCGCTTGCATTTGGAAAGCTGAATAAAGTTGGAGAGAAATACATATAAATCTAGCATACAAATATGTATATATGTATACATAGACATGTATGTATGAATGGCCATATTTTGTCAGGCTGTTAATGGAGATTAATAATTAAAGCCAGATTTTTGGTTGTTTTTGTTGGCTTTGAAAGTCTGATTGTTGTTTTTTTAATTTAAAAGTCTTTGTCTCTGTGCGGTCGAGGATGAGACTGCTGATGACAATGCAGGTTGTTGGTTTCCACCTGTAATACGTGTATGTTAATTTGCGAAGCAACGTGTTAAAAAAAGCATATAAAACTGGAGTGAAGGTTATTTGCTAGCCGAGCGATTGGCACATCATAATGATCAAATGATGCGATTGCATTTAAAAAATACTTTCAAAAAGATTTTTTTAATATTAAAACGAAGCTTAAACAATTAAAAGATGATAAAACATAAACAGGATTTCATTATTTTAATAGAAATCAGGTAAATCTTTCTATGCGCAAGATTTCTATTAAAATTTTATTTGATTTTATTTGATTTTAGTTTGATAAATTTAAAATTAGAATTTTGTGCTGTAACAAGCTATTTAATTAACTTTTATGATTTAAGGTGAATCATGTTGAAACGTGAAGCATTCAAATCAAAAGCTAATTCAAATTGGTTGTGTTGAATGTACTCAACAATTATTCTACAAGCCTTCTCTGGCTCTTTCCCACAGTCTTATCTTTCGTGCGTTAGATTTCATATTTCATGATTATTATTAAATTATGTTACTATTAAAATATAAAGAAATTTAATTGAAAACATAATTGTCTGTTAGGGATACGAATAGATGCAAATAACTCACTGAGATGAAGTTTAACTTGTAACCCAATTTTCGACTCAAATTTTATTCAGTTAATGCAACGTAAACAACATTAGGGTTAGGCTATCCTAATTTAAGTTTCACCTTCTAACAGATATCAGATTTTTTTGTTTACGTCCTATCTCTACTCAATCTAGCTAATGACTGAGAAATGTACTGAGAAGACAAAAAATAATGCTTGGTGGCCAAGCAAGGCATTTTCGATAGGGTAAAATACGAAGCCAAAGACATTAGAACAGCCCGCTACAACAATGGCAACAACAATAACAACAGCTTAGGGAAAACAGTCAGGCTAGCTGGCCAGCCATAAAACAAAATTATTTTCCACTATAAAAGGCACCGTGTAAAGCGGCATTTGACCTTTTCAACTGCTCAACTCGAAAGTTCATGTGCTCGGGCCAGCTAATGAAAAATGCAGCTTGGCTAGGAATTCGGACAGAGGGCGGCGGAGTCTGTTGGAGGAGCGAGCGCATCTAATGCTCTTAAGCAAGTAAGAAAAGAAACACGTTTCAGCGCGTGTCATCGTCCATGGAGAGGCCAAGACAAAGACCCCGGCTAAAAATTACATATATGACTATACACAAAAGCCACTTAACTTTGTACAATTGATGGCTACAGTTGTTGGAAATGTATCTGTATATCAACGACATATATTGAGATACATATACATATATCTATATTTGTATCTCAATGCAATGACACCACGCTTTTCAGTTGCCCCAACAGCCAAGTGAATGCTCCACGAGTTACTTGGCCGGCCATGAAGTCAACTTGCAATTGGATTTCGAAGTGGAGCTGCAAAAGTGTTTCCATACACACTCAGGCTCGTGTGTATGTATGTGAGAGGCTATCGTGGTACACATTGTGCCAAGTGCGTTTGCTTTTGAAGGTCACTTGAATGGCACACAGCCAGCAAGCTGAATTTAATAGACTAAGGCCTTACGTAAATAAAGTGTTTGCTGATTATTATATAAATGAAATGAAAATACTATTTAAATATAATTAAAAATAAATATAATTGCATATATGTACATACAAATACATGCATATAACAACTTAAGCCATATAAAGAATATTCTTTCTTCATAAATATTCAATTAAATTTACAGTTCAGTTTCGATTGTATTTGTTCCTCTTTCATGCCACACTCTTCACTTCTAGCGCCAATGGCAATTTATTTATTCTTTTATTCTCGTTCTGTTCCCTCATTCGCTACCTGGCTAAGTATTCACTTCCTGAAAAACATTCTGTGCACCGTTCAATGACATAGTTAATTGCATAAACACCCCAGTAATACTCTATACACACACACGCACACACACTCTCTCTCTCTCTCTCTCTCTCTCTCTCTCTCTCTCTTTCTCTCTCTCTACACACTCACATTATACAGTCCACAATTAAAATGCATTAATTAGAGTCGACTTTTTGCGCTACATTTTTTCTCAGCGCACATTAAACTAAAATTACCTAATGGAAAATCAGTGGAAGAAAAAAAACGCATATTTGTTGCATGCATGCATTTATATGTATACAAAATCAAATGGATGCGAATATCTACTTGAATTGGGTAAATGCAATAGACTAAAGTAAAAACTAGCTAACTTGTTCAATCTGTGTCCCTGACACAAATACCAGAGGCTTTAACTGTGCTATCCAGATTTTCACATGGCATTTAGGCTGCATTTGATGGCAGATGCATCGTAGAGAAGAGATAACCTGTTGTTCTATTATACGATGCTGGCAATAAATTCGTGCGCGGAGAAAGTCAGGAAAAACCTCATGTAAAGTTCAAAGCCCACAGCTTTATGTGATGTGTTATTTTCTTTTCATTTGACACTTGAGTTCGAAAATCCATGCAGTCATATTTATGGGCGAAATGTTAATTGTTAACTGCAGTCAAGGCACTGACAACACTTTCACGCATTCAAAATTCAGCCACAGGCTGTTCGCGCTCGAGCAAGTGTCAATGTACAGGGGAGTTATAACAACAACAACAACAACAACAGCAACAAACTAGCTGCAATTAACAACAATTTGTTGTTGTTGCTGTTGTTGTCCCACACTCGACTTTTAACCAATTTTTAACTATTTTTGTTAAAAAGTCGTAAGCTACTTTTACTTATCGGTTCATTATAACGGACATTAAATTTTGCCAGCTAATCGTGCATGAACCCCAAGCGAAAGGCGAGCCCAACGAAGACCAAAACAACAACAACAACATCCCAAATACACATAAAGACGCACAGGCCCCACCTTTGTGAAAAATACTTTTAATTTTTAGCATATTTCTCACACAGCAAATTTGATATATTTATCCTTGGAAATGAGCAAAAACAAATAACTTAGGGCACAAACTTGTTTGTCTGCGGCTTTCTGCAGAATCTCTTGACGAACAACAGAAAAAATAACAAATAAATATGAAAGACCACAAGGAAAGAGCTGTTCGAATGGAAATAAAAAACTTAAGCAACAAACCTTATAAATTGTGCGAAATTTGAATACGGATGGAAGATGAATCTGCTGCGTGAAGTGAGTTTTGTTTTTTTAGCTGAACAACCATTGAAAATATATACCCAATATACAGTTTTGTTATTGAGCTTACAAAGTTCAAAATTCAATTTCCGTTCAAGCAGCACGACATCGTGCTACAAGTATGGAAATTACAAAGTGCGTTGATTTGTAATAATAGCAAAAATCAAAAGTAATCAACAATCAAGGTAATAACAACTCATTCACCAATTGAAATAAATTTTTTGTATGTACCATGTAGTTTTCCCTTGAAGAAAGTAACCAAAAAAAAAATTATGATGAGCCTCATCGAGGTCGCTGCTTGGCACAAAGGCTAAAGACAGCCTTTAGCTTTGTTTATTGTTTATTGAATTAAATATTTCGTGATGTTTATTATTGTGTAATGAGACCTTCAGACCTATATATAAATATATTTGTTTCTCTTGAACATTTTTGGCAAGCCGTAACGAATGCAGGCCCTGAATTGCATTTGAGGCTAATATGAGTGTGTTGTTATTTTTCTGCTGCAATGCAAGGCCATCAAATAGCGCTAAACCACAAAAAATATACATAAATGATTTATGCAGTCGACTTTTAGCCATGCTCTGCAATTTTCCAACTCATTAGCGAGCTGCAATTTATATGCACTTGGCTTTGCTCAACAATAATTTACAGTTGTTTGCTGTCTTTGTTGACCGGGCTTTTACACAACAGCAACACGAAAAGGCGTCAGTGGTCAAGTCTTTCAAGCCTGTTTGTCAAAGACCAATTATGTTCCAAAAACTATAATTAAGTGTCGATATGGCAATATTACATATACCAAATTATACAAACAACTTTTGTAATTGAAAACAAAAATTTTAATTGAAAAAAGCTTTGAATTCATATTGCGAATAGTATAAATATATAATATTGAGATTATTGAAGAGACTACAAATTTTAGTGATAACAATAAACAGAAGACTTGCTTGGAAAACTTATACTGTTTTTTATGAATCTTGTAAGCATGCATGACTTGGCTGTCAACATATAAGCTAACTTTATCTTCAATCAAGTTCACTCAACCAATAACTGAAAATTAAATAAATTTTGGTAATAACTCAAACACACAATGTATAAAACGTCGACTTTCTTTTTGGGGCGAAGCCTTTGTGAATTTATGTAAAACTTTTCCGATTGACAATTTTATTAATTACTAGTTTAACAACAGTCAGGCTTTAAATCAATTATATCATTTACGGATTACTTGATAGTAATTAGATGTTGATAGTAATACATGTTCAACATATATATTATTTTATATAAATTATAAGTATTTATTTGCTGTCTTTTCGATGTCTTGTTACTGCCTCACTATATCTCTTTTCTCCGCTCTTTTTTCTCAAGTATCGTTTTATATTTCTATCTTTATTTCACTCCATCTCTCTCTCTCTCTCTTTTTCTTCGTCTATTTTATTTATTTACTCTTTTATTTATTTATTTCTCTCTTGTTTCGCACTCTTAAGTCTTGAAAATTTCGATTACTTAACCTCCATAATTTTAAATATTCGTATACGCATAAGTTAAAGTCTATCAGAATTAAGATGGCAATGATATATTCCTGTATGAATAACTATAATTCGGAAGGCAATTTCTAGATTTACACGAAATATCTCCTTTATTATATTCAATAAAGCATTTAATTCATCGCTTCACGATGGACAACTCATCATCTTCAGATCTTTGGAAAGATTTTGTCTTTTGTCTGATTCGTTAATTAATACCAAACATGTGGGCTGGGATGCACAACGTCTTCACAACAGTTGTTTCAAGATGTTGTGGGGGTGTTTTGGCATCTAAATGATTTATGATTTATGATTTGAGTTAATTTCCTACGTGTTGTCTTAATTGGCATTGCCCAAAGCCAACGTAAACTATTATTGCGGAATTGGAAAACAAATTACTTTGACAAACATTTATGACACACATTTAAAAGGTGTAACTGCTGTTAGCTGTCATGTAGGTGAAGGACATGACTCACGCTTACACATACATACATATATTCGGATATCTTTACTTGTTGAATAGTTAATATCAGTCAACATAATTAAAATTACATTCATTATTTTCGCGTCCGCTTAAGATCAAACCAAGTTTGCTGCTGAAGTCTTTTATTAGCTCTAAAACAGTCTGCAATGCCGACTATTTTATCATATCATCAGCAGCGAGTTGGAAGCAGATCAAAGAAGCTGTAAACTTTGATGTAAATCGCTCACAACGTGACACGTTTGATGTGCAACTGACATTAAAACGAAAGCCAACAAATTGTAATATGAAGAAAATGTTGTTTTATAGTGGAAAGAGCACAGAGCTAAGCAATTAATCCGCTAACCCAATTTAAAGAGTTGAAGTTTCGATTAGTGAACGGAGTAGAAACCTTTCACCTACCCCAAAACAGAGCAGAGATCATCCAATAATGGAATTAGACCAAATCTGTATACGAATTTTTATTAACTCGTGGTAACATTTATTCAGACGAAAGTCAACTTTTTGGCCTACTTTCGTCTTTAGTTCGAGTCACTAACTAAGTTAAAGTTTTACCTTTGAATATCTTCATTTGTTATGCCAGTTATTTATTTAATGCTTCACTACACTCGAAATCTACCAAAATTATTTCCGCAACAGTTAAAAGAAAAGTTTCCAATTGTTTGGTTTTTTCGTTTTTCTTCTACTTTGAGGCGCCGCATAATTAACGAAATAATTCAACAGGAAACTGAAAAACCAAAATTCTGTCTATGATTAATCTAAAGAAAATGACGTAAAGCCAAATTTCTTTTACCAAACTCCATTTAAGCGAAAAGGGGAGCAATTATGGAAAAATGTTTGACGGATCGATACGTAAATGGGTGGAGACGACGACGACGAGTGGAACGGCGTTAATTGGTAGCTCAAAGAATGAAATTTGATTATGGGTCTGAAGTCATCGGACTCGAGAATAGTGGACTAAAGTGTCTGGCAAAGCTTTCGAGACACGCCTGGGCGACGTCCAAATGCTATCTATAATTTTCGTATGGTTTGGGTCTTTGTAACTCACCAGCTTCGCTCGCGTTCAATTTGTTGGCTCCCAAAGTCGTTGAACTATCCAACATGGTCGAAGTCGCAGTCGCAGTCGCAGTCGACTCGCTACTTTGTTCTACGCCAACTGTTGTTGCAGCCGCTGCTGACGCTTCTGTTGTTGTTGTTGTGGTTGTTGTTGTCGCTTTTGCTGTTGTAGAGTCAACTTCAGTGGTTATATCCAGTGGTGGCATCAGGGTAGTGGGCATGGCTGCAGCATCATCCTCGTCTGCAGGCGCAGACGCCGCACGCTCAATTTGAATGCCAAGCAGCAATAATCCGCAGAGACTGGACACAAAGAGTTTGCTCCACAAAATTGATGCCGTGTGGCCGCCTGGAGCTCTTTTTTTTCTACACGCTTGCATCGTAGATTTATGTTTTTTTTTTTATAAATATATATATTATATATATGGTTTAATTTTTTTCTTTTGATCAGTTTTTTGTTGACACCTTCACACTTTTTGTTAATTTTGAAATAATGAAACTAGTTGAATAAATAATAAAAATGGTAATCAAATTTATTAAAGATTATCTAACAACACTTTCTGCTTAAAAATTAAATTATATTATTTTTGATTTTTTTTTTTTTGGCATTTATTTGTTAATATTTTGCTAATGCGCTGCTTTGTTTAATGTCGTTAATTTTCTGCACGTTTTGTGTTTGACATTTGGTCTTTTATTTCGGAGTGTGTGATTTTTTCACCTTTGTAACGGTTGTTCGTTTATGTGGTAAACCGAAATGGTGCCATTTCCTTTGAAAGTTGGGTTAAACTATTTTATTTGGCTGTTGCAACATTTATATTTTGGCGAGCATATGGTAATGATATTTTCAAATAGCTTTCGAATGTATATTTGCATTTCAATGTTGTCGAACTCTGTGATTGACTTCGTCAGTTGTTAAGTTCGTCTTTTGTTGTAACAAAATTATTGTAGATCTTTATCAAGTCTTTTCAGCTTGTTGGATATGTCTGCAGTTTCTATATATTATGACTATGTTTGATATATGTATATATATGAAGTTGTTTAACAGTCTTTAATTAATTGCGTCAGTTAATTGTAGTCAAGTTGGTAGTCAAGTTCGTTGCCTAAGTCATTTGTTATACTAACAGATTCAGCTATCTAGTCTGTCAAGCTTGGTATATATATGTCTGTTGTTTCTATACATATAAACTAGAAAGAACAGTCACAGTTTATGATTGATTTCGTCAGTTGCTTAACGTCAATTTTGTTGCCTAAGTCTTTTGTTCTTGTAACAAATTTTGGCAGGTCGTTTTAACTAGGCAATTATGGGTAAAGTTTCTACATATATATATATGAAAACCAACTAAGTCTCTGCCCCTAGTTCATGCCTTTCTAAGCTCTGTCCTACACGAAAGCAACTAACTAAGAAAAATATTCAAGAAAACCCAATGCGCATGCAATTCGCAATAATGCAATAGCAACAGCAACAACAAGCAGCATTTTAGATCCAAAAAATGTATATTTGAACCGGTTCCGCGAGCAACTCCAAACACCAACACCAACAACAACTGCAAATGCAACTGCAACAGCAACAGCAACTGGAAGCGGCTTTGTGGCATTATTTTGCGGCAACTTTGGCCGACTCCGACCAACTAGAAAACCACAAATGCTATCAATGCTGCTGCTGCTGCTGCTGCCTCTGCTGGTACTATTGCCATTGTGCATTTGACCAAGTTTTTGGTTGCATATTAGATTAACTTTAATTAGTTAGCGGCTGCTGTAACAATGCATCGCTTGTCATAGTTCGCAGAGCCGAGCTGATTATGTTTTTTATTTAAATTAAATCACATTTCGGCTAATTTCCAAATGATGTCATTGTAAAAGTGGCTGTGCCCGGCTATTTAGTTTGACATTTCACATTTCACTCTCACTCCTTTTATAGCAAAACGCAAACAAAATACACAACAAAACAACAAAAAGAGTTATACGAGAGAGCGAGATAGTAGAGAAACTTGTTTGTTTTGTTTTATTTCTTTTTTCTTCTTTCGGTTTTTGGTATTTTGAATGGAATTTTTTTTTCTGTTTCCAGATTTTTTAGTTGAATGTTTCACTTGATTTCGTTGCTTGTCTGAGCGTCTGGCCAAGATGAAAGCTGTGCTTTACATATAACCAATACACACACAAACACACATAACCACACACACACACACCAATGAACACACAGTTAAACGCTTGCACTAACCCGATGCGCAAAGGTATTTCTTCTTAAAGGTGGCCAAGCGCACGGGCCACGTTTCTATAGAATAGCTAAAACACGTCTGCGTTTGGTTCGTCTAGCAACCGCTCCGGCTGAAGCAGATCCACCAACTGAGCGCGCTTCGGTCTCTGAACTAGGCTCAGAGCAGCTTGGCGATATTTCATGATTTCAATTCACCACGGCGCCGGCCACGTCGTCGTCGTCGTCGTGGCCAACACTCTAATCAGGAGGCAAGCAGCAATGGCCAACTGGTTTGAGTTGCTCTTTCGATTTCGGTTGCGACGGTGTGTTGAGTTTGTCTGGCAGCAACAGCTGAGCAACAGGTGAGAGAGCGCTGCTTGACATAATCGAAAACGAAGTTGCGCTCTCGCATGCCTCAGGTGTGTCTAGGCGGTGTCTGTCGATGTGTGTGTGTTTGTGTGTGTGAGTGAGTGAGTGCGTGGTGGATGTGGGTGTGTAGTTGCTGCCAAAAAGTCGTTGGGTTTTAAAATTCATTAAAGGAAGGCTGCGACTACAACAATTTGACAAGGTAAACTCAACGAACTTCTTTGAACCGACCAAATAAACTCTCTGTCTCAGTGCGAGGCTCAATGTCTCAATGAGCAGGCCAGCTGACACTTATTGCTGAGATTACGCCCACCGCTCGATACAGAAACTGAAAGAGCTCAAAAGGCGGCTTATAAAATTCCGGATAACTGCATAAGAGTCTGGATAAGCACAGTGAGTGAACACAGGCAGACAGTTTAGGCACAGACTCGTCGATTTTATGATGCCAATGCCAAGCTGCGCCTCAATCGAAAAAATACCTGAATATGCAATTTTTGAAATGCCATCCATGCTAACGAAGACGCGCCCAGAAACCGTCAGCACACATCAATGGCTGGGCCAATTCTGAAGCAAGCTTCATCAGTCAAAGAAATGTGACTCAATACAGCATAAAAGCCCAAAGACGTCAAAAGCTATAAACCCACAGGCGAAACTTGCCCACAAATATCAAATGAAAATGTGCAGCGCTGTCTGTTAGTGTTACAATTGGTGTTGTTGTTCGAGTTGTTTGAGTTGTTGCGGCTGTAATTTTAAATGCAAAAATTCCAAAATGCGCTAATGCTATTGCACAAACTTTGGCCAAGTGTACACCACAATGGCACTGTGCTACAATTTCCATTGTTAGTCACACTGTGGGCTGTGCATATTTGTTGCTGTCGTTGTTTTTGCTGCTGCTGCTGCTTATCTGCCAGACATTGAGCTGCTGCTGCTGCTATTGCTGCTGTGGCTGCTGTGGCTGCTGTAAAGAACAACAACAACAAAAGCCAGCGTTGCAACTTTAGTTATGCACTCATTTTTTTGGTTTTTGTTTTTTGTTTTTATATTTTGAGTGGGGCAACCAACCAGGCAGCCAGCTGAACATGGCTTTGAAAGATAACTAATGTGAGCGACAAAAATAATAAGAAACAACGACAAGAAATAATTGTAAGTTTGACTAGAAGCAGCAGCGAAAAGTTTTGGCAGCCCTATGACTCACAGTAAACAAAAATATTTTAATTGAAAATTATTTGACAGAAATACATAGAAAAGAATTTCTTATATGGCTGAGGCAGCAAAATATTTAACTATCGAACGGAAAATTGATAAAAAAAACTAAGTAAGATTAAAATATACATACATATATAATGTACCTTACATATATATTGAGACTTTAACGGCAAAAAAATACATTTATATTATACAGATTATAGTTTAAATGAATCTGATCAGCGCCATTGTTTTCATTGTTTTTTGTTTGATAACAAAAAATAAGAAATTTCAACCTTTAAGATTTTTTACAGATAATTCTAATTTAAAATACCTTTAGATTGAGGGATCACTTCAAGTTTACGTTAATTATTTTGTTATTAGACTCGAACTATCTAGGAAACGTCACATGCTATCACAACAATTTCAGCATGACAAATGTTTCCAAAGAAAGCTTAGCATATATATAGCACACATATATTATTAAAACAATCACAACAGACTACCAAAAACACAGTTATAAATGTCTAAAACATGCTATGTATCTAGGTTTTCTATTATACATATGTTTTCCCCTTGGCATATTTTATTGACATACATATATACATATACATACATATATTTCAAATATGAATTCTGAACTTTCAATGGCGCCAAAAATAGTACCATTTTTAAATACAACTTATACAAGCTAAAGTGATTTCTGATTTGTCACGCACCAAAGAGTGTATCAAAATATATTTTAGCTCTTAATAAGGCCAGGGCACACACGATAATATATATATTCCAAAATTGAAGTATTTACCTTCAATTTCCTTGTATATGTGCAACATGCAGAAGGACGCACAGCAAGACAGATGAGTAAAATAAAGAGTTAATCAGAGTTTAATATGCACATTTTGGCACAAAGCATAAATAAAATGCTGCGCTTAAACGAATGACTTAGACAACAAACTCTTTTCTATATGCACACACAGTTGTGCCACAATCAATTTTAAGTTGGTTGGCTAAACTTAAAACAAAACACAAAAGCCACTCGAAATCTCACACCTCTATTTTTAGGGCAAGGACAATATAATATATATATAATGTTATGCTAGCAGAATATTCACATGACATGTTTTGAGTCATTTGGAATTCTCTTACGCTTATTCAAAGAAATGCCGTTTCTCAGGCTTATGCAGAACGTTGTGTGTGTGTGTTCCTATGATGTCATGTCTTTGAATATCATTTCGCTTATAAGCATTTCGGTCTTAAATATATATATATGTATATTTCGGTTGGGCTTTCAGTTTTTATCAGCGTCTGCGCTTTCTGACCAACAAGCGCAGCGGCCTTTTTGAACGCATTTTATATATAACTAAATGGATATATGTATATATATATATATATATATATATTGTCTGCAGCAACAACCGGTGTCGCTGTCTGGTTGAGCGTCGCTTTTGTTTGTTTTTTATATATACGAGTATATGGAGTAGCATGTTTATATATACATATTTATATGTCTGCCTTGTCTGGCTTGCATTAAAATGCACTGTCTGTCTGTCTGTCTGTCGTTTTCTGTGTGTGTGTTTATATAGGCGTATTACATACAAGCCTGAGCCATGCATTTGTTTTCGACTGCGTTGCTTTACTTTTACTTTCATATGCAACTGGTTGCTGCCAACGACTTGAATGGGGAAGCAACAGCAACAGCAACAGCAACAGCAGCAGCAGCAGCAGCAGCAGCAGCAGCAGCAAATGCGAATGTGCTTTGGGTGGCTCGCTTGTGGTCGAGTAGTCTCCACGACACGGACCACAAATGAAATTGTTTATAAAGTGATTGTCAATCATTTTTGGTGGCATGTCGCTTAACCGCCTTGACAACACCACAAATACAGACACTCACACATGGAGTATAACAGCAGCTGCTATACATACAGTTGGGCACGTTCGCTTGGCCATATGCTCAATCTTGCCCGAGTTTGCTCAATTAAGTTTTATCAATTTTTATTTTGGTAATATATATAAGAAATATATGTACCATATAGATATGTATACATAAATTTCGATTGCATTAAAATGAGACCAAGATTATTTTGATTTACTTAGACAGCAGCCCACAAACAAAGTGAGCCACAAACCAAATAGTATTGACGTAACGAGATCCAAAACATTTAGCTCCATTACAAAACCAATTAGCTAAACGGTTTTAATGGCCAAATACGGAAACTCAAAACAAATTAAAGCACACACATTTGTTGCTATCTGTAGCTCTTTATAATTGCAAAATAGATTTCTTTTTATTTGATGTGTTTCGGTTTTGGTTTTGGAGTTACAAATAACTAAAACCTCTATGTGATTTGACGCGCAAATTTTCATGTGTAACCGAAATGAAGACATCAGCAATGAAAATTTATTATATATATATATATATATATATTCATAAATATATATGTACTCGTCTTATTGCCCTCTCTATCAAAATTCGCTTGCGCTTTTATGTAACGTGAAAATATAATTTTGACTTGGCATTCGTCTCATTTCTATGTAGATTTCATGCACAGAAAATTATTTAACTTTCGCTGGTATCACATTTCGTGATTAACTGATGACAAATCTCACGCATATCGAATTGCTGAGCCAAGCTTAAGCAAGAGCTGAATGGATGCCAAAATAAGTACATACTATAGATAATATATATTAAATACAAATATTATTTAATATCAATTTTGTAGCTGCTGGAAAAATGTATTTCCTCAAACGAGTAGCTTTTTAATTTAAATTTAATGATTGAATCTCCTCAATCATTAATTCATTTCAGAGAGGTTTCTGTATTGTTTTTCTAAGCTGCAGAGAGCTGTGAAAAGACTAAAGAGCAGAAATCTCTTTTACAGTTCTTTAAGTAGACATATTCTTCTCGAACCGTGATCTACCAACAAACACATTAAAGAGAGACGTAAGAAGATTGCAGTTAAAATCAATAAAACCTTTTAAAATTTTCAGATTCATATTTTTTAACCATATCTACATACATCTAGGTCTATATGGTAGCTAAGTGAATGGGAATCCATTTGCAAACATTTTTGCTATTAATGTTGTATATTTGAGTTTATATTCTAGAAAATTCGTATATTCAAAATACAACAGCAGCCATAAATAATGTCGTTTATGTGTCGAAAATTATCACGTAAGACTGTGTACAGACTACAATAAACACGAGTAAAGATTCAAGATTATAAAATCAGCAGCTGCAATATATACGTTCATATGAAGAGAGCAACAAACGAAAGCAGAAAAACATTTCACAACTTGAACATAATGAGAAGAACTAATGCAATCTATGCACTCCAATTCAAAGTAATAGAAGTAGCTAATTGTCTAAAAGAGTATTTAATCTTCTGCATGTCATATTTAGTCGTTCTTAATTTAAATTAAAGACAATTAGAAAAAACTGGTGTACAGGTGTACAAGTTTGTTCAATGTTAAGCACTGTATGAAAAGCTATTAGAGCACACAAACATACATATTAATGCCATTGGCTAAGCTCCAGCTCGAGTTGTTTTGCGAGTGTAAATGACCCACAAAAACAAAAACACTTTAAAGTGTCATTTAAATAGTCGTTTGACATTTTGATGCCAGGTGCAAGAGTCGTTGACACATTGGCCAGTCAATCTATTAGCCATGACCATGACTTCAGCGCGATCTGCGAGCGACGCAACTTGTCCCAAAAATGAAATATATGATGTTCATTTTATGCGATGCGAAACAAAATTATAATAATTATAAATGAAATACAATAATGCCAATCTTTTGTTGTCTTTGCGACTTGTGAAAGTTTTCACACAGGAAGCTGGCCAAGATTGATGTAATACCTTCTTTTTCTTTTACTGCTCTCCCATCTGAAATGCAAATGTTTGCCCAAGGCTGTCGGCGACAACGTTGACGACTGCATACTAAATACGACTCGAAACAATGTGATTCAGATTTGTCATATTCGATACGAGTCTCGTTCATTAAAAATCGTATATATATATAAAAAGTCGTCAATCGACCTTCACGCGCTGCGAAAGTTGGTTCAGAAATGTCACGAAAATGTTCGCGCAAGTCGAGAAAAAAACCGAAATTGAATTTTATGAGCAACTGTTTAGTATTTAGCAAGCGTAGAGAATTATGTCAGGTATTTCTGAGTAGAGCAAGCTGACTCATTGTAGGGTTATTTTGGTCCCTGAACAGACGGAGCTGACGTTCAATTAGACTCTCAATGTGAACTTAAAATATAAATATTATTAAATACAAGTATACATGTATTCAATTCATAATTAATAACCCCATAAATTAAACATAATAGAAACATGAGGTTTTTTCTTGTTTTGCTTATTTTTTGGCCCACTTTAAAGCCATAAAATTCACATGCCGTTGATAGATAAGACATAAAACTTAAAATAGCAGTTAGAATAGCCATCGTGATCGTGAATCTCAATCTCAAGAGCAATTCAAGATATTTAAAAAATCAAATCAAATTAAAACCCGAAACCGAAACAAGATATAAGAAGCATGAAAACAAAGCGCCCAAGGAAATTAATAAAACTAGAAACAACTTCTTGATGACCTTCACGAAATGTAGTTAGAGAGCATCAAAAAAATGAAGCAATTTGAATTAAAGTTGGGGTTATTACTCGATATTAGCTGCTCTTAGTTTAATTGCCAGAAATTGTATTTTTGCTCAGACTGAACTTTATCTTCTATCAGAGAATGCAGCCTAAAACCAATTGATTGAAATTTTAGCTGTTGCCTATACAACGTCCCCTTTGCTCCCTTTCATGGTTGGCATTGACCACGCCCACATTCCAGCAAACCCTTACCGACAACATACCCTTGAAGACAAACTTCATTATTTTGCAACCCTTTTATATATACATATATGTAAGTTAGGCGCTACTCATTTATAAGTATTAGTTTTTCATCCGCTTACACCTGAAATAACTGAGTCACTCTGCAAACATTTTTCATTTGGCAACTTCAAGTTCAATTCCAAACCTGGCCAACAGTTAAATCATTAATTAAATACTTTTGATCCGCTTAGCGCATAATTGTTAGCTCAAATGCGAACATATTATATCGCAAACAATGCCAGCAGACCCCCTGCAAATGCAAGCCAGCGCTTAAATATGCAGCACACTGTGCGTATGCGCGATTTGGCATGCACGAGTGAGCCAGACTGTGGGCCTAACTATAACTATATAAATATAAATAAATGTAAAACTCGTTAATTGTTGCACTTTATGGCGCGTTGCAAAATTGTTGATAAGCGCCTAATTTGATTATCAGCGCTTGAGTGGGGCAGGCCATCAAAACTGATTAAATGCTGGAGACCTTGCATAGTTTAGACTAATTGGGTTAAAACTAGGCAACATATTAATTGGCCTGATTTGTAGCAGAACTTGTCATCGCTTGGCTATGCAAATGAGGCTGGCTGCCAAAATTTATAGGCGAATCGCAGCATGAATAATGTAAATGTCTATATTGGAAAAATGTTGTTAATTGCGAACCCTATTGATATTTAGCACAAATTCCATAACTGGTCTCTCGGCACAGTCATAATTCGATTCGCGTTTGCCGTCTAATCAAAATGCCGGTTCAGAGGCTTAAGCCGGAGCAAAAGTTGTTGCCGTTGCCGTTGCCGTTGTCGTTGTCGTTGCCGTGGCTGGAGGCGCGTGTGCACTTCACGAGCAGCTTGACACCAGTTCGACAAGAATGCCAAACAGCCAGCTGAAGGTAGACCACTTTCAAGCACAGCACGCAACCAGATTGAACCAAGAACTACCCGGCTAAAAATGGCTGAACATATCTAACATTGCGGCGTATATAGTGGACCGATTCAAGTGCCTTGTAAGACATAACATATGTGGACTGAATTAGACAAGTAACTGGCCAAAAGTGAACTTCTACTATTGTGGCTGTTATTTCTATAAGACTATTTACTATTATTATCTTATTTCGTTATCATTACCATTACCATATGCTTCTTTTTTATTTTTATTAGCATTAGCATTGTCCTTATCATTGCTATTTTAATTATCAATATCATTTAACTAATATTCTATTATTATCACCAGCTTTACTATCATTAATATAATATATTTTATTAATTTCTAACTTATTTTTAAACTTTTTATTAGCATTGCCATTAGTAGCTCCATTATTATTTGGTTCATACTTATAAATATTATTTTTCTTATTCACTATTATAATGATTATTATTATTATGTGTAAGGCCTGCTGCTCTCATCATCATTATTATCATCATCATCTTTATTACTTTTCAGATATACAGAAGTAAAAGAAATATGAAAAACATGTTTTAGACAGAGTATCTCAGCATGACTTTCTCATTTGTTATTTGAATTTTGGTTATTAATATTGTATATTAATAGTTTTTTGTGTAGCATTTTGAATAAAATCCGTTGCCCGTGAGTTGCGAGATTGCCATGGAAATTCTAAATGACTTGCGCGTTGGGCATTTGCTAAAATTTTAATGTTCATTTCACTAAAAACGGCAAAAGCTGCAGCCCAACTTTGTTGTCACAGTCTTGCCAAAGACCTTGACTTTCTTTTCAAAATTTTCTTCGTCGAGTACAATTAGCCAAATGCCATAAAAAAATAAATAAACAAAACGTTGACATTACATTGCGCGTGTGGAAAGGAAAAATGTTGATCTGTGTATAGAAAGCCAAAGCCAAAGCCATAGGTAAAGTTAAAGTTAACGTTCAAGTTAAAGAGTTTTGTTATTGTTTACTCATGCATGCGGCCAACAGAGTTTCTACTACAGCTCGTGACATTTCACTTTTGCTGTGCGCTGATGATGATAATAATAATAATAATGATCCAAGTCTAATATGCATATGAATTCTGAAGCTTTTCATATGTAAATCTTGTAGGCAATTCAAAGTTCTCAATCTAGCATCAAATAGCACACAAATAAACGGAATTCACCAATTTCTATTGCGGACAAAACACAAAAGATTTGCATAAATTTATGAGTTGAATTTTACTTTGTATTGTCTTAGGCCAGCTACAATGAAAAATTAATTAAATATTTGCCAACTTGCCAAACAGTTTTAAGCGCCTTCCGCCTGCGCCTGGTTATATTGTGTGTGTGTGCGTGTGTGTGTGCGTGAGATAGCCTATGTGGGTATGAGTATGTGAGTGTATTCGTGTGGCAAGAGTTACGCAGTTGCAACAGATCCCGACGCAGGTACCCATACATAACTAGTTTTCACTAAAACACACATTTCAAGGCAATAAACTATGTTTGAGCAAAGCCGGCAGACGGGTCCAAGGCGCGTGTCTGCCTGCACTTAAAATGCATTTCAATTTCATTACGTTGGCTCGTTTGCTGCAATTTTGTTTTGTTTGACGAGCAGCGCGTCTGGTGAATGTTGACCGTGCATGTCATTCGCATTTAGTTTTGAAAGTTGTTTGCTTCCTGCTGCTATTCGCATATCTTTGCCATTTGAATTAAAACAACAAATAAACACTTCACACAGCATACACACTTTTAATGATAAATGCAATTTGAATGCTCATCTGCATCCGCTACAGTGAAAACTCATCAGTCCGACGGCCACAATGCATCTCAGTTAACTGTCATTCAATTAGATAGATTCTGCTTAGCTGGCAAATGTCCGACTTTGAGCACATAAATCAATAAAAGTCATAAGTCCATTGTTATGGACGTACTTAAGAGCCCTTTGTTCAAGCGTTTTGGCACACTTTGATTCATGCACATGCCACGAGCTAATTGATGGCAAAAGTGGGGAAAGTGGAATTTTAAGTTTAGTCAAGGTTAACGAGATTTGTTAAACCTACTTTGACGTCAATTTACGCATGCAAATCAATTTACAGGATATTAATTTATTTGACGGCTACATTAATTTAACGGCTATTATTTATTTAACGGTTTTAGGTGAAAATATTAATCACAGTGAAGACATTTGACTCAGCTTCTTTACGAAACTCAAAGTAATTGTAGCTAAATAGTTGAACATAAGCAATTACTTTCTATTTACTATTATATGTATACATATAAATACATAGTAATTATAAAAACAGCCTTTAGTTATCCTCTCAAAAAATTATGTTTTATTTTAAATTAGTATTTATTTAAAAACCAACTTAAATTGCCGAAAATATAAACTAGATGCAGAATTAAAAAATCTAAGCTTTAATTTTATAAAAATAAAATTAATGTTAATATCTTAAGTAAAATATGTTATCCCAAAAACTTATCGATAGCACTTAACATTTTACTCATTTCGGCAATGTTAACAGAACTTTACCAGTTTTTCACAGAGCTGGCAGCTCTATCAAATCTATTTAATAGCTGTTCGCAATTTCGCGCTCAGCCAAAAATAAATTGGAGGCAAGCCGAACTAAATCAATCTAATGGCCAGTACATCACGAAATGCCTCAAGAAGACGCAATGTATCACATTCCCAGCAATCAATAAATGCGTCCCAGGCGGAAACGCAACATACCGAGATAGATCAACAAGTGCGCGCCATTCTGAACTTCATTCTATGTCATTCCGCCAATAAGGTTCCGATCAAACACAATGATTTGATTCCTTTGACGGATGGAAAAGCGGAGGTTAATAAAAGACTTCCATTTGTCACCCAACTGCTGGATAAGCGTTACGGCATGAAGCTAGTCCTCCTCGAAGGAAACCCCAAAAGATATATTTGTATAGCCGAAGCCCCACCGACGTCCACCTTCGAACTGACCGCTGCACAGCGTCCGCAATTCACATTGCTCTACATTATACTCACGTACGTCTTTTTACGCGGCTGTCATATTGAGGAAACCAAGCTGTTTGCCATGCTGGATGCGTTGGGAGTTAATGTGCACGAGGAACATGAATACTTTGGCAGCGACATATCAAAACTAATCGAGGAGACTTTTGTTAAACAAGAGTACCTGAAGCGAGAGCGTTCCCAGTTGAGTCCTTTCGATGATCCCAAGATTACCTACGGTTGGGGCCAGCGCGCTAAACGTGAATTAACCTATCAACAAGTTATTCAATTTGCATCCAAATTATTTAACCAGGACGCCAGCTTCTTTCAAAAGCAGCTTATGATGGCCGAAGCCATGGATAATCCTGAAGGCTTGCAAGCTCCTACTCCGGCTACAGATGACGCGAATGCAAGCTACGCTGACTGCAGTAGTTTCATGGACAGTCAGTAGTAGACCGTATTGTTTTCTCTTATTAATAGTATTTTCATATCTTGAATAATGTACATTTGTTTGTTATATTTATATTAACAAATCATATTTATTTTAGGCATTACTAATTTAATTAAATTACAAAAAATATATAAATAAATGGAGATGCTAAACATATCTAATACTTGGCATAGTCCGTATCCATTATCAGCTTGCCATCCTTATCTTTTAGTCGAACACGGCCATTGGAATAACGTGTTTCCTGGCTGCCATCCGGATAGACAAGTTTAACTGTGCCATCGGGATATTCGCGACGCTTGTTCAATTTGGTGTGTATTTCCTTTTGTCCATTGGGCAGATTTAAAATCTTGTCACCGTTTCGCAGTTGAATCAGATGCGTGCCATCCGCGTAACGCCATTCTTCCAATTTTTCCGTATCGCTGGGATCGACAATTTTAATGGTATTGTTTGGGAAATGAATCTCGATGACGCCATTCTTGTGACGATGCTCGGTTTGTCCATTTGGAAACTCAAGTATTTCCAGACCGTCCAGATAGGTAGTGTGCCATGTGTTAGTCTCTGCATAATAGTACTTGACTGTGCCGGCACGAATATCCGTTTCCTTGATGTCCTTGTTAAAGTACAGCATACGCACGCTCATGCCATCGGCACTGATCTTCTTTAGATTGCCATTTGGATACCAAATGTCTTTGCTGCCATCCGAATTTACAATCTCACGCTTGAACTCACTATTTTCATTGTAGTTGTTGTTGTTGCTATTGTTATTGCTATTATTATTGCTTCCGTTATTATTGTTGTTGCTACCATTATTATTGTTGTTCTTGTTGCGATCTGCAAAAATTGCTTCGGCAGTTGCTGTGGCTGGCTTCGTCGGCTTTGTCGGTTTTGCCGGCTTTGGCGTGGGTGCAACATCATCTATCTCGAAGGAGCTGCTCGATGCATAGCTTTCACTGAGAGGCTCTGATTTTTTTCGACTTCGATTTAGACGGCGCTGTTGACCCGTTGTCTTTTCCTGCAATATATTTGTAATGGACTTGCTCTGCCTTTTGCCATTCTCATCCGTATGCTTGGCCGCAGGCGCTGTTGCCTCCTGCTAAATACGAATCTTAAGTTGGAAACATTTTTAAGTAATCGTAAAATACTTACCAGCTTTGGGGCCAAGCGTGCAATATTCCGATTAATTTCCTGCAGCATTTTGCTGTTGCTCTCTCGCGTTATCTTCACTAGCTCCTGCTCCAGACGCTTGTTCTCACGTCCAAGTAACTCAATCTCGTCCCTGTAGCTGCGTTGCTCCTTTTCCGTGGCACGCAGCTGAGCACGAAGTCGCGCCTGCGCTGACACGTGAGTCTGTTCCTTTTGTTTCAGCTGCAACTGAAGGGCCTCCACCTCTTGCTTAAGCGCCGCCAGTTCCTTTTTCTCCTTGCTATTGACATTGCTCTTCTGAAGACGCATCTGTTGCTCGAATTTGCGACGCTCCTCTTCAATCTTCATTCGCTCATCGTGCAAATAGATTTCTGCTTGGATTTTCTCATCATGCACACGCTCCATTGCCTCCAAATGATCTTGAGCACACTTGGCCTTGTCCAGCTCGTACTGCTGCTTAAGCCGCAAAAGCTGAGCATTTTGTTCCTTAAATGTGGCGATTTCCGCCTCAAGTTCCTCGAGACGCGTGCGCACCAAATTCGCTTTCGCTTGCAGCTCTTGCGTTAACTGCTCATCGACGGCAACGTTCTGTGTTGGTTGTGCCTTTCTCTGTTCCAGAGCCTGAAACAGTGCAGATTTGAACTCTTCGAAGAGCTCCACATTTGTACCGTCCTGCACCGTTGCTTCATCAGAATACTGATGTGTATCATTGGAATCAGAGAAGCGCACATGTACCTCAGTCTTGCCGGCGTTAATTTTTATCGGTGTCCGGGTCAAGGTGCTGTTCTGCTCATCCTGATTATCTTCTTCTTCATCAGTTTCACTGATCACCTCAGACACTTGTGGCTGCAGGCGCATTTCACGCATCTGCTGGGAAATCACTATGTGATCGCTATCGTCAGCATCAGCCTGACGGTGCATCTCCTTGCGTGCCATAAACGTGCGTATGCAGCTAGAGTTCATATCCACGTTGCCCTCACGGGCCTTCTGCTCCAACAGCTCAAATATGCTGATATTGTCGTCGCTTTCCACACGTATCTGGGCCGAGCGTCGATGCAATACAGGTGGCCTAATCTGTTGCGAGTCCAACACCTTGGCCCAACACATGTTTGCCAGCGCATTGGAGCTTGCCTCGGAAGAGTGTTCATCATCAGCCGTTTGCCCCTTGGCGTCGTTTAGCTCGACAAAGCGCACCTTCGGCGATACACTGGAATTGGAATTACTAGTTGATGTGTAGGAAGACTTTAGATCCGGTGTGGAGCTGCACACGGGCTTGGAGTTTATCAGTGGCTGCTGAAAGCGGTGCTCCTTCTTCGACAGTGGACGTGCCGGTGGAGGTGGAGGTGGAGGCAGTGCTATTGCGCCTTTCTGTACAACAGTTGGTACCTTTTGCGTCTTTAAAATGCTGCGCTTTTGCTGTTTTACAAAATTGGGCTTGCGGTACTGTGGATGAGCATTGGCAAATTTGTAACGCGGTAAATTATTAAGACGCAATTGGTCAGGATCAACTTTGAACCGCTGCTTTAGCCCATCACCACGCCGTAAAAATGGCTGTTTGGGCTTTGCGGGTCGCGGACTAGTGGCGATTTCTGTAAGTTGGAGGCCATGCTCATCCTTTTCCACCTCATCTTCACCCTGGTTCGCATGGCGCACCATTTGTATATTTGATAACTGGCTCTGCTGCTCCTGCTCTGTGTCCAGGTTGTCATTGATTTCAATTAAACTTACATCTCCAGCGTTTTCATCCACAACGTCGTCTTGCAACAGCCCAAGCATTTGGTACATATTGCGGTGCTCCAGGCCCAGCATTAGACGCTGGTTGTTTTGACGCTCTTCTAGCATGCGTTTTTGTTCCTCTTGCCAGCGGTTCAAAGCAGCCAAGCGTATCGATATATCCAGCTGTGTAGTCATAGCTGCAGCATTAATCTCATCAGATCCGTCCATATTTTAACTTTACGTATCATTCAAAATAATTGTTATTGTTTATATGTACAAAACCTGACGCTATGCATTCAAACTAGAAGCCCAAAATCTAGTGTTTGAAAGTGTCGCACAGCAAAGAAACCAGGGCTGCCGGATTTTTTAAATTAAAAAATACTTCATTAGGTAATTTATTAAACCACACGCAAATAAAGTTGTTGCTATATACATTTAATTACATCAATACATAAGATACTAATTATTTATATTAAACTAAAGACCTTCTACATATCTGAATCATGGTTCTCATTTTCATTTTCTTCTGGCTCATCAAAATCTCGTACGTGTACATCGGCATCCTCTCCATACTGCAAAATACTATCGATCTGTAACAAAAGATCGCCAATACTCTCCTCATCATCGACGTTTAATGGAAAAAAGCGCACCAAACTAGAAAATAAACAATAATTTGTGTAATTAATGTACAGACTGCACAGTGGCAACGCCAACGCGGCATATTTGTCAGCCCTGGTTTAGAGCAAATAATTTTTCGTCGCGTCGTAAAATCTGCGCATAAACTCTACCTTAAAATTACAAATAAAGCTTCATTTTACATAATATAACAAAATAAATCACATCTAAATTTAAGTGCACCGCCGACCAATTTTGGCGCGTCAAACAGTGTGTCGAAAATACCCCAAAAAATCCCGAGCAACAGCAACAACAAGAGCAAAATAGACTCATTTTTAACACAACATTTTTTGGGCACACACCAAAAACGGCAAAGAAGCTAAAAAACCCTGAATTTACGACCGCACCGTAATTCAAAACAATGAATGAGCAAATGGACATGGACTTATCCAAAGTGTATGTTGTACGCTCCGCCAAGGGCGTAGACATGCTATGTGTGGATGATTACCTATATCATTTCGATCGCATTGGCAAAAACAACACATACCGTTGGCTATGCAATCGACGAAAGGATAAAGTGACGCCATGCCGGTCGCGCATCTCAACCATTGTGCCCGATCCAACGGACAAGACCAAACATGTTGTGATCGATGTTATCCAGGCACATGTCCATCCACGCTGCAGCGATCATGAGATTACAAAAGTCTCACAACGCAAGCGTCTATCAAACATGAAAATGAACGATGCTTACAGCACCACGCAGCCAAAGCGCGCCCGACTATACGAGCGCGCCGTAGCCGACCTCAATCCACCCGAATGGATATTCACAAGCAGAGAAAACCAAGCACTTCAATATTCGTTTCACCTAGACTTTGAGGTGTGTGAATTAGACTTCATTGTTTGAATAATTAGTGGTAAATTAGTGAATTTCAAAATTAATTTGTATACCCATATGCCCATATGCTACTAACTAATAATTGCTACTAGCTAAAAATTTCAATTTGAGAATCATTTCGCTATAAATATAGTTTTAGATTCACTAACTCTCAAATTTAAGTTAATGGGCTCTACATTTACATACGTTTTTATTAAGCCTAATTCATTTGTTCACTAATTATGATTCTATAAGCAAAACTACTTTGCATTAATGGCTTCACTTATAAATATATATATATAAATAGGAGTAGTCATATACAATTGACCAGTACCATTCAGCATTCTTCGAAAATATTGAATAATACTAATTATCAATTCCCATTCATTTTGCAGGATAAAGATCGAGTTTATATGCTGCGACGTCGCGATGGTCGCGTTATGGTGTGCATTGACGGGCAGCTCTACTATCTGGCTGGGAAATCGTGCAAGGGCGACCTGTACCGATGGACATGTGTAAGGAAACGTGATATTGAGTGCACGGCAAAGATCTGCACGGAGGCAACTTTGGCTGGGGCACATCGGTTACATTTAATGGAATCGGATGCGCATATACATCCACACTATTCCGCTGACAAGCTAATGCAAATGTTTAGCAGACATCAGATTCTTTTGGTTGACGATGACCAAACAGTGGAAGTGCTGCAGGAGTGCCCAAATTTGGAGTACTTTGACCTCGACCTGAGCTTAGAATCACAGAAGGGCGACGATGTTGGCTCCATAATCATTGAAGATTGCGAGGAGAACTATGAGGAGTATATGAATGTGGACAACACTGCGTCTGCGTTGACCGAAGCGCCCCAGCAGGAGGCCGTAAATCCCGATGACGAAATGAAATGGCCAAATGCTGCTGATATCATTGATAACTATGTGAGTCCCTCGGATTATGATCCGCTGACCGAAACCGATTTGACCAAGTTTACGTTCCTGCCATCGGCGAAAGGGCGTAAAGTGTTGTGCTTGGACCGCCATCTGTTTCATTTCGACTCGCAGAGCCGTGCCAACGGTCACATGTTCTTCACGTGCATCATGAGACGCGACAAGCAGCAAAGCTGTCATGTTCGCGTCACATTGGATCCCGTCGAGAACGGGCCAGAGGTGCTACGCATTAATGGGGAGCATACACATAAGCCCGATCTGCAGGAGATACTGCGGCGCATTAATCAGCAAAGGAAACAGCAAAAGCTGCAAGGGATGACGAAGCAAGATGGCAATGACACACCGGAACAAGACAACACGGCGAGACAGTCTATTGGCACGGAGGGGACTGACTTTGAAAGTCAGGATGAGCTGGACACAGAGGAGGAGGCAGAGACAGTTGCTGAGCAGCACGGCAACTATGAAAAACTGAAAGATCAGTCGTTATCGTCCAACGCTAGCGACGCCCATCATAATGTGGTCATGAAAAAGGTAATTGGCATCGATGGCATCAAATTGGAACCTGAGCAGACGAAGGCAGCCTCAATGATTGTGCAGTATATGGACGATGGCGCCGACAATATCAGCGCCAAGATTGAGATACTCCCAAATAATTTAGAGGCCATTGAGCAACCCACCACATCGACACCCAAGCCACAATTGACAAATTTACGGAAGTGTCGAACCAACGCAGCACCCACAAGTAATAATAATCAACTAACTGCGACTCCCGCGGACATGGATTTGACCAAAATCTGTACGTTAAGGTCGGCCAAGGGCAGCGAGATGCTTTGCGTGGATGGCTACATCTATCATGCCAAGAATCGCGGCCTCATCTCACGCAACTATTGGGTGTGCATCAAGAGTCGTGATCCGGAGATCAATTGCAAGAGCCGTATATCGACGGCCACGCAAAAGGATGGCTCTATACGGGTTTTGCGGGTTTACAACAGCCACAGTCATCCGTTCAGCGAGGACGACATCAAACGGCGACTCTTCAATGAAATCAACAAAAAGAACAATAAAAAGCTCAAGTTCCGGCCACTGCATTTCATCGGCAAGTCCCTAGAGCAAATCAAACAGGAGTATGGGGACCTATCCGTCGAACAGCTCAATGTATCCAATCTCACAGATGGTATTGTGGTCCACAAGAAGCCACGCAACAGTGCAGGCAGCAGCCAAAATAGCATCACAAGCATATCCACAACAACAAAGGGAGAAGAGACGCTAAATGCAACGGTTCTCAAACAGAAGCTGCAGGCACAGCAGCAGGAACACGAGCAACACGACTTCGAGGAGGATGTGGTTGTCGAAGAGGAAGAGGATATCGAAGAAGCAGCCATACCCGAGGACGGACAGTTCATGACTGTCGAAGAAGACAACACGGATGCAATAATCGAAGTTGTCGAGGAGGTGCCCGACATGGAAAACTATGGCAACATTGAGTAAGTACATTCTAATCGCAATCCAAATTCTAAAATTAAATTTATATTTAATTCAGAATACAAAATTTAACAAAGTCGATAAGATATGTAGATATGCTGATAAATAATTTACAGGGCAATCACGAGTCGACAAAGTTGAACTTTTACAGCTTGAAATGTTGAGCAGCTATTGAAAAGTCAAACCGATTTTGGCATTCGCTTTCAGTCGGTTTTAAGAGCTGCGCGTGCGCACTTCACTATTACGGAGCATATTCCAATTGGGTAAATGCCGAGATATTAAAAATAAAATATATCGCTTAGATGACAGCAACAAATACACAGAAACAACATTTACATTCGCTATTGTCTACGGGGAACCTGCTTGTTGGCCTGGCCACAATTGAAACCGGTTATACTAGCCACCTAAACTCATTTGTAATCACATTTTTCTGCATAATTTTATACAGACCCATTTATACGATGAAGCTATATGCCGTATCGGATGGACCGCCCTCGCTGGCCGTGCGCATGGCTCTAAAGGCTCTGAACATTCAATACCAGCTAATTAATGTGGACTTCTGTGCACTGGAGCACCGTACTCCAGAATATGCGAAGGTGGGATGCCTTTAATCTAACAGAAGATTGATAATTTAATTTAATTTCTTACTACCCACAGATGAATCCACAAAAAGAGATACCAGTACTGGACGACGATGGCTTCCATCTATCCGAGAGCATTGCAATTATGCAATATCTGTGCGATAAATACTCGCCACTGTCGACGCTGTATCCGGAGGATCCGACAGAACGGGCGCTGATCAATCAACGTCTATGTTTCAATATGAACTTTTACTATGCACCCATTTCGGCGCATAGCATGGCGCCCATATTCTTCGACTATGAGCGTACGCCTATGTCACTGAAGAAGGTCGAGAACGCACTCGAGGTTTTTGAAACGTATCTGCAGCGTTTGGGCACCAAATACGCGGCCTCTGAGAATGTAACCATTGCAGACTTTGCATTGGTATCATCGACCCTATGCCTGGAAGCCATTGACTTTGATTTCTCACCTTATCCGCTGGTACGGAAATGGTACACCACTTTTAAGGAGGAGTATCCAGAACTTTGGCAGATTGCCGATAGTGGTATGCAGGAGATTATTGCATTTGAGCACAATCCTCCAGATCTTTCGCATATGGAACATCCATTTCATCCAACCCGCAAGCCAAAGGCATAAATCAATTGTTAAATCTTAGAATATAAGTGTACTTGCTGCATTTATGCGAGCCTTGATAGTTGAAATATGTAAATAAAATTATTTTGTTTAATAAATTCAGTTGAATAAAATATTGTGCCTAATATTCAAAACAAAGTCTAGAGAGTGTTAAGTAAGACAGAGAAGTAGCTGAGCCTATCACAGGCTTTAACATTATGGGAAAGTAATATAAAGACTGCCTTGTTTAGGGAGTCTATTTTTAAGTTACTCACCTAAAATCCTCGATGAGCGAGCCAATTGCCTCAGTTAGCTTGCGATATTTCTCACCAAACGCCGTTCCAATGGTCAGTTCACCCATTAGATTGTGCGTGTCTGGCTCCAAGTATAGTTCCAGCTGCTTGCGAGCCTCGGCGCTCAAAAGATCCACTTTGGTTAGCACGTTCACGTGCGGCTGCTCCATGTTGGCCATGACACTGAGCGCCGCCATCGTTCCTGATATGAATTTAGCGCCATCGACCATGAACTGCGAGTCCAGGCAAAAAACAACGCAAGTGCGGAAATTCCAGGATTCGAGTAGCTCTACCAACTGCTTGCCCATTTTGAGATGTGTGAATAGTTCGATTTGGCCAGGCATATCGAACAATATGTAATCATCATCGGGCTCCCCCAGCATTAGCTCATCTTCGCCTCCGCACAGCTGTGCCTTCAGCCAATCCTGATTCTCAATAAGAAACTCAAGACAAAAAATCAGACCACCATTGGGGCCGTAATGCAACTCCTCGTCCTCCATGGCATCGTCCAGATGTATTAGCTCTCGTATGTCTGTTAATGGGGTGTAATTAAAGTGCTCCGCTGCTGGATCCAAGTTGACAACCTGAATGTTTCGCTTGCCATCCATAGCATGCTGTTGCATATAGCTACAATATGTAGACTGTGCTGAACAATTATATCTTTGTAGAGCGTTTTAGCTAATAGGTAAATGATGTGAGCTTACCTTGCCACTTCCAGCAGGTCCTACCACAATTTGCGCAAAACGCATATTTACTTTTATTTAGTTTTAAAATAAGGTCTTGCGAATTGCGTGCGCGTGCAATCAATTAGTGCTGCAAAGCGTCGGAAAAAAGCTTTAAGTACATTTTGGATAACTCTTAGAATGGTATGGCAACGCCACTGCGCGCTTTCTACAGATTTAAATAACAGAGTGACCATATTGAAACGTACAGCTGTGCAGTTAATTAAATCTGCGGTTTAACTGCCAGAAATCATAAACACAATAGTGACGCGATAATTTACATATGATCAGATTGATTTATCAAAACGTTCAATCACATCGCCACCCTGCGCGGGCTAAGCCTAATTGCTGATAAACATCTAAATTGTGCTACCAAACGAACACACGCGCCACACACACGGACAGCGAAACGAGCGACAGCTGTCCATCTAACGATTGTCCCTGCCCTGAACATGACAATCATAATGATTTTTTAAATGCCACGCTTGCAGCAAAACTATAACGCTTAAAAATAATATTCTCTTTATATATTTTTTTTTATAAAATTTGATGTAGTCTTTGCCCTGCGTGTGCATGTCGGAAGGCCGGAAATAATTTTCTAGCTGCCCAAGCTAAACACCCACCCCAGAGAAAACTGCACTTGTGTACTTTTAATGATATCGGCGACAGGGGCTGTAGGCCAGGTGTTCAATATATTGTGCTGATAACTGTGTTATTTAGTTGTAAATTGCGCCTTTTGGCCTCGTCGCTTGAACTGCAAATGGTTAAAAATTAAAGGATCAATAAGAGCATGGTATTTTTCCTTGGAATACTGAATGTGGTATTTTTCTAAATCAAAATAACAATTTATATTTCGTTTTAATACTCGTATTTATTTAATTTTAAACTAAACGACTAAGTATAACATTTAGATGTAAGCAAACTTATAGCAATTAAATACCACAGAACAAGTTGTTTTTTATAATATTTTAAAATTGGAATATATATATTCATATATATGCATGTGTGTGTGTGTCTGTTAAAGGTGCCACTACCATATCATTGACTAGTATGCCTGACTAGCTTGAGCGTTGCATTGCAATAGTTAAAAAATATTATCTTAAAGACCACCTCCGGTGCCAAAGATGTTCGCTGCAGCCCCAGCACCTGGGCCAGCAGCAGCATCACTTATGTTTCCACTGACATTGAAGTCTTCGCTGCTCTGATTGCTATTGTGATTTTGACTAGAATTTGAATTGTTGCTGCTGCAGCCGCTGCTCTTTGCAGCATTGTTGCTGTAGAGCGGCTGAATTGGATGTTGATTGGTCGCTCCATTGGGATCGTCTGGTGTCCAAGTGCGTGCATAAAGCTTGCTGCCCGGATAGCGATCGCCCTTGCGATACCAGGATAACGAATGCGACATTCCTCCGGCTGCAACAAAGACAATTTGTTCAATATTATATTATTGTATTATATTCAATCGAAAGTCAAGCGCCGCCCCATCAATTAAAAGTTGTTGCCAAAAACTGAGCAAATGCCATTAGCGGACACATTACAAGCCCATCAGCAGCCGCAGAGCAAACAAGCAAAGGGTTCATCACTCCACGAACAGGGTGTCTCTCTTGGCTCGGCTTGCTTGCTTGCTGTTGTTGCAGCTGTCCACCATTTGCCTTAAGCAAACAAAACCCAAGCACAAATCCTGCCCGCCTGCCTGCCTGCGTTGTCTACTATTGCGTCCAATCAGCTTGCACGCGGGATAACATCCCATGCCCACACCCTGCCCCTCTCTCCTTCTCCCTTTCCCTTTCTCTTTCCCATTCCAATCAGAACTGAAGCTCGGTAATTTGTAGAGCGCACAGAATTTCGAGTGCCTGATGCGGGTGTTGCTCAAATATGCGACATGCCACCCCATCGTGCGCTTACCACAGGCAGCTTCAGCTTCACACCCGCTCCGTCATCTTGCAAGTTGGTGTGAACATATGCCAGGCGTGTGTCCGGCCCCAGGCCCCGCTGCCTATAGCCGCCATAAGAGTCGTGAAAACCAATCCACTTGCTGTCATTTAAGTGGGCGTTGTGTTTGGGGTTTTGCGATTTTTATCTATATCTGCTTTTTTGTTTTTGTTTTGTTTTATTCTTCTTTTTTCTGTCGGGCTTTGTCTGTTTTTGCTCAACATTTTTAATGCCGGTTAAGCATGAAAATGCTTTTGCCATACCACCATATCACAGACCATCTTTCTCCACTGCCTCCATTTTGGTGCTTTTGGCCTCGTTTGCCCTTTGACAGGACCCACGAATCGTTCTGCACACACATCTGCTCGACTATAACGAATTTCTCACGATATGATTATGTCGATTGCGCTTTGTTGTTGTAACAACTTTGTTGTTCCCGAAGTTGAGTGCGTGTGTGCACCTGGAGTTGGAGCTGAAGTTGGAAATTGGGCAAGGTGTGTGTCATGTTGGATTTTATCAAAACAATTTATATGTCGCATGTACTTTGAGCAATATTTTATCTGGGATTTAGTTCAGTTAGGATTTAGAACAAAGCTCCACGAATTGCTCTATTCATGCTGTCATTTTTAATAGCTAAGTATATAATATATATTATAATATATATATATTTTTTATTTTTTTCTTAGCCATTCTCGAAGCCTCTATAAATAATGCATATATGACATGGCATTTTTCATTTATTTGCTAAAACAATTTTTTTTAACTTTTATTCAAATTGTTTATAGTAGTTCATAGTTCAAAGTAAAACCAAATGATTTTGAAAAAGTTTTTATGAACATTTTAACTAAAGTGTAAAAATGATGTAAATATTTAAAGCACTTGTAATTCAGGTATTGGTATATATTTTATGTTATAAACTCTATTATCTCTATCTCTACTATTATCTATATCTACTCTTGTATACTAATCACAGATCCATATATCTTAAATACTACTCCCAGAATTGTTGGTTTTCAAAGCGTTATCCACTTCATGCTTGTGAAAAAAATTCGATCTTTGGCTGTTTCAAAACGGAAACTAACAGACTTTTGGACCATAAATTGAGTTTTAAAAAGATAAATTTATATTAATGTTTATTTTTTCGGATCATGAAAGAGTATAATTGTGCTATGCTGCAATGTTCCTAGTTAGTCTTACTGACAATATCTTCTGGGCATACAAAACATAAATTGGATTCTAATCAATTTGTTGTCACTTTAATAGTAACACACTGTATTCAAGATAAAAATAAAAAGCCATATTAATAAGTAAAACTTCTAATTACTCAATTTTCAAATATTCCCAAAGGTTGTAAATTTTGAGCTAAATACAAGTAAAGTAGATATTCCACTAATTATCATAGATATAAATTTGGAGGCAAACTAGTTTTCAGTGCAGTACAAATTTCTGTTGTGACAGTCATAAGTTGAAAAACTAAAAAAAATATATTTAAAAAACTCTTAAAAATGCTGCCAATCATTCAAAATCCAACTGCAAAAGACCCCTTTGCTAGTAATTTTTGAGAACACCCTTTGGCTTACCAAGTGCCCGGGTATTAGTTATGCAGATGCTGCAGCTCGATCGAAACAATTGAGAATTGTGGAATTGCGGGTCTGCAGTGTCATACATACTGAATAGAAAAATTATTAACCAAAAAACCGTAACTAAAGCAACTTTTATGAGCTGGCACACGGAAAACCCTAATCCATTGTGCCAGACCGACCCCCCATCCTCCCCGAACAGGCTCATGAAAACCTTTCGTGTGCGTACCATCCGGAACCCAGGCACCAAGTTCACAGCATTCCGTGATCGATGCGAGCTGTGCAATGAGCAACAGCAATTTCCTTGACTGGCAGTCACGCAAAGCACGCAAAACGATGCCGAAGCGAGAAGTGTGAAAATTCAAATTAGTTACACTTAGGCAGACGCAGCAGCTACCCCAGCGATGATACTCCATGGCGGGGTAGAGTGATCAACCCTCATTTAGACAATCGACCACGAGATGCCTAAACCACATCAATGCACTTTAAATAAGCAACGAACAACAGCTGAATTATGTCATTAGATGTAGAACTAGCAAACGCCTGACCACCGCCCACAGCTGATTGATTTGATTGATGGCTGACTGACTGACTGACAGACTGATTGACAACTTACTGCGATCCTTGAGTATGATCTTCTTGGGCGGCTCCTTTTGATAGTTACGCTGCAAGCTCAGTCCAGCCTCATTGCCGTTCTTATCCTTCTTGACCATTTCGCTCAAAAATGTTATATAACTAATAGCCAGCTTAAGTGTATCCACCTGGAAACGGATTTTATTGAATTGGATAATATTGAGAGATAGAGAGGATCTTCATAGAGATAATTGCTAATAATGGTATTTAAGTTGACAGACATGGTTTATGTATAGTTCCTTTTCGCTGGAATGAATGATGATGTTTTGTTTTTCTGTTCATATTTATTTTGTTGATTTCATGATGATGTAGCTCAAATTGAAATCTATAAATTCGTAATTAACTAAGAACATCTTAGATATTAAATGAGCATTTTACTATTGAACGACGAGAAAAATTTGTATTTATTGATATATAGAGTTGGATAGAGATAATATCTAGAGGTATATTCATAGATTATAGATAGAGTTAGATAGAGATAATAAGCAGATGTTTATTTATAGAAGATAGGTTGAGATAATGTATAAAAATGTAAAAAAAAACAAGATGGAAAAACTATGTAAGGAAACTCACAAAATATTTTGAATGCCAGTTAAAGGATTTATTATGAAACAACATCTTTCACAGCTAGTTCAAGATTTATTTTTATAATTCATAGCTAAACCAAAATTCTTTAAGCACAGATTGCACTAATTTTAAATAATTTCTCCGGTTATGTTTCCAATTCTGATCATATCAAAACAATATCAGCTAAAATCAACACCTAGCTTTCGAAGTCAAAACCTGGTTTGAGATCATCCTAAGCTTCTCTGCTGTGGATTGATTTATAAGCCAACATTTCCATAACCATAATGGTTGATCTAGATTCTCTTAACTATTATTATTATATTTTTATTTAAATTAGTCTGTATCAGTCTTTTTTATGATATTATGATAGTGAAATATTGAAATCGAATAGAATTATATAAATAGAAACTAGTAAAACTTGAGTTTATTCTCAGATAAATCAAATCCATATATGATAGCTTATAGATCTCACCTTGCTTAGTCGCTTCTCGTAGGGTAGTGTTGGTATGTGGGTACGCAGGCCCTCGAAGGCTTCATTGATGCTCTGCATGCGACGTCGCTCCCTAAGATTCGCGGCCTGCCGCTGCTGGGCCATTTGGGAGGCGCACTTCAAGCGACGTGGCTTGTGACTGCGTCGCCTAAACGGTGAGTAGCTGCAATTGGTTATTATCGGAGCAGCTGGGCCTTGGGCAACCTTTTTGAAATTAACACTCACGTCTTTTCGTTGTTCTCCTGGTCGCTGTTGAAGCCACTGCTGTACGCATCGTCATCATCATCGCTCTCCGAGCTGTGCTCATCGCCGAAAAAGTATTCGGAACTGGAGTTCGAGGCATTCGTTGCCTGCGATCCCTCGAAGAAGTGACGAGCCATCGTCGCTTCCAAGTCGAAATTGTCCATGGAAAACATTTTACCAACTGCAGTTACCTTTTCTTATTTCGATGTTTCAATTGGCTAATTATCCGACCAGTGCATAACGGTACACCAGAACGGCTCAGTTTATAAATCTAATTGAGAACACGTGCACAGCACGTGCCGATCGAAGGAACTGCGGCGCGTGTCGTTGACTTTTGACTCTTGATTTTCGAACACTCTAAAAAGGACAAAAAACATCATTTGTTTACATTATGTTCAAAGTAATCTTATCGGTAGTCATTGCTGTGGCCAGGTTGTTAAATTGATAATAAACATGTTTAACATGCAGACACCTTTGATTAGATAAGCAACTGATTCCGACTATAGCTGGTCGCAGCTTGATTAGATATTAAATACGCTTTGCATATGCGAATGGGATCAATGAAAGTTGTAATTACTACAGTGAATTGAATATTATTTGTACATATATATTTCATATTGATTCGAAATGAGATTTACTTGTAGTCTTCTCTACAAATTTCGGTCAATTTCCTAAAAATCCAAATTGAGTTTAAAGTAAATCTTCCTCATGTATTTTATGGTATTGCATTGGGTAAATAAATATAATGTCTGTAACGTGCATAAAAAGGCAATCACAATATACATATATGGTAGTTCTACGAGATCCATCGATCCTGACATTATCATCTGTCCGTCTGTCTTTCTATTCTTCTATCTGTCTTCTATCTTTCCGTTCATATGACTATATCCATCCTGTAAGCTACAAAAATTAGAAACTGCAAAATTCGAGATATATATTCTAGTATACTAAATATGCATAATTCTATACGCAGTTCAATATTATATTTTTTCAATAAACACATTTCGGTATTACCCTTAAAAATCAATATGAAGAGCTGGTTTTTAACCATATATTATAATATCTTATCAATTGTAAGTGGTAAATCATTTAAAAGAAAATAGTTTAAAAGTGTAAACAATATTAACATCTTATGTTCGTTTCATAGCTTTTGTTGAACTTTCTTAATTTCTCTTAGTAAGATTGTTTTAGTTTTTATCTTATGCCAATGGAAAACTCACTGAACTGCCAAGAATATTATATTTTAACTTTCACATCATTTTCAAATATATGTAAACTAAAAGTAAATCTAAATAATGCCGACGGTAAGAGACAGAAATCATCAAAGTCAGTTTTTACCTTATTCGAGTGTTTTTATCCAATATCCGTAATGCTTAGTAAATACACCAAAACTTTGTTATTCTTGATAATTGCACATTCATACACTATCTATAACCGATTTGTACGCACTCGAATCAGTTCGCGGAATTGAAAATATTTATACCGTTAATTGAAACATTGATGCGCGATTTGGTAGCGAACGCGCCGCCAGCTACAAAGCGAATGAAATTGTTTTGCCGGTGCCAGGCGCAGGATACGTTCCGTCTGATAAGCGAGAGGCGGCGAGGGGTTGCAGCGAGGCTAGCAGCTCCTGCTGCTGCCGTGCCAACGTTGTCTATCTCATATCATATCAATGGCGGCAGTGCCACATCGAACAGTGTTGCCAGATGGGCGGAGTTTGCGCCTGACTGCCAGCCAATCAGAGCCAAGCAGCCAAAAACTTTCGCCTCTGCAGGGTTGCATTTTGGGGTAGAATAAGCTTATTAAGTTTGTGAACCGAGTTTTGTTTTTGTTTTTCCTTTTTTATGCTCAGCCAAGGGATGAGATATTTGCTGTTTGATTTTCATATAGTAGA
Organism: Drosophila hamatofila; assembly: GCA_035045345.1. Lineage (NCBI taxonomy): Eukaryota > Metazoa > Arthropoda > Insecta > Diptera > Drosophilidae > Drosophila > Drosophila hamatofila. Next base: position 13,567,849 of record JAWNPA010000020.1, read on the forward strand.
CACATTAAATTGGTCTTTGATTACGAACGCGTTTATCTGTTTAAGCGGAATTATTGCCCGAGTGGCATACAAGTGGCATGACATGTATCCGTATGCAGTGGGCTAAGCTGGGTAAGTGTGTGCTGCGAAAAGTGGGCGTGGGTTAGGGAACAGACAGCTGCACTATATGCGTGTGCAGCTCCAACAATATGAGCAATGATTTTATCATTTTTGTTTTCTGTTACTCAAGCAGCATCTAAGTCTAATTAATGGACTGCGGCAGCCAAACAAACAAAGCTCAAACAAACAGCCAAATGACACTGGGCAAATACAGATATAAAAAAGGCAATACAACACAAGAATTTGTCAACCAGCATAATTTTTAAGCATTAGCACAGCGTGTCGCAAAGACTAATGCAAATATTTGCATTGTCTAGGATTCGGCTGCGAAACAGCTCCATTAAAACGGCCTTAGCTGCTGCAGTATCTGCTGCATATTTTACGGCGCCTCGACAGGGGTGTCAAAATACCACGAAACATTGTAGAATGATGTATAGAGTTATATATATATATACAGTCCTCGATAGCGCGACTCACCCCTCAAGGCAGTTGATTGTGTTGCGCCTTTGCTGCGTTTGTTTGTTGTCCTTTTTTCCGTGTCTGTTGCCCCTACCCCTACTCCTGTCCCTGCCACTGTTCCTCCTCCTGCTCCTGCTCCTGCTCCTGCTCCTGCTCCTGCTCGACTGCCTCATCATCATCGACGACGACGACGACGACGACGACCTCACTAAGGCTACCCATGATAAACAAATTGTTTTTTGGCTCACCATCTCATCGCTTGTTGTTGTTGTTGCTGTTGCTTTTGTTTTCATTGCCAACGCTGCTCGTTTTGTGCAGCTGTATAAACAAATTAGTTTTCAATTTTATCAAGTTGTTGCCTAGTGGCAAATCATTTAACAGAAAGATTGCGAAGTTTAAGGTGAGTTTGGCCAAAATCAAGATCAATTTACATTTTATTTAGTTAAATGTTTTATCTATAGGATGAACAAAATTCTATAAAAAATTATTCAAAAGCAGATTCTTAAAAGAATAAAACTATAATTTAAGTCTGGACAAAATTCTAAGGACTTAAACACACAATTTATATTAATTTTGATCAGTCTAATTATATGAAATCTGGAAAATTATACATAATGTAAATCTAAAATATATTTCAGAATATGAGTCGATCCTTTAAAATGACTTTACTTTAAATAATCTGAAAACTAGTTTGAAGTCCAGTTGCATGGAAATTTTTAGCTTTAATCCAAACTTCAATTCGAACCAAAAACGGTTATTTAAACAATTATATTGCTCATATAACATATCCTAAATATCGTAAATATCATATCGTCTTTTGCTTTCAGTTTCAATTAAATATATTTCTGTGACTCCTAATACTAATTACAATATTACTAGTCGTAATTCTAATTACTATATACGGACTTCTCGGTCTTTTCAGCATTAGTATATGAGAATAAATTTAACATTTATGGGAGTGTATGTAAAATATACATATGTATATACTGAAAAGTTACATTAAAAATATCAAAAACCTTTATAAGGTTAATAAAACTTTTACACTTATCCTAACATTTTAATAAATGAAAAACAAGTATATTTATTTAAAAAATATGTAGGTAAACAAAATATTACAAAAACAATTAGTTTAACATTGGAGAAAATCTAGTTCAAGAATTTCAAGGTTCATCATTCAGTTATTTTTTCTACTCTTCCATATCGATTCAAATTCAAATAAATAAGTTCTAGTGAACTTTACTGTTTTTCTATATCGATTCAAATTCAAATAAAAAAGTAGATACTACAGCAATATTTCGAGAAAACCAATTCTGAAATTCCATATTGCTCTGCGCCTGTCACGATTTCCCATATGTAAGTGTACTATATGATTAAAGCTCCCACAAATTAGGTATTGCCGCACTCTGTTAAATTCATATCAAGCTGCGAATTATGTACACGTCATATAGCACAATCAAGCGTAACCGCCTCTACGAGCAACTTACCCTATCTAATGCCAATGCAGCGGGACCCTATATCATTATTACAGGCAATTGCCGACGAAGGGGGTTGTCTCAAACTGAAGGGATTGTCATTTGGCACAACGATTTTCAATTCGTTTTTTTTTTATTATTATTATTCGAGTTCTAATTAAAAACCTAAATGTATTGTTAAGGTATGGCAAGCGATCTGGATCGGGGCGCTGCGAAGTGCTTATCACACTGAAGCTGAGGCTGATGCCGCTGCCCTGCGCTGCTCTGATCCCTGTTCTACGTCCATCCATGGTGTTGACACTGAGCATTAAGGATAGCAAAATCCTCTTGAGTGCATGCCTGGCCGAGCACTGCTAAGCGAAAACGCAATGTGTGTGTGTGTGGATTGTGTGTAAATTTTAATCTCATTTGAAAAGTTTTTTCTCGTTTTTAAGTGCTGATGTAAAGTGCAAAAATTGAAATCAACAATGGGCTTTAAGAAGGGTTGACCCTCGAATAGGCGGGGATATTCTATTAAGCAGTAGGTACCTTTTAAAGGCGACACAAATATAGCTAAGGGTAGTTACTAGTTTAAATCTTATTAAATACAAATAAAATATATAGAATTTATTTTATTATAATTTACGTTTAACTGTTCGTTTTAATTTGTTTAATATATATAAACAAATAAATGCAAAGCTTGTAACATAAAATTCAAAGCTCAAGCAATAGAACTGTAAAAATACAGGTACTGTTAACTGAGCATGTGTTTTCACATTAAATATTAGCATAGCCATGCTAAACAAATGTTAGCCATCTCTGTTATTCCCTTATGTTTACAAAATTGAATTTGATATCACGTGGCGTCGGTGGTGTAATGGTTAGCATAGTTGCCTTCCAAGCAGTTGACCCGGGTTCGATTCCCGGCCGACGCACAGCTAAACTTTTTGCAGCAATAAGTTTTTTTATTTAAATTTTAACATTTATTCATTTGTTTTATTTACAATTTGTACATTACTTGCTCACTAAATTCATGTATTGGTTTAATACGCTCATCGAAACGCTTACCATTATACTCAAATTCACTGTAGGGTACTGTGTTGAGCACCTTAAAGCCAACAGTTTTGCCAATTTTTTGGGTAAATAATGACGTCCAGAGTGCAGTAACCGCTTTGGGTCGCTTATCTTGCAATTCGGGTGCCACATCATCCAAGCCTTGCCCCTGGCCCAATTCACGTGCCAACTGAATCGTGGTTTCAGTAAGAGCCCGACCAAGTCCTTGCCTTTCAAATTCCGGCAAGGTAGCCAAAAACATTAGCTCACAAACACAATCCATGTTGTATACGGCACACACGTCAATCTTAGCGTCCATCGTGATCATATAGTCCATTAGCGCCTTAGCCTGAGGACTCTTAGCTTGCTCATTATAGAACTTTACAAAGAAATTATCCTCGCCAGCGGGTGGAGCAAACTATAATTTGAATATATGAGAACCTTTGTTGGTTTTCTTATAAATAAATAATATTTGATTGACGTTCACTTGCCTGCAACTTATTAAAGGAAACGGAGACGATCCGACCACTTTCCAGGTGCTTTACAATTAATGAAACCCCATCCTGCGCTGTAATTCGACATAGCTCCCGCAACTCTTGGCGTGCTTGACCATTTTCTGGTAAATTGATTTCACAACCGTTGCAAACTGATTCGTTGATGAAGAACGAATCATTCAGCAGCTAATATTAAAAAAATATATATTTTTTTTTTTTGTTCAAATGATTATGAAATTATTACATATATTTATAAATTTGTTAATGCGCTTATATAAATAGAACAAAATAAGTAAATTAAATATTCAATGCAGAGAAAGTATGCAAAAAGTATACACTGCGTCGGCCGGGAATCGAACCCGGGTCAACTGCTTGGAAGGCAACTATGCTAACCATTACACCACCGACGCCACATTCTTTCGTGTGTTCTAAATCGATTTTCTGAAGCTTTTACATTGCAAAATTCTAGCCGATAAAATTGCGACCTTTTAAAAATTTTTGTTTGCTATTTTACAGGAATGGAATTCGTATGTACAATCTTTTTTAAATGCATATATGTTTATTTGTGTGTACTTACATTAAGAGCCTCCTCCAAATCAGCATTAGCTAAACTTCGTAGCTCATACTTTCCTATTGAATTAAAATAATTACAAATGCATTATAAAATTTATTAAGTACCCTATTAATATACAATTAAGTAGCAAATATTTTAATTTCACTCACCATTGTGCAATGTTGACCAAAGTCTTCCGTTCTCTGCTCGCATTTTCACCGCTTATCTTTCTATAAAAACGACTGTTGCCATCAAATGTCCGATTGTAACTAAGCTATAAAGAAATTTTGATAGCTCTATCTGAGACCCGAAACCTGTTATACGACACTTCAACAGCATTATAGGCTTATCATTTTAGCCCTATGTTAGAAGCTGAGATCAGCTGCACATATTAAAAGGGGGTTTGCTGAAATTGTACGCAGCATACATACAAAGGTATGCGTAGATAAGGCAATAATTAGGAATAACAAATTTTTTGGTAAATATACTTGAATAAATTTAATGTACGCACATTTATCTAACTTATATATATATTATAAAGACAAGGAGTTTTCATAAAATGCTACAAACTCAAATTGGAAGTTTTGTTATCTAATTTATTATTTGTATATAATTTCTCAGACATATCCTTTTAAGCAGAAAGAGGAAGACGATGATAGATGTACGTTTTTTTTAAACATCCAAGACAATTCAATCATTTAAATTTTTTTTTTTTATATACATTTTATTTTCTATTTTAAACAACACGTTCATCTTATGCTACATTTTTTTAAATTAATAATAATTTTGATTTAATTCAAGCTCAACTTTAACCAGATATCAATTTGTTGAATCTCGATCAGCTGCTTCGCTAGTGCTGTTAACGTAAATTTTAATTATAACAGCTGCAGCAATTATAACATTTTACAGCACTGCATACCGATTTATAAAAATGATAACAAAGACTTACGCTGTTACTCATTTTGTTTTTATTGCTGCAATCAGCTGCTGAATTAACCAAATTGGCGAATTTACAAACGTAACCTCTGGCCACGCTGTTTTCTGGCTCTATTTTGGTGTTGTGTAAAATAAATACCAAGCGCGACGCCATGGTAACGCAGTGTTAAACAAATCCTTCAGTATACTTTCATATTGCGTGCATTATCTATCGCAATATGTTTCTTTTGGACAAAATTGTACCGTTTATCTTCAGTTATATCCGACCATTTATCAAGTGGTTTCTGCATGTGTTCACCCGCCTCTGTGAGCTCCAGCGCATATGCTATGGCGCCAGAGCTGGTGCGCCGAGATGCCACCAAATTGAACGCTCTCTCCAACAATCGAAGCAGCCGGAAATCAAGAATTTGTTAAGGGAAATGGACGAGGCAGGTCCCTATGTAACGGACCGAGAGTTGCTATACTTTGGTGAGCACAGAGTACATTGTATTCCCACCTTATAGATGCTAACAATGCCTTTTCCCTAACTAGCTACACATGCGGTTAATATTGTCGCCAGCGTAAAGCATATAAAAAGGAATGTGCATCCGGATTTTGGTAGGCTCTTTGGCAATTGTGTAACCACAATTTGGGGCTATAAACGTTTAATGCATCAAGTGGAAGAGCTGCGTGCCGAGCCGTATGACTCGGAGAATCTGGAGCACGAACAGAAGCTGTTGGAGCTCTGGCAACTGCTGATGCCCGAAACGAAGCTAACAGCTCGCATCTCCAAGCAGTGGCAAGAAATTGGCTTTCAGGGCGATGATCCCAAAACGGACTTTCGCGGCATGGGCATGTTGGGCCTCGAGAATCTTTTGTACTTTGCCCGTGCCTACAATGATGCCGCCAAGCATGTCCTGCTCCACTCAATGCATCCCACCCTGGGCTACACCTATGCCATTGTTGGCATCAATCTAACCGCCTTGGCCGTTAATCTTCTGCGTTCTGGTGCGGCCAAGACCCACTTCTACAATCAGGTGACGCAGCACAAGCAAAGCTTTAGCACGCTCGAGGACTTCCACAAGCTGTATTGCTATCTGTTCTTTGAGTTCGATCGCTTTTGGATGGACAGCTCACCGCGCAATATCATGGATTTCCGAGAAGTTTATCAGGCCTTCGAGATAACAAAACTTGAAGCGCTCCACAACGAGAATACCATTTTCAAAACGAACCTGGTCGTCGAGTCCGTCTAAATGCTCACATTGTTGTACTTAATGACAAATTTAATAGATAATATTTATGTATAAATGCAGCTTTTTATGCGTTTATTTGAGAGCTATATATTATATGTACTTTTAATATATATGTATATATATTTGTATGCAAGTATGTAAATCGTTAGCCGCAACTAATTTTAATTAAATGGAATGTCATGCATAATACTTAGAAATGAAGATCGAGATTCGAGATTCGAGATTGCACAATAGGGAACACAGAGTTCTATAAAAAATACATATTTAAATATCACGCAAAAGCAAAAACATAAAATTAAACAAAACAAAAAAATAACTAACACAGAAATTATAAAATACATAAGAGCAAAATTCCTAAATCGTTCGTATCGATGAAATCTTTTTGAGTATCCTATCAATTTGATGATATACCTAGTATATATAATATATCAATTAAATGAACGAGTCGAATCAAATTGGTGCGTCCAAAAGAGCATTCGCCCCGGTTGCAAGCTAGTTGGATATCGTATTATAATTAGCATATTGCGTTCCTCTCAGTTATTCACTCTAGCGATAAAACTTGACCTCGGCCTCAACGCAATCTTTGAGCAGTTCGTCCAGCTCCTCGCTGGCAAAATCCTGGATCGAAAAGTAATTATTCAATTCATCGACACAGGAACGCTCCAAACTACGTAAGTGTTCCAGCGCAGCTGGCTTACGATTGGCATGCAAGCTGTGCAACAGAGTCTGCTCCGTGTCGGCCTGCACCTGGGTCAAGGGAGAAATACGCGGCTTGGGCGCAAACACAAACGGTTTGAACACAGACTCGGCGGCATTGGGCGTGCCGGTGAACCAGTGGCACGAAATGGAACTGCCCTTGGCAGTCAGCACCGAGACGTTGGCCGCACGTGAACCAGCACCGCTCGCCAAGCGCAACGTCTCGAACATATCCTGCTGCGTGTAGCTGCCATCGCCAGCGGGCTTCAGTCCACACCAATCTGCCTCCGGTGCCTGCGCCTCGGCATCGTGAGCTGCCGCAAAGTTGGCGGTAGTGTCTAGGCCGTCACTTGACTTATCAATAGTTGTGGTTACGCTGAGCCCACCACTAGGCACACGTAGCCAGCTGGCCTGCAGCTTTTCGGCGGCCCACACTTTCCCGGCACTGCTCAATATCCAGGCAGCCGTAGGATCACACACAATAAAGTTCAGCTTGGCGTTGTCACTGCTGTACTTGGCTACCAACGATCCAATGCGGTCAATTGCCGATTCCGCATCTTTAGACTCGGCTAGTGTTATCCTGCATCAGTTATAAAATATATATTTTTATATATATAGGCGACAAACATGCATATATATAATATATATATAATTTTCCTACTTACCGCACTATATCCGTGCTCAGCAGACTGTCACTGTCTGTCGCCTCTTGTTCCCCATCAGTCCAGCTTAGGCTTATAGCCACGCCTCTTTCGTTGGCCCCAAAGTCGCCGCCCCAAAGTAAAGGCTTTGGTTTTTGCAATATAACACGTAGAGCATCGGTCACCGGCTCTAAAGCAGCACCACCATCAGTCTGACACATGTGGCAAGTGGCAAAGCATTGAAGATGAGTCATTTAAGCTTTCTTGTCTTTTTTTTTTTTTTTTTTGCTTACCTTCCCCTCCAGCACGTCGCTGACATCATAGTAGCAGATTTCGGATGCCACGCCTACCGCTGCAGCGTCCTCGCTATTGCGACCGAAAATTAGCGAGCCAGAGTCGGTGTTGGCTGGCAGCACAATGAAACAGTCAGCATTTGAGGACATTTTTTGATGTTTTAAATAAATTATATGCACAGACACAGACGGATTTGCAAAATTGATTTTTCGCAACAGCTGTTGCCCTTACAGTCTGTTGACGCCAATTGACCTAACAGAAGTCTGTTAATAAAACCAGGTTGAATGAAGTTGGCTGCGTGTGAATTCAGTGCTCTGCCAACCTATTTCAATGTAATTTACAATTGACAGCAATCGATTGCTTGAATTCATCGATTACTTTCTTGTTCTTACCAATACTGATCACGGTCGTAGTGGTCTAAAAAGTTGTAAAAGTAGAAAATCCAGTAAAATCGTAATAATTTTTATAATTCGCTGTTGCTTCGGGAAGCCGCAAAGTGTTATTAATGCATTTTTGATCAGAAAAAGTGTCGCACAGGCTGAAAACGTCGTCGAAGAATTGCATTTGTATACAGCAGTCTGTGTGCAGGTGTTGTCTCATTCGGGCGTATCTTCGAGTTGGGTTGTGGTGCGAGCGAAACAACAACAAACAAGTTACAAGGTAAATACTCGTGCATACTGTTGTTGTTGTTGTTACTGCTGTTGGTGGATGTTCAGCGCCTTTTTTGTGTGTTGATTATTTTACTTGCGTGCGTTGTAAGTCGTGGGCGGCCAAACCATCGCTGTGCGGCTTTAGCGGCTAAAAAAAAATTAATAAATCGGCGCTATCTTCCAATTTAAGCAAACAAAAGTGAAGAAAAAGCAATGAGTGTGAGTTTACAATTGGAATGCAAAGTGACAAGAAAAAGTGGCTGGTAAAGAAAATCAATATTCATATTGTGCAGCGCACTTCCAATAAGAAATTACAGTGAGTCTATGAAAATAGCAAACGCGAATCTAAAGAATTTCAACTTAAAGACTCCCAATCGGTGTCGGTGGGCCGCTGCCGCTGCCGCTCCCTAAACAGATATTTCTTCTCGGTGAAGTGTACGTGTGAGTGTGTGAGTGTGTGTATGAGTGTATGTGTGTGTGCGTGTGCCGCTTCGCGTTGCTTGACCACTTTGACCGCGCGCATTTTCATGTTTTTGGTATGAAACTAGTTTTCGTTGTTTTTTGTCGTTGTTGTTGTTGTTTTTGTTGATTTTTAACTTGGGTTAAATTTTCACCCTGCCAGTGAATGTGATGACGTTTTAAGGTGCCCACGTCGAGTTGATTTAAATGTAATCGCAGAAAATCAATAATTTCAAGCTTCGAGTATACACACATTTTTGTGGAAAACTGGTTGAAATTGAAGTGTGGCATGCTTTAAGTGTGAAAGCGGAGCACAAACCACCCTCGCTGTCTGCTCCAACTCCGATTCCAACTCCAACCAAAACCATCCCAGCCCTTTTCAAAGCATCTTGCTTCAAGTGATGAAAATATTTATATACATTTATGTATATATACAATATACATATAAAGTGCCGTTACATTCCTCCCCCAAAGGCGCCCCCTTATGCGGCATTTGGCTTATATATACATACATATGGATGCGTATATACATCTAATCTTTGTGTGTATCTGTTTGCTTGTTGTAGGCGTTCTCGTCGAGAGTGCATTGCTCTGCCGCTACCCCTGCTCCAACGTCGTATTGTAAACATTACAAAAGCTGCGTGCGGGGCGGCCTCATTTTAGTCGTGTGTGTGTGTGTGTGTGTGTGTGTGTGTGTGTATTTAGTTCTTTTATTTACACTTACACTGTTAATGTTGCTCTCGCAGTTGGCAACACGCGCATCACAGCCACTGCGTTTTCGGCAGTTGGCAACACGTTGACCCAATAACGGTACAACAAGACACCCGCATACATTGGCAAAAACGCACACACACACACATATATACATACATACATATATACATAAGAAACGTGAATGAAAGCCAGCATGGCATTCGACGCCTGTCGGTATTATGATTATGTTGCTTCGTTGCTGCAGCAACCATAAAATCTCTGCAGATGCGACCCACATATGCATGTGCATCATTTTCTTTTTCTTCTTTGTGCTAATTAAAAGCATTGTGGTGAAAAATCAATAATAATCTAATGAAACGGTTAATTGAAGCCTTTGTCTGTGTTGAATATCAATGTAATGAAATTACTTAGTTTTATTGTTGACGCTAACATTGCTTACCTCAAGAAAAAAAACAGCATTTCATTTTGTGGCCACCGACAGGTTCAATGAACCAACCAAACAGTGGAATGCCCATCCGTTCGAATGCCTGCCTGTGTATGAGTTTGTGTAAGTGAGTGTGAGTGTGCGTGTATTTTTGTGATCGCTGCACGTAACCGAAATTTGTTGGTATTTTTATGGGCTTCGATTATTGTGCCCATTAGGAGGTGATGTATGTAGATATGTTTATCGCCATATTTTGTGTGCCCTAAATCAAAACCAGATATAACAACAATCGCTGTTCAAACTGTGTTAGCGGCAACAAATCAAAAAAAAAAAATACCTTGACATTGAGAAAACTCTATACACGCATATGTGTGTGTGTGTATGTGAGGCGTGCGTATTATTGTGTTTAGCAAACAGACTTTTGCATGTGTGTGTGTGTAAATTGTGCACTTGTACTGTCCCACTCTAGCGCACAGAATGTTCATGCTAAGTATTATTTAATAAATAAACCGGCCCGGCCCGGCCTGCCTCTGATTGTTGTTATTGTTATTGTTTACGAAAGCGCCATTGACCTTGCAAACAGCACCTGCAATGCAAATGGCCAAATGCAAATATCGATAACGCATGCCAGCGATATATCGATTCAAGGACTTTGTTTATATGTCAACAGTAGAGCTTGCCTAACCGCAACTAACCTTAATGATTTAATGATTATGCACACATATATAAATTAATTTGTATTTTTCTCGTTTTAGCTAATACGCGGCTTGAGGTTAGTTGACTTGTCAATTAACCACAATTAATCATTCTCTGGTGAGCAACTGAAATAATTAGATATTCAAGTATTAGAATAGCCCTACATTAACTTTATTTTAGTATTTTAGTTTAAAGAGCTATTTACATATTTTAAATTTTGAATGACCTTCAAATTGTTTTTTTTTTCTTTTCACTATTTCATTTTAAGGAGAATGATTTTTGATCATTAATTTGAAAGAGATATTTTAAAGTAAATTATTTAAAAATAGTTTTTAATATTTTCGCTAGTGTAAAACAAGTCTAATGAAATTAAATTAGAGATATGAATGGAATTCCATTGAAGTCTTTTATATTATCTCTATTCGAATAATAAGTATTAAATTGTTTCTTGCTTATCTTTTGCAGTGGGTGTTTGTAAACAGGCGCGATTCCTTCATCACTAAATGCAAAACTGGAGTTGTTAGACTCCAGCAGCAACGACGACACCATTCACTCCACCAACGTGAATAGAAAATTAATCAAAATTAAGAAGTTTAAGCTGGACGATATGAAAGAAATGGTGGGCGGATGCTGCGTTTGTTCGGACGAGCGGGGGTGGCCGGAGAACCCGCTCGTCTACTGTGACGGCCAAAACTGCACCGTTGCCGTGCATCAAGCCTGCTATGGCATCGTTACCGTACCCACAGGTCCCTGGTATTGTCGTAAATGCGAATCACAGGAGCGCACCTCGCGTGTACGCTGCGAGATTTGCCCCTCGCGAGATGGTGCCCTCAAGAAGACTGACACCAGCGGCTGGGCGCACGTCGTGTGCGCCCTTTACATACCCGAGATTCGATTTGGCAATGTGACCACAATGGAGCCCATTATATTGACCCTGATACCGCAGGAACGCTACTCCAAGAGTGAGTCAATTTTGCTGTAGATGTTGCATTCTTTTACTAATTGATTTCTCTATTATTGACAGCCTGCTACATATGCCTGGAGATCGGGAAACCGAACCGTGCCAATGTCGGGGCCTGCATGCAGTGCAACAAGGCCAACTGCAAGCAACAGTTCCATGTGACCTGCGCCCAAAGCTTGGGCCTGCTCTGCGAGGAGGCTGGCAACTACTTAGATAATGTGAAATACTGCGGCTATTGCCAGCATCATTACAGCAAATTGGTGAGTCTATGCTTGAATCTCCTTTTTTATACGCTCATGCCTTTTTATATACACATCGCAGAAAAAGGGCGGAAACGTCAAAACCATACCACCCTACAAACCCGTACAACATGACACCTCCTCCGATTCGTGCTCGTCGCCTGAGAAGGAAATCGATTCGACCATGAACTCGGCATCCACATCGGCGACAAGCATTAAGATAACGAGCAGCACTTTAGCCGCCAGCTCTACAACTTTGTCGGGCGGCGGAAACAACGTTTCATCCTCATCAAAGCAGCGCAAATCGAATGCCTCCGGTAAATCATCGGTATCATCGGGCAGCAGCTCTGGAACAGCAACGGGGCTGCCAAATCCCACAAGCTCTTCGAGCTCAGCTGTGGTTACAAACACTTCAACTGCAGGCAGCTTTCTAGCCGGCAACAACAGTAGCAGCACAATCTCTACTAGCAATAATAATACCATGAGCAACTCCTTGACGACTTCTGTTAGTGGCAATGTTGCAGCCACACATGCCCCAATCCCAGGCAGTAGTAATGCCCTGAGCAGCACCAGCAGCAGCAATGTGACTGGAGCCGGCAGCAGCAGCAACACCAGCAATACAATAGGGCAAAGCAATTCGACCACTAAGTCATCAGCCACCAGCTCCAGCAGCAGCTATAAAGATAAGCATAGTAAAAGTTTAGGCAAGCAATCTGGCTCTGGTTCCAACAAGGATAAGGATAAGGATGGCGGTAGTAATTCATCGAACAATAGCTTTTCCCACTCATCAGCCTCTTCTTCATCCTCATCATCGTCGTCGTCGCGCGATAAATCCTCAAAGTCGTCAAAAAACAAAGAAAGCTCCAAAGAAGCCGCCATCGTTGCTGCCAGCAGCAGCAGCAATATTGCCACAAGCAGCAGCAACATGCCGAGTGCCAACAGCATTACGGGCAACAGCAGCTCCACTTCCACAGCTCATGTATCTAGTAGTGGCAATGGTGGCAGCAATCTAGCTGCTGCCTCGATCAATGAACATAGTAATCATGCCCAGAATCTTAGCACGTCGGCACTGACCACCTCGACGAGCAGCGTTTCAGGCAAACTGCAATTGTCGAGCAATTCGGGTGTCGGTTTCGGAGCCGAGCTGCATGCCGCAAGCAGTAGCAATAGTAGTACCGCCGTGAAGGATACGTCGTCATCCTTTGCCGGTAGCAGCAATGCGAGTAATTTGGATAGTTTGTCGGGCGCTGGTACGTCCACAAGCAGCACTCTCAATCCGCTTGGTCTCGCCTCCAACAGCACTAATCCAAACAGTGGCAGCAGCAGCAGCAGCAACAGTAAGGTAGCTCCATCAGTTGCAACTGCAACATCCACAACAACATCAAGCCACAACCAGACACCATCAGCTAGCAGCTCCACAGTATCCAAAAAGCGAAAGGTGGACGTTGCCAAAACAATTACCAGCATCAACTTGGAAGATCACAATAGGTATAAAAACTAACTAGAGAGTAAATCATTACAGAGTATTGCATATATTAATACTCTTCCTTTGCTACAGCTCGTTTCGGGATATTATTAAGGATGTACACGTAGCTCTGACGCCACTAACGGACTTCGAGAAGGAAATCGAGAAAAGCTCCAAGCGGGTGAGTCTGTTTTCTAGTTTTGTTTATTTCTGACTCTTTGCACGCAGGCCCTATAAATAGTTCGTTATACCACATCTCTTGAGTGTTTTCCGTACCGCACTCTTAAGAGTTCTCTCCTCTCTTGGCACATTCGCTCGTCTGGCTACAAAGTTGCCTTTTGAATAATAGTCTTCTAATCTCGTACACTTGTCTACAACTTGTCAAGTGTCTGCTACTCACTCACCCGACAGTCTATTCAAAAGGATGAACCAACTAGTCAACACACTTCTATAACCATTTCACTCGCTCCCACTTGGTGCGAGTGTCCGGCGCAGGCGCTTTGCCCACTTTCGTATCATATTTATAAGTAGAAATGCAATTATTAATGCATACACCTTTCTGAAAGAAGAAAAAATATTTATATAAATACATACGTATATGTAAAGCGTCAAGCACAAGGTGCGCAACTCAATGTATGTGGAAAGTATGTGTGCTTACCTGAAAGAAATGTTCGAGAAATTCGTGTTTTTCAATAATACCCCTTTATATGTGTATAAAAACTGATAGGGAGTATTATTATTTGATTATAAAATATCTGGGGACATGGCCATATTTACCAGATAGTGCTAGGAATATTTATGTCATACTAAATATAAACTCGTCTGATTTTAAGAACATTTTCAAATTATCCTAGCTTATATAAACCTAGCTTATATAAACCTAATTAATTATATCATAAAGGTTCTACAATTCCAATCGTATTAATGTACTTTTGATATACATATATAATTGATATAAGATAAATATTTCCAAGCTATTTTGTATTCGGTGTACCGAATGTAATTCCCTTGTAATTCATGTTTGTTATTATATGAAAATAATATATGAATATTTTCTATATGTAAGTACCTCATACAGTAGAAATCTAAATATATAAAAATGTGCTTAAATATTTATATTTATTATATTTGCTTACACTTGGACAAATGTAAACTGATTTCATTTTTAAAATCATAAACTTATTTGATAACTTATTGTAATATGTTAAGTTGATCCTTTGCTACTGTTAAAACACTCATTAAGTTACACGATTGAGGGATAGTCTGTTAAGAGTGAGTGGGCTACGCAATGAGTAGTTTCATTACGTATAATGTTAACTAACATTTCTGTTAAGCTTTCAGTTATTGCTTTATTATCCTATTTGAATTTTGGCGGACTGTTCTCTTATACTAAGATTTTCTTTGGAATAACCTACTACTCGTATGTTAATTCTCACTTCTATTAAGTGAACTATGTTTATAAATTTCTACTACAAACTCTTTAGCTACGCAGCTAAATTCAAATTTAAGAAGTACCTGTAGTGTCTATACTTTAAGCATTAGTAAAAATATGAACTATATTCAATGGATTTATTTCTCTTCTCTAATATAACAGGGTATTTGCTCATCTATAATTGAGTAATGCAACTTGTTTAAACTTTCTTCAGTTAGATGCTTTATTTTTGTTGGTGGCCTCTTCTCTTCCATCAATATTCACATAGATGAATTTGCAATTTTCTACTTTTCGATGTGATTGATGTGCATTGACGTGGACCATGTCCCATTAATTTCTTTTTAATATGAAAAATGTGTATGCCGAAATGATGCACTTTTAATTTTAATGAAATGCAAATGTTCAGGCTAAATTATGTGTAGTATTAACAAAGAACAATATGTAAGGCAGATGACTAATAAATACCAAACATCTTACGCTCGATTGTCCAGTTATAATACTTGATGTAAGCTAGAGAAATAGTCATTTAGTAAAGAATAATATTATTGCAGGGTATACAATGACACATTCCTTGCCTTGCAAACAAGTAAATAACTCCTGGAAAAGTCGGCAAAAATTTGTTATTCATTCAGTTATTTGTTGTTTTTGATCAGATTTACGGCAATGATCGCATTGAATATGTCTTATACTATACAACATTTTGATTTGTTGTTCGTCTCGTTGTTGTTGCTGTTGCTGCTGGTATCGTTGTTGTTTGCCGTCTATATAGTCATCCCTATCATTTGGCTAAGACGACAAGCATAGCGCTGTCGCTATCCGTTGTGCCGTGTGCAGACAGATATATTCTCAGAGTCCACATAGCGCCAGGGTAGCGGCCCCCAACAAAAAGTTGACAATTTTCTAGCCCGCTCAGTCGAAAATCGTTGCTAATCGAAGCCAAAAGGCTCTAACTACACATTAAGAAAAAAATACGTTTTTTTGCGAATTTTTATTATAACGAACGAAAAGTAAATATACACATATAAATATATATATATATATATATCTATATGTATATTTATACGAGAGTTTCTGCAATTCATTTTCATACAGATAAAATTCGTGAACAAATATCGGTAAAAAGCTGCCACAGAGAAATAAAATCAAGAACTGCATATGATGAAGTTTAATTATAGAAAATTTGGCACACATTTTGACACCACACACAAAAAAAAAAGAAAAAAGAGAAGAAAAAGAGATATTTACGAGGAAAAGCAAAGGAAAATAACGTCAAAGAAAAATGTAGCTGACTCCATTGGGGAAATGTAACGAAAAAAAAATACATTTCCCACGAACTCGTATTTATAGATCTGTTTTTTAGTGAAATAGCTTTTGGCCTAGAGTGCACAGATGTTCTCACTGTTCTGGCCTAACTCTATATAGTGAAAATTGATTGTGCAAAATGTTGCAGCTATTTATCCCTGTGAACATTTTAAAGATCAGACAACACAACAGCCACTTGACCTTTATGGATTAGACCCTGAACAGAGAGTGTAAACAATTTATTATTGAACAATTCGTCTTTGCATTGAATTAGCTAATCATGATAATGCATTTTACCCGATTCAAATTCGCACAAGCGTACGAAGAATTTTCGCACAACATTTTCGCCCTGTTACCGCATACAAAAAATACAAAAAAAAAAAAGAAAGAGAATCGAACGAATGATGTGAAATGAAAAACTTTTCAAACTCGTGTGTGTTGAGAGTGTGTGTGTGATGTGTGTAGAACAAGTTGAAAACCCACAGACGCCGCTGCCTTGGCTGCTATTGAGATACAAACATATACACACACACAAACACACACACACACACATGGCAGAGCTACGCACACATTCATATTTCCATCCCACTCTCTGGCGAGATATTAGATGAAAATTGTTCCGCATCTAAAGTTTCTCATATGAAACCAAAAAAGAAAAGCACAAATTTTTTGAATAAAACTGAAACATGGGAATTCTCAGCGCCGTGTGCCGTGTGCACTCACAATTCTATAGATTAGTTTGCGTTGAGCAATCTTCCAGTTCAGTTCTCAGTTCTTTCGTGTGTGGTGTTTGTGTCGATCGATGTAGGTGCTGTTCCTCCCCATACTCAAATATATATATATATATACATTATCTATATATGCATATATATATTGTAGCGTGCTTTTAACCGATATCTTTTCAGCAGTTAACAAATGTAAACAGCTTCATTTCATATCAACCATATCTAATACAACTGCATGCATACATTTGCCACCCACTGTACAATCAAGACAGGAACAAAAACTATTGGGATAGTGAGTCAGAGTGGGTTTGTCATCGTGTTCAGTATTCATATTCACCTGTGTTATTTTTAAAGAAAAAATTCTCTCTCAGCTACAGATACACATTCTATAGCTCAACAATTTTGTTTGCTGGCAACAAATACATGATTTTATTTTGAAGAAATTTCAAACGTTTTCCATTTGCTGTTCATAAATTTTGTATATACTATATATGTGCGCGTGTTTTTATTACGTAGGTGGGCTTGCTGCTTGCTGATCGTTGGGTAATTTTCTTCTTCAAAATAAAATCATTGGCATAGGAGACAATGGACGTGTCCAATTGTGATTTATGACAGTTGACAATAGAGAAGATAATCTGCTTAAAATTGAAAAAGTTAGGATCTGACGCACGTTTGGTAGGACCTGCAAATATTATTATTACTCTTTATTTTAGTACATGCATTAGGACTATGAAGAATTATAGCTATGATTTTATTCAGACCTTATTTGTTAAATTGACATTTAGTTCATTTTAGTACTTGTAATAAGAACTACATGAATTAGAACTTTGAAATGACGCACAGTTTGATAGAGCTTAAAGAGTTTAAAAAACTTACAACTGCCGATTTGATAGAATGTTTATACATCTTACCAATCATGGATTAGAGAAAATACACAAAATTAATGCCTTAGATTAGATTTAGATTAAATTAATATTACAGAACATATTTTAGTAAATGTACTAAAATACAATATTTAATAAAAACTTAAAGTACACCTTAATGAATTAATAATATTTCGAACATTTGTTAGTCTTAAAACATGTACTAAAATATATATAAATGACTTTAGAACAGCTTAAATGGACCAAGACATTCTAACATAAATACAATGGAAACACAAAAACATACTCACTTTATTGTTCAGTACATGTACTAAAATATTAATGAAAGCCAAAATTAAAAACACAACAGACTAATTTCGTACATGTACTAAAAATATGTGTTCAACAACTTTGGCTAGAGTTTATGCACATGCTACTTTTCATCTCATGCAGCATTGACATCATCAACGACATCGTCTTTATCAACACCACTAAAACCACCAAAAACCACTACTACAACAACAACCTCCACCATTGCCACAGCTTTGCTTCAATTTGCTTTCCAACGCTGCAACAATCGAGACGATGCAGGCACTGTATGTTGTATCTTTTGCTCACTTTCAGATAATAAGCATATAATATACATAGATACAATTAATCGTACCCCAAGTCGTGGTTAGAGCTCAATTCGATTGCAATCAGAAAAGGAAAATCCATATACCTCAACTCCGAATACAGCAAAGCCAAAAGAATACAAATACAGTCGCAGAATGCCCCTACAACCGATCGAGTCCCCCAAATGCCCGCGTTGCGGCAAGAGCGTCTACGCCGCTGAGGAGCGCCTGGCTGGCGGTTATGTATTCCACAAGAATTGCTTCAAATGCTCCATGTGCAACAAATCGTTGGACTCGACCAATTGCTCAGAGCACGATCGGGAACTGTACTGCAAGGTGTGCCACGGACGCAAATATGGACCGAAGGGCTACGGCTTTGGCACCGGCGCCGGCACACTCTCCATGGACAATGGCTCACAGTTCCAGAACGGCGAAGTGGTGAGGAATGGCGCCCGTCTTGAGCCACGCGCCATTGCCCGGGCGCCAGAGGGCGAGGGCTGTCCCAGGTGCGGCGGCTATGTCTATGCCGCCGAACAGATGCTGGCCCGTGGACGCGCCTGGCACAAGGAGTGCTTTAAGTGCGGCACCTGCAAGAAGGGCCTCGACTCGATCCTGTGCTGCGAGGCGCCCGACAAGAACATCTACTGCAAGGGCTGCTATGCTAAGCAGTTCGGACCCAAGGGCTATGGCTATGGCCAGGGCGGCGGCGCTCTCCAGTCCGATTGCTATGCCACCGACGATGGTGCACCATCTATGCGTGCCGCTATTGAGGTGGACAGGATTAAGGCACGTCCCGGCGAGGGTTGTCCGCGTTGCGGTGGCGCCGTCTTTGCCGCCGAGCAGAAGCTGTCGAAGGGCCGTGAGTGGCACAAGAAGTGCTACAATTGCAAAGACTGCCACAAGACTCTGGACTCGATCAATGCCAGCGATGGTCCCGATGGCGATGTCTATTGCAGGACCTGCTATGGCAAGAAGTGGGGTCCACATGGCTATGGCTTTGCCTGCGGCTCTGGTTTCCTGCAGACGGATGGCTTGACCGAAGATCAGATTAGCTCCAGTCGCCCGTTCATCAATCCGGACACCACCTCGATCAAGGCGCCCGAAGGCGAGGGCTGCCCACGTTGCGGCGGCGCCGTCTTTGCCGCCGAGCAGCAGCTGTCCAAGGGCAAGATGTGGCACAGAAAGTGCTATAGCTGCACCGACTGCCATCGTCCACTGGACTCGGTGCTGGCCTGCGATGGCCCCGATGGCGACATTTACTGCAAGGCCTGCTACGGCAAGCGCTATGGCCCCAAGGGCTTTGGTTACGGTCATGCCCCCACCCTGGTCTCCACCAGCGGCGAGTCGACCATCCAGTTTCCCGATGGCGGTCCGCTGAATGGCCAGAAGACATCCGGCGGTTGTCCCCGTTGCGGCTTTGCCGTCTTTGCCGCCGAACAGATGATCAGCAAGAGTCGCATTTGGCACAAACGCTGCTTCTACTGCTCCGATTGCCGCAAGTC
This sequence comes from Drosophila hamatofila, assembly GCA_035045345.1. Lineage (NCBI taxonomy): Eukaryota > Metazoa > Arthropoda > Insecta > Diptera > Drosophilidae > Drosophila > Drosophila hamatofila. Next base: position 13,587,803 of record JAWNPA010000020.1, read on the forward strand.
CCTGGACTCCACGAACCTCAATGACGGACCCGATGGCGACATCTACTGCCGCTCCTGCTACAGCCGCAATTTCGGACCCAAGGGCGTGGGCTATGGCCTCGGCGCGGGCGCTTTGACAACGTTCTAAATGCCTTTCAAAATACCCCTAACTATACCCAATAATCCAATATTATCCAGCAACAATCGTTCCGATTTAACATATTTGTTTTTATCCATCCCAAGAAAAGAAAAAGATGTAAAACTCTTAATTTAACTCCATCCGCAATATTAGCTAACTTAGTCTTCGGTTTCCAACGATTTTTTGATTGAACGAAATGCAGAAACTGCTAACGTTTTTGTCTTAGGTTATGTGAGAAATAAGCTTTATGGAACAACAAAAACAGAAGAAGAAAAAAAAAGAACAAAAACAAATGAATAATTTCACACAAAAAAAAGAATAAAAGAAAATTTAAAAAACCAAAAAAAAAATTGAAGTTGAAAACTTACGAAAGAAATACTTAAAAGAAATAATACGAAATTAACTATCGAACGCCAACTAACGAATCAAACAGCGACAATGGCACAGGCAAAACCATAATACAACAACAAATCATAAATTTTGAAAACATTTATTATTATAATAGAAATAGAAATGAAATGCAGGCTAACAGAGCGCTACAGTTGCAGCTAACAGTTCTAACAGGCAACTGTACCGCAGTGAGACTAACAGAGATAGAAGTGTGGAAGGAAAGAGAGAGCTGCAGTCGCTTTTTTATTATTATTATTATTATCTATTTCGAATATGCTCCAATATAAAAGCAGAGATATACTATAGAGCTATTGCTCCTATGTTAATAATTATGATAAATGATAAAGAAAATGATGATGATGATGATGATGATATATTTATGTATATTTAGCTTATTTAGTTTATATGTTATAAGTACTTTCGAAATCTTGATGATATTTTTTTTCCAATTATTCGGTTTCATTTTTTTCTAATTCTAATTCTAATCCATGAGCAATGTTTGGACTCGCTCTATATACAATACGCACACACAGCACACATTATAACATCCAATAATATATGCCCCAGTGGGTTCCATGGAAACAAATCGAATGTTTTATTTTTTTTGGAATTTCTTTTGCTTTCGAACTTTGCACTTAATTTGATTATAGTTATTATTATTTTTTGAATTAATTGGCTATGTCGGCATACCTGTGTAATTAAGTTTTAGTGGGTGTTTGTTTTCTAGTTCTGTGAGAGATTGAGCCATACAATATGGTCTATATTTAGCAGCCGACCGATCGACCGACTTCGTGTACAAAATAATTGCTCAACATTCTCTGACTATACTTAAGTTTCGACGTCGGCAGATATATATATGTATTATATATATATATATATATATCTTTATATATACATATATATATTATTTGTATACTCACAGCTCTCGTTTGGGTTGCTCAAGCATGTTCCATAACCGTATTCGAAACGATTTTCTAAATATAAATATGATGCTAATATGCTGCATATCAAGAGACATCGAGAAAGAGAGAGAGAGAAACTTTTTGACTGTTGAGTGTAAAAGCTTCCTCTTGAATTTTCAGCTTTTCACTCAAGAGATCTGCTTGGATGCTACGACGGTATTTTTTGCCACGTGCGCTAGATTTTCAAAAAATTCACTCTTAGCTAAGCTCTTGAGCTATTCCAATTCCTTAATGTTCTTTGGTCAAAGTATTGAAATATTGGAATTTCTTGTCATCTTACATTTTTGAAAACTGAAAAGAAAAATAAAACGCTTTGAACTAATAACATAGCGACGTTTGAGCGTCATCAACTAAAAATTTTTCAAAAATTATTTACAAATCTTTCAGATCTTCTTCTATACTATATGAAATGTCTTATATACCTTATGGATTAAATGCAGTATGTTTGCGATTTTGGATTAAAGTTTATATAAAAACAAAAGATACTGATCAAAACATCGATTTTTTAAGTCATTTACATTTTTGTAAGAATGTTTAAAACTTTTTAAATGAAAAAGGAATGAATTCGGCTAATAACCTATAAATAAAACAGAACTTTTATAGCATATAAATAATAATTAGCCGAATTGTGGCGTATATGGAGTCAGTTGCCTTGATCACAAGGTTTTTCAAATCTACCTGAATGTGCTTATATGTTACATATACATTATCTATGTTTGGTAATTATTATACCCTGTAGCCATATTAAAAGGATATAATAGTTATGTACAAATTTATGTAACAGCCAAAATACTACTTTCAAAGGGATATATTTATATCAATCGATTAGATTGATATAAGTGAATTAAGATACCTGGATCGCTCGAAATAGCTATATCTAATGACTAAAGGACTATTTATAAACTGCATTTGTGGTTGAAAACTTTTTTATAATTCCCGAGTTTTCTTTGTTTGATCAAGGCAATTTCTACATCGTTTAAGGTTATTTTGAGGGTAAAGGACTTTACTCTAGCATGTTTATACTTTATGCAAATCAGAATTTACTCTTAGCTTGTTGAAATTTTTACTAGTAGTCTTTCAGAAATAACTATGTATAGCTTACTTTTTTGAACCTCTTTTAAAAATTCCTTTAGAGATATCTATAAACTTCTCCTATTTTTAATGATTAGAATCTATATAAAATCTTTATTCAAACTTACAATCATCGTGATGGGATTCTGTCACTATCGATGCGATTACTATCTATAAGCAAGAGATTAATTCTTAATCAAACTAGAATTTTAGTAAACACCTTTTTATACCTTAAGTATATATTTTAAAATTCTGTATCTAATTGAAACTCTGCTAGCATATCTGCTAGTCGAGCATCTTTGCTGATGCTCTTCGCAATATTTGAAATGACGTTGACCACGAAAAAAAAACATAAAATAGTTGACGTTGCTATGCCAGCAGGCAGCACACATTCATTTGATGCCATATTTATAAGAGACATATATTATACATATATAATATTTGTGTTTAAATAATGTTTTCAATAGCAAAAAGAAATGAAATAAATTGTCTGAGGTCGTTTGCAGTCGCCAGGTGTGTTGCTCGATATGCTCGGTACGCTCGTTGTTGTTTGGTATTCGTTCGATACGTAGCTATGCTATATTTTTAGATCCATCCACCTAGTCAGCATCTATTTTCGAGTGATTCAATTTTCAAATTTTTGCACATATGACACATGCGAAACAGCTCTTAACATATTCTGATTGATAAACAACGCGGATGACTATGCCGATGGGCTATAAATATAGTTCATCAGTATATACGTATATATGTATATATACATATATATCCAAATTTCCCTTTTGGCTTTAATTAATCTTTAATATCTTGTGATCTGTGGCGCGAACGGATTTATGCGTTGTTGAAATATGTATATATACTTTGTATACTTAGGAGAGATTTTGATTATGAAATATAAATAAATTATGTTAAGTAACACATCTGAGCAGGTAAGCAAATTGAATGACTGAGTGACTCTGGAGAACTCATCCGTAATTTGATTGATATAATCTGATATATCCTAGACACATTTATTACTTTGATTAACTTCAACTTTTATCGCTTACTTTTACGTGACTTCATTGCATTTAATGGCCACAAATATCGATTTGACATTACCAAACTTCCGGTAGAATGGGGAAAATACATATTTGGGGCTGTTTTTCAAGTTGGTCACACTTGGGCTAACAAATTACTAGTTATAAAATTGAGATTGCAATTTATTTTGAACAAGCGAGCTAACAATCAAGAACTAGCTGCAATTTAACGAACTCCAAAGAACGAACCCTAAAGAACGAAGATTTAATACCCTTGTTTCTATAATAAAATCATTTGAAATAGGAGTGTGTTTATCTAGAAGAAGAATAAATAAGTAAAAGTTTATTTTAGAAGAAACTTTATTTGCCGTATATCATTCCAATATAATATACATAATACATACCATTGTCTCGAACAAGAAAATATTTTCTTTAATGCACAACAGACCTCTCCCATATCAACACTATAATACCCGCTGCTGTAAGTGTATTAGAAAATATAATAATCATAAACGGAAGGACCTCATGCTGTGTTATTTGCAGTTCTGTGGTGGTGGTGGTAGTGGTGGTGATGTCGCCGTCGTCGTCTGTGCCCAACGGGTGGTGGGTGATAAGTTATAAATTTGTCACCCGTAACTGTATTCAATTATAAGTGCTTGTCAAAATTGATATTCGACTATTGCTCACACACAGTCGTCACGCACTCTTATACTAGAGTTATAAGAGAGAAAGATACAATGATTTTATGCTTCCACGCTACCTACAGAGTCTTATAAAACTATCAGTTTCTCTCTCTTAGAAGTCATAAATATAAAACAGTGGCAAAAATTTTTCCGAAAGTAATTAAATATTGTTTTTTTTTTTTACTCCACCCCCAGCTGAGTAACGGCAGACCTTCAGTCGGATTTACCCGGCAGCAAAATCAACACCTTTTTTGGCAGTGGGTGCGTAATGCCGTCGGTCGGTCGGGCGTCCTTCCTGCATTTGTCTAATTCAGAGGCACGGCACGTGTGCGCTGTGTGTGTTTTATTATCGTACATATTACTTTTATAACATTAAACATTACTCGATTGGCATCTAGACTTTTTCATAGTTGAGCTTAAAAGTAAAAAAAGGCAAAAACTTTTGTGAAGCACAGGAAACGTTAACATGCACATTAATAGCTGTTAATGCCCGTTTCATCTAATTAGGTGTTCTCTCTGTTAACTGACTGTTATTTAATTAACAGTTCTTTGACAGTAGCTCTGCTCAGTGTTATTGCAAACTGTTCCCACCCACCGGCAATGTGTACTTTGTGTGTGTGTGCCCATTGCAAATATTTATTTGACTGTTGACATTTTTAATAAAAAATTGATCTTTGAAATATATTTGCCTAACCATGGGCACTTTATGCATTTTTGTTGATCGAAGTATAAGTCATTCGAAATGAGTTGTTTTAGTGCCGCGTGCAGAGAGCTGAAACGTGGCCTGTTTAAATATTTGCACGCATTTTGCCCTGTTTACTCCTGTTGGATGTGTGCCTGTTGCCCTTTTTTGTTGTTATTGCAGTTGAATGACCTAAGCGGAGCAGACATAAAACCCTAATATGAGCGGCACCAACATCACCATCAGCATCAGCATCAAGCACCTGCCTCGCTTGACTTGGTCTGCTTTGGGAACTGTCTGATGCATATGCATTAATTCATATTATATGGTTTAAATTGTCGGGTCTGTTAATTAAGCATGTCATATTGCTGTCGGCCGCTTCACAACTAAATTTCTTTGTCGCCCCAGCAACAAAAACAAAAACAGCGACAACGACAACAGTTGAATATTAATATTAATTTTTTAACTTTGTACGTTTCTGACAATCCGGCGCCATTATTGTGCTCTTTGCCACCTTCTTTGATTTGATGACAGGCAATAGAGCTAGTGAGCGGGGAGTGCGGGAAAGGGATAGGGCAAGGGAAAGGAGTACGAACCCACCGTTGACTATGCAACGGCAATGTTTGTGAGCCGTTCCCATTTTCCAGTCGCTTTGCGTTGTTTGTTTTGTAAAACAGGCACGCTCAGTCGAGCTACAGCTCCCCGGATTGCTCTTCGTCGCCAGGTAAATGCCACTTAACATTTTTTCTTTTTTCCCTTACGTTTCTTGTCTACCCCATGCTTTTTCGGGCTTTGTATTTCCATTTATTTGCATCACAAATTGTGCTACCTCTCGCTCTTTCCACTGACTCCAGCTGCAAATAATCTTCTTCTTCTTTTATTTATTGCCAATTGCAAGAGTCTGTCTGGTGGTCGCAGGTTTGTGGGTCTCGGACTGCCAGCACCACCTCGTTCTCCTGTAAACATCGTCTTACAATTCAATTATTTTTCATTTTCCTGTTTTTGTCTTCTTCAATCGTTCACGGCGCTGTCTGGCTCAGGCAACAGCAGCAGCAGTAAAGGCAGCAGCAACAACAACAGAATTAACCTGCATGCAGCACCCGCCCCCGTTGACAGCATTGCATAAAGCACACGAAAAACATACGCAGATGCGAGAGCGAGAGCGAACGAAAGAGAACGTGCAGCCGATACAATCATTGTTGTTGCTGCTCGTGTTTGTTAGTATGTTGCAATGAGCTCTCTCTGCTCTCTGTAGCTATCTCTTGACTATTTGCGCTCACGCGCATCTAAAACTGTTCCCAAAAGTTGTGAATGGCTGGGAACAGTTCATCAGATAAAATATTTATAAATATTAAGCACAATTAAACGAGCAAATAATTTCAGAGCTTTTTCTATTACTTGTTATCATCTCTTTTCTCATTTTGTTTTGCTAAGCTTTTCGTGATTTTCGCTTCCTGGTTATTTTGAAGCTGGCTGCCTGCACGTTGATAACATTGTCGTCACTGTTGTTGTTGCCGTCTTTATTACAACATCAACAACATTACGACATTCGCTGTGTGTTAGAGTTTGCATTTGTGTTGATGTGTGCATTTGTATACATATGTGTGTGTGTGTGTGTGTGTTGAGCGCCTCTGAAAGATTCACTTTTAAGCGTTCTGCTGCTTCGTGTGCCACTGCCCAATCAACATTTTCTCCAACAACCTGATTGCAGTTCAAACAAAACTTCGTTTATTTACATATGTATGTATGTATTTGAAGGACATGTAGATCTGTATTTAGAACTTATAAAGCATAATATACATTTTTAGTATTACCTATAATATGACCATTTTTAAATGTTCATAAGCAAAAGTTTACATGATTGGGAATTTTAAGTTAAAACATTGAATCGCTTCATTCACGATAGATGACTTTAAAATTCTTCAGAATTAATTCTGTAGGCAACACGATTATAATTAACAATTAAGCCATTGCATCACTAAGTCTTATCGCTGTGCTCTTCACGTTGCTCATTGGGTGACGTTTTTCCAGTTAACTTTTGCTTGCTCTCTGATTTGTATGTAGTATGTTTGTGTGTTTATTTTTATGCTGTCGCAGAGTTCGAGTTCTTATGCGCTTCATTTTGTTTTTGTACACGTCGTTGTTGCTTGTATTGGTGTTGGTGTGTGTCTGGTCTACGTGCAGACATAACATGCAATATATACATACATACATACGTCAATAATCCCTCACTGAAAACCGGCTGCAGATAACAACAACAACAACTGGGAACGGCGCTTTCCTCTCTCACATAATGCTCGCGAACCCAGGAGGAAACTAGGCGATGAACTGCACAGCCCTTTTTCACTTACCAAGTTATTGATAATGAAGACATAAATATAGTAATATAGATAAGATTATAATATTTGAAATGTACACATTTATAGATACAGGTAAGCAAGGCAGGCGAGTTACGACTGTCACTAAATGAAAAAATATATATGACCATTTAAAAAACTATTATATATAAAGATAAAAAAAAATATTAAAAAAATCGGCATATAAATAAATTTAAAACATTCTCAAAACTATAAAAACAACTGTAGGAAAGAATAACATTATAGTAATCACAAGTATATGTGCACACAGCATTCAAAAACGAACACCACCGCTGAGTACAGAAAAAGGTACAAGTATTCAGAGGTAGTTTTCCCACTGGGTCTTGTTTGCGTGTGCTACTGCAGCAACAAAAACCGTCGACGGAGAGCAGAGTTTAGTATAACTCCGCACGGCCAGCAATCCACAACGCTGTCGCGGCCGCCGCTTGTTCTGGTTTTCGTCTTTTAAGTTGTCGTTTTTTGTGTATGCATAAGAAGTGCATGTGTATTCGTTTTTGTGCATTGTTGCAATCCAGGCATTTGTAATTGTTCGTTTTTGTCGAAATTGGTTAATGTGTTTAGTGCAAGCACTGCAAATAACATCAATAAAACCCGCGTAAGCTGTGCTCCATTTTATGGCCTTAAGTGTCAGCAGTCAAAAGTTGTTTTTCATGTATGAAAACTGTTCAAATATTATCCGTTCACGTGGCCAGCCAAGCACATGTTTTAAGCGCTGTCAGAAAAAAAAGCTAATTTCCAACTAAAAGAAATTCAATTTGTATGTTTTGTGCGGAGCTAAAAGAAGAAAATAAAACGATTCAAACAGTCGAATGTGTTGTGTATGTGTGTGCTGTGCACGAGCGAGCGAGAGGGAGAGAGAGAGCGCAGCGCGTCTTTTACACTAACAGAGAGAAGGAAAGAGGGAGAGCCAGCCAGCCCAGTCGCCGCCACGCAAGTTATTCACCCCAACAACAACAACAGCAACAACAACGGCTACGCACACTTTGCCAGTTGGTTCTCACGTATGCGCGCCGTGATTTAGGTGTGTGCGTGTGAATGTGATTTGAAAATAAAGAAGAATAAAAATAACAGGCCCAAAAAGCATTCAAAATAATAATATTGAAAACGAATCAACAACAATTGAAACAACAATAAGAGAGAGCATAGTGAGAGAGAGAGAGATAAAGAGCGAGTGAGTGAGTGCGAGAGCCGAAAGCAAGACTGAGATTGACACTAAGACTATGCCTGCCATCCGGCTAATCACAGTGGGCACAAAACAAAATTGACGCTAAAAGAACAGTCAAAGCACATAGAACGTGAACTTGGCTTGCAGCCAAACTACAAATAATACTAACTAAAAAGAAGCAGAATAACAAAAAAGAAGCCCAAACTGTGATCTCTCCAAAGAGAAACACACACACACTCACACATAGGCAGACAGAATACAAAATGATGATGATGGACACACTGGACGTCCAGCCCATGGATGTGGCGCCCGCTGTGGCCGTGGCAGCAACAACAGTTAGCAGCACGCTAGACTTTACGGCCACCATGGTGAATATGGCCGCTACGGCGGAGAGCAATAACAACAATCATATCGAGATGGCCGATTACAAGGAGCACCGCAAGAACAAGAAAAAGAAGCGCGAAAAGCGTGAAAAGGACAAGGAGCACCGTCACAAGCATCGCGAACATCGTGAGCATCGCCGTCATCGGGAACGGGACAGAGATCGTGAATCCTCTCATCACCAGCAGCAGCAAAGTTCTCATCACAACAACAGCCAGCACTCGACATCCGCCTCCTCATCGCCCTCGTCCGCCTCGACAACGCCATCGGCTACCATCGAATATGTTGGCGGCTCTGCCTCAGCGTCGCCCTCCTATTTGGGGGCCAGCAGCGGCAGCGGTGGCGGCGTCGGCGGCGGAGGCATCATCAGTGCAGCAGCTGTCGGAGTTGGCGCTGCTGCTACCACATACCCGCACAATTTAAAAATACGTTTCCTGCTCTCCGGGGTAAGAAGCCACACCTAAATTCTAACCATTCCATGTCTAGTTTATGCCACAAATCGGCGCCCTTGTCGCCAAGTTGCAACTGCAACTGCAACTCGCTTTTAAGTGTCGATTCTATTTTGGGAACTTGTTCGCCTTAGCCAAGATGTGTCATCTGACAGCTGTTGGAAATCTTAACACAAGGCCGACAATTGTTTAATGGACTCTGTTGAAGCAAAAGCTAATCTAAGTTGATTAGATAACTTCTATCTTTAATGCTAACTTCCTGCAGAGGGGCGCTATTCAACCAGAATGTGAAACTTTAAGAAAAACGATATATTTATTCAATTCATTGTTCAAATCAGGATAAAAATATTTTCCATTCAATCTGAATAGATCCTAAGAAAGGAAAGCCTATTGAAAATTCATCAATCACCAATACAAATATTGAATTCGGAAAAACTTTAATGTTTTTTTATTTATTTCTTGAACTAGCATCGCTATTTAATTGAGAAAAAAGTTAAAAGGCTTCAAGGGCTTTTATTTATTACTTAAACTAGATATTACTCCATTTTTATACTCTTATTATATATATTTCATAAATCTAAAAATGAAGTAGGATCTACAAAATTCAAAGACGGAAAATGATTTCCATTCAAATTGAAAAGATCCAAGACATAGGCAGGGAATACCCATTAAAAGCTCATGAATATTTAAATCAGTAATTTGATTCGAGTAAAATAGTTTGTATTTGAAAAGCATTTAGACCCGCTGAAAGCTGATATCCCTGAACAAATATATCCCCTGTGTAAGGAGGACAATTTGGAGTCCTTGCAAAGGACAATTTGCATAAGATATGCGGGTCGTTTGAACCAATTTAAAAGTATGTACAATTTACAATTCGAACGACAAACTCTTTGGCACCTCATCAATAATTGAATACGCATTTATTTCGATTGGTGCAGCTGCAGCCTGAGAGCGCTCGCACCTGCCACCACCTGGCCAAGTGCCACAAAGCAAAAGAAGAAGGCGGTGCAGGCGGCGCACTTGCAATTATAATGAGGAAGGCCTCCAGTTGGCCAGAGCTGCATCTAGTGCAGGCCACCGATTATTGATTAGTTTAGTGTGGCATGTGGCATGTGGCATTAAGTGCTGCACACAGGCAGAGGCGACGGGGAGGGGCAACAGCTCAAGCTAGCGGCACAGACAGCTGTTCGCCTTATCCCTTTTTGTTTGGCGCGCTCAAGGATAATGCCCGGCTGTATCCTGTGTCTTTGCAGGCTCTCAGCATAGTTTACGACAGCTGCCTTCTGGACTCTCTCTATGTATGTGTGTGTGGACGTATATGTAACTGTGTGTATGTGTGTGTGTATTTTACTACCCCGAGTTTTCTGTTTTTGTTGCGGCTGTTGCTTCCTGGCAGCTGATTGATCCTTGCTTCGATCTTATTACAGCTGCCAGTTATGTATTCCGTCTACTTCTTTTCATCCTCCTTCCACTTCTACTTCTTCTTTGGCCTTGTTTCAGCGGCTTCAGGTATGCGGGCCAGTCTTCTCCAGTCCTGTTCCTTTATGTCATGCTCTGAATTGATATTTCAATTCGCAAAGTGTACTTTTTGCTATATAGAATTCATGATTGGAATATTCCAGAACTTATATATCAGCTGTATAGAGAGACAGAGAGACTGAGTGAGAGAGCAAGAGAGACAACAGATGAGCTACTTAAATATGATAGAATACCTGTAGGAATTGTAAACAAAGCTAAGTCTATAAGCCTAAAGAGTTGCAACATTTATTTTGGATATATATAAAAATCGATTGGCTTATCAGAATGTTTATAAACTGATACATATTTTGTAACATTGTAAAAAAAGTCTTAAATTACATACTTAAAATTTATCTGCGGTTCTTCCACCAACTGTTTCTAAATTTAAACTTCAGAAGGTCATGATAAAAAATGATAATTAAATTAAAGCTTATGCTGCCTTTGTCAACAGTAGTGTATTGAAATACTTTTTAAGCCCTTCCATTCAGTTTCTACCTGGAAAAAAGACAAATTCAAATCCTGTCCTGTCCTAACAAACAGGAGCAGTCAGTTCCTTCGTTCGCGCATTGTTCCAATCGTATTTGTTTGTTTTTGGCATTCCCTTTCCTTTATCCATTTATTTCAATTTGGATAATTCAGGATATTTCGCGATGTGCTCGGTTTGCGAAATGTGGACAACCAGGACAACCCTTTTTCAGTGGCCCGATCGGAGAGTGTGAGAATGTGTGCGAGCGAAAAGAGAGCGAGCCCTCGCGAAAAGCTACTCAGACATACGCCAATATAATATTTATAGTTGGTATTTGGTTTCCGGCTGTCGCTTTTATTGAATTCGCAGGGTCTACGACAAAAAACATTGTACAACAATTGAATTATGTGCGGAAGTACAGTGAGACCCATTTGCAAATGCAAATGCAAAGCACGCAATCGACAAAGGGGTTGATGGGATATTAGCTGCTGCCACTGCTGCAGCAGCAGCAACAGGATAATCACTTTCAGTAATGGCGGACATTTTTGACCAACAGCTGCTCCGAACGGAATTCATAGAACTCATTTTTTACAGCCTCAACATCTTGTTTTTGTTATTTCTTTGCGTTTTCTTGACCCAAATCTAATGAGGCGTGAATGTGTTTAGCAGAAATTCGACACTTTTTATTGCATTCAGCAACAGGCGGGCTAGATTGACAGGCAGCCAGGTAGGTACATAGGTAGGTGGCAGGGCGTTAAATAATTTGTGACTTCTGATTGGAGTTGTCCCTATTACTACCAGGTGGCAACGCTGTGCATAGTTTCTGTCTACGTGACTACAATACCACAACAACAATGAGAGCTACTGAACCCCCACCACCCAAATAAACAACAACGCGCTCACGCATTCAAAGCGAGAGAGCGGAAGAGTGAGAGAGTGGGAACACACAAAAAGGGAACAGTTTGTTTTGGAAAAGAGCACGTTACCATGAGAGAATGGGAACGGCTGTTCCCAACGTCTGTTGTGTTGCTCTTTATTGTTTCGTGCATTAGCTGCACAAGCAGCATTGGCTGCTCGTTCTAAGCACTCACACATAGAGGCACACATTTACGTACACAGATGTGTATCGCTGCATCTGGCAGCATATGGGGGAAACCACAAAAAAACTCGTCCATTGTTGCAGCACTTCTTGCCCTCGCCGAGTTTTGACAGCGGCTGCTGCATTTTTCTGACTCTGAGTCACTTTATTACATGTTGCTGCTGCTTTTACCATTGACAGCGACGGCGACGCAGCCGATAAGCTTTGAGTTGCATTCATACATGTGTGTGTGTGTGTGTGTAAATGTGTGTGTTGACTGGCAGCTTTAATAATCTATATGGAACACATGCGGCGCCGCCGTAGCCCTTTCTCAGTAAAAAGCAACTGTGCTTTGCTTTGATTGTTGTTGCTGTCTGTTAACAGCCGGCTGTTACTGTCCAATGTTAATGTTAATCTTGTGTTTTGATTCAGTTTGTTTTTCTTATGCTTTATGTCTGTAAACATGTGTGTTTACATGCCGCAATTTGCGGCCGGAAGTGTCGACACGATTCTTAATGGCCACGGCATATGAAAGAGAAAAAAATCAACAAGAGTTGCTATCGCTAGATTTCATCTGATGAATACGAATTCTGGAAATCAACTCGATCATTTGTTAAGCCAAACAATATGAAGTTCCTTAACCCTTGACATTTTCTATAGTAATATGTAGATGTAATTATTATAATGTAATAACTAAACTTAACTAATATTATTTCCATTCTTAATTTATTGCAGCAACGCACTGAATTGAGTCCACCCACGCATCAAACATCCGCCACCGCTGAGGTGAATGCCACGTTAGCCAGTGTAACAAGTGCAACGATAGCACCAAGTGGCACGACGATAGCAACCACGGCCAGCATATCAGTCGCCCCCACCATCTCGACCAGCAGTGCAAGCAGCTTGCTCGGTGGTGGAGCCATTGGTGGCTATGCGAAAACAGAGGTAAGCAAAACAATCAGCAGTAGCAGCAGCAGCACCAGCAGCAGCAACAGCAAGCATGGCAACAACAGCAGCAGCAGCAACAAGGACAGCAGCAACACTGTCACAAGTGGAGCAGCTGGCACCAGCAGCAGCAGCAGCAGTGGTGGTGGTGCACCCAGCTTGTATGTTTCGGTGCCGTTGTCCACGGCCAATGTACCTGGCATCAATCTTCCCAACAGCAGCAGCAGCAGCAGTGGTGAGTTAAACAACATCCTTAAAATAAAATAAACAACAAATTTATCATTTTCATCAATCCCACACAGAAGCGCACCCAGCTCAGGCGACACAGTCACCGCTGACCGTTGGCAGCTCATTTGCAACGGCCACAGGATCTGCAGCGGCAGCAGCAGCCTCAACTGCAGCGGGCAGTGCGACCAGCTCTGGCTCTGTTATCCAGCATCAGAGCGGAAAGTCCTCGCCAGCATTGGGTGGGCTGGTGAGCAGCAGCGCCAGCTCGGTCAACCTGACGGCCACCACGACGGAGAGCGGAAACTTGAAGATAAGCTTTGAGAAGCAGACGACTCGGGTGCAGCAGCTACAAGAGCAGGAGGCGGCACCGGCGCGACGCAGCAGGTAAATATGGGCAAATAAAAAATCACCATGGCAAATTCTCCATATGCTGCAGTTGGCTGACATAATTAACATACAAACAAACAAATTTTCATTAGTTTCAGTTGTGTTCTGTTGTTTTGTTGCGTTGTTTTTTTATTACATTTTCAGTTTATTCTCTAGCGAAAGCCAATCACGTGCTGCAATTCCATTTATATGTATATCTTTGCATATTTTACTAGTTGTGCCACACCCACCCACACATACACACACACACACGCATTCATTTCGCCAATATTAACTCACATACTGCGATCTCTAAACAAAAAAATGTTACTCTCTTTCTCTCTCCCTCTCTTTTGCTCTGGCCTGACATTTTGCTTTATCCACCACACTGCAATATAACAAACCCACCACAAACTTACAACTAACCACAACAACACGTAGATCGCGCTCTGGTGAGAATGGTAATCATCACCACCATCACCCAGCTCACCAAACCCACCACAATCACCACCAAACAACGCAACCACAGCAATCGCAACCGTCGCAGCATCAGCAACAGCAGCAACAACAACAGCAACAGCAGCAACAACAGCTGTCACAGCAACAATCGCTGCTTGCCACCGCATCTTCCTCCACGCCCAATTCATCACTGACCACGCCCACCAAACCACAGTCACGATCGGGCAAGAAGCGTGCTGCTGCGCTCAACAAAAGCGAAGCAACAGCTGCAGCCACAGTAGCAACAGCAACGGCAGCGTCTGTAACAGCAGCAGCAGCAACATCAACAACAACATTGGCGACAACGTCAAGTGCACCCGCATCTGGCCCAAGCACAGTCGATAAGCTGAGCCGCAATAGCAGCGGTAGCCGCCACAGTTCGCCCCATTTTCGTGCCACGCCCACACCACCTCCACAAGCCGTGCCGCCGGCAAACTCATCGCCGGTGGTCATGTTGCAGGCTTTATCCTCCTCTTCCATTGACTCACCGCCGGCAACAGCTCGCAATACGCGTAACCAAAATACCAGCAACAGCCAAAGCCATGTTGCTGCCACAGATCATGTTGGCAGCTCAGCATCCTCCTCGTGCTCCTCCACATCCTCAATGTCCTCAGCCAGCAGCAATGCTGTTATCAGTCTCTTAGATTCGCCCGTCAACATGTCCACACAGCCCCAGCAGCCTGTTGCTAGTTATAATAGTAGAGGTACCAACAGCAACAACAACAACAACAGCAACGTCAACAGCAGCAGCAGCAGCAACAATGCTGCCAAGCCGTTGAATAAGAAAATGTTGCGAGCGCAGCAAACGCAGTTATATCAGCAACAGCAGCAACAACAGCAGCAGCAACAACAACACCAGCAGCAGCAGCAACAACAACAACAAAAACAGCAGCAACATGTTAATTTAAGCAATGCACCACCCGCTAATGTCCCCTCACCCACTAATCTTAGCTCAGTCAGTAGTCAATTTAGTCAATTGCAACAGCAACAGCAGCAACAGCAGCAACAACAACAGCTTAAGCAACACCAAGATTTAGAAATATTGCAATTTATTAATACAAATACACATGCTTCTTCCATGACAACAACAACAACAACAACTATATTGTCATCATCATCATCAACAACATCTTCAACAATAACAACAACAACCACAAATAACAATAAATCAACATCGAAATGCTACAGGACCCCAGATCTCAACACGGCCAGCAGCTCAAACAGCATCTCAGCAGCAACAGCAACAGCAACCACCTCCAGCAACATGAACGCCATCGGCAGCAGCAGTAGCAGCAGCAATCTGTTGGGCATTAACAGCAACATGAACAACATGGGCAACAACAACAGCACCAACAGCAGTAGCAGCAGCAGCGGCGGCCTCAAGTTCAGCTACGAGGCACAAACGGTCAGCAGTCAGTTGGATGTGCCCATGCTGCCGGTTAGCGCAATCAAGGACTCGCCGCCCAGTTCGCCCGGCTCGGAAATTGGCGCCGCTTTGCACACAGCGATTGCTGCGCCAATCACGGCCAGCAGCAATGTTCGTAAACGTGGCCGCAAGGCCAAGGATGCGACATTGGCAGCGGCTGCAGCTGCGGCAGCCGCAACAGCAACAATGACCGCCACTCAGCCGGATCTCAAGGATGTGCGCATCCTGCAAAATGGTATTGGAGCTGCCATCGTACCAGCCAGTGCACCCACGCCCCCTGCCACGCCTGCCACGAGTGCGACGAGCGTCAGTGGCAGTGGCAATGGCAGCAGCACCGCTTCCAGCTCAGGCTCTGCCTCCGGCTCTAGCAATTCCATCATAGCGCACACGGCCACCCATATGCTGGGCAATCATGTTAATCCCAACAGCAGCGTGGCACAGAAGCTATCTGAGCAACTGCACATGGAGGTGCAGGATCATGCCATTTACAATTCCGACTCCATGACCTCGCAGTTTACAGGTGTGCCGTTTCCGGGCAAACAGGTAAATATCACAATTCAAGTAGCTATATCGTATCATCCCACTAATCTCTATTCCTTTTCGCAGCGCAATGCCAGCACCGCAGCTGCTGCTGCGAGCAGTGCAACAACAGCGCCGAATCCGTTGCAATCCATGTTTGGCGGCGGCGGCATCAATGGCAACATGCCCATACCACAGAGCTTGGAACAGCTACTGGAACGCCAGTGGGAGCAGGGCTCGCAGTTTCTCATGGAGCAGGCGCAGCATTTTGACAGTGAGTATGGCTAATCCCCAAGGAAACACGCGAATCCCGCTAGCGAATCCACTAAAACTCTCACTTTTCTCTAAAACGCAGTTGCCTCGCTACTGAACTGTCTCCATCAGCTGCAGAGCGAGAATTTGCGGCTCGAGGAGCATGTGACCAGCCTGATAGCACGACGTGATCACCTCCTGGCGGTCAATGCTCGCCTCCAGATACCGCTCAACAATGCAATCAACAATGCCAAAGCCGAGACCCATGGTAAGTAGTGGCATCCACTCATAGCACTTGGTGTCGGCACCCACAAACACATACACACACAACCACCCACCCACACACACATACAAACACATATACATGGTTAATGGAGGCGCCTACAAACTGAACTTAAGTTTTTGTAATTGTACATATATCTTAAATTAAAAAAAAAAAAAAGAATCAATAACAGTCTATGTTATGCCTGGTGTTGCCAGACCTCACACTAATGCTACAACTGACATTATATTATCGCATTAATTATATTAATTTAAGTTTAACTGGGTACAAATGATCAATGTACATAACATATATTAATTAATATATGATTAAAATAATGAAAGAAAACATAAATTTAACAGAAAACAAATCGAAACGTTTTTGAAAAGAATCATTACATGTACAAATTATATATATAAATAAACTTTCAATCCGTTTTCTACTCACATACTTAAATCCAATTTTATGCTTAGATAAGGTTTAACGTACATCTCCTATTCATGTAACAAACAGAGCTATTTTATACTTTACTCAAACTATGATTAAAATTAAGTTATTCTAATGCACAAACGAAAGTAAGTTTTTTCCTTATTTTATTTATTTTAAAAATGAATAAAATGTGTTTTTAAACCAAAAAAAAAAGAGTCTACAAGCAAATTATATATTTATTTAATTTGTGTTCTTTTATTCCAAATTGAATCGAAATCTTCATTTTCTCACCTTGTCCCACTGTAAAAGCCTAACAGAGGCATGGGCGCCACTAACAGCCGTTGACACTGTTAAGTGGCAGCGCCTTATCATTTGAATCTAATCTCAATTCTATGCTAACAGAATATGTTGCTGTAATCGTTAATGTTAAATGGTGTGAAGTTTATTGGGCATTCTGTACAGATGTTTTTTTTGTTGCATGTAACTGAGCTACACACACAATCAATCACACAAAAAAAAAAAAAAAAATACTTCACAATTTAACGAGTGTGTAAAGAGAACAACTTGTACAACTTTTGCCGTTTTCACGTTAGCCTCTACCAACAACAGCAGCAACAGCAACAACAGCAGCAGCAGCATCGCTCTTAATGCAGCCACAACAATTGCAGCAGCCGTTTCGCTGGCCACAACTGCTATAAATACAACAATACCAACAATGGCCAATAGTCGGGCTAGCAATGCCAGCAGCATCCTGGACTTTCGTGGCAGCAGCAGCAGCACCAGCAACAGCAACAACAACAGCAGCAGTAACAGCAACAATGTAAACAACAATCCCGCAGCCTCTAACTCCAATGCACCCACGTCAGGGACACCAACGCAAATGTCCGCGGTCACCAGCCTGGCCATGGGGAATACATCGAGTTTGGGCTTAAGGTGAGTAATGAAATTACTATAAATGTATCAAAATCACTGTTCAATTTCTGTATCAGACACGTCGCGACGTCTCATGGATCGTATAACAGTAGTGTGGGCAACAGCAACAACAGCAGTAGCAATATTAACGCTAACAGTGCCAGCAACAGCATGCACTCGACACATCAACAGCAGCAACAGCAGCATCAGCAACAACAACAGCAGCAGCAACATGCAACGTATCTGCAGTCGCAGCAACAGCAGCAACAACAACAGCCATCGCATTTGCACCACGGTAGTGCCGCTGTGGCCGCTCATATGCTGGGTGTGGGCATGGGCCCGGCTGCGGCAATTGGTCGAGGTGGGTCAGCTACAGCGATTGCTGCAACCACAATAACAACAATAACAACCACAGCAGCAACAGCTTCGTTGACAACATCAACAACAACAACAGGCAGCTTGCAACACGGTGTGGCACACTACGCGCATCCGCATTCGCACCACCCACACCACTTTCCTAGCATTCAAGTTCAGTTGGGTGCCGGCGGCGTTCACGTTGATGATTTGAGTAGCTCCTCCACCTCTTCCTACGCAGCGCAACATGCGCTCTACAGCACGCATCACCAGGTAGTGTGTGTGCGTGTGCGTGTGGGTGCATGTGTCTGTGTGCATGTGCTGTGTGTGTGTATGTGTGTGTGTGTGCGTGAGAGAGTGTTCCTTTAGAGCATTTTACAATTTGTTGACACATACATATGCACATCCAATCATATATGTATATCTATATATATGTATGTATCTATCCAATATGTGTTGTTGTTTCATGTTTGTATCATTTTGATTTTATGCCGCCCCATCATTATGTATGTTTACATTCATTCAATATTTCAACCAATTCCAAATTCATGTGATTTGTTTTGCCCCCAAACTGCAAGCGCCTTTCTCATCCAAAAATTATACTCTGCCAAAAAAAAAATCAAAATAATCTTTGTATATGGTAAATTGTTTGTTGTTTTTGTGTGCCAGCGCTAAAAGATAAAATAAACTGTTACTGTTAATTCTGTTAATGCGTTGACATTACAGCTGCACTTGCATGTTAGCTAACATACTGTTGACATCTCTCTTACAGTCCCAACAAAGGCGCGACGATAACCTCGCAAAATCTAGCTGAAAGTCATATCGTGACCATGAGCAGCAACAGGTCCCGCATCCACTGAAGAAGAAGCCGGCACTGGCCAGACGTATCCGGCCGACCAATAGCACCAGCCACAAAACAAAGCCACTGAGCACCAACAAACCCAAATCCCACATATACACAAAGCTGAAGCAAACGGCCGTTAGCTTCCAGCCTCTGCACCACAATGAAGAAGACGATGTAAGTGCAAGTGCGTCTGCATTGGAGAGTTCAGAATTGAATCAATTCCTTATTTCGATTTCAGCTCAGCAGCAGCAGCAGCAGCTCTTCCACGTTTTCATCGTCCTCGCAGCAGCAGTCGTCGGTGGACTACGAGGCGGAGGATGAGAACGAGGACAAGCAGCGACAGAGAAGGCATAAAGATGAGACCGATAGCCTAATACATGTGCAGAACTTTCTGAAATGCTTTGGTGCCAACGCCGCCACGGTGAGGCCCACAACAGCAACTGTTGCAGTTGCCACTACAGTACCAGAAAAAACGAGCACCACATCGAGCTCAGAGCTGCGCAGATGGCGACAAACGCATCGAGCAACAACAGTTGCTGCTACCACAACAGCAACAGTAACTTCAAGTATAACAGCAGCAACAATAGGCGCCATACACGCAACAACAGCAACAGCAGCAACAATAACCACATCAACAATAACGACACCACAAGCTCTTTTAACCAACACCAAACCGCAAAAATTTCAAATCAATACCAAATTTTTACGTAAGCCGCGTAACAAATTAATGAAAATGCTGCCTACAACAATGTTACAGCAACAGCAACAACTGCAGCCGCAGCAACAACTACAGCAGCAACAGCAGCATCTGCAGCAACAGCAACTAGAACAGCAAACGCAGCTATTTATCGATGATTCCAACGCCAAATTCAAAGACTTTTCAATTGACTCGCTATTGAATAAGTAAAACGCAACACAATTAACAATTAGCCCTATTATTTGTAGCCTAATTCTTCACAGAGCCACCCGCTAAAACCGCGTTCCTAGACCCCCAACTACATATGTATATTATTTTTTTGTTTAGCCAATCGTACAGAATGTAACACATAGAAATCGAATATATATATATATATACATATAATTAAGTTGTTTATTTATTACATACATTTGTACAACTAATGGCGCAATTCGTAATTAGCATTAGCAGGCGTAAGCATATGTACATATACAGTTACTTAATTACACGTTAATAAACCACAACAAATGTGCTAGAATTTAAACTATGTTTCTTTTTTGTCTTGGACATTTTTAATTTGAGCTTCATGAGCATGCGCTAACAGATTCCACAATCAGAATGCTGTTACTTCTGGTCATGTGCTGCAGCTGGAGCTTCTAGGACCTCACGCACGCGTAACATCATTTCCTCGCGCACCTCACTTGGCACCATAGCGCGAGCCTAATTAAAAAATATAATAAAAACAATGCCTAAACTTGACTAGATCGACACTCACATCCGGTATAATCATCTTGGCAAGCTCGTCGCGTGAAACATTAGCTGCGCCACCTTCATTCAACTTGTTCCGTATCATTTCTTCAATATCCTTGCGCCATCCACAATCAACTAGACGCTTTTCAAGAAAATCCTTCAATTCCTTGGTATCATCAGAATTAAGAAAAGATTTATATGTAAACTTAGAATCGGTTCCAGTATCCTTGCTGTCTGCCATAATTGAATTTTTTATTTAGTTAAATCTCTGTACTTGTCGACTGTAAATACAATAATAAACAATGTACATTTCAATACACTCAATAAGTAATTCAAAGCCTACTTGTTGGTATCGATGCTTTTGTATCAAATACTTGAGCGGTCTAAGTCATCGTATTAATCGGTTATTGGTCAGTCACCACAATATACCAAATACCTGAAAGCACCAAACTATGCAAATTTCGTTTTTTTAAATGTCGTAATTGGTGATGAAATCACCAATTAAACATATGCAAAAAGATAGCCTTGCTCTATCATGCAATTAATTCCAATATCACAGTTTTTAATTTATATACAAAAAATCAAGGAACCGTTTTCGGGATAAAGAATATTGCAGATACACAATTCCAAGTCCTTACGAACTGCGTCAGGTGCCATAGCTTGAGCATAGTTTGAATAATTTAAGCTTAAGTAGATATGTATATTGAAATTCACATGGGGTATAATTATATTAATAAGCTCAGAACGTGTAAACTGGGGTTTATTATGTTTTTCAAATTTATTTTTACCATTTCCTCAACATTCTTGTGTCATCCACAATCATTTAGGCGTTGTTTTAGAAAATATGTACATATGTATATGTATGCTTACACGTTAAGTCCATTCCAGATTTCTTGCCTTCCACCATTGTTCAATTTATTTATAGCTTTAAATAAACTTGATTTGTAAATTTTAAATACAATAATAAAATTACTCATAACTAGTTGGTATTAATATTTGAAAGCCTTCTTCGATATCAATCGATACCTTTGCATTATTCAAATGTCGACCAATTCGTGCCATAAATTATTCTGTAATCGGCCAACCACCGCAAAGACGAAGTTAAATATTCTGTTGTATTTATAATTAAAAACAATACTGACATTGAGTTATTTTATTCTACGTAACTGTGGCAATATATTATTTGAGTATGGATAAACAGTAGGAGGAGGCGAGTTTGAAAAAATATCAATACTTAAAGAGCCCGAAGAATTTACATTAAGTTTCATGAGTATTCGAATGTCTCAAGTGGTAGTGAATACGAGCACGCGTTCGGTCTCATACCACACGGCCTTCAGTTAAATGAGTGAGAATAAATAACGCATAAAACAAAATGAAAAATTTGACAAATCCGAAAGCACTCGAATCGTTCAAGTTTTTGCATGCATAATCTTCATATTACGCAGTGCATGTTCTTTCGACAACGGTGACAACGATAAAAAAATAAAATAAAAAACACTTAACGCAATATTTCGGTTAGTCGCATTCTCACTCAATCAACTCGTTTTTTCTCGCTTGAATATTGTGCGGCCGAGTCACGCGAGCGCATTCATTCACTCAAAGTTTTTCGACTCAACGCAGTTTGCGCATTATTCATTCGAATTTGCTTTTGTGTTCTTTCAATTGATGCAGGCCTCTAGTGGAGATTTTCAACTCAGTCGTTATCACAATTCGTCGTACTCTTTGATAAAGGCGGCATACTTTAAATGTATGCAAGTAAAATGGACTTGCTAGAGATAAAAAACGAAATTGTCTTTCAAGAGCAGGTATTAAATTAATTTATAATTTTTGAAATATTTAATTTATTTAAGACTTACTTTATTTTCACTGTAGAGCTCGGAGTCGGAATGCCCCTCCCCTGTCGATGGCACAGTGAGTGTCATTGCTTATGATGGAATTCCCGACTTTAAAAGTAAAATTATTAGCGGCCATATAAAGCTAAAGGAAAAACGCGGTCGGAGTAGAGCTTGGAACATTTTTGCAACGATGGTTGATGAAAATGGCGATGAAATTGAAAATTTCGTTGCATGTCGAAACTGTTTCAATTCATACAAATTTGCAAACAGTACATCGAACCTGGTCAAGCACAAATGCTTCCTTAAGTACGAGGCGAAAGAGAATCTTCGCAATCCACAATATGTTCCAGTAAGCGTCGACGCCAAGGAAAAATTGAGTGATGCAGCTGTCCAGTGGCTGGTGAAAAACTGTCGCTCCTGCAACATACTTCAGGATTCTGGCCTGAAACACTTTGCCCGCACCTTGCTCTCAATCGGCGCCGATTTCGGTGAAAATATAAACCTGGACGACGTAATTCCAAAGCCAACAGCAATAGCTATCAGCATAACTGAGTTGTACGAGGAAAGGCGACAAACTATTACAGCCGAACTAGGCAATGCCAAGAGCAACGGCTACAGCATCACAACAGCCATATGGATGGACAATTACCTGAAGCAGTCATTAGCATCCGTCACTGTGCATTACATTGAGCAATCTGCTATGATCAGTCGATTGCTCGCAGTTTATCCATTAGCGAGGGACTCGAACACAGGTAAATTTTTATGACTTCATCATACCATTGTAAATTGAGGACTTACTCAGAACATATGAGCAGCCGTTCGGTCTCATACCACACGGCCCTTACTTAAATGAGGGAGAATAGATAGGGCATAGCACGGAATGAAAAATTTGGCAAAGCCGAACCACTCAAGTTTTCGTACATATTTCGCAGTGCATGTTCATTTCGTTCGACGAAATTTTGTTGTTATTGCTGTTGTTTTTCGCACTTAACGTCACTGAAACTAGAGGTCTGCAAAAAAGCCCCGTTGAGTGACGTTGAATGCTAAGCCGAAAAAGTTGAGTGCAAAACTGCACTCGCGTGAGACTCGGCCGCACAATATTCATGCAAGAAAAAACGAATTGCATGAGTGGAAATGCTGGTAAACGAGCTGTTGCGTCGTGCATACAAAAGCAAATACAGCAAACAAGAATAAAAACAAAACAAAAAGAACAAAAGTGCAGGGATATTTTTCACACATATGTACGTATTAGGGCCGGATTATCATAGGGGCCAGTAAGGTCAGGGCCCCGCAACCAATTCTATATATGTATGTCATACCTCAAGTAGCATTATTTGATGTTAAACATCATCGGCTTTATGTATTTACTCGAAAGGTTTCAAATTCGTATCATTTCTCGCTTGATTGCGACATCTCTCTTTCGAATCCCTTATTACAGGTTTTGCGCATAAAAGTAAATATAATATAATTAATATACGCTATGTGTTCTTTTTTCTCATTAAAATCAAATACATATATAAGTATATGATTCTTATAATATTTCATTCTTATCATCACATACAGTTTCATCGAACGAAATGAAACTGCACTGCGAAATACGAAGACTGTGCAGTAGAAATTTGACTGATCCGACGGCTTTCAGCTTTGCCAAACTTTCCATTCCGTTTTATGCTTTATTAATTTGTACCTAACGCGTGCTTTATTTTAATTCATTGTGTGCCGCTCACTCAATCAACTTAATTCAATTCGAAAGCATTCTATTTGCCGCGTATGTTGTGAATGATGCCATGCAGACCTCAATTGAAGATTTAGTTATAAACTTTAAAAATATATTAAGCTCTGATGCTTCTTTTTAATTTGTCGATTGACTGACGATTCCAGTAAGGAATAATAATATTTTATATGTACTCTTATATTTATAACACAATTACTATTTCTTTGGTAAATAAACAAAATTGTTTAAATATATAGTTATTTTTATATTTGAATCAACCATTGCAGGCAAACATATCCGAGCCTGTGTGGAAAAATCATTGCGCACATTTGACTGCGACTTGGATGTGGATGACCCAATCATTGTGACGAATGGCAATGAAGTTGAAGGGGATGCCATAGCGAATGCCTTTAAAAATCAACACCATATACGTTGCATAAAAAGCATCTTGGAAAATGCAATTGAAGAAGTCTTTAGACAGAATGCGGAGTTGCATCAGTTGCTACAAAAGTGCATTAGCTTAATTGAGCAATGCGAAACGTCCAGTAAATTTAATTACTTGCTATCAGAATCTAACTCTAAGTCTACACATAATAATACAATTATGTACTACTTTGAGTTTGTCGCCGACAATTGGGATGTTTTATCAGAGATGATAGTTGAGAAGTCAGAAATTGCAACAATTAGTATTGAAATTAAAGCTATATCCAATATTTTAGTTAGCTTTGCGCAAATGTTCCAGGCTTTGAAGGAGCACAATAAACCCACATTGCATACTATTATCCCGCATCTCCATAAGCTCAATAAACTTTGTGCGAATAATATTGAAGATAAGCCGAAAGTCAATTTACTGAAAAGTTCATTGAGAACGTATTTAGAATTGATAGTGAACAATCACATAACGAAATATCACAAAATAGCCCTCTTTCTTTTTCCGCCTGCAAAGAAATTGTTGCTCTATAATGAGTCTGAAAGGAAGGACATAATTGGAGAATGTAAAGCAATGATGGAAGAGTTTTACATCGAGCCCGATAATGGTAGAAAAAGGATTAAATTAGATGAGGAGTGCTATGATTCTGGCATTTTTTCCGATTTTGTGGAGGCAACATCCAGTGATACGAAGGCCGATGCCATAAATAATGAAATAACCGAATATCTGAGCAGAAAGATTGCGCTTTGTAAAGTATTCAGTATCCTAGACTGGTGGCGATCAAATAAAGGCGTATTTCCCCTGCTCTATCAAGTCAGCTGCAAAATCCTTACTACACCTGCAACTATTGCGCTGGCACAACAGGCTATTCTACAAGCTCGCAATCTCTTTAGTGACAAGTCGAGTACAATTCAGTACTCTGAATGCGTCATAAATGAAATAATTTTTTTAAATAACAATATTGATAGCATCAGTTAAACTGCTGTTATCGTTAATTATTTCTTAATAAACGGCTGTTTCAAAGTTAAAAAATTTAGTTTTCTCTATAAAATTTTAAGTATAATTTATAAAATTTTTTTAGTTTTTAAATTTGCAGCAAAATATAGATCTACAACAATATTTAAATTTTACCGCGAAAGCAATAGTGCTGCCACTTTATACAAAGGGATGGCCAGACATATTTTTTGGATGCTTTATTTATACAAAACTATCGATATTATTTATTCAATCCGAAGAGTAAAAAGTACTCATAAAATAATATTTATATGTGTTTGTAAATACATATACATACATACATGCATATATGAATGTATGTACATACATATGTATGTATATCTCACCGATATGCTACACCTATTATTTTATGATTTATTGATATAACGCCAAAAGTATTTCCATCTATGTATGTATTAACTATGCCACATCAAGTATGTATATATCAGCAACTACACTGTATATGTACATATGTATGTATACACATTTATACATACATATGTATGTATACATACATACATGCATACATGAGTAAATTTGCATTGTTCCGATTTGTATGGTTTCAATCAATTTCAATTTGTTGCCCACATACCCGCCCACAGAAATACGATAGAGCCGGCTCCATGGGTTGGAGCTGTCGTCATCACCGCTTGAGGTGAACTTGAATCATACAAAAACAGATTTTTTTATGAACGTGTGTATGTACAATGCCTCTGACTATAATACAATTGTCGGATTATAGTCAGAAGAGAGTATAAACTACATACATATATGTACACACGTACATAAATATGTGCATACTTGAATGTGGGCTTCGCTTGGCTAGATTGGATTTGATTTGAAACAGGCATTTTATAATAATAACAACTGTTATTAAAAGTAAATAAAACAAGCTTCATTTCGGAGTAAACGGTTTTGATATTTATTATAAATGTAGAATACTTATCAAATTTCAAGATGGATGCACCCAAGTATATCATTAATGTACGTTAATGTATGTTACTGTATTTATATCAGTTGATGTATGTACATACATAGGTGTACATATGTATGTACATATTTATACGCTTGTAATCGCAAACCCACACATAACCTCAAATCAGAAATAAAGTTTTGTTGGCAATGTATTTCAGCGCACACATGCATACATTGATATTAGTACATACAAACATCATGTGGCAGCCGGCCATCTGTGCGGCTTTTTGTGCATTTCCTGTATGCTCTTGTATTTTTCTGAAAATTCGATAGTTGCAGCTGTTGGCCTGCTTCTCGAAACTTCGTTTGGTGCTTAGAGAAAGGTAAAGAAGATGGCTGTTACTGTTGCGACAGGCAACAACAAGCCGGTTCACCTAGGCGTCAATTGTATACGACCAAAAGCAACCCCCGTAAAACATGTATATATGCATACATATATACATTGTATATATGTACATAAATGGCGAGCTACAGGCCACCGGCAATTACCACAGCCGCTCACACATACATACATACATTTGTACACAAAAATGAAGTCATCGCCTGACTGCGTGTTATGCTGCAGCATGACTCATCACTAAATCGATTTCTTCGCTATGAACAGGCCTCAAGGGGGGGACTTGGGAGATGGGCTAATTTTAGGTGCATGCCACGCCCTGGTACAGTCTCAATGCACTGGAAACTGCAGTAAAGTAGAAAGCCATCATTCTGCATTATTAATAGAGCGTGTAGCGCTCGCACTGCTTTCCCCAGCCACATCGACATTTATCTTCAATTATAACCGGCCCGTTCAGTGAACCTACATAGCTGAAAGAAATACTTGGAAGAGAGAAACAAAGAAAATACGCTTAAATTTTTCTTTTGCTGCAACACTGACTATTCGCTGACTTTATTTTCGTACACAGTTTAAAATCTGTTTCTTTCTTTTCTTTTCGCTATTTATGTGTAGTGTGTGTCTGTCATTACAATACTTGTACGCTTTGCCCATCGTTTACTCCAGTGTTTCATTTCTGTTCTTTTTGTTTTTATATTCTTGTGGGAAGCAAAACGTTTGCATTGGTTTCGACGTCTTTAACGCCCACCAATGACGCTTGCTGCGTGTGGGTGCGTTTAGTACTCCTCGGCACCCTCACCCTCACCATCACCGGAGTCCATGCCGACCTCCTCGTAATCCTTCTCCAGAGCAGCCAAATCCTCACGGGCCTCGGAGAACTCGCCTTCTTCCATACCCTCACCGACGTACCAGTGGACAAAAGCACGCTTGGCATACATCAAGTCAAACTTGTGATCTAGACGGGCCCAGGCCTCGGCAATGGCTGTGGTGTTGGACAACATGCAAACGGCACGCTGCACCTTGGCCAAATCACCGCCGGGCACAACAGTGGGTGGCTGGTAGTTGATGCCAACCTTAAAGCCAGTTGGACACCAGTCCACGAACTGGATGGTACGCTTGGTCTTGATGGTCGCAATGGCGGCGTTGACATCCTTGGGCACAACATCACCGCGGTACAACATGCAGCATGCCATGTACTTGCCGTGACGGGGATCGCACTTGACCATCTGGTTGGCTGGCTCAAAGCAAGCGTTGGTGATCTCAGCCACAGAAAGCTGCTCGTGGTAGGCCTTCTCGGCGGAGATGACGGGGGCGTAGGTGACAAGTGGGAAATGGATACGTGGGTAGGGCACCAAGTTGGTCTGGAATTCAGTCAGATCGACATTCAGGGCACCATCGAAGCGCAGGGAGGCTGTGATCGAAGACACAATCTGGCCAATCAGACGATTCAGATTGGTGTATGTGGGTCGCTCAATGTCCAAGTTACGACGGCAAATATCGTAGATAGCCTCATTGTCTACCATGAAGGCGCAGTCGGAGTGTTCCAGAGTCGTGTGGGTCGTCAGAATCGAGTTGTAGGGCTCAACGACAGCAGTGGACACCTGAGGTGCGGGGTAGATAGCGAACTCCAGCTTGGACTTCTTGCCGTAGTCCACAGACAGACGCTCCATCAACAGCGAGGTGAAGCCGGAGCCAGTACCGCCACCGAAAGAGTGGAAGATCAGGAAGCCCTGGAGACCAGTGCACTGATCGGCCAACTTGCGGATGCGATCCAACACCAAGTCGACAATTTCCTTGCCGATGGTGTAGTGACCACGAGCGTAGTTGTTAGCGGCATCTTCCTTGCCAGTGATCAACTGCTCGGGATGGAATAGCTGGCGGTAAGTGCCAGTGCGCACCTCATCGACCACAGTGGGTTCCAGATCAACAAACACAGCACGGGGCACATGCTTGCCAGCGCCGGTCTCGCTGAAGAAGGTGTTGAACGAATCATCGCCACCACCGACGGTTTTGTCAGAGGGCATCTGACCATCAGGCTGGATACCGTGCTCCAGGCAGTACAACTCCCAGCATGCATTACCAATCTGGACACCAGCTTGGCCAACGTGGATAGAGATACATTCACGCTGTGAATGAAAAAAGAGTAGAAGAAAATAGCAAACGTTAAAAACAAATGCTGTTCAGCCGAAAGGAAAAAAAAATCGATAGAGCCGCACCCATCGCGAATCGCGATGCCGTCACAGTGAAGTGTGTGCCAACGAAAATTCTTCATAAAAGTGTTATTTCTAATACTCTAGCTTTTAGAGCATCAGATTAATCTAATTATAGTTAATAATTACAGATCTTAGTTATAAGATTTTTTTTTCACTATATAACCAGTCTTTCACTGAATTTTTCATGACGTCACCACTTCTTTGACGACGCCATCTTTAAACATGGCTTCACTGCATTTTGGGCAGTGGCAACCAGATTTTAATGAATAAAAAAGGCACAAATTCTGAGAAAATATTTCAACTTACCATATTGAGTTTTTATATATATTTTTTCACACGACAAAGAAAATTTTACAGAAATCTGTAGAGCAACTTTTTGAGGTCTGGTCTCGGAGAGATTTTACGTTCGAATTACCGGCTATGAGGCTTCACAAACGTATAACGAAAGTTTTCTCAGCGACTGCTATTTATACTCTCGGAAACGAGCATGTTTAAGTGTGTGAGTGAGTACAAGTTGATATGATGCTTTGTTGTTCGATGTATCGATATTTATCATAGACAACATTGCTTGGCTCGGCGTTGCCACTACTTTTTTTTTTTCAAACAACGCGTCTTTTTTAAATGGTAATATAAAATATTTCAT
The DNA here is from genome assembly GCA_035045345.1 of Drosophila hamatofila. Lineage (NCBI taxonomy): Eukaryota > Metazoa > Arthropoda > Insecta > Diptera > Drosophilidae > Drosophila > Drosophila hamatofila. Next base: position 13,617,758 of record JAWNPA010000020.1, read on the forward strand.
AAGATTCAATAAATCTTCAATATTTGATCTGAATATATTATTTATCAAATTAAGACACTTTTAAAAGAAACGGTGAAATAACAGTAACGGTAATAATAAAAGATTAAATATATAATATATAAACAAATTTATGAGATCCGACAAGTTTAAGAAATTTGCATCATTGAATCGGAACATTGCTTGAACCACGTGAATTTTCTTCTTATTAGAATCCTTTACTGACTAAAGAATCACAAGCATAATTTTAAATATGCTTCTATATGTTGGCTACAGGGCAAGACTTTAGATTTATGCTTCTACTTATTAATAGATTCATTTTCAGACAAAAGCATTTCATGCATAATTTTAAATATTTGTATACTCTATTGCATAAGCTTATTGCATATTAACTTAAACACAAAAATCACCAAAGTGATGGAGTCCTATTTCATCTTTGCCTGTGAATTATACTTCAGATTCAAATAAAAAACCTTTAGGTAAATATCAAAAATAGGGGAAAACTAAACCGTTATTGTATTGGCAAATGTTGAAAGCTGTTTTTAAACCATCTCGTGGATAGCTTAATATATATAATTAAATATAATTAATCTACATAACCACACATATCATACACAGCAAATGAATTAATAATTTAGTACTTGACAACCCTGCTAAACAAATATATATATACATATGTATATGCATGAGCTTATATATATGTATGTATATTTTACTGGTGCCAATTCATGCGCGTTTTAAAACGTACATTTTTCGCGTTTGATTTTCGTTGCAACTTGGATTAATCGTAATAATCTTAAAATGAACAGCTGGTTTAATAAAGCGATCTACGATAATGCTGAACGATTATACTATGAGGCAATCGATGCAGGCAAACTAGAACGCGACATTGGTGTGAGTTAATTTTGGGCAGGATGAGCAGCATTATGTTTATTAAAAGAATTTGTATCACACAAATTCAATTACAACAAATAAGATAAATAATGTTTAGGTATCCAGCTTTATTGTGTAATTCAATTTTGTGCATTAAAAATGAAGTCATACGCACATATATACATACATACATAGGTGCATGTAAATATGTATGAATATATGTACATGTGTCCACTGGCGCTTTTATAGTTGTTTTTAGCTTTAACCGGCAAACTTTCTTGTGGGTGGCAACACTAGACGAATCAGCTGTTACTGCGTTCTCCTTTGTTCAAACATTTATTTTTGTGATTTTTTGTAAATTGTACAGAAGTCCACCTGCACCGTCCACATTATCACTGCGACAAAAAAGAGCAAGAAACGTAAGGCGATGGCCGAAAACCAACAGCAACAACAAAAGAAGTTATTATACGTGAGTATTGGTTAAATGATATGGAGCATAAGTGATAAATATGCATTTGTATTATAGCTAAATCCCCTAACATTGGAAGCAAACTTCTTTTTGGAAACACTGGAAGAAGTAAATCGCCAAAATCAGCTTCAATTAGATCCACATTTGACGCATCTGCTGGAACGCATTGTTGTTGGTATTGAAACATTTCTGGATAAGAAGCCAACGTACATAGTACCCAAGGCAGCGCAACAGGTCTCCCAGGAGCATCCAAATACAACAGATGTTGGCGGACTAACCTTTGTGCCCCCCAATGAGTTGCTGAAAATCAAGAGAACATTCAACTGTACCGCCTGCACGCATCGCATCGTGGGTACAACAATTTGCAAAGCGGTGGCACATTTGGCTGAACAACATCCGAATCCAAATCCAAATCCGAATCCTCATTCTACACAAAATGGCAACGTCAATGAACAGCGACCGACTACGAAGCAAGAGATAAAACGAGCTGAGGTTGAAGCACGCACCAAATTGAATGTAAATCTGCCGAAAAGTAAGTAACAAATAGTTATAAATTTACATGCTTTTTAACTGTTTTTTTTTTTTTTTTCTTTTTCAGAGGTTAAGGCATTGGCACTGGATGACATGAGTGATATGCTTCGAGATAAATATCAGGTTGCGGATAAGCTGAAAGTAATGCCACAGTATGATGAGATTGAGGAGGATTTATGTAGGCTAATAGCGCCCGCGTTTGCCAACGATCCAGTTCGAATATATAAATTTGGATCACGGATAACGGGCATTGGAACCCGCTCATCAGATTTGGATGTATTCATAGACATTGGTTTGTATTCAATGATCACTTCTGTAAATTGTTTAATCTTAAAACTAAACTTATAAAACACAGGCAACAGTTTTCACCTCTTCGAGCACCGAGCCGGCAAGAATACCATTGCCAAGCTTCGAATACTGCGTGGACTGTTCGTTGACAGCGATGACTGGCGTATCATCAATGTAGAGCACCTATCTTTTCATTTTTATCAAGATTATTAATTTTTTGATCTCTTTGTTAATTAGGTCATTGAACAGGCGCGTGTGCCCATAATTAAAACGTGTCATTTGTCATCTGGCATTGAGTGTGATATATGTTTAAATAGCTTGGGTTTTTGCAACACAACTTTACTTAAATATATATTTGAGACGCAGCCACTAAGTAAGTAGTTGATTAGACAATTGTTTCTAAAAATAATATGCTATATGATCTATTTTTACAGCCCAGTATATGTGCATTTTTTTGAAAACCTGGCTGGAACGTTGCAGGTTGACAGAACAAATAACCACATATAGCATGGCCCTGATGGTTATCTATTATTTGCAAATCAGACAACTGCTGCCATCGATTGCATTACTCCAGCAGTGGGAATCAATGTCTGCCAAGCAGTTTGTGGGACGTGAGTGTTGCCGCTGCTGACAATAACAATAACTTCCCCTTTAACGTTTCTTTTGCTTGCAGCTTGGATTACGAACTTTCAACAAAAGTCACTTAGTGAATTGGGTATACAGTACATAGAGGTCACCGTCCCCGTGCTCAAAGAGTATTTAAAGGATTTATTAAAGTTCTATGCAACGTTTAACTATGAACGGAACATGGTTTGCCCATATTTCGGCAAGAAACATATTCTCATTTCTCGCATCGAAAAAGAGATGCCGAAAAGGTAAATAGATATACGAGACGATGATGAATGAATATAAAATCAATCGCTGACTGATTAAATTTTTCATTTAGGTATGTGGATTATGCAAATCAAAACCCGGAGTGTTCCTTACAACTTCGGAAGCCAATGGTTGTTCAGGATCCCATACAATTGAATCATAATGTGACAAAGGCGGTGACGAAATATGCATTACAAAAATTGATTGATTACTGCGAGCAAACGGCATCGTTGCTTTACAGTAGTATATAAAACTCATTCATAAAATCTTTCAAATTATTAAATGCTAATTGCCGTGATAGAATCATGCAGTCGTATTTACTTAAAACCTTTGGTATGCGCCATTTTATTACTTGGTTTGACTGTTTGAGTGTGTGTTGGTGGACTTGAAATACATAAATATTAATAACGAACACACAATTATACAAATAGTACAAACATTCAAAAGCTCCATGACTTGGGCCACAAATCAAATGTTGTACTTAGGAAAACAATTGTAAAGACTATTATCAAAATGGCCCCAAGAAGTGAGAAGCGATTGTACCAATGCTGTTTGCTCTCCTGCATCATGGTATAAATGCGCATGGCAGCTTCTTCCGTGGCTAATATGCTGCCATTATTGTCTACAACGAAATGTGACTTTTCACACTTTTTCTCTAGTGGCATTTGCGACTCGATCCGATTAACCGCCTCCGTTTCAGAAAGTTCATTGCGTGCCAGCAATCGTTGCAGCTGCTTTTCCGAGTCACTGCATTTCAATAAATATGTGTTAAATTTCTTCAAACATATATGCAAATAAGTAATTGCTAAGCTTACCAGGACACAGTAACGATTTTGTGTATAAAATCCATTAGAATGCCTGTCTCAAAGAGTAATGGCAAGTCCAGCACAATCCAAGCGTGACCAGACATAAATAGCTTGAATACTCGCCAAAAGATAGTGCGATGTATTACGGGGTGCGTAATCTGATTTAGTTTTCCACGCAACTCCTTATTCTCAAAGATCATTCGTCCTAGTACGGCCCGATTTAATTCTTTGCTGGGCAGCAGCACTTCGTCGCCAAAGGTGGCACGAATCTTTTGCCAGCATGGCTGACCTGGTTCTACAACTGTGGGGGCGTCACGTATTGTTAATTTAAGCTGAGGTACGCTAATTGAGCGCTCAATTACAACATCCCGTAAGAGATGTATGACTTACTCTCCCTGGCTATTTTATCCGCATCAATGACTGGAATGCCATTGCGTTCGAAGACTTTAGTGACGGTGCTTTTCCCCGTAGCTATACCACCAGTTACAGCCACAATAAACATATCGAAGCAAGAGGAATAAGTTTTTTGGAATGTTTTACAGCCTTTTCAGTTATTGTTGACAGTTGTGTAAATTTTCGTCTTGTAATCGGTTTAGGGCTGTGAACTTATCGATTTGTTAAAAGTTACGTCAAGCGTTTTACAACACTAAGTAGGCATATTTTGAATGTTATACAGCACATTTTTTCATTGAAAAGTCAGCCATCTTTAACTTGAATACATTTTCGTTCTCGTGCGTCGTTTTCATCAGTTGGCGAAATTTTCACGCGTTCGTGTCAAAAAGTTGATTTCTGCGCGCATATAATAAAAGTTTCAGGAAACCTTAAACGATCTCTTTAGCAACTGAAATTTAACCATAGAATCACAAAAATGGTGGATAAAATTGAAATGAGTTTGGATGATATCATTAAGTCAACGCGCGCACAGAAAAAACCGCAGGGTGCTCGTGGTGGGCCGGGTGGAGCTCGCCGGCCTGCCGGACAACAGCGATTTGGTACTGGAGGATCACGCCGTGGTGGTGGTCCAGGTAGCGGCTCCCCACGAAAACCGGCTCCTGCCAGTGGCGCCGGCGGTGTGCTCAAAGGTCGCCGCGGTGGTGGTGGCGGCGGCGGCGGTAGTGGCGTCATACAGAAGCCTCGGCTCGCACGGGTAATTGAACGTTACGTTTTGTCATGTAGAGAGCCAAAAAGCAGCAGAATATCCATGCACATGCATAAAAAGGACAGCCCAAGTTGGAAACTCATGATTCTTAGCAAATTTCACATAAAATGATTATAAACAAACACTGATAATATCAAATATGCTAACAGCTGCAAATACACGGATTCAAAATGGCCACCGTATGCAGAATAAACGGTATCTGTTACCGTTATTTTTACCATGTACCATGTGGACAGACAGCTGCAAAATGGCGGCTTCTAGTGGGCAAAAAAAAAAAATATATATATATATATATATATGATTTAAAAAATATTAACAAAAAACAATGCACTACCGCACTGTTTGGTTGTGTTATGGATGACGCGGCAACATCAAAACTAGAGCTACACAATTGCGTCGAAATCGAATTCATTTATGTATTTAAAAGTTTTACAGCACCACATTTCGTTTGAGGATTTCGCGCTTGTTGCGATTTTGTTTTTCTTTGTAATCCCCGTTTATAACACGTTTAATATTTTTTTGCGCTTGCCAAACCAAGCCAAAAGTGGCAGTCAATCAATGTACATTTATACATATTTAGTGTTTCTGCATTGCTTCGATGGCGTCCTCTTGATGTGGCTAGGATACAACAATTGCTGCTGCTACTACTACATCTCCCACATATTTGATCAGAAACTTCTCCCCACGCGTTCCGTTCGAATCAACCAACAAATCTTCTACCTAATCCCCCCTTTAGGGTGATGTAAACAGCGCTTGGAAGCATGATATGTACGATGGTCCAAAACGAAATAGTAGTGCTGGCAATAGTACAGGGCCAACACGTTTAATAGTCGGCAATTTGGACTATGGAGTCTCAAATACGGACATCAAGGAGCTATTCAATGACTTTGGCCCGATGAAGAAAGCTGCCGTACACTATGATCGGTCAGGTCGCTCATTGGGTAAGACAATGTGTACATATTATCTGTAGGCTTTATATTCAATGTTTGTATAATTTTGTACAGGTACCGCTGATGTTATATTCGAGCGTCGCTCTGATGCCCTTAAAGCAATTAAGCAATACCATGGTGTACCCTTGGATGGTCGGCCAATGACCATTCAACTTGCCGTATCAGATGTTGCCGCACTCACACGGCCAGTGCCTGCCGATGATGTGAAACGTCGTGTGGGCAACGCCGCAGGGTCGCAATTCAAACGTGGTGGTATGTACATATAATAAAAACATTATTTCTTCCATATCATGAATTCTTCATACTTGATTTTAGGTGGCCAGGTAGGTGGCGGACCACGTCGTGGTAGTTTCCGACGCCCAGCTGGTGGAAAACCAGCTGCGGGAGGCCAAAGGCGCGAGAGGAAAGCCGCTCCAACTGCCGAAGAACTAGATGCTGAATTAGACTCGTATATTAATGACATGAAGATCTAATTAGATTTAGTCTGGACACTTAGCCTAAACACACAAAAATGGACTTCAGATTATGGTTCACACACAAGAACAATTCAACGAACCAAACTTGTTCGAGAACAGCTTTAGTCATAATATCTTGCATAATTTTCATTTAAATTATACACATTGCTGTTTGGGTACGCGCATTAAATGATTTGTTGTTAAATGTATCGATGTAGCGCCCTTCTAGTTGATAATTCATAAATAAATACATACTGATGTATTTATTCATAAACTAATTTTACTTCATAAAAAACATTGACACAACCGGTCATAATTGTATAATCAGTTATAATAAATATTAGATGTAAAACTAAAACTCAAGATAATTCACTGTAAAATTTGAATGTATATCATCGAATGTACATGCCGCTAGAATAAAGGAATAAAGCCTTTCAGACCATGACAAATATTTACAAGAGGAAGACTAATGTGCATTTTAACTGTGATCTGTAGACCAACATTGCCCAGGCGAATATTATTGAGCAACTTGGGTTGGATGACACGGACAAGATTTCTTATCCAATAGATCAAAGTTGAGTTTTCTTTATTCATTGTTTACGGCTGAAACAAATTATAAATTCAAGCGATTAAATTAGTACTTCAACTAATTGCATCTGCATTACCTTATATATTCCGATCCATAATATATATTTATATATAGATTCAAGACAATTTGATTTAATTTAAAGTGTTAATTTTATTTTTTTTTTGCAATAATACATATATGTAATTATAAAAGATTTTAGAACAAATTTTGCAGACTGTTTCAAATTTCAATTGGACACTTAAGTACAAATGCAAAGTTTGGTTTGAGTCCCTAATGTATTGTACATATGTTAGGGTTATGTCTTCTATCAGGGCGGATTTGCGAGTCACTTTAAGTTTAAACAATTGTGTATGACGGTTTAAATAGAGTATGCTTAGTAGAACAAAAACAATACATAATATTAAGAACATCAGAGAGCGGTATTAAGTTCTGCAATCAAATCGCAGTATTTTTAAACATTTTGCATATTAGCCAATTTGGAATTTAAATATGAATGCATAAGCTATATATGTATATATTAAGCGATTTATATTTATAAATGTATAATGGGGCTGAGGATGTCTTGGTGTTTTTGTGTGAAAGTGTATGCATATGCGTGTGTAAGTGTCAATAAATGCGTAGCCACACATCTAAGCTAATTATGGGCTTCTCTACCAGAAACCGCCCGATGAGTAACCACCGGGAGGAACACGTCCGCGCGCCTGATCATTTGTCGCCTTGTTGCCATTGGTGGTCTCTTTGGGCGGGCTGACAGGTGCTGGTTTTGGCTCCTCCTTTTGAGTGGCAGCCTCATCACGTAGCTTCTCCACTACCTTGTTTGCATCTGTCGAGCCAATGCAAGCATTCAAATTGGAAGAATTTTGCTGGTTGAATTTGGGACGTGGTGCATTCACAGACACTTCAGGTTCCGAGAAAATGTTGGTATGTCCGCCACCTGGGGGCTTGAGTACACGACTGGAAGGACGAGCACTGGTACTCAAGCCAATTTTCAGTTCGGTGGATGTCATATTAGCTGTTTATTAGTAGGAGCTGCAAATACAAACAAAAAGGTAAAGATATATTAATAAACAGATTTATTTAGCTAGCTCCTTTACTTAAAATAAATTATCTTTATTTTTAGTGATACTTTCTAGAGGGACTGTAAATGTGAATTCATTTATCTAGTAGTATGTACAAATGTACATACAGAATATGATACCGTCACGCCTCTTACAAAGCTGAGAAATAATGTAGTAACAACGGTGACTGGCGTCGGCCAACTGAACCATGGGGGAAAATGCCAGAATAAGAGAGAAACGTTTAACAAAAACAGATTCAGACAACAGCAGAATGGAACATTCGCACTAGCATTTCCCCTCACGTCTTTCTTTTCCACTCATTCCCTCACTCACACACGAGTCGGCTATTCACATTTATATAGAAATATATATGTACGTGTATACATACATATTATATACATACATATATAATTTTATCTCTATTTTTGAGCGCCGGCTTTTTTATTTTTTGCACTTTCCCGTTAACTATAATTGCGGGCCTTCCAACCGCGCACTTTCTCATTGTTGGCATTTTGAGTTCTTTTTTTTTGGCGTTTGTTTTTATATAAAGCCAATGCATATTATGCATAGAAGACGACTGAATAATATTTTGTGCTTACTGAAAAGGGCTTTTAACAAAAGGAATGTGGTTGCCTAAGATGCAACTTGAAGGCTCTCCAGTTGCTCTCAGCTTTTCATTCAATGTTGTCAAGTTTTTGGCAAGTGCGTTGCTCAGCAAAGAGTCAATTTTGGCATGGGGGGAATGAGGTCAAAGTGGGGCCTCAATATGGGAAGAGATTTGCGAGTGTTGTAAAACGCGGGTAGCGATGCGTCATGCTTAGTGGGAGGCAACAAGCATAAATTTTCCCCCGAGGGTGCACACAAACACACACAACCACAAATATGTTGAGGAATGGATGTATGTATGTACGTACATATAGACAGACAAAATGTGTAGGTATGTGTGGTTGTGAGCAGAACAAAGCGAAGTGAATGACCGATTAATGCAAAAAGTCAAAGATCTCAAAATAACAGACTTCAATCTTTTCCCATAAATAACATTTATACAAAACTATAACAAATCATAAATAGAGTGATTTTGATAAGTAAATATGTAGTACATTGATGCGTCAATTTTTTTTTTCATATTTATATTGTATTGGTCACGTCGACCAGACCTATTCAGCTACAGGTAACACATACAAATGCTTTTACTGTTATTATTATTTATATCGGCTGTATCAGTGTGTGTATGTGTGCAAGTATTTACGTAGAAATTATGAGTAATGAATGGTGAGCAATCTGGATAAAACTTGAAATTGAACGTTCGCCGGTTTAATTCGATTCGAATCTCGTACTCTCTTTTGTTATTGTTTCCGAAGCTTTTGTTTATTGCCTAATGACAAGACGCAAGCGGACGTCGAAATATGGGTAAAATACATTAAGACAGACATGGTCATGTGTTGTATACTCAATACCTATTGTAGGTATATAACAAAAGACAAATCTAGTTTAGCCAGTGGCGACCAACTTATATTTATTTACCACTTTGTCTAATGAGCATTAACAAAAAAAAAGGTGACCTACAGCAGCGTCGTCACTTCCATAAAATGCAAAAAAACAACAAAAAATAAATAAATTATCAACTCACACGCACACAATTTGAGAGTCATACGCATACATCTACATCTACATATGTATGTACACGTTCATGTGCATGTTTGTCTGTATGCCTTGTTTAGCCAAAGCTAAAAGTTCGGTTAAAACTGCCTGTAGCTAGTTTTTAGCGATTATTAAGTTCGAAGTATGCAGCCGCTCGCCTAAAACAGCAAAATGCAAACATGGCCACTGAAGCAGTCAACTGCCCATGTTGCTGGGTCTGGCAAATAGAACGCCATCAAGAATATCGGGAGAATGGGATTCGCTGCGTTATTTTTATGCTCAGAATATGTACATATGTATGTATGGCGTTCTGGCAGCTGTGCTAAATAAAACTTAAGAGCAGCTGCACTCCATACATGTGCATAAAGATACAACATACATACTTATACAATATCCGTACACAACACACACATTTACACGATTGCCAGTCAATGCAAAAGTCTTTCATCATTATCAATAACATCATCATCAACAAGCAGATACATACATATGTACATTATTTAGTTCGCTTAGGCTCAAAATTCCATGACACAAACACAAGAACATGACGATGACGAAGTTTTCTTCCGGAAAATTATTGATTTTTTTTGCCCCGCATTCAACAAGTCAATGCTGAGCATTACTTTAATGACTTACACAATAAAATATCTGACTTACCCTTTGTATTTATTGAGTAAAATGTGCTTCGTTAGTCAGTAAATATAAATGAACGAGAAATGCACACTGCGAAAAACGACGCCACCTTCTTAAATGAACGGTTTATTTAAAATGGACTACAGCAGTGTGGCCGTAGTGGCTAACGAAAATATGACAAATAATTTAAATACTAGACATAGCTGCAAACATAAACGATAACCGCTTTCTGTTAACCGGTTTATAAATTAATTTGATTAGAATTTAAGTAAAAACAAATTCAAGTTAAAATTAAAATGAATAAATATAGATATTTGTATATATAATAAACTTTTGTTTTTAGAAGGTATAAATCGGCAAAAGTGTTGTTTGTTAAATTAATAATAATCTGACACTATATATATTAAATATTATATATACAAAACTAAAAATAACAAATTCAATCGTCTATATTGATGAATTATTAAAACGTAACTTTATAAATATGAAATGCAACTTATATGTAGATAAATAATAAAAAATGTAGCTGAAAATGAGCTGGTCCCTTTACTGTAAAAGGAATTTTGATCAGCTGATATGTTATCGATACTTTCGACTATTCCAATCAGCATATCGAAAAATTGATAATTGTTAAACCATCAATTTCAGGAATACACTAGGCGTTTGAACTTCCCTTATTAACCAAATTGTCGGGAAAGAGGATTTTCCCATAGACCTTTTATTTTTTCCCTCACATGCACATGAAAAAAGCAATAATTTAGCTCATCAATAAAATAATTAAAGTTCTGTTACTTGTAATTAAATGTAAATTGTTTCATTTATTATAGAAAACGGTGTTTGCGGGTCATTTAAAGTTATTAATTAACTTAGATCCTTGATGGGTACAACATCTAAAAAGAAAAATTGAAAATATACAATTTAAAAGATTTCAAAACATTTTCAAATTATTTTTTACTTACAATGCGGATGCGGTGTCCCATGGCATGACCGGGCAAATTCCTGTTGAAGCGTGCACGCACGGATCCAGTGTTGCCGTGGATGCGGGTAACCTTGCCCCAAACGGCACGGACACGGGTCTTGCGCTCAGGATGTTGAGGTACACACTTCTTGGTCTGCGCCTTGTAGACATACACGCAGCGCTTGCCAACATAGAATTGGCCGTGTTCCTTGCGACGAGCGCCCTCAATCTGCAAGACAGATTATTTAAATATCTTTGTTACAAATTTATATATACTATGGACAAGACGATATAAGCTCACCTTAAGGATAGCATGGTTTTCGTGCTGGTTCCTCAAACCGCGCTTGTAGCCGGTGAAGACAGCCTTTGCGAACAGACGGCCATGACGTTTGTATTTCTTGGCAGACACTTTCGCCTCAGTGGCGACAGCCTTCTCTGCCTTTGGGGCCTTAGCGGCCTTTGGAGGTTTAGCAGCTTTGGGTGCCTTTGCGGCCTTAGACGCAGCGGGCTTAGCTTGTGTGTCAGCCATAGTTCACTGAAAAATTCACGAAATAGAAATTCAAGTTACAACCTTGCATAAAAATCAGATACAATTCAAATTCATTATTGACATTTGTTTTGATTGTCAGACTTGTGGGACAATTGTTTTGTAGCCATAAACATCAGAACGGTTACACTTTGTAAGAGCAAATAAACTTTTTAATGACATAATACACATATTGATCTATGCAAAGCCACAATAATTTTTATATTTAATCGTAATATTCCTGAATATTTTGATATTTTATAATGCATAGCATAAAATCCGCGTACGTACCGGAAATCTATCAAATGGCGAAAGAGGGAGACGATGACAGGTCTGTCAAACAGAGATGCATTTCAGCTGTTTTCAACAATAAATATCGATAGTATGCAGTGTTGCTCAGAGAGAAAAGAAAATAAATATATATATCGAACTGAGTTGGAAAATAAGTCAAAAAATAAAAACAAAACTAATTATAATAACAATGTTTCTCAATAGACAAAATTAAGAGTTACAAAATTATCTAGCACATGTACCTACTTTAAACTTGTATGTACTGCAAATACGTTTTAACATCATAACTGGCCGTCGTCCCGCTATTGAGTTGCATAAAAGCTGGTCTAAGATACGTTCAGGGCAATAACGGGCTGCTGCTGCTGCTGCACTTACTAAATATTGCAATTGACAACAAATGGGGATACTGCTTCACTTCTACAAGTTGGAAAAGCGCTGGCAGCTGCTGCAAAAATGTGATATTTTATTGAAACGTCATATGAAAAAGCAGGCAGTTAGTCCAACCAAGTAAGAGATTTTTGTATTTCGAAAATATATATTATTTGTGGAGGGGTAAGGGGCTGGGGTGGTGAGCAGACTGTACAACGCCAACAAACAAAAACAAACGTTGCATAATTTTACTATATTAAATACAATTCTAGACTTGCCGAAGTTGGGCGTCTGTTGGAGGCAAAAGAGGGCAAGTACGATACCGGTCAACTGTTCTTGCACCGCATCTTTGGGTATCGCGGAGTGATACTTTTCCCATGGACGGCACGCGTATACGATCGTGATTTACACAATCCTAGAAAACAGACAACGACAACAGCCACGGGAACATCAACGCCCACGCCATGCGCCACAGAGGCTTCACCACTTAGATTTAACGCTGGCAATGGCGATAACAGTGGGACAATAGGAGCCACACAGAATGATGATGCTACCACTGCATGGAATGCAGTTAATGCCGCCACCGACGCGCAGAGTACCCAAACTATCGGTACCGCAAAACCAGCTACTAGCACCAGTGCTAATAGCTCTGTCGATGCCAAAGAGGTCAAAGGCAAAACGCAAACATTTTATCAAGTGCTCATTGATACTAGGGACTGTCCCTACATTGTGAGTTATTTGTTGTAATTCAATTTGTATTTTTCTTAATATCGAATCGTTATTTTAGCGCGCCCAGACCGAGGCTGTCACCTTTTTGGGCAATCAGGACTCGAATCGCAGCTTGTACGCTATTCCTGGACTAGACTACGTTGCGCACGATGACATTATGCCATATTCCTCAACTGATAAGCATCCCTTGCAACACGAGCTGTTTGATAAGTTTTTATCATATGCGGCGGATGCTGAACCACCATTTGTGGGCCAGGATACACTTAAGGCGTGGCAAGAAAAGAATCACCCGTGGCTGGACATGAGTGATGTACATAAGGAAACAACGGAAAATGTTCGCATCACAGTTATACCTTTTTATATGGGATGTCGCGAGACGCCAGCATCTTCGGTTTATTGGGTAAGTTATCCTGGTGGATTTAATTTTCTCACTATTATAGTCTTCGTGTTTCAGTGGCGGTATTGCATACGGCTGGAAAATCTTGGTGAACTTAGTGTGCAGCTGCGTGAACGGCACTGGCGCATCTTTTCACTCTCTGGCACTCTGGAGACGGTGCGCGGACGCGGTGTTGTTGGCCAGGAGCCCATACTTAGTCCTCGACTTCCGGCCTTTCAATACAGTAGCCATGTAAGCCTGCAAGCGCCGAGCGGTCATATGTGGGGAACGTTTCGACTAGAGCGGGAGGATGGCTATGCCTTCGACTGCAAGATACCGCCCTTCTCCCTGGAGTCTAAACCAGATGATCTGAGCACTCCTCCGGTCGGAGCACCCGCAAGTGACGATGTGGATTAATGAATTTTAGTAGACAATGGTTATTATTACAACTCAATATTATTTGACCATGCAGGAAGTACATGTGTTTAGGGCAAATATAACAATTTATTAGCAATTCCTAATCTAACCCAGCCTCACATTTTTGGTCTCCAATTGTATTTGAAAGTCAAGCGGACGTCGATTCTCATGCATTTCAAAGAGTGTTTGCAGTGCATCAATAGCGGCCGTCTCTGCAGCCGTATTCACGTTCTCGCCAAATCCTTTGCCCAGCAACTGGCGCTCAGCGTAAATACCGACTTGGAAAGCGGCCAGAAGAGTGTTCTTGCCACAGTCACCCAACAAACGTGGCTCAAGTTTACCCAATTTCCGCTGGTTGCAGACTTCGTTTAGCAGCTGTAATGGTTGTTCAGGAGTCCATATATCCAACAAATCCTTTTGATTTAATTGTGTGCAAATGAAGTCACGCACAAACAGAAATGCGCGCTCCACGCCACTTGAATCCGCCAAGGCACCAATGATAGCCTGCAGTGTTTGGGCAAGCGTCTCGTTGCTTGGTGGATACTCCGTGGAGAAGATAAGCTCTTTGGTACCTAGGTGCGTGGATACATTCGATAACGTTTCAGTGCTTAACAGGTAAGAAGCAATCGCCTTTTGTCCAGCTGGCGGCACTTTGGGTAGTGAATGCTGCAAATAGGCCTCTACGTAAGCCTTAGCGATATGTGCTCCCTTAGCGATCAATTGCTTGTTGTCGCCTATTTGCAGATCAGCTTCTGCAATACCAAGCTTGCGTTGGCGCTCCAGTTCCTGGTTTGCATATGTCTGTTGAGTGAATGCTGTTTGGAGGATCGGCAACTGAAATTCCTCGTTTAATCGCTTTCCAAATGCAAACAGTTCCGAGCGATAGTTCCACTCAACAAATCCAGAGCGTGGCTCCGGTTTCTGTGGTCCTTGCTTTTTAACGCGATGCGCAAGCTCACGTAACGTTGGCGAGACCCAACGTTTGAAGTGTCGCCGTGCTTGAACTGCTCAAAATGGTAATTTGTGAATGAACTGAATAAATCATTCATGACATACCTGTACCGACAGAGTTAATGGGCTTCGCAAGCGCCATTACACTAGCAACACTTCGTAATAAGGACATCGTTGACTTATAATATTAAAAATATTCGCTTAGTCTTTGTACATATGGGAAACAGTATTGCCACCTCAATGTATTTTTAGGGAGAAAGCATCGATAGTTTTTTCATCGTTTGATGCAGCCCTGTGTATTCCCAAAAGCTGGTCACCTTAACGACGCCATGTCGCTGTTTGCATGAAAATTTTTATATGCGAGACTTGTGGAAATAAATTATTTGATAAAAAATATATATAATTCGCATAATACTGAGTGTGAAGCATAATTATACTATAAAATTACACGATGGCGCTGCAGACGTATGGCGATAAGCCTGTGGCATTCCAACTGGAAGAGGGTGGCGAGTACTATTATGTGGGTTCGGAGGTGGGCAACTATATGCGGCACTTCCGTGGTATCCTTTATAAAAAGTATCCAGGAATGACACGAATTGTTTTGTCCAATGAGGAAAGGAAGCGTCTCGCTGATTCTGGTCTCAGCTCACATATATTGGCCAGTTCGGTGTCTCTTCTCCGAGCTGTAGAAGTTGATGACATTATGGCCGGCAATGATGAGAAGTATGTTAAATTTCTCTAATTTTAATTTTACTTGTATATTTACTTAATAATTGTACATTTTTAGATATCGTGCAGTATCTGTAAATACCTCGGATACTCCAGTACCGCGGGAGAGTAAATCTAAGAAGCAGCCACAATATGTTCCAACCATGCCCAATTCAAGCCACCTTGACGCAGTGCCTCAGGCAACGCCAATCAATCGCAATCGGGTGCACACTAAAAAGGTACGCACATTTCCTATGTGCTTTGACGACACAGATCCAACAGCGAGCCTTGAGAATGCAGCACAGAAGGAGTGTTTGGTGCCCATACGCCTGGATATGGAATTGGAGGGGCAAAAGCTACGCGATACTTTCACATGGAACAAAAACGAGAGCATGATAACACCTGAACAGTTCGCAGAAGTTCTGTGCGATGATCTCGACCTAAATCCTCTGCCATTTGTTCCAGCCATTGCACAGGCCATACGACAGCAAATCGAAGCGTTCCCCAATGACCCGCCCATATTGGAAGAGAGCTGCGACCAGCGCGTTATAGTCAAACTAAACATTCATGTTGGAAACACTTCACTTGTCGACCAGGTCGAATGGGACATGTCAGAAAAGAACAACAATCCCGAAGAGTTCGCTATCAAGCTGTGCGCAGAATTAGGCCTGGGAGGTGAATTTGTAACGGCGATTGCATATAGTATACGAGGTCAATTGTCCTGGCATTGTCGCACATATGCGTTTAGTGAGGCTCCATTGTCCACCATCGATGTACCCTTCCGCAATCCAAGCGATGCGGACGCATGGGCACCATTCCTAGAGACGCTAACTGATGCCGAAATGGAAAAGAAAATACGCGACCAGGATAGAAATACGCGACGCATGAGACGTTTGGCCAATACAACAACGGGCTGGTAATCGAAGCGGTTCATTCATGTAACGCAGTTAATTTATCATTTAACATGGCGCTTAGAGCTATTTCTGTCACCCACCAAGTTTGCATAACTTCTAAATGATTTTCAAGCATGCTTTAAGTGGCTACACCAATTATTGCTGAATAGTCGATTTTCCAGCTCTAATAATGGTGATTATAAATAAATCAAATATAATCAGCGCTGGATACTGAAACTTATAAGTGAAGTCGCCAGCATTTAATGTATTCAGTTAATTATCGTAAACTAATTTATAATCACTATTAAGGATTCGTGTGAATTGTTGCATCGTAAAAACTGAATTCATCGAGGTACAGTTTTAGTCGGCAATATATATATAAATAATAAATACATGTCTGTCTATTTTAAAGCCAACAATGGCCATCTGTTCATTAATTTCTTGTTCTCTTAAATTATATTATATTAATCAACTTTCCACTGAATCGGGTTTGTCGTGATCGTGTTCGCCATCGTAAAACTCGTTCTTTGCCTCGACCATTTTATCCTCGTCCGCCTGTGACATGCGCACATCTGGATCCGTTTCCTCTCTCATACGCAGCTCCTCGAGATCAACGTCTCGCGGTGTTTGCACCATTTGTACGCTTGGCGAGTGCTGGCACATCTTCAGGTTTTCATACACATGCTTTACGATCAGCTCCATATATTGTTTAGAGTTTGCGTTGTCCTGTCGCGAATTGATGTCCGGATGTAATGTGAAGTCCGGTGCAAAGAAATCATAGTACTCCGTTGGAGGCAAATCATTTGAGATTTCCTGATCCAATAGAAGCGACGTTTCGTGTGTCCAGCAGCGTGCAACATTTCGTAAAGTGTAACCGCCGCCGCCCACAACTAATGTGGGCACATTTAGCGTTCTGACGAACTTTACGCACTCTCCATGGCCGCGAGTACTAAGCGAGAAACAGCCGAGACGATCTCCAGCCAATGAATCGGCGCCGCATTGTAGCACAATTGCTGTAGGCCGATAGAAGTCCATAATCGCTGAAATGATCGGCTTGAACACTTGAAAATAGCTGTGATCATCGATTCCCTCCTTGAGAGGAACATTGACGCTGTAATAACGACCAGACTCGGCGCCAATCTCATACATATCTCCAGTGCCCGGAAAGAAGTAATTGCCATATTTGTGAAAGGATGCTGTCATCACGCGATCCGTTAAATAGAATGCTTCTTGTACTCCATCGCCATGATGTACATCAATGTCGATGTATAGCACTCGCGGATTATATTTCAGTAGCTCTAGTATGCCAATTACAATATCGTTGACGTAGCAGAAGCCAGATGCCTCAAATTTCTTGGCATGATGCAGTCCACCCGACCAATTGATGCATATGTCGCTGTGGTTGTGGTTCAGTTTCTGTGCGCCCTCAAGGGAGGCGCCCGTGTACATGGCGCAAAAGTCAAAGAGGCCATCGAAGACGGGACAGTCCTCACCCACGCTAAAGTGAGCCAAATACTTAGTATAGGCGACAGCTGCAAGTAGAATAACAATATTGATATACGATTCAAAATCCTAAGTATTTCACTTACAATTGCATTGAATATTCTGTGGGGTCACCTGCTGCAGGTAAGCGATGTATTCGTCACTATGAAACCGCAGCATATCCTGTGCACTAGCTCTGTAATGGGTAAAAAATAAACATTTAACAATGATAATTAATACAATAACAATTACTTACTTGTATGGTCTGTAGATTTTCATCTTTTTGTGCAAGCCATAGTTCATGACCAGGCTGTGAGTGACGGCCAAACGTTGTGGTTTCATTGGATGCCCCGCTCCATAGTGGAAATTGCCCACATCGGCATTGTAAAAGTATGAAACTCGCCTATCAGTCATCCTTATATCAGTTACCAGCTAATCTCTGTCCAATGCGACTCCCAATATGGGCAGTAAATTGTTCTTTGCATATAGTACAATCAACAGTACAGCCACAATAAATAAAAGTCGCCGTGTTGTAGTTAGCTCGTTTAAGCCAAATAACATACCGTTGCTCCAAAATCCCTATTATTTGTGAAGTTTTTAGTTCGGCCGAAGCTGCATTGTAGAATTGATTAAAGCAGTTTGCAGCGTAGTTTTTATTTTACTTCATTATTTATAAGGTTGATTTTATTTTTAAATAAAAACAGTAATACTTTGGTTTATTTACGTGCTGCAATATTTTTTTTTTAACACTTATTCGAAAATTTTCTTGATTGTTCTTTTTGACGCGTGTTTTTTATGTGTTGCCTTTTGCTGTTTATTCGCTTGTTAACTTAGCATAGTATTAAAATGTTATTAACATGGATCATCTATGTTAACAACTGCTTTAACAGATACAGCCAGCAATCACATATCGATAATATATGTGTTGGGTTATTTATAATTATCGATTTAAATCGCGGCAATAATTAGATATGAGCAGAAATCAGAAACATTTTTATACAAACATTTAATGCCTAAAATCGAGTATTAAATGCAATGAATTTATATTAAATCTGGTAAATACAGAAAATGTTAAATCCAAATAAGAAAACTTTTATTACAATATTCTAACAAATTGTTTTCAATACACAGTTAAATTGCTAAAATATCCAATTGGAATTTATTGGTTTATGTTCTGGTAAATTCAACAGCTGATTCTAACGCGTCCCTGTGAATGTCTTCATATTCTTATCTATCACTTTGATAAGCATAAAAGCGTCCTCTGGAATCTGCGTGTGCAGTAATCAACAATAAATGTCATGGCATAGCAGAATGCAAAAACTGTGTCAAACCGTTGCTAGGGAAGCGCGTTAAAGACAGTGCGCTCCAGAAGTGATAAAAGCAAATCTAATTTGCTTACATTACGAAACTGCAATTGATTTTATTAAAGACGCCCTGTGTATTAGATTGCGTGTATCTGTGTCAAACAGTGAATGCTGATACTTAAAAACTGAAGCTTCGTGACCGTTGCCCCCGTCGCCCTTATATTGTCCAAGATGTTAACCCTCTATTACGTGAGCGCCACTTTAGTGCAGTCCTGGCGTATTCAAAGGGCCTGTAACAAAATTGCTGAGCAATTAGCGCAGCAATCAAGCGTTGCTTTCTATGCACTTCAATCTGGCAGAGACGACGGCTTCGGTAAGCGCAATGTAAATTTAATTTTGGATCAATTTAATATCGTTTCTTGCTAAAATAGATCCTACAATAGCCAGCTCGGAGCTGTGCGGCAATCGGAATGTGGCTAAGGTAACGGATATACTGTGGTTGCATGGCAACCAGCACGGTTGCTGCCTGCGTCCATTGCAGTCAGTACAGATTACACCATGGATTAGCTTTCCACCAGCCCCCAGTTTTCTACCGTTCGCCTACGCCCCTGACACTGCTACCCCCACAGTAACTCCAACAGAAATCGAGCCGCAACCCCGGATAAGTCTGTCCCCGGACACGGCGCAACATCTGCAATTGTTGATCGAAGCTAATATTGACGTACAGCAGCGGGAAGCGGTCACACATAGCTATGTACCGGTGCAGGTAAGTCGAAGCACAGTTATCTAAGCAGTAGTTATAGGACTTAGAAGTGTTCTAAATCTGTTGTACTAAGCGCCCATTGCCTTGCTTTTGCCAAGAGTCTAGTGTTGCGTGCGTTTGCTCAATAAAAATATTGCGTCACATTTGAGCTATTTTCGCAAGAGTGTGTAGACGAGTGTTAATGCAGATTTGGCTTACCAATTCTCTTTTCATGCTTAACGTGATCCGACCTTCTAAAAAATCGTCAGCTGGAAAATTACGGTAAGCTAATTGCATGGAAAATAGATTCCCACCTGGCGGTGCTCATCGAGACGGATATTGAGCACTTCACAAAACTATTGATAATGACATTTTTACAAAATAATTTATACATTAATGATCAGCTGCCACTAATGAGGATTGAGTGTAAGCGCACTAGCTGATTGAAATTCAAACATATAAAGAAGCATATTAATATTAATTACTGTCTACTTTTGCAGCTGTGCAGCGAGAGGGTGAACCACAGCCCTTTCAGCTGCTGGCTAATCATCTGAAGCGCCAGTCACGCAAGGCGGCTGAAATCAGTGCGGAGGGCTGGCAAAAGCATCTGGAGGATCTGCGCGCGCTCGGCGTATTAGCCCACCAGGCTACCGAGTTTGAGCAGCAGAAGAGCCGCAATGAATTGAAGGCCAGTACTCCAAAGCCGGACCTGTCGCTCCAGCGACAGGCGGAGCAGTCGCCTGTGGCAGTACAAGCCAGCGTTAAGGCCGTGGCTGTTGTGGAGCCCACCACTAAGACACCATCTCCTGCCAAGCCAGCCCAGCTGAAGCAACCGACCCCAGTTGAACATCTTCTAAGCAAGCCTAGTGATTTTGAAAAAGGGACTGCCACGACGAAGACTGAAAATCCATCAACCAAATCCAGGGAAATGGAAAAATCACCAGAAGTTCAGGACAATACAGGCACGCCAGTCACAAAAGCATCTACACCGAGCAGGAGCTTTGTGGCGGTAAAGCCGAATTCGCCACCGTCCGAAGCCTCGACCTCCGCCCGACCACGTCCCATTTTGCGCCGCAATAAGAATAGCCTTGGCGAAAGTAAACCGCTTAATGTACTCGTCTACTCGGACAGCGCCAGTGCACGGGATTCGGCAATGGTTACACTGCGTCAGATCCTAGAACCAGATGTCTATACTATTTATGCGCTAACTCCACAGCAGGCGGGACAAAAACATTGGCTAGAGCAGACGGCGCTGCTGGTGGTCTGCGGGTCTGTGGCTCCGTCTATTGGCCAGATATTGGTCGACTACTTTCTGCATGGTGGCAAGGTCTTAAGTCTTTGCTCGGATATCTTACACTTTATATTACCCAATTATCGAACTGCGGAGGTAAGCCCCTTCCTTTCATTTTGCCAATAGAAAAATCAATACTTCAAGTCTATTTGTTTATTCCAGGTTCGCGAGCACGAATTGGTTCAGTTTTCCTATGACAAATGGCAGCGGGTGAAGATGATGCACCACATTTTTTGCTACCAACCCTCTCCGGTTAAGAAAAACTTCTCCACCGACAGCGAGGAGTCATCGGTCCAATCGCATTCACGTAAATCGTAAGTTGACTTGCTTATTGTAAATCGTATACACTGAACACATTTTCACACACTAAATAATCATGCATAATCTAAATTAAAATTTCATTGTACTTCTACGAAATGAAGTGCAACTATTTCGAAATACAAATTATAACACACCTGAAAATTTTGATTCATACACATTTGAGTTTATCACAGACAAAAGCCGATATAAGTATATGTATATAGATTGCTTGTTTTTGCTTTTATTTTTAACTCGAATGCATATTAATACGATTATATATTATTTTGACTGCCAAAAAAATTGCTGCATACTTGCAGGCGCCCTTAATATGAATTCGAATTGAACGTGTAATCGCCGCTAATATTTATTTATTTAAATATAATATGTATATTTGGAACTAATTGTTGTGCTTCGAATAGCTGAACTAACATAATTAACATTTTTTACTAATTCCAATCTCTTGTGTTTCTCAAACCTTTCATGCTGAAATTGGCCCTATTTTTGTGTATTTGTTAACAACCGAATCGTTGATCTGAACTATCATATCACATGTTTTTGGAACCTATGTCTTTTTATTATATATATATATTTCTTTTATTAAAAATTGTAATTGTTGTTTCTCCTCTTCTACTGTCTATTATCATTATAATTAAATCTTTGCTTAATTTCTTAAATGTGCTCAAAATTTTCTTAATTTTCACATACAATTTTTGTTGTCGTGTGTGCTATTATTCTCTTCCTTGCGTGTTATCTTTTTATTCCTTCTCTCTCTTTTCTACTCTGTGCTCGTGTGTGTGCGTGTGTATGTGCTATATGTGTGTCCATTGCTATTATCCTACTTACCATTAACAAAAAACAAAAAAATGAAACGATAATACTCGCAACAACATATAACAAAATACAAAAAAAAAAAAAAAAATCAAAATACGAAACGAACGCCGCTTAGAGCTCTAGTATGTCCAAGGTCCATGGATTTGAAGGATTTGACCGGTCAGACACACCAGCTGGAAGTTAAAGTGTTGGGCACTGAGGAGACCTGGAATACGCCCAGTCTGCTACTGGCCAAAAGCGTGCAAAGCGGCGGCAAAGCCGTGTTTTCTCAGGTATGTTACGAAATATTGAACTCTCGGAAGCTCTCATTGATAAAAATTAATTATTTTTGACAGGTTCACCTGGAGACGAATCCCAACGAGTTTGAGTTTGATGAAGTCAAGTTTGCAATCTTAAAGCAAAGCGAACGCATACGTATCGAAATCTTTACGGACCTGTTGCGCAAGTACCTGGAGGTGCAGGTGCGAGGTAGCGACTCTGAAGGTGCTGCGTCAGCCGCAGTAGTCTTCAAACAGGCCTATTTCTTGGGTCGTCATGAGGTGAGAAGTTGTGCATAGTTTTATATAGCTTTGTCCTACTAACCATTTCACAATTTGCAGTCCAAGTTTGAGCTCCTGGAGAAGTTGCGTCCACGTTGCACCGGCAATGATAATATCATCATAATGCCTAAATTAACTATTAAGTTCTGTGGCAAAGATGATAAGGCGCCGGCCGCAAACGCAAATGTATTGCCTATCTTGATCCATTCCTGTCCAGATGATTTCTCCACAGTTGATTACTTTGATGTGGGTATTAACTTGGTCACAAAATACATTTTTAGAAATACATATACTTAATACACTATTTACAACGATTGTAGAATCTGAAAACAGAGCATATTGGACGCTTGGTCATCTATGCTCCAGTCTTGAGTAGCTCCATGCATGTCATCAACGATATGGAGCTAATGCATGGCATTGCCGTGCTGCCAGTTCAACAGACAGCGGGCGTAGGTCGCAGCGGTAATCAGGTAATTTATCTACTATATCTACCAGCATGACAATTCTCTTAAAATATATTCTTTTTCGCTCAATTAGTGGCTGAGTCCTTCGGGCTGTGCAATGTTCTCTACACAGCTGCACATCGACATGGACTCGCCATTGGGCACACGCCTGCCGTTGATACAGCATCTGATTGGTGCTGCAGTTGTGAATACTCTTCGAGGTCATAAGTTATATAGGGTAAGTGATAAAACAATATTGTATATGGAACTGTAAGCCTCTGAAGAAGTTGACGTCTTATGAGGATGATATTTTGATTTATGGATGATATCACAAAAGACGATAGAGTTAGCAATGAATTGTACTTTATTGAATATTCTTATATCAATTTCAATATTTATTGCTTCAATGAGGTCTCTTCAATGCAAATGCTCAATGCTAGTGATACATATACGATTAGTGGTCCATTTCAATACTCTGAATCCACTGAATATATATGTCAGTATATTAATCTTGAACTATGAGGGTTTGACAACAATATATTTCGCATTTTGAGGTATATTATTTCAAGCCATCGCAAAAGGCGATTATTTCAGAATTGGATATAATTATTTTGAACATTCTTTAAAGCAGTTAATTTGTTATTGCTTCAATAAGATTTGTAATGCAATATTTGAGGTTCGTAAACTTATCATTTATATATACAAAATAAGAATGCTTCTTAATACTCTTTATACCCCGAAACCCCATAAATGAGTGAAAAATTGTGCCATTGCAACATGTAGTAGAATTGAGCTCACATTAAGGTCAGATATTAAATATCCGATTATAGAAGAACTAGATACAGACACCAAACTTGGCATCAGAGTTTCACAGAAAATAAAAATCTATTTGTCGGTGGTTCAATATTCAGTTCCAAGAAACGTCCTGGCTACAGAGTCGATATATGAACCTGGTCTTTACACAGATAAAATCTATGATTTGTCTTATATTATTCCACTACAATGACAGCAATTCGCACAATTTGTTCATTCTATACTAGATGCATGCATGTGATGTAGTTCCAATATTTGGATCTAAAAAGTGGAGCAGTCTGATTATTAAGCGTTGTTAGGTAAATGGTTGATTGAACAATGTCGATTTATAATTGTTTTTCAGCCTTAGAATATTGTGTTATGTATGAATATATTCATACATATTTGGATTATTTTACGTCTTGTATGAATTTGTAAAGTAAATTTGTTTAATATCCATTATTTCCACTCTGGGTTCAGGGTTACAGGCTAGCTTAGTCGGTAACAGCCGACAAGAGCACTCTTAAATATTTTGTACATTTTATAAGTTTTTTGTTTCATTCGGTTTTAATCGAAATTGGTCCAAAAACAATTAATGTTTTTCACCATCTTTTCGTTTTGTTCTTTCTAATTTCAATCAAAACTGAATTGTTTTGGTTAAACTTTATGAAATTCACAAACATTAAAATCAAATGGAAATTTATGCATTTAATATTTTGATATTGCATTTTTTTTAGCTAATTGATTTGTTTGAATAAATATAAGTTTTGTATTTATAGTTTATTTTGACATAATTTTGTTGTTGTATATTTTGCATTCAAATTGTTTGCTATATACATTTTACAATACACGCTTTTTTAATATATTTGTTAATATATAGTTATATATATGTATATATATCATATATATAGAACTTTGCTTATACATAATTAACAATTTAAAAATTGCTCACCTGATTTATGTTTACATTTCGATTTGCCACAGTGCTTGCTTTTCATTAATGTAGGTAATTTGTAATTTGTAATTTCTATATGCCTATTTAACGCATTCGGATTTGCTTGTTGCTCTTTAACGTTTAAACATTGTCTTTTCATTAAACATTTGTTTGCAATTCGTAATTGTAATTAAATTTAAAAATATTTTACAATGTGTATATGTAAATTGCTATAATTTGAATGTACATATACATATATGTTCAAATACATATACATATATGTACAAGGTTTGTTTCAGTTGTGTTTTGTTTTGCTTTGCTTTGCTTTTAATGTATATTTACAATTAACGTTTCTATAACACATGCACTTTGAACTTTTCTTTGCGAGTCTTTGAGAGGCTGAGGAAGTGAGCTTTGCTCTCTGCAATCTCTCTTCCCCTTTAATCGGAGAGCAGGTTTCACATTTGACATTTCGCACGCACAACAATTACAGTTAGAGTTACATATGTGTATGTGTGTGTGTGAGTGTGTCGGTGTGGGTATGTGTGTTTAAAAACATTGTGCTAATTAGAAAGTGTGTGCGCGTGTGCGTGTGCCTGCTTACATACATAACATAACATATATGCGTGTGTATATAAATGTATAAATGTATATAGTAGGCTGGTTAGAACACAGACTCCGCTGACCGGGACAGGTTAACGGGATGCGAAGGACTGCGCGCCAAACGCTTCTTTGGCAAATGCTCCAATAGGGAGAGTAGCCGTGCAAAGTCTGGCCTATGCTCCTTTTCGTACGTCCAGCACAGCATTAACAGGTCCTTGACATCGCGACCAGACTGTAGATTGGCCAGCGATTGCTTCATTCCTCGTCCCACCTGCCAAATGATTGACTCCGCCGGTTGATCCTTGAACGTGAACTCGCCGCAAATGAGCTCGTACCAAACGGTCCCAAAAGAGTACACATCAGAATAGGACGTGAATTCTAAACACTCACCAGGTGGCTTTCTGGGCAGCAGCGCTCGTATCAGTTCCGGGGCCAAGTAGCACAGCCAATTTTGCGGAACTCCCAGCCCCATATCACAGTACAGCAGCTTTGTGGAGCTGAAGAGGCCAAAGTCCGTGATGATCACCTTGCCGTTCTCGATGAAGATGTTCTTAGTGCGCAGATCCTTGTGTATGATGTCCCTCGCATGCAAATAGCCCATTCCTTGCGCAATCTGTTGGGCAATCAGCAGCGTGCGATTCATTGCGAACTTTTCCCTTCGCTGATGTATGTAGGTGTAGAGAGTGTTGCCCTTGCATAGCGATGTGACAATGGCCAAATACGGCGGATTCATGCAGGCGCCCATGAACAGTACAAGATTCTCGTGACGTGTCTTCTTGAAATTCGCCACCTCATTGCGAAATGATTCCAGCATGTGTTCGTCCTGCAGATAGTCTTCATTCAGTAGCTTCACAGCGACATCGCCATGCCACAAAGCTCGATGCACAGTGCCAAAGCGCCCTTGCCCAATGCGCTCCATCAAGTGCAGATCACCATAGGGTATATCCCATTCCTTTAGCGATATAGAGTTCTGGCGCCATTGCCCCGAGTCCCCATCCTCCGTAGAGTCCAAGCGCACAGGCGTGCGATCAGAGTCAGTGCTGGCGCTCCCCGACAGCGACACCGTCTTATCACTATCATTCGACTTATGGGTGTCCGTGTATTCACTAGTAAAGGGCGTGCGCTTGTCCACACCCGCATTGCTCAGTTTGCGGGGAAAGAAGCTGTCGCTGTTCACCAGGCTGGCCGTATAGGTGGCCGTGCTGCCGCTGCTCAAATTCGACACTTGCGAGGCAGCCGAATTGGTTGACGCTTGACTGCCAGTCAGGGAGTGGATCAGACCATTGGAGCTACTGCTGCTGTTGTTATTAGTGCTGCTGCTGTTACTGCTGTTGGTGGAGCTGCTGTTGTTGTTCCCGTTGGTCAGAGGCTCACCTGTGGTCATGTGGGATTGCGACTCATTGGATATCAGCGTTTGGGCTGAACTCGCATTGCTATTGCAGGCATTGATACTGGTGATGGTCACGTTGGGGAAATTGAATTGACTCTGCTGACCCTGTTGTGCGCCCGCCGCTCCACCAGCAGGTGCAGGTTTCGGCTGGCAGGCACTGGGCGTGCCTAGTTGTTGCTGCTGCTGCTGTTGCTGAAACAGTGCTGGACTGCTGGGCGTGGAGCTGGTGCAGCTTGAGCTTGGCGAGCTGCTGTCTCCATGCTGCAGCTGGGGCTGCTGCAATTGGGGCTTGCTTAGCGTGTTCTTTTTTGGCACTGGTGACATTTTGCTGCTGCTGTGCTGGGCTGGGTCCCATCTGCCGCCCACTTGAGTTTGGCGGAATTCGTGAATATATTCAGGCGGAAGACCACATGAGGGCGGCACATGCGGCGCACAGGACTTGTGGCAAATATATTTGCAATCGGTGCACTTGAGCCAGTGGCTCAACATCTGCTTTTGGCACAGTTTGCAGGTGGCGCGTATACCGAACCAATAGCTAAAGCGATGCTTAATGGTGTGACCCATGCCCACGTGTGCCACACCTGGCGAGGGCGGCACTAGCAGCACATTAGAGCTGCCGATGCTGCTAGCGTCCGCAAACATGTCTGAGCTGGCCGAACTATGGCTGTCGGGGCTAGGATCCGTGGGCAGGCGACTACGCGGCGGCCTTGGTGGCTGATCCGATATTCCTATATCCGAGGCGCTGCTATTATGCATTAGTAGCGTTTGATGCTTCTTGGCGGGCGGTGGCGTGCCAGCAGCTGTTGTAGTGCTACGGCTACGCAACGGAGTACCGCTGGCGGATACCGTGCCGGAGGCGGGTGTGAAGGGCGAGTTGGGTGGCGAGGGAGTTAATGTTAAAGTCATTTGTGAGCCAGTCAGTGGTTGCTGCTCGCTGCGAGAATTTGACGCAGAGCTGCTACCAGCTTTCGGCTTACTATTTCCGTGTTGATGCTGATGATGTTGTCGATGATGAGTACGTGGCGAGGCGCTGTTCAGTCCGAGGCCAATATTGCCAATGCTGCCGCGATGCATGTGATGAGGATGGGGTCGATCCCATGAGTCCCAGTGCCATTGCTCCGGATCAGAATTTGGCGCAACTGCACCGCTGCTCTCTAGTGCTTCCATACATTTCCGGAGATTATGCATCGCTTTAGTCAGACGACGCAGTTCTTCGTCGAGCTGGCTACTAGGATTGTGGGCAAGCATTTGTTTCAGTTCTTCGTCGCTCAGCTGCAACGTTTGCTCCAGGGTAGTATACCGCGATAGACATGCATTCAAAGATTCCGGACTTAGACCCACAACGCGCAGCCATTGACGCAGCTCGTTCCCTGTGGCTTGATGATGCGGGAGCAGCCCGTTGGCGGGTATACGCTCGTTTAACCTTGCCTTGGTCAGGAGCAGCTCGGAGAAATATCGTACTAGCTTTGATTCTAGACAGCGTATCTCCTGTTGCGTCAGCGTTGCACTCGTTGCGCATTGTGTCCGTAAGCCCTCCAGATGGTTAGCCGATAGATCAATCATATCCTGTATGATGATTAGATTGCTTTCGCTTGCATTCGTCGTTGTATTGTTGTTACTGCTGCTGCTGCTGCTTTTGTTGCTGCTGACTGGCGGCGCAGTCAGCTGGGCGGCGGCGCTGCTGCTCATTTTGTTGTGAACCGCCCGCCCCTTGCAGCAGCACAAACTGATTGATTTTTTCAGACGCACTCACAAAACCATTTGATGTTTGCACCACTATGATGCACATTCCCTTACTTTAATTGGCTTATTTCTTTTACAGAAATCACACACGAGCAATCCCGCGAAATGTAAACCTCAAGAAAGATTCTGAAATGCGGAAAACGCGATAAGTTTAGTAGTTTTTAGAAGGTAGACAGAACGGGTGCCGTGTTGTCGCCTGCACGCACGAAATTTCTCTACACCCAAGTAGTAGAGCTGCGTAACTATCGTCGATGGTATCGCCGTTATTATTGTGCACTTCGATATATCGATACATTTTTATCAGATATATATTTGATAGCTTCGCTACAAAGTGGTTTTTATCTTAAAGAAATGTTTAATGCTTATAATATATAATAGTTTTCTGTTAATATAGGTAATATAGCTTTATGTAATAACTGCATCTGATTTTCTTTTGTGTTATGTTTAGTTTTTTATTTAAATAAATATTTTTTATCGAATAACCCTAATGATCATTTGTATATCAGAACTTGACAACAACATACATATATATTTACAAACATCGATAATGCCTGGCCTATCGACTTAATTGTAAATAATATTTGAATTTTCATTCAAGGTACTCGATGTTGCTTTAAAATGGCCAAATGACATTATTGCCAATGGAAACAACAAAATTGGTGGACTTGTGGTAAATACCACATTATTGGGCTCGCAGGCAATTGTGAATGTTGGTTGCGGAATTAATCTAAATAATTCAAAACCAACGTTGTGTATTAACGACTTAATAAATGAGTATAATGTGCGAATGCCTAACGCCAAATTACCATTACTGAAATATGAGCAATTTATTGCAATGATTTTTAATGAAATGGAAAGAATATTGACAGATGTGCAAAACGGAAGTTTTGACAATTTCTACGCTTTGTATTATGATCTTTGGCTACATAGGTAATTGAATGGAATTTCTTAACAGTGGCCAACAATTTTAATTATATTTTCTTCCTATTTTTAGTGATCAAAGCATTACTATTTGTCTGCAAAACGATCAACAAAAGGAAGCCAAAATTATTGGCATTGATGATGTTGGCTTTTTGAAAGTTAAATTGGCGAATAGTACGATTGAAACTGTTCAACCTGATGGTAACAGTTTTGATATGTTGAAAGGATTGATAGTACCTAAATACAACTAAAACATTTATTATGGGAATTTATATATACTTCAAATTATTTATTCCTTAAAATTTTTGTGGGAGGTATATATATATATATATATATATATATATATATATATATATATATATATATATATATATATATATATATATATATATGCATATATATGTAAACATAAACTAAAAACTGTTTAAAATTTTAGGCGCATTTAGAGACTTATTATTAATTAAACTAACTATATATTTACAATTCTCTTCACTTAAAGTGAACATTTAGTCAAAACTTATATTTATATAGCTTAAATTAACACACTGCCAATGTTTAGTGTTTTCATCAATATTTCAAATTACCGTAATTCAAAAATATCATCAAAACAAGTAATTTGCCATTATTCAAAAATATATGTGTCTTAAATCTTGAAATTGTCATAACCTTTGCCCGTTATAAATGAGAAAAATTACTACTTCCCTATAACATTATATGTGTTAACCAGATATTGAATTTAATAAATTATACAAATCCAAGCAGTCTTTATAATATATGAAAATAAGAATCGACTGCTAAAAATTTGGTATTTTGTGCTGTTATCATTTTCGTATTAAATGGTATTTTTATGTCGCTGGCCACATTGCTGACAACAGGGTGACCATTCTAAGTTTTTTTTTATATATGCATAGTTTTTACTTGCAGTGAATTAAAGTACCAAAAGGTTTTATATAAGCGCCCCGGATAAAAAGATATTAAAATATTAAAGTATGGCGCAACGTAATCATCGTGTAGATCGTTTTGCTCAAATGAGCAAGCAAGAGGAAATAATTGCTAAAAAACGCCAGGAAATACTTGAGAAGCAGCGAACAGCGCAGCTGGCGAAGGCTGTGGCTGCAGCACAAACATTGGCTGCACAGTTAAAAACCATCGAGACGGCAACGCCGGTAGACGAAACAGAAGAACAGGAGCAGGAGGAGGAGCAAGAGCCACTAGCGCAGACGTTACCGGCAACTGTAGCAGTTGCTGATGATGGAAACGCGTTAGAATTAGATAATGGGGATCAGACGGGATCGGCGGCAAGGGCCAAGTGCGACGATGGTATGGCCAAAACGCTGAACAGCTTTACTGGCAAGACGGGCAAAATTACGTTTAGTCTAAAACGTCAACAGCTGCCGCAGCCCAGTGTTGAGCAGCCGCCACCTAAAGTGAAAAATACATTTTGTAACGATGGTTCCTTTTTGGAGAACTTTAAGAAAATACTTGAGAAACACGATCAACCCAAGCAGCCTATAATGGTGACTCCTATTACAAAGCCGAGGTAAGGACTTGTGTCTTTCGATTGCTCCGATTCTTTAACACTTCACCTTCATTTAACAGTGAAGAGAACAATACGGTAGATACTCACAGCACCGAGAATAATAGTCCGCAACAGTCGGTGGATCTGGCGGTTAGTACAATAGTAACGAGTGCAGCGGCAGCTGTGATAGCTACGTCTATGGCTAACAGCATGTCTATGGCTGGCTCAGGACATAATCATTTAGCATTTAGCATGCCAGGAACGGCAACAACGATGCCGCAAGCTGTGCAACCACCACCACCACCGCCGTTTGCATTCAATCCAACTATGCTGGCACAGGGACCGCCTCAGATGACGATGCCAGCTTTTTTCCATGGACACCATCATCTGCCTATGCAGTTGCATCCAGCTGCTGTGGCTCCACCGCCGCCGCCACCACCGCCACAACTTCCTATTGCGTTGGCTAATTTGACGCCAATCTATATGCAATTGGGACCAACGCAGATGCCGTCCGAAGCAGCGATGCATCAATTGAATGCCATACCGGCACCCAAAGACTTTGACTTGAATGCTATACCAAAACCGCAGGTTAACC
The DNA here is from genome assembly GCA_035045345.1 of Drosophila hamatofila. NCBI lineage: Eukaryota > Metazoa > Arthropoda > Insecta > Diptera > Drosophilidae > Drosophila > Drosophila hamatofila. The sequence continues at coordinate 13,649,727 of JAWNPA010000020.1, forward strand.
TCGAGGCCATACATGTGCCTAATGTCACCCAGGTGGATCAGCTTGGTTTACTGCCAGAGCACGTAACGGTTAATCCACCTCCACCGCCTCCGCCGCCTATACAGCCAAAAGAACAAGCGATGCAGCAGCCGCAACCGGAAAAGCAGGAGCAGCAGCAGAACACTCAACAAAAACTCCAACAACAGCAGCAACAACAACAGCAACAACAACACCAACAACAACAGCAGTCAATCTCGCCGCCAGCTCAAGGTGTGTATCTGTAGTTTGTCAATTGCCTTTGTCTGTTCTGTTTTTGCAAAAATTCCTGCAGTAACCCATCCAATAATCAATTCCCTCTTTATACCTAACTCCTATCAAAATTTAAATATCCCTAATTTTCCCAACATCTGAATTATTTTCATTTAATATATTTTATGAATCGTTGTGCACGATTTTAAAGCAATTTATGTAGTTTTTTCAGAAACATGCATACAATTGCCAACGTGCATAGAAAACCTTATCGCACTGGTCGCCGAAAATGGTGAAGATTACGAAGATAAAATACGTTTGCATAGAAGCGAATTGCATCCGGCATTGTGGTAAATCAGCTGCACATTATCATGCGCAGGGCACTTTAACTAATAACTGAGTAAAAGTGGGGCAGATTCTTTAATTTTGGACTGATTAACTCAACATTTAAGATAAAGTATTAAGGTATCTTCGGTTTGCCGAACATGTAATATCCTTGCAGATAAGTCGACTCATCTTTATCTATAATTATAGTACTTGTCCGATGTTGTTAAGTATCTCGAATGTTTAGTTGACTGATCCGATATTATATATAGCGTATATCGAGCGTTGTCTTAGTTATAGTTATAAATATGTAGTATTCTATACATTAAATATAAAAAATTTGGTTAGCAATAATACCGTCTGCAAGGTTATAGAATTTATTGTGAGATTCATGTTTGTTTAGAAGCACAGAACTGGACATACTTACGACTAGACCTTTAGGTAATAGATTCCGTTTAGTTCTCTAAGAGTAGTTAATTCAGTGTTAGTTTAGTTAAAATTTCATTTAGTAACATTTTGTACTGCAGATAATTAGTTTAATAGAGACAGTTGAAGAGAATTATATTCTCTGTCCAATTTGATTAAACGGAAGCTATAGTACAGTCCGAGTGCCGTTTGATGGTATTGGACAACGGATTATACTTGATTTGAGATTAGGGCGCACGCATCACCCACTTTTCACTCACTGGCCGTATGTTGCCCGTCGCCATTCCACTGGAGGAGTAAGCAGAAGGATTCTATAAAATCACACTACTAAACGGGCGTAAAAAAACCAAACCAGTTACTCATATAATGTCTTTTGTATACTGAACCCAATTGGGCATAATTCATTGTACGTTTTACTTCTTCTTTAAAATTTTAAAATAGGTTTCTTTATGATAAGAGCTGCGAACAATATCGAAGCTATCGCGCCCAACTGCTCGACTACGAACGCCAGCGCGGCGAGCGAGAGCGGGAGCGGGCAGAGCAGCAGCTAAGCAGGGCTCACCAGCAGCAGCTGCAACAACAACAGCAAGACCGACAGCAGCAGGAGGAACACAACAGCAATTCGGCAGCTGATAAATATGATCCGGAATCGGCAATTACTGCTGACTTTGATTCCGATGATGAGTATATGCGTGGCATGATGGATCGCAATCGGGACAATATCAAGCGTCGCATTGAGTGCCGCAACGAGCTGAGTGATGAGGAGCGTAGAGAGCGAGAGGAGGAAGCAGCAATGGCAACAGCTGGTGATCTGAATAACATGGATCAGGATGATAGAGAGACACAGCGACAGCGCCGCAAGCGAGAGCGTAAAAGTCGCTGGGGCGAAAAGGAATTGTTGCCGACCGGCTCAGGTGAGTAAATGATCAATTATTTATAAATAGTATGAGATAACTATAATAATTATCTGCTTTAGGTGCACCCACTAGCTTTGGGAACCAAAACAAGCCCATGCTGAGCACTGTCACGCGAAATGATCCGGCATTGCTGCAGTACGCTCGTCTTAACTATGGCTCCACGCAGTTGTCTGAGGACCAGTGGAAGCAATGCGAAGAGCACTACAAAGTCAACTTGTTATACCAGGACATGATGCGTAAACGTCAAGAGATCGATCGCCTAGCTCGAGGCGGTAAGTTCAAATACGAATACGACTCCGATGAGGACATCGAGGGCGGCACCTGGGAACATAAGTTGCGCACAGCTGAAATGGAGGCCACTCACTTGTGGGCCAATGCACTTACCAAGCAGAGCGAGGGCAAGCATCACATTGGTGATTTCCTGCCTCCCGAGGAGCTAAAGAAGTTCATGGAGCAGTATGAGGCCAAGAAAAATAATAGACAGCCGGATTTAAGTGACTACAAAGAGTACAAATTAAAAGAAGATAACATTGGCTTCCAAATGCTGCAAAAGCTTGGCTGGAAAGAGGGTCAAGGCCTGGGCCAAGACGGTGCCGGCATTGTAGATCCAGTTAACAAGTAAGTAGGATATTTTCGAATTGTTTATCCTATTATTGGCTAAATTAGTCATTCGTAGAGCGCCACAGCGTGACGGCAACCAGGGTTTGGGCGTTGGCAGTGTCGCACAGCCTGAAGATTGTGACAACGAATATGATGCATACCGAAAGCGTATGATGTTGGCATATCGTTTCCGCCCTAATCCTTTGGTAAGTCTTTGATTCACTTAAGTGCACAATGATCTATATATACTTTATAATGAACTTGTCTCTTTCAGAATAATCCACGTCGTGCCTATTACTAGCCACTACGCATATAAGCAATATCTGATGCTTTATATTGATTAAGATTCACTTTCTGAGCCCATTTATATTCTATCACATACAAAGCGCGATTATAAAGTTAATATTTATGCAAGTAGTATGTTACTGCTGACCACAATGAATATTTGCTGAAGTTCTTCTTTTGGATTAGATACCACAAATTGTAATTGTGTTTATTATTACGCATTATATTTATATAATATACATAAACAGTATAGTTCGTAATCAACTTATAAGCTATGGCTGCTATAATGTATGCTCTAGGGACTATCAAGTTGTTTAAGGTTCTGGGGGGCTTTGTAGCAGTTGCATCGTTTTATATATAAGGATATATTCTGTAGTTGGCTACGCGGAACTTGAACGCCTAAACGCTAATAATACTAAATTGTACTCGAACTGGAAACATTGACTTAACCTTAAGAGTAGAGCGTTAGCACTGGCGTCTGGTTGCCGCGCGCCAATACCACTGGGCATTTGATGTCTGACGTTAGCATTTCCAGCCATGACATGTAGAGTGGTGCTGAGATCGCCTCCTGAAATGTATATAAGGATATTTGTGTTGAGTATGAGATTGAATAGGGCAGAGTTTGGGTTTCGCTACTTACCTTGCGCGGCATTGGCAGAGACATGACCACCAGTGTAGCGTTGGATGAGTGTTTCACGACTAACTCATGGATGCGCAGCTGGCGTTGCGTCTTCTCGGACATGCTGTGCAGCTCGTCGTCAGTGATGCCGAATTCGTTGCGGGGGCTGCGACGGAAGGGTTCGATAAGACGTTTGTGTTTGAGCATTGTGTCATGACGCGGCTGGTCCTGGACGCCCTTGAGCATAACAAGCTCTGAGTATTTGATACGGAATTTCGTCAGCAAACTGGCCATGCTGTAAATAAATAATAACAAGAGTTAAATTTCCAGTTAGTTGAGCACTTGCGTGTCTTACCTCTTCTCCTCCTGCTCCTCGTCCTTACCATGACACATGGTAAACACGCGCAACTTGCAGTTCTGCCAATGCGAGCGCATTGAGATGATGTAAGGCAGCAAAATCGTTAGACCTGGCAATGAGCAAACACATCCATCAAAATTCAATTCACATAAAGTATTCTGCGGACTTACCGCCGTCATCGTACAGCCAGAAGACATCAATGGTGCCCTTGGGTTGCTTTCGTGTAAATATGTTCATGGCGTCAAGTACAGTCTGTGGCACCTCGGAGCCACCTTTGGTGTGGTAGGTAATGGACGCGGCGGCGGCATCTGAATTGTTAATCTTGTAGCTGCGTGAGCCGCGTTGCATATTGGGCATGGGTGGCTCCTGTGGCATGGTGTACGAGTTGTTTGGACTGGCGCTATCCATGTTGGCCAGATTCAAGTTCGAATCAATATGCAGCAACTCCGAGGCTGCGTTCGCGGCCGTCAACAATTCGTTGGCAAAGCCTTGCGCATTGGCTGTATTCAAGTGGCCCATGCCCTTGTCTGGCATTATTACCTTCGGTGTTAGCTCCGAGAAGTCCAAGCCATTGGGCAGCCGCAGCACTGCCACACCCATGCGCTGAGAAAAGGCGTTGCTGCAAGTGAGAAAAGCATTTCAAATGAGCAACTGAAATGTGGGAGATGTTTTTGGTTACTCACTGCAATATGGCAAAGTAGCTTTCCACCTCCTCCTTGCGGCAACGATTCCAGTCCGGCTTATAGCCCACCAGTACAATGTTGGGTGCCATTTTTCCAAAGCCTGTGGACTTGATCATGGCATTGATACCATCCTCGATGCTGAAGCCGTCTATCACATTGTAAAACGCTTTGATTTTGCGCGCATCCAAATATTTTTGTCCGTCCTTGACAAGATTCTGGCGATTCTTGTAGCCCACCCGCACCGGTATAATGCTGCCCACAAACATAAGCGAGTTGTTCTTGGTCAGCAGAAAGCCAAAGTCGACGAGTGGGGGGCGAGTCTTTGGATCGCCGGAAAGGACTAGCACTTGGGGATGATAGTTCTTGACGTGGTCCGAGACGTTCTGCAGGCGATGCACGGCCATTAAAGCAGCTTTGTATTGCTGCGCCTGTGTGGTGGATCCCCAGTTGGCATCCGGTTTGCGATACATGACCACCAAATACAGGGCAAAGATGATGCCAAAGGTGATGATGGCGGCCACATAATTGATGAGGAACATGATCACCACGCACATCGCAAATCCGAATAAACTAATCCACGCGTTGTAGTACTTAAAAGTGGGACGCCAGCCCAGGGGCTTGACGAAGGCCGCGTGGAACGTGCAGAAGTTGATGAGTGCGTAGGAGGCCAGGTAGAAGGTGGAAATGAGCGGGGCGATCAGATTCAGCTCGCCAATCAGCAGGAAGCTCGTGGAGATGAAGAAGGTCAGCACATAGCCACGATAGGGTTCTCCATGCTTGCCATAGGGCTTTGAGAAGTAAATCAATCCCGGGTAGATCTGATCGATGCCTAAAGCCTGGACCAGACGCGGCACAGACAAGAGATTTGTCAGCGCCGTGCTCAGCGTTGCCGCAAAGCAGCCAGCGTATATGAGCGGTCCCCAGAGCGACATCTCCTGCATCATTTCATAGGAGTTGAAGAGACCCCAGCTGCAGTTGCCGGATTGCATGCAGGGCAGCTCCGATGGCACAATCGTGCCGTTCACCAAGTCCTCGGGAAAGCCGGAGGCATCACGAGCTGCAGCACCGCCAGCGAACAGGACAAAAAGTGCGTAGGACGTCATCGAAATGAGTAGGGACCAGAAGGTGCCCTTCGGTATGGCTGCGCCCGCATCCTTCAGATCGCCACAGATGTTGGCTCCTGCCTGAATGCCAGTCACGCTTGGAAAGAAGATGGCAAAGACGCTGAAGAAGTCGTGGTCAACGCCCTCTGCATAGCGATAGTCAGAGCCAAAGTTCTCTTTGAATGTAGACCCTATTGAGGTGGAGTGTTAGAAATCAATCCTTAAATAGTTTATCCAAGCACAACTTACAAGAAAAGCCAACAAATCCTTTGGATATTTGTGTCTCATCGCCACGCGGTCCGATCGCAGCTCCAATCAGAAAATTGAATATGGCCAGGACAATGGTGCATATGAGGAAGTTCTGAGCCTTGGTCTCCCATTCCATGCCTACGCAACAGATCAGGATCAAGACCAGAACCGTTATGGAGCCCACTATGCGAATGTCATTGATGCCGTTGTCGACGATGATTAAGCCGTTGTTCTCTGCAAGATTCGAAGTGAGTTTAGTCTAAGTCCTTAGTATGCCTCTTCAGGATACTTACTCAGCAGCACATTTAGCGATTCACAGAAACCGATTGTATTCATCGAGGCTGAAACTGCGTTCGCGAAAGCAAAAACAACTCCGACGGAGGCGCCGAATTCGGGACCGAGCGAGCGGGATATGATGAAGTAGACACCACCGCCCTTCACCTCGCCGTTGGTACTAATGGCCGACAAGGAGAGTGTAGTTATAACACAGACCACCGTCGAGATGGCGATAATAATTAACGACCACATAATGCCGGACTCGGCGACGACCCAGCTGAGACGCAAGAAGAGCATAACGCCCCAAATGTTGAGTAGACATGGTATGAGTACGCCGACAATCCATCCCAGCTTGATCTGACCACTAGTTGGTTCCGGTTCCGCCGTATCTGGTATGTTAATGGTCTATAATGGAAGAAACAGACAAAGCGAAAACACATGATTCAATGGTAAAAGATTTGTATTCTATGAAATATATATTATTAAATATCAGATGTATAATACCGGGTAATAGTCATTGTAAAGCTTTTGAACAATGAGCCAAATGAACGTTTTTATACTATAAAATATTTTAGATATTGTATATCTAAAGTGAATTTCAATTAAATCTTCCTATATTATAAAATTAAGATGTATCTAGTTCTACATATTTGGGTTTAAGATTAGCTTGGGTATTATTTATACAGAAAGTAAGATGTATGTATGTACCTTGACTTGTACAGTAACATTCCTATAGTTGCCGTTTAAGTATATTTTTATATATACCTGTGTTCTATACATCTTTGCTATGATTGTTTTCAATTAACATCTTTGTTAAATCGTTATATATATTTTTTTATTTATGTATCTGCGATCCTTTTTAATTTTTACTGTGAATCACGTCATTAATTATAAGTTTATCTACCTATTTCTATGCTAAATATCCATATGTAAACACCCACACATGGGTTAATTGCTACTCTATGCATATTCCTTATACTCGCTTTCAATTAACATCTTGTCAAGTCATTGGAGGCAAAACCAATAACAAAATCAACAGACATAATCCAATTGATTTGGATTTTATAGTTACGCTAAAAAGCGTACATCTGCAAAGTGGGACCTAAACAAAAGTCAACAAATTAAATTTCAAAATTATCCTATGGAATTATTATGGATCTGTGATAATTGAGTCTTCAATATGCCATGCTAAAAGCGTAATCAATGAAATTAGAATCTTTCCACCTAATTCCAATTTATGTATGAATACTTTATGTAAAGAATACTTTACAATGATTATCTAAAGTGATTAAATATAATTTGACCATAACTGCTTGGAAAGCTAATGGATTTTAAGATTGAGAGCACATAATTATAGTTTGTATGATATAAGAAATGTTTTGAAAATTTTCGAAACAATATAAGTTCAACAACTAATTAGCTTTAATAAAAGCCAGAAAATAAATAAGACTTTTTATTGAAGAACTCATTGCATTAAAAGAAAATGGAAATAGAATAAAAATTGTTTATCAATTGTATTCTATTTCAACAAAAAAACAATTTCGACCAAGAGACAAATTTGAGGTATTTGTCAAAGTCCATTTACAATAGTGGCAAATTAATAAATTTCGATTGATTTATTTTCCTTCTTTTTTTGACAGAATTATTTGCGGTTTATTTGACATCTTATGGGAGTGAATCGAGGATAGCGCACAGGCAGACGGACGGACTGCTGATCATCCACTTTATTGTTGACTAACATAATTGAATGTTTTTTAAAATGTGAGCAGAGCGCATTGGCTCTTTGCCCAGGAGTCGGGTGAGCATGGAGCGTGGGGGAACAGTCGGGAATGGAACGGAGTGAAATGGGCGGGTCCTTCTACAGGACGAGCAAGCACATTGGCATTGTGTGACATCGATGGACATGGCTACACACCCCTTCATATCATCTGGTTAGTTACTTAGCTCAGCTTGGGGCAGCTCCAGGCCCTAGCTGCGGGCTCCAGTTCCCCGTGGGTGGCCAGTGTTGATTGTTTACACATTTTTGGCGGCGCTGGGCGGCGGGTAGCCAGACACGTAGACAGATATACATACATACATACGCATACGCACCTCACACACAAAACCACTCAAACATACCCACTACTAGCTGGTTATACATCCATATTACATAGACTCACATACATATGAACACACGCACACACACATATATAGACAGACAGACAGTCCAGGGAGCTGGCGACTGGTTTGTTTGTATGACGCTCGCTCGGGTAATTTAATTTAGTTTAGTTAAAGGCGCATTTCTTTTGCCATTTGCCCAAGCGTGTGCCACGCGCACATACGGAATCGGAATTGGAAATTGGAATTGCAATTGGAATTGGAATAGCGCCTTATGGGATAGCATAGATATGTATTGTATATGGAGAGAGCGCGAAAGAAGGTGGCAGCCAGCCAATAACTGATTGAGAGCTTCATTTGAAGATATGTAAATGAGCAAAAACCGTATATACTACTGTGCAATAATTTAAAGACTTTGTTTTAGTTGCAGCTTAGCTTTAGTGGAGGCTTGACTGCAGTAGTCATAAATTGAGATTCATAATTCTTCTTAATCTGATATAGTATGCAGCTAAAGAGCTATATGAGATTAAAAAGCAGGGACCGCAAATAAGAATTATGAATTTAAAAAAATTGAGGCTCAAAAAAAACTCCAAGAAGAGTGGTAAAAATATACAAAGGATATTTTTTTACGGCGAATTCAAAAACAGGATAAACTTTTATTTGCAATTTTTTATTATTAATTTATTTTTAATTATTAAAATTAATTTATATGATAAAAATCAAAAATAATTATTACACATCAATTTTTATAGAAAAATAAAATCATAATTCTTATTTTCAATTTTTATTATAAAATTAATAAATAATAAATGTGTATGTACAAGTAAATATTTACATACATATTATATATCAAATGAAAGGTATTGATGCGTAGGTTATATATATAGGTCTATATATGATCTAGCTTCTTTATTTCAAATGATATTGCAATTTAATTTTTATATAAAAAAAAAAAAAAAATCAAATCATAATTCTTATTTTTCAATTTTATAATAAAAATTGATGTGTAATAATTATTTTTGATTTTTATCATATATATTAATTTTAATAATTAAAAATATTTTATTTTAAAAAAATTAAAAAATAATTCTTATTTCTCAATTTTTTGTATAAAAATTGTAATTGTTACGGTCCCTGTTAAAAAGGATTATAGGCTTGGGCCCAACATGTTTAATAACTATTGGAAATTATATTAAATACAAAAATGATTCATTAGTTAAAAACACCAAGCACTACAAATTAAGCCCCGACTCATAAGGCGAACGGGTATGACGCAATTGTTTATGCCCTACTGCAATATGTTTCCTTATTAAAATTTGATTGCTGAAAATACGACATGAACAAGACGAAAGGAATTCATTTATTTCTGCTACCTTTAATTTACGGAAAACTGGCCTTATGCCTTTAGCCATAGAAGTAGCGCCCGGAAAAGCCTAAGCGTGAGGCGAGAACAATGGAAATATTGTTGTTTTTCCATGGTTAAATGAATCGAGAAACGCGCTAAATAAACACCAGCAACAAAAGCAACAGTAGTGGCAGCGGCAGCGGCAGAATCGCATAAAATAATCGATAAATGTTGTATAAATAGCAACGACTCTTTTGATATGAATTGCAAATTGGAATTGTAATTATTACAATGCCCGGCAAGTGCAGCAGAAAAGCGCATTTCGAATAGAAAACTGAAAATGCTGGTCGTATGGAGGCGACTCCTGTTGCTGTTGCTGTTGTTGTTGCTGCTGTTGCCGTTGATGATGTAAACACAAATACGAAATACGAAAAGCGAAATGCGAAATGCTCATACGCCGCGTGGTACGACACGAAACTATTTTTGAACAGCCACCGAAGCACTTTAATTGCATATTCCAGCTGTATATATATGTATACTGTATACATATATATTGTATTCCGTTTAGCTGCTCTCTTACAATTGTGAGGACTAAGTACTGCAACCTGTTGGGTGTCGATTGTACGTACATATGTATATACACCCCTCTTACATTACCTTAAGAAGCTTTTGAAGAACTCTCTGTTCCTTAGAAAAACTATTTATAACTCTCTTTGTTAGCAGTTCTTTATTTTTAGAATGGATGTGCCCTTTTAAGATTTCAGACTTTCCTTGTCTGATAAATAATATCAAGTAAAATCTTATTGTACACCAATTTTCTTAATAGGATATAACTATCTTCTGGCTCTTTTCTTAAGTATGTTTATTTATCTTAAGTTCATATTATCTGAGCCTTGGACTGAAGTGATATTTATATCTCAATAGCTCAATATTTATTGATAATTGTTAATTTTAAAAAAATCGATTGATAATGTCAAACATGAAACCCAAACAATGATAAATTAAATTCACTTCAAGTGCTATTAAAAACGTGTCAAAAACTGCTGAGAACTGGTATGATTATTTTTTGGCACTTTTTCTAGTTGATATTGAAAGGTTTTTAATTTAGTGAAAGCTGAGTGTTAACAATTTTTCAAGTGAATGCTTATCGAGCTGACAAGCTGTCAACATTTTTGATGCGCACCCCACTCACACACACACACACCTCACACACATAGAGGTGTTGGTGTGTGTGGACACACATGTGTGCTGCCTGTGTTGGGGGTTGACAACCGGCAACATCAGCTTTAATGCTCCTCTCCTTGATAGCATTGGTAGCTCGTTTGTTCGCTGACAATTGATCGAACAACAGCGCCATCTGTCGCCTGCCGCTGTCAATTTTAATGATGCGCCCTGTGCATTTTTTCACACTTGTTGTTGACTGACGACGACTCAACGACGCGACGCGACGGGCGATGCGTTCTAACGGTTGTCACTGCACTTCTCATTGTTGTCGCTAGGGGGCGTGCCCAGCTAAGACAATATACCAGCAGTGGCACTGTGTGCACATTTGCAGCGCTCTTGTTGACAATTAATTTGGCTTCAAGGCTGTCAATCGTATCATCTTTCAAGACACATGTCGCAGCTGGTTCCCATATGCACAGGAATATTTACTCAGCGCTCTCCTAGCAAGCGCACACACTTATTCAGTATGCAAATTAAAGCAACTCTTTCCAACTGACACTAAACTTTCGAGTGTTCATTGTAATTTAGCCGTCTGCCCAGAACTAAAGAGCTCATTCAAATCTGAGATTTAGTTTAGCTGTCATTAAAACTTGAAAAAACGAAAACGAAAATAACTAATCAGCTTTTAGCTGTACAGCAACAAATTGATTTATAGAGACGTCGCTATTATTATTATAACTTGTGCCCTGCTGCAATTTAGGCGCTTGTGCTAACTGTAAGCTAATAGAAAATCATTGAGTAATAAATGGCCATTCTAGAGCTAATTATCATATACTTAAATATATTTACAGTTTTTACAGTAGTTGTATATAGAAATTTACAGAAATGGATTGTGGAAAGTTGATTTACTATATATATTTTTATTTTATATATATATATATATATATATATAGTAAAGCAACTTTTAATAATCCATTTGTATTAATTTCTTTGAATATTTGCAGTAATAATAATTTACCTTTAGGTACTTTTCTTAAGAGCTTTGCCAAAGGCTTTCAACTAAAATCTAATCTAAGCACGTTGCTGGATATTTTTAATATATATATATCTATATATATATATAATGGTCAATAGTCAATGATCTGCAGCATTTTAACTAAGAAACGTGTCTATATTGATAATTTTATAAGTTTAAATTGAATTGCTTTATTTTAATAACAATTTAACAAACGGTTTTCAGCTTAGTATGTTCCATATGACTACTATAAAACAGTTTAAATAGATTCATTTCGCAAACTTCCAGTACCATACATATATGATCGATTCGACAGGGTAGATGAGATCAAAAGTCATATTCTGATACAGTTTTGCTTAGCTCTATAAAAAGTACACCATCTTTTCTAAAAACCAACTCAGTGGATAGTAAAAGGTTTTCATTTGGTAATGAATTCATTACGAATACATTTTCAATCTGGCTTTTATCATTTAGTGTTCATTACTTAACAAACATCTGTTATTTGAACATGTGTTGGAGTTTGTTGTATTTTTTGCCATATAGTTTAAGTAAAGTTCGTTATCTGCTGTAATAATTGTCATTCGAGCTTGTCTGCAACACATACACACATATGCATACACACACACACACACTCACATTGTAAGCCGCCTAGCCAATTATAGTTTATGCGACGATTTCATTGGTATTCCCTTAATGAGCGCCCGGCGCTGTAATGCAATTTTTACGATATCTATCATACGCCACGTTGACGCTGTCCCACAACTCAGCACGGTAGCCAGCAGCCGGAGCAGCCGGAATTAATTAAACAATATGCGAGAAATGTGTTTGGGATGGTTGGGTGGTGAATTGAGTTGGTGCTTATGGTGGATCCCACCACCGAGCACAGGTCACAATAGACGCATAAAATTTACTGCCTTGACGGCGATAAGCATAAAAAACTAGAGTTCTGACTAAGTATCTCGAGGGTTTTCTAACCTCCGCTGTTCTTAATTGATTGATAAGGCGTCCCAGGGCTGCTCGTGGCAGAGGTACAAACACAACCTTCCATTCTCTGCCCCCCACTTAGATAATGCTCAACTATTGGCGACGTCATTGTGTCGAATTGTTTACTCACCCAAATCAGTTGACTCCCAGATAAGTAGAAGAAACAACATTGCGTATACGTCATGGAAAACGTATGGGAAATGCGAAATGAAAATTGTTCAAGTAAATAAATAAAGCATTCGTGTTAATAAATAATGTATATAACACTTATCAAATACACAGCGTGTATTTGCAAATACCCTATGCAAATTAGGCCATTGTAAAGGCTATACTTAAGGTAAGCAAACATGTGTGAATAATTGAAAGAGATCATTCTTCAGCTATAAATTCCCGAAATTCATTTTTATTAATGGCAAAATATGTTCAGAGTTTGCTGTATTGCAGACAGTATATTTTGGTTTCCCAAAGGGTATTTCTCTAGTCTAGCATGCTCACTGCAGTTCGCTTTGTACACATGTCTACTGGAGCTGCCAGCATATATGATTATCTGAAGGCTGTACAATTTTGATTTCTAGCCGAATTTACTTTCGACCATATATATATGTATATTCGCATGTGTCTTATGATTTTAAGATTTGAGCGTCCTACGATTTGGTTTGTTTATTGGTCGAGCACTTGAAATGTTTTCAAATACACATAAACAGATGCAGATGGGCAGCATTCAGTATAGAGAAATCATGTTGATGCCTTAGCACTAAAGGGCTACAGAATCTTTACCAAAAGCCACATGGGTTTCAAATCAAAATTCGACGTGACGTCGAATCGATTTTGAATATTACAAATATGCAAAAAATGCGAAATGCGGGAAGCGAAATGCTTAAGGAATGTTGTGGCTAGCGGTAGTATATTAAAATTATTTATTTATTACTTAGTTGTTGTGGCATTGAAGCTGATGTATTCGAGATTTAATTTGATATATTACGGAGACTATTAGAGTAGAGTTTTTTATAGCGTAGAAGCAAAATTTCTTTTATTGTTTTTTTCTTCTTTTTTTTTTTTTCTTTCTTTTAATAGACATAATTTAATGCTAAAACTAAAGCTTGAGGTAGTCAATATGAAAATTTTTTGCTTATTATAAATTATAAATACTATATACAATGATGAATGTAGATAAATTTTGATTCTGCCTTATATAATGCTTCAAAAACTTAAACTTTAAGCGCTTTGTGATATTCTTACAACAGCTTTAGCTACTTCAGCCTAAGTTTCATATTTGTCACTGTGATTTGTTGAAGTCGAGACTTACCTGATCTACCTCGCCTTGAAGTTCGCCAATTGAGGGTCGCTTCAAGTTTCGCATAGAGATGCGATAGTTATCCAAGCGCGGAAGCGTTTCCCTGTAACAATAGAAAGCCAAACGTGAATTTCTATCGATTGTCGGTGTAATTGAAATATAAAAAGATAATCATACTGATGAAACGGCATCAGAAATAAAATCGACTCGGGCAGCATGAATGTAGCCCGCAGCTTGCGAGGCGCAAATACCAACTAGAGAGCCGCTAAAAAATATGCGCGATGAAAATGCCAAAATCAGAACAATAAAAAAAGTAGAAATATAAAACAAAACGCAGAAAATTATAATAAAACACGCAGAAATGAGAAAAACGAATTGGTCAAGGTACCCAAGGGGAAGGCTACGTTTGGAGAAATGCTCATAAGTTGATGAAAAATCGCCCTAGCTTCTATCTTTGTTTTTCATTTTATCTCTTTTCTGCTCTGCTTCATGTTCTCATTGATCTGTGCCTGTCTGGCTCGGCAGGGAAAATGACTTCGCCCACTGACACGACCAGACTCTTTCAGTTCTTTGATTATGTATATTTACTGATGGCAAAAAGAAAACAGAAACAGCAATTCGAATGCCAAAGATAATTTAAATGCTTCAGATAGCCAGCATTTTAGTATACTATAGTAAAGAAGGAACTGCAATAAAACCGAAACACAAAAGGCAGATCGGATGGATCTGGATGGAGGTCAATAGCAAGAGGCTCCTAATAATATTTCTGTGAACAACAAATAAGAGTGCTGTAATCGGGATTGCCCGATTAAGAGATACCCTGTACCATGCGAAGAGCTGTTATTCTAATCATGCGAATAATTGATTACATTTTTGCTGTTGAGCTTTTGCTCGTTATATGTAGACTCATATGTCGAGCTGATAAAAAATATTAGAACTTTATTAATTATATTAGTTTCTATATTATATTAGAGATTTATCAATTGAGGATATTTTTTTCTCTGTAGGTGTTGTAGTTTTCTGTAACGGTCCGATTGATTACCTAATTCGCAAAAATATATTATACAATAACTTTACGGCATAGCTATTGAGATACACACAGACTAAATACCTCCTTAGATAATGCAAAACAAGACATTATACATTGATGGATAATTGGAACTAAAGCCTAATCAAAACTTAACTTTTTTTATTTGGAGTCAACTAAATTCCTAACATATTAGACATGTATCAATTCAGTTGGGTATTTCAATAGATGTTTCTGAATAATGCCCATATTATGCTTTGATGATAGATTGTGCCTTAAGACAAACCTTGTCTCTATTGTCTACACTCACTAGGGTTGTAGCAAATGGGGAAACTGTTTTATAGTATCTCTTCGAAATTCAATTATTTAAAGTGCTAGAAACTCGAAATTTTGAATATATGGAATATATGAAGATAAATCTAAGCTAGATTGTGCACCTCCATCCAGCTTAGATCTAGCTCCATCCATATAATGTTTTAAAGAGAGATTCTTATAATCAAAATGAATTTTTAAATACGATATTAAAATTTAACAATATTTTTAATCGTACATGAGCTACTATTTGATACTTCATATTTAAGTGAATAAACTTTTTTTGTTGCATACTTTTTGCAGACATTTTTTTATAGACAATAACTTGTAATAGTTTAATTCGATAGAAATTCTTAATAGTTTAGTATATTTAAATTTGTATACAATTCTTTTGTTTAGTTCCGATGAGGAATTTATTTACATATATTTAGAAACGTTTTGCGTAGTGAATATTTCCCGATCGGCCTAAGCGATTATCTATATTTCTATATAGAATTTTTAAACTAGTTTTTTATAATCACACCTTGTTATGGGCAGTCTATTTTGGCAAGAATATTCATGCATGTTTTATGTAATAAAATATTACGAATAGCAAACGGAAATGGAGGTTTGTCTGCTTCGAATATTGCCAAAACAATAATTCGTATGTGATTTACAAATGAAGCCAATAGTTTGTAAAGTATAGAAAGTATTTTTGACTATACATTTTGATTTCTTAATATCCAATTCAGCTGGCAGACACCGAGAGTGACAGCAGCAATGCATCCAAAAGATTCAAAATAAACGATTCTCGTTGCATTTGCTAACACTATGTCATATGTGTGTATGTGTGTATGAGTGTGTGTGTGTTTGTGTGTGTGTGTTTGTGTGAGTGTGTGTGTGTGTGTGTGTGTGTGTGTGTCTGCGAATGTGTGTACATTGATCTATTGGCTGTGCGGCGGTTTCGTTGAGATTTAGCTAGTATGATTTAGTTGAACAATTGATGAAGAAATATAGAAGACAAACTCAGCCACAGAGTGAGCTCCACACTCGGTCCGTCCGTCACGCTGTCCCGCTGTCCGTCTGGTTCGATCAATTGAGTTCGTTTACTGCTGCTCGCTGGGCTATGATATCACACATAAGAGTCTTGGAAACTGCCAATGACTAATTTGTTGTTGGCACACACAAGTCATCAGCACGTGAACCCATCAACAACTCCCAAACCGCATCAATACAGACCCATCTCGTTGAGAGTTATGTGGGGTACAAATTGTTTGGCTTTTTACCCAATTAAGTATACATAGACTGGCATATCAATGCAAGGTGGCAGTGTTAACTGACTTGAGTTGAGTTGAGTGACTTTGAGAACTAGTTGCCAATTCAGTTTTCCAGCTTCGCTCTTATATTAGTTTTTTATTATTTTTATTTATTATTGGTTCGCCTCGACTCGTCTCGGACTTTGCTGATGTAACTTGTTTGCCCAGTGCAAAACTTTTTAAAATTGCTTACATTTAGTTTTTTTTGGACAGCTTCTTGGCATGTTTTTAATTGAATTCAATTCGCAGTTTCTTCACGTTTTTAAAAACATGGAACAATCGCTATCCCAACGGAATGTTTGTGCTAATTTGTTTACTTGATGAAACTGATCTTGGCCCGAGGGTTGAATTGTTGACCTGTCATGTGCTTACAATTTCTTCGTTTTGATGTCGACCATGACTAATAAGTTGCCAAGTCCAAATATACTGAATGAATGTGTAAAATTTTTCTTTTTCAACTTCTACCTCTCTTTTCTTCTTGTTCTTCTGTTTTTCTTTACTTATCTTTTATTATAATATATTTATATATATTATATCCTTTTTTTTATTTTACCTTTTCAATTTTATTTTTTTATTTGCTTTCTTTAATGTTTTTCCTATCTTTTCGGTTCACTTCCCTTGCCTTTTTATCTCTTTTCTTGATTTTATCTAAGCGCTTCTTTTGTCTTGTCTTTTTCCCTCTTGTTTGCTCTTTTGTATTTTCACTTTCTTTACCTTGTCTTCTCTTAATTATTCTTTATTTCTAATCATCTCTTATTTTCACTTCTCTTCTCTATTCTTCTTCTTCTTCTTTACTCAACACAAGTATAATCATAACCAACATAGATAAATTAACATTTATTGCTTGCGTCATAATAAAACCCGAAAATAGTGATCAGAATATTTGCAAATTTACAGAGTAACTACGCATTTTCGATTCAACATGTTCCTCGTAGAAATCACAGCAAATGTTCAGCTTTTTAGTGGCTCACCTCCACAACCCATAGGTAAACCTGAATAATCGCTGTTTATTCTCACAAGCTTTAATCTTTCATCTCTAATTTTAGCTAGTCAAACTCTCTATAATTACCTATTAAAAAATTATATCCATAATGTTGTATTTTCAATTTTTTTTTTTTTTATATCAAAAATGTTGTAGGAAATCAAGTATCACGTGTAAATGAATTACGAGGCGATTTAAATTTTATTTCGCTAACTTCGCACTTTCTGGTACACTTATTTTGCTCTATAAATGAAGAACAATAGAGGTTTATTATTGATAAATATAATAAAATTTAAATAAATAAAATAAAATGAAGCAGCCTTCATTCCAGGTTTCAAAATAAAAAAAATTGTTTCTTTCCACGGTTGTTTAATCTATTTGTTTTATTTTGTATATTTGATGTGTGTGGTTTCGCAATTTACTTCATTTAAATATTTATTCGCATTTTTTGTGACTTGCTTTGTTTAGTTTGAGCCAGTTTTTGTGCTCTGCTTAAATACCCTATACACACCATTCACTTTTTAAAATATTACCAACAGTTCTTTCCTATTTTCATAATATCCATTAATAGATTATTAGATTTTATAAAAGGGAAAATGGCAAATTTATGAAGTGTACTAGGTATCTATTAGTCGGTTACTCTCGACAAGGCGATTTTCAAGTAAATTATTTGGCAATGTCATATATCGTATTGTGTAAACGTATCTTTATATAATAATGCAAATGCTAACAAGTCTATTAAAGGGGGAAAAACAAGCAAAAAGGTTTCAGTCGGGCGTAACCGAATACATAATACTCGTTCACGGCTTAAAAACAATTAAGTTTATAAGTTTAACGACGCTTTTCACGGTCTGCCACGGTCTGAGAGACAAGTCAACGAAGTCAACAGCGAAACCTCAGAGTCCTAGCTTTAAAACTGTGGATGATATAGTTGTTCCGGATTTTCAATGTATCAAATGAATGAGAATATATAATTTTAATTCTTTTTGTGGAATCGAAATCGATCAAACAGTTTTTGAGGTTTTATGTGTAATACTGAACCGTTTTTCCATTTTCTATTCATAAATATAATTTAATATACTCCTTTCATTTCGTGAACGAGCATATAAATTGATTGCGGTGCAATTAATATGCATGTTAACTTTTAATAGATTTACTGACAGTTATATGATTTGGTTAACTTTACTGAATCACGCTCAGTGATAATTGATTAAAGGCAGAAATTCTACGAAGAGAATACAAAAAATATAATCACTTAATGCTTATCAGACGTACATTTTAGCACATTTTAGCTACATACCACTATATATATTATAAATATATATATACACATGGGTATTAATGATATCATTGAAATCAAGAAACGAATTTATAGCACAAAATATTGTTAACATAATTAAAGATTAATTGTTGAGGTTGTTGACGTTATTACAGTCGATTTCAGTGTAACTGAAGATTATTGAAAAGGCAATAATATTTTTTAAACATATAATTTGTTTAAAAGCAACAAAAAATGAACTCATAAATAAATTGCATTTCATTAGAGCTTTTGAAAATAGCTAAAATACAATTAGCTAGGTCATTAACGGCGTGTTTTACTAGCTATAATTATAAACACTATGCAAACTAAACTAAACAAAAAATGTAACCTAAATGAATCTGTGTTCGGCATTAAGACTGGAAATTAATTAAATTATTTATACAGGCAATCATTTCTAAATGTATTTCTACACGGAGAAAATTCTGCTAAATATATTTTTGACACGGCGCATTAAATCACACTGAGATTCGAAAACATTTTTCAGGCATTACAAATTGGCAAATGTACTCAAGATTTTAAATGAAATTCCATCAATTTTAGTATATTTGTATATTATATAGAATTTTTGTTGTATTGTTGTTGTTTCACTCACTTTGTTAACTGCGCCAGGCTAAACTTGCGCTCGGCATCGGATTTGCGCAGGAATTGGCCAAAGCCGCGGAAGGATAAACGCGATGTTCGACGACTTTCGCCGCCCTCTGCTGCTTTGGGCTGCAGATGGTTGTCGTGGGCGTGGCCGCTGGCATCAGCGCCAATTGTGGCGGGCCCATTTGATGGCTGCTCCGTATTGGCTGTGCCGCCACTGCCGGGTTCCGCGTCGAAAGCGGCATTGACATTGGCACTGCCATTAACCTTTGAGATCTGAAAACGATCTGCCATTGTTTTGAATTGTTGTTGCTGCTGATGAATCAACTTCAATTTTGTTTATATATTTTTGGGAACTTTAATGTTTTCAGCTGGTTGTGTTTGCACTGACAACAGTTATTGCATTAAACCAAATTATTGTTATTCAGCACACACATTTGCATTGCACTCGAGGGCCGAGCAGGACCTTTATAAAAGCGACAAAAAGGATCGACTGCTAAATGTTCACTGACTGACTGACGTGCATACGACGAAGTTTCAGCAGCGTTTAATAACAATCGAAAATGTTGTCGTATATTTAACGCGTGGCATTCAAACTAAACATTTATATGTATTGCGGGGAATTACGTATCGGTTGGCTTCACGTTATTTAGCACTTTGCGTATGTCGACTAACGAAATGATGTACGCGCCGGTTACAGCTTACAACTTCACGCGCTGGCTGTCGCACGTCGTTTGAGCGTTGTCAAGTGTTTGCCGTTGGATTATTATGCTCTTTTGATTATGGACACCATTCAGACTGTGTGCTGCTACGGCTTTCGCTTGATTACCAATCAAATACGTATAGCGTAAGAATAAGCGCAGTGCGCCAGTGTGTGAGAGTGAGTGTGGTGAGTTTCCAACAAGTGTTTTTTTTTGTTTGCACCAGCCAAATTTCAACACACGCACTTGCA
Organism: Drosophila hamatofila; assembly: GCA_035045345.1. Classification (NCBI taxonomy): domain Eukaryota; kingdom Metazoa; phylum Arthropoda; class Insecta; order Diptera; family Drosophilidae; genus Drosophila; species Drosophila hamatofila. The sequence continues at coordinate 13,670,168 of JAWNPA010000020.1, forward strand.
TGTGTTAGTATAGCAGCAGTGTTGGCGCCGCTCTCTGTTGAGAATATGCAGCAGAAGCAGAAACAGAAGCAGCAACAGAGTGTTAATCTCGCAGCGAATAAAAGTAAAGTCAACTAAAGTAAATATTACATTTAGAAATTTACGTTAACAGCAATTGTTGGCGGTGTGACCAGCATTTAACAAGTAATTACACGCTTGTGTGGCAGGACCTGTTGGCAACTGTCTGCTGGTATATTTTGGGTATTTTAGGCGCACTGCTAATAATACTAATTGCAACGACATTTGCTAATTTGAGACTGTCGCTTTTTCTGAAGTTTTGTTTTGGATTTATTAATAATTTCCTCTTTGAGTTGCTTACGGCTGCTATTAGCTTGTTTTTCTTTTGTTTACTTAATTCGTAACAATGTGACGCTAACGCTGAAATCGCACCAGCACTATCGCACTCACCAGTTCATAACATCTTTACTACCCAGAAAACAACAACAGCACTAGCCTCAACAGCAACACCAGCGGCAACAACAACAACAACCAAAACAACCACAATCTGGCCAAAGAGCGTAGCGAAAACCCCTTTAATCGAATTAAAATCGGTTTCATCTGGTTTGATTGGCTGGCAACTTGTTGCCAGCAGAGCCAAAAGGCAGTTAAACTTCAAATAAAAACGAAACCAGGCATAAGAGCAAAGAGTTTCTACTGCTGGTTAACTATATGAAAGTCACTCTTCGGCTCATTGTTCCCGTCCACCGATCGAAGCCGACGAAGACCAACCAACGAATCGTCTGGTCGCACAGAGAATAAATGAGGTTCTCGTGCTAACCATATTGCTTTACTGCTCCAGCTTCAGCTGGCTAATGCTGTTGGTCACATCTTGTGTACCCACTCCATTTCTCTTCATTTGTTTTTGCTTTTCTTCTTTTTAATTGTTGTTGTTTTTTGACGTTCTCTTTTGAAATATTGGAATGTGCTCTTTGTACATACGTCATGCAGGGAATTTTTCCAATATATTCTAAATATTATGAAACGAGTTTGTTCTAGCCCTTTTGCCAGTCTAATAACTAGTTTTAATTACGTGTTTGTTTTTTAGTTATTTGATCGGTTTAGGTTAACGAACCGAAATGTTCTCGAGCTTTAAGCAATGTTTAGACAGAACAACGTTTCTTAAAGACGCGGGAAGATGTACAGAAATCAAATAGGTCTTATTATAAAAGATATATTGGTAGAAGTTGAGTAGACTAAAAGTGTTAATGGTATTTTATTTTTTTTATTTTATCCCTGCATTGCTTGTGGAAAAAGAGTTTACGTAATATGCGCTATAATGCAGAAATACCCCAATCGCAATTCAGTTAAGGGTAGTGAAAAATAACTCATACGCAGCGTAATACTGTTAGTAATTATTATTATGTAAATAATTATTATTGTTAATAATATTTCTCTGATGAACTTTTTATTGCTGTATAATTGCCAATAATTAGACTTATCTAACAACTTAATTTATAATAATACTAAAAATGGTTAGCAGATATATGAAGAATCGTAAAAGTTTATTGATAAATTAATAAAAATTTATTGCTCATGTGTATTCCTCATTAATATATATATAAATATCCAAATGTGTATTTTTCACACATATTTGGCGCTTATATTTAGCCAATTTCCCATGCCAATTATTAATAGTTTACACATTGTTTATAATTTTCACATTTCTTTCTTGTCTCTGCCACTCACTATTGTGGGATAGTTTAGTAAACCCCATATGTTTACCCCTAGCAGAAAGCCATATATAATTAAGAATCTTTCCATATACATATATAGTAAAAATATCTATACATTTATTACACTATAGACGAATGCTTTATTGTTTATTTTTGTTGGCATAATTCAATTGTTGCCCAATTCTTATTCCAATGCATGAGGTTCTTGGTTTTGGACTAATAAAAATGATTATTTTTCGTTCACTTTTGGCTTCAAAGATGCCAAGCGGCAAATTTTGTTTTATATTTTGTTTAAAGATATAAACTTAATTTGTTTACGAACTGGAACTAATAAAATTTGAATTACGTTAATAATTGTAATTGGCATTGAATGCGTTGATTTTTTCCATACCCAAATACCTTGTAGTAAATGAATGAATATTAACTTGAAATATTCCTCAACTTTATAATTTTAAATTTAAATAAACTTATTACAATGTAACTTTGATTGTTCTTTACAGGGTATTGCCAAGTTGTTTTCTATGATCTGCAATATTGTTTATTGTTATTTTTATCATTATGTACATAGTTGTTCATTTTATAATTTTTGTCGCTTTGATTGAGATAATGTTTTAGTTCTAGATATGTGCTCAGAGAAGTTAGTTGATGGGCTTGTTGTACTATATGTAAATATGTTTAGCAGTCTAAATATAGTTTGAGTAACTAAAGCAAATAAACATATTCTCACTCACATATTTCTTGGGATAGGTCATACTTGAGGAACACAGGCATCGTTATTTTCAGCTCAGCAACACATCGAAGTTGACCTTCTGTGAAAATCAAGGTAAGCCTAACCAAACCGAACCTGTTGTAAGCAGTTTAAATGACACTCACTGATTAGCACCTGATGACAGGCTCGAGTGCGAGGCAATTTGTAGGTTTTTTTTTTTCAAGCCACGTGGGCAGCCGTATCTAGCTAGCCAAGGGTTAAATTCGTCTAATTAATAGAGTCAACAGTTCGCGGAACAGACAAATTGATTATTTCATTATTTTACAGCGCAAATGAAATGCTTAGCTGCCAAGTCGATCGTATTGTATAGCAGTTTGTATATCTATGTATAACTTGTCTATATCTTCATTTGTAGCCAATAGATCTTGAGCATTTCATTCATGGGGGATCGAGTCTGGTTCAGTTTAGATTTCGATATCGGTTTTGGGGGTCGCGTGCTCGCCTAGTGGACAATGTCGGCATCTATCAATTAGCTGCGGCTCTTTGGACCACATTTACGCATACGGAATACAATAACAATTACAATTATCAAAAATATAATTTCACACTCGATTATTAATTGAATTAACTGCTTTATACCACTTTAAAAAGGTTTCAATTTGGCGCATCCAGCTCCAAGCGAAGCAACATTTCCGCACAGATCGACACGTATCTAGATACAATCGCTTCCACAGAGAGCAGAGAGCCTTTGTCATTTCAATTATTAATGTCTGTCGCCAGCTGGAAGCTTAAATGGAAATGCCTGATGCCAATTGAATTCCTTGCCAGCAACATGGATCGATGTTTATGCAGCAACTTAGTAGACCCATGAAGATATCTCTGACTCCCCGTTAACCATTTAGATAAATAACAACATAGTTGTGTCTCGAGATCAATTAATATAGCGACAACTGAAAGTGAAATGTGAGACCAAAGCAATGTCAATTTTAAACAGAGCGTTTCTTTTTCATTTTTCTTTACGCCGAGCACTACGATAATTTGAATTCGTTTATGCATTACTTTGATTGTAGCATACTTTTTGAAACCTTCTTCAATAAATCACAATAATTACTATAGGAGAGAGAGTCAAATTAGTTAATATAAACATTAATATTAATAGGATGTTTTAATATATTAAATATTTCATATATTTATACCTTGAAGCCAAAGAAAATAGGAAAACAAAGTATAATATTTTTTTTAATGAATATATAATGATATTTTAACAAATTCTTCTTCTTAAGCTTGTCTTAAGGTTCTGCGTATTATCATTTAAATCTGTTGTGGAAGACAGTATATAAAATTATAATAAAAAAAATTCTAGCTGTATTTTATTAAATACATTTATAAATTTTCAACTATATTAAATATTAAATATCAAAACAAAAATTTTGACCAAACTTTAATCTTTGAAAATTAGTCATTGAAAAATCAAAACAAAAAGTATTAAATTTCTGACTCATGACACGCAATTAAAAATTCAAGCTTTAATTCGTGTGTGTAAACTAAGTATATTTAGCTTAGAATTTAGCATATTGCTGATCCATGCAGGCCGCTCTTTCCCACACAGTCGCATTTCAATCTGGACTTTGACTGGGCGCCTGTGATGGGGATTTTTGTTGTGGTGTGCGCCTCAACACACAGTTAATTCATTTGAGTTAAAGTTATTTTTTTAAATACCCTGTAGGCATTACAAAAGCCTAAGTGAGGATAGATATGTTTTCTGTAAGTATATGTAATGGACAAAAGGCTGTATATGGAGTATCACAGAATCATTATCTTTTCATTCGAGATTGATAAAAAACAGTATAAAATCAAGTCTTATTCGTTCATCCTGACTATTTATATTAAATATTGAATCTCGCATATTAAATGCAATGAAGCTAGAAATATTTCCAATAATTCATTAGATTTTTATAATAGCGATAAGTATTGGTTTTAGGAAAATCTTGAAAATTAGAAGAGAAAAGAATGTTAAGCATTATGTACAGGGTATTGTAAACTATATACAATTATAGATGAAGTACATTTATTTTCACATATAGAGATCTGTATGAGAGAAGTTGCCATCAGTTAAATGTAGGGTAATTACAAGTTATGTATAAATTACATGCAATGTATATTGAAAATACATACTTCGTTAGCCGGCTTGCAAAAACAAAAAACAAGTAAATCTTCATTGTACAGGGTAACTCTTAGTCGTGCACTCTATTATATGTTATGCAGACCTTCTATTAGTGCTTATATTTATGTAAGCAGAAGACTTTTCAAAATATTTTGCTATACAGGGTAACTCCTAGTCGATCATTCTTCCGGCCAATGCAGATTTACTTGTTTTTTGTTTTTGCAAGCCGGCTAACGAAGCATCACCCAGTCATTAATGGGTCCGATTCGAACCGCTTTGTTGCAGTTACAACTCGCTCAGCGCCGGCTCGTCTGGACGGCTGGCTGTTCAGCTATTCAGTTGGCCGGCTGTTTGGCTGCTTGGCTGTTTGGCTGCTTGGCTGGTTGCCTGGCAGTTATTGTTTTTGTTGTTGTTGTCGCTGTCTGACTGTGGTGCGGCAAGTGTGACAATTAATAAGCTAAATAGTAATGCAGTTAATATGTGTAAAAAACAAAATAATATGAATAATCCATTGTTTAATTATATTCATTATACTAATTCAATATTTTCAGACAAGTTTATCGTCCGCATCAGCTTTACACGTGCTCAGAACCAATGAATCCCCTATGCAACTAAATTGTGTATGTGAAACTCAATTTCTGCTGAGTAGTGTAAAAGTGTTCATAATACTCAAATGTGAAGAAATATATCTTGGACTCGTCTTTAATCTGTGTCATGAATATAAGTGTTTTAGTTTCGAGTAGTGAGAAGTACGTAAATATCCTTCTCACTTTATAGAGTCTAAGAAACGTTGATTTTAAGTTCCCTACAATAGATACATTTCTTAACTTTAAATCTTGTCACCAGATAAAAGAATCATAAATCCCAGTGATGATCAAAAATAAAAATGATCTTAAAATTGAAAAATAAACCAAAAATTATACATATATATCAAGAGTAGAGTATAGCAAAGTCAGTAAATGTCGCTTGCAATATTTTTACTTATTGCAATGACCTGCTTCTTTTTCCATTCAGGTGATTTACCTCCGTTTTTCATTGTCTCCTTTGTTGAGTACTTTCTCGAGAAGTTGGATATTTTTACTTTTTGTTTTATGTTAAACTTGGTAAAAGGGTCAACCTTAAGAGCTTAACGGTAGTTTCAGGTCTTCTCGAATCAGTTATTTACTGCACTTTAAGGTTTATTCAAATAAAGCTTATATAAATACGAACCACAATTACGTGTTTATCTTGTTAACAAAGTGTTTGATTAATTAATATTGGCCTTACGGTCTCGAATCAGAAGGACTCTTGAATCACATTGTCTCTCCCTTGCATAATAATACTATAATATAATCGATAAGGCGAACTAACTAAATCTGGTACAGACTGGGTCATTGCCAAGGCCGTTGCTATTCTGGAGATAGCGGCTTACTTTTGATATTGATTAAACTCTTATCTTTCGATGACTTGAAAACTGTCTTATTGCAAACTTATTTACTAGGGCCAGATACGATAGGCTGTTTCATGCAGACAGAGAGGACTAAGCTTACCCAGATTATCTGTCCTGCTTATAGACGGACAAACAATCGAAAAGTCGGAAAGACCTACATATAGACAGAAAGAGCTAGATGGACATACATATGTATGTATATCCGTTTTTGTCTCCGTCCATTTATCCGTCTGTACAAATACTTCTATTTTAGAGCTATAAAATTTACAGACTTAAAATTTGAAAAATATATGCTTATTCATCATATCTTATCTTAACTATCAGGGAATATCTATAAGAATAAATGGTGGATATTCAGAGCAGACCTGGAAAATCGTTTGATTGAGACGCAATATACTTGGTACATCGATTCTTAAAGAAACTACAGAGATTCGGCTTCTTTCATACTTAGCTACCTTTTCGCATTTCCTAAAGAATTTTAGCAAAAAACGTCTTCAATCAGTACAGTCTTGAGGTTTGGTTCTCTCTATCTAATACAAAAGTTATTCAATTAATAATTTGCCATAGTGACGTCCAGTAAAAAGAACAAACATAACCGATGCATAACACTCTTGAAGCACTTCTATAAAATCTACCATATATATTGGCATATAATATACTCAACTATCAGAATATATGCAATTGAAATTGTTTTATGTTCTTTAGATTCTTAAGAACTATATATATGCATATATAAAAATATTTTTCAATAAATCAAACACAAATGAATGAAGCCATCAATCATCATTGTTGCCAAGGCGGAAAGTATTCATTTAGCTTGTCAATCATTGATTGGAATGTTTGGATTTAAATAAATGTATTGTAAGAGCGGCCTAAATATAAAAAAGAAAAGAAAATAAATTTGCAATATGGGAAAGATATTCAATTAGTTTAATACAATCCAGACGGGGAATTGCGCAAATTTGTTTATTGCTAAAGGTGCTTCGATTGGAAAAGGAAATGGATGTCAATCAGCGCTGATTGAATGAGCAGGAAAAAAAAGAGACAAGAGTTTGCAATTGTATTAAATATTCATTTATTTATATTCTTTTTGGCTTGGCATAAATAGTTTACACATTCAAAACACTTAAAATTCTGTTTCCACCTATTTGAGTAGCTCGAATGTTTTTGTTATTTTTGTTTTGTTTTATTTTTATATTTTAATTCACATTGATGCTGTTAACTTTCACACTTAAGATTAGTTAGACATTTGATGTATGTAGTTTGAATGAGTTTTAAAGGTTTTTCTTTTTTTGTTTTTTTTTTAATTTCACATTTAAGTATTTTAATTTTGTGTATGGCGTTTGTTTGTTTAGGTGTCGCACTCGAGTTGTTGGTTTAAATGGATCTGATTAATAAACTCAGCCAATTAACGAAAAAACAACAATCGACAGCTGTTCGCAAATTGTTGTTTGTTTGTTTGTTTATAATGTATAAAGGTTATGTTTTTGTGAAGTGTATAAATTGTATTCGTATATCTTGAAAATCGGAGCTTTTTGTTGTGAAAAATCGTTTTCAAATTCAAGTATCGTTAGTACACCTTGTAACAATGGGTGGGTATTCTGATGATCTACAATTCGATTTACACAGATAACAACAGACAGTTAGTAGCTAGATAGATAGATATTGATATTTAGGTTCTGGGAGAATTGCTAAAGCGGGCATACATAGAGTTAGATAGCGATAAGCATTTAAGGTCAATTCGACATGGAGTTCAACAAATTCTTATTCTCATCTTTCGAAAAACTACACAAACTTAACTTCCATCAAATAAATGCCGAGACTATATAACAATACAAATACACATATACATATATATAAATACACGAGCATTGGATCATGTCAGATAATCTCTTGATCTCATTGAATGCTGCAATCGTTTATAAATAAATCATTTATAATTTGGCAAAATATATAATATATGTATTATATATAAATTTGTAATCTAAATTATATATGACCAACGCTCTCCATTGGCATGGCTTGTAAATCGTCAGGTATTGAGCAATGAGATATATATGTATACATATATAAAATTATGGATAACACTAATAATACTGTGTTGCTTTTGGTTTTTCTTTGGTTTAAAAAATGTTAACTTATACGACCAGATGCGACACGTCGCTGGTGTAGCCCGGCGAGTACCGCGGTGGCAATGGATTCTGTTGGGGTCGTGTCCTGCCCAGGCCTAGCTGACCCGACTTGGTCAGATCGTAGGGCCTGCGTGTGCGCAGTACATCGGCTGCATCGCCTGGCCAGGCGCGCTCCGGCCCCAGCCGCTGGCCCAGACGCGGATAGCGTCGCTTGTCCACAGCCAGGCTGATGGTGCCTGGCGCATGGCTGGCCATCAGACCCACGTTGTACTGTCGCTGCATAGCCAGCGAGGCGCGTATCGTTTTGCGTTTCTATTAATGGGGGGGTTAGGGATTAGCTTAGCACAATTTCAACTCTAGCCACGGTTCTTACCTCAATGGTGCCGCGCCACTTGTCCGCTGCGTGTCGAGCTATGTCCAGGCGCTTCTGCTTCTTCACCTGATGCTTCTTATAGATAACCTCGATGATGATCAGGCCCACGCCTCCAGCAATGCCCACGCCCACTAGAATGAAGACGCCCGCCATGTTCTTGAGGCCCAGCGTGTTCGGCGTCTTCTCAAACAGTTCGCAGTTCTGTTGGACGTGGCCATGAAAGATCCACTGCTTGTCCAGTTTCTCCATGAAGCCACCTGTGCAGTATGTAATTTATGAGACGTTTCAGTTACTTGATAGCTCAACTTACTCTCATGAAACTCGAGTATGGCTAAGGTAACGGCGTCTGTCCAGGGTGAACCCTTTTGCAGGCCAATGCCATAGCCGCTGCGTCCAAAGAGCTCTCCAGCCGTGACCAGCTCACAGTCCTTGGCAGCCTCATACTCCAGGCGAGAAGAGTCCCAGATAAAAGCCATTAGCTTGCTGGAAATTAAATTTTGGATATATTAGAATCGAGTTAGGATCAAAGAGAGAGTTTTAGTTGTACAACAAATAGGAAATTAGATAAAATTCTTTTTTTTTATAAGAAAACTTTTAAAGAGCTTTAAAAGATTTAGAGGATTTTTCAAAATACGAGTACAATACGAATATGAGTACGATTACTACGGCTACTGAAGAGAAAGAGAGAGAGAGAGAGAAAGAGAGCGATATATATATTTATAAAAAGGGAGAGACAAAAAGAGAGTGGTAAGATATTGAATTGAGTGGACAGAGTGAAGAATGAGTATCGTTGATGTTATTGTTGTTGTTGTAGTTGTAGTAGTTAGTTGCGGTGGCAAAATCATGCGACTATTTCAGCTATATCGTAAACAAACACTCGAAGCGCCTCGAACTTCGGTTCGCTAGCAAGTTCAGTTACCCCTTCTTCACGTCCTGAATGGCCTGCTCGGCAGTGACGTAGTTGTTGGACTCCATCGTACGATACATGTTCGATAGCTCCACCTGACGCCGGAAATACATGTCCACCGAGGAGCCTTTGACCGTGGCACAGGTGAGATTCTCCATGGTGTTGCGCAGACGGGCATCGTTGATGCCGCTCAGCTTCGTCTTGGGCCGCTCCAGCACGAGGAAGGCAGCCAAGTTGGCAGTGTAGGAGGCGACTATGATCATGGCAAAGCCGGCCCAGACCATGCCCAGCACCCGGGCCGAGAAACTGCGCGGTGTACCCTCACCAATGCCGCTGTTGAGCAGCACGCCCCAGGCGAACCAAATAGCGGAGCTGAGATTCAGCGCCTTCTCCTCGTTGCTGTCCGAGTGCGAGAGCTTGAAGCGTCCAAACGGTGAGAATCTGAGTATTAGAGAATCATTTAGTTAGAACGAACGTATGCTTAATTGTCCAGCTGGCTAAACCATGGCTAAGTGATGTCTGGGGGATGTTGTACGAGAGGATGTTCGCTGTGCTCGCTGACCTTTAACCGTCAAATGCAACGAGCCGTATGTCCAAGCCATCACTCAATCGGTATTAAGGTTTGTGTCTGGGACTTAGACTCTATTTGTTTAGGGTTTGAATTAATCTATGGATTACGCACCTGTCCAGTAGATAAAGCACGAGCGCCACAACATGAACCGACACCATTACCAAGATCCATAGCGTGTTACTAAATGGCTGCAAGAAAGACACAAGAGTACTCGATCGGGACGGTTTCTTCTCGAGTATTGTAATGCCTTGGTATTTGAATGGTTTCGAGAATTCGATATACTCAGCACGCTCCGGATTTATGGTTAGTGGTGCGACGATCATGCTAAAAATATAGAAATCACAAAGTAAATTCTGTTCAAGAAACTGAAATGACTAAAACTACACTCAGAGAAAGAAGGATTTTTGTTTATCTTTTTATCTATGCATAGGATATATGGCGAAATCATAATACAGATAGTATTATTCAATATTTATAGAGTGCTTTTCTCTGAGTGTATGCGCTTGATCTTACTCGGCACGTTCATTGACCAGCTCTCCAATCAGACCCGTCCACTCTTTGCGCAGCGTCATCGTGCCTGTGTTGTTCCTTAAGATATAGTGTCCGAATTGGCCATCCGGAGACAGGGCCAGGTCATAGGTGAAGTTGATGCGCTTGGAGAGCTCAATCAGCAGGTCAATGCAGTAGCCACGACAACAATACTCATTGGCTGCAAGTGGAACAGAAGGATCAGGAAGGGTACGGCTAGAGAAGATAATGATGGCACTTACTTGTCGCATCGCTGGCATTGAACAGCGGGCAGGGCCGTTCGTCAGGCTCACAGCGGAACTCATCGTCACCCATGCGTCGCACATAGACAAAGGGCTTCTCCTCGATGGTCAGCACTTTGAGGTGAGTAGGAATCATGATGCCCTCCGGTTTGCGCCTCTGTTTGCCGCCCCAAATGATCTCGCTGTCATTGATGAGCATTATCATTTTCGCCTTCATCTGAATTGGAATAGTTAGAGGTTTTAAGCGATCCGTGCTCTAGTTAAATGAATAGATTCACTCACGCTATCGTAGCTGAACTTGCCCACAATATGCTGCTTTTGGTGGTCCCGTATGTTGATCACATCGTAGCCGGCATAAATCCGATCCCCGTTGTCATCGAATGCCACTTGTCCCGTTTCCCCCGTTATATTTCGAGACTTCAGGTACTGAAAAAGCCGCTTGCCTGTAATGTGCATTTAATGATGCATTAATAGCCTTTCATGAATCGCATGTACTGTGCTGAATACCCACCGGATTCCCAGTTGACAGCTGAATCGCCACAGTCCTTGGGCGCCTCTGCAATGGTCTCATTCGAAATCATCTCCTTAATAGCAGAGGCTAGCACATATACACTGTCCTGCAGGTCGGCAAGCCGGCAATCCGGCGACAACAATAATGAATAATTCAACTATTCGGCAGAGTTGCCTTGCCCACACTCCACTTACCCTAATGTGTCCCTTGTCACTGTGGGCGTGCTCCAGCTGCAGGCCGAGCGCCCCGTCCGGCGTATTCTTTGCATGCAGTGCCTGCTCCGTCACAATCCACACATGTCCCTCGCCGGTCATGTTGTATTCCGCAGCATCGCGGAATATCACTTGAGCGTCCTCGGTGCTGCGTACATATAGAATACAAGAATACAAGAGTCTTAATGTGCCTAGGGATATGGACATAATGGCTACGCTTATAATGAGCTGAGCTGGAGTGAGTTCATGTAAGATGATCGATATTTACAGAAGTATTTAATGGAAAAATATAGCAAATGGAGTATTCAATAATTCAAAATTCTTAAACTTAAAAATTCTCGAATAAGTTTTGAATCTTGATCACGCTAACTTAACAATAAGAATTTATTATTCATAACTTGCAAATAAAAAACAATTAATAACTCAAAATTATTTAATATTTTCAAATAATAATAATATAGAAGTAAAACTAAATAAAGCTTTCACTAAAGGTAGCAGAAAACTAGTTTAATAAAATATACAACTGTTTAATTTAAAACCGTTAATAATAATATAATAATAATATGTATTTATTTATATATAAATTGTAGCATACTTCTAGGCAATAATTCAAACTGAGATAAGTTGTTTCCGTAGCAAGGTCAATTTATTTACCTGGCATAGACAAGATAGACCCTAGACTGTGCTGTCTTCATGTCTATTAGGTGCTCCGTAAAGCTTTCCAGTTTTGGCTCAAACTCAACAATCAATTCAACTGTCGCACGCGCATCGACATCGTCGTAGTAGGTCTGCGAGGTGGTCTGGAAACGTCCCAAAATTGCGCGTCCGTCCGTGTCAGAGCTGTGAATGATGATTACCTGTCGATGGCAATGACAATTCCGTGAGTCAACGTGTCATAACTTGGGCCAATCACCCGCTTACCTTGGTGTACAAAAAGTGACTGAGCATTTCGAGCCAAACATCCGCCTGATGGTAATAGGGGGGCACGGTGCGCAGAAATGAGACATGGATATTCTTGTCGGAAAAGGCCGCATCCCGCGAGGATATGCCAATGACGGGTATCGAATAGAAGCCGGTTGTATAGCTCACAGCTGCCGGCGACAAATCGCCTGAGGTTTGCCCATGCGAAACGACAACGGCGTACACCTGCCCAAGCGACACAAAATCAATGGAAATGAGCAATGCAGAAGGCAAACGGTAAAAAGGACCAAAGGGAAGAGCAGCCACAGGCAATCGCTAGACAAGCGGAAGTGTAAATCGAATTGGGCGTCGTCGGGATCTTGCAATTGACTGCCAAAATAGATCTGCATCATTTGTTGTCAACAGCAACCCGAGCTGACTGTGATTTGTTCTCTCCGTTGCCTAATGCAAGCTTCAAAATGTTCAAATTTCATGATAAATGACAATTGCACGTTGAGCTGCCAAGCACCCAATTCCAAATTGATTCGAATGGCGAGCACAGCTGAGTTATTTATGATAAATTGACTCGGGGTATGTCCTTAGAATACTCTAAGCAGAGTTAATTTAAGGCAGTTGAAATGAAATCTTTCTTTATCTACAATTTTTTTAGATCAAAGTCCATAAATCGTCTAGAGTAGTTCGTTTCAAAGGAACGAAACATATGTCTTGGTAGACCGTTTAATATATGACTGTCCCATTGGCTTCCATTTAGGACTCGTCTATCTTAGGGAAAGGCACAAGGCATAAGGCAAAAGGCAAAGGCAATCGGGCGTACGAGCCAACGAGGAAAATGAATGTATGTGATATGCACAGGCGAATTACCGTTTGTCATCGACTCATTTCCGATTCATTTCCTTTTGAATTATTAAAATGAAAGGTGAAATGGGCCACAACGCGGGGTGGCAACACTGGCATCGGCATGCTGTAATTGTATTTGGGTGTTGCCAGCCGGAATGCAAATTTTCTAGCAGCTGCTTTTTGCTTTCATACTTACTCGCTTCTCAATTAGCTTGTCACAGACATTAAACACCGTTTTGATTGGGTTCTTATCCATGCGTATTGTCTTGTCGTAATAGGTGACTTTGCGTGGAACATATTGCTGGTCGAAATTGAGGTGCTGCAGTTGAAGAATGATGATGATGAATGAAATATGAAAATTACAAATCCACAATCCCATTGGACAAATAGAAAAGATAAACACGCTTACCGCTATTGTGGTGCGAAAGTGCTCCTCACTATCGGAACTGCTTAATACGCCGCCAATATTGTACGTTGAGGGATTATCCGAAGCTGTGTGCCTTTGTCCTCCAATCGGCAGCACATTAACAATGCCAGCCGCACACAAAAGCCAGCGATAAGCGAATGCAGCAGCCATATTGCTGCGGGCGGCTTTTTGTTTGCAACTTTTAGGAAATGTAGCTATATGTGTGTGTGGCGTGATGAAGTCTGTGGTACCCCCAAAATTAGCTATGCCCGGAGCATTTTCTGTAATAAAAATGTCAGACGATTAAAGCTTTAATGTAATTTTCAAATTTCCCGCCTATTGGGGCTGCCGCTGTTGATCGTCTGTATATAGCGTTGCCCAACCCGTTGAGTCAAGTGCTCATATGTTAATGTTAACGCCAATAATATTGCCAGATATTTTGAAAATCGAACGATCATATGCTTTTGACACTTGTTGTTTGCTCATTGCGCTCAGTCTTCATCGTTGTCGCGTGTCGCTTTGCCGCGCGGATTAAGTTATCGCGCAACACCACGCCAGCGAAATTTAACGAAAATAATATAATCGCAATCTAAAATCGGATTTAATCATCTTTAAGCTGCCGATTTGTGTTTCAATTGATTGGAAAAGTGTGCGGCCTTGGAGGAGGTTTAGCGGCGCATGTAGGCGTGATCAGAAATGTGTATGGAAATGTGTGAAAATTGTAATTGAAAATAGACCATTGTGTTTGCTTGCGCTAACGCTGACGCAGACGTTGACGTCGTCGTCCTCTGCTGCGACCAGAGCGGTGTCTCAAAAGTTGTCTTTTGGCGTTGTCGCGTTGTTACTGCCGCCGCTGCAACCGCGGCTTGTGGGCGCGGGGGCGTAATTGTTGACGTTGCTTTGAGCGTATATTTTATGTATTGCCTTCTTCTGCTGCCGTACGCGGAATTGTTGTCGCGTGTATTTTTTTTTTTTTCGTTTTCTTTTCTTTTGCGTTTGCGTTTACGTATTGACAGTAACTGCGGCGAGCGCGTCGCTGCTCAAACATTGTTATTGTTATTATTGTAAGCGGTCGGTCGGTCGCCGTTTTTGTTTCTGTTTCTGCTTCTGCTTTTGCCGTTGCTATTGCTATTCAGCTTCCCCTTTTGCGCTTTTTGTGGTTAAGTGCGCGCACTCAAGGTGAAAAATATATTGAGTTCTTTCAAGTGCCATTTCGAGTGTGTGTGGCCATAAAATTTAATTTGCAATCAAATTATTCGATTTACGGTCAGTGAGTGAGTGCCTTTGCTCCCATATTCATAGACATTCATACATATACATATGTATGTGCCGCTGGGCCGAGGATCGATCTTATGATTCAGCTATTAAAAACGATGTGTAAACATTTTGATGCCAGCGAAACTCAACAGCGCCAAACAGTTTAGATTCAAACTGATTATTGTAAGTACAAAATGGCACTTTACTAAACTTGCCCATGTAATTACGTATGTATGTATGTATATATGTGCATAAGTATATATAAGAAAAACCAGTTCCACCTGTTGTTGCTGCAGTCTTTTATTACATACAAAAGGGCTGCGCTGCGCTGCACTGGCAACTGGGTCAAGTGGCAAGCCTTTGATAACGGTACAATGGCAGTGCAGTTAATTGCTAAAAAGAAAACAAGTTTGCTTTCAAGTTGAATAATTGAAGACAAATCACAAAATATTCAACCACCCGTTCGCTGCCTATTCAGAATCAATTGCAAACAAGCGCTACAACAGCAGCAACAACAACAACAGCAGCAACAAGCATATCAACAGTGGCGCCCTCTCGCACTCTCACTTTGCAATGAAAAGAGGGCAGCCAGACACACGCGTGCTTAATTAAGCGCCACATTGTTGAACAGATAGAGAGAAAGAGAGCGAGAAAAAGACCGACAGCGAGCGAGAGTGAGAAAGTAAAAAAGAGAAAGAGCTTTCGTATGCAAGTGGGAGCCGCAGCTGAATACATGTATGCATACAAGCATGTATGTGTAAATGTGTGTTTGTAGTCGCTGTTAAGTGGGCGGGGCAGATGGCGCCGCATGCAGCTGCCGCAGCACGCGTTGCATTCAATTTTTTTTTGCAAGCCGTAAAAAATTTCACACGTTGTGCAGATTTTTGAACGGCTCCCACATACTCACTGATATATTTATTAATGCATGTGCAATTTACAAACACACAGCATACAGCCAAGCACACACACATAAACATACATACATATGAGTGCTTGAACCGCAGTAAAGCGCCGATGACGACTCAATTAAACTTTCAGCGAAAATCAATGACTGAGCCATCGAGAACACTTCAACTTATGTATGAGGCTAACAAGCACATACACACATGTGCATATACAATAACATGCATGCATGTGTGTGTGTGTATGTGCTTTTATGGTACACATTGACATGCAACTACCTATGTATGTATTTATGTGCATAATTTGCAGATCAATTGAACGGCAACAAAAATGCCTTTGACGAGCTTTAGCATCATTTCGTAATACCAAATTAACATAAATAGTTAAACGGCAATTTATCTTATAAATAAAAGATACGTTGAGTGCATTTATTTACCTCAGGCTGGCTGCAATAAAGAACCCTTCATTACAACTAATACGAATTAAATTCCAAGGGCTTGTGTGTGTGTGCGTTGCTGTCTGTGTGTACACATCTGTGTTTATTCAGTTGGAATTGTGAATACAGATTACACTTTGCAACAGCCCACAGGCTCAATAATAAATATTGACAAAATATTTAGTTATTTGCTAAGCTTTTGTTTTTACATAGACCTATAGATGCCAAAAGGATTATTGCTGTTTTACACTGGACATATAATGTCCATATTTGTAGTCTAGTGTTATCAATGTTGACACTGGAAAATCAATTTACAGGGCAATTGCCAATTTCAAAGAAACAGAAGCACTAAAATACTCTTAAATATGAAAATTTATATGACTACGCACGTAACAAGTCGTGGATATTTAATGGAACTATAGTCATATTTGTGTATTTCTGCTATAGTAGTGAATATTTAATGGAACTATAGTAAAATTTGTATTTTTCGGCTATCAAATTTTGAGATGCTGTACTGTTATTTTTTGAGTAATTTTTTTTTTAATTTTATATATTTTTAACATTATTAAATAGGTAATATATAAATCGTATGCACCTTAACATTGATTGTGTTGCAGAATTAAATTACATTTTAGAAGATTCGGAACATCAGAACAAAGCTTAATTCAATCACACCTAACATACATTTATCCAATTTGACATATTTCATTATTCATTTCAAATATTTCTTTTATACAAACAGTCTGTGTATTGTAATTCTGTAATGCACTCAATTAATAATCTGCTATAAATAGTTGAATTGGCTTTTCGATTCACATTCGTTTCACTCACTGACTGACTCACTGCTAAGTATATCCCCAGAATTTAGCGACTTTTCCATTTCAGGCTCTTTCTGGTATTAAATGCTCTTTCACTCTCTTTGTTTGTGCGCGACGTTTATTATGGAGGACAGTTTCGTATAGCAGACGTGCCATTGCTCACATTTTGTTTAATTGGTATTTGTTGTTGTAGTTGTTTTTGTTGTTGCTGTTGCTTGTGCCTTTTGTGGGTTGCATTTTGAACCTGATTGCAGCTGGCAGTAAATGTCGCGGCGTCGGCGGTGGCTTTTGTGTAATTCAAACTGACATAGAGATGCACCTTTGTGAATATTTTCATTAAAACTGAGCTTAAGCGGGTATATTGGTTTTTATACTTTAAGTAAAATTTACATATTGCATATTTTAAGCATTGCTCTACTCTGCAATTCTACTAAATTCAAGTCACTCTTGGAGCTTTCCAAGCTTTCCGACATAGAGATGCAACTTGGTGTATATTTTCTTTAAAAGTGAGCTTAAGCGGGTATATTGGTTTCTATGCCTGAAATAAAATTTAGATTTTGCATACTTTAAGCATTGCTCTACTCTGCAATTCTCATAAATTCAAGTCACTATTGGGTCTTTTCAAGTTTTTTGCCTTGGTGTTCCCAGCATAAAGCCTAAAATTCGATGCGCATTTGAGTGAAGCTATGTTTGGAATCGTAATTTATGCATTTAATTTTCGCTGACATTCGCCGGAGCATCAATTGCAATTGAGAGCTACAGCTCTAGAGTAAGGCAGGTGCAAAGCAGCGCATGGCGAGCAGTTCAAATAATTTAACCCAATTGAATGTGGAGAATACTATAATTGTCTTGACTCTGGACATGATGCGGATGCAATCAGATTGTCAGGATATCCTGGTACTCGTGTTGCACACAAACAGGATATGCTGCTCAAATTTGGGTTCTCTTTGATATAATTGAATTTTCCCAGATGAACGACAATTGTTTTATGGCAACCGGGACTTGACTTGGGGCTGGGGCTGGGGCTGGGGGAAAACAGACAAGCATGTAAAGAGCGACAGAATGGGCCGCCCAGAGGTGGAAGCATTCCCAAAAGTGTCGCACAGACAAAAGCTTCAATCAATGCCTAAAACTTTGAAAGTCGCCTCTTTGCTCCTGTTGCTTTAACCTTTATCCCCTTCAGTGTGCCACAGTTCAGTACAAAAGCTGTCTAAGCCAATAAAGCAGCAAAGGATAACGGCAAGAGGCGGCCCAAGGACCATTTGCTAAACAGTTGCGCTTGAAACGATTTTTGATAATGTTCCTGTGTGTTGGGTGTGTGTGTGTCCTTGGCTCTGAACACTTTGAGTTTAAAGAGCTTTTTATCATTATTGCATAAGACTTTATTTGGTGGCTATGTTAGTTCGAAGTTTAAATGAGTCTCTAGAATGAACTTCTAAATCGAATGAACTTGATTCAAATGGACTTATATTCCTTCTAGAGCAATCTTTTTCATCAAATGTATTTAAATATATCCTTGATTATATCTAGCTTGAACTTGAAGCATAAATTCCTACTCAGCTTGTTTAACCACATGTATTTCCTGCTGTGCTTCTGTCGTCCATTTTTCATACCATTTTTGCACACACGAATTGCTTAACATATGTTTTAGTTCCCGTTGCGCTCCATTGGATTGATCGAACCTTTAAGCTGTTTATTGGCATCCGGAACCGGACGACACAGATGACACACAATCAGAATCCAATTTGATTCTAGTTTCTTGGTCTGAATACCCTTTTTATTTGTGTTCTATTGTAGCTAAGGTTTTTAGGTTTATCAAGTTATCTTTAGAGTATTATAAAAATATATAGCAAGTCGTTCAATTGGTTCGAAAAGATTTGTTTAAGTCAATTCGAAAATTACATTCGAACTTGAAAGGCATAAATATAGAATTTTAATATATAAAGTAATATTAATTGGTTGAAATTAATAAACATTATAAACTCAAGCTTTGAAGCTTGAGAAATTGAGTGAAACTCGTTAAGGTCTTTGCCCAGATTGCTTTTGTTCGTAATAAATAAATTAATAAATTAATTGTAAAATATGCAAATTCCAAGCAGCCTAAGCGGGTTTGTCTCACATAAATTTCGATTTTCACATAGCATATTTTACAAATATATATTTTAATTATTTATATATACTAAATTCACATTGCAAAAATCGATGTCCTTGGTTGCTTTTATTGTGAATTGACAGCTAAGCTTCAGGATTTCTTCTCTTTGCAATCGACAAAGAAAACGACAGGGTCTTCAGCAATTGCTTCATCTGAACCAATTTCCTTATAGCTGTTGGTATTGAGCACTATAAAGGAAATATACTTAGAGTTCACAATCCAAATTAGTAGAAATAATTGAATGCATACAGAGCGATAGGAATCGGCTGCGAACTTCATCTATGGCATAGCCGTAAACGTAGATATATAAAACAAAGCTAATGTAGCCAAATAAGAGAATCAGCGTCACCACAACAGAGCTGTAGACAATGCACTGAGCAGTCCTGGGCGGATCCATTGACAGGCGAGAGAAATTCCAGACAACAGCCACGCCTTTAAATCATATTACGGCAAATTTTGTGATGGTGTCTGCGATGTTTTGTGTATGTTTTTTTCAGCACATGAGAGGCCAGCTAGTTAGCAATTGTGATGTATTTGAGAGCTGTTCCCCCTTTTAAATCAAATTATATTGGCTCTATATACTGCTGGCATTTGTACATACAATGTATGTATATAAGCAAGCAAGGGTAGCGGGCGCCTTAAGTTATGCAAACACTTTTGTATGTGTGCCACTCCTACGGGATGCTTTGCTTTCTCTATTCCTTTTGCACACACATACACACAGAGACACTCGCGCGCACACACACGCACACAAATATACTAGCACTCATACACACCAACAGCCAGACGCACACGCACAGTCACATAGAACTTTTATACTTCTTGGGCCAGAGGTTTTTCGTTTTTGGGCGCTTTCAGTGTAAATTTTGGTGTTGAACAAAAATGAATTTAAATTCTTATGTTTAATTTAGTGTTGCTGTCGTGTTTGATTACAAGTTTGTAAAAGCACAAGCTATACACAATTCTCATTTCCCATTTCACATTTCTAGCATTTAATTTCACACATGCATAACCAATGACCAGCCAAACGGAGGCTGTCCTCAGTCCTCACTCGCGTCCCATACGCACCGTGTGGCAAAAGCAGTGAACGCTCGTTGGCTCGGTCGCTGCCGCTGTTGGACTGCTGTTGGTCACAACTTTGCGCCTGGCGCGACGCTTTACTACTGAATATCCCTGTTTGAGTGGCGAAAGTTTTCCCTCTGCCTGCAAAGCTTTTGCGTTGCCAAGCAGCTTTTTTTTCGACATAACGCTTTTTAAGTTTAGTGAAAGCTGCGCTACGCCTGCGCCTTACGTATGTAAACAATAATTTGTTTATTGTTTTTTACACCTTACGCTTTGCTTTTTTCATTCGTCGCTCAGCTGTTTGTGCCTTTCGCACGTGCGTTCGTCTGCGTCGCTGTCGCCGTCGCAGTCGCTGTCAACGTCAACGACGCGTCGACCACTTGTAGCGTTTGCTTTGTGCTTTGCCGTAAACAAATGTTATTCGTATGCTGCTCGCATGCAGCCGACAGATTTTAGTTAGTTCGTGTGTAAAAGTGTGTGTATGTGTGTTAATCTAGTTTAAAATTGATTGGTTTTTAATTTACATAAGATATAATTTGTCTAATTAGCTTAATGCATTGACAGGCCGATAAGAATGCCGCTTTGAAGCTTGTCAGAAAATCATGCGACATTGTAAAGCGCGGTCACTCAATGAACAGCCATCATTATCGCGTTTCAAATGACTTTAATATGTATTTAAGTTCCCTCTCGCAGTTATCTACAGTTATCTTTAAGCCACATGTAAACATAGTCAATATATCTAAAGAATAGAATACAAATCTCTCTTAATGTCAATCATATAATAATATCGTCGCCTTAGTAAACTATGTACTTATAAACACCTGCGGTAAAAAATATAGTGATAGTAGAGGTACTGTCTGACAAAAAAAAACTTATTGATAAACTCAATATTTTGAAAGCAATTTGAAACGAATATTAAGATTAATATTTATTGTTATTAATTTTTGTATCCAACATTTAGTGCTCAGTCGCACTATCATTTATTTTACCGCAACTGTATATATCTATCTCAGAAATGTTTCTTAAAGGCTTAAGCTGCCAGTTGGTACCTTGAACTAGAACACTTTAGCTCACTTTAGCTTCGAGTAGTTTGTCAATCTTTGCATTAAGACTCAGTGGTACTTGAGAAAGAGCAACAAGCTCAGCGAAACGCAAAACAAAGAGGTGCAGCGAGAGTCTTAAGTAAAACGCGACCTTGGCCCGGTAAATGCAATTGCATTTTCATTAGGCATGCTAAGTAATCTCCACTGTCATCCAGCATGTCGAAATCAAATCAAATTTGCGCACGCCCCCTTGCCAGCACTGAAGCGGATGCACAAAGTGAGAGGCCAAACTAATGCACAACTAAGAAAGCTAATTCGCCGCGCTGATGCGTAAAACGTGCAAAAATAGAGGTGGAAGGGGCTTTCAGGTCTACATGAATGAAAGCAAAAGTTTGAGCCAACAACAACAGCAACTGCCTTAAAATGAGAGAGAGAAAAAGAAAAACACTCAAAAAGCTAAACCCACGACACACTGCCTTATATACTGGAAAGCTTTTAGCGCTCGCCTTAGCTTTTTGGCCGCAATTCGGCACGCAAGCTTTTCCAGCATTTTCATTTGAGCGTTGGCCTTTTGTGGGTCGCCGTCGTCGGTTCGGACGTGTTGATGTTGCCCGTTCAAGCGTTGTAGCTGTCTCTCGTTGTCCGTCGGGCCGTGTAGCATCTGAGGAGGAAAATTTAAATATTCAGTCAAATCATAAATTATTTATTGATGTCAGGTAAAAATCCAAAGTAGGCAACCAACAAAAACACACACACCAATATCAATTGTTGCTGCTGTGCTTTGTTTACGTTGGTCGCAAAAATAATTTGTGAAGATATTTGTAAGTGGTTTTTCCTCGAGCATGAAAATGTACACCTGGCAAATCGAGCCCGTGCCAGAAAAGTGAGCTATGTGTCTGTGGTGGTGTGATGGTGCGGTGGTGCGGTGGTGCCGTGTCTCTGCCAGCATCAGTCAGCCACAAAAAATAGGCAAATAAGTGACCTGGCCGCTGCCTCACATTCATGTGTACACATTCTTCCAGCTCACATACACATGTATTTAGCATAAACCTCGCTAACCGAAGTGCGTGGAAAATCTTTTGATTACTGTGTTGTTTGATTGAAATTGCTGTTAATTAATTTGATGGCATTCCAAATAAATTTAACTTTAATTGTCTAACAGCTGCAGGGAGGAATGAGTGAAGCATTCGCACATTAGTATATATAATTTATGATAACTTATGATTTAATCGCAAGCGGAAAACCCATTGAAGACTTGAGGAGTCTGTGGGTGGGCGATGCGCCTCGGGTGCTCCAGCTGGGCCAGCTGTCACATTGACATGATTCAAATATCGCCTCTGCCGAACACAATTGCTTGCATGTTTCATGCCACACTTTCCTGCTGGCTAACAGGCGAACTTGCCAAACGCTGCAGCTTCTCTGTGCCCTCGCTTTCCATGTGTGTGTGTATGTGTGTGTGTTTGACATGAAAACTTTTCAACAGTTCCGTGGCGCTTGCTCCCCTGTCGGAAAACGTTGGCATTCCTGGGCACCCAGAGGCAACCTCAGTGCCTGCCTACACAGAATTATGAATTTTTAATTTCCTTTTTGAGGAGGCTGCAACCAAAAAAAAAAAAAAAAAGTAAAAAGAATAAACGCTTGCGTATGGGGAAAGCTGTCTTCTACAGATTTATGCTAATTGGCATGCATAAATCCCAATCGGAATTGCTTAGGCCTAGAGGAATTTAGTCCTTAGTCCAGGTTTAACTGCCTGTCATTGTGAATGACAGGCTAATAGATATTGTCGATTATGCGCAACTGATTCTTCTGAGCTTCTGCGAACTAATTATTATTCTTGTGCTGTAGCTTGTTGATAAACACATGAAGAGACACACACATACACACACAGATAGATAGCCAACATACAATAAGGGGAACACACACATGGCATACATCGAATATTCTAAGCATTACTCAAATTTATGGTCCGTGGCTATAATAAAAATCGCAGAATGCTGTTGACCGAGCCCAAGCACAACAATCACTTGCTTAATATTTAATAACTCAACAAATTGGAATCAGGAAATTTCGTGTATTTTATTGATTATTTGTTGTGCATGCAGCCAGTGTTTATCTTTCGGTTGTATCTTGTAATTAGCGGAATACTTTGAAACGTCGATAATATATTTGTGTTAGCTTGCCCAAAATAGATTCCAGTACAGCCCGATTCATACGTTGCCAGATAAAATGTCTTTTAAGATTCCACCACATTTAACAAAGGACGAAAACTGTGTTTTTTTCAGACTTCTATTCTTTTTTTTGTAGAAATCAATGTGGCATGCTGCCCATTAAGTTTGTAAAAACATAAAAACATTCACAGTAGTCTGTCTCTCTCTCTCTCTCCCTCCCTCCCTCTTTTTCTCTATGCAAACAACGTTTGTATGATACTTTCTCCACCCACTGCTTTTAGATCGTATCTCAGTCATTATCTATGAACAATAGAGACAAATCATAAAAAGTAAACAAAATAAAAACAATAGTTGGAATAAGTGACAGCATACATGAAATTGTAAACTAAAACATTTGCACAATAAAAAGTATTTCTATAGAGCAAAAGACAATATTATGCATACGCCACGTGCGCAAAAACATTGAATAATTACAAGCGTGACAATACTTTCTATTATAGTATAAATTTTACTATTTACTCCTATGATTATTAAAGATATATTGATAATAATCTTTACTAAACTAACTTCCAGGCAGAAAAACATTGAGTATAGTTACTGAAAGTATAGCTTTAAAGCATTAAGTATACGAAATGTTAGCCAAAGTAAAGAAAATAAACATAAAATAGGAAAATGTGTATTCAAATTGTTTGTTGGTTAGAAAGGGTGTGCTATAATTAAATAATAATTTATTAATATTAAACTCATTAAATGCTATATTCAGATTTTTACCAACCCCAAGGGTCAGCATAGTTTGTGTATGTGGCCCCTGCGAAGTGCTCCATGTGTGTCCATATTGGGGAAATGGAAAAGCGGTTGGTTTGTTTATATATTTATGAATAAATTATCTCTTGACATGCCTCGCATGACACGCGTAACGGCCGAAAGTGGTTTAGTTTTGTGTGGTGCTCTCTGTAGGTCAATGGCAGGAACGCTGCTGATAGCGATAACTCAATAACTAATAATAGATGGATTGTGTAATGTAATTAGAGTAAACAGCACTCATGTGATTTCTTACAGCTATTATAGTTGCTAATGTGCATATATATATATTTTTTTTTATTTATCCACAGGACACGCTGCGACAACAAGGACAGCGACAAATCTTTGCAATTAACTCGCACAACCGGCCACAGACAAAACAAAAGCGACAAGAGCACAGTCCTACAGAGCAGGCGGATACCACCCAGCGTCAATCCCCACACACACACACACGCAACACTAGAATACGCTGTTAAGGCCCACACTCAGCAACATGGTCGACAATATAATTGGCTCTGCGAGCTTCCTTCACTTGGGCGACATTGTTTCCCTCTATGCGGAGGGCAGCGTTTGCGGTTTCTTGAGCACACTCGGGTGAGTACCATTTGTCACATGCTTGTAGAATACTCATTGCACTCGCACTCTCACACTCACACTCACACTCTCATTCACATTCACACATAACTAACTGCACTTAAGATGTTTGAAGAGCCTAGTCAACTGTTGCACGACACTTAAGAGTTTTCCCTTCCCTGGCATGTCAATATGTTGATTGGCGCTGACTAATTGATATAAGATTTGATTTAGAAATTTACTGAGTAGTAACTTTTATTCAATTTGTGCATAAGTGCACAGGTGCAATTTTGTTGCTAATTGACTTTGATTTCTTTTAGTCTGGTGGACGACCGAACCGTCGTTTGCCCCGAAGCCGGAGATTTGAGTTGTCCGCCCAAGAAGTTTAGAGGTAAGCATCAGCTGCAAAACAATTTACGGAGAGACTCAATTAATTCATATTTTATCGCCTTACAGATTGCCTCATCAAAATATGTCCCATGAATCGTTACTCTGCACAGAAGCAGTTCTGGAAGGCAGCCAAGCAGTCGGCCGGCTCCAACACAGATCCCAATCTGCTAAAGCGTTTGCATGTAAGCACCATTTCATTATTGCTCAAAGTCAGATCTCTAACCTCTTTCTATTGATTCCTAGCACGCCGCTGAAATCGAGAAGAAGCAGAATGAAACGGAGAACAAGAAGCTGCTGGGCACATTCATACAGTACGGCCGCGCTGTGGTGCAGCTGCTCCACTTGAAGTCGAACAAGTATTTGACTGTCAACAAGCGGTTGCCGTCGCTGCTGGAGAAGAATGCGATGCGTGTGTACCTGGATGCGAATGGCAATGAAGGCTCTTGGTTTTACATAAAGCCGTTCTACAAGCTGCGCTCCATTGGCGACTACGTTGTGGTGGGCGACAAGGTGATCCTCAGTCCGGTGAATGCCGATCAGCAGAACTTGCACGTGGCCGCCAACTATGAGTTGCCCGACAATCCCGGCTGCAAGGAGGTCAACGTACTCAATTCGTCAACCTCGTGGAAAATCTCGCTGTTCATGGAGCACAAAGAGAACCAGGAACATATACTCAAGGGTGGCGACGTGGTGCGTCTCTTTCATGCCGAGCAGGAAAAGTTTCTAACCATGGATGAGTACAAGAAGCAGTACCATGTCTTCCTCCGCACCACGGGCCGCACCAGCGCTACTGCGGCGACCAGCAGTAAAGCGCTCTGGGAGATTGAGGTGGTGCAACACGACTCCTGTCGTGGAGGTGCCGGCGATTGGAATTCCTTGTACCGCTTCAAGCATCTAGCCACGGGACACTATCTGGCTGCCGAATCCGAGTCCGATGTAGTTGCTGGGACAAACGCTGCGAGCGCCCATGAGTCTTTGTTAGGCGACTGCAGCAAGGATTCGGGGCTCAGCTCTACCATGAACTCCACTCTGAATGGTAAGTCCCGCAGGAGTCGCATACATATATTGAGCTAATCTCATTCCCCTTTCCACAGAAAAACCAAAGGGCAAACTGTATCGCTTGGTCTCAGTGCCATATTCGGCTGACATAGCCTCTGTGTTTGTGCTGGACGCTACTACAATGGCTCGGCCGGATAGTTTGGTGCCGCAGTCCAGTTATGTGAGACTGCAGCACATTTGCTCCAACACCTGGGTGCATGCGACGTCGATACCCATCGATGCGGATGAGGACAAGCCGGTCATGTCGAAGGTTTGCTGCTCGCCCATCAAGGAGGACAAGGAGGCATTTGCACTGATACCCGTGTCGCCTGTGGAAGTTCGTGATCTTGACTTTGCCAACGATGCGTGCAAGGTGCTGGCCATGGTGACCAGCAAGCTGGACAATGGCAGCATATCGATCAATGAACGGCGAGCTCTGATCTCGCTGCTGCAGGACATCGTGTACTTCATAGCCGGCATGGAGAATGAGCAGAACAAGACTAAGGCGCTCGAGTTTACCATTAAGAACCCCATACGCGATCGACAGAAACTGCTACGCGAGCAGTACATCCTAAAGCAGCTATTCAAAATATTGCAAGGACCCTTCCAGGAGCACACCGCTGGCGACGGACCATTCCTGCGACTGGACGAGCTGAGCGACCCCAAGAATGCGCCTTACAAGAATATCTTCAGACTCTGCTATCGCATTCTGCGGCTGTCCCAGCAGGACTATCGAAAAAACCAGGAGTACATTGCCAAGCACTTTGGTCTGATGCAGAAACAGATCGGATACGATATCCTGGCTGAGGATACAATCACCGCACTGCTGCACAACAATCGCAAGCTGCTGGAGAAGCATATTACGGCTGCCGAGATCGAGACCTTTGTGGGTCTAGTACGTAAAAACATGAACAATTGGGACTCGCGCTTCCTCGACTATCTATCCGATCTGTGCGTATCGAATCGCAAGGCCATCGCTGTCACGCAGGAGTTGATCTGCAAGAGCGTGCTGAGTGATAAGAATGTTGACATTCTGATCGACACACAGATCAAGGCGCTGCGCGGCGGCACCTCAGTGCGCTGCTACAAGGGCGCCTCCGAGGATGTGTGTTTGTCCACACTCACTGAGGTTGCCGGCGATGACGAGGATCGCTCCGATGTGCAGTCAACCTCCACCTCGACCACATGGGATAGTGCGAGCTTTAACGATGAGGAGGCTATGCTGCCAGGCGAAAAGTACGAAATACATTTGCAATGGAAGGGCCAACCGGTGAGCTTTGAAAGACTTACCTTCTCCCATACTTTACTTAAAGCAATTCTCTTTTGTGATTTCAGTCATCACGCTCCATGGCCGATCTGGCCAACTGCGTGGCCGATGGCTGCGAACAGGAGACGGCTATATTGAACTACTATCGCCATCAGCTGAATCTGTTCTCGAACATGTGCCTGAATCGACAGTATCTGGCCCTGAATAGACTCTCGCCCCAACTGGATATTGATTTGATACTAAAGTAGTTTCCTCCACAGAATGCACAAATTCTTTTGCTAAAGTCTTCCTCTTACTGCAGATGCATGTCAGATGAAACGATGCCCTATGAGCTGCGTGCCTCGTTTTGTCGTTTGATGCTGCACTTGCATGTGGATCGAGATCCCCAGGAGCCAGTCACGCCTGTGAAATACGCCCGACTATGGAGTGAAATCCCCTCAAAGATGTCCATCATGGAGTGAGTATATATGATTATTGATAATAGTACTTATTAGCTAATACATGCTCATCGTGCTCAGTTATGACGGCAAGAATCTTCAGCCGGATCAGAACAAACAGGCCTGTCGTGCCAAATTCAATACAACTATCGCCTTTGTGGAAAACTATTTGTGCAATGTGGCCACCAAGGTGTGGCTATTCACGGATCAGGAGCAGAACAAGTTGACCTTTGAGGTGTGTAACTGAACTAAGCAAAATCAGTTCTCGTTTAATCTACATACATCCTCTTAGGTGGTTAAACTGGCCAGGGACTTAATATATTTCGGCTTCTACAGCTTCAGCGATCTGCTGCGCCTAACGAAGACGCTACTCTCCATTCTGGACTGCGTGTCAGAGACCGGAGGCTCCTATGTCAACACGGATATCGATTGTGAGTACCAAAAATGATTCTCTTAAATTAAGTTAGTTGAGTAAGTTCTCTCTGATATCTCCATGACAAGCTGTCGAAGAGGAGACGACAAACGATGGTAAGCTTGGAAATAATCGCTGCTTAAATGTCACAGTTGTCACAATTAATCACAAAATTTACGGTTATTTTCCAGCTGAGGGTGGCGTGCTGCGCTCCATTGGTGACATGAGTACGGTGATGACTTCGCTGGCGTTGGGCTCTGTTGGTCAAGCGATTGCGGCACCATCCATTGCAATGCAACAGCGCAAGTCTGTGTCGCAACTGATGAAGGAATATCCGCTGGTCATGGACACCAAACTGAAGATCATTGAAATACTGCAGTTCATCTTGGATGTGCGTTTAGACTACAGGATCAGCTGCCTGCTCTCAATATTCAAGCGTGAGTTCGACGAATCCGAAGTGGTTACCCAGCCCCAACCAACTGGTGCGAGTGAGGAGCAGAACCAGCAGACCACACCTGGCAGTGCGGGCCCCAGTGACGCGGAGCAAATAGCCGCTGCTGAGGCTGCCATGGCTGCAGCAGCCGCTGCCTCTGCGGCTGCGGCACGTCAGAAGAACATCGATCTGGAGTCCATTGGCATACAGGCGGAGGGCATCTTCGACTGTGAGCGCAGCGATGCGGCCAACTTGGATCTAGATGGTCAAGGGGGACGCACCTTTCTGCGCGTCCTGCTGCACCTAATCATGCACGACTATGCACCACTTGTGTCTGGTGCACTGCATCTGCTTTTCCGTCACTTCAGCCAGCGCCAAGAGGTGTTGCAAGCCTTTCGACAGGTAAGCTGCTGTCCCATTTACTGATTCTTTATAGTAACCTTACGCAACTCATTCTGATGTAGTTATAGTTGATTATTTAAAGTTGTCTGCATGTGCTGTCATTTCATTTAAGCTTTATATAGGTACCAAAGAATCAATAGGCCATATAAGTATCTATATATATCATATCGTCTGCTTGTTTATGTATCTAAAATTTGAACATTTTACGCACTAGCTTATCCTAGAGTAAAATTTGTCGGTAATTTTTGGATTAGTTTCACACAATAGTTTAAATATATTTGATTATATTATATATCTTATGTTTGTATCGGGGAATTAAATAGAATCGGTATACCGATGTTGGTATTGTCTTGTGGTTGCTTTCTAATTTCTCAACTTTACTCTTCATCTCTCTTGGGTTTGCATGCAACGCTCTTGAATTCGAATTCGATGTCTCGATGTCGACGTCGAGACTCGTGTTACTAATCCGTTTAATCAACTGCATTTATCATATGTATGCGACTAACAACTAACACTGATCACGCACTGATAACATACTCTAAACTAACACTAAAGTGGACGTATTCCGCATATCGTAATGAAAGATCTTTTGATTTTGTATGTATGAATACTTTGCGATGCCCCTGTGAGATAGGCTAATGGCTGACATTTGACATTTTGCATTGCAGGTGCAACTGCTCGTCTCGGATAGTGATGTGGAGACCTATAAGCAGATCAAATCTGACCTGGACATATTGCGTCAGAGTGTGGAGAAGTCTGAGCTGTGGGTGTATAAGGCCAAGGCAACGGATGAGCTGGGAGGCGATGCTGCAGGCGGTGCGGATAATCTGGAATACGATGCCACTCTCTCACCAGAGCAACGCAGCGAATATCAAAAGGTCAAGGAAATTCTCATTCGCATGAACAAGTTTTGCGTGACGTCTGGTGGGTAATCCTTCACATTCTTATCTTAAATATCACTCACGCTCGAATACTAAAATCCAGGTCCTGTTGTCAAGCCACGCAAGCACGAGCAGCGTCTGCTGCGCAATGTCGGCGTGCACACTGTTGTTCTGGATTTACTACAGAATCCTTATGACGAGAAGGATGATGTGCTGATGAAGGAGCTGATGTGCCTGGCGCATGAATTCCTACAGAACTTCTGCCTAGGCAATCAACAGAATCAAGTTCTCTTGCACAATCATCTCGATTTGTTTCTCAATCCAGGCGTAATTATCTAACCCCTTGCTCACATAGTACTTTTGGATAATCTCATATTTTTTCCATTCAGATTCTCGAGGCGAAAACAGTCTGCGCCATCTTCAAGGACAACTTGGCGCTGTGCAATGAGGTGACGGATAAAGTCGTGCAGCACTTTGTACACTGCATCGAGATCCATGGCCGACATGTGGCATATTTACAGTTCCTGCAGACAATCGTCAAAGCAGAGAACCAGTTCATACGCAAGTGTCAGGACATGGTAATGCAGGAGCTCATCAATGCCGGTGAAGACGTGCTGGTGTTCTACAACGACAAGACCTCTTTCCACCACTTTGTACAAATGATGCAGCAGCAGCAGCAGCAACACCGCCAACAGCTCAGCGACGACAGCCCGCTGAAATATCATGTGGAGCTGGTGAAGCTGCTCGCTTGCTGCACCATGGGCAAGAACGTCTATACGGAAATCAAGTGCAATAATCTGCTGTCGCTGGACGACATTGTGACCATCATATGCCATCCGCTGTGCTTGCCCGAGGTAAAGGAAGCGTATGTGGACTTTCTCAATCATTGTTACATTGACACCGAAGTGGAAATGAAGGAGATCTACGCGTCCGGTCACATGTGGAGTCTGTTCGAAAAGAGTTTCCTGGTGGACCTCAATCAGCTGATATCGAACACCTCTGCCACCGCTAACAAGACGCTGTTGGCCTATGTACTGAATGGGTTGACCAATTTGCTGAGCAGCTTCTTCTCCAGTCCCTTCTCCGACCAGAGTACCATAGTGCAATCGCGACAGGTGATCTTTGTGCAGCTACTGCAGGCCACTTACCGGCTCACTCAATGTAAGTGGCTATCACTGGCAGATCGATTCAACGTAGAAAATTGCATCCGAACTCTGACCGAATCAGCTAAAATGCGTAGCATTGTGCTGCCCTTGGAGTTGGAGCAGCAGGTGACCAATATGTCCAGCAAGACTGCAATGCTGACAAGGCAAACCACCAAATGGCTGCTGGCCTCCAAGCAGCCGAAGTACGATACCCAACAGTCGGCCCATCTGATGCGTTGGGATCGCTCCATTATTGAGGGATTGCAGGACATTGTCTCGCTGTTGGAGGATCAACTGAAGCCGGTCGTCGAGGCGGAGCTGTCATTACTAGTCGACATTCTTTATCGCTCCGAGCTGCTCTTCCCTGCAGGCACCGAGGCTCGTAAGCGCTGCGAGAGCGGAGGTTTCATA
Source organism: Drosophila hamatofila (assembly GCA_035045345.1). Lineage (NCBI taxonomy): Eukaryota > Metazoa > Arthropoda > Insecta > Diptera > Drosophilidae > Drosophila > Drosophila hamatofila. The sequence continues at coordinate 13,701,851 of JAWNPA010000020.1, forward strand.
CGCAAGCTAATCAAGCACACAGAGAAGTTGCTGGAGGAGAAGGAGGAGCGCATGTGTGTCAAGGTATTGCGCACTCTACGCGAAATGATGGCTATTGATGTCAACTATGGCGAAAAGGGAGATGCTTTACGTCAGACACTCTTGCTGCGCTACTTTCAGTGCAAGAGTGCGCCAAAGCTGGAGGAGGAGCACCCACAACTGCCGGCCGGCGTGGCAGCTGCTGCAGCTTTGGCCGCGGCAGCCGCCTCCGACCCAGCCAAGCAGTTACATTTGGTGACCCACGGACCTGGCGCTAAGTATTTGGCGCGTGCGGATAAAACTCTGCACGAAATGCAAAATCACTTAGACCGCGAGGGTGCGTCAGATTTGGTAGTGGAGTTGGTCATTAAATCGGTGCATTCACCCAACATCTTTGTGGAGGCCGTGGAGCTAGGCATAGCACTGCTCGAGGGCGGCAATCCAATCATACAGAAAGGCATGTTCCAGAAGTTTCTCAGCGATGATCTAAATCAAGCGTTCTTCAAGGTCTTCTTTGAGAAGATGAAGGATGCGCAACAAGAGATTAAATCAACGGTCTCCGTGAACACCACAGATATAGCGGCCAAGGCGCACGAGCACAAGCAAGACACCAACATGGAGCTAGACAAAATCTCGCGCAAGCATGGCCTCAAGAGCAATGGGGTTGTCATCACAGATGAACTGAAACGGGAACTGCACAATGCGGGCTTGGCAACGGCACGCGCCTACGGCAATGCGCGGAACATACACTCCGGCGAGGAGAGCTCAGCGATCAGTGTGAATAGCCCGCTGGAGGAAATACTGGCAGAGAAGTTGGAAAAGCATCGTGACAGCAAGGAACAGCGCAATCAGCTGTCTAACAAGGTGTTAGTCATGCAGCCCATTCTGCGCTTTCTTCAATTGCTTTGTGAGAATCACAATCCAGATCTGCAGAATCTGCTGCGTAATCAGAACAACAAAACCAACAATAATCTCGTCTCGGAGACACTTATGTTCCTCGATTGCATTTGCGGCTCTACCACCGGCGGCCTGGGTCTACTCGGCCTCTACATCAATGAGCACAATGTGGCGTTGATTAACCAAACGCTGGAGACGCTCACCGAGTACTGCCAAGGGCCATGCCACGAGAACCAGAATTGCATTGCCACCCACGAATCGAATGGACTGGATATCATCACCGCTTTGATATTGAACAACATAAATCCGCTGGGGGAAAATCGCATGGATCTGGTTCTGGAGCTGAAGAACAATGCCTCCAAACTGCTCCTGGCCATCATGGAGAGTCGCGGTGACAGTGAGAATGCGGAGCGCATACTCTACAACATGAATCCCAAACAACTGGTCGAGGTGGCCTGCAAGGCCTATCACCAGGAGGAACTCATCGACGAGCAGGATGATGGGGATGAGCCGAGTGCCGCCACAGATGACGATGATGCAACGGTCAGTCCCCGCGAAGTCGGACACAATATATACATCCTTTGCCATCAGCTAGCCCAGCACAACAAGGAGCTGGCGGCCTTGCTGAAGGCCTCTGAAGATCCCCAGTCGGCCAGCTTTGATGCCAAAACAAGCCAAGCTCTTATGTACTACGCAACACACACGGCCCAAATTGAGGTAAAGCTCGAAATGTCACAATTGTCAATTATGTTTTTAACATCGTATTTCATCCGTCTCATTTGCAGATTGTTCGCAATGATCGCACACTGGAGCAAATTGTGTTTCCCATACCTGAGATTTGTGAATATTTGACAACAGACACGAAAATCAAAATACTTAATACTGCGGAGCGCGACGATCAAGGCTCCAAAGTAGCAGACTTCTTCGACAAAGCCGAGGAGATGTTTAACGAAATGAAATGGCAAAAGAAACTGCGAAGTAAGTCCTACATTATGAGGATCAGCATATCTTACTAAGACTCGCTTCTCTTACAGGTCAGCCGTTGCTCTTCTGGATCAGCAGCTACATGTCGCTATGGAGCAATATATTATTTAATTGCGTGGTGGTAATCAATATGATCGTGGCTTTCTTCTATCCTTTCGACAATACTGTACCAGGTATGTAACAGTATGGTATAATGGAGTAACATAATTCTTTGACAGCCATTTAACAGTGCATGTTATGATAATGTCAAGAATTGTATAGTATACTTAGTGGGGTGGGTTTTTCTCTAAATTGAAATAGATTAATTTATTGCAATTTATACCTTTTGATAACATAGTATTTATTTTCTATTTTTAGAGCTCAGTTCGCATATTTCCCTGCTATTCTGGGCCATATTGATATTCTCATTGGTCATAGTCATTACGCTGCCGCGTGAGTCAGGCATACGTACATTCATTGGCTCCGTAATTCTACGTTTTATATTTTTACTTGGGCCAGAATCTACACTTTGTTTGCTAGGCGTCGTTACGGTAAGTAGCTGTCCACGTTATACGTGTTCGGTTTTAATCCATGAATTCTTTTCTTGCAGGTGACGCTTAAAAGCGTGCATATTGTGAGCATAATGGGCAACAAGGGCACGTTAGAGAAGCATTTTCTGAAGATCATCACCGACTTTCAGCTGCTCTATCATTGCATTTATATAGCATTTTGCTTTTGTGGACTTATTTTCCATCCATTCTTCTACTCACTGCTGGTAAGTATCTATAATGATAATGTGTTTATCAACTTAATAATAAATCTTTCTTGCAGCTGTTTGATGTTGTCTATCGAGAGGAGACGCTGGTCAACGTGATTCGCTCGGTTACACGTAACGGTCGCTCTATTGTTTTGACCGCCGTTCTAGCATTGATTTTGGTTTATCTATTCTCCATAATTGGCTACATGTTCTTCAAAGATGATTTTCTCGTACCGGTGGACTATGAAGAGCAGGATGCCGCGTCGACTGTTGGTCCGTTAACATTATCGGTGCCAGCATCGTCCGAGCAATTCTGTGCAATGCCAGATGAACAAGGCAGCTGTGATGGCGGTACAAAGCAGAACGCAGCTGCAACAGTCGTTGGCAGCGGTGAAGTCAAGGAGCGCGCCTGTGACTCACTGGTTATGTGCATTGTAACGACACTAAATCAAGGCTTGCGAAACGGTGGAGGCATTGGCGATATTCTGAGAGCACCCTCAAGCAAGGTAAACTATTAAGAAGCACTACAAACTGAAAAGAAATTAAACTAAATATGTACTTGTTTTGCAGGAGGGTCTGTTTGTGGCTCGCGTCATCTACGATCTGCTGTTCTTCTTCATTGTCATTATTATCGTGTTGAACTTGATTTTCGGTGTCATTATCGATACATTTGCTGATCTGAGATCGGAAAAGCAGCAAAAAGAGGCTATACTCAAGACGACCTGTTTCATTTGTTCGCTCAACCGTTCAGCTTTCGACAACAAGACAGTCAGCTTCGAGGAGCACATTAAGAGCGAGCACAATATGTGGCACTACTTGTACTTCATAGTGCTGGTCAAGGTCAAGGATCCCACAGAGTTCACGGGGCCCGAGAGCTATGTATACGCCATGGTTAAGGCTGGTATTTTGGAATGGTTCCCAAGGTTACGTGCCATGTCGCTGGCCGCAGTGGACGCCGATGGCGAGCAGATCGAGCTGCGTAGCATGCAGGCACAGCTCTTGGAAACGCAACTACTAATCAAGAATCTATCTACGCAGCTACACGAGCTCAAAGATCACATGACAGAGCAGCGTAAGCAGAAGCAGCGCCTAGGACTGCTCAACACGACAGCTAATTGCCTATTGCCGTTTCAGTGAGGCACAAATTTTGAGAAATAAGTCAAAGCTATGCCGCACGGCTAGTCAACCAAATCTATTGAGTTTTAGACATTCCCTTGTGTAGATCAAGCACTACATATGTTGTTAACGTAAAAGTATTGGCACGAATTCCACAGTAACTTGTTAAAATCTCAGTAGAATCAGCATCCTTGAACAGATTTACAATTTCGTTGGTTATCTAATTATATTTTGCACTCGAAAGGAGACCGTTTACTGCTCCGCTCCATACTATTCTACTCTATCATCCCGGATGTGATTAGTTAATTGATTTTAATATACCTTAATATTGTATTAGATTCGATTTTTCTACAAAAGGTTTGCTCACTAAAGAAGTTGAGACTATCGACCATTTCCAAATAAAACCAGCATCAAATATAAACATAAAGAAATAAGGAAATTCTTAGAAACTGATAAATATATATGTATACACGTATAGTAAAGTCACTCAGAGAACTTAGGGCTGTTGAACTGTTGTTTAGTGGATTTCTTGATCCGCATTTTCACAAATTTAGACATGTTGTTTCCCCATCTACATAAATCTAACTATCTACCTATCTCTATATACAATTTTATACCTGCTATTTCAATTAAATTTGATCGCAAAGCGAATTCAAAAAATTTACTTAACTGTTCATATGCGCTGTTTTATGTTACTTAACAGCTACTTGTACTTTTATAGAGTAAAATTGATATATTTAAATGGATTTTTTTTTTCGTATCACATTTTCATTTAAAACTAACTAATTATTGTGATTTTACTTTCCCTTGTTTTAATCCTTTCGAATTGTTTACCTTGTACTCGATACGAGTTTTGTTGGTTAATTATTATTATAAGCTAACATTTAATTATCCTTAGTGAATCTATTCTAAAGCTAAGCTACTTTTAATTTATAAAGTAAATCAAAATAAAATGAAGTAAAATTGCAAGTAATACGAGATTTTTTATTCATTTGGACGAAGTAATTTCTACAGCTATCTCCATTTGCACAGGATAGAAGTGAATCAACTCTCATAAGCAAATTCTTCGTATTATTACCGAATATTATTTTTAAAATAAAAACAATTTTTTTGTATCCAACATTTTTATTACATAATTATTAAACTACGGTTCATTTTCATAAAATTGTTCAATGCGCTGCTGAGATTATCGTTTCATTTTGTTTTCTTTTAATTTGTATGTTTTTAATTGTATAACTACATATTTATGTATGTATGTATATTTGTATGCATGTATGTATGTATAGATCTCATTTGATTTACGCTAGCTTAAAATCATTTTAAGGGTTCGTTTGCCCATTATTCAATTTAAATGTTACGGAACCCCTTTATGAGAAGGGCTTTCATTAAAAATTGTATTTATATTGATATAAATAGTTCCGATAAATATAAAATGAAGCATGAGCAAACGTATAATTTGTTGTTATTTTAGAAAATATAGAAAAATGTAAATAATAAATGTATTTGCCAATCTTAAAATAGTATTGGAAGCTGCCGAAGTTAAGTTTGAAATCAATAAGCAGTGTAAAGTGTAGGTACTATAAATTAATACTTTCAAGTTAACATAACTCTAATAAAAAAGAGAAAAATTGGTAAATACTTGGAGGGCACATGTACTATACGTTGGGGGAAGGATTGGTATTACAGGTATTACAACTGACTTGGAAAGCGGCAGATAGTTTTTTCTTTTATCGTTAACATTTATGATTTGTATTCTCTTACTATATATTTATATATAAATGTGAAAAGTTTTTAAATTACAATTTACTGCCTTTTGTTTAATGCTGTTGTTGTACGTTAATTTGTTAATTGTTATTACTATCATTTATATTAGTTGGAAGAGGAAAAGAAGAAATAGTCGTAGTAGTAGTAGTAGTTGCAAAAACATAGTTCCATATACATGCAGGTTTAAGTTTAGTAATAGTTTTCTCATGTATATTAATGTATATAAATTAGTTGTCATACCATATTTAATAATAATTAACAATAATTCTTCAACTTTTGTTTAGTACAATTCGTGGCATTTATAATATTGTTATTTTTGATTGCTAAAATTAAATTTTTGTATTTGTTAGGTACAAAGAAAATCTCATGGCCATTACACAGTGTGCCAAAATCGTTTTCCATCGGTTAAAATACCATATCCTTTCAATACACACCCATTATTAAAAGCATCTATCGATCGTCCACAAAAATGTTTTTTAATTGAATTACCTTTTGCTATAAAATGTACTGTTTTCTGGTATTATATTCAGTTATTTATGCTTTGTCGTATGATTATTTTTTGTATTGCTAATTAACTCAAGAGTAGGTAGGCATAAGAATTGCGTAAACATGAATTTGGTAGCCTTTAATGTGTAACTGATTGATTGATTGATTACAATATTGATAGAATGGACATTCAATCGTACAAGGCATAAATTGAACACTTTAGTTATCGCATTTGTTATATATATATTATATATATATTATCAACCTGAATCTGTTGAAATCATAATTGTAAAAGTTTCTCTGACTGCTCACTGCTTAAGTTTAAATATTTCCATCTATATAATTCAGTTTGTCGTTTCAAATGATAATCTGATTGCTAAGAAACACCTATCTACCCTATAACGAGTTGATTCAAAAAGGCCTGTCCAAAATGTATATATTACTTAATATGGTATGGTCGGTCGAGTGGTATGTTTTACAAAAATCTATCTTTGAAACCATCAACTTATTTCGTTTAAAATTTGAAGTTACTTTCAAGTAATTCGAATCAATATTTTGCATATAAATCAAGTGTAGCTAACAAGATGACCTGATACAATAATAACTTTTACTTTTTATGCAAATAAGTAAAGAATATTGAACTTGAATAAAACATTCAAGCATTCTACAAAAAGGAAAATTATTAATAATATGCATGAAATGCCGATGGAATATACTAATGGACCACAGTGCGTTGTTAGTTGAACTGTGAATATTCGAATGAAAGTATATCAACTATTATATAAACTAGAATTGGTGTAAAATCGTCATCGAAGCCATACATATGAAGCGATCGCTATTTAGTATTCTTAATTAGTTGCATAAGAAAAGGTTGAGTTAGATTGCTGCATAAAAGTTGCTGGCGACTAGATTTGAGTTTGTTGCTTTGTGTTTGCAATGTATATATATATATATATATATATATATGGATGTATATATGTATAAGTTTTATGCTAACAACTCATTAATGTATGTATATCATATACGCATATGTAAACATAGATATATATAATGCATATGGATAGATTTGTCCATATTACATTTTAACTAGCATTTAACTGCAATGGCTGAATCGAGCCTCAGCAAACAGACATCCTTAGTGACCTGCTGCCTTTCATAGCCTTTTTCAATTTTTTAATCAAATTTAATTAAATAAAGCTACTAATTCGCGAAATGTCACTTGCTATGCGTGTCATATACAAATGCCTCACTGGATAATGCAAATAATTTGAATGTTCCTTTTTTTTTGTGAGAACTGCATCTGCATCTATACATAATTGTGTATATGTATTTCTTATATATATATGCATGTGTATATATAAGTATATATATCGTTTATATATATTATATATATTGTGTGCCCAAATTAACGTGAACCTGTTAGACTGTAGTGCCATATGCATTGTTAAACACGGCACGCGAGCTATCCGTGTCCAGAGATATATCTTCGGGACTGGCCAAATCGACGCGCACGTTGGAATTGGTGCGTCGGCGGGCCGTCTGCGCGGCACCCCAATTGCTCAGGGTCCAGTGAAAGCCAGATGCATTGGGTGCAGGTGCGGCATCAACTTTTACCTGTGTGCAAACCTGTACGGAATATGGAAAAATTAGATTCGAAAGCAAATCTTTTCATAAATCAACGTACCTCACGATTTCCACAAGGTAAAGTCTCTGTTCCATTGCCCAACGCAGAGCCAGACACAGAGCCGGAACCAGATTCGCGCGTACTGCCAATGCTGCTGCTGCTGGCAAGCGAATCATTGCTAGACTCTAGGACGGCTCCATGATAGCGCGCTACCGAATGTACAGCCTGCCAAGAAGGATATTCAATTACTAAAAGCACACATATTCAATTAGAAGCACACACCATTGCGTCGCCACCCTGGCAGTCTTCAATAGACTTTAGTATCTCCCAGACGAGCTCCGAGTCCAACGGTATGGGCTGCTCTGTATCGCGATTATAAATGGCAATGGCAATGTGTACGGGATGAGGCACTGGCAACGGTATCAGCAGCTTCTCCGTGACGCTCCGCTCCCCGGACTTCTGTTTCCATGGACGCCAAGGCCGTTGAGCATCTGGCGTTGTTTTCGGCACGTGCTGAGCCCGATGGGCGCGAACTCGTGGTGTTGTCAGACCCACGGACATGTCACTACAACATAATGTTTAAAAAAAAACATTAATACTTTCAAAATTGATGCGTGAAGAGCACTTACCGCTTCTCGGGTTTGCGGAAAGTCAACGTAATGCGTGAGCGCGGATTAAATGCGGTCACTTCGAGGAATGGTAAATGCACCTGGACATTGCCACGGGGCGCATACACATTGCCCAGTAAATCCAGCCCTTTGGAACCGATCACGTCGTTGGCATTCTTCACCATCTCCGTATAGCGCATTAAATCAAGCGAGGCATGTGGTTCTAATTTAAAATGCGTATCGTTTTCAGTCAATGGCGTTAGAAAATCTAAGCTAAATATTTCGGTATATATGAGACCCGCGAGACCTGGCCAGTCGTTAACCGAGAGACCCTGTAAAGGAACCATACAGAAATTAAAGTATTCTCATTGGAGAAAAATCTATGATTTCTTGTATAGTTCTTACTTTGTTATCCCAAAATTCTTCTTCGCTAATCGACAGCCTACCAACCACATGAGACGGATAGTATTTTTCGAGTAAATGGGCGGCCAGTTGTATAACAATCTATAAATAAAGCAAGACCAATAATTATAGGATGTACCTGGTGCAGAGGAGTATTTTTATAGTACCTTTAATTCTTTGGTGTTCAGCTTAATACGCGACTTAACCTGAGTGGTTAGACTGGTTTGCAGCTCCCTGCGACGTTTCTCCAGTTTTTCATGCAATGAGGTCATCAAGTCTTGTGCTTCGCGATCAAGAGCCAAATATGGACCAGTTTTCGACAGTTGGGCAGAAAACGGACCAAAACAAGCTTCGACAAATTGCAGAAAGTCCTGCTGTGGCTGTAATATCACACGCTCGGTAGCATGCTGATAGGCCTGCAGCTCGTCCAGTTCCATTTTAGCCTCTAGTGCTGCCAACGCCTGCTCCGGCCGTATGATAAAGTAGTAGTCCAAGGCCAAGCCGGGTCCAGCGATTCGCTTTACAGCAATGCTATCCGAAGCGGGTACCCGTCCACACTTCTTGATAAACAAATGAAACGTCACAGAGTCCCAGAGCAGCCGCAATGTATAACGCACAACACCCACTGAAAGTTTATAAATAATTAGAAGTTCAAAGACCATATAGATATTTTATATATTTACCTAATAAAACGAGACCTGCTGCGAGCGGACAAAGCAACGTAGCCACAAAAATCGCCACCACCGGCTGCAGCAGGCCCTGAATTAGAAAGTTCCATATGAGCACCTCTAGAAGAATACAGTAACGATTTCTGGTGTTGTCAGGCGCATCAAGGTCATAAATTAATATCATATAGATGTGCAACAGGAGAACAAACACGGGAATCCACAGAGGTGCGCTGAGAGCCAAACCAATACTGAGCAAACAGGTCGCCAGGCATATTATCGGGAATGCGAATAGAATTACAACGGTGCCTAGAAATCCTTTGACGAAGTAATTCCAAGTGCGGTTCAAATTGCGTGTCAAGCCCTTGCCAATGAAGCCTAACCAAAATTGGTAAGAATATTGCATGAGTTTAGCTTATAAATAAAATTAATTTAAATGGGCAGTTAAAAGTGAATTAATAGGTAATAAAAACGTAATGACGTCAGATTTTCACATCAATTATTCTTCTTTAAAAGTCTAAAAGCTCTAAATTCTATATCTACAGAGCATACTATATTGTCAATTACATTATAATAAACAAATATTATTAAAATATTAAAGGTGGGGCTAACTAAAGTTTAGATATCACGTAAATATATATTCTTAGTTTTACCTGTATCAGGTTCAGTTTCGAAATGAGTTCGTGATTTTGATATGTGTCGCCAGAGTTCGATTAGCCGGGAAGCTAACGTCTGTGTGATGCTGGTCTTGCGCGGAAATAAGGTGCCATTGATTTGAGACAGTTCCAGGTCGGGCATGAAGGGCTTAATGCAGAAGAGGGCGCGCAGTCCAAGCGGACTGCACCAGGGCACAAGAATGCCGAGCAGAAACATCATGTTCCAAGTCCAGCACCAGGTGCGTTGTAACAGGTTCAACAAACGCCAGAAGGGCCAACGTGTGCTGGTGGTGCGTATCATTTCCTTCTCAACCAGAAATACCGGTTGGCTTGGATCTGAACGTGGCGTGACTATCGATGTAGCCTGCTGGCTGATGACGGTGGGGATCACATCCGATTGCCCCTGAAAATTGCGCCTAATGATCCACGCCTGGGGCGACCAGATACGACACGCCCATTGGAAACTACGCGTAGGCGTCTTGGCATTCTTCAGCTCTTTTAGCAGCACTGGCTCACGCTCCTTCATGAACGCCAGATCGCGTGACAGAAAGTAGGCAGTCTGGTGTAGATTCTGCTGGCTACACATTTTTAACGCTTCCTCGTGCGCAGACCAGGCGCACTTGTACAGCTTGTGCTGCTCTGCATGTCGCAGCTTGGAGCGAAGCCAGGGTGCCACGCGTGACAGGACAGAGTGATCGTTGGATAAGCACTTTTGGTGGTCTTCGCGAGTTCGCTTGATATCCTGCTGCACCTTGTCAACGGCCTTGTACATAATAACCACCGACTGGGCCTGATCCACCAGCAGCTGCGGCACGCCAGTGCCCAATTCGGCCAGCTTGGCATTGGACATAATTGAGCTATACACACGCTGAAGATATTCCTTCATGACTGCATCGTTAACCTCCTCCTCGATTTCCTTGTCATTGAGCTTCTTAGCGCGCAGCTCGGCAATCAGTCGTTCGCGGAAATGCAAAAACCAGCCGCGAGTCTCGCGCTCTAGTATTCCCACTAGGATGGGAAGTGCTTTACGCATTATGTCCCGGCAGAACAGGCGCAGATCGATCTCTTGGCCTTTGGGTGTCAGAAACAGGTATGGCACAGGCTGTGTTACCTCGCAACTGTTGAAATCGAACTTTTCCATGGTTGCTCGACGTAGCATTTTTCGCACATAGGAGCAGAGGCCATCTAGACAGTCTTCGAATTCCGGCTGTAAACCAAGAGAATACATGAAATACGCTCCGGTTTGAATTGAAATATTTAATATGATTTCTTCTAGTAATATGTACTTCGTTTCTAGTAATTCACTCACCCGACACACTAGCTCAGCTATTAGAAAGCGGCAACGCTCTTCCTTAATCTTGTAGTCTAGGTTGTGGGCCAACAAAGCGGGCACACCGATAAACATGTCCACAAGCCTGATAAGTGCGTTCAGCAGAGCATGCATTGCATGCACTACAGAAAAAAAGTGCGAGAAGATGCGTGCCCGGGCTGTAACGACCACAAAGCGTGCTGCCAATGCCAAGTCGCTTAAGAAGGAATCATGGGCACGCAGGGTGCCCTTTTGCAGGAGCTGCGATAGACGCCACTTGTGCACCTGGCCAGTAAAATGCAAGCTGGGAACGTCGAATTCACTGTGAAAGCAAACACAGATGTTTTAGGCAATTGATGAGATTAATGAGAGCAACGGATAAAACACATATGGACACAACACATATTTTGATGCCAGACACAACTTAATGACAAATTATAAGCATGCTAAAGCGTGGGCCAGATTCTTAATTTTGTTTAATCGAATTCATGTGACAATGATAGCTACACTTAAAATGAGTTTGTGTGCGAGTGAAATGATTTGTGAACGGTTTGTGTATTCCCTATTTAAGTAACTAATTCAGAACAAAAAAAATTAAGCCCATATTGATATCACCGTATATAATACGTACCATTTGACTAATGTATAAATGTATAAATAAAGAATTAAAATATATAAATATATATATCAAATGTAATATTTATTCTATATTAAAAACTTAAATATTTTGTATATTTTAGTTGTGGCAAGTCCGTTAATATTATTTAATTCAAGTAACCCTACGTCTAAACTTTTTAAAGTGGAGTCAAAATTTTTCATGGAGGCTGCCAAAAGAATTTTGTTTTTAATATTCTTTTTGACTTAAGATTTATTTGCGAATTTTCGATTCGTTTCAAAAGCATGCATAAATTTGGCGTAGCGTTATTTATGAATGGATATTTATTAACATAGAAAAGAAAGTACCACGCATAATTTATGTATGTTGCGGCTAGAAAAAATTATAACTTTTTATGCATGTACATGTATGTATACAATAGGTACAAAATATGATACACTGACTAAACAATTTGATATGCAATATGGCAAACACGCAAAACATTTATTTCGGTTTTTATTTGTTTTTTTTTTTTTTTTAGTTCGTTGCTTATTGTTTATTTACCCATTTTTACGTATTGTTTCCAATTGTTCCAAAGTTAATTTCTTCGGTTTTCCATATTTATCCTTTTGCAAGCTTTACAGGAATATTTCACATACAAACATTTTGTTTACGTTAATTGTAACTGTATGCAGTTACGTATAGACACATATTTGCGCATTTTGACGTAATGTTAATGCTAACGTTATTTCAGAGGTTAAAGTAAGTGAAGCATGCAATAAACGTAAAACAAAACTGAACCGCAAAAAATAAAACAATTTGCTCTTTCGCCCCAAAGACTTTTTTAACATGCTTCTGATTGGCTTGTTGCTTTTGCTTCTCTTTTTTTGACAGCTGCAAGTGCGTGCGCAAGGTGACAAATGATTTGCAAGTTGTTTAAGCGTTTGCATAAAACAAATGTTGAGTAGCTCCGCACAGCGGTGCAACGGTGCTGCTAAGCTTAGCAGCGGCATGTTAATGTTAGCTACATACATACATACATACTATGTACATATGTAAGCACCGGCCGTGCAACGTTAATTTATTGCAATGTTATCGGCTTAGGGATTAATTTTAATCGTCATCGAATAGCTACGCTCGTGCGCTTTATTGAAAAACCATCATATTTTCTGCTTGGCTGCATCATCATCATCATCATCATTATCATTAACTCCTTGCCAGACGGCAGGCAGCAGATTTTTTTGTTTTGTGCGCATGCATGCATGCGACCCCAAACTCACCCAGTTTCGCGCAAACTTTTCAATTGTGCATTTGTGAGGCGACGCGGCTCGCCGCTGCCATCGGAGGCAACAGCATCCAATTCATCAAAGGGCGGCGCTATAAATAGGTCACTCTGATTAATGGGACGCTTTCTGCGACCGCTCACACTGTTTGTCGCATTACTGGCCGTTACATTAAGCGTGCTGGTCGCCAATGGTTGGGGCAGAACTGTAAGGAAAAACAAAAAAATAGAAAAAAAATCAAATAAAAACTCAGTCAACACTTGTTAACCAAAACACATTTGGCTCGTCGCTTACCAATCGGAAAACTCTTCCAGTGATATAAAAACTGCTCGGCAACGCATTTAATTTGCTGAACCAGCTGCTCCACTTCGGGTGGTGCGCCCACCAAATTGATGTTGAACTCGACGGGCTCACGCTCCGGCGCGGCTAGCGTTTGGGGGCGCAGCAATTGATGGTTGCCCGACGCGCTGCCGCTTGCAACTGTCGACGCCGACGTCAACGTCGGCGGCGGCTGCGGCTGCGGCTGCGATTGCGGCTGCAATGACATGATGTTGATAAGTTGCTCCCCCCCGCAGAACAGGCGTTTATTCCATCATTGCGAGCAGTCTGTTTCAATATTCAAATCAAAAGCTGAAAATATTTATGGAATCTGTTAATCCATACGCAAAACACAAATGCCAATTGAGATCGTTGAAATGCGCGCCATATTAATATTAACAAGTAAGAAAACTCTAGTCGAGAGTGCTCGACTAGATAATACCCTGAACCAAACAAACACAAAATACATTTAATATGGTTAAATACTTAGACTTCAATATAATTAAATTAATAACTTGCCGAGGTCAGAGTTGAAAAAGACGCGTCACTAACAATCCGCGCAAAAGTCTCTTCTCTAAGCACTCACTCAAAGTACATACATATATACACACAGATAAATATATGTATATATACATATGCACTTGCACATACACTCAGCGCTCGACAGCTACGCCACGTCCGTTACGTCCTCACACAAATTATATATATATATATATATATATATATATATATAAATATACACAAACACATACACTTGGTTTCGGCCGTTACAGTACGCGCCAAGCAGACAGCATTCACACAGACACGACTTCGATTGCCGACAAAATTCTCGCTTACCGCGAAATCGGACAACTTGCGATTATTTCAATGTAACCGAAATATTTATTCACTCTGAACCGATCAGCAAAGTTAATTAATGTAATATTAAGCTATTTTATAATTTATAATGTAAATAATATAAAAGTCGAAAAACGATAATAAACGAAAATCGAGAGCTCGCCAAAATCTGTAGTGTGATGACAATCGCAGGCTACAGACTAATCGTTTTACCGCACACAATTGAAGTTTCAGTGCTGGGCAATGCCCAAAATCTGCTAAACATATGTTTTATATGTTATTGCACCCACAGAAATAAAATAAATTAAATCAGACAATTAGACTTATAACTAATTGTATGTTTAGATTATCATCGTATATAATAATTATAAGCTTATATATCACCAAAGCTTGAAAATAAAAATATTTTTAATTTTTTTAAAAAGCCCGCCTGTTCAATGCTGCAGATCAGTGTTTAAAAGTTCATTTTAATAGTGATGATACTTTGCAGCATCTACATACATATGGATAAATTGGAACATGTATATGTAAGGGTGTATGTGTGTAACGCTCGAAAATACTTGCAATTATACATACAAACATTTATGTATATGTAGAAATGTAGGACTATGTTAGCATATACATGTGTGCATACATATGTATTGCCAAAACAAATTAATAGATGGCGCAACGCGCTTTAGTTATTTGCAATTAGAAACATTCTATATTATGAACATTATCATTTGATTCTGTTAAACTTAGCATATGCTATAAAGTTGCTTAAGATGTAAATAGAAAAGAAAATGTAAATATTTGCGTGGGTAAAAGAATTGAATAATTTATTTATTTTCAATTTATTAAAAATAAAAAATCATTCACATATTTTCACTGCAATTTAAAGAATTTGTTCAAATTTATGGTCGCTATCCAAAATGTTGACTTTCCATTTTATTAAGACACCAAGACTCAAACCGAGAAATTCTCGATGAACGTTCACCTCGATCACCTCAAAAAGTCACCTCATGCTCTCATGCTAAAAAGATTGAAAAATTAAATTCTACCGACTTTGCCTCCGAAGTCGAAAGGCGCGCCTCGCCTTTAATAACAACGCCACCTCGCCACTTAAAATCGAAACGACAAAACTGCAATAAGTTGACCGCTAGAGCGCCATCTAGTAAAACTAAACTAAACTAACAGCTGAGAATTTTAACACAATAAATCGCAATTTGATTCTTAGAATATGCTAGAAGAGGTTTGAGTGTATGTGTGCACACGTATAGGAAAACTCTTTTTGCTGCTGCCACGTGCGTTTGTTAGTTGGCCAAACGTTTTGTTTATTAATTTGTGTTGACTAAACGGAATTTAATGAAACTTTTAGCATATTATGTACATATTCTATTGAATATTTTACATTTTATAAAAATGCCAACTCATTCACAATTAGCTATACATGCAACTGACCTTCAAAGGGGAGTTTGGTCACATTTGGAGCCGGTATCCAAAATATAACAAAAATTGAAATTCTGTAAAATTCATCTAAACCTATATGCAAAATTTGGAGACTCTAGCTTTAAAGATGTAGGAGATATAATTTTAAAACGGATTTTCGATAGGGTTTTTAATCGATAAAAAAAAAACGGGAGTAGTTATCGTTTTTTGGAGATAAACTCGATCTGCGCGTGCAATGCACGGACCTAACAAAAAAAATTTCAAGTCTCTAGCTCTTATATCTTCTAAGATCGACGCGTTCAAACATACGGACAGACGGACGGACGGACAGACGGACGGACGGACAGACGGACGGACGGACAGACGGACATGGCTAAATCGACTCAGCTCGTTGCCCTGATCAAGAATATATATACTTTATGGGGTCGGCCACGCCTCCTTCTGACTGTTACATACATTTAACAAAACCATTATACCCTGATTTCCCATTTTCAATGGGTTCAGGGTATAATGATCCAATTGAAAATACACACACATACACTTATGACTTGTGTCTGTGTGCGTGCATGTGTATGGATCACTCACAACAATTTAAGAAATTTCAGCACAATGTAAACAATTAACTGAAGCAAGCGAGCACAGACTGTTGTTCGCGTGGGCGAATTTAGGAACTATATATGTATGCTTACACCTTAATCACTAACTAATACTGTCAGCAGACACAGGTGAATGCGAGCAACCTTTCAAAATCCAAACGCTCAGCTCGCAAAGTCACTTTAACTCAATTTCGCGCTTCGTTAACTCTGGCGAGACGCGTTCGGACAGCGATTGTCAGTTTGTTGGACAAAAAAAAAAAAAAAAACATACATACATAAACATATACACATATATATGCTTATACGACTGCCAATTGTGCGTTCCACGCCCAACACAACAGAGACTATGCACCCCCCACCCACTGCACTGGTGCTTCTTATTGTTCTTTATTGCGGCACACGCACACAACTCATTTCAGATTGTCGTTGGTTTCGAGTTACGGCTGCCTTTTACCTCGTTTAATATATCAGGTTGCTACTAGGCTAGCATGTGCGTATGTACGTAAGTAAACATGTACTAAACACAGAGCGTGAATTTATACTACTACTACTATTCGGGTTACATTTATCGATGATTATACACTGTCGACAGTTTGGGAGGCACTGATGAGCGGCGACAGACAGTCCGAAATTCACACACATTAAGTGGTTCTTGCGCATCCTTTTAAACATGTTTTGTAACTAGCAATACCTAGATCTTCACTATATAGCGCGTACTAGAACTTTGAAACTTACACTTGGTTTATTTCACAGAAAACATTTTAATTTTCCACAAATTATACTACGCGTTTGCTCACAACTTTGTTACTATTTCGAGATATATAAGGAAAACTATCGATATGCATTGCAGTGTGGCTGCACTATGTTTTTTTACAAAATACCACTTTCATAAGAATTACTAGCGACAAAGGTCCAGCTGACGAACAGCTGTATCTAGGCAACCAAATTTGAATTGTTCAACACTGCTGACATTGTTGCGCGATGATTCCGAAATAGAAAACAAGTATCAAATGGAAGAAACCAAAGTAAAAAGATTATGTTTGGCAATAAACTGTCATGCTAGTGGCTTGCAAGACTTTAACAATTTATACAGATTTCCCAAAAACTTAGAGCTCAAGCAAAAGTGGCTCGAGAATCTAGGTCTTACAAGCGATCGCATGCTGTCGTCGTCCCGATCCTTAATATGCCAACGACACTTCACTCCAGATTGTCGGGGAAAGAAACGGATATTTTCCTGGGCAGTGCCAACACTAAATTTGGGTACAGGTAAGGCAATTACTTAAAATAACCGCGCCAGAGCTCACCTTTCGTGCTTGACAGGAGCAACAAATCATCTACATCAACCCGCAAAGCCGCAGGAACTAATGCGAAAATGTTGTGCCACAAACTGCAATTCAAAACATCCAGAAATATTGCACCAGTTTCCCGTAAAAACAGACGCACGACGTAGGTGGCTGGATCTCTGCGGATTGCACGATATGCGGAAAAAGTACTTCATATGCCAAAGACACTTTCCAGCACGTTTCGTACATGGAGATAAACTATTACCGAATGCATATCCCGACTTAAACCTTGCATATATTGATCAACAGTCGTCAAATGTTGTAGAGAGAGCGGAAACAGAAGAGTATAAGTATGAAGATGATGCCGAGGATGCACCGGAAGTTGACACACAAATCAATGATGCCGACAGAAAAGAGTTCGAGGTGCAAAGAGAGGATCCAGTTAATCAGTCATGTGAGAGAAGCTGCACGAAGTGTGTGAATAACGAGAACAGATGCCTTGAAATGCAGGAGCAGATGGATGCAATGAGCAAAAAGATAATTCAGCTGGAGAAAATGCTTGAGCTTAACAACCAGAGTGAGGAAGAGGAAGAGGAGTTTATATGGATGCTGCTCAAATAAATATAAACACGACACACGTTTGGCATTTACCATTTTATTCATCTTACTGCATCTGGAGCTCAAGCTGCAAGAGGCGCTGATTTGTGGGACAATACGGCATGGTAGCAGACATGTTGGCAATCGCCTTGGCACGCTCACGCAGCTGACCTAATTGCTCCACTTGGGCTGCAGTTCCCGACATCCCCGACTTTATCTGTTTGTATTGTATGAGTACCAAGTCCATTGCAGCCACCATGACATCGGGTATGACTTTGATGACATCACCGCTCAGTTGCTTCACAGTTGTCAAGCACACGTCCACATCCGCAGTGGTATTGGGTATAATGTTTGGTATGCCCTCCAGCTGTTTTAGCGCCGCCCAAGACTTGCCTTCATGATAGTCGTCAAAGAACTTGAGCAAGTCACGCAACAATGTGAAGCTCACATACACCTTAGGCTCAATATCCGAGGAGCGGGCAGCAGCTAGCTGGGTGCTAAACCGCTTGGCCTCCAGGCCAAGTCGCGCTCGCAATGTGCCCTGCGCTGGACGGTGCTGCACCACCTGCGCCAGCAGTATCGAGGTATACTTCAAGGCCAGATTTAGATTCCCAGCAATGTCATAGAGGCGTATCGCCATCTCAAAGTTGCCGCGAGCCACCATTTCATCGGCCACCAGGCCAGCCATTGTGAGTGAATCGAACTCTGTGCAGCTGAACTGTCCAAACAGGCCTCTGTGGAAAGAGAGAGGGAGAATTATATATCTATGAATAACAAATATTTATATAGTATATCTGATTATATTAAGTTTCTATTAGAATACTCAGATTTTTTTAACTATTAGATTATTGATAATCTATATTGTAAGTATAACACACTTCTATAGCTATATTAAAATTAATAAAAAAATGGTGTCAACAAATTAACAATATATTTATGAAGATAATCTAACGAAGGCCCTCACCTTCCTCTTAATTATGTAATTGATTAAAAACATATTTATTATTTTAGTTAGTAATTCAATAAATAAATCAATTCAAATATATATTCCTATTACATACCCCTTTATGTCCACATCTTCGACATCTCGCTGTCGCTGGCCAAATATTAATTCAAATATGCTGGTGTCCAGCACACCGCTGTCAACGACCAAGTCACAGACACATCTTAGGAACATGTTGCGTCCCTTGGGATCGTGCAGGTTGCGCAGCGTGTAGTAGTAGTGGAGTGCCTCGGCAGTGTCCATTGCCTCAAAGCGCTGCACATAGAGACGAACGAGCCGCGCAAGATTCAGCCGACGAAGCGGCGTGGGATCGCATATGTCAACTGTGAGCAGAGGTTGGCAAACGCTGCGCACGCCACCCAACAGGCCAAGCTCATGTAGCGCAATAGCCATGTGCACAGCGTGCACGCGATGAGCATCGGAGCGAGAAAGGAATTCAATGGCCGCCTCGAACTGGCCTGTGAGTGCCAGTGCTTGGAAATATAGATGTGGATGCTGTGAAGCATTGAAGTACTTCTCGCCATAGCTGTCTATGATCAAGCATTGGAGCTGGCCATAGCCAGCCGAGTCGCTGGAATGCAACATGGACAGTCGGATCCAGATGAAGTCATCAATTGTTTTGGCCACCTCGCCGTGAACCTCGTTGGCGTCGCAGCCAAGCAGGATGCAGTAGACGGCCTTCTTATATGCATCAGTTGAGTTGCGTATTTTGTTGGCGTACTGCAGTTTAAGTTGGCTTTCTGTCTTGGAGTTGACCACACCACCATTTCGATCTACAATCAGTTGGGCGAATTCGTCATAGCTGGAGCCAGCTTCGCGAAGAAAATCCACAGCCGTATCAACGGCTCCGCAGCGTAAGCTATAGTAAATGAGGGGCCAAAGCGGTTTCCCGCCAGCTGTGTCCATCAGGCCGATGACTCGTTGTTCGCAAAAGCAACGATTCACATAAGCCCTCACCAATTGGTAGCTATCGACATCGCTGGCCATGTGCACCAGTGAAATGATGTATACTCTGTAGCGTCGTTCCAGATGCAGTTTCGCGTTCAATACAAACTCGGGCCGCTGACGATTCTTGATGGGATCTCCTTTACACAGGGCTTCGCTCACCTGTGTCACATTGGAGAGCAACATCCACATGTCGGTGAGGCGCGCATCCCCAAGACTGTTGGTCAACTGTGCGAATTTCTGCACTAGATTTGGGCGATATTCGCCCTTGAGCACGAGGGCATTGTACTCGCATAGCTCCTGGGCATATATTAGTCCAATTTTATCGAGGCAGGAGGGAGGCAGACACTCTCGCCTCAGAATCGCCTGGTCGGGCAGCCGCTGCAAGTCAATAAAATTTTGCGACGGTCCAATCAAAGCCTCCAGCAAACGTGTTTTCTCTTCGTTCCAGGATCTGGTTAGGTTTCCCCACTTCTGCTTGCTGACCGTGTCGCTGATCTGTACAAAGCGCAAATATACTAATATAGATTGTCATCCATAGACATTAGACAAGAGTTGCTTACATTTTTATTAGTATCCTCGATGACGGACAATATTGCATTTTCCCTCTCGTTTTTAAGGAACGTGCAAACATCTGTCTCCGCGCCAGCCACATCGAGGGGCTCAAAAGTCTTAGATGCGCTGAGTTTCTCGAGTTTTTTGTTCAATTTCGGCAGATCAATGCCCTTGGAGCCAAGCAATATTTGACTGCGGATAAGCGAATACGATTTCAATTCACATTTTCACAGATTCGAGTGCTTAAAACTTACGCTTGGATTTCTTTGGTGCCGGTCTTGGTGACGCGCCTGTGGAGCTGCTCCGTGGCCTGCAGCACCTGTTGGAGTGTTCTCTCCACGCCGGGCAGTGCGCAGTCATTGCTGTCCTTCGTTAGGCTTTCAGCACGCTGCAGCAATGTATTTAAATCCATTTTCGAAATCTTTCAGCGTTAAATAAAAAACGCGGACAATGCCGGAACATAAACAATGTCAAGTGCTGTAAAACGAATCGAATAATTTTTTCACAGTTTACAGCACTAAATGTAAAGGCGCGTCATTTAAAAAAAAAAAGACGACACCTCTAAGCGAAATAAATCAATATTTAGTGTTTGCTTAAACGGTTGTTAGAGTTACGGTGAATTCAAGTAGATTCCATAAATTTTTTACAGCCAGCTGCTACTTATAATAAATTTCTATTCATTTAGATTTTTAGGCCTTTTCGCTATTCGTCGTTTATTAGATACCATTTTTTTTGTACCTCTTGACCTATTTTAAATTAATAAATTATTTAAATTCATAAACTATTTAAATTCATAAATTATTTAATAAATAGTCGCCAATGGTATCTCTCGTCCAATTGCACTCAACTTATTCATATACGCATTACCATGAATCATCCGATTCGTAAAAAATTATTTCATCGTCTACTACGCCTAATTCTGAAATTCAAATTTTGTAATATTAAATAAATCCATAGCCATAAAATATTGTTGTATCTGAACTATATATTATGCCTTAGAGCCTTGATCTCGTTCAGCATTTGATTTATTTAACTGGCATGTTAGTCTTTAATTCTTATCTATAAATTCAATTCATATTTTGTAATTTGTGTTATTAAGATATATTTTGTTTTGTTTAAATGATTCAATCATATTCTTATTTTTACAGCTTGACAAGCCAAATACATACCCATTAAAAAAAAAACAACTTATTACTGGTAAAAATTATATTAAAATTGAAACTAAAGACATTATAACTTGCATTGTAACTGAAAAGTTATTGGTTTGAAAAATTGTGTACTAACTTAAACCTGCGCTGTTGCTAAGTAATCACCACAAATGATGCTAGGCAACATTTTGGATCCTTACATATTTGTTAAGATGTTTATTTGTGGTTTTGTTTGCCCTTATAACTTATAGGTACTAGTATGTAGATTTTGCCATCCGTCCTAAGACCAAGCTGTTTTTTATAAGAAAAATCAATTGTACAAGCCAGAGCCTGACACATTCTTATGATACAATACAGCTGCTTTTCTCGGGAGGGTTACCATTCTCGTTCTCAATTAGCATAAGTAACTGATGGAAAATATCGCCCACAGACTGCAGGAATACAAAGAGACAAAGGTCAATTATAAATTCAATTACGAACAGCTCTCACATGACAATGGACTCACCTCATTTTGCTTTGCGGATGTTTCTAGAAACGCTGCCCGCCAGCTGTCGGCAAGTTTCTTGCCCTCCTCTGTTGACACAGTGCGCTCCTGGTGCAAATCTGTCTTATTGCCTACTAAGACCACAGGTACACTGCAAAATATGATTAATGTGATGATTAATAATTAAATTGAGTTCGAATGGAAGTAGGCTATACACAAATTCCTTACTATTTCTTGCCCATCACATCTAACAGCTTCTCGTAAATAATTTTAATGACTTCAAATGACTTTTGACTGGTTATGGAATACACGAGAACGTATCCATGAAAGTCCATGCTGTATTGCACCGGAAATATGCTGTATTCATCTTGTCCAGCCGTATCGACCAGCTTAATGTTATAGTCCTGCGAGTTGACTCGCGTAATTTTAGTGAATGCTGTAATTTCATGAAAGTCAAAGCGTACACATTAATCGTTTATCAAATTACGTTCTTTGTGAATGATTTAACCACATGACCGTAAACGTCGAATGCCATCAGCATCCTCAGTGCTGTCCACACGGCTTTCTATGACTAATGTCGTCAAATGATATGCGACTGTTGCTTACGTTTGCTTTCAAGTTTACGTTAGCAAGAAACAGCTGCTTTTTGTACACAAACTTGACTTACTATTTTCGATTGTTGGATCGTAAGAGTCCACGAATTGGCCCTCAACAAACTGTATACTGAGCGAAGATTTGCCTGTTAATGCAAGTGAAACGCAATTATTATTATATTTGTAGGTGGTTTTCAATTGTTAGCAATGTTGTTCGTGTCTGTTTCTGTTGTCAAAATACTACGCAATTACACCATAAGCAACAACAGCAAAAACAACAAGAACAACACAAACGCACTCACGGCCCATATAACAACAATAACAGCAGCAGTCGATTAGTCAGACTTGAGCTGATGCTGGAGTATAACTCAAAAATTAGCTTACCCACTGAGCGGTATCCCATCATGGCTATATTGCGTTCTTTTGGTGGCATTTTGTAGGCCTATTTAATTATTTCTACTATGTATAATTGTTTTTGCCCCTAGGAGGGTGTGTATGTGTGTGAGTGTGTCTGTGCGTTTGTGTGCGCCTTTTATACGATTGTGATCTTTTAGACTCTCGACTTGCTCTAGATACTTGTTGCTATCACAGTTGTAAACTTGCTGCAGCGTAGTTTCAATCCTATATTTTTAATTCAATTATGTATTATTTCACAGAAAACATTCTGACTTTACACTAACTACGCGTTTTCTTTGGCTGTGGTCACCCCAAACGTTTAACATTTGCTGCACTGTTATTAACAGCATGCTGCCCACTGATTCCGTCCTTGAGCCAGAAGATAAATGCTAATGATTTAAAATGACTTAAGCAACGGTTCGGTTTAAGGTAAAGGTTTGTTCATTTAAAAATAAAATTAAATTAAACAGTTTTTAAATTTCAATATACTGAAAATAAATATATATATATAAGAAAACATTAAAATACTAAAGTACCAGAAATGTTGTCTTATCGAAATCGGCATAGCTCACATCTCTAGAGTCGCTAGAAACATCTGTTTTCTGAAGCATTTTTCGTGAAAATTTGTACTTCAGCTTGATTGTTTAACTTGAAATCGTTTGGCTAGAAGTTTCGCCTATGAAATGGGCACTAAACGTCGTAACATCGAAGATGAGCTCTCACGCTTTGAAGCAGAGATCTCAAAGCCGCCAGCTCGAAACCTCTTTGTACCCAATCAAGTGCGTCCGATAATTGCGGCAAATACGTACACCAACGTTCAGCAAAAATTGCAGCAGCATCAGCCCCGCATGACGGTGCCTCCGCCGCCAATACCACCACCGCCCACATTTATGTCGACATTCGTACCGACGGGCAACAACTCATCCACGTCGCCAGCGAAGCCCACATCCGCCACCCCGGTTGTACTTAGCAGTGCTCCAAAGCTCTACCAATGCCGACAGTCGGTTCATGTTCCAACGGTGGCCACGGCGCCGGCAATCGATATCAACATCAATTCCATACAGTTTGACGTTACACAGAAACTCAAAAAACTCAAGGCAGAAAAATCAGGACCCAATCCGATTGCAGAGGAAGCTATCAAAGCAGCGCGTGCCTCATCGGCTCTCCAGTCATTTCAGACCACAGAGCGCAAGAAAAAGGATCGCAAAACTGTGCGCATTGCGGGTGGCACTGTGTGGGAGGATTCCTCATTGGCAGACTGGCCGGATGATGACTTCCGCATCTTTTGCGGCGATCTTGGTAACGATGTCAACGACGAGGTGCTCACGCGCACCTTTAACAAATTCCCTTCATTTCAACGAGCACGCGTTGTGCGGGACAAACGAACTGGCAAGAGCAAAGGATTCGGCTTTGTCAGCTTCCGCGAACCGGCCGACTTCATACGCGCTATGAAGGAGATGGATGGCCGATACGTGGGCAGTCGGCCAATCAAGTTGCGCAAGAGCACCTGGCGACAGCGTAGCCTGGATGTGGTCAAGAAAAAGGAGCGCGAAAAACAGGTGCTCCTGCAGGCCTTCAACTCCACGAGTTAAGCGCGCTGCTCCCGTCATCAATCGAAAAGAAAAACTTTTAGGCTAATTTTGGTCGCATTTCGATGTAAATAAAAATTTGTTTTTAGAATGTCTGGATGTGGCTGCTGCAGAATAAGCATAAATTAAAACAAATAAAATAGTTCAAATAACTTTTTAGCAAACGAAATTAGTGATTTGATTATTTAGCCAATGATCTGTTACAATATTGAACTAGGCGTGTGCCACAAACAGCTAACAATGTACACAGCTTAGGCTATTGATTATTGATTGATTTGATAAGTTAATATTTATGTGCGACGCCTTGTACTTAACTTAAATTCTGAACTACAATACCCGACTACACTATGCTACGACTACATACATGCATACAAACATACATACATACAAACATACATACATACATACATCCAACCTGATCAGAATTCCCGCACAGCTGTGCATTAAAGCCCACATTAACTGGTATAATTAACATTTAGGAATAGTTTAGCTTCCACTTCGCAAGTCGTTCAATATCAATTAGTAAACCAACTGCACTTCTCACGACTTTCAAAATATTTGTTCGATGCAACATTCCTTCGAATCCCTAACACCACTTGCTCGTCTGCTTACCCAGCAGAGAAGTGCATGCTTCGCTGCCTGGATCTCCTATTAAATCTGTTTCCAATTGCTTTAGCTTGGGCCAACGTACATATGGCTTGCCCGCATTGTTCGCAAAGATCGAGGGATAATATTGTCTGTAACTGAAGTATCCACTGAATAGACCAATCAGTGAGCCCACTGTCACATCCTGCCAATGATGGTGGTAGTCGCAGGTGCGACTAACGGCCACCAAGGCGGCCACAACAAGAGGAATAATAGCGATGCATATTCGCCAAGTCTGGCCCCTTCCGCGTGCATCGAAGGCGTGTAGCTTGGCGCCCACGTAGTAGGTGACAAATCCAAAGCTGGCAAACGCAACTACAAAATATTTTCAGCACAAGATTAGTGTACATTCAAGTGTACATTTGCTTTGGCTCACTTACAGGATGAGTGTCCGCTGGGGAAGCTCTTGCGTCCCTCGTTTATGATGCTCGGCTTGCCCGTACAATTAAAATCGAGTAATGCGCTGCCCAGAGCGCTGGCAGTTTCGTTTAGCACCATGACGCCGTCGGGAAAGCAGCGATAGAAGAAGTCTGGACGCGGTCGTCCAACGGTAATCTTCAATAGACTCGTCGGAATGCTATTCATGCACACCGCCAACGTCCACGCCCAGCTGGCAGCCCGAAAATCTCTGCGATCTTTGGTAAATGCGTAGACTAATGATGTCAGAGCGAACGGCACGGTAATTACCAAAAACAGCAGATCACCGCTCTTAACGATATCCGGACGGATTGGATTTTTATATAGCCACAGTTCCTCCACGTGGATTTCCCGCCTAAATGCAGGCGTCGTTTCCAATTTGCTAAAAGTCCAATTCGATAGATATTAATAAAGTGATGATTCAGACTACGTAATAAAATATTCGTATTACTCACAAAAATACCAATACAATCATTATACGTATAGCTATATCAGCCAAGTCGCTGTATTTCTTCTGCTTGGGCTCAGCCTCGGGCAGCAGAAGATCTTTTTCCTGTAGCTCACTGCGCCACATGTCGTCGTCGTCCACTTCGTCCACTTCCAACTCCTTAGTGGAACTTTCTTCAGGACTAATTCGATGCGGCGCTGACTTCACAGTTCTTGCTGTTGACATTTCGGCCAATTGGGAATTGTGAATTGGTTCAGCTAAGAGTTCTGTGTTTGGTTGCCTCGTTGTCTGAATAATTGATAAGAGATAACAATTAGCAAAGTCATTAGACTATTAGACAGAAGGTATAAGACTTTTATACATGTATTGATGTGATAAGATAAACAAGTACAAGCATAATAGTACATACATGCATGTACATGTTCACATGCATACATACATTAATGTAAACTTGTGTTCATCCTAAGAAATCTAATTTGAATGATTGGGAATCTACGTAGTGAACTTATATCACATTATATGAATACAAATTTGTCACACTGTGGGTTATTTAGTCATTTACATGCAAAGGGGGCTTTTATTTGATTTTCGTATAGGTAAACGTAAACAAACAGACAGAGACTAAACATCAGTAAATTTGCGGCACCTGTGCAAGTACTTCATCCGACCAAGACGGAGTGTCGTCATCGTCCCCTTGTTTGTTGTTGTTGTTCATTGGCTTTCCGCATTTTCGACTACGTAAATCCGCATCCACACTTTGGCTATGCTGCATTTTTGAAAGCTTCTCAAATATGTATACCAACTCAACTTGGAACTTTGGTTGAACCGATGTTAACAGTTTTGATGATTTCAATTCGCGAAATTGTTTATTTTCGGTATTGTCAACTGGTACTTCTAAGATTACTACCTAAACTAACTACTACCTGCTAATTGCACCGGGTTTTTATAAACTTTCTCTAATCCGCAGTTGCTACAATGATATATCAGTATTCCGTACATTCCGCACCGAAGTTTCTATACTCTCGCTAAACAATTGACCGAATTTAAGTATATGCCTTTCGTTGATCAGAATTGATTTTAATAGATGAACTGATCATTCCGACATTACGTAGTTCTTATTGGCTTTTTGCTATTATTATCTTGTTAGAAAAAAGTAAAGTATTGGAAACACAAACAGACCTTTAGTAGAGTAAGTTAGCATCTGTAGCCAGAAAGGGAAGTTAACAGTTGAGATGCGCACTCTGGTTCAGCTTTAGGTTTTGTGAGTTCCATTTCTTTCATCAGCTGATAGGCGCCAACCATGTTACCTAAACAATCCCCAGTATTATATTTTTTATTTACAGTAAATATCAGATATTTGTAGTCATTTTGCATTTACAAATTTATTTATTCTATATGCTTATACTTACAAATACTTTATGTTGAATTTTGTTCACAATTGAACCACATAGCCCTTTTACTTGTAAACTTTGTACCCGCACTTAACATACCACTGTCCATTAACATAAGCAAAACACAATATTGCCAACCATGGCAAAGTTGTACAAGAGCAGGCTTGTTTTCGATCATATGATTAGAACTGATTGTGCTTGTTTGTTTTCATAACATATTGATTCACGTTTGTTAATTTTTATAAATTATAATAATTAATTATTAGATAAATAATAAAATTAAAGTTTGCAATGTCTGACGAAAACATTAAAAGTGAAAGAAGTGCTGCCGGGCAATTGCTTGACTCCCTCTACTTGGATATGTTTCATCTGATCGAAGCGCACACCCAATGTCGAATTGACATCGAACGGACAAGCGCCGATGGCTCAATTCTCCTGGCACGAACCAAGTTCCAACAGGGAGGTCAATCATTATCGACGGCACAAATACCAACGGAAAATAGTGCAGAGTTTAATGCTCTGTGCAGAGTTAAAAAAGCTGCAGACGAAGACATCAGTATAGAGAGGCATGCGGTAGACAAGGAAAATGGTTACGTGGAGCCTCTGTATTGGTTTAGCGTATTGCCCCCAATGAGCTTGCGGAACGCAGTAGATAAATTTAAGAGAACGATCGATTTAATAGCAGAGAGCGCAAATCTGCAAAGGGAGCTTAGTAGAGTATTAAATGGCATTAGTAGGTTAAGGCAAACTGTTGCGCTGCAATAATATTGAAAGCAATATATGCATATATTACAAAATTATAAATAAGAATAAAGTTGAAAATTCTAAATAAGAAAAAAGTTGAAAGTTCTAAACAAATCAATTATTTTTTGGGTTGCTATTTTCGCAACTAAAATATATCGAATTAAATATGCTATCGATAAATAATTTAGAACAATTGCAATTGCGTAAGTGGATAGCCTCATCAGCTGTTTCATTTTTATTTTACAGTTTGCATTCTTAGTAAGTGGACAGCCCCGTTGCTCATCATTTTCGTATCTGGCCAATGAATCGATATATATATGTATAAATATATATATATTTACATATGTGTAAACTTTAGAACAGCCAATCAATAATTGCTAAAAAGTAAAGTCGCAGAATTCGCATCCAGAACGAATTCGAACCAATTGCAGATTAAATTATAGAACATGCAAATTATGAATAATAGAGGCGTCGCGCCAAGCAGATAACATTTTTCACGTTCGCTTGAAAAGTCGCACACAAACAACGACAACAGCGCGCGCCTTTGTTGCTCTGTCTGCTGCGCTTGTGAGCTGCGGGCGACATTCCCGTTTTGAGATTTGTCGCGCGTGGCTACCCCACCCAAAATTTCACACGCTCACACACAAACACCTTAGTGCCTGTAGAGTGCAGCCATGAACAACGCTCAGGCCAATGGAGCTACGCAAGCGTCTGAAGCGCCCTTGCTACAGCTGGAAGATGAGGTGGATCTGATTGGCGACTTTGTGAAGCAGCAACCAGCAGCAACAATGAGTAGCAACCAGTTGGGACCGCTCCTGAGCGGTCGCGATGGAATTGGCGTCAATCAGTTGACTACTCAAGTCGAGGTGAGCATTTCGACTAGTCCCAAATCGACAAGAATAAAAGAGTCAGAAACTGAATTTATCTTACCCATGCACAGATAAATACGATTGGCGTGAACGAGAGGGTGGCGAGCGGAAAACGAAGGCCAAAACGAAAGCCAAAAAGAGATCGCAATCAAATTCTATTATCAGTTGACGATGATGATGATGATGATGGGGAGAATGATGCCGATAATGATGATTGTCTCTCTGATGATGTGGCTCACATTGCTGGCGCTGGTGGCGACGATGGTGAAATTGTTGATGTATTTGCCATTGGCAAAAAGCAACCGCAAAGTAACCATCTGTTAATGCTGCACGACAGCATCAGCGACGACGCTGATGCCGATGGCGAAGACGAAGAAGACGTTTTGCTGCACAACAACCAACCCGCCCTACGCAACGGCAAGTGCAAACTCTCCAAGGAGAGCAGCGAGAGCGTTAGCGGTAAATCAAGCGTAACGTCACCGCAGCCGATGCTTGTGACTAGTCGCAGTGTAACACCAACGCGACGCGGAGCAGCTGCAGCGACGACATCATCCGCAACGTCGCCGCTGAAAACAACTACACGTTTGCCGCACGAGCAGGCCGACGATATTTGCCTGGTGCCAGAAATCGACTTCGAGGGCATGTCCACGGACGCAGGCAGCGACAATCGCGAGTCCCAGCCGCTGCTTGGCAGCGGTGGCGGAGGCGGTGGCAGTCATGTTAGTCGCATTAGCGATCTACTTGGCGGCCTGGGACGTGGACACGATCATGTTGACCTCATGTCCAACACATTTGGCGGTGAGTGCTCTCTGCTTGCTCTGTGCTTACTTTGCTCCCATGAATAAGTCAACAGACTCAAATGAAGTCTTACAAAGTCATGTGGGGCTTCCTTCACTTCGCTTCATTCACTTCTCTGTGTGTGAGTGAGTAATTTATGTGAGTGACTGGCCTGAACTTTATCTCTATTGTTCAGCTTGCAAAGACATTTAATCTAATTTTCTACAACCACCTGCCATATGGCCATGTCAGATTTATCCAAAATGCTAATAATACTTTACATCAAATCAATCTACTCTCCCAATAAGCTGACTCAGAGTCGAACTTGGTTGGATATATCCTGTAGTGGAATGCAAAAAAAGGGTTTATATATAGATTAGAGAACTTGTTTAAAAATAAAGTTTATTTGCAAATATTCACTTGCATAAACACTCAAAACACGCGCTGTGAGCAACGAATTGGTTTCGCCCCCTCGACTTTCGCCTATTATTCAATCATTATGAAATATACTATAACCGGCATTTGTTGTGCATTCTCTCAGCAGTTTGTGTCGCTTGAATATGTGTGAATTGTAAAAGTGGAATATAGTTGATTGAATTGCGACAATTTGTTATTGAATAAGTCACCTTATGCGTTATGCTATAGAAACTATAACTAAAAAATCGAAATGTTCGAAATCTCAGGTTCAAGCTCTATTGCTTTTAACTTCAGAATAGTATTAACTTTTTTTGCTTTACAGCGTATAAATTGTTTGTAATTTCATGTATTTGTATTCATTTAGGATTTGTCTTTTAATCACTATTTCACGATTTTGTGCCAAATTTCGATCATAACAAATTTTGCGAATGTTAAAATGGGCGTTGGAATAAAAACAGTCGCCCAATGGACATAATCAATATCAAGAGTAGCCAACGAACAATGATCAGCAATGACAACAAACCAGACAAATGCAGAAGCTAGCCAAGCTACTGTCGACAATGCGTCCACAAAGAAGCCGGCGAAGCAGGGCGGTGTGGACACTGGCACCGCAGCCGCCGCTGCCTTTAGTGGGGCAGAGTCAAGTGATTCGGAGTATGAGACGTACGGTTGTACGTGTAAACAGAACAAATGTGATGCAGAGTTGAAGGACTATATGTCATCGGGAGGGGAGACTCCACCGATTCTATGGACTGCCCCCTCTGGACTACGCAATTCTCAAGATTCTGTCACATTTAAAATAGTTCAGCCAAAATGTCAGTGCGCCAATTGCCCGGTGAAGAACATGTGTAAGTCGCTGTCAGGTCGACATATATACAAATGTGGGTCAGGCCCTGTCTAAACGCTTTAGATATGCAAATTTCGACATGTTAGCTTTTTAATGGGGGCCCCCATTTGATGCGATGGCAACCTGGAGCGAGTTCACTTGGGCACCCACACACATTTCATTGTGATGCCGCGTTCATTGAGCTCCAGTCGCGAAAATTTTATACAGCATGTGTTTACCATTTGCCAGGATCACTGTGACTTCAATGATAACTTTGACTTCATAGGTACTAAACAGTGATAAAATAGCTGTCTCAGCATTACATTGTGGATTGTTACTTTGCGGTTTTACCTATGTGGCAGTATAATATTAAAGTGGCAATAAATACCAGCTGCATCTGCCTTGCGGTTAACCACATGTTCTCGACCCCATCACTTTTCAGCCGTATATTATTATTATTATATACATACAGCAGTCACGCAACGTCAAAAGCTCATTAAGTTCAATTCAAAAGTTATTTATTTATCAAAAATATTTGTTGATTGAAACTCATTAAACAGTCCGCGTTGTGGCATAATTCAGGGCATGCGCATTTTTGTACTACGCACTAATTTTATTAGTAAATTACACAAAAGTTTTTTACTTTTAAATAATTTTCAAAACTTTGTTTAATTTTTACAGACGATCCGCTCTTCTCGGAAATCGTGGCACAAGCAGAATATGCGATAGAGCAGGGCGTTTTACCTGAGCGTATCTATCAGGGTAGCAGTGGTTCCTATTTCGTCAAGGATGCTTCAAGAGTAAGTTTAACTAACTAAACTAAGAGATGAATAGCTTCAAAGACATGCGACAAAAACGTCTTGTTCTATAAAGTAAATATTTTATTGTATTTATAGTAAAACTTTATTTAACAAGTTGCTTAACTCGCTATGGTAACAAAATCTATTTATGCATATCAAATGCGCTTCGCATAGTCCAAGCCATTTAGTTAAAACTTGTGATTAAATAAATAAGCGCATATAATAAACCATCAAACAAACGGGGAAGTCTTGTAATGAAAGTTTTTTACTTGACTTTTGGTTTGCCTTTGAAATAAACATATTGTATACATTAAGAAAATGCATTAAAATGTATATTTTAATTTTTAATTAACAGCAAAGATGTCTAGCCGTCTTCAAGCCAAAAGATGAAGAGCCATATGGGAGACTGAATCCAAAATGGACCAAGTGGATGCACAAGCTTTGTTGTCCCTGTTGTTTCGGACGCGCCTGTTTAATACCAAATCAGGGGTAAGCTTAACTTATGCATAGATATATTAACTATATTCAATGATTGTTTAACCTGATAGCTACCTGTCCGAGGCTGGCGCGAGCTTGGTAGATCGTAAACTGAATCTAAATGTGGTGCCGAAAACACGAGTGGTTCGACTAGTGGCCGAGAGTTTTAATTATGCGCGCATCGACCGCCAGAAGGCCAAGTTGAAGAAGCGTATTAAGGAGCACTATCCGTCGGCGCACTTCAACCGCATGAGCCTGCCACTAAAGGTGAATGGTCAGCCGAATTTAAGATTGAATTTTTTCTCATTTGATGCCGTCCATTTCACAGACTGGATCATTTCAGCTTTTTGTGGAAGGTTACAAGGATGCTGATTACTGGCTGCGTCGATTTGAGCATGAGCATTTGTCGCCGGCGCTCGCCAAATCGTTTCAGCTACAGTTTGAGCGTTTAGTTGTTCTCGATTATATTATTCGTAACACGGATCGAGGCAATGACAACTGGCTTATTAAATATGTTGCGCCTAAGCTGGTGGGCGCTGTAGGTGGTACTGGTGGCAAGACTATGTCACATAGCATGAAATTCGTGCCTGGCCAGACAATAGTAGACCTTAATGAGCCGTCGATAGCTTCGATTAACACAGAGCGCATTACAGCTGGTGGGCCTCCTGCACCCACTTCAATGGGCGTTGCTGAATCTGCAATTGGTGGCCAAACTAGCAATACTAGCAGCGAGGATGAAACAAGGAGAGCTACGAAAGACCCCGAATGGAATATGGTGGAGGCACCACAAATCCGAATCGCCGCCATTGACAACGGCTTGGCATTTCCATTTAAGCATCCGGACTCTTGGCGAGCATATCCGTATCATTGGGCCTGGTTACCTCAGGCGAAGATCCCATTCAGCAGTGATATAAAGGATCAAGTGTTGCCCCAGCTGTCCGACATGAATTTTGTAGAAGAAATATGCACGGAACTGCTATACTTATTCCAGCAGGACCGAGGTTTTGATAAACGACTGTTTGAGCGGCAAATGTCTGTAATGCGCGGCCAGATTCTAAATCTTACGCAAGCGTTACGAGATGGAAAGTCGCCTGTCCAGTTAGTACAAATGCCAGCTGTTGTTGTAGAACGGTAATAGAGTACGGTTAGAGAAACACCTAGTAATATTAACTATGATTCTCTTTTGCTATCTTTATACAGCTCCAGTGGCAGTCGTTTTTTCTCATTCACACAGCGCTTCCAAAACAAGAGTCCCTTCTTCTCGTGGTGGTAAGTTGTCATATATATGAATAGCATTATACAATATTTCAATTACCTTACTCTATTTCAGTTAATTGGTCTCAGACATGCCGAGCACCTGTATACCCACCAATTCTACTGGTCGCTTTCTTGTTATGTACTATATAAACAAAGTTTTTAGTTGTATTCAATCAATTTGGATTTTGTTAAATTTGTTAGTTTTAGCAACATGTCGTTGAAAATGGAAATTTGTATACATATACACACCAATAGCAATGTATATAATCAAGGTTGTGTTAACACACAATTAACCGATACATGTTGTTTTCCTTACTGTTCGTGTGGTTGGATTGTTAATGTGTATACAAAATGAATACGTCAAACACGGCACAGTGTCCATTCCAAAATTTGTTAATATTGCGCTTTCATCATAGTTACACTTTTACTATTAATTTATCCCAAAACATATCAGTGTGAATTATTTACAAACGGCTTCAAATAATGCCCTATACCTATTGCTAAGGCCAAGGACGCATTGAACTTATTTATTTCAATCCTTTACATTGTGAATATCATCAGCAAAAGCTACAATATATCAGTTAACGCTCCTAAAGCTCAGTAGCCCTGAGCTATTTACATTTAACATAAGCTATATAATCAAGTGTTACTATGTCAACTAGCGGAAACTATATATATATATATTTATATATAAAAATAATTGGAATATTAATATATATATAAATAAATTGAATGTGCATATATTTAAACAAAAAACATAATCAAATATAATGCCTTGTATGTATAAAAAAAACTGTGTTTATATTTTAATTCAGTTCAGTTGGGTTGGGTTGGAGCAACTGATAGCGCTAAGAAAAATGCAAACAAATGTTTCTATCTTAATGCCATTTTATAAAACGAACAAATTTACAATCTGTTGTGTAAAGAATATATAACATACATATTTTATTTTTGTATGTGTAGAAAAATGAAATTTACACTAGGGATTACCATGAATTTATTTTCTTATCTAAGTACTTTTTTGACTCCGAGATTTCAACAATAGCTTAAATGATACTCGTATACATTCTGGGTAATTCTGATTTACAGATACTTCATTCTGGTTTCCTGCCATTTAAATATAAATATAATTTAACGATTTTTATTTGTGGAATGATCGAAAAATAAATAAGTTGCACTTTCAATGAAAAGATAAACAATAACAAAAAAATAAACTATCACTGTTACCAATAGCTAAATTAATGAGAGCATATCATTGGAAGCATCAGACGCAATTCGCATAACGGGCTGATGATCAGCAGCAGAAACACTCACATTAGCGGAGTCCTCTGTAAGCTGGTTCGTCTTAATGAGATCTTCGTTGTTAGCCGAGTTAATGATGCTCTCATTATTCAATGGGCTAACGTTGATATCAGCGCTTGTGTTTGCCGGCAGCCTACGTTTGGATGTCTCTAAAAACGTTGTGATGGAGGGCTGATAACTTGTACTGATCATACTGCCACATCCCTCGTATTTGTACCAGTTGGCTGGAACTGTCCCAGTGACACAGAGATCTTTTCCAACAGGGACAGTGCTGATGACCTTGTTTGGTTTAAGGAAACGTACAAATCGTTCCAGCTCTTTGTAGCTAGAATGCTCTGAATATTCTACTCCAATTACACTGATACGCTTGCCAAACGAAGGCTTGGAGTTCTTTTCCCAACCACTGGGTCGTATGCCAAGAAGCATATCATAGTGGCCTTCAAATGTCTTAAAGTACTGATCTAGACTCTGTGGATAGAAGACTTCGTTAGATATACTGGAATATGTCCGAAAGGGAATTACTTACCGGGTAGCTTATCTTTCCCATATTGATGACATGTAAATTAGCCTTAAAGGGATCATCACAAAGGCTCAACTGCAACTCTGGCCAATTAAGGCAATCGATTGCTTTGCGGCGATGTGATTCGGTCCACACACGCAACCTAAATTCCTCGACCAAGGCCAGCCACACCTTCTCTTTTCCAATTAAATATGAGCCACACACGTGCAATATACGCTTGTCGGTGTTCTTCTCATGAAATTGCCTCACTGCGGAACAGACTCTATCGATACTGTCGGACTGATGGCAAAAGTCATAGTTCTTTGATAAATATGTTGTGTCCAGGTAAAGAACATCAATCCGTGGCTCGTTCCAGAAAATAGGCAACGACTCCATTTCAAAGCTTGCACGAAAGTCTCCAGTGTGGAGTATACACTTGCCAGTGGTAAACTTGAAAATCAGCATAATGGCACCCGGACAGCTATAATACAGTTAGTTAAAGAAAAGCAATTAATCGATTTGATTAGACTAGATACGCATTACTTACTGATTGGCATCTATTGCAGTGATTTCAATCTCATTGAGCGTTATGGACTCCCCGACATCGATTTCATGCATATACTGATTATCAATAGGTATAAAGGTGCGCAGGAGTTTCGCTGTGATTGGACTCATATACAGAGGATGCGCAAACTTTCGGGTTAGGCCTACATAGTGATCGGCATGATAGTGACTAAGAAAGTAGTGCGTCGCATTTGGTATGTCTCCAAATTGGAAGCCATCGACTACGAATGTCGTATCTTCCACTACCTTATAGGATGGACAACGTTTGCGTTTTCGTTCCTTCGGCAAATTTTCTTTTGAACGTCCACCAGTATCATTATTTCCCTGAATATCTAAACAGGGTATATTCACCATGGGTAATGGATTCAGCTGACAATCCTTCAATACGTCAAGTGAAATAGGCTTAGTGCTGATGTTTTGATTGGATTCCGACTCATTATCGGAGCACAGATCAACTACGGCAACCGGGGAAGCTGAGCATTTTACCTTAGCTTTGCGTTGCGCCAGCGTACGCTTTCTTGTTGGCTTCCGTTTGTTTGCCATATCCGATGAAAGCACGGAAATTTTAGTTTCCTTAGTTTTACACTCCTCATCAAATAGGCGCTTGCATCCCTTACGTGCGTTTATTTTTACTGGGCTAGTGTCTGAGGAGAGCTCAACTTTGTAGCTTTTCGTGGAGCTCTTGAAAAAGGAATCAATGCGCATTTGACCTGGTAAAGGTTCCTTTTTCCCTGTTCGCTTTATCGCAGTGCTAGTAACAATAACTTTTTTGATTTCATCATTATTCTTCTTCTTTGCAGTAGATGATGCACGTTTTTTTCCCGCTTTTTTTGGTTTTTCTGGTGTTTTGTTTTCATCTGCACTGGAAACTGCAACTACTGTTATTTCATCAGTTTCATTTTTTCCTACTTGAATTTGCAATTCAGCCAAGTTTCTAAGGCGGATCCTACCGACGTTTGTTGACATGTTTATATCCTACGACCTGTTGTGTTTTGTGCGAAACTCGATAATTTAGAGATGGCAGCTTTGAGGAAGCCATCAGAAGCAGGTCATCGATAGTGTAATCGAATAAAGCTTCGATTTTATATTTAATGCACTTTTTCAAACTCATGATCGTTGAAAATAAAAAAACAATTACAATAATTTATAATAACCCATTGAATACATTTTTTTTGTTTGTATTTTTATAGATCTTGTTTTTTATTTTTCACGTCTATTGAAAACTAAAACTCCGTTCCTGAAGTCATATCTAATATAAATTCGTCGTCGATCTCATCAACGACATGCTGCATAAAGCGCTCCAATGAAACGGCATCGTGCAATGAGTCACCTAAAAATCCATATTTTGCTACATATTTCTCAACTTCTTCGGAGGGCGGATGTATATTCTTAAGAATTGGAGCAGTAATTTTCAAAAGTCTGTGCTGTATATATATCGCCGCTTTATTTAGGGGGTTATCAATGTCGGTCTTCATCAGATACGGTTCAATTATTTTCGATATGGATGGAATTGCGGGTATGACATAGTCACGTACTAAACACTGGCTCATTTTGCTAAATCCAATGATGGAACCATAAACTGTCATTAATACGGATGTATTAAGCCCGGTCTTATAGATGCTAAAAATAAAGTTTTGAGAATGCTAGTATTTCCTTACACATGCATATGTTCTTACAACATTTATAACCACATACTTAATTATTCTTGACAAAATAGCATTTTCGGGGGTGGCGAAAGCTTTAATTAAATAGGACATTATGCTGGCAGCAAATTCGCGCAACGCCCAATGATTCTGAACCGCCGGAAAGGCGCAAACCTGACGAGCCACAATACAGGAGAGTACAGCTGGCATGAGGATGTGTAGCTGCAATGAAAATGTGTAATTATAAATTAAACACCTAATAAGGATAATGTACTCACATAATTGTGCAGATACAGATGTGGATTGGACAGCAGACTGCTCACCATGCGCATCAAATATAACAGCAGAGCGAAATTGTGCTGCACCACATTCACCTTGACCCCCTCTCCGATGAACACACTCAATCTGGAGAGCATTGGCTGCAGCGATGAATCGGTGCTGAGAGTCAGCAGCGCCTCTCGGCGCATCGCGTCGGAACTGCCCATACACGTCTCTGTGATTAGCAAATAGAACTCCTGCTGCTCCCTGGATAAAGGAAACCTTTTGTTTGCCATGAGCAGCACTTGCTCGCGCTGCAGCCAGAGTTTGCGAGCAGCTATAAATTCAGGACTTTCGACCTTTTTTGGAAACCCTGAGAATGTCCCTTTTCCTTTTGCTATTACATTTTTTTCAAAGGTCTTATCCAGTGAGGGTGTTTTAATTGGTGGCTTTTCATTTTGCTCGTCTGTCTCGTTCGGATCATTGCGCGGATAACTTACATGTAGAAGGTCCAAATTAATATTATGCTCCTCCAGAGCAAATAACAAGTGATCCATTTTAATTCTTGGAGACCGCGTTCGTCGGGCAAACTTCACGGCCTCAGCTACTATTTGTTCAATATCCTTGCGCACATTTTTCGCCACAGCGTGAAGCAGTCTTCCAGTCAATGTCTCACCTATGGAACTCTTCGCTATAGTCTGCAAAGACATTCTGGAAAGTGTTGAAGTATGAACGCGTTTACAGTCATCGTCGACCGATTCAAGCAATTTTGTAATTTGATTCATTTCGATGCTTGTAAACGAACGAGGAGCAGACTAAAATTAATTCATCAAGATATTTATCGGGAATATGCATATGTCATATACATATACATACATACATATGTATGCATATGTCATATACATATACATACATACATATGTATGTATATGTCAAAACAGTTTTGACAGCTGCCAAAAAATTGGAATTAGGAATGGAATTTTAATTAAATTTTAGACTGTTCATTTGCAAATTATAGATCGAGTAGCTCTAATCGAATTTTTTAATTTGAATTTACGAAAAATGGTCAATTTATTGCGTTTTTATTAAATATACTATGTATGGGTAATTAAGATTTAGTTAAGTTAAACATGGTAAGAATCACTCGAACTTGAGGGTTAGCCGTTACTATTCATTAAAAATAAAGCTAATGATAATATGTCCATAATCGATAGAGCACGTAACCAAGCAGCACCACAACGACCAGCGCCTTCCATAGATATTGCAGTCAAGAGCGTAAATCGGTTAACGGTACATACATCACGCCCATCAGACGTGTCATTTGCACCTTTCCATTGGCATCCTTGTCATACTGTATATTCAAGTAAATTGTATTATTCAGAGAATTTGTATGAGTACATATGGATATTTAAGTACATACCTGCTGCATATACTGCGTTCCACCCTCCGGGCCAACAGGAACTATGAGGCGACCTCCGTTTGCTAATTGATTTATTAATTCGGTAGGTGTGTCTGGAGCTGCTGCGCCCACATGTATGGCATCGTAGGGCGCAAGTGAGGGATGTCCTTTACGTCCATCTCCCTCAACAATAATCATTTTGCCCGACTCCAGCATACTGCGATCATCTGCGTTCAGATTGGTTTTGCTCATTGCAACCAAATTGGACTGATGCTCGATTCCAACGATTCGAGTGTTCGCATTATCGCCCTTTGCCTGCACATAGCGATAGAAGCAAGCAGTTAGATAGCCCGAACCGGAGCCGACGTCGAGCACATGAGCGCCGGGTTTGAGTTGATCCCGCAAGTATTCCAAAGCAAACGCGTGCTAAGTGGAAAGAAACACAAGAGTTGAGAGTTTCCATGAAATGCCCTTTGATTTAAATGCGAATGACAAAATTACCATGTGAGGGGCGCTTATAGTTACGCCGCCGCCAATGGGTTGCGGTGCATCCATATATGGATTACGGGGAGAGTAATGTTTGCGGTCCGTGGCTAACATTGCACTTGCCACAGACTCGGTTGCAATTACGCCGTAATCTATTTCATATATGTATATTTATAAATACACATGAAAGCACATACAAGAGTACAAACGTTAAGATCAAATTGATTGGATAGATGCATTTGTTGGATGCTTACCACGTAGCTGACGTATAAGATCAGCATTGTTAGCACCCACGGAGCGCCAGGCCATGCTAAATGTGCGCAACAATAGGCCCAGCCCAATGATTTTAGCAATGTATAATTTTCTCACCGTTTTGTCTGCTTTTGCTTTAAGAGGTTTTCGAATTGTTGTTGTTATGTTTGTTTGCAGCCAAAAACAGCTGGATGACAGTGTTACCAGCCTATCGCATTATTTAATTTCGTTTTCCAAAATATACTGAGAATGTTATAACATCGCACGTTTAGATTGTAAAAATGAAGAATTAAATAATTTTTATTTATTTATTTTTTTATTTTATTAAATATTTATAGTAAAACAAAAAGCTTAAGAACAAATTTATGTGATGCGAAAGAATCCGTTTAGATATCGATATCTTATATCCGATAGTCGTAAGCATCATCTCTAGACAGAATTATAACAACTCTGGCAACGGATTGTCAAACGAGCGAAAACGACCAGCAGCAGCAAATCGCGGCGCAATTTTGCTGAATATAAAACGAAGTTTGTTCTACGAGAAACTTGCAATTAACATACTTTAATAACTGTGTATATAAAATATAAATTTGTAACTGTGCTCGCCGATTAGTGTAGTTTAAGTGAATTAAATAATAGAGCAGTTTGGAATTGCAGCTGCAAGCAATAACACTGCATTTAGCAGCTGCCTCTTTTTCGTGTTATTGTATTGTTGTGTTGTGACATTCACACACACACACAAACACCCCATCACTCACACTTACACAAACATCTCGTGGCTAGTTTGGTGAACGAGCGCGGCAAAAAAGATTTCGATATTGCATGTGTGTGCGTGTGCTTGTATGTGTGAGTGAGTATTAGTCATTTTGGCCTGGCCTGGTCGCTGGTCTTGGGCCTGGTCTTGGCTGTTGTTGGTTAACCCGCAACATTTGGAGCGCATCAGCAGCAATCAACAAAAACATAATAAAAAGCACAACTACAAACCTAAAACTCGTCACTCCAAAATCAGCAAAAGGTTAGTTACCCAGGCGTTATCATTATATTTAATTGGTAATTTAATTCGCTTCTAAAGCTGATATTAAAAAGCTGCATAATTAGTAATTCTGATATTTCTGATTATTGCTTCAATATATTTCTCAGTTATTTAGCACCCTTTTTACTTGACATCAAGGTCGCTGTGGTTGAATGAATGAATGAATAAATGAATTTATTTCAATATTTATTTATTCATTGTAATGTGATGTGTTTGTAATATGAGTTATATGTATATATGTTTATATGTCTTTATTACTTGCAACTATAGTGTATTGCATAATTTGTTGTATTGCCTGTCTGTTTGTTTTGTAGCTTTGTTCAAATAATTGATAAAACGTTTGAGATACGAGTGTGTGGCGCAATTTTTTGTTCAATAGGGTTTTCGCCTTCCACTTTACTCTCTTGCTTACTATTTTACCGCCAGTATAAATTTCAGTTTCATTCTATCACTTTCGGCAGCAACAGCAGGTGTTGCATGTTTCTGTCCATTCGGCTTCCATCTGTTCATTCGGCTTCTGCGCTCACTTTCCAATTCACTGCGTTTGCTTAAGCAGCCATTCTGACTGGAAGTCGGTTTGAGGCTCGTTTGGTAGCTGAATCTGACATTGTTGATAAGTGCTATAAAAGGGGGCAATGTTTGTGTGTAATTATTTAGCAATGCATCTTATGTTTCTTTTATGTAGTGATAGCGCGTCTGTATGTAAAAAACAGGAAGTGGCAAATGCTTGTACATATCAGCACCATTTACTAGAAATAATACTGTGCACAGAGCGCGTCTATTGGAAAGCAAAGTTTTCTATTTTAAAAAATTCATAAATTGTATATCGATATCAACTGTGTAGAGCAACTTGTGTTCTGCAGATCCAGACGATAAGTTCCAATAGAGTAGGACTCCAGTGCATCGATAACAATAACAATTTCCACTGAAAAATGATTTAAGGGATATTTTCCAGTCAAAGTCAACAATTCTGCATATGTATTTGGAGTTAACAAGCAGCCTGCAATCTGCCATATTTATGTATGTATGTATATATATAAATATGTATATGTGTATATGCATGTAAATAATTGCATATGAGTGTGTTTTAGCGTTTTCTGTTCAACTTTGACCTAATTTGAGACAATATGCGCCTTGCAACGCATGATTGCGAGCGCACTATTCAGCTCTATGATGAATGCTTATATCTGTCTCTCTCCTCTCTTTCTCTACCTCTCTCTGTCGTTTGCTCTCTCTATGCATGTATATATGTACGTGCATAAGTACATATACATAAGTATGTATGTATTTATGGCAACTGAACGTGCAATTTAAGCAGACATTGTTTGCCATTTATCTCTTTTATTCTAAACGACATAAAGGTAGTTTTCGTTTTCACAAACGAATTGCCTTAGTGAAAACAATATATAATATAAATATACATATAATACAACGAATCTTGAATACACTTATGCAAGTTCGAAATAAACATGTTTTAGTTTAAATTGATAAATTCATATGGAAAAACTTCAATACTGTTTAGCTTTTGTGCAATTTAATGAGACAACTTATAATCCAAAATCTAAACATAAATGAGAAATGCTTTCTACAAAGCAAAACAAATTTAATGACAATTTTATAGTATATATAAGAAAGGGTATTTATGGTTTTTATGTTTTTATGTTTTGTGTCTTTCTTGTCTTTCGCTTTTTTTTTACTGACGAGCACAAGTCACATCGATTATTTTATTTGCTTCGCACGCCTTCGCACTAAGATCTTATATGTATATGTATGGTATTGTATTGGTATGCGTTTTAGGTTCGTGTTAAACTTCCTTCAACAACAACATGGACAACAGAGCTCCGATAGAGATTTCAAATGCTTTCGATAGACTGACATTTGTGCACGTTTTTTAATTTCAATTGTTTTGTTGTTTCTGTGTCTCTTTGTGTGTGCCATTCAAATATTGAAACATTTGCGCAAACTACAAAATTTGCGTAAATTTGTTTTCAGGCACATTTCAAGTTGTGTAAATACGAGATAATTTGGATATATGAATATAGACTCGTACCCTAAATATTTATTTAGCTGTGAGGATCAGCAACAACAATTATGCATTGAATCAGATTTGTCATTTTCCTCTTGTACGAGGTTCCCATTAACACAATTATCAGACCTTAACCTTAAACGCAAAACAAAGCATGTACACTGTCCGACCTAAGTGCTGAAAGCTCACTTTTGCAGTTCAGAAAATGTTTTTATCTCTCTCATCAAAAGAGGAATCATCAATGCATCTCCAGCTCAACTGGAAAGAACGTCTCATTATCATAATTAAGAGACCTTAACCTCAAACACAGACAAAGCGTCTACACTGTCCGACCCAACTGCTGAAAGCTGTGCTTCGACACGAGTCAAAGTTCTCGCTTTGTAATTTACTTAAATGGACAAGGGCAAAAGACGTGCGTTTCTTGCTCTGTCGCAAAACGCGTTCCGTTCCTCGAACCCCAAAAAAATTTGTCAAATTCTATTTTATTTTTATTATTCTCTTTTATTAAATTGTTTATTTATGGCAATATACCCAATTTGCGTGCTTTGGCGCGTTCGATGGCTTTTTGAATTGTATTTAATTAACGTATATTTGGACTTTTTTGTGTATTAGAGTGGGCCAACATAGATAGTAGTTAAGAACCTGTTTTAAAATTTATAAAACGAATTGATTAACGAAGTTGTAGGGGATAGATGGGAGAAATCAATTTGAAAAACTTGTTTATTTTTCTCTTTGCCTCCGAAATATAATTACTTCCTGATTTATGCTGGCATTTACATACTCTAGAGACGAATTTATACAGGCTTTTACTAAAGCTGCATACTACATTCAATTGCCTATTTCAGTACTAACTTT
Organism: Drosophila hamatofila; assembly: GCA_035045345.1. Classification (NCBI taxonomy): domain Eukaryota; kingdom Metazoa; phylum Arthropoda; class Insecta; order Diptera; family Drosophilidae; genus Drosophila; species Drosophila hamatofila. Next base: position 13,746,151 of record JAWNPA010000020.1, read on the forward strand.
AAATGCTGTTCAATTCTTTTTTAATCTTTTTTAAAATCATTTTTTATTGTTGCCCAACAAATGAAAATAAGAGCTCAAGGTCGTAATCATTTTGTATACTTTTATTGCTTTCCTATTTTTTGTGGCTGTTTTTTTCGCCTTTGCCAATTGACCAAATGCCGAACAGTATTTCTGTATGTGTGTATAAACAACAATTGCAGTGCCAAATGCTAATAAATAAAAAAATAAGCAAAACAAAAACAACAATTCAAATAGAGCATACAAACTTGATATTTGTTTCACTTGCTGTTGAAAGCAAATCACGTTTACAATCATTTCTTATTTTCTCAAGAGTCAATTTGTGATAATGTTCCTGAACTCTATCGTGTTAGCATGTTAAATCGCACTCGCTTTGCTATCGCTATGTATGTGTATATATATATATGTAGGTGTGTGTGTGGGTAAAATCTCGTATCTAGCTAGAAAAATACTTTCTTTTGTTCAAATGAATTGTGCTTTTCTTATTGAAAGCGCGTTGTCAAGCTCTCATGTGTCGTTCGAGTAAAAGTTTTATCGGACACACGATGTAAGACATACATACATAGAAATGAATAGATATGTATGTATGTATATATGTAACTTGTATATAGATGTACACGCATCATTCTCTGGACAGCGTCTTCGCCCACGCAGACTCAGCTGAATGAATCATTCGCTGTCGAGCGTAGTAAATCTTTGGGCGTCTATTTCAAAAGCTTAGTTCAAATGTGAATATACTTAATGTGAGACTTGAAAGTCAATTTTATGTTTGAATATAAAAACTTTGACATACAGTTGAACCTATGTATATAAATATATTGTAAATATATTAAATTGTAAATGACTTAAGTTTAAGGACAAACTAAATAGATCTTTTATAGATATTGCCTTGGCTCTTTTTATTTCAATTTTAATATAATCACGCAATAGACTTAGGGGTTATTTATAATGAAACATGTATTTCAAGTAGTTTTCGTCTACAGGGTTAACTTAGATGACTTGCCAAATTAAATGTATGTATGTAGATACACACATTTAATTGCCTTTTGACGTCTATGCAATTTCACTTGTTTATTTGAATTTTTTTACTTCCCAAAAGTAAAAGCTATCATGCAGAACTATTCACAAACAAAAAAAACATATCAGACAGAGACACTTTGACTGAACCGGTTGTAGCGGGCAGCAATTTAATGTGCAACAATCGTGAAAAAAAAACAAGCAGAGGCTTAACCCTCCTACAATACATACATATGTACATATATGTATATATATACGTATATGTAGTATGTATCTATTTATGTGTGATGGTAGCATTGTACATAACACGCCCATTTGTGACCTTAGAAATGCATTAAGCTTTGCAGCACTTGACATAGGTACTCAGCTGAGCATATATGTACATCTGTACATACATGTACATCTGTACATACATGTACATCTGTACATACATGTACATATGTACATATATATACATACATATATATCAAATCCATTTATGTACTGCCTCGAAACTGGGACAAACTAAATTTGTTGTCCTTCGGTTGACTAACGCTAACTAAGTGCATAGAGAATTTAGTCTAAAAAGCTTTTGAGCTGCTGCACAAGTTATTCAAGCAAACTAATTTAATTTCAATTTAACAACAGTAAAATGGCGAAAGCTTTCAATATATTGAAATCAAATCATTCTGGCACATATCAATGTAAATTTTTCACCAAACTTTGGCAAAGAAATAAGAGTCGTTGATGAGTCCCAAGCGTAAAAGTCTTGGCCTTTTTATTCGAATGACATCATTTGGGCAGCTCATAAAAATGAAACTTAGGCCAGGCATGGGTCTAATTTACTTATATTATATATTATATATAAATATACTTATTTATACAGTCCAATAAAGTTTATCTTGAACGGTCAACAATTTAGAGACTACTTAATGTAATTACAATTTATAATAAGAAACTCTTTAATTATAGACTTAAGGTTTATTTTGGCTAACTAACTTGGACTTCAAAGTTAAAAATAAATTGGAATTACAGTTAAAGAATTCATTTACTATTTCCATCTTACTACCTTTACTCATTGTATGTTAATTATAGATGAATAATCCGCAAATACTAAAACTAATTCTCAATTGCTACTATTTTTTCTGCACTTTATTGAAGGCAACAAATTTAGCATTTGACGTCGACGATTTCATTCAACTGAAATGCAAACAAAGACGCAAATAAGCTGGGAGAAAAGAACAGAGGGCTAAAAGTAACATATAAAACGTAATGCAAACATTGATTAAATTAGCGAAACAGGCCCAAAATCCGCATGCACCTGTAACGAATGCAGTTTACGTGGCTGCCCACCCCATATATACCTATTTTTACTACCCTTCAAAAGGTGATTTTAATTAGATTGGCTCTGTCAGTTCGAACTGCACTCCGTGTTGTTTTCGTGCAATTTCTGCCACGTTTCTGCTAAACAGAATATTGACCAGTTCTGTGAATATACCCAGAACCTGCAGTAAATAGGTGGCATGTGGTCAATGTAGAGGCATTACTTTTAGCGAAAATATTAACAGAAATATTGAATAGATAAAGGCAAATGAGGAGCACGTTAAAGCTAAGTATGGGATATTTCTTACTACAATTTGTAATAAGTAAGAACGTTACAGTCGGGCGTTACCGACTGCAGAATACTCATTCACGGCGCAAACGGTGCCAGATCCATTTTCCGGTTTGCCATTCGGTAATTCGAGGGTATACACGAGTATATGTTTCAAATTTCAAGTCTCTAGCTGCAATAGCGGCGAAATATTTTGGACAGCAAGACGGACATTGCATAAAATCAATATACTAATTCACTTTCGTGAATGAGTATAAAAACCGGCGCGGTATCCTATAGTCAGTCTGTTTATAAAGCTTATTTTCTTTTTACTGACATATATTTTTTCTCGTTCTATTGTTAATTTATATGAAATTGGCAAAACTTTGATAAATTTGAAAGTTTGTAGAAATTGAATTGTTCTATATTACAATAAGAAAAATATTTAAATATGAATTTATATTTACATGTATTATATGCGATTCCATTGTATATTCAATATACAAAAGCTCATGTGACACATTTTGGCTTAACTTAAAACTTTTGTTCTTTGAACACGATAAACAAGCAATAAAAACAAATTTATCTTTGTCTTGGCTGCAGATATAATACGTTAAGAGTGAGAAATGTTATGTTATAGCTGGAACAACAACACTATGTAGTATAGTGTTGTTGATTATGCCTTAGGTATGCTAAGACCCATCTGGCATCAAGCTTTTCTGGTTAAATATGTCTCATGTTTTTCCCTCTGGAAACGCCAGTTAAAGGAATGCTTGAATTGATGTGGCCATATTGCCACTTGGAAATGAATTTGAATTCCTCTAACCGACCTGCCTGTGTGGCCTGCTCTATTCCCTATGCATGGCATTGTTTGCATTCAAGAACATGCTGCTGCATATGTCAAGTATTCACTTCAGAAGGCAGGTTCACAAATGCAAAGTGGCACGAGACCAAAGTATGTAAATAACAGTATGTGGCACACGGAGCACATTCTGCGACAAATATCAAGCAGCTATAAAAAAAAAACATAGGTTTATAGATAGATGGACATGAATATTTATACGTGAGTATACTCTAGAGGGAATTACGTATTGCTATAGCCGAGACAGGGCGGACACGATGATTGTTTGTCAATAATTCGTTGGGGAATTCGCTGCTAATGATGACGCAGTTGCTCCCAGCTGGAGGGTAATAATCAATGGAATGAAATAGATGCCAACTACATACCTTTTGCAAACATACGTATATTATATGTGTATATGTATTTCTGAGGAATTAAATACAAAAAATGCTATTTGGCTGCGTAAAATGTTTTGATAATTATAAAAAAAAATATATATATATATGTATATATATATATATATATATATGTATATAAGTATATATATTTATTTTGATAAGATTTTGGTGTGTGTCTGTGTGTGCCGCCTCTTATCGTCGTGCGCTTAAACATGAATTATTATATTGTTATTGTTATTGTTATTTTTTAGTACATGTATTTAAATGTTTTATACTTAATATGGACAAGCCGTTCCGGCATGTGCCGGTCACCGAAATACGCTCCGAGCATTGCCAGCCCGTGGAGAAATGCGATGAGTTACATTCCATGTGGATACCACCCACTTTTGTTTTTTGTTTTTTAAGTATATGTATATATTTTATATCTATATTATGTTGTTTTTAGCTCTCTGCACTTTTCCATTGTTTTAGCAATTCAACGGAAATTCTTTAATGGGCGTCTGCGAGGCAATGGGAATCTTCGCATCAATTCGCAATTGAATGACGTAAATCTCACGCAAAAATTGTTTGTTTTCTATGTTTTTGTTTTCCTTTTTTTTATGCCTTTTATAAGGCTCTCAACTGTCGATTGATGGATTTGTTTTTGTTTAAATTTCTCAATTATTGCCTTTCCTTTGTGGGCTCTTAATTTTGATGGATCATATGGCACTTCAGTATTTTTATTTGAAATTAATTGTGTGTTGCGTTCAGTTTGAACCAATCCGTGAAACTAAACATGGTGATTACTGCATACACAAATTTAATATATACACATATGCATATACAAACATAAAATATATATATAAGAAACAAAAGCAAACTGCTTCCTACTAGAAAGAAATTGCTCTGCTAACATTTATTTAACTAAATATATATTTTTCAAGTATTGCGGAAAATGTGAAAATAAACTCTTACTATTACAGTTCATATATAAAATGTAATAGCAAAAATATAGTGAACTTTAGAAAAGTTTTGAAACGAATCACAGATTGGATCTGCCTGACTATTCTCATTTGGTTAATGTAACATTTTGAGGTATTAAATAAATAATAAATTGACATTTGAAAATTTCATCAAGCAATTTCATACAAGCAATTCTCCATGGGTATATAAATACAATTATATAAACAAATACTCACACACACACACACACACACACACATACACATTGTTTCGCATAATTTGCAAGTCGAGGTGTAGCTAAAGCTACGTGTCTCAGCAAAGGCAAGAGCAAAAGCTTTCGATGTTTTTCAGTTTACATCTGAGATAGCTCAGCGTGTGTTCCAGGCATCTCGTTAGACTCGCTTATCGGCCACGATAAGCCATATTTACTTAGCTCTTCACACTTGAATGTGTTGCCAGATCTCTCCCTTACTCACTCATTCTCTTTCTCTCCCCCTCTGTCTTTCTGTGCTTTGGTTTTGTAGGCATCATGACCATACCGTCGCGACCAGCGCCCGCACCGCCGATGTCACGTGGTCAGAATGCAGCAGCCGGCGCGAATGCGAGTCTGGAGCAGCTGCGTCAGCAACTGCAACAGCAGCATCTGCAGCAGCAACAGGCTTCCAATGGCGGGCTACAGAAGCTGAGCATAAAGCTGCCGCCGCCACCGAAGGGTCAAGTGCAGCCAACTAACTTTCACAAGAAGCCGTCAGGCAGCAACAACAACAACTACTTTGATGTGGAGAGCAGCGGATCTAGCATAACGCGCAAGTTTCCTCAAGCACGATATACGCCGACAACCAATTGGAACGATTCCCCATTCGATGGCGCCTCAGCCTCGGCTAACAATGGCAACAGTTTCAAGAAAATGCCGCCGCCACGACCACCACCGCCCAAAGTTCAGATAAATGGTCGTAAACTGGCTAGCTTGAGCCAAGGGAGCATTGGGGGTGGTGGAGGTGGTGGTGGCAGCAGCAGTAGCCATGGCCATAGCATCATAAGCAACATTTTCCATCGCAAAAAGTCAACGGCCACGGCAACGGCTGCTGCTTCCAAGGCCGCAGCGCAAAGTCGCGTCTACGGCCTGAGCAGCGGTCATGCCGTGTCCTCCACGACGACTATGGCGACCGCATCGGCTGCGGCTACGAATAACGCAAACACATACGATTGGAATGCAGCCTGGAATACGGCGAGCACAACAACCACGAGCAACACAATGAAGAGCTCGAGTAGCAGCCATCGGGAGACGGCAGAGGCGCAGCTGATCAGCTTTGATTCGCCGCCCTCATCGCCCACTTTTACGCAGAAGTCAAACAGCGACTGCGTTAGCGTCGACAGCTTCAGCTCGGACAGCAATTTCAGTTCACCCAACAATGGCAGTGTCTCGCAGCCGGAGAGCGGTTTCGAGGATGACTACCACTCGCGGTCACGGCCCGCCACACAAAGCCCGCTGGTGGATCCCTGGGAGGCGGTGGACAGCAGCATATACAGCGGTGGTGTCGATAGTTTCGGTGCTGCACCCGTGCGCCAAATGCACCCACAGCTTTCGGCACGCACCTCGGACAATCCACTGTGCAACGGCAAGAGTCTGCTACCGCCCGCACAGTCACTGACCATGCCCACCATCATTAAGCCGAAGATATCGGCGAAGCCCAAGGCCCCCAAGCCGCCGCCATTCATTGGCCAGCCGCCAGCATTTGCCTATGGCGGCTACAGCACACCGCCGTCGCCACCTATGCCAAAGTGCGCCCCACCAACTCTCCCGGCGGCCGCTGCCTCGTCTGCTGTTGGCAACATCTCGCTGCTGGATGTCATATCGGGCAAAGTGGATGCCCTGGCCCTGGGCAATGGTAGCTCTGGCTACGTGGATGACATCAAGGTGCCATATGCGATTGCGCTCTATGATTTCGATGGAGTCGAGGAAGGCGATCTTAGTTTCAGAGTAACTATTTGCGTATACTTGCGTTTTGTTTGAGTCTTAATATCTGAGTTTGCTTGCAGGAAAATGAGAAGATCTATCTGCTGGAGCAGCCCACTGCGGAATGGTTTCGCGGACGTTCACGTGCTGGCTGTGAGGGCGTATTTCCTGTGAATTATGTCGAAGTTAAGGTGCCATTGGGCGGAGGTGCAGCAGCAGGTGCAACTCATACTCAGTCCCAATCACAGCAACAGCAACAACAACAACAACAATTGTCCACTGCGCGTTGTCTGTACAATTTTCCCGGCGAGATTGAAGGAGATCTACCCTTAAGAGTAAGTTAAGACAGACTGATTTGTAGTTTAAAATGAGTCAAGTCTTAAATGAAACTAATATATATATTTTTTTAACTTATAGGAAAATGAAATAGTAAACGTTCTTTATCGTATTAACGAGGATTGGCTGTATGGGGAGGTGAATGGACGGCAGGGCCAATTCCCGGCCAATTTCCTAGAATATGTCCCCGATAATCTACCCACGCTGTGAACACATATTTGAAAGATATCAATAAGAAGCAGGAAATAGCAACTATATTTAAATTATACAAAGAATATATATCGATATATAAGCAGCAAATATCGTTGGAACTGAAACATATTGTATTTCCTTTTGGTAAACCGCAAACAAATAAGCGCCCAGAAACACAAACACGGAGACACATCTTCACAAAGCTATATGATTAATGATATATGTATATGATATATGTGCATTAAGTCTCGACCTTAGGAATTATTTTACAAAATAGTTTTACGGCGTGAAATCAAAACCCAATCAATATCCAAAAATTGTTTTTCCTTTTTGATTATTTATGTAATTACATGTTGATACTAATTCAAAGTATTCGAGAATTTTTGGTGCATTGTAAATGATATCGCGTGATGATCTATTGATCCATTTTATTAATGTTTAAAAGTAACAAATTATATTTCAGCTATATATACAAACATACTGTTTTCGTCGTATAATTTAGTTAGTTATTTAGTTAGGCACATTTATCATTTCCAATTGATGCAAATATTAAATTTTTTATATTATATATACATGATAAACAACTGCATAGGTGTGCTATTTGAAAGAATTATGATATAAGCTATAGGGACTACCTAGAAATCAGGCAACTAACTAAGCATATATGTATATGTCAAGATACGATGAACTGAAATAAATGCAAATTATGAAAATACAATCAACCAAGTGTATATGGTAGCGAAGTGCTGCTGACTGTGTTGCACAGTCGCAGGCAGAGGCAGGGGTTCTCCACTCCATTGCCTAAGACCGACCATACGTGGCTCCAATGTCACATCCTGCCCGAGGTGCTACTGCTTTCGACTAAATATGGCGGATCTAGAGAGGACAACTCGATAAAACCCGCAAGCCCTGGTGTTAGTCGTAACCGTGCCAATGGGCTGAATGGCAGCTGCGTGAATGCTGTCTTCGAACGGTGACCTCCGGATATCTGGCGACCTCCGGTTGTAATTAAATGCCTTGTCGTGATACTGGGGGCTATGTCACGGTCGACCTGCCCGACCCCCACACTCGTGGGAATCAAAATGAACTCAAAAAAACAACAAAAAATCAACCAAGCAACATACAATCGAACAAACCAAACCAACAACACGCATGAAATTCGCTTAACCGGCACAGCTCGCAAGCGATTACGATATCTGCTCAAGAAGAAGGGCATGAAGCCGGAGGAGGCCAAGGAGCGAGCAATGCAGCCAAAGCAGTCCGTGTGGCAGACCCAGCAGGCCAGATCACAAAGGAAAACTTTCAGCGGAATTAATCCGCCGGATGAGATGTTAGCCGTGGAACCTGTTCAAGTCAACAACAGCTTCTTAGGCTACGGACGATGCGGCTCCGACCGGACAGAATCTGCACATAACTATCAGTCTGTGAGTCCGACGCAACGACTGTTAACTGGGGCGCCTGGCCACCATCAAGCCGACCACAGCTTCTCAGGCTACGGACAACATGGTTTCGACTGGACGGAATCTGCACAAAATTATCAGTCTACGTTCCAAACGCAACAAGTGAACAGAATGAGTCCGACGCAACGACTGTTAACAGGGGCGCCTGGCCACCATCAAGCTGATGACAACTTCTTCCCAGACTACGGTCAATTTGGCCGTGGCTGGGCTGAATCTTCTGGAAACCATCTCGATCTACGACATGGCTCAGCCATGCGACCTTTGCCATCTGCAGCCCAATCCAGACGACCACCTGTGAAAGCTAGACTCGGTGCACCTGTAAATCGTGTGCGATGGGACATGCCGCCTGTCCATGGCAGCAGTGGACAAACGGGAGAAGAGGAAGATATCGACGTAACAAATCTGAATGTGGCCATACTACCCGGTGACTATCCTAGCGAATTGTGGACAACTCAACAGCTGGAGGCCGTGAAGAAAAGTATTTCTGATCTCATGCAACGCCAGGGCGAGGGCTGCTTAAAGCCCAGTTTTGCGGGTTGCGTTTTCCATGACGGCTGGCTCTCTGTGAATGGCAACGATGCGGCCAGTGTGAACTGGCTGATGGCCATGGATACCAGGCTACGACCCTGGGAGGGTGCATCCTTGAAAGTGTTGCCAGAATCTGAGGTGCCATGCAATCGTGTATTCGTTGGCCTCTTTCCGGCACTGTATAGCACGTCTGTCAAGTACGCGCTACGCCTAATCGATGCCCATAACGAGGGTCTGGCCGTGCACGATTGGCGCGTGCTCTGTCGCTCACAAAGCGGACCCACTATGAAACTGGCCCTGTCCATTGATGCCCACTCAGCCGAGGTGCTGAAAACAATGCGCTATCAATTGAACTATGGCTTCAGTCGTGTCCACTTTCGACCAAGAAAGAAAACGGTCAAATAAACTCTTCATAATATCTAACACATTTAATCAAGGCATTTTCTTGCATTTTACCATGGGATATACATAACTTGTTTGCCCAGCTCATTTCTCACCCTCATAGAGCTAATAACAACCGTTTTACATTAGAAGCACATTTCCATTCATGCATTCAAATTGGGTCTCATTCTGGTTTCGTTCGCGTGTAATTTCCAACAAGTTTAAGCTCTTGAGCGTGACCGATAAACTCGCCTAAAACACTCGTCATAAGTTGTTTCATTGCCCACTGAACAAATCAGTTTACCCAGAATTGAATTTGAGTGTGAATAACTTGGGGATCAGATTGTTAGGTAGGCTGTGTTCTACATGCCCTGCAGTCTAGGATTTGTTAAACCTGCTTTCGCATTACAAACTGTAATACCTTCGTCGTTGAATGTCAAAGCAAAATTTTTATTTCGTTTTTCGGATGTGTTAATAATACAGTGATTATTCTGTGCTCGGAGCAAACAAAATTATTTCCTTTAACAATTGTCAATTCTCATATAAACATATATATATATATAAATATATATATATTCTTGTTATATGTATATATATTTATATATATTATTTTGCATATTTGTAAGTAGCGTGAATAAGGCGCGTTGTTGATACGTTGATAATTACAAACAGGTAAGTGCAAACTCGACCCCACAGGTAAGCTACCCACTTTAATCTACGTCTTGTACTCGATCGCGATTTTAGAGTAGTTTAGGGAAGGCCGGAACATGGGTGATGCGTGCCAGCCACCCGTTGACTATCCGTCATGCCCGCCCGGAGCCTCATGCCCGCCATGTGATTGCGGGGATTATTCCGGCTGCTGCTACCAGCAGCCACCGCGAACCCTTCCCATAGTCCCACAGTCGCATTTCATGCGCTCCACTGCTAAAATGGACACGGATACCATCTATCGCCGCTCGTACTATGGCAACTGCGGAAATATGCGCGCCGCCCCAGTGCGCCCATGCAACCACATAAGCGCCAACACGGCACCAATGGAGAAGTGCACCGTACAGAAGCTATCGTATATGCCGCCGTGCCCGGCCGGACGCACGATGCCCATTCTGCCAATGGCAAGCGGCTTGCGCTTTGAAGGACCCATCTATGCGATGACCTCACAGAAACATGACTACGTGCCCAAGTGCGCTACGAGGCAGGAGCCGTGCTTGCCCCGCGGGGCCATCTGCACCTCGACGGCCCCCATGGAGCGCTGCACCATACAAAAGTTGAGCTACATGCCGGTGGATGTGTGCCAGAATCCGCCGCCCAAGTCAATGCCGCAAAGTTCGCACTACACCAAGCCCGCCGGGCCAATGGAGCGCTGCACCATACAGAAGCTGTCGTATATGCCGGTCTGCCTGCCGCCTAAGGAGCCAACACCCTGGGCGGACAAGGTGCGCTGTGTGCCGCCCAACTATCAGAACATCTGCACCACCTACAATCTGAGCTACATGCCCAACTGCAATGCCGCACGCACTGCTCCCATGATGCCCATGAATACTTTGCGCTTCCTTGGCAACGATGCCGGTGCCGCCAGCACCGTCTACAAGCTAAGCTACAGGCCAGTGGATGCTTCTCGCAGCAAGCCGATGCCCATTTTGCCGAGGGACACTTTCCGTCGCGCCACCGGTCCGCTGGAACGATGCACCGTACAAAAGGTGGGATATAGACAATATATGAACTCGATTGCTATTATTTTCCATGCATTCCTCTACAGCTCTCGTACCAGCCCAATTGCACTGAGCGCACACCAGCCATTCGACCCATGGAGAATGGTCTGCGCTTTGATGGACCTCTGTACGCAATGACCACACAGAAGCATGACTTTGTGCCCAAGCCGCATGTACGGCGTGCTCCCATAGTGCCACTGACGGCCTTCTGTCGCCCCAGTGGCGCCATGGAACGTTGCACAGTCAACAAGTTGTCGTATATGCCAGTGGATGTCACCTGTTATCCACGGCCCCAGGCCGTTAAGCCCCGCCAGGGCTTCTGTCGCAACGATGGTCCCGTGGAGAACTGCACCACATACAAGCTGAGCTATTTGCCCAACTGTGTGCAGCCCAAGGAGCCGATGCCCTGGGCCCGATACACATCCTATTGCCGGCCCAGTGGCCCCATCGAAAAGTGCACCATACAGAAGCTTAGTTATGGTCCACCCGGTGCCTTTCAGCGTTGTGGTGGTAAGTGGGATAACAGTTGATATAGATCAATATCTAAATACCATTTATCATTCTCTAGGTCCATGTGGTACCACCTGCGCCGATGCTGGCTGCTATCCGAAGGCCGGCATTTGTTGAATCGGAAATACGTTTTGCTTGCTCGTGTCGACCTGTCCCGTTTCCCGTCCCAATTGTTTCATGTTATATGTTGTTTCAAAATCTTCTAGTCCAACTATTTGATAAGCGTACGCAACGACCAAATGAGGACACCCTTTTTTTTCTAGCAGCTTTAGCATTATGCCAAACCAAAACCACACTCACCCACCGCGTTTCTTGTTGCTGCACACAACTCTTCAGGCTAAAATTGCAAGTGCTCCTCGGTGATTCAATAAATTGTATACATTTATTGATTCGGTCTTGATTAAAAAAAATTAAAGTCCTATATTAAAATATGTTCACACCATTTGAATCTGCAAACGCCGCTTGGAGGCGGCTCGACGTTTCTTTTCCTGCTTGCGCCGCGCTAACGTCGCGTCCCGGAACAGCTGAACACCTTCGCGCTGCTCCACCTCCGTCTGCAGCAGCGATAGAGCGTGCAGATTGTAGCCCATGATGTCGCGGAGTTGCTGGACATCGCGCTTGAGCAGCTCGAGCAGTTTGAGAAGCAGCGGCTTCATCGACTTGGCTGCCGCGATGGGCTTCATGTGCACCTTGAACAGGAATACGGTTACTCGACAGAGTAGCTCCACTTCGTCGGGGCGCTGGGTGATCAGGGCAGGCAAGCGCTCCAGCAGCTCGCACACAATGGAAAAGGGCAGCAGCAGAAGCGCTTCCTCCATGTCTGAGGTGCGTATGCGCACCAAGGTCGTGACAAGGAAGTCATTTGGATTCTTTACTTGCAGTGCTAGCATCAGTGGATGTAGCTCGGGTTTCTCGTCGTCATCCATCTCGTATTGTTTGGATATTTCCAGGCACTCCATAATGGATTCGGCTGCCTGCTCGGAGCCGACTGTTTTTCGAGAGGGCAGTTTTAGGCCTGGCAGCAATGGAACGCTGTTGTCCTCGCCGGTGGCCAGTTTCTCGTTTTCCAGTTGCTCGCGTTCCTCTTCCTGCACATCCTTGAGGACAATTGTTTCCTCCGTGCGCTCATACATGCGCAGGGTCCGATCTGAGCCGCAGGTCACCAAATAGCGACCATTGGGCGACACGGACAAGCAGTGCGCCTCGCCAATATGGCCAGGCAGAGTCTGTATCTTCTCAAAGGAGTCGCCATCCCATTGCTTGATTTTACCATCCTTGCCGCAGCTGAAGAACATGTGCGTCTTGGGTATAAATTGTAGCGACATCACCGAATCATCATGTGCAAAGATCGAGCGATGGCAATCGCCGAAATTGAGGCCCCAGATCTTTATGTTGCGGTCGGCGGAACCAGTGGCTATTATCTGGGAGTCATAGGAGATGTCCATGCAGAGCACCGGCAATTTGTGCCCATACAGCGACAAATAGAATTTGAATGTGTCCAAAAAGAAGATCTTCACAGTGGCATCCAGCAGGCCAACGGCCAGGTACTTCATGTCCGGGCTAATGACCACACAGAGCACCGTCTCCTCCAGTTTGAGCGTATTTTTGTGCAGGAGCGACAGCACCTTTGTTTGTGTTTCGCCCTCGCCTTCGGAATCGATCAACTCAAACGTCCAGATTTTCAGTGTCGTATCACTGCTGCCCGTGACACAACCCTTCTGATCAGGCAGCAAAGCAATGCTCCAGAGCTCGCTCTCATGGGCGGGTATCTCTTCGACAATATCCGCTGCACCCACATCCACAATTAGCAGTTTTCCGCTCTTCATGCCCAGCAGCACATAACGATCGCCGGGCACAAAGCGCGAACAGAGTATGTAATCTGTGGCCATAGTCCGTAAACATTGCATCGCATCGCGATCCCAAAATTTAAAGGAATCACCGGAGCCAGAGCCAATCGCAAGCGAATCGTTGCTGAAGCACACGGAACGCACCTCCGACTGATGACCGAGCCGTGTTAGGGAGCGTAACAGCTTGACGCTGCTGTCCGTGGGCGTACTTGACTTAGCCGTTGGCTTCCGCGACTTGAGCGATGCCTCCAAGGAGTACAGGCTCATGCTGTTATTGGAGAGGCTGACTAGCACTCGTACCTCCTGGTTCTGGCCAAGCAGCACATCAATTGATTTGATTTTCTGTTTCGTTTTGATGCTCTCCAGGCGCTTAATTTCATCGCTAAGTGACAGCTCCTTGGACAGGTGCTCCTCATCCTCTTCTTGCGCTGCATTCTCCATCGCCTTTTTGCGTGCCTTTTTCAGTCGCTTTGCAAGTCGTTGTTTGGCCTCCTCTGCATTGCATATGTAGAAGTTTTCAATAAGATCATTCGTGCCATGGCAGCTCAGCACACGCTCGTTAGGATCGGCCACCAAATTAACGGTACGTCCTTTGCCTGCACGCTGTATTGTGCCGCAATTATTGACGGTCAGTGGACTTATTGTATCCTCATCATCTATAGCCAGTCCCTCGACGGCTGTCTCCAGTGATTTCGTTGCGTTATCATCGCGCTTGCGTAGCCGATAGACATTCATGCCGCTCTCACCAGCGCCGGCAACCATTAAATCATTTACAAAGGCCAAAGCCCATATTTCGGTGCGATTGTCGACAATTGTTTTGAAGCAGAACTGTGTCTCCAAGTTCCAGAACTTGATCTGTGTATCCTTCGAGCAGCTAACCACAACGTCCTGCTCAACCAAGCGTTGCAAGAAGTGCGCATCTGTAACGGCTGCATTGTGGCCGCTCAGACGTTGGCGCCCAGCTTGTTCAACCACATCTACGACGACGAGCTCTGTATCTAGACCGCCGCTCACTAGCCGCATGCCATGAGCATCATAGCGCAGCACGCTTACAGCATTTTTGTGTAGCGCCAAAGAGCAAATGGCATCGTAATAAGTGCGTGAGCTTAGATCAAAGACCTGAACTATGCCGTCCGCATAGCCTACGGCTATGTGTAGATGATCAGGTGAGACACGCAAGGCGGTGACCTCTTGTTTTTCACGGCGTAGCGTTAGCTTACGATCGCCCATTCTAAATTATATTCCAAGTTTTTAAATGAAATATGTGCATATTGTAAATACTTACCGCAAATCCCAAATGATAACATTCTCAGCCGCCGGGGCTGCAGCAAAGCGCCCCTCGCTTTTCTCAAGTACGGCGAAATTTACGTTGGCGCGACCAGAGGCGATTATATTAAAACTGTCTATGGGCCGATACGCCAAATATTGTTTAGTGAGACCCATTTTATCATTTAATTAAATTTGATTTAAGAACAGGTTCACAGCGCGCGTGTTACTGCACGTGTTTGCAATGTTATTGTGGACTGTTCCTAAATTTAACCAAAAAAAAAAAATACTAACGACGGTCGATAGATATCGTGTCAAGAGCATTTTACAGCACTGAAAAATCGAATCGATACATGGCCGTTATGCACATGCGCCTGTTCCTATATTTCTAATACACCCTGCTCAGCCATTTCATTTTTAATACCTTTATAATAATATTTCAAGCATCACCTATTCATTATAGCTGTAACTATGGCCACACAAGGAGCTGGTAATAGTGCCAAGCCCAAATATATACAAAAAAAACTGTGAAGTTAACGCTGTATTTGTTAATAGGTACTTCGGACTTGGACACAGAATCTGTGGAAGTTTTACGCGAACGCCTAAGCACCATGAAGCGCTTAATGGCCGAGCGTACAGCTCAGCAGCAGAACAATCCAGCATCAACCGAAGAAATCTTTTCAACCAAACGCCATCGCTCCGCTGGCATCATCGATGGCAATTTCCTGAGCATCGCCTTTGGAGGCGCTCTCCTTGTGATTGTCACGGTTTCAGTCTATGCATTCTACAATCTATATCATGCCATACTCAAGAAGTTTCCTTCTCATCACGAGGAGTTGTAAGCAAGGCTGCATATGAATTTTTATATATAGTAGTATGAAATTGTGTGCATTTAAATAAATACGTTGCTGCGGTTTTCAATTAAGTCAGTAATGAAAGCGATTTTTTTGGTTTGCTTTTTTGCATTCGATTAAGTTAACTATTTATTGAATTTGTTTCCTTCTTAATTACAACAATCAATATTTCTCATATATGTTCTTCATTTAGATAATAGATAATTTGATGTTCAAGAGCCACAAACCGAAATACAAAAACTGAATGCATTGACAGCAAAAAGAGAACAAAAGACTTTTAGGGTATAGCCGATAGACCCTATAATAACTCTCATAAAAAAAACAATAAAAGTAAACAATAATAAGATAAAGAATGAAGTTACTGAAATGAACTAGTTTCTCTGGTTTTTAGATTACCTTACTCTCTAGCTAAGCAATTTTAACGTTTTTCTACATATTTTCTTTGCTTTGTTGCTTACAATCTGTAGTTAGACATATATATATGTATATATAAATGTAGCTGATTATTGTTTGTTTTTCTTTTATTTGTTTTAAATAAGTAACTAATATCGTTTGTTTTCGATTGTTTTTGTTTGTATTTAAATTGAAATAATAATAAATTTGTTTCGCATTACTGCATTATTTGCTTTTTGTTTTTTTTCTTTTGTTTTATAAAAGTTCTACTATTTGTTTAACATCATTTCGTAATTGAACATTGCGTATGAAAACGATTTATTTGAGTTTGGCATCCAAATTTAAAAAAAAAAATTTTTGAAATTTATAGAAAGTAACGTTTCAATTTATAAAGATTTATTGCTGTTTTAATGGATTGGTTTGTCGTCTCCATATATCGTTTGCCAGCTGAAACTGATCTGCTGCTTGCTGTTTGCATGTGGGGTGAGTGTGTGTGTGTGAATGTGTGTGGTTGCCGTGGAGGAGCTTTGTTGGTTGCTGTGGGTGGAGGTTGGTGTGAGGGGAGACTGTCGACTTTTTACAAATTTGTTTATTTCCCTATTCTTGAGCAGACTCTGCAGCTTCGTCTTCAGCTGCGGCTGCTTGATTCTTTTTGGATCAGATGTTGTCTACGGAATCAGCATCGTCCTCCGAACTAATCTCATCACCGAACTCAATATCCTCATCGAAGCCATCCTCGACGAATGTGACTGTCTCGTTGATGCGAACCGATTCCGGAAACTCGCCGTATGTTTTCAGATTTCGAGCTTCATCTGGTGTGTACTTCAAAATGACATCGGCCTTTGAGTCCTGATAGTCACGCAAGCCGACCAATATTATATCGCCCTGATTGATCCAAACCTGTAATATATGTACAAAGGAACGCATTAGTAATTTATATAATTACATTTATTGCTCCAAAGCCTCACAAGACCTTTTCTGACTCAGCGAAAAAGTAAAGTAATTTTTGTCAAGTAAAGTCAATTTTGCGACTTGTAATAGATAACAGATCTGCAAATAAACTTGAACTGGAGTTCTTCTGGCTATTTCGCAATGGGGCGCAATATTTCAATAAACAGTTGGAAAAGATAAAGATATGAGAAATTCTCGGTTATTAACAAAGTTTTTATTAATGTTGTCTTTCTTGTTGGTATATTTGGGAATTGGTTTATTTAACTTTCAAAGAAATTTCATAGATTCTTTTTTATATGCTATATCTGATTTTGAACTCATTACAATTCGCTTTAGTTTTATCTTAGCTTTATGAACGTCTTTTAATGTAAATAATAAACACTTTGAAAACGCAAACACCGCCTCTTTTTTTGCATTTGGCAGTTCTAAGAAGTCATTGACGTCAACGGAAGAGTGTAATCTTCAGAATTATTTGAGTATTTCAGCGATAAGTAGAGTATGTATATATGTTAAGCAGTTACCCATTCAGCTTGCCCCAATTAGTCAACCAAATTCGATAACTGACCTGTAGGTATTTGCGCCTGAAACGTGAATGCCATTCATAAATTCACTACCTCAGATACTTCCTGGCGTAGTATTTTTACTACTCACAAAAAAAGGCCAACAATGCCCATAAATGCAATAAATATCACAGTAATGCATAAATATGACACATGCATGAAGTGAAACATTGATAAGAGATATTGATGGAATGAAAAATGATTTGATAGCGAATTCGGCTTAAATGCCCATTAAGAGAAACTAATGCTTCGCCAGTTACGTTATCGTTTAAAATAAACATAGGGCCGATTGAACTTTGGAGTCTTAATCATAAGCAAGGGGGAAATCGGGACGTGTAAGCGTCGGCGTGCGGCATTGGCTTAAACCCAAATCTAATATGAATGTTTCCACACTATTTCGTACTGCCATACATCATCCAGTACTGCCATGTCTCCAGCAGGTAGTCAGATAAACGAAGCGTGACTAAAGCACTATAAAATTGGCATATTACCCAAGGGCGCAAGCTTGTTAAGTGAGCCAAAGATAAGAGACCGATCGACATGCTTGAGCATGCGTTTGGGAATCACCCGACGACATCGACTACGACAACGACGACGACACCGACACCAACTAGTAACGATCTGTGAGCTAATTACTGATTACGTTGCCCATCGTATTGGTCAGGTGCAGGCAAGGGGTGGCCAGGCCCACATCAGATGGGCCCACATCGTCACCATATCGGTATTCGAGGCAGTAGGTGCATTCTTTCAAAATGAACAATGTACTATAAATACTAACTATGTGTGCCACCTATCTATATGACCGTAGTCTATTTCTTTGTAAGATTATTGAACTTGAGGTATTGTACGACTCATCACTGGGAAAAGTCGGTGAGCACGAAGGTAAACCGATGTGATAATGGACAGCAAATATAATCAATAAATTTTGAATGTGCTGTAAATATGAAACATATCATTAATATAAATATGGAGACAAACGACAGGAAAACAATGAAAGATACATTAAAAGGCGCGTTTATCAAAATGAATCATATTGCGGCAAACGAAGAAATGTTTATCAAATTAAATCGCATTGCGGGTTTCTCTTCAGGAATATAGATATGTATATAATGTAGTTATATTATATGTTATACTTTGAAGGCGGAACCTAGAATATAGATACCTCGAGCTTTATATTGATTTTTTCTCTACTTAACATACACCACACATACACCTGTGCATGCTAATTACATTTATTAAACAGTCGTAGGGCATTTCTTAAAGCACACGCAAATTTCTTATCAGTCTGATAACGACGACATGGTCAGATCCATAATCAGTCACTCTCTTTTGCGGAGAAGTTGTATTACTCTCTCTCCGGCTCTCTTTCGCTGTTAGATAAGGGATTGGCTATAAGTAAGGCGAACCTATACGAAGCAACTGTAAACTTAAAACAACCATCAAGCAGTGAACAAGCAAAAGCTAACGGCAGAACACGGCCGCTGAAAAGTGAATTCCATGCAAAACTTAAAGGAAATACAAGTGAAGTGTTATCGGCACGCCAAAACAAAGGGAAAGAGCTAAAAGCGAATAAACTAATTAAACAATTGCAACAAACCAAATACAAAAATCTACCAACGACAGGAAGAACAATCCACCACACTTAATCCACCACACACGTCAAATCAATTCACCAGCTCGCGTATAT
Source organism: Drosophila hamatofila (assembly GCA_035045345.1). NCBI lineage: Eukaryota > Metazoa > Arthropoda > Insecta > Diptera > Drosophilidae > Drosophila > Drosophila hamatofila. Next base: position 13,765,568 of record JAWNPA010000020.1, read on the forward strand.
AAACGCGTCAAAATTTCGTTCAGTACAAGTTTAAATCCGTGCGGGGCGTGCAACCAGAGCGAGGACATCATCATGCTGTTATCCTACAGATACATCTACACCTTTCTAATGACCACCATAGCCAGCATCATGGTTGTGCTCAGTTCAGCCCCGCACATGCAGCTGCCGGTACGGAAATGTAGTGGACCCGGACACACCATGGCATTGAATCTGGCAACCTACGGCCTGCTGGAGAATCGTATAACCACACTGGATGCGCCGCTGCAGACGCATTGGACCAAAAAGTTCCTGGCCAAGCGCGAAGCGAATCCGCACTCGGCGCCGTACGTAGTCAGCATTCAGATGATGACACCAGACCAGGGCCTGGTGCACTATTGCGCCGGCACCGTCATTAACGAGCATTGGATACTGACAGCCGCCCATTGCCTCAGCTCGCCACAGGCCGTGGCCAGTTCGGTGATTGTGGCCGGCAGTCATGACATTCACAATCGCCGCGGCGAGGCGGGTAACGTGCAGCTGCGCAACATCGACTACTATGTGCGACACGAGCTCTATCTGGGCGGCGTGAATCCCTATGACATTGCGCTCATCTACACCAAGAAGCCGCTCGTCTTCGATGAGTACGTCCAAGCTGCAACGCTGCCAGAGCAGGACGCCAGGCCGGAAGGCTATGGCACGCTGTACGGCTGGGGCAACGTTTCGATGACCGCCGTGCCTGACTATCCGCACAAACTGCAGGTGGCCAATATGCCAATATTGGATATGCAGCTATGCGAGGACATCCTTGCACGTTCCGGACTCGAGCTGCACGAGACAAATCTGTGCACCGGCCCACTGAGCGGTGGCGTTAGCATTTGCACCGCCGACTCGGGTGGTCCACTCATGCAGGAATGCTGCGAGCCGCATTTGGAGCAGAGCAACATTATCATTGGCATCGTCTCTTGGGGTCGACTGCCCTGCGGCCAGAAGAACGCGCCCTCCGTCTTTGTACGCGTCTCTGCGTTCACAGATTGGATCAATCAGATTATCACCTCAGCCACTCTAGTAATGTAGATAAGTCACTCAACACTTGGATCGCAGCTCGAATGATAAACGAAACTAAAGTATAAAAAAAAAACTCAAAATAATTTACAAACAAAAAAAAACCTAGCAGCTAATCTCAGTAGTCAAATAAGTCTAAAAATATCTGTATACTGCCCGTAGTCTAAGACATAAAATTAAGTCGCAAAAAATGTTCCTAATAAAAAGCAAAAAAATTATGTTTTATATAATCAAATTGTGTAAAAACTTGTTATTTTAATGAAAAAGAGAGAAAAATGTATTAATTGTGAAATTGACTGGAATTTTAGGTTTCCAGGTGCCTAGTAGATAAGTTTATACAGCCAGCTTTATGGAGTACTTTGACTAGAGGGCGGGGTCTGGCGCCTCAGAACTAGGCATTAGTCACGCGAAACTCGCTAGATTAGCAATGTCAGAAGGCTGGCTCCGCTTCTGGTAATCAGTTTGTGCGACAAATTTTTTAGACATGTTTTATACGAAGATAAATCTAAAGATTAGTTGCACTCGAAGTGATCAGTTGCTGACTATACGTGTGATAGTCTGATTACGTATTAATCTTATTGAATACTTTTACTTTTATTGAATATTTTTAATAAAATTTAGGTATATAGAAGAGTTGTGTTTTATATTTTTCAGTTAAGAGTACAGGACACCGTACTCCTTATCTACTTAAGCATAATCATATATATTTTGGAAATTGATTGTGTTAAGCAACAGAAGCACGAGCGGGAAATACTTATATAAAAAGATATATCATAAGATTGCGTATTAATGTGTTATTTAAGAGTGCGAGTGGATTGATACTTGTGACAGTTGATGTGTAGTTTTCATTATATCTACCTGCTATCTTCTAATATGACTAATAAAAGTCATTCCTAATGACTATCAACACAAATTTTGCTAAGATATTTAAAGCCAAATATTAAATGGACGTACAATATTTTTATTAATTAATAATATTCTATGGAACTGATAGATAAGGAATAATAAACTCTGCGTAGCATTACTAGAGCATTCAGAATTTTGTTTCTTTTTGGTTTTTGGACTTTATAGATGACATGCCCCCGTCGACTGATGTTTTAATCGTTTATTGAGTAGCACGTTTTCAATTCAAATTATCATGATTTATTGCGCGATATGTTATTTCATCATATGATTTTATGCCTTACCTAATGCTAACTCGAGTACACAATTTTCTTTTTAATATTACAAAAATTAAGATTTTGATTAAAGAAAAAGTAAAAAAGAATTATCACTTAAAATTCTGATAGTTCTCAAAACGTATATCTTTTAGTAGCACTCACTATCGAAATTGCTATAGACATAGAAGCAACTCCAGCAAAGAACTAGAGAGATTAGATTGCCGCACACAAGCTTAGAAAGCAATTAGTTATTGCGTAATCTAAGGACCATTCTTATGTAAGTTAAACAAACAAAAGTCGAATGGGGCCTGGCGCCAATATATAAATGAAATTAAATTAACTGGTAAGTCATTATGAGACAACACAAATGACCCGCTGATAAGGCATAACCTATTTATAATTCCTTTACATAAAACAAGCGAATAATATATGATTTATATCTATACAGCGACGTACACCTAGTATAAATTCTACTCTAATTTATTGATTATCTTATCTTTCTATTATAATGAAAATCATTTCGTCATATTTCCGCATCCACCTCTTATATATGTAATGGTAAAAAATAAAATTTAATCAATTTCTGTCCTTTCAATTTAAATGCGTTTTACTTTAATATACGATGGACAAAGTTAATTTCGTATCTGCATACTTTACAGGAATCTACATATATATATGTTATCTTTTAATTATCTCCGACATGGTGTGTTGGTCTCTAAAGGTTTACCAATAGTTTTGTGTGTAAATTAATCAAATGAAGTAAATTTTTCCCCAAGATACAAATCATTTTCTATTTATGACGTAGCTAGTTATCTATATAGCTACGTAGGAGCAATTAGTTATTTATGGGTCCTATTTATTTGCCGTTCGGGTAAGTACACAAAACTCTTGTGGAAATCAATATGCAATGAAGTCAATTTTTTAATACCAATTTATCGGCAGTTAATAAACGTAAATTGAATTAATTTCAATTTATAGTGTCAACTTGAGCTTAAGCTACAATGAATAATCAATTTCCAAAAGGAGGACAAACGACAGGCAAAATTATAGATGTCAACATATGTATGTAGCTTAAGGCTTTCATTGAATAATGTATTGTGGATCTGAATATTTGACCACCATTAGTCCAAAAACAATTATCTATAAAAATTTACAGCACTAATTTTTAATATCATTATTTAACATAACATTCTCAATAGAAGTTTCATTAAATCAAAACAAGATATTTCAGACAAATAATATGACGATAGATTTAAGTATGCAATGGACACATGTACAATGTACATTGTACACATATACACGAGTAAATATACATATACATACATACATATGTACATAGATTTGTAAGTTCAATGAGTTTTGCTTTGTTCGCATTTTCTGAAGGCCGTTTGTCAGATCGGCAAAGCATACCAAAATACTGAAAGATTTAACAAACAACTGACCAGCTGAACATCAGAAATTGATAATCCCAAAAATTTTTGCATTTAGGGAAATTGTTTACACGCGCGATAAAATTAAAGTCGCATTACAGTTATGCTGGAATGCGTCGCACATATATTCATATTCATCCATACGAAATACACACATATACATATGCATACATTTGAAAACAGTGCACGCAGCGCACGTTCATACATCAAGAGCAGCACTCTTTCACGCATACATTCAAACGCCCTCACACACACGCACTTACCTTCTTACGAAGTTTCCCCCGAATATGACACAGACGTTTGACGCCATCAAAGCACATTGCCTCCAGGCGACCATTGCCCAGCATTTTGGTCACCTGTGCGTATTCCTGTTGATCCTCTTTAAAGATCAGCTCTCGCTTTTCGAACTCGTTTTCGTTCTTTCCACGACGACGATTTTTGCCACCTTTTCCTTTATTCTTGGGCATTTTGCAGCGTTGCTGGTTTAACTAGTGTCTCTTGTCTAGGGTGTTGCGCTACGCTCTCGACGTGCTTGATGATATTTAAATGATTTATCGCAAACCGCACTACAAATTAAAAGTTGTTAGATCATATTATATTAAATTTTCACTTTAAATCAAATGACAAAACTTACAATTTTGCCAAAGAAATGTGACAAATTTTGCCTCGCTAAAGTGAAAAGGAGTGAGACAACTTAGAGATGTTGATATTATATCGATATTTCGATAGTTCTTACGATATATTTGATTATTAGAGTGACCCTATCATAAAAAATAATTTCAACCAATTGACAAGTGGATGTATATGTGCTTGACAACACGGGGGCAAGTCTAAAATCAGTTGTAGGTAATAATATAAAATGCCACCTAAAAAGGATACGAAAGGCGGAAAGGATAACGCAAAAGGTGGCAAGAAACCAGTTGCAGAGGATAAAGGTATAAAATAGATGCGAGAGCAAAAGTCGATTTATATTCAGTTGAATGATTTGCAGGTGCCGGCAAAGAAAAGAAAGGTGGTAATGCGGTGAAGGTGCGACACATTCTTTGCGAGAAGCAGGGCAAGATTATGGAGGCAATGGAAAAGTTAAAAGCTGGTCAGAAATTTCCTGAAGTGGCAGCAGCCTATAGTGAAGATAAAGCCCGCCAGGGCGGCGACTTAGGCTGGCAAATACGCGGAGCAATGGTTGGGCCATTCCAGGACGCAGCTTTCGCTCTGCCCATATCCACGGTCAACAACCCCGTTTACACAGATCCACCGATAAAGACGAAATTTGGCTATCACATAATCATGGTCGAGGGAAAGAAATGAATAATGATTTTACAAATCTTATTTATTGTGAGCATATTTCTTTTTTTATAAAAACAAAAATTTAAGTGAAGTTTACTTCTTTCCCGAATCCTCTTTGAGTCCTACGGTGCGATTGAACACAATTCGTGTGCCAGATGTGTCCGGATCCACTGAGAAGAAGCCAATGCGTTCAAATTGGAACTTATCATATACCTTTACATTGCTTAGCGACCGATCAGAGTATGCGTTTAGGACGGACATGGAGTTATCGCTTATATCGCTGAGAAATCCGCCAGGCACTTCATTGGGATCCTCGGGATTCTTGTGCTTGAACAGCTGCTCATATAGGCGCACCTCCAGCTCAATTGGCTGTGAGACCCATTGTACAAATGCCTTCGGCTTCTCGGCCTGTTCCGCAGATTCGCTGCTGCAAATGAGCTCTATCACTTCGCCCGTGGCAGGATCACGGATAAATTCTTGCACGCTGATAACTAGACCAGCATGGCGTAAACCAACAGATTGCTGGGTGGACAAGCGTCGATAGCCCTTCTCTGGCTCCAATTTGAAATCACTGCGCTCAATGTAGATAACACGATCCAGGGTAATCTTGTGCGAGCCAAGTGCTGGGTTCTGCGGAAAGTTAGGAACTTGCAATTCCACTGGCCCCGCGTGGGGGTAGTTGCTGATGGTCACTTTAAGTGGTTGTAATACGATCAGTCGTCGTGGCGCGGTCACGTTGAGTACATCTCTGACGGCTGCCTCAAGCATGGAGGGATCCACAGATATTTGTGCACCAGTCACGCCCATTTGAGCGCAGAAATTATTGATGGCCTCCGCGGGATAGCCTCGTCGCCGCAAAGCCGTCAATGTAAATAGGCGTGGGTCATCCCAGTCGTTGACAATGCGTTCGGTAATAAGTTTGGCAATTTTCCTCTTGGATACGAGGGCATAGTTCATGTTCAGGCGCCCATACTCCCACTGGACAGGACAGTATATGTTGAGAGCATTGCAGAGCCAGTAGTAAGAGGAGCGACGCGACTGAAACTCCTTGGTGCAGAGGGAATGGGTTATATCCTCTATCGAATCGCACAAGCAGTGCGTGTAGTCGTAGGTCGGATAGATGCACCAGTCGTAGCCAGTTCGATGATGCGGAATAAACTTAATCCGGTACGCAACGGGATCCTGTTTACCTTCCTCAAGTGTTAGCTTGAGACGCAGTGTGGCTGCCCCCTCATCAATCTTGCCACGCTTCATGTCCTCAAACAGTTGTAAAGATTCTTCGACAGGTCGCTCACGCCAGGGACTCGGAGGCGGATTGAAACCTTTTAGCTCCTCCGCCTTCTGGTGACACACATAGGCCAAGTCCTTCTTTATCAGCTCCACTGCCCATTCATATAGCTGCTGAAAGTTGTCCGAAGAGTATGTTATCTTGTACGGCGTGTAGCCGAGCCACTCAACCATGTCGCGAATCCCAACGAAAAACTTCTCCTCTTCCTTCTCGGGATTGGTGTCATCGTATCGCAGATAGCAGACGCCCTTTTGGGCAGCTGCATAGCCAAAATTTATGTTGATGGCCTTGGCATGGCCTATGTGCAGAATGCCATTTGGTTCAGGTGGGAAGCGTGTTTGAACCCGACCACCTGTGCGCTTCAAATGATCGCGCAGTAGCTGCTCCGTATGCTCGGTGACCACATAGCCATCGGTCTTATAGTTCTCGCCGGGCGCATGGAAATGCACCTTAGTTTTCATAAGCTCTGCAATGGTATTGGCACCATCGTCACCAGGTGCAGCTGCTGACGTAGATGATTTCTCATCGGACTTGGCGTTGGTGTTTGTCTTCGCTTTGGGCTGCTTATCACTCTGCTTGGGCAATGGGATTAGATCGGCCTCAGTTTTGGGGCCAAGTAAATCGAATATCTCAACATCGATGGCTGCCTTCAACGATTTTGCATCTGCCCACTTCAATTCATTGCGGACCTCCTGCATAATCTTAAATGCGTTGAAGTGATAGCGTTGTTCCAGTAATATTTCCTTGTAGGTGCTCTTAATTTTCTGCTGCACAACCCGTTCGATCTCCTCCGGCGAGACTACGACGCCAATCCCGCATTCGCGATCAAGTTCGGCCACATCGACAGTTGCGTTCTTCTTCTGTCCGCATTTTAGCAAGTATTCCAGTGCAGCGTCAACACGTTGCGTGTTGTCTAGCTTGCGCTCTGCTATGTACCGCACTAAAAGTGGCAAATGTGTCGCTATTTGCGGCTTCAGTTTGGTTGCCATGTGGTAGAGCAGCATGCCGACACCATCGCTCAGCGGCTTTGTTGTTTCGGCCAGGGCTAGCTGCAAATTTCGTGTCACATTGGCATTCTTAAGCGTCTCCTTAGCTTTCTGTTCGCTCATGCCGAGCTCCTGAAACTTGGCAATCAAATCCTCTCCGGCCATATCTGCTCAAGTCTTTGACACATATGATGAAATGAATTCACAAATAGTGATGTCAACTTAACTAGAGATGAGGGATAAATTATACTCATTTATTCATACCAAAGTATCGATAGTATTCAAATATTTTGTGAAACGCTACAAACTGTTGCAGTTGCAAAATACATCTTATTTAACATTATGTGCAGTGACTGTTCCGTAAACTTTTATAAAGAGAAAATATTATGGAATCGTGCATAAGATATAAAGCTAGGTGTTTTATTGATATATAATTATAATTTATTGGACATTAAAATTTCTAATTTTGTATGATACTGTTAGCTTTGCTTGCACCATTGATACACAAATAACTGATGGTTGCAAAATTCGTAATAAATTTCTTTTAGTTACTTGATATACATAATCAAGTAAAACTTGACATGACCATGGCCAGAGTACTTTTCAGTAATATCAATATTTTTTGCCCAAACTTTGCACGTAATACGAACCTCTACATTTTGTGGTAACTTTTTCATCTGTACGGCGACAACGCGATCGAGGAACGTCAAATCGTTTGTTGTATCAAAATATGGATGTGGAAGAAAATTGAATTCAATTTCCTTGGATGCTTCGCATGTCAACCAGATCTTGTTACCACCAGGGAATTTTTTAACTGTCTCTTCCAATATGACTGGTTTCTGTTTCGGTAGACTTTCGACATCGTCATAAGTTTTGGGTTTGAATCCATGCACTTTATTGATCTTGATGAGTACGCACGGACACTTTTCCTTATATCCCCATACTTTGTCTTTATTGAATTCTCCGAATTTTTTTGCACCGAATGTATCAAACTTCTTTAGCACATCATCTAACTCGTCTGCATAGGCATATATGTCTTTCAGAATGTTTGGGTTAAATTTAATGGTGCCGGTTTTGGGAAATCTGGATATACCTGGTGCAACCTTTTTAATTTGCGGCGAAGCTTTACCTTTATATGATATAAAGTAGAACGCTATTAGCATAATACCCAAGATCAACAATATAAGTAGGTATAGCAATAGATAGAAGTAAATGATTCTTGCCCATCCCCATGCGGTACGTCCGAAAAGTGTATGGTGTTCCAAGTCGAGTACGCTCTTAGACCAGGGCATATCATGTTTTTTTCGCTGATTTTCCAAATGTCGAAATCGTTTCCGAACCTCGTATTCCCCAGAGGGAACTCCAAATTCCACGGGCATACTATTTTTAAAGCTTTTTTTTCAATAATAATAATGAAAGAAAATTTCAAACTATAAAAAAAATTGACTATCGTATTTTTTTGCTTTGAATTTTTGTCTGTATCTTACCGAATTGAAAACTTACTGCATACTGACGATATTTAGCTTCTTGAATAAATATGTATATCATGGCATCTCTGATTAGTAGGTTTATGCTAATAGACTTTCGTCCGAATCTAACTCGTAATCTGAATCGGAATTTGGGGGGTCTTCAATGCCGTCTACACGAATCACAAGAACTACTGATGCCAATTGAAGTGGTATGTTTTTTGCAAACACCGAACATTTTACAGTAACATCTTGATTCATAGGAATATTTTGGATTTTTACGCCAACGAGACGTCGAATTTTTTTCTGGTCTCTCTCCATCGTTAAGTTCTCAGATTGCTTAATAAGAAAAGTCATTTTATTCTCACGCATGCAATCAGCATGCAAATATCTGTGTGGTACATAGTGGAATGCTCCTCCGGTTGTATTATGCAAGAATGAACAACCGACCCAAATGCGATTAAAACGCATTCCCAACGGCATTCTCATCAAATGTTGATGCAAGTCATCTGGAGCCTTTCGGGGCAAAGACAATGGGCTGTTATAGGTTGCGGCTCTAAAATTGACTGCATAATTCATCTTTAATATGATACATGGATGACCCGTAGTGTATCCCCAGTTATTATCTAAATTACATTCTTTAAGGTGGTCGATTCCACCGGGCCCATATTTTTTCATAAATGTATGCATCTGTTGTATGTATGGTGAAGTTTCTTTTTGCTGATCTGATTGGTATCGAATTATTTTTCTGTCCCCCACATAGATTCCGGGGATCGATGATAAGCTCGCACTTTTTGGCACTAACGGTCTGTCTTTAGGTATACGAAAAAAGTAGATAATTAGAATATTACAAGTCAAAAGAATTCCAATAAGTATATATAGTGCTAAATAGAATCCAATTATCTTAATCAATCCAATTATCGTGTATTTTCGCCGAAGAACAAGTGTTCGCCTATCCTTATAAAGCAGCTTATCTTTTTTTCGCTCCTCAATACGCCGCCGTCTCATATGCAATGCGTAGGGTCCTTTAGGGTTTATTAATTCATTCGGCATATTACGCTAATTCTTGGAGCTGTAAGATATGTAAGATAAATATGTTTAGGCATTAATCGTATAGAATACTTTGATTTAAGATAGACAGCATGAAAACTTTTTGAAGTTTTATGAAACGTTTCTATTTATTTCACTTTTTAATTCATAAAGGAAAGATCTTGTATATTTACAAAATTCACGCAACACAACGATTACTTTTTAAGGCTTATATTACAATATCTTAGTACTTCTGTAAATTACATTTTTTATTTTGTCAATTCACTACATAATCAAAAAAACACTCGATACAATAAGAAAACACTACTTGACTCGAAGACATCCATCGCAAAGCTGAAGTCTTCAGACTTAAATAGACTTAATAAACATTCAGTTATTTTATCCAACAAGTATTTGAGCCGTAAATCGAATTTACAAATTCGATTGCAACAGCGCTGATTTATATCGATATATATTATTCGATATTTTGAGGACAGTTTTCGGTAGTTTTCAAATATCGATGTTAATCGAGCAGTCAGCCAGCAGCAGCTCTCTTACATGTGTTGTTCTTAAGCAAGTTGGAGGGAATATTGAATTATATTAAAAGAAAGCTAACACAATGAATCCACCACCATTAAACCGGATTCCTGGTACGTCGCAGTCAAAGGAAAAACATACCAAAGATCTCAAAACCCTCAGATATCATGAACTGCTAGAAATGAGGGACAGGCAAGCAAATATTTTGGCATCCAAGTAAGTCGCAAAAGTTGTTTCATTTATGAGCGAAATAATAATTTATTGTGTTGTTGATGTTATTGCAAAGAAAACGATTAGAGTGTTTACCAGATAAAGGAAGACGAATACGGGAGTCCCACGAAAAGTTACTTGCTGAGATTCAACGTCGAAATGATGTCGAGGCAACTGCTAATCTACTCGGCGAGCTGAACATTGCGTCAAAAGGGAAAATAACACTAAATAATCTAGAATGGCATGGCAAAACTGCTCCTGACACAACAAACGAAAGCGACCTGCTCGATAGCGACGACGAGCAAGAGTTGGACCCATTGCGAATTATTGCCCAAGGTTCAATGCATCAGCGCCAAGTAAAAGTCCTACCACCGCCTGCCACACTTATCACTCCTGAAGATGTAGCTGACATAGCGTCATTTAGACAAGAGCAAGCGTCCGATTCATTGGATTCGAGCCAGACTAATCAGAGCGCGTCGAGTAGCTGTAGCGGGCAAGATGACGGCAAAACCATTCCAGCTGAAATAATAGAAATCGATGTTTGCAAACTGGTCGGAAATCGTCCTACTGAAGCCACGTTGGAACAACATGCACTGTATCTCATTGATAAGACTGAACTGCACGCTGTGGTAACGGACCGGGAAAAGTTTCTACCCTTTCGCACTACAGTATCAAATGTTCATGATCCCGATAAGGAACGGAGACGCAAGAAAGGCAAAAATTGGGAAATTACCGCTGCAACGCCTCCGCTCATACAACACAGGGAGATTCAATTAGTGCCGTTAGCGGAATCCGCCAACCTGCAGATCGATTATATGCAGAAAATCAAGGTAAATGCTTGAATATATTCTTATAATTTCTTATATATAACAGTAATCATTCCTAACAGGAGTTACGCATACAACAGGCAGAAGAGCGGCTGGCTAGGCGATCTGCGCCACTGAAAGGCATATGTTTGCCCGATGATTCAGTGCTGAAGACAAAAGCGTCATTTAATAGCTACCGAGATCCACAGGTTCATTACCTTATAGAAGGCAGACAACAGGCTAGAGAAGAAAACGAAGTTCATGATCCAACAATAACTGAGAAAGCCACAGGTGACATTAGTTACTCAGTTTACAAGTGAAGATATAACCTAATTAAGCTCAATTAGCAACAGTTCAATTAAACTCCTGTATTTTAAGATATATGTAAATGAAGCTTAACTTATACAGTCATTTTTAAAAACATTTGTGAAATCGAAATAATCATGTGATTCAAACAGTTTATTCTGAGTAAAATGTATTTAATATGTAATATGTACGAAACTACTTTTCTGTTGTCTAGCGTAACAAAGGATATAGTATCCATATATTCCTGCTCTATGGCATTGGAAAATAGGCTAAATATTAATGCTGAATAAATAGGTATTTTGATAGCCTTAAGTTCAAATGGAGTAAAACTGCGTTGCTGTCGAGGCTTGAAGTTCTATTTGACCCATTTTAAATTGCAAATGCTGCAACCATTTGAGCAGCGCCTCTGATTTGTGGGTCTGTTGCTCCTCAAAGTCGGGCGCATAGTCCCGCACATTCTGCAGCCGGACATGTAGCGTGTCCGATAGCTGTGTTTGCGACGAGAGCACAGTACTCCACATGGGCAACAACTTGCCCAGCACCGTAGAGTTTGTCTCCTTTAGGGCCTCCAGCAAGCTGAGAAAGTGTAAGTTAACCATTTCCGATAGCTTTGAGTTAGTGCTTTGGGTTTGGAAGTCAACGCTAGCCTGTGCGTGCAGCTCCTTGTTGGGCGGCTTGGCATGCGACACCAGTTGCAATATGCTTGGCGTCACCTTGGTCCAAAACTCGAAAAGTACGCCCAGCGTACTGCCCTCGGCATTGCTGTTGGTGTTGTGCGCCATCTGCTCCAAGTAAACGGTCCACAATTGGCAGAGCGTAAATGCATGGAACAGTGAGGACATGTGCAATACGGATGTCTTGGACTGCTCGGCGAAGCCCGCAAAGATCACCTGAATGTGATCGGCGATGTGACAGGATGCTTCCTGTGGTACAGGCTGGGAGTATGTGACGCCTTGATGTTGGTAATGAACACTAGCTACTGGCGGCTGCCCCTGGCCAGGTGCCACATTCGGCGGAAGAATTGGAGGCAGTGTGTGTGTTTCTTGGCGGCGCTGCACCAACGCCATATGGGTAAGTGAGCCCAGCAGCAGCCACGACAGCAGGCGCATATGACCCACACATTCCGTAAACTCCTTGGGACTGAAAGTGGTTCAATCGGTTATTCGATACTTTTAAACAAATTATAATTATAGCTTACCCCTGCTGCAATGATGAGGGAGCATTGTTAAGCCATGGTAGATAGCGGGAGACAGCCTTGTCGCGGGAGTTGCCACGGGACATCTCAAGTGCCAGATACTGCGCCACAGCGCCCTTAAGCACTCCGCCCAGGGTGTCCTCGCCCAGGCCATTGCTTGTCTGACCGCTCTTAAAATTCTACCAAACAGTAGAAGGTATCCAGTTAGTGAGTACAAAAACGATATCAAAATAGACCTACCTTAATCTTGCTGAGCGTATGGAAATCTGCTAGAAAATCGATTACATCGTTGATATACTGTCTCAAGCAGTCGGCAGCATTTGTGGTCAGCACAGGCGCGGCTTCTGGTAGGCCGGGCAAAGCACCTGGTGGTAAGGTGCCGCCCGCATCCAGTAGAACAAATCCAATGATCATCAGCAGATTGTGATCGGGTATGTTTGACTTGAACTTAAGCGCTTGCACAAACTCGAAGATCATTTGTCGACAAAGTAAGTTCTTGTCCCGATCCTTGTTGAAAGAGCGAGTGCTCAGCGTGCAAAGATCATAGAGGGTTTGGTACTCCAAATTGGTGTGCTGCACACAGTAGGCCATAATCTTGGAATAGGGATCGAGCAGGGTTTTGGGCACGCAGTTCAAGCGCAATGTGGCCACAATCAGATCCAGCATATACTCGGCATTGCTTAGGCTGGGCATGATGACAATGACCTGACGCAGCAACGACTCCACGGCCTGCATGGCCTGTGACCAGACTGCCAGGCCGACTCCCGCCTCGACGGGCACACACTGCAGATACTCGGCCATGTTTCGGAAGATGATGGGCAGCTGATCGATGGGCAGGGCCTTCTTCGAAGTTAGGGAATCGCAGACCATATAAATGGGACTGGTGGCATTTAGATCCTGAAAGTCTTGCAACGCTTTGGCAATGCTGCGGAAATGGTTATGTCGTATCTTGACTGCAAAGTGAATGAGATACTAAAATTGATTGGTCCATTCGAATATGCTGCACGCTTACTTTTCATTTGGGTCTGGAACACCTGCAGAAAGATGCCGTTGGGTGCCAATTGATGTAGAACGCAGCGGATAAATTGCAGTGCCACGGCCTGGGCGCTGCTTGCCAAGGGCAAGCCGTTCTCTCCTTGCCAGGCGTGTGTGCCACTCAGACAGATTCTGAAATGGATCATGTTCAATTGACAATGCAAAAAAAAAATATATATACCTATATATATTGATTATTTCCACTCACCGCGATGTCATGGTCAGCACCTCGGGCAGGAATGGCGCTGCAATTGCTGGTTCTCGGTGAATAAAGGTGCCCAGGATTACAATGAATATGCCAATCTCTTCGTCGGTATATTCCTCTATGACAGCACCGCAATCAGAGCACCGCTCCACAATGGTATAGTTACCAACGCGTCGGGAACTCTGTTGAAGATCAAAAGGGATTTATTTATTTTTTATTTATTGCTTGCTTTGGCAGATTAAAAAATTAAATGTAATTTCAAATTAATTTCTTCTCAACAACAATTTTAAAGAAATAAAAGATTTACTTACCCCTCGCTGTGCATGGGTCGTTGAATGTGCCGTGTGTCCATTTGCAACTTCGGGCGTATCTTCGCCCTCTTCGTCGTGCTCCTCGGCTGGCTGGAATGGCGGTGGAGGCCAGGAGCCGGCAAAGCGTGAGCGTATGTCCGGTATGGCATTGGTGTCCACATTGAAAGGTGCCAGCTTTTGCCTGGGTCGTTTAATGCTATTCGAGGTGGTCGATGGCCCAGTGGGCTGTGGCTGACGCTCACTGGGCTGTGGCTTTAGATCTTGGGTGACGTTTTTCAATATGGATGTGTGCAGATCTTGCTGGGTCTGTGAGTGCGGCAGGGGCTGTGGCGGCACAACTGGAGTAGCAACTGGTGCATTCGGATTGGGTGGTGACTCGAGAGCCACCTGCTTTATAAGTCGACGCGGCGAGTTGTTGCGACTGCTGTGTGTCACATCGTCCTTGGTGCTCTCGGAGACATCCAAGCTGTCCTGCTTGAGATGACTTATGTCCGGCAGATTAAGTCCATCTCGCATGCGCTCCACCAATGTGGCAACCGTATCCTGTGTGCCAATCGGCAGCAGTCGCTCAGGCGTTGGTATCTCCAATGCAGCAATATTCTTGGAAGGTGGCAATAGACTCGCATCCAGCTCATCACATGGATTGGGCATTACGCTCATCTTTGATAGCGGCGAGTCCGGCGAACCATATGGCTTGTCGGTGCGTTTCAGCGACTTTGTCTGCGGCTTCTTCTGACGTGAGTCATCGACCGACGAGCTGGATGTAGCGGCACTGCACTCCACGATTGTTTTGTGACGCCCAATGGACTTGGCAATGCTTGAGGCCAGAGTGGCAGTGGCCCCGTTTGTGGAGCGATTGCCATTGCCACTGGCGCTGGTGCTGGTGCTGGGCTTACTGCCGCTGGCTGTGGGCAGGTCCTGCAGGGCGCCCAGCGCTTTCAGATGATTGGTGGCTATGGCTGCAAACATTTTGGACGTTGAGGCAGCTGCATTCTCCAGCGACTTGTTGCGCACAGTAACCGCACGATGCACATCCACGGGTGGGCTGACAATTGCTGTCTCTGTTGTCTCAGATCCGACTAGGGGAGTGACAATCATGCGAACACCCTCCTGCAGGCTGTGACGCGTGTGGGTGGTTACCACGGTGGTGCTAACGGACTCGTTAGTCTTTATTTTCGTTGAGTACGTGTCCCCGGTTTTGGTGGTGATCATAGACTTGTGCGCTTTCGACTTCTAAATGTGTACAAATTAAATACGTTAGAAACCAGCCGAATGAAAAGAATGAGTGACATGGTTTTACCTCCTCGGAGTATTCAATTGCACGGCGATTTCTTAGCGATTCTATTTTTGTGGGCATATCTTCAAAGTGAATGGCATCATCAAAGGAGCCCTAAAAATAAAAGACAATTAGTTTGGAGCCTGGACAGCCCTAGTGATGAGATCTACCGGCGCACTGCTGCCATGAAGTGTGCTGTCCGAGAGATCGCTCTCGGGTATGGCCACCAGTTCAGATTCAGTTTCATCCGCATCCAAGCTGGAGTCGTTGTACTTGCGGAAGGCGTGCTGGAGCTTGGGTGTGAAGGCGACGTTTTGACCCTTGCTTTTGGACGCGGCGCTAGTGCCTTCAGATGGAAACATGGGACTGGCCGGGGGACTCGCCTCTTTTTCATCTGGATCGGTGCCCAAAGAGGGCTGACTAACGTCACGTGATCGGGCTGCACCGCCAACGCTTGTCTGTATATCCAGTATGGTGGTGGTGGGAATGCGTCGGCACTGATGGAAATGGCCACGCAGGCTGTTCATAATCATGCGAATGGCCGAGATGACGTATCCACTGAGCGGTGGCTGTGTATAGGAGTACTTATAGAGCACCACCAGCAGTGTGAAGAGCCAATTGCGACGTGGATACTGCTCTAGATACCACAAAGAGTAGTTGAAGACAATGTTCTGATAGGATTCGCCCGAAGTGCTTGTCGGATTGGGTGCATACAAAATGATCTGCATGACAGACGGCAACATGAGTCCTCCAATCAAATGATTCTGATCTAAGACTTGCGGCAAATTGGCCAGAAATGCATTGAATACGGCTGAAACACTGCAAAGAGTAAGGAGTTTTGATATTTTTTATCGTTATTAAATACATCACTAACTTACCGCAATGACTCAGGCGTTGTATGGAAGGTCTTGTCGATTTGATTGTGACCCAGCAGTAGGAACAAATGCTTTAATACAATGTTTTGTGTCCTCGTCATGGGCTTATCCTCGGATGGAAAGGCCTGATCTGTGCGGGACATGAACTGCATCAGCATAAAGACTAGCAAATGAATTGTCTCTCGGTCCGATTCCTCCAGCTCCGTAATGCGGCTAAGCAGCCCAATTAGATTCTCGTCGTTGAGCCCACCTAGCGAGTGAATATGGCCATCTAATTGGAATTTGATAAAACAATTTATTAATATTGAAATTTATTAATTTCTCAATTAGAGAAGAAGAAAGGAAACATCGATTCTGAATTGATTTTTGTATCTATTTTTTTGGTTTTTTTGTTTTAGTACACCCACATGCCAATTGCACAAATAGATTGAAATTCAGTTATATAGTAGTGTGGATGATAATATATATGTACACACACAAATGTTTTTAGAGCAGGACACAATATGAATTTGGTTTTCTTATTGGTTGCTCTTGTGTCTTGAGTAGAAGTTGGAGAAGTTTACAATAGTACATGAGAGAATACATACCAGCTCGGAAGGGTACACTTAAAATGAGTTTGTTTTGTGTGAGAAACCAAGTAATAGACATTTATCAACATTGATTTGCTAAAAACAAAGTTTACATTTAACGATTAAACACACAACACACACATTCAAAATAAGAAAACGCAAATTGGAAAAACCATCAAATAATTTTAGATAAATTAACATTCATTCCTAATTTCATATATAGTTTGGTAATTGTTATATATTTTTTTTTCATAAGATATCAAATATTTGACAGTGTATTTATAAATTTTAGCTTCTGTAAAAACAAATACAAAAAACTTAAAATAAATTATCGGACTACAAAATATTCTTTATTTAATAGAACTGCTGTAACTAATGGTCTATATTAAGTATGTTATCAAATTAAATTTATTAAATTAAAACAAAAAATAATTTCTAAATTGTTCTTAAAACATTTAAAACATTTTACAGAAATACTTTTAAGGCGTGCCGACATTTACAATAAATTGAAAATGAAAATAATAATATTAATGAGACTCCTCCATTCTGAATGAAATGAAGCGAATGGAGGCTCACAGCCAAAGAGCAAAGGAAAGCACTGAGAAACGTTGGCAGGCCAGCGTTTAGGATTATATCATTCACAAAGAATCTGAAAAATATTGAATAGTTATTGGGATGGATTGCTTCCTTGAAAGCTCCCCGATTGAAATAAGTTAATAGCAGTTAGTCATTTCGTAGATTTTTGTGAACTATACAATGTACACTGAACATAGAGCTCACACCATTTGCGGATGAAAATAGTAGGGAAGAGAACAAAAAGACAACTAATGTGGCTACGTGAACACACATGCTCTACAACCTACCTGGATTGGCCGTGCTGCTGCCCGTGGTGCCAGTGGTGCTGGCACCCGGATGCGGAGCGACATCACATGTGCAATGCATGGGATAGGCCAGTGCCGAGGGACTGGGACTGGGTGCAGCCACCGCTGGCTGTGGCGGCAGAAGATTTGGTGCCGAGGGATGCTTTTGGAAATGGGAGTGAAGGGACGTGGCAAAGCTGTGGACAGTGGTTGAGGCGCCAGTCGTGAAGCTCGACGTCGCCAGGCCACCTATTGTTGTCACCACTGTGGTCTGTGGTGTACGCGTCTGCTCAGAGGTCGGCTGCTGATGCTGCGTAGATGTCGTCGTTGACTGTGCTGGAGAGGTTTGCTGCAACGACTGCTGGGCAGCCTGGAAGCGCAGACGTGTCTCCGCCTCCTGCAGCGTGGGCAGTAGACTATGATGACTAGGCGGTACACAATGCACTAAATACTGATGGCTCTGACTATGAGCCGAGGCAAACGTCGCTACTTGTGCACTACTACCAGTGTGATGTGGATGGTGTTGTAATGTGTGTGGATGTGAGTGTGGGTGTGGATGATAGGGAAAGGCCGTGTGTGGGTGGGCATGGTGTATGGGACATGGTGTCGGGGCCTTAGATCGTGTATTACTAGAAGTGGCCACACTATGACTAGCTGTATTGGTATTTTGATTGCCACTACTAGTGCCTAGGAACTGACCCAATCCGAAACGCGAGGTCTTCCGCTTGAGTATGGGTGCCGAAATCTGACGACTGTAGATTTTTTCCTTCTCGGGCACTGCAATGGCAAGACTGAATTTCTCGCAATTTCCACCAAAGATCTTACAGCTTACCGAACTTGGAGTCCTGACGTGGCGCCATGCTGGCTGGTGCAGACATTGTTCGCTTGTAGGGCCACTTGGTGCCAAAGGAGGCGCTTAGGGTCTTGGCCATGCTGCCGCTGGTGTCCGATTGGCTAAGGGCCTCTCTGGCCTTCAGTATTTTGGCAGAGAGCGCCTCACTGCCATTGTCCGAGTTGCGCAGGTCTCGCAGGTACGAAATGTCTCCGCACTTTTCTAGATTGATTTGCGCCTCCACGAACAGCGTATCGAAACGATTGAGAAAGAACTCCCAGCCGAGCATCTTGCGATCGGATAGCGAATTGTGCAGCTGATATACCGACTGCAGCACCACGGGCCGATCGACTATGAACAGATCGAATTGCGACTCCAAGCAGAAGAGCAGTGACCGTATTGCCGTATCATGTATGGTTCCGATGTATAGAGTCGCCCGCTGCGCCACATACACATTGATGTCATCCATGCTGGCGATCAGATGACAGAAGGCGGTGGCCAGTGCCGTTTGCAGGCCAACCTCAGAGCGCAGCGGTGTCGAATCCATAAAACGTGTAATCACGGTTACTCGTTCCACTGCTGTGAAGCGAACGCGCCAATCGACATCGTGAAAGGCCTCCTGCACCACGCGCCAAAACACATCCGAGCCCAGTGGCAAAGTGATGCAGTGCAGCAGCAGGGGCACGCATACCTGACAGATGTGCGAGTGCTCCGCATTGCACAGTTCCCATAAGCTATGAAATTAACTGGTATATAGTAATTCATTTCATTTTGATATTCTTTGTACTATTCACGCACTTTTTGATCAACAAGTTCTCCTGGCACCATATGAAGAAGCCGCGCTGCTCCCTCGCTGCCTTGGTCAAAGCATCTCCATGTAGCGCCATCGTCTTCAGGCATTGTAGCACATAGTAGAGTATCTCGGGTTTCTTAATTGTTGGTATTTCCTGCAAATATATATATATCAAATATGCTCTACTGTTTTCTGTATATAAGTTCAATGCCAAAGAGAGAGAGAGAGAGATTGGCAGGACTCTAGCATTTAAACTGCAAGGACGACAGTCTCAAGACTGATAGAGAATATATACATTATGATGTATAAGAGTTCTGTTTTTACCTCAATCGATATCTATTAAGTTACTTATCAAATATTACTTTTTAAAAAACGCATACGCACCGTAAGCAGCTGGTGTATGTACTGCAGTGGTTGCGGCAGTTGATCCAGCGTAAACTTAAATTTGCCCACCGATGTGTGCCAGAAATCATCGCTATCCTCTTCTTCCTCATCGTCCTCGGAACCGCTGCCATTCTCGCCGCCAGCTGTGCTGCCATTCGCTCCATTCTCACCCATTACGGACGCCTTGGTGACGCTGACATTGGCGCTGCCCACATCCGCATCGGACAGCGTGATGGACCGGGCCACAGCTCTGTCCGTGGGCAGAATGGAGGCCAAGTCAAGTTGCTCTGAAACTGTTTCTACAGTGGCCGTCATGATCTGCATTAGATAGCAAAGGTATTGCGATTAAAGCGAAGGCCCTCTTACACAGTTGGCACATCTTTACAATGTAAGTAGTTTACATATTTACACGGTAGTATTTTCATATTAAATGGGTGTACGGCAGATCACATTCATCACATAGAGTACACATGTACATAGATAAATGCAACGTCGCTTAAACTTACACATCCAATAATATTTGTTATGTAAATATAGGTTTTTGGTTTTGGTTTTGTTTAAGTAACAATTAGTATGTGATTTACATAAACGATTTACATAAGAACATGTAATATTGCAGGGTATTTGTGCAGTAATGGTATTTTGTACATTTGGTAGCTGTTGCTCGGTGGTGGTATAAAGAAACTGACACGGTGCTTGTACACTGAACATGCTTATTAACATTGAGTAGAAAATTAGGTGGACAAAACTTTATTAAGAGTACGTGGAAAAGTTGTAAAAATCAAATTAATATTTACATGTTATAGAAACTAATTAAAAATTAGGAAAAAAACAATTGAGATTTATTCAAATAAAATCGACAGGTAATTAGAAACAATTTTGTTTACTTTTTTTTAAATTCCGTTTTTGCTGTACTCTGAAATTTATATATTCACACACATACAAGATACTTTGAGACACGGGAGTAGAAAAAAACTTGAAAAAGATACTAGAAGAATTTATATACAAATACCTATAAGAACTTTTACCTTTAAATTACCAAAACATCTATATTTAGAAAAAAAAAACTATGCTACGTCAATGATAAAACTTGAAAACATCTAAATTTTCTTCTTTTTTTTCTGCATAAATACTGAACGCTTCAAAAACAAAACCAGATAAAAACATTGAACAGCGTAAAAATATCTGCAGCCTGAAAAGAAGTTGAAAACTTTAAGATCTTTTAATGGAAATGTTGCCCTTTTTAAGATTTTTTATATATTTTTTTTATATTTGAATTTCCTGATATAGTTTAGAAACATTATGAAATATAATGATTTTTTTTTTTCGGAAAAAAATATTTTTTTTTATGTGAATAGATAATGAATCCTAGATAAATGTAAAGCTAAATCTAACTACAGTTTAGTTGAACTTCTTTTGACATAACTATATTTGAATGTTTTTTATATAAGTATATATATAGATTGTTTTATTTTATGTATTAAGCACGTGGTAGTATATTGAAGCTTGAAAAGACAAGACATTTGATTGAATCTTATTAAAATTATTTATCTATTATTATAAAAGAAGCCTATAAACATCGCACTAAATGCATTTTTTTGGTTGGTCTTGTTACATTGAAGTATGTTTGTATGTTAAAATAAAAATTAGGAACAAATATTTAGGAAGAATTTTGTAAAATAAAGTATATCGAATTAACACTCTGTACAATGTATATACACTTAACATGAAAAACACATTTTTTTTTGTAGAGATAAAAATCAATTAAAATATAGGCATAGAAAATTGAAATGTACAAATATCGAATTGCATGGAGGAGGTTTGAAATAGTCAAATGATACAACTAATACTTGAATAATATTGTTTGGTGTGAATTCAATTTGATTTGGGTTTTTGTTTTGTTTGGTTTTGATTGTTTGTTAATGAATGCACAAAGTACCTCGTCTGTGGCGTGAACTTTTCTCAATTCATTACTATCAACTGAATGCCCATTTTCGTTATTCTATAAAAAATATATGAAGAAATTAAAAGTTTTGTATAATTGTCAAATGGTTTTTTGGCTTCGAAAATTATAAATTCGAAATGAAAAATACGCAAATCTCTGTGTAAAAAAAAAGAAAAGAAAAAGAAAAATTGTATTTTCGCTTGAAATCAGTATTATTTTGTTAATTATAGATATTTTAATATTTTATAAAGTATACGCAGTGTTGCTGTTGAAGTGTTTTTGAATACCTACTTAAACGCATTAGCTTTGCTCTTTTTTATTTAATTGTTTTCTAATTATTAGGATTAATAATATTTTAATTATTTGTTTTGTTTTGTGGTGTGTGTGAGAAAACTTGAAATTTGAATATTATTCGCCATTAAAGGGTGTCAACCAAAGAACGTAAGATATAAGATATAAGGTTTGCTAATACTTATCGGAATAGTTCGAAATACATACGGAACAAACGTGGGGCATGTGGACGAGAACGCCGCCCACTGAGTGGGGCTCGGGTTGTGGTACGGCCACAGGCACAGGACCTTCATAGAGAGAATATATATATATAAAAATATTTGAGATTAGTAAGCTTTAGTATTTGCACTGAGCGTCAGTTGCACACAACTCTGCTAGAAATGGAAACGAAATCGTAAATTGTAATCGTAAATTGTAATTGTAATTGTAATTGAAATTATTTAAGTGGCCAAGATAACGCATTGCATTCACTAATTCGGGCATGCATCCAAGTACATACACTAAAAGTATAATTCCTAAAAATTGTTTCCACTAATGATCATGGTCAATATGCAAAAATTTTTATTTCTGCTTTTGGAAATTCACTGATATAATCAACATGCAATTTTTGAATTTTATAATTTTTCCATTTCCAATTGGGATTCACGTCTATGCGTGTGTGCAGTTTAGATTATTATAATCGACCCGGATATTCCAATAATAAAATTCAGATCTCTTTGGAAGAGCATAAACTGCATACACACAGACAGACGTACACGCATACATTCTACTTAGGTAATTCCTAAAGAATATAGTCTTTAAAATCATAGATCATCAAAATATGTTCAAGGCACTGAGTGCTACGCCGGGTGCGGGATTAGAACTGTGGACTTTAGTGTATTTATTAGTGTAGTGAAAGACGCATTTGTGTAGAGTTTTTACCGAACCGAAATAAAATAGAACTAAACGGAGCAATCAATAGTTATCTGTTTGGGAATTCTACGTTAAAGGTCATCTAAAATATATGAATATGCACTTAAAAGCTTGTATGCTAAATCAAATGCTAGGAAGCGAAACAGACATTGTTGGATAGAAGAGTGTTTGTTGTTGCTGTTGTTAGAAGTTCTTTACTGTCTTCTTGTAGGTGGAGTGTTTGTTGTATACAGTCTACTCGTGTTTTCGTGTGGTATAAAGTACTCAAATTTAATTGAATTGTAACGAAATGTGTATTTTAACTGATTAACAATGTTAATAATGTAATGCAAATATTTGATTATTGTTGATTTGTGTTTGGTGTATGTGTGTTTTTTTTTTCTTTTGTAACAAATGATAAATTTGCTGTTGGTGCATCACCTGCCATTATAATAATTTTTCCATCGTCTGAAAAGAATTGATCTAGCTTAAAGATATCTGATAATGATTGATAGATTGTAAATTTAAGTATTTAGTATTTGATGAGTAGTTGGCGTTTGTTTATTGTATTAAATAGCAAGTTAATAATTCATCATATATATAGACCGATTGTTTCGACAGAGCAACAGAGCGACAGTGTGTGACAGAGATAGACAGAAGATAGACGTTGGTACGCGCGAGAAAAGTGCGTGTGTGAGCGAGACAGCGAGCGAGCGTTAGTAATTTTTTTGTTTATACAGTGGACGCGTAGAATATGTTAGAGATAGAGAGAGAGAAAGATATACATATTTATGTAGATAGAGATAGCAAGATAGACATATAAGTAAAAGCCAAATAAGTAGAAAGGAAAATGTTTTTTTAAGTATGATAATGGAAAGAGACTTAATAATGATCTCAGTTTTAATTGCAGCGTTCTTAGTGAAATGTGTTTCAATTTAAGAATTAGTCTCGGCCTTGTTTAATTGTTTTTGGTAAATTCCATAAGCTGTTTATTATCTTTTTTTTCGTTTTAATTGGGTCTGGGTTTTAGGGAAGTTAAAACTGTTTACAGAGCATAACAGGTGCAGGTTACTATGTTGGTTCCAAACTTGGTTTATATGCGCTTTAAACGTGGGTTTTAGACTAAGTAATTGTTTACAAAGACGCTTTCAAAGACGTCATACCATTCAATCGCCTGCATATAGTCGAGGCAATGATGTATAGTCTACGTTTTTAGCTACAAGTTGAGTGGCATTTGTCTGGGATTACTTTTACGGTGGTTATTTACGAGTATTTATAGGTAAGTTAGGTTTTGCGGGTTTGAATTAGATACAAAACTTGGAGACTTTTCGAGAGGTACTTTACAACCGAATTTCGCAAATCAACTAAAAAGCGCTCGGAAAGAGACGTTCTTACCTGCAAAGCCGCCGAGCGGACCCAATGGAATTGGCAATGGTGCCATGGAGAGCGAAACATCGCGGGTTTTCTCCTTTTCAGATTCGGGTGGCGATTTTCGGGATGATTTCTCCTCTTCGATGATATCCTCAATTGGCACCTGAGTTTTTACGGTTAGTAAAACATGCTATTTGGCATTGAGTAAGAGTTACATACATCGGGGGGCCTGACTGGATTCAGTGGTGCCATAAACTCCACCAGTTTCGTTGACAGTTGATGCCACATAGTGGAGGCCTCGCAGTAAGCACACTCAGCCACCTGAAGCCGCATGAGATACGATCTCAGTTTATAGTTGTACTAGTTGAATTAGTGTTGACTCTCACCTTTAGTGCACACACATGACTGCTTAGGCCCACCCGGGCCGCTGTCACCATGCATTTGATGAGCCGTGAGACATTCTCACATACGCTGGTGTGTATGCCCATGTGCTGCTCCACGTCCTGCAGTTCCATCTGTTTCAAAAGAATGTCTAGCATGAGTATGCAACAGGTGAGATTATGCTCGGCATCCGTGGAAAACTCTGTATGACGATTGGTAGGCGCCTCATCATCCGATATTGCCGACGTGTTCCCAGAGTCATCCTCCACAACAGGCGCTGCGAGTAGTTGGCAATTGTGTTCACTAAGGTTAATCAAATAGGATTTAGTACATACAAATTGAACTTCGCCTGGGTGGGTTGGCCATTTCGGCCTTGCTCTCCTTGCACGGCGTTTTGGGTGCTTTCGCCTGCTGCTGAGTCTGCGGCTCCTTCTCCTTCTCCCGCATCAGTTCATGCTGTATGCCATACTTCATGATGCGCACTCCATCACCAAACATGGCAAAGAGCTGAACGAGTGGTATAAGAATTTCCAGCTTGGTGAGGATCTGTAGCCAATGGAGTGCTTGCTGCTGAACCTTGGCTGTCGTCTTCTCGAACCGTATGGCCACAAAGTTGTACATGGTCTTGGCATCGAAGCCCAAGGGCGACATTTCCGGATCGAGTATTTTGCTGAGGACAATCTTGAGTTCGTTTAGCTCCTTTTCGGCTACATCGTTGGTAATGGCTTCCATCCAGTGCGGCATCACATAGTCCCATATTTCCGAGGTGATGACCTCGTAGGGTACCAGGCAAATCAGCCGCTGTAGACCCTCCTTTAGGTGGCTGGTGCGCGAGGCGAGGGTCTCCCAGTGGCCACCCACACGAGCGTACTCCGGCGGATGTGGCAGCAGACAGGAGATGAAGACGTTGTAGTGTATGCGACAGATCTCCTTTAACCAGCTGCAGACATGATCTATTTTGAGCTTCTCTATGGTGCTCTCAACCTGTCCAGCAGCTGGAAATGAAACATTAAGGTTAGCTCAATGTGGCGTGAATCGCAACTTCCTGAACTTACCATCGTAGGAGTAGGCCGTGACATGAAACCAGTGAAAGAGCATGCTAAGGATGCGTCCAAGCACCTCAACAGGTGTATCGACAGTGGGTGTGCAGCGACCCACCAGTAGCCAAATACCATAACGGCCAAGTCTCTGGCGTTCTTCGCGCGAAATATTGTCGGGCGTGATCGCAGTGCCGTTCTTCTTCACGTCCTGCGAGGATTCCTTGCCCGGCTCAAAGTTCAGCGGCTTGGCCTCGCGCAGCAAACTGACCACTGACTCGACCATGTGCATCTGCATCTCTGGATCCATCTGCCAGGCTGGCTGCAGGCTGCGATGCACCACATGATCCCCACCACGTCGAGAGTTGTGCCGATTGCTGTGGCACTGGGCGCAATAACGAATGGGATGATTACCATTGAAGCTGGCGCACTCGGTCGAAAAACATATGGAGAAGGCGGACTTCTCGTTGGAGCGGCAGTTTTTGTTCTCGCATACCATCGACACCTGCTGCATGGGATGCAGTATATCGCCAAACTCCAAATTCGCGTGCTCTCGATGTATCTCGTTGGCGCACTCAATGCACAGATACAAGGGCGGCGGACAGTCCGGGGCATAGGTGATGCTAATGCTGTGATCATAGCATACTTTGGCTGCCTCAGCATTGCCAGCATTGGGACAATGGTCACGTTGACAGGTGAATGGAACCAAGTCATCTGTAAAATTGTAGAGAGTCCAAAAAATATTTATTAAATATAATAGAGAGGCGTGGGAAATTATAGCCTAAGCTTAATGTTGAAAAAAATGAATAAATTATTAAATCTATTTGTTTCCTATTCAGTCTGATGATTTTTCCATTTCCCGAATACTAGTATACTCTACTTACTGGTTAGCTTAGAGAGCAAAACTTTGCGATCAAAAAGATTGGGATCAAACGCAGGCCAGTAGTAGAAGAGCAGCTTGGCCGCAGAAGAGCGGGAAACAGCCGTGCCATAGGCCACCACACAGAGTATATCCTTGACGACATTATGCTTCAGAGTCATCAGACACTCCAGTAGTTGACAGTGATGTGCTGAAAGTTAAGATTGATGAATATATTCACAGCAAGAAATGCAAGTAATTTTTACCAGGGTTTTTCGAGTACTGAAATACCATCATGATTACAGAGGAGACTGATTGACAGGCTTGGCACTCCTGCTCATCGGAGCTGCGACGTGCTGTAGTTAAAGGATATTAGAAAAAGCTTTAAGGAACTAGAACTGAAACATACTTATAGTAAAGGGTAAGATATAATAGCATAGTGCATTGACAATATCCTGATGCAAGGCTGGCGGCAGTACAGATATAGTAGAGCTAACTAGATAGGGTAGATTATCAATAAGATCCTTGTCGAGGAAGGGTAATATACAGCTGAGACATTGCAGCAAAGCTTTGCCGAAAACTGAAAATATATTTAATTTTAATAATCATTAATAATTTTATCATGCTATAATCATGAGCTTACCAATCTGGCCATACTGTATGCAAGGTGCCACATCGATGAGCATGGTCAAGGCATTATAGAGATTGCCATATTCAAGATTTGGATAGGCAGACATGCGTGTAGGATCTTCGAGAGGATCGCGAATAAGCTCATGTGGAGAAGTGCGCACATCTTTAAGGACAGCTGCAAGTAAGACATTGTTAATGATGTGTAATATAAGGGCATATTAGGATGGAGCTTACTTAGTAGAGTTTGAGAAAAGTATTTGATATTGTTAGCAATATCGACGCCAGAGGGCGCAGGTAAGACATTGTGCAAGAGGCGTACATGGTATTCATGAAGGGCTCTCAGTTTTGCCTGAACTGTAAATGGTAAAGTGTGAGGAAAATTAAATTAAAGTAAGCGTATCAGATAGGACTCAAAGACTCAGTTATATTCACATACTTGCACCTGTCTCTATTCAATGAGTACAGGGTTACGTACTGCAATTCGAGACTTTTGTGGCATACTTACAGGCGGCAGCGCGAGTGCCCATGTTGATGAGTTGCACCTTAAAGCTGCCAGTCATTATATCTGACAGTTCCTTTGCATTGCCGAAACTGCTGCCGAGCGACTTCGCATTCTGCATAAAATATAAATAAATTTAAAAATATTAAATACCAAATTGAACAATCTCTAAACATTACGTAATCTGTACCAGTCTGTGGCTGATGCTGTAAAATGTTTTAATCTCAGCTAAATTTGAAACAATAATAATAAATTTCATATGTCTCAAGTAACTTAAAGTTTCGGGTTTCTATTTTTTATGAGCTCACCTCGAAATTTGCTAGTTTTTTCAATAAATTTGCAATTTTTTACGGGTTGACGAAATACCTTGACCACAAAGAAAAATCTCTATAACTAAACTGAGTTCTGTATGTGTTCGCTGGTTGGGTGTGCTGAGTGTGTGTGTGTGTGCGCGTGTGTGTGTGTGTATGTGAGTTAATGTGTGTATCTGAAAAAACTTTGCTGTGTCAGATGTTAAGCAGCTCATTGACCGAGTTTTTCACACTTGTACCACACATTTCTCAGACTTTAGTCCTATTTATTGGTTTATATGTTATTCTTATAATTTAATCATTGATTTCGATTAATTCTTCTTTTAGTTGAATTTGAATAAAATTTATAGCCGGAATGTGCCGTGGAGTGAGCACTGACCCACTTTTTCCACTGCTGATTAAGACTCACCCCGAAAGTGGCCTGAAAAACCAGCTGAAACCAGAACATGCGCATTTCGAATGCTTACTTCGCATTTCGCAGTTGTCGCGGCTTTCCCGCTTTTCCGACTTGACAGCCCGATACAACAAGTGTTTGTTTTGGTCGGCTCTCATGTAAATATTTACTGCCGTCCTTATCAGTTGGTGCCGAGTCGAGTTTGCGCAGTTACACCATCCTGCTTGTAAATATTTTCCAGCTGTTTGTCCAAAGCGCAACAAGTTTCTCCTTTGTAGACTTTCCAAGTTTATACATACATATATATTATTTTTGTAGATTTCTGAATACTGACTACATATTTTGTGCTTAGCTCAAAGCAAGAATTACATACAAAAACTGATGTACTCTGAGGTCCAGTTTTTTGTGAAAGTTTTGTGTTTTTCTTTTTTATAATATTTAATAATAATAAATAATAATAATTAGAGTGAGTATAAAGGTAATATAAAGTGCTTAAATTATTTATATAGATTTCATAATTGCTCAGTTGGTTCTCAATCATCAGAGTTTGAGTTTTAAAATAAAAACTCCAAATGTTGGAGAAATATATATCATATAGGTATAACTGAATATAGATCACATAATGAATTATTAAAAAATATCTTCATTCATATAATTTTCTCTGAAATTTATTTAAACATTATTTTTTGACTATTTCAATTTTATTTTATGTGGCATTCTACTTTAATGGTAATATCGTTAATCAATGAAATTGAACAATTTAGCACATGCACAAAATATTTCGTTGAGCCCGAGGGGAGTCGCATTTTAGGGCTTCCTTAGGGGTTGCCCAAGACTTTCGTCTGGTTTATGCGGCACCTTTTAACCTGCAGCAGGTAAGTGCCAAAAAAGGGGCGAAATTAAAACCGGCAGATACTTTAACGACAGATTTAACTGAACTTTGTGAACTGACCAAGCCAAGCTGGAATTGTTTTACAGGCTGCGATTGTTGGGGGTTGTAAAAGAAGTTAATAGAATTAAACAATGTGTTTTTTCTTAATATGCTTTATTCAGCATTTGGGTTTCAAGTTAAAGCTGAACTGCAGAAGAACTAATGTGTTTAATATGTGTGTATGTATGTGTGTGTGTGTGTGTGTGTGAGTGTGTGAAGGTGTTTATGTTTCGATTCCTCAAAATGTAGGGTCAGTGTGAGGCAGAAGGCTGGCAGGCTCTTGCAAACTGGATAACATTAAATTTAACTAGATTATGGCTATAATCTGTCCTATTATTCGGTCTCCTCGTTCGAGGCATTCAACATGTCATCGGATATAGCGAGCATTTGTACTTCCTCGAGTATCTCCGGAATGCAGTTTAGTTGATTATCCGTCGTCTTTTCGGGCACAATAATATTTGTAATCTCGTGCAATGGTTCTGCCTCCGGCATTATGGGCCCATCTTCGGCTTTGATTGGATCAGTCTGCTCCTCCTGCGGTATCTGATGTAATTCGGTAGCTGTTTGATCCATTGCCGGTTTCTCATCCTGCCGATTAGCCGCCTTCTGGCGGTGAAAAAGCTGTTTCCAATAACCAGATATCGATGTCTTAATTGTGGGCTTCACGTTTGGCACCGGCTTGTCGGTAGTCTCCTCCACGGCCGGGTTGAGGGTGCTGGAAGTGGGCACGACAGGCTCTACGAATTGCACAGTACCTAAGAAATAAATACATATGTAGTAAAGCTACGATAATAGGTTGATATGTTGGAAGTAGAGTAGTCACTTTTCGTAGTTCCCTTTAGTCGAGTGAGAAAACGACTAATGCTGCCTGGTTTGACAGTATCCTTGCCCTCGTCTTCCATTTCAATTTGATCCTCGCTGAAATCATTTGGTGTGATGGATTTCTTGCCAAGCTTAAAGAAGCGTTTCAGCGAATTGGATTTCGCTCCGGCTGTGTCGTGTTCGGTTGTTGGCATAGTTTCTGGCGCGGCAAGCGGTACATCTTGAAGGTTTGACATTGTGCAACCACTTGAATTTTTCAAATTTTTATTTATTTACTGCTCGTTGACTTACGAAATAAAAATGAATCTGGCTAAAGAGTAACAGCAACTGCTCCAACTTTAAACCCAAGGCCTACTGAAACTCGTTCAACAGCACTCTGGCCCCAACGAAGTCCTGCTGCTGGCATTTGAAAATTTATATGTCTGCCAATTGATTGCAGATTTAAGTTCCGACCAACATGTGTTAACAACGACATCGAAACTGGTTTCAATTGATACGATTTCAATATGCTGTTTTGTCCCACACTCTGCCGCTGGCCAATAACCCAATACCAATATCAATTCATTCAATATGGCACCACACAATACCTCGCGTTATACGTTAGTCCATTGTTCCAAAAGTTCCCTCCACTTCCCCTCCACTACATCCCTTCCTGCACCACCAATAAGATCTGACCGTTGGCCACCAACAAAGCCGTTTCATGCTGCCTCTTTTAAAATCAATTGAAGAAGTGGCGATTCCTGCTGTCGACACTGCACCGCACCGCTTGTTGTTATGGCTGTAGTACGAGTACGAACACAAGTATTGTATGTACATTAATTTATGTGGTTATATTGCTGTTGCTGCTGTTGTCGAGCAGCAGAACAATGGACATTCAGCGCGTAACAAAATTTTTGCTTTCATGTATGTGAAGGGTGTTGAAATTTTAACGGATTCTGCTTGTAATGTATGGGCAGCATTTACACTTTTTTTTTTTTTTTGCATGACTAAGAGAGAGAGTGTGTGGAAGAGAATGGTATTGAGATTGATAAGGAGAACTTAAATGAGAAAGAATGAGAAAGTGAAAGAGAAGGAGAATAAGAATGGGAATGAGAACGAGAATGAGAAAGAAAATGAGAAAGATACTGAAAATGGGAAAAGAGCAACAGAATGACAATGTGAAAGAGCAAGAGAAAGAGAATGAGAAAGAAAAAGAGAATGAGAAAGAGCAACAGAAGGAGAATGAAAATGAGAATGAAGAAGAGAATGGGAATGAGAATGAGAAATGAATGAGAAAGAGAAATAAATTGAGAATGATATTGAGAAAAAGCAATAAACTGAGAATAAGAAAGAGCGAACGAGTCATATAAAACGAACTAATTAGGTTTATTGAAAAACATTACTTAATTAGCATTAAGATGAAGTGGCTATTTGGTCTCTGTTTGACATGCGCGAATTACACGTCACGAAATTTTCCTTTTTAATAACTAGTGGAGCTCCAAATTGATATTAAATTATTGCCTGCAGACGACTTTAACAGGACATACAAATATCCACATGAGCAAGGAAATATCAATAAATCATGTGCAACAGCAAAACATGGATTAATTCAGGGGATATCCTTTGCAAGGGTGCAGCTGCTGCTAACGAGTTTCTCTCCTACCCCAAAGAAAGTGTGAAAATGTAAGCGACAATGAGTTGGAGCTGCATCTAAATGGGTGTGGAGTCGGAAATGTTGTTTGTGGTATGGCGGCAAATTCATTGCCAACGCATTTGTAAATACCAAATGCCCCATAACCCGAAGCAACAGCAGTTGCAGTCGCAGTCGCAGTCGCAGTTGGAGCCACAACAGCAGCCACCAGGAAAACAACAATAATATCAACACACCCCCCTGGGCTTACGCAACCACAAAGGGCAGCAGCACAAGTGAAAACAATGGCAGCAGAAGCTACAGCAGCAGACCGCAAAATGTGTTGCATGCCCCCTGGCGCTGTTGTCGAGATGATGCTGTTGCTGTTGCTGCTGCTGTTGTTGGCTGGCGATTGAGTTGGAGTCGGAGTCTCGGAGTTGGAGTTGGAGTTGGAGTCGGTGCCAGTGCCAGACAATCCTCACAGACGAAGTTAGCAAGTGCATTCATTCATTGGCAATAACAATCAAACTGCTGCTAGCACTTGGCTGCTGTTGTCGTTCTGTAGAAGCCAAAGAAGATGAAGGAACCCTGGCAACCTGCTCCACCCGCTGGCCACAGCTCTTGTTGCGCATTTGCAATGCCATTCAACTTGTTTTTTGCTGCCGACAACAACAACAGCAACATCAGCAGAACAACATCCATTGCCAAACAAGCCCATTCAATGCTATTGACTTTAAAATTTCGTTTAGTATATTTTCTCTAATTGAAATAGATATCTTGTACTGTTTTCCCCCATGTGGGAAAAGTAAACTTTAACTGGGCATACTTTGATAAAGATCATAAATTATTTAACTCCACACCCTGGGCTAGTTCGATTTGGCATTACTATATATCCGCCTTTATAGATTTACAATATTGACTCTGGCCAAGTCTATTGACATTGTAACCCCAGCGATAAAGAGTTCAATCGCTTCGGTTTATTGGCCTCTCAACAGCAACAACAACAACAACAACAACAACAACAAAAACAGTGCTCCATTTAAAATAAATATTTTATGTCTAATGATAATAAATTTCCAACTTTGTGTTGATTCAAAGCGCATTGATAATACTTTTTATTATATCACACTTTCACCTCAACGATTATGATATGCAGCTATAGCAGCGAGCGTTGGATAGAGGTTGTATTTAATGTATTATTGATTCAATGCGCTATGAGCGGTATTTTATAAGCAGAACATTTTTGATGTAATAGATGTGTAAGGCTGTAATGTTATAATTATATATATATTTAATAATAGAAACGATTTGAATTGAAGATATTTAATAAAAAGAAGACTTGCAGAGTGGACAGCTAATATGGTTAAAGAGAAGATTTTCTTATAGTTGATTTTTTTATGGGCGGACCTAAGCTGATTTCCGATGATATAATATGAAAATGCAGATAATAGAAATAGAACTATCAGAGATTACCGTAGAATAGATGGATGTTCCTATTTTCTAGTATGTATATTCTTTTTATAGTCGTCTATAATCATATTTGCTGACAGATACATTTAAGCCATCTTGAAGAAATAGCATAATCGATTTGCATAGCATAAATATATAAATAGAGTTTGCTTAGTAAACCCAATTTCTAAACATTTCATATGCAATACTTAAGTCTTATCTTTGGTATCTAAACAAATTGATATTAGTAACTGTAACTGAGATTTATACCTATGTATGCATTTGAGTTTTTTTGTAATACTAAGATTCTTACGCGAGCATAAGCGATGCCTTAAAGCAGAACCGTTGACAATCAATCGCAGCTTGCGATCAAGTTAATCAATTACTACAAGCCGCAATAAATTCAACGCGTTGCAAGCGCCAGCGCAGCTGTTGATATCGATATCGGGTGATGGAATCAAAAGAAGCAAAGCGCCAGCCGAGTAAACAGAATGTCAACAGTTTAATAAATAAAATCAGTCAGCACCACAGCAGGCGCAGATCCAGATCCACAGCAAACAGCCAGCC
This sequence comes from Drosophila hamatofila, assembly GCA_035045345.1. Classification (NCBI taxonomy): domain Eukaryota; kingdom Metazoa; phylum Arthropoda; class Insecta; order Diptera; family Drosophilidae; genus Drosophila; species Drosophila hamatofila. The sequence goes on from JAWNPA010000020.1 coordinate 13,799,436, forward strand.
AGACCTCAAGCGGGCACTGGAAACAGACGCGCGACTGCAATTAAAAAATAAAAAAAGTAAAGGCACAAGCACGAAGCGCGCGAGATTCTCTCCGTTTCAGATTCAGATTTAGAGCCACAGCCAGAGTCGAAGTCGGATTCGGAGTCAGTCACTCGATCACAGAGCACACGGCGCTCCAAGGTTGCCGGCAAGCACATGTGGGGCGCTGCTGCAGCATCTTGCGGCGTCGCAGCGTCGTGTGCGACAGGAGCAGATTGTCGCAGTTGATCAGAATCAGCGCTGACATTTTGATATTTGAGTCTGCCATAAAAATATGATCGATTTATTATGCGACAAGGCGACGGCGACGGCAACTGGCCCAGCGACAACATGGCCAACTTCTTCTGGCCGGGCGCAGTGCAATGCGCGACATTGATTTTCGCGAAGTAATGAGGCAACTCATTAATCATTTTTTTAGCTCTGCATCGGCTGGGGGATTATGCTGCCCGGCATCCCAGCAGCGGCAACAGTCGACGCCACTGACGGAATGCTGGCAACATGTTGCACATGCTGCTGGCTGACTGGCGGCAACAGCTGCAGCAGCAACAGCAACAACAGCAGCAGCAGCAGCAATACATACCGGAACAAGCTCTGCCTGCCTGCCCAGCCCTGCTTGTACCCTCTGTACAAATCGTGTTCTTTGCGCGCACACTGCTTGATTTTGTTAACCTTTTGACCATTTGAAGTTATTTTTGTATGCTTTACTGCCAATTTGGTGGTCATTGGCCATTCACTTGACTTGCGCCTGTTGCCTGTTGGCTGTTGCTTGTCGGCTGTCCATGTCCAATGTCTGCTGCTTGCCAGTGCCACTTGCCAGTTGCCAGTTGCCAGTTGCCAATTGCCAATTGCCTGTTGCTGCGGTTGCTCTTTTGGCACACAACGCACCATGCCTGACAGTTTGGCCGATTGCCTGGCCTCTACCTCAGAGTCTGCCACTGCCGACTCGGCTGTCTCGGTCGCGGTCATCTCCTGGCTTGTGGCACACACACTTGCGCCATTTGGCAACCGCCTGGTGGAGTATTCTATACGCTACAATGCTCTTGTGGGCATTTAGCTCTACAGTGGGGTCAACAAATTTAATTTTTTTAAATAATATTCTACCTGAATTGAATTAAAGATTAAATAAAGTTAGCAATTACTACAATGAAATTTTGAGATAAATAAAAATAAACACTCAATAATAATATTAAAATTTTAAAAACTGAAATACGAATAGTAAATCCATTTTCGTTGTATTTTTGTGTTTACTTATATAATTTATTTATGTATATATTTTGTTGAATATGTGAACTTAGCAAATATAAAGAATTATATAAGAATTATATATATATATATATATATATATATATATATATATATATATATATTTTTTTTTTTTTTTTTAATAAATACATACATCATTTCTTTAACAACTAATTTGCCTTTTGTAACTGCTTTTTGGTTTGTTATTGCCGTTGTCTTGTGATTTACCTGTGAGCTTTGTTGTTGGTTTGCTTTGTACAGAGTGCCACCAGGTGAACCAGGCATTGGTGTTACCTGCACTTGTCTCGCACAGTTGGCCAACTTGTTAGCTGCTGTTGTTGTTGTTTTCCGTTGGGGCCATTAGCCTTCGCTGTGAGGCACACGCACACTCACACAGATACACGAACACACGCACACACATTTTTCAAAAATCGCAATTCTAACAAAATTTCTTCATTTGCCGTCTGAACTTGTTGCTTGTTTGCAGTTGTTGGCAATTATTTATAGTTTCTGATGTATTCAATTTATTATGCAGATGTAGAAAGTTGCTAAATGCTTGATGTATGACTCTAACATATTGAGTGTAATCATTTTTGCATAACTTAGCTAAACAACTTGACGGAAATGCATTTACCTATCCACATGCAAAGCCGAGATATTTTCAGAAAAGTCTGACCAATCGTTTTAAGTATAAGTTGATTATAATACTATAGTAGTACTCATAATATAGTTATGTTTTTGCAAATTCATGTCAATTTATTTTGATTCTATTTTCGGAAGTTTGGTCGAATAAATTGATTTAGACGAAAGTTAAATACTTTAAAAAATTAAATTTTAGATCAGTAATATCTCTTGTTTTAATCTGTTTGAGAAAGGGAGAGAGAGATCAAATCAGTTTAAGCACATAAAGACTTTTGTTCCAATTCATAAAAGAGGAAATTGATGAGGAAAATGAAAGTAAGTAAAATTTGTCCCTCATTTGTATACTTAACAAACAAAAGTTAAGGTCCAATTTTTGATCCCAATTTATAAGATAAATCTAGGCCAGCATGGGTAAAGCTATTTTGTTTTATCAAAAATACATTTGCTGAAAACCAATATACCCCATTTCTTAATACAAATAACAATTGACTAACAATTAAAAACAAATTTCTTTTAGATAAAGTAGTGACAATAAATTCGATCAAATTTAGGTTACAATTTGCATCAAATTCTCACGATAAATCAAGTCAGAAGACAGCAGTTGATTTATGCACAATTTGTCTGCCTAAATCCAAAATCTAGACAGGTAAATACTATCAATATTCGCTTAAAGTTCATCATACAACAATTGGTAATTAATTACGGCCACTGCAAAAAAAAGTAGTTGCTGCAGTTAATTAAAAAATAAATAACTAATCGAGACAACTTAATTTTGAAGGTTGTTGCCGCCGAGCCAGCGATCAACATGCAATTTTCCATGTAGCAAAGTTTAAAGGCCAACTCGAGAGGGGGAAAATGGCAGCAAAAAGATTTTCTTATTTATTAAAATGTTTAAAATGGGTTGGCGGCTGCAGCACAAAAAAAAGAAGGAAAAAAACGGAGATAAATAAACAAAAAATTGGTAGCCTGAAATCTATTAGGTAAACAAGCGCCGCTGACAGGTAACATAGATCGCCAGGCGAGCTGAGGCCATTAGAAAGCGATTAGATAGCGATACAGATACCAGATACAGATACAGATTCAGATATGTAGCTACACATACTCGTGCACACAGCTACAAGACATCCATACATATGTTACCCACGAGCTAAGACTCAGCCAAACAATGTCTGGACAGGCCACAAACAATGGCAGCTAAACATGGCAAGTTAACAGTTTAATTTTGCAGCGCCACAGACACAAACAAAACCGAAAAAAAAAATTCAAAATAAAAATGCCGCTACGTGCAACAGTGGCATACGATATGCGGATGTTTGCTCTGCATCCGAAAGATACGTAACTAATGCATCGACAAAAAGCGCGCTCAATCTCAGGACGAAACAAAAGCAAAGCCTGCTGCTAACAGCAACAAAAACTCAACTGCAGTTATCGCTCATTATGGATCTTGATCAATGTGCTGTTGTGTGGAGGAGCGCTTTGGGCAGTCGCAAAAAAACAACAAGAAAACCACAAGCCACGCACAGGAGTCGAGTCTGGCCCAAAACAAAGGAACTGCCTCCCTGCGGCCGGCCAACAAGTGTTGCCGCAACATGTTGCCAAAAACAGCCAAAGGCAATGGCCGCGGCGGCGGCGGCGGCAACAATGAATCCAAAGCCAAAGCTGTAGCTAAACCTCCAGCTTCCGCCTCGCATCCTTTTGAGGTAGCTTTTGCATGGCATAGAATTGGCCAACTTAACTATTAATAGGCTGAGACGCACTTTTCGGTGCGCTACGCAAAGCTGTTAAAAAACATAAAATACACAATTTAACCATAACAATTCTAGCCAATAATAGATTAAACTTTAATATAATATATATGTATTGAAATAATATTTATTAATCTCTTTAATAATAGATTAATTTTCCATCAGGAAAGGCAATTAATTTAATAAATGTTTCGATTTTAGTATTTAAATTTCACACTCCGATTTTCATATTATTTTCTAATTTTATATCGATTTTGCTAAATAATATTTTATCATAAACTCATTTCTCATCTCTCAGCTAAAATTCATTCCATTATATACACATTTGCTGAAAGATCTAATGGCAATTGCTAACAAACTAAATATACATATTTAGATTTTATAACTTATATTATCTCTTCTGTTGTTGTTGTTTGGTAGCGCATCAGTCAACACATGTTGACCCAGACTTTTTCCCATTTCATTTAAATAATAAAACATTTAATTTACGCACCATTTATGGCAAGCTTCTTCAAATCGATCGTCGATTCGCTCGTTTGTGGTGCATGCAACATTGGGAACGATAAAAACCACCGACACAGCTGTGGTTAAGACGGCATTATAAGACCATATTAAAAAAAAAAAAAAAAACAAACGAAAATAAAAACAAAAGATCTAAAAACCGTAACCGCAAAAGTTGTTTTGAACTTTCTTGAAGTTTTTGCTCAAATGGCTTGATATAAGCGAAACACTTTCAGTGACTGAATCGGTCAGCTTTTGCTTGAGCAAAAATGACATTGAAACGAATCGTTTCTTACAAAAGCTGGACGAGATTGGTGCCGATATGGTTCAGATGGCATGCAGGTCGAGTTCTTGACGCCTGATGACTTTGGCATTGAAAGTGTGCAAAAATTGTGTAGATATTAAAACAATTTCCCTTCACAATAAAAAGAGTCTGTGATATCTAAGCAGATCACAAAAGCTTCTATTGACTACCACCACGACAAAATGCCGCATGAGCAAAGCAGTTTTCTATGTCAAATACGGACAATTTCCACCCGATTTGGTGGCATTACGTCCCATATCCAGGTCTGTGCATACGCACATCTTGCCAGCTGTCAAATGGAACAATAATAATTTCCAAATAGAAAAGAAGAAAACTTTGCTTTGCGTTGGCCAAAAAAGCCAAAATGCTAAAGAGAATTTTTCGATTCACCGTTACCGGTTTATAACCCATCAATTATATTGTAATGATGTCTGCTGCTGCTGCTGTGGCTGCTGCATCTTCAGAAATCATGGCTAGAACAACAACAACAACAGGAAATAAATACAATTACAGAGAAAATTAAATACTCTTACAAGCAAATAGCTTGCAATTATAATAAGGATCATATGTCGAGCACGTTGAGGTTGCAATTGATCTAATAACTAAGATATATCTAAAAACAAAATATACTGATAGTAATTTTCTAGTATTAAAGATTATTCTATATACATATATATGCATACTTTCTTAGTAGACTGATTCGTTTGATTGCAATATTCCATATATATACATATTATATGCTATAGGTAGACTGATCCGTTTGACTGCAACATTCCACATCTATAATATATACAGTTTTTGAAATGGAAGTTTTTTGCTGCTAGGCAATGCCTATCTAGTGACTAAGTAACATTACCCTGGGTAAGGGTATACAAACAGCAGCAGCAGCCACGAGTAGGCAACATGCTCATTATCAACGTCATCATTGGCGTGGCTGTGACTCGGGCTAAAGTCGCATTAGAATGCCAGCCCATTCGGTAAATGGACAGCAGTCGAAAAGGCATACTACTTATAGAGCTGATGGGCATCGGCTCTTTGGCACTCGGATTGCATTTGGCTGCAGTTGCTGTGGCGGCTGCTCATGGCGCAGCATTTGCATTTGAATTCGCATTCGAGTGTCCACTAAATGTCAATTAAGTGGGTTTTAGCGCGGTTTGATTCGCCGGTTGCCAAGTGCCCAGCACCCAGTTTTCTGATCATTCCCAGCTGCCTCATCCCCATTTTCATCTTCATCTTCATCTTCATCGTCATCTCCATCTACACCTGCACTCCCTACTCCTACACCCACTTGGCGACTTCTTGCGCTCCAACTGCGTTTTCCACTTTGCACATACAAATACATAACATAATAGCAATAACAATAATGCACACAATGCTGTCTGCTGTCTGAAGTGGACACCCTGGCCGGGTCCAGCTAGATCTGGTCTGGCCTGGTCATGCTCATCATCTATGGCAGGAGAGGAGCACATGTGTGAGCCTCTCCCAGTTATTGCATCCAAGCATTGGCGGCTCCCTTTGTCATTTGGCGTGACGCATGCGTAACGTTCGATTTGATTCAATTAATGGATGGGAATTGTCTGTACGTGTTCTTTACGTGGCGTTCGAAATGCGCAGCAGCTCCCTAGATCCCAGCCTCCAGAGATGAAGAGATGTCGGAGTAGCAGTTGAATGCAAATATTGGAGTGTTGCGCAAATATCAAACGTTGCAGTAATATGGGAGACTCTCTGAAACTGCAAATTCTTTTTTTTTTATCCACATTTGAGATTAATGAATTAAGAATATTGTTATTATTTTAATCATCTTATGAATGTCATAGCTATAATTTAATTATTAGGTAATTCGGGTTATAAAAAAATTGTGATTTTCTCCTTTATTAAAGTTCTCACGATAATTTAAATTCATTATTAAGTCTTTTAATGATATTTTTAATTAATATTTAAATTTAAATAGGTATTAGTCATTCAATAAAATTATTTCACAACGATTGTCTTTCTTCTAACTTTCCAAAACGTAGTTTTAATATTAAAAAAATAAAATGGGAAAATTCAGTTAACCGAAGACTAAATACTCTTTGTGAAACATTTATAAATTTTAAATAAATATAACTTCATTTATTTCACGATATGTCGGCCCATCATAACAAAATGAAATATGCAAAGACTAAATCGAGTTTTAGTTCATACTGATCAAAGATATATATAGTAAAAGGTAAAAGCGGCATCTTTTTCTATACTATTTTTACAGGCTTAGCAACAAATTGTATTTAACCTGTACAAGAGTAGTAAGTATATGCGAACCCGTTTTCCTGGTTTCGACTAGTCAGCTTGTAGTACTTAGTTGAGTGCTCTTCAGCAGTTGAATAGCTCAGAGTCATAAAGAGATCGTCGCGGCAAATACCAGCAAAGCCATCGATGTCAGTTGCGTTAGAGACAATTACTTTCAAATAAATTAAATGCTAACGACGAGTCGTTGCTCGAATCGATTTCGATTGCGAATGTTAAATGCGAATACGATTGCAACATTGAGGCATAAGTTTCCATGCCAATGCCGGATGATACGAAATCAATTAAAACTTTCATAATTAATAGTGCCTAATGAGAGTGTTGCCAGCAATAGAGTATGCAAATTGGTCACATCAGGTAATATCAATGTCTAATGCTTAAACTGACTCATTCAAACCAGGCAGCAGTCATCAAAGATTGCTCTCATGCAAATGAAATGGTGAAATGGAAGACTTGAAATAAAATGTGAAACGCATAGAAGTCGTCTATTGGAGCCTTTTGTAGTTTATCTTTTTAATTCGTTTCTTAAGTCTGCTAAATTAAGTTTGCTAAATTTTGGAGAGAACGGAAATTTGAACAATGGCTACAATTAATTTTACAATTGATAACCATACGTGGGTATGTCTCGAAGCGTATTTAATAATTGGTGTATAAGATACACAATTTCTTTCATCTTAATTGCAAAAGCGATCGAAGAGCACTAGAGTCTCGCTTCAAGAGAAACTGAAACAAAAATCAAAATAAAAATCACTTCATCATTTAGCAGCTTTTTATGCACATGAGCGATTGCGAGTGCATTATCATTATCACGATCACGATCATCATCATCATCATCGCCATGTGATCATCAATGTAGCTGAGCAGCTCTCTGTGGAGCACATGCATCATGCACAACAAGGTTAAAATTGTTAATTGTTGACGCCAACTGCAATTGGTATTATTATGCACAACCAACAACAAAAACAATAACAACAATAATAGCAACTTTTGCAGCTGTTAAAGCTTACTGTTTTGCTGGAACTATCTAAAATGCATGGCAGCAAATATAAATAATTGCGCATTTGACAAACATAAATAAAAATATGAGAGATAACGCGCGCGTTTAGCTTTAAATATTATAATTATAAGCTGTTAGATATATTGAATCCAATGTTTTCCATTTCGTGTACCGTGATGATACTATAATTAAACTCATTAAATACACAAAGGGCAAAGTCTATGAAATGTATTTGCATACAATGGATTTGCCGACAGTTCATCTTCAGTCAACAAACTTTTATATATTATTATATATTGGAAAAACTAATTCGATGATATATTTTTTGACAATCAACGAGTATAACGGAACAAAGTTCTTATAAATTATATAGAGGAATATATAGAATATATAAATTATATATATATAGTTGCCTTCTGAGTGTTATACATATACAATGGGAGAATCCATTAAAATATAAAAACATCATAAATAGAATGAATGGTATTAAAAAACCAAAACTATAAAATAAGCCAAAAACTATAAAAAGCTTATTTGTTAAATAAGTTCGTATATAATACATATTTATATAAATCCATCAATTTGGTGAATGGATATAAATATTGCTCAGAGCTAGGAACAATGTACTGCCTAATATGTGCTATACTATTGAGCTATTATTCTATTCAAATTAGTAATTCAAATATTGTATATTTATCTATTGAACAGTTATGGGTTTTTAAAGCTTTTGAAAAAAATATGTTTTAAATATAAAATATTGTTCATTTTTCGCTGAAGAGTCGAAGTACAACGCAGCTATGAGGAGTACGTTATTTATTGTTGGCATTCTACAAGTTTATTTAATACTTAAATTCAGCTTGAATGTAAGTTTCAAATCGTGAATTTTATTTTAAAAAAAAGTTTAAACAAAAAACCTATTCTAGAATGCAGCTGAAGTTAAGCTCACGAATGCGGTCTGCAAGTCATATAATAAATCGTGGATGCGGATAAATAGTTGTCACTTGAAAGCAATCAATCGGAACAAGACGATTTTTAATTTTAATGGAACCGTGTTGCATCCTGTTAATGCTATATCTGTTGAAGCGCAGTTTTCTGTAAAAGCTAATGGCTACAAGCCTTGGCTTTATAAGCCACAATTTGATGTGTGTCGGTTTGTTGATAAGCCATATAATCCAATTGCAATAATTTTTTATAAAATGTTGAAGAACGTTAGTAATTTCAATCATTCATGTCCTTATGTGGTAAGTTAAGCTTTCAACACGCCTTAATATTATTCTTACTTACATTAGAATTGATTCATTTAGGGTCCCCAAATTGTTGATGGGTTTCAAATTCGTTATGAGGATCTGCGTGTGCCTTGGCCATCTGGTGAATATTTGTTGGCAGTAAATTGGTTATTCGAAAAAAGACTTCAGTTTTCTACAAATGTTTATTTCTGTGTTCAAGAATAATATTTACCAATGTATTAAGAACGGTTTAAAATATTTCTTTAATATATATATAATCGTTATATATATAATGTTAACGAATAACTTGAAATAAAACGTGGGACATCATGAACAAGTGTCGTCTGAGAGCAATAAACCGAAATAAGACTGATTTCAATTTTAATACTACACTTTGGCATACTATGAATACTATGCTCGTGCTGAAGCACAACTTTTTATGAAAGCTAATGGCTATAAACCTTTGCTTTACAAGCCATCAATTGATAACGGTCGGTTTCCTAAGAAGCTATATAGTCCTTTTGTAGTACTGATCTTCGATTGGCTCAATACCTAAACCAATTTTAATACAAGATGTCCCTTAGTGGCGACTCAAATGTGGCATTTTATTTGCGTACCGTAATATTTCTCTGTAGGGCTCATACTACATTGATGGGTTCTATGCATGTTAAAGTACTATGACACTTAATTGGCCATCTGGCGGTTTTTTATTGAGAATCAATTTATTATTTAAAAAACTACTTCAGTTTTCTACTGATGTTTTTTTTTTCTTTTAGAATATGACATAAAAATAACTAAGAAGAACACATTACTGACTAATATATAAAAATATATTTAAAAAAAAACATAAGGATAGGTTTTTAGGGTTAGAAACTCATCGCCATATATGTATATAACAAGAAATCTTTTGAATGAATATTTGATCAGTTATGATAGATAGTTATTGAAATGGTGCATTTCAAACGTAAAATACTCGGAATTGATCGGGCTTATTAGTTAAGCATCATTGAATTGAAACCAAAAGTTATTGTATAATTGGGCAGTTGATCTGGTCATATCTGTCTGTCCATCTTTCTAAACGTCTATATGGTATGGTCAGCAAAAATCAATCAATGTTTAACCATGGTTAATAAGGCAGAGCTGAAATCATAAAGGCGAGCTTAGAACATTTTCTAGTAGGACGCACAAGAGATTACTCTTCATTATTAAGATTTGGACTTAATCTATTTTGTAGTTCAACTCTTGCTCAGGCTTTATTTGATGTTTAGTTTTGTGCCAACTCATCTTCTCAGCCATTTTATTCTTTTGTCTAAGACACTGCAAAGATAATGTGCATAATTTTAGGATAATTTATTAAAATATGTCACCATGCTTTTGGCCTCTTGGCAGCCCAGAGCTGCTGCCGGAGAGCAACGGCAGCAACTGTCGGAATTGCTACAAGTGACATGTGCGATCACAATAGCGTGACTCTGTTGTTTAATCGGTGAGGAACGTAAGAAAATACTGCAAAAGTGAAGGTTGTGCAGCAGCCAAGATGGGAAAAGCTGGAAAGCCGACTACGATGACAATGTTGACAACCGACAACATCGCTGGTGGCTACCACAATTAATGCTCTAATAAAGCCGAAGAAAACATGTAGCTGGGGCTGCGCGGGGGCTGAGGCTGATGGTGCTGCTGAAGCTGAAACAGACGAAGCCCCAGCAGCGATTGCAGTTTGGAAAGATCTGAAGGCAGTCGCTAAGTGGAGTTCCGTTAATAATGTTGTCAAAACGCGATGCGTTGATAAGAGCTCTTGTTTTGACGCTCTATTATGTGGGCGTGGCTGGCGCCGATGATCGTCGCGAATTCGTGACACTGGGCGTGATGAAGAGCAGGCGTGACAGTGCCACAAGATCCCCACAACGATTGGGTGGTATGATCATCGATGGCATTGGTTATCACTATACATTGCGCTACCAGCCAGGCAATCATATCCAGAGCTTCGCACAGCAACAGGAGCAGGAGATGACTATAGCACCGCCGATGCCACCAGCAATGACAGAGATGCCACCGGCGCCGACAGATCCGATGGAGCCCGAAGAGCCAGAGCCAACTATACCAATGCGTCCGACTTCCATGGAACCTGATCCGGATCCATCTGAAACACCAAGTGAACCCACTAGCACGGACATGATGCCAAGTGCTATGCCAACGGAAAAACCAGTTGACCCTCCGGCGAAACCTTCTGTAAAACCTTCTGTAAGACCTTCGGTGAGGCCTTTTCCACCGCCCACTCCCGCCACCACGCGCACCTCTATTATGCAGCCACAGACGTTTTCCACCAAGCTGGGAAATAAACTTAAGCAGCTCATCTATGGATCGCCGATCGAGGCAAATCTTATACAAAAACAGCCTGGCGCACCCAAATCTAAGGGCAAGGGCTTCTTGAGTCTCTTCGAGGTGATCAAATTTCCCAACACCAAGTGCAGCGTTTCGATGGGCGACATACGCACCATGGAGGGAGTCTGCTATCACGAGTTCGAATGCAAAAGTTTGGGCGGCATACCCACCGAAAGATGTGCCGAGGGTGTCGGCGCCTGTTGCATCTGTGAGTATGTCTACTTTTCTGCCGATCATCAATGTGAAGTGATTATGCGTTTGCTTGAGGTTCATCATGTACACGACCCAACTACTTTCGCTTTCAGTTGTTAACGGCTGCGGTGATGTTACCAGCCAGCAGATCGCTTACTTTGAGAGTCCCAACTATCCACAGGCGGTGCGCGAAATGATGGTCTGTGTGCTGATCGTAAATCTGAGAAAAGGTGTGCAGCAGCTGCGTCTGGATTTCCAAATGTTTGAGGTTCTGGCATATGTGTTGTACTCCTAATCTTCAATCTAATATGTTTGACAATTTAAATTGTACACATTTTATTCATATTTGATATAAGAACTTGTATATTTGACTTGCAGCTCAGTCGCCCCACAGGTGGTGATTGCTTAGACGATCAGTTCATCATATCTGGACACAATGCTAACTTTCAAGTACCCATACTCTGTGGCATTAATACGGGTCAACACTGTAAGTATTGCTAGGTTTAAAGAGAATTTTCCATCGAGGCTCCAATTCTATTTATTGTGTAGTATATGTGCATGTGGGAGACTCCACTGAAAGTAAGGTATACCTCTCGGTGTTTGTGAAGGTCTCAAGCGGTGGCCGATCGTTTAATATCATGATCAGTCAACTTGAAGATGGGCTCGCACCGGATAATTGCCTACAATATTTTAACGACGGTGAGGGTATAATTAAGTCGTTCAACTACGATGTGGCTGGCAGCATTGTAGACAACCGCGAGGCAACCTATTTGGTGGGTAACTGTGACTCTTTATGAAACTTAGCATTTTACTAATGGTTAAATATATATGTCATGCCTAGAACAATCTCAACTATGCAATATGTTTGGCCAGGTCGAAAAATGTGTGCAGCGTAAGCTACAGCACCGAACAGCAAGGAGGAGATCAGCCCGACTTTCAGATCATCAATAAAGATGAGGGTGAGATAAGATGAATATAGGCTGATTTGGAATATCTAGAATCAACTTGACCTTTTTTTTTTGGCAGCCGAAAACGATCTTGTGCCCGATGGCCAGGCAGGCGCTGGGATCTTTAATTGTCCGGACGACTTCATAGCCATCAACTCGGTGCGATTGTGCGGAGAGCGGCTGAACGATGGAATCGAGAATGAGGATTTTACCCGGCATGCTACAGTGAGGGATATAGCCGCAGGTCCCATTGTGCTGCCCTTTCGCACCGATGCCGAATATGTGGGTCGCGGCTTTCGTCTGCTCTACAGGCAGGAGTTGTGTGTCTGACATGGATGCAGCTCGGTTACGGTTAGATTTACTGCTGCAGTTACTGTTACCGCTCGTAGTTCATAGGCTGCATATGCCGTTGTTTGCATTAAAGCTTGGAATATGTTACGCTTCAGTCCGAATTGCGAATCTTGAATCGACTGCAGGGCCTTTCTGGTTGCTATGGGAAAACTTGACATGCATGCGACCATTTCCGTTCCCAGTGCTGTGTTAATGTGTTTTATGTATTTCAGCGTTTTGGTGGCTTAGTTTTGGCGCCGCCCACCCGCCGACTGGGCGGTCTGCAAGTTCGTAGTTCACAGCCGGTTGGCGTTGGTGTCGGTTGACAGGTTTATTTCCAGATATTCATATCTAGCCTTACCGAAACTATGACGAAATCTATAACTTGCCGCATCGTCATCGTTTCTATTCAAGTCGCAGTGGAAGTTGAAGTCGAAGTCGCAGTTGGAGTTGGAGCTATTGGAGCTGTAGAGGAGTCGAGTCGGCAGAGACGTCGCCAGGGCCGGTGTTGTCGTGTTGGTTTCTATGCTTAAATTTGTAATAAATTTGATTTTTTCCTTTCGATTGCGAATTTTCATTGTTCCTTTTGGCCGTCGTATGATAAAGTCACAATTAACCCACGCCTTTTTCGTAGCGGTACTCTTACATATATTTGCATATCATTTTGATTGTTTGGATCGCTGTCTGCGCCGCTGACATGGTGATGACTAAAAGTGTGCAGCAACGCCATCACCACCACCACCACCACCAACAACCAGCTGGAGCAACCAGCTATCATAAAATAGACAACAACAAATATTGCATGCAAACATTTTGAATTTGAAGTTTGTCATCAAATGGCGTCTGAAGCCTTGGACAGGGTGCCATGTGGCACAGTGGAATGATTTCGGATTTCAGATACATCTAGATAAATACAAGATTTGTTAGATCTTAAGTTTAATATTTTAGTGAATGATCTTTGGAAATAAAGATGCAGCAGAGAAAGTTTTCTTCAATTTATTTTTGCTTGAGCGAAAGGAATGACTTTATCTAGTTTGTTTTAGATACTCAGTGGATTATCTGCTTTAAACAAAATTGATTATATGAGTAATAAATATTAAATATAATATAATAAAGTAGGTTTTACTTTCAAAGAATATATAACTTAAATACATTTCGTAATCATATGTATTTGTATATTAGGAAATTATGTTCAAAAAGTTTGCCATTCTATACCACAGTGTCGCCCTAGCTCTAGCATAAATAAATAAAAGCCGTAAAGTCAAAAAAGTATAAAATAAAAATCGCTTCAGGGCGTAACGTGCACTACATTAGAAATTGAAAATCCACCGACACCGCCGACAATGATGACGACGACGGCGAAAACGACATCGAAGTCGCTTTGGAGCTGGCCAAAAAAAAAGGAAAACATGAGAATCTTTTGTCATGCAGAGTCAGAGTCAAAGTTACTGCTGTCTGTTGGGCCGCAGAGCCAACAAAGCGCCGCTCGATGGAAATTAGAAATACAGTCAAATTTTGAGGAGAGGTTTTTTTTTTGCTTTCGGTATTTTATGTTTTTTTTTGTTGTTGTTTTTTTTTTTTTTTTTTTTTTTTTTTTGAGAGGAGCAGAACGTGCAGGGCAACGCCTTTTGTTATGGGGATATCTGTGGCAACAGTTGGGCATTTGCATAAGTTAATCAATTCGCAATGAGGCAAAAGGTGAAAACTATGCAACTGCCAGCCTATCAGATTGAAATCGCACTGTTAACTGTCGGCAATCAAGCCAAATGAATGCTGGCAATTGCCAGCGAATCGGCAATCGCTTCATGTCTTTTAATTGTCAACACCCCCCCGGCAACAGCAACAGGAACAATAACAATGGGGACCCACAGCAGACTCAAAATATGTCCACCACAATCGCTGTTGGCGGTCAGTTAAAGCTATTTCAAGCGGCATACCAGAGATCACAATCGCAACAACCACAACAACAATCGAAAACTCTTAAACGTTAAGGAAAAAATGCCAATAAATTTTTGACAAGACATTATACAAATGCTAACTTTATTAAACGGCGTTGCAGCCAGGCCGTGTTATGGGACCACCGCATGGATTTTAATTGCCAGGTTATTGATTTAAGTTGCTGCCAACTTGTTTTCAGCTTAATAAAGCGATCAGCTGGCCGATAGCTTGGCCGATCTGTTGTTTATAGAGATGGGCGCGTGTCTCATTTTCGTTTCACGCCACGGCAAAATACAATAACACGCATTCGATCTTAAGGGTACAAAATTATGTTATAGTAATCTAAAACTACTGATCTATCTGTATCAAAGTACAATGTCTGAGTCGGTATCACACTTCAAAATATAAAATTATAAAGATATTGCCACAGACTTAGCAGATTTAGATAAATTTGGTTTAAAGACTGAGAGATTGGTTATGCATAGAAGTTCATAAATAACATTACGAATATATCATCGATAGCAGATATTGACTCAGACTATGTAGAAATTAAAGAAGTACAAATATGTTGCTTATCTATTGACAAAAGTACTTCGATAGTAATATGATACTGATGCTGCTATGACTCACTATCACTCATGAAAATGATTTCGTATATATGTCTGTATATAAAATCATTTCGTGTCACGATGGAAAAAGACACAGTCTAAAACTTAGCTTTTGCTGTATGTGAGCAGCCAAAAGAGTTGTTATTGCTTCTCTTTTAGCGATCTAATGAAGCAATTTTCATACCTGTTGCATTTTTTTTTCTCTCTGCTCGTCTGCAATTAATTTATTTGAATGCCTGGCAGTTGATCATTTGGCCCCGTCTTCGACTGCTGATGGGCATTTAAGCGACATGGGGTCTCTGCTGTAGAGGCGCATTTTTGCATTTTGCATCGAATGCGATTGGCGCCGCGATCCAACGATTGAAGCTTGAATTCCCAGATCGACGAATCTATAAAATGCTGGCAGTCCATCGTAATTCAAAGTAATTAGTCATTGCAAACTAATGAAATGTCTTTTCTGGTAATGAGAATGCTAAGTTGGAAAGGGATTGGCAATTGATTTGTAAGAGCTGAACACACAGACATCGACCTAAAAGTAAAGAGATTACGATATTTTTCTTTTAATTAGTTACACTTTAATTATTTAAGGTAGTGTATATGCTTATTGTTTACCGATTCGACCAAGGAAACATGTTGGCATTTGTATATGTATTCCGTAACACCCTCGTATTATACTGTTACCTGGAGAATTTGAGATCCCCAATAACTGCCAGCTTGACAAAATAGCCAATGGCTGACACTTGATCCCCCAGGGCTAGTTTATTGGCAAACGTGTGGGAAATTTGCAGTGCATTACTATAAGCCAGAATCACATTGCCGCATATGACTATGGATACATACATATGCACAGCTACACCAACTGACACGAGCACCATCAAGCAGTGATTTTATGATTCACGCTTGCATTAAAAACACATCAAACCGGGGTAACAAATCGCACAAAAGTCTATGAA
The DNA here is from genome assembly GCA_035045345.1 of Drosophila hamatofila. NCBI lineage: Eukaryota > Metazoa > Arthropoda > Insecta > Diptera > Drosophilidae > Drosophila > Drosophila hamatofila. The sequence continues at coordinate 13,815,762 of JAWNPA010000020.1, forward strand.
ACAAAAGCCTAAAGCTTAACTACCAAGTATTTAGAAATGCTGGCATCTTGTGGAGCGGTCGCAGTGAGTAGCTGAGCGGATCGAGACCAGGACTGGGATGGTGCGACGATGAACTCGTCGGCCAAATACAAAACAACGGACTGTTCGCAACTTCACGCCGTAATTAAACTGTCTTTGGTTGTGTTGTACCAGCGTGCAAGCATTAAGCCGTCCAAATTTCAACCAGTGCCATTTAAAGTTTCATTTATTTTACATATTAACAAGCGCACACCTTATGTATATATATATATATTTACATGCATACCTACACATGTCGATTTTCACACTATTTTCTACAAGTTTAACGATTGTGCTCGCGATTTTTATTGCCGCACTTTTAGCACTCTTTTGGAGACGAAGCGGGACGTCTTGCTTACCTGTATTGCTTACCTATTCATTTGCATGTGTGCAAAATAAAGTGCAATAAAAAAATAACTTGCTGTGCTGACACAAAAATACCCTGTAAAAAGATCTTGAATTATATATGTATTCGTTTACTTATTTATTTAATGCTTTTTGTTGACTACATTTCAATATTGTCACATTATTTATTGTCTCATGTGGTCTGTTCAGGGTATGAAAATAATGAGTATTTACTGCTGCTCAGCTTACAGTGGGAATTGGCAAAAAATGTTTCTTATGAAATGTGTTTCGCTTAAATACCCCTAAAAATTGTGATATTTAGTAAATTTTAAGAACTAAACTAGTAAATAAAGTTAGAATTTGATTATGATATTAAATTATAAATGCAAAGACTAAATTTCGATTTTGTATAAGCTAATTAAACTAACCCCATAAAAACTTTACTTATTTATGAAATTCTGCAAAGATTGAAATATACTATATGTATTATATATAGATAATATATAGATAACTGTTGCCATCAGTTAATAGATAACTTTTTTCTTTTATTTCCAAAAAAAGAAGGTCAGTTGTATTCATGTTTATTTGACAAAGGAATACCCTTAATATTGTCAGACTCTTTTCTTAATCTTCATTCAATAATACTTTTTTATACAAATCATAACATATTTTCCCTTATATATAGGCTTACGTAAAAGCTTCTTAGCACTTGTTCCTCATACCTCGAGTGGCCTCACATAATCGCACTTAATCGCTGGTGCAGCTCTTTTAAAATTTGAATAGCCCTCGCATTATCTCATGCACACACAGACGTATATCCATATAATAATCTCGCACTTTCATGTGCATTCATCAAAGTTTCAACACTCAGCCAAAAAAGGAGCCTTTCGAAAATTTGCCTGTTGCTTCGGCGCCAGAATGCATTGCATGTAAGAGATCTTGGCCAAGTGGCAGGCGAGCGACACCGAGTTAAGCCAAGCCAAGCCAAGTCAAGCCAAGAGATGCCAGTCCGGGCCGAGACGAGAATGGGGCGATAACAGCCAGCTGGCATGGCAAAGAGGCGACTGGGTAAAAATGGCGAGGAAATGGGCACTGGCTGTGGCAACTGATGCCACAAGAAGGCGCATAAATCGCGTGAAAAATGTGAAAGAAAAAAGCATTTTGACACTACAGCAAAAGGTGGCTGTTAACTGGCAGTGCGTTAAAACACGTTGACTCGATGATGATTATGAATATGAAAAATTAATGATAGTCACAGCATGGCAACAGTTGCACGCACAGCACAGTGCGGACGATGCGAGTGCGCTGATTAAGCATACGCAGCGTTGCCCACTTGGACTTGGCCTAGCCAACTAGGCTTGTCAGCGTCAATTTTGCAATTTCGCAGCGCTTATCCGTTATACGCAAAGATAGGGTTAGAGAGAGGGAAATAGATATAGAGGAAGAGAGAGAGAGAGAGAGAGAGGGAGACACAATGAGAGAGAGAGAAGTAGCAAGATACAGAGAGGACTCTTGACTTTCCACTCTCGACATTTTTAATTTTTATTACTCGTAGCATTTGGCTGATTTTTGCATTCAGTTATGGCTGTTGCTTTGCATTTCTCTCTTCTGGTCTCTTCTGGCTTCTCGATTTCTCGGTTGGATGCTGCCTGCATTTGTCGCTGGCTCAGTAGCCAGGTCACTTGCAAAACTTTCTATCTTAGTGTCTTCGAGCTCCTGCAGCCTCGTCGGCTGGCTATCAACTTCAAACTTGACTTTCAGCCTAATCGCCCATCTGCCGTTTGCGGTCATTCGCTTAAAGATGCGCCAAGTGTCACAGTCCCAGGCCGCCTTGCATCCCGCTCCAAGACCCACTTACAGCTTGCGCTCAATGTGCGTGTGCCATTTCCCAACTCGCGCCTCTCTGACTCCGGCACGCCGGCTCACTGGCCAAGATTAGCGGAAAGCGCTGGCAAGTTGCGTTTAAATGCCGCACATTTATTTAATTTGTATTTCGTTTATTTATTGCGTTTTCCTTTGCGTTGTGATGGTCTTACCAAAGTTAATTGTCTGCTGCCTTGGCTTCGCCTCTGACATGGCATTTTGCAGTCGCTTTGCATTTGCCGTTGTCCATTTGAGATTATGCAACTCCAAAGTTAATTGCTAATTAAAACTTGACCATTAACGGTAGGTGCTTATTTAAATGCATTAGTTACGAATAGTTTTGATAAGCCAATTACTAAGACTTTAAAGTTCTTTCAAGCTATAACTTACTGTCATTCTGCCAGAAGAAGAAGTAGCCCAAAAGTATGCCGCATTCAAACTATGCGTTAATAAGGGCATTAAATATGTATGTAAAATATTGTTATGACAAACTAGATTAAGTTGCCACTAAAGGTGGCAGACAACTAGTCTAATAAATATTCGAAAAAAAAAAGAATATTATTGAAAAGTTGTTAGATAAGTTCAATAAAGAAAGGCAAACATAAAACAACAAAATTATATATTATTTTATAGTTTGATTGATCACATAGAAACCATTTAAAAACTTTTTGAGAATCGCAGTAGGATATTTTAATACAATAATCTACAAGGAACTTAACTAACTTTGAGTTTATTTCAATAATCTAATAGAAATATTTAAAAATTTTCTTATCAATCAATTAGGATTTTATCAACTTTAAGTTTATTTAATTAATATAATACAAATATTTCAAAGTTCTAGATAATATTTAAAAGTGTAGAAATTCTTGACATCGATTCTTGTATTTGATAATGTTAAATATCATTTAATATTCATAGAAATTCCAAATGTTTTTTTTTTTCAACATCCCAGCTTAATGAACATTTCAAAAATATTTTAATCCGCTGGAAGATTCGCTGCTGTTGAGCACATTGTATTATTGTGAATGATTAGCAGTGCAGAGATTAAGTCATGCCAAGGCATTCCAGTATCCAGCAAATCGTTTAAAAGTTTTCAGATGCAATGCTAAGGCGCAAGTACTTTAAGTCGACTTGTTAGGCAGCATCCAGCATCCAGCATTAAGCATCCAGCGTGAAGCACCTAAGCATCGGAGTTTTAAGAAGTACGCGATGCTTAACTAACGACAGCGTCATCTTTTGCTGCGGCTGCGCCCCAGAGTTATTTTTGTGATTTTTTCTTCTTCTTTTTTTTTGTAGTCATCGTCGTGGTTAGCGATGCTCGTAAAACATGTTTTTTCAATTAAAAACCTACGAAATGCAACAGCCCACAAAAGCAACAAAAACAACAACAAGAAAAGCACAACACATGCTTTGCCAAGTTTGCGTATCGTTCAATGTATGTAAGTAAAATTCAGAGCCGGAGACAGAGACAGAGGCAAAGCTGATGCCGGGGGCTAAGGCTCAGTTGAGGCAGTTAGTCAACTTAGTTAGTTAGTTAGTTACTTACTGCTGCCTGCCTAGCCCTTGCGCTCAATCATCATCAACCTGCTGATGATGTTCATGTTCATGATCACCTCCTGGTGATTATGGCGAGCGTGTGACTTTATGTGGCAATTGTTAATATGACAAATTAATTTGTTACCCGGACTTGCCAAGTGCACCTGTGCGAGAGTAGAGAGAGAGAGAGAGAGAGAGAGGAAGGCAGAGAAGCAGAGATCATAGAAAGCAGTTAAGCAGATAATTGGCTGCTTTTAAGAGAGACGATATGATACTAAAGCCTTTACGAGCTATGCTTATATATATTATAATATATAGTCTTTTAGTATAACTATTACTGACTTATGATATCTATTATATATATATATATTACAGAAAGTTTTTTCATTAATTTTTTTAAATTTTTATACACTCTGTAGAACTTAAAGCACTAGAGTGATGACTGTGACAGTGAGTTGGAGTTCCTAAACAATTATAAATATAAGATGTACTTCGTCCTGAGTTCATTTAACCAATATTTGTATTTTTTGCTAGCTAGGCTTTGAAAGCATACTTTGTGAGTTCATACCACAAATGTGGTGGAAATGTCATAAATTGTCTCTGACAATTATGAGTTGACTGCAAATGTAACGAATATGCATCGGGCGGCTATAAACAAATGACAATTATGGCTGCACTGCATCAAAATTTGCCGTTAGACGCGCCAAGCGGGCAAGATAAAGATAAACTTATCGCCAACGCAAAAGCTGCCAGGCAATAAATTTTCCTTATGCGCTGTGGCCGCGTGTGGCAATAATTTTCGCACAGTGTGCTACCGAAAAGACACAACGGGCAAACAATGCCACTGGCTGGCCAGAGAAGATAGACAAACGTGGCATGCGATGAGGGTATTGAGGCTGAGAGCGAAACGAACCGAAGCCGCCGACATCCGCGCCCATCAGGAACGCAAGACCAAGTGACGGTGCCACCAATTGCTTTCAATCAAACACAAACTCTGTCATCGATCATTCAGCCGGTGCTGCTCGAACTGGTTGACTGCCTGACTCGCTGACTCGCTGCCTCGGTGACTGGCTGACTATCGTCAGTGTCGGGCTGGAGTTGGCTCCTTTGGGACCAATAAAGCAAGCCGCTGGACGCAGCAGCCCACAGCCAGTTGGAGGATGGCAGCGTGATGACAATTTGATTTGCATGCAATGCAAGTGCAATTATTATGGCAAAGGTGACCAGGAAAGGCATCGCAACAAACCCGGCTCGCCCCATCTCACAACAAGAGCAACAACACCGACTGTCCCACCCTCCCCACTCTCCGCCACTCCTCCATCTATCCCTCCGTCTGTTTGTCAGGTCAAAACTTCTGGCAGAGTATGCGGCTGCATCGACGGCTATTTTGCATAAATGTCATTATTGTTGCCGCTGGCTCTCCAGACCGCCGCTATCTCAAACTGATTGACAGTTGAATTGAAAAGTTTGGCGACATTTTTCCTTATTTGATTTGTTGCTGTTTCTGTTGCAGTTGCAGTTGCAGTAGTAGCTGCAGTTGCACTCTCCGCCGCTGCAGTTGCCATTGCTGCTGTCGTCAGCTCACAGCAGATATGCAAAAATTGGTGAAAATGTTTTCTGGCACTTTGCTGGAGCACAGCTTTTATATATAGTTCATAACTTTTCTACTCTCTCCCTCTCTGGCCACCCTCTGCACAGTCTGTCATGTTGCCAGTTGTATTTCGGTTAATTAATGTTTTCCTCTTCTCCATTTTCTTGTCGTCAAGTGTGATAACCTGTGTTTGCCTTCGCATGCAGCCAGCTTGAGTGGCTACAAGGACATGTTGACGACTGAATAAAATATAAGACAACAGAGCGGCAAAGTGAATAAAAAGTGTTTATTGTTAGATCTCTCTCTAGTGATCTCTTGTAAAACTCAACTTTGTATACATTTTATCATCATTACTCTAAATGCTTAGCCTCAATATCTACTCTCTGGTGAGCAGTAAATTACCCATATGAATTGAGAAAATGTTAAGCATATTTCTAACAGTAGTTGGCAACTCACAGCAACGCAACATTTTCAACTAATATGACAACAAAGAGTGCTACACAGGCTAGCCGACTGCCTGCCAGGCGGACCATCATCGACAGCCACCCAAATGCAGAAACTGCAGGCATTTGGTGAGTAGTTGGAATAGGAACCAATTGGCAGTCGGGCATGCCAAAAATACTGCTCGACTGCAAATGAAATAAGCTGACATGCATTGACAGCGGCTGGCAGGCGGGCAGGTGTTCGGGTGAGGCCGAAATGGCAATGACTAGAAAAGCTCGAGCCACCAAAATGCATTTTCACATAATTACCGAATGAGCTGGAACGCAAATTGCCAAACTGAAATTTGAATAGCCAGTCAGACTTTGAGTTTGTGTTTGCATTTCTTTGAAAGGCAGCTAGCCTGGCAGTTGGGCAGTTAGCCAGGAGGCAGCGGACTGTCTACGAGTCAGGCAGGCCATATGAATGGCATTTCATCGATGTGGATGTTGGCCAAATTAATTGCCTACGCAGGCGCAAGCGCGCTGACTTTAGCGGTGGCGGTGGCGGTGGCGGTGGCGGTGGCGGTGGCGGTGGCAACAACAACGATTACCACTGGCAGTGGCAACAGCAGCACCAGCAGCAGCAGCAGCAGCAGCAGCCGCTACTAAAGCGTTGGCCAGGTTCTTGGCTGTGTGCGGCATAATCATAAAATCCTCGACTTTAATAAACATTTCCACAGAATCTTTAGCATCTCGACAGGGCCGACGCTGTTGGCTAACTCGTTTCTTTATTTCATGCCGTTTTACTGTGTGGCTTATGAGCTGCCGCCAATGGCCAGGACTGCATGCCCAACTTGGTCTCGGTCTTGGCCAGCAACGCAATGAAACTTCTCAGTCGTTGACTCATTTATGACCGCTACCAGTCAGTGCAACTGCTGGCTGCTCCAGGCTGACTGCTGCTCCAGCTCCATCCCGCCGACTGCCCGCCTGCATGCTCTGCTCATTTGCGAACCTGACTGTTTAGCAATTAAATAGAAGAAATGAAGTTTTATGATGCTGCAAAGCAAACCACACCCACCGAGTGCGTCTCACCGTCTAGTCCTGACATCCTGACACTAATTAGAAACGTTTTGGATTCTGCGGAAATTTAATGAAAAGAAACTCCACGTGGCAGCTCGCCTCCAGGTCACGAAAGTGTGGGTCAGTCAATTAGACCTCGATATTTACAGTCGAATGAGTAATTTAAAAATATTTTGCATAGGTTAAATTTCAGCTCAGCTAAAATTTCGATATTTATAGAATGCTAACAAATTACTATTGGTACACAAAGCGCAAGTCTAAATTTAAGACTAGATTTCGACACTAGGCCAATGTAAATGAGTCTTGCCCCAGGCACTTGTAGGCGAACTAATGGCATGGTCTGTCAAACCAGATCAAAGCTTTGCCTACAGCTCCTTGACATTTGGCGCCAAACATCCCCAGACCATGAGTATATAGAACTAGTATATAGATTACCCCTGGCAGCCTCCTCGCCCATTAGACACTCGAGCTGACGATGGGCGGGCACACAAAGAACAAAATGTTGGATAAGTCCGAAACGTATTGAATAGCTAAGTGACCCCCGATAGCCGTAAATGTCAACAGCTCAACAGCTCAACAGAGCTGCTAATGACGTCATATGCAAATACTTACGAGTCTGTGTCAAGTTTAAAAGCGAGCGCAATTAATAAACGTGGCTGCAACCACAAGTACAAGTACTGCGCTGGCTTGCATGTATCTGTCGGATGCTCTTGTGAGACAATGTAGCCATGGGCTGTGTACGTAATTAAAAATAACAGCAATGCATCATCGTGTGTTGCAAGCTCGCTGTACCCCGCTGCAGCTTGTGCATGATGACGCCGCAATGGGAACTTTGCCCCAAGCCCCACCGCGCCCTCGAGTTAATGCCAATAACGTATTTATATCGCTGCACTTGACATTTCCCCGCTACATTTTATAGCCCAATGGCGCCCTTTTTCATTTTTCGCATGACAAAGCACTGAGCAGAAAAACTCATCAAAAACATAATAATAATAATAATAAAAGTAATAATATTAATAAAAGTTGTAAGAGAGCAGCAGAGAACAAAAACCGCAGGCAGCAATTTCACTTCAGTCAAACAAATTAAGTTGCAAATTCTGCTTCACGCTCAGTGCTATAAAGAAAAACACAATCCATAGATAGAAGACAGAAGATACTCTACACAATGATCACGCCAACGGAAGCTGTAAAACCTGATGCATTATTTCAGCTTTGCAATGACTCAAAAGTGCAATTACGTCAGCAGACTGACATTATAATAATGAATGAAAACTGTAAACAACATTTTCAGACTCTCTAGAATTTTCAAAGCAACAAAAAAGTAAATTTCACTCCAAGCGAAAAGGTTGAAAATGCGAGTGGCGACGATTGGCTAGAAAGTATTTGCTAATAAATAAAAAAAAAATAATAAAAAAAATAAAATTAATAAAAATTTGTTACTGTTAAGGGCACTTAATAACAATTAAATATTTCAATTATCATATATATTTATCGATTTTTTATATGTGATATTCTCAAGTATAAAAGCTGATATATTATAACAAACTCGTACATATTTAAATTTATTTCAAATATTTAAAAACTTTTTCCCAAGTGCCCTTATCACATGTTGCATAAATGTAAAACTGCCAAAAAATAAATTTTGGCCTTTTTATTCTGCTTTGTTCCCAAAACCCTATTCCAATTGCCAGAGTGGGCCATAAATTCGATTAAGTTGCGGTAATAGCAGCTACCAATGCTAACCATATCAGCAAGTCCTTGATAAAACGGGAAAACCAAACAAGTTTTCAAATTAAATAATACGAAAGCGAAAACGAAATGACGGCAATCAATAAACAAATAACTTTTTAGCTGGCACCATTTGCAGTGGATATGCTTGCCAAATGCAATCAGACGCCACCTTTGAAGGTGAGCCAGGAAACTGCCTAAAAAGACGCAGTCGGAAGACTGCATCATTGGCAGGGGGGCAGCTGGCTGAAAGGGGCATGGCTTTGGGGCATGTCGCTTGCAACAATGACGTGACAAAACAAAGGCAACGGCAAAAGTTTTGGCGTGCTGATTTACAAGGATACAACAAACAGCCTTGCTTAAGCCGGATCTGGGGTTCGGGCATTGATATGGCATAGGGCTGGACGACTGGAGAGCAGGCAGGCGGTGCACGTCCTTATCGAGTGCACGGGCTGGGGGCCACTTTGTTGTATGCCGACACTTCCGTTTGGCTTGACTTGAATATTTGTGCCATGACATGAATTCGAAGGCGTTATGCCGGCAACTTTATTGAGATTGAGACATTATGGACATGGAGGCTACTGGGCGAGTTGAGTGGGTGGCTGATGGACTGACAGGCTAGCTGGCTGGCTGGCTGGCTGGCTGTCTGGCTGGCTGGCTGGCTGGCTGGCTGGCAATCGGTGTCAAGCCGGGTTCAAGTGGCTGTTGGCCCAAGTAGAGCAGGTTAATGGTGGGCCACAACAATCAATAGCAGTTGCACAACACAACAATTCAGCAAAAGCTGACAGAGCCAAAGTTAAAGCCAAGTTGCATTTAATAACATTCAAACTGGACTGGCCATAAGGATGTGCTCCAAGGATTATGGTGCACTTAACGCTAATGACGCTATTAAATCTTCAATGTGATATGCATAAGTTTCTCTTCAAATGCGTCTCATTAAAGGAACCCTAATACCTTTAAAGAATTTCACTCTCAAATGCAAAAGTTGTTATTTAATTATATGCTGTGAGAGGCAAAACTTTGGGCTTTTTTTTATTTTGTGCAGATCTGTATTGCAACAGCTTGGTTTTTGATTTAAGTGCACGCTATAAACGATGTTGTTAATTTGCCCAAACTGGCTTTTAACTGTGCTTAATTACAAGTCGCGTGTACTTAGTCTGGTAGTGTTTTTAATGCCCATCTTTATGGGTGGTTAACAACTACTAGTTATGATAATTGCATATACATATTTGCCTTATTTTGAGAGAGTGTTTTTTCTAGTAATGATGCCAACAAAATATAATGGTTTAATGAGACAGATTGCCAAAGTTTTAGAAATTATATACTAGTTATGGATTATATACTCTGTCAAAGTCTGAGTCACAGAATATGACTCAGTTTAATGGATGATTTTGTAAACATATTATCTGATCCAAGCCGGAGTCAATGAGACTCAATTGTTACTGTGAATCAATTTAATATTTGGAAGTTTATTATTTAGTTATTGTTATTTATGATACTTTGTGAGACGTGAAAATCTTAACAAGCTCTTAATAAAAGCGTCTATTGGGGTATTGTTTAGAATACACACAGATTAGAATACACACAAGTAAGAAGATTCATTATCTTAGAGTGCAAGCGGAATCGAAGAAGAATTGATTCCAGAATAATAATATAATAATTATAATAAAAATAATATTAGTAAAAAATAATAATAATAATAAAATAATTCTAATGAAATAATAATTATTTTCTAATTAGTTATTTTTTAAAATTCTTTTACATTTCATTTTCTGGAATGACCTGAATATTAGGTAATATGAAAATAGTCAATTTCTAATTTTATTGACTAAACGTAAAAAGCCATTAAGTTGGGGAGTATTAGAGAAACCTGCCAACAAAAACCAATCAAGTTCAATTGGGCAACAACAGCCAAAAGCACTCAACAAAACAATTAACAATTATTGAAATTAGAAACCTGCCTTAACCCAATGGATGCCGCCTACATATAATAAACATGAGACGATGGCTCGAACGTGAAGGGGAAGGCGGAAAGGAGATCGGTGTATGCTGATGTCTTTGTTTGCGTGTTTGGCTAAAAAGAACCTGTAACAAGTATTGTTCATTGGGGAACTTGTCCATCTCATTACCACTTGGCATGGGCAAACACAATTAATGAAACCGCACATGGAATTTCATTTGACGTCTGTGAAATTTCAACTGGGCCCGAAAAGGTGTTAATGAACAGCCCGAAGGCATTTTGTTTTAGGCTGACATCGTGTTGACACACGTAACATTTTTAAGTGGCCAGCAGATAGAAACAGATAAACAATTGTTAGAGAGCAACAGTCTCCTATGTAGTAATGGAATGTTCAATTTATAGTTTGAACATATATAGAAATATATTTATATATATATATATTTTTTTTTTTTGATGAAAAGATCAGTGAAACCGAAGGTTAGTCGAATGCTACCATTGGAATGCTATGGGCTCGTTCTAAGAGTCCGTCCGGAACCCCACCTGAAATCATGAATCTAATTAAAATGCAATTCATTGCGGCCCAGCAGCGTGATGCGCATCAACTGGAATGCAAATCAAATATTACCCAATAGGAAGTGCATAGGAAAAATAATAAAATCATCAGCAACAATAACAACAGCCGCTGGTAAAACAAACCCATAGCCATGCCGAACACCCAAACCCAAAAGAGTTCCAGCCATCAAACAGCAGCATCAGCTTCAGCACCACCACCACCGCCACCACCGCTATACAACTACGACTGCAACTACAAACAACAGTTGCCATCTCATGGAGGCAACGTTGATGTCGATCCAACGTTGAAGGCGTTGAAAATTGTCAAAGAACGCGCCGCAACAGACGCATAGTGGAACCAAACTAAAAGTAAACAAGGAAAAATGTTTGCTGTATGTAAATGTGCTTTGAATACTATCTTTGTAGTACACGAATGAAAGTAGCAATTGAAAATAATTGGATAAAGATATGTGCTTAGAATTAGACTATATAAATATATATATTTTTTAATTCATGCTTTATTTGCAATCTGTCTTATACTAAACAATAAGCAAATTTACTAAGAATAACAATAACTAACAAATAACCGGATGGATTGAGCTCCAATGAGATCAGTCCATATATTTACATATTTACATTTCTAGTTAACTCTATTCTCTATTTGGCAAGTCAAAACGTGTAATCTTTTTAAACGCCGTCGGCTATTATTTGACTAAATTAAAATTAATTCTTAAATATGAATTACCTATTATCATTTTTTGATTATAGAATTTAGAAGAATAGTATAGAAAAAAAATTAAGCTTAAAACTAAAATAAAATGTGGACAATATTAGTAATCGCCGTAAATCGAAAATAGAATTATTATATTAAAAGTGTATAGAAGAAGATTTTAGTAAGCATGTTCAAAAGAGATAAATGTAATAATGTTTTTTATATGTACACAATAATATATTTGCATTTTCAACAATTGCATGGTTTGACCACTGTGCAAAAGAGGCAACTGATACTCGATTGTTGGCAGTCATGATTCAAAGCAGTCGAAAAACATCGTCTTGGACGTTGCCCGCTCGTTGCATGCAACCTCATCTCTCATCGCAGCAGCCGCAGCAGCAGCAGCAGTGGCAGTGGCAACAACTGCAACAGCAGCATCAGCAGCAGCAGCAGCAGCGACAGCAAACGAAAACGGTAAACTAACAGGCGTTGCATTTGGAAAATCAGGAGGACCAACCTCAAAAGTGCGCACCTTAAAAAATAATCTTTAGACGTGTTGGCTGGCCCACTCCGACTATGACTGCAGCTCAAATCGCAAACAGTCGTAACAGAAATTGTTGCCAATCGATTTCGTATACGAGTCCAACAAAACGAATAAAATAGGCGGCATCAATAGCATCGGCATCAGCATCGGCATCGTCATCGTCATCGTCCAACTTGTTGACATTTGCAGCAATAGGTCTGAGTCTGAGTCGGTGCCGGCTCAATAAACTATAAGTATAAATAGTTTAGAGCGAGCGCATTTTGTGGGGCATCAGCAAATGTTGCCGCTCGCACAACATGCAACAAGTGCAGACAATTTCAAGATATTTGCAGCGCTGACAATCAGTTGTCGTCGGCTGGGCTCCAGCCCGACTCACCCGATCTGCCCGAGCAACTGGCGCTGCCAACGGGTTTGGCCAAATGTGGGGCCGTCTTTGCTCCCTCAAAGTAGGTTAGACTTTGGCTTAGTCATAAGCGCATTACATGGAGCGAAAAGCCAGTGCTACAAGCCTCTGACAAGATTTTAATCTACGCGGAATTCTGATGGGAAATATTTTAAATATGTGGGTATTTACATAAAACTTGTTACGATGATTCTCTTCAAAATGTAAACCACTTGCATACAGCTTAAGAAAAGGAAATTATATTTACGTATATAAAGTATCTAGATTAGTAAACCACGACGATCCAGATATAAAGACCCAACCAGGTGTATGGATGTAAAAATACCTACAAAAAATATTAAGGAATTGCAATTGTTTTTTCATCTGAAGATAGTTGTGCTTCTAACACACTGTATGCAACAGTTTTTCTTATCATTAAATCCATTTAATTTTTATCGTTCTTGAACTCTGTTACAATTTGATTGAGACCTATCTATATATATACCAATATCACACCCTATTCCTCACAGTTGAATGCTATTCCATAGACAGAGTTTTATGTGTTATTCAATAAGACTAAAAAGACATAATTTTTTAAGATAATGAATGTTATTACAGTTGTAAAGTAGAGAGAATATTAAAACTTACAAGAAATCAAAAACCAAATACCAAATCCAGCTTTAAATCATAAACTTATAAGCTACCATCAAAGAGAAATAAACTGAACTGAAATGCATCCGTTTGGCCTGCCTTTGCTATCATATAGGCAATGCTCACGTCCAAGTCGAGCAGCTAAAAATAGGCGCTCGGAACAGGTATTAATTACAAATTCCAACTATCAATTACAAGCTTATGGACATTCAGTGCTCAAAACAATAAATCAAGCATGTGCAAACAAGAGGCAACAACAAGATAAACCCATTGTCAGATGGGATGCTTAGGCCAACGTTTTGACCAGCCCCAACAGCCATTGTTTACTCCCAGCTGACCAGCCGGCTGCTGCCAAACTGGCTGAAAGCAAAACAATTGGCCAATTTATTGCATGATTAGATTTTTTAGATTTCCAGCATTGAACACCGAAAAAAATCAATAAAAATAAAAAAAACAGAATCTTTGCGCCCAAACATAATTGAGTAGGCAAAACAAACCGAACAGTCAGAGACTCTGACTTAAACGATGATGATCATGCCGATCATGATGATCGTGATGATCGTGATGATGACGGTGAAGGCGATGGCTATGAGCAAGTCGACTAGTTAGCGCACACGAAGCGATATTTGTTTTATGAAGCCGCTGCCGTGGCTAACTGCACAATGTGTTGATCTTGAGATTAACAGCCGGCAGCTCGCACAGATTCAAATGACCACACAACACACACAGAGCACACCGTGTCGATGATGTGGAGGACTTTAATCATGGGCATTGAAATGGTCAGCCGTCTGGCAAAGGCGGTGGCGTTGGCGTTTTGTGAGAACAACGCCAAACTGCTTATTAGACGCAATTAACAAGACACACAGACAGTGAGACTGTGAGACAGGGCCACAGGGGCGACGGGGCTCGGGTGTCAGAGAATCAGAATTGGAGGCGTTGAGCGCCCCAAACTGAAGATTGGCAGCGGCATTTGGTTTCAGTTGATGCTCGTTTTCGTCATCTTTTGTCGGCATTTGGCATTAGCTGGGTGTTAATTTTGTTGGGACCACAGCTCGGCCAGCCATCGCTGATAAATAGGATTTTGATTTTGATTTTCGTATTCGTATTCAAAGTAAACTCTTTTGCGTCAGCTTGGCGTCTGTTCGTCGTGTGATTTATGCCCCGAAAACCTATCACGGTTATTTTTGTTGCTGTTTGTGGTTTAGGTGCTTGCTTCTGAGATCCCTACGGCTATTTAACATACGAAGGTTCCTTACTTTCATTCATTCACGAATCTTCCGCCTCTGTCTAGCAGTCTCTAATTAAGGGCTTAAGACCCAATGCAATAATTTTGCAGGTTTCCGGTATTTAATTGGCTCACGTTAAATTTGGATCGAGCTCTGCGACTGGGTGGCCACAGTGGGTGTGGGCTATTTGATTATGGGCTTAGCAATACGCCCTAGGTCAATAGACGTGTGAAACATACGAGCACTCAAGGTTATTATGATATAATAATTGGACTACGAGTGGTTGTTTGAGTATTAGTATGATATGTAGCATATATGGACGATGTGAGATATCTGTTTGTTGACTCACTAGCTAAACAGTCATTAAAATGATTAATATTGCAATTAATTTAAATGGAGCTTTATTAAATAATCGCAGTATTCAGTTCTCTTTCAATGAACTGTCTCAGTAATCGAAAATTCTTAGGCAACTGAATATATTAGTCCCAGGTTAGAGTAGTTGAAGAAAATATTTCTAATTATAATCAAGGTTGTTAGCCCGACTTCAGCAGAGTTCAACTCAATTCAAGGTTAGCTGCCTGTGTGTACTGAACCAAGAAGCTTGAGGACTTGCAACTGGGTTAGTTACCAGCATTGGCTTTCTTTTGACATCCAGGCCGGGCTTAGCCGGCCAACAGCTGCAGCAAATGCTTATTATGAACAAAGACAAACCGAATAGAAAAGCAGCCGGAAAAACTCTGGCTCAATTGATGGCACACCTTGGCACGATAAAAAGGAAAACTCAGTCGGTGCACAAGCCAAAAGTAGACACAAATATTTTATACAAAAAATAAAAAAAATAAAAAAAATGTAAATCACGCCTAGCTGGCAAAAAAAAAAAAACGACAATCCGAGCCGAGTGGAGTAGAGAGTCGAGACACACTTCAAAGATGACAAAAACCAAGCAGCCAGGCAGATGTCGACGACGACGAAGACGACGAAGATTTCAATGAAAATCAAGTGCCACGAGCAGCAAAGACACAAAATAGGGTAGGGCAAAAAGCGCCCACAGATGTGGTGTGCTCCACTCGGAGTCTAGCAGAGGGTCCAGCCGAGAGGGGTTTCACTGCTCAGCGATGCGAGCGATATGGCAGGAAGCGGTAGAGCAAATAAAATAAAAATAATAAACCAATTATGCACTTTGCCGCAACATTGACTGGAAAGGTTGTGGGCAACGGGGCGGGATGTGTGAGAGAGTCGGTCCTGGGTTGGTCAGCTGCTTGATGGAAGTATTGCCAGCGCTTGCAACATGAAAATTAAATCAGCAAAATGTGTAACTAAGAGATGCATCATTCAGATAGTCAAGGTAAGGCTAAGGTAAGTAGCTAGCCCGGGCTAATTCAACTAACAGCCTAGCCTGCCCCGGGCCTGGGCCTGGGCCTGAGCCTAGGCTTGTGTCTGTGCCATTGCCAGTGCCTGGGCCAGATGAGCAGCAGATTAGGGCCGCGGGCTCTTATCTGACTGTGTGAGTTGTACTTACTGATGTTGCATGTTGATTTGCCATACATAGTTACGAGAAGCTGGGCGGGCGTTACAATCTGGGGTCAGCCAGACGAGGTCAACTGCATTCGCAGTCGCGGTTTCACTCTTTAAAAGGTTTCACTCGACTCGAGCGTCTCGTCTTGCTAATGAAGCTCCAGCCAAAGCCAAAGCCAAAGCGTCGATATTGTTATTGTTGATGAGACCACGTTGATAGCTCCGCTGCCTAACTGCCTAACTGCCTGTACGCCGCCAGTCCTTCACTCCGCCAACCAGACGACAACATCTTTAGACCCAGTCTTTGTTTATCGTGCATAAAGTGTTTAGTATTTAGTTGCTTGTTTTTGCCATACAAATTATCTGGCAACTATGCGCGGGCCATGCCATTTTGGAGGCTGGTCCCCGCCATGTAAATATGTGCTTGAAAATTTGTTTGGAGTACCCGAGGGTAATTAGTACCCCCAGGGCAACAGGTTGTTGCTTTGCAGGGCTCGTCTCTGCTCGGCTTGTGCTCAAAATATGACATTTTCTGTACTTTTGTTTAATGAACTCTCAAACAATGTGCTCAACAATTGCCAAAACGATGATAAAATATTTGCCAGAGGTGAAAGTTTGTGGGTTCATTTTGTGTCACAAGTCGATGTTGTTTATGGTTTTGTCTTCCTCTTCTTTATGGCTGGTGAAACTGAAAGTTTGTGCAAATAATTGAGCAGAACCAGCAATTAGCGATGCATTTGCCAAAATGCTGGGCGGAACAACAACAATTCCCCTAATGGATTGTGTCTCTTCGATGCCCGTTAGCGTTAGAGATTGCCATGCTAAACATTCGCTTTGTTGCAATTGGACAAAAATTATATAAGTGCATTAAAAATTATGTTTTTCGAACTGCCTCAGAGTTGACTTCCCGTTTGTTACGCAGTTGCAAAATGAAAGGGAAAACATTAAATTCATTTAGCCAAACAGACCCACGTAAAAGACCTAGCTCATCTGCTTCAAAAATATGTTATCTATATGAGAAATTCAAATATTAATCGTATAATTATTTAATATAGCAGCATACATAAAGACAGATAGATTGGCGTACAGTAAGAAGGCATTGCCCTAACTCATTGTTATATCAATTGATCTAATATATATATATGTATATTTGTCGGAAATTGAAATTTTGAATTCAGGATATAATGATTTTGTGGAAGAGTACATAACATGCAGGGACCTAAGGAGACGTTGCAGACCCCATAAAGCAGTAAAGTAGTAATCTTGACCAGTATCAACAGGCTAGTCGATCTATCCCTACCCGTCCGCCTGTCTGCCTGTTATCTCAAAGCCTACAAGTACAAGTACAGTAAATGGCATTTTATTATACCCTGAACCCATTGAAAATGGGAAATCAGGGTATAATGGTTTTGTTAAAAGTATGTAACAGGCAGAAGGAGGCGTGGCAGACCCCATAAAGTATATATATTCTTGATCAGGGCGACGAGCTGAGTCGATTTAGCCCTGTCCGTCTGTCTGTCTGTCTGTCCGTCTGTCCGTATGTTTGAACGCGTCGATTTCAGAAGATATAGGAGCTAGAGACTTGAAATTTGAAACTGTAGGTCCGTATATTGCACGCGCAGATCAAGTTTATTTTTTAAAATCGATAACTGCTTCTGTTTTTTTGTTATCGATAAAAAACCTTATCGAAAATCAGTTATAAAATTATATCTTCCACACCTTTGAAGATAGAGTCTCCAAATTTAAAATGTAGAATCATATGTATTTTTAAGAGTTTCGGTTTTTGTCATATTTTACCCCCCACCCTCCAAAACACCCCCTTTCCTACAAGTTTGCAAAACCCGTATTTCAAATATTAGAGACTTGAGCGTTAGCACACACATATATTTTAATGTTATGATCACGTTCTGAAAGTTTTATCAAGATTGTCCGTCTACAAAAAAAGATATTAAGCAATTAAGTTCCCAATGTAAGCCCACATGGCAGCCCATGCATGTTTATACGTGCGTGCGTATGTTTGTATGTGTGTGTGCATGTGTTAGTAGAAGTGAAATGACGAATTATTGAAATATTAGTTCCTGGAAGGGTTCAGGGGATCTCGTAGTCGAGCAGTCTCGACTAGAGCTTTCTTACTTGTTTTTATGTTAAACATTATAAATTTAGTTTCAAGTATATTTGATAAAATTTTAATTTTTTGTAATCTTAGATACCGGGTCTAAATTTAATTAATATTGTAAGCTTATGGCTAGATTGATTCCTGACTAGAGCTTTTCTATTTATTTACTATTTATTTTTACCAAATTATAAACTTAATAATTATTTTACCAAATTATTAAGTTTAAAGTTTCAGACTGTCTCAATTTTCCATTATAATTAGTTCAGGCTCACTGATGCTTGAAATATTTAATATTTAATATTCATCATTACATTATCTAAATACCATAACAGATCACAAAATTTTAAGTCAAGTTCTGCAATGCTTAGGTAGTCATTTGTTCCCAATCAATACAATCTCGTTTTCATTTTAGAAACAAAATTTAAAATTTATTTAAAGTTAACTGTACTCCTTTGTTTAATCATATTCGTCAGCATAAAAATAAACTTTTACAAAAAGCTGAAGTCGTTTTTCAATTAAAAGATAACAATAAAATTACGTGAGGAGATAAGAGATTTGATTTATCAATAAGGGACACGTTGTAATAAAATTGGTATAGTTTTTAAAGTTGAACACCATTATAATAACTGGATTATATGGCTTCCCAACAAAACGAAAGACATCGAATTTGCAGGATTCATTAAATGACTGACAGACGGCATTCGTAAACTTCACTTGAGCAATTCATTGAAAACAAATATTCACCAAATGACCAAGGAACAAGCACATCCTCATAAAGTATGTGAAACCCATCGAGTTGGGAACCCTGTATGAATCAGTTCTAATATAAATAAAAATATTAATAAAGAGAGAAAAGCCTAACTTACATAAGGACATGAATGATTGACATTTGTAAAGTTTCTGAGCAATTTATAAACAAATATTACAATTGTATAATATGGCTTGTCAACAAACCGACACACATCAAATTATGGCTTATAAAGCCAAGGCTTGTAACTGCGATTCAACAGATATAAACAGGATGCAACACGGTTCCATTAAAATTAAAAACCGTCCTGTCCCGATTGATTGCTTTCAAATGACAACTATTTATCCGCATCCACGATTTATTATTTGACTTGCAGACCGCATTCGTGAGCTTAACTTCAGCTGCATTCTAACATAAAGTTATTTGTTCAATCTGTTTTTTTTTTTTTTTTTTAGAAAATTCACAATTTTTTACTTACATTCAAACTGAGTTTAAGTGTTAAATAAACTTGTAGAATGCTAACAATAAATAACATGCTCCTCATAGTTGCGTTGTATTTCGACTATTCAGCAAAAATTTTTGAAAGATATTTAAACCCATGAATGATTAATAGATAAATAATCAATATTTGCATTACTCATGTTTTTTATATCATTTATCGTTAGTTGAATTTGTTATGCATTGAAGATATAGCTCAATAATGTAGCACTGATCAGGCAGTAATTTGTTCATCGATTCGAACTATATTTATACCCATTCACCAAATTGATGTATTTTTATAATTATGTACTATATACAAAACCAATTAAAAACCGATTTGAAAAGATCGTTAAGCTTAATTCTTTTACAACAAAAAAAAAAAAAAAAAAAACATTTATAGAAAACTGAAATCGTTTTTTGAATAACCAATTGATTAAAAACAAAAATTCACAAGATGGCAAAGAAAAAAGTACATCCTTAAACCGAATGGGCTTCACATACTGTATGAGGATATACTAATAATTTGGAATAAAGAGACATGAATGATTGAAATCAGTAGAAAATCCTTAGCAATTTTTAAGCCAATATTACAACTGGACAATATGTCTTCCTAAGAAACTGACATGTATATCAATTAATGGCTTTTGTTAAGGAACCATTTGTAATTTTTTATCATACTTTGTAATTTTATTTCTATCAGTATAATAGAAGCTGATATCAAATCTTTTTCAATTATCGACATCATTTATTGGATCATCGAATAAGTCGATTAAGTAGGTCAAAAGCTAGGGAGGCAACGTGTCGATCTAGAGACATGAAATTTGAAACTGTAGGTCCGTGTATTGCACGTTTATGTTATTTTTATTTTTATGTTATTATCACTGTCAAAAAGTTGTATGAAGATTTTTCGTCTACTAAAAAAGTTATTAAGCAAATAAGTTCCCATAGTAAGCCTACACTGCAGCCTATGTCTGCTTATACGTGTGTGCGTATGTGTGTATGTGTGTGTGCATGCTTTGTTTCATGCATGAGCAGAAAAGAAGCAAAGACGAACTAAAATTGAAATATCAGTTCCTCGAGCACTCTTGACTAGAGCTTTCTTACTTGTTTTTGTTAATACATTTCATTTATTTCATTTTAATTATGTAATCTTATACATTTGTTATTTTTTTATTCATTTTAATGATTGCAAAATATATGTACATATAACACTGTTAAAGCAAACAATTCTTAAATGTAAGATATACCCATTCACCAAATTGATGTTTATTTATAATTATATAATATAATATATATAAATGAATATTAAAAACAGAATTTAATACATCGTTAAATATTATTCTTGAACACGAAAGTAAAAATTTGAAGACAACTGAAGTCGTTCTTCAAATAACCAATTCATTGTCAACAAATATTCACCAGATGGCCAAGGTACACGGAAATCCTCATAACGTATGTGAAACCCATTAACGATTTGGGGACCCTGAATAAATCAATTGTCATGTGAATAGGAATATTAATAAAAGAGTGAAAAGCTTTACTTACCACATAAGGACATGAATGATTGAAATTACTAAAGTTTCTGAACATATTATAAACAATAATAACAACTGGATTATATGGCTTCTCAACAAACCGACACACATCAATGTGAGGCTTATAAAGCCAAAGCTTATAACCATTTGCCTTTAAAGAAAACTGCGATTCAAACGATATAGCATAAGCAGGATGCAACACGGTTCCATTAAAATTAAAAACCGTCTTGTTCCGATTAATTGCTTTCAAATGACAACTATTTATTAGCATCCACGATTTATTATATGACTTGCAGACCACATTCGTGAACTTAACTTCAGCTGCATTCTACCATAAGGTTATTTGTTTAAACTATTTTGTATTGAACTCACAGTTTGAAACTTACATTCAAGCTGAATTTAAGTATTAAATAAACTTGTAGAACGCCAACAATAAAGAACGTGCTCTTCATAGCTGCGTTGTACTTCGACTCTTCAGCGAAAAATTATGAACAGTATTTTACATTAAAAAACGATTTATTGTCAAAGCTATTTAATCCCATAACTGATCAAAAGATAAATAATCAATATTTGCATTAGTCGTGTTTTTCATACCTATAAAGATATAGTTCAATAGTACAGCACAGATTAAGCAGAAATTTGTTCAAAGCTTTGAACTATATTTATATCCATTCACCAAATTGATGAATACATAACCATTTAAAATCCGATTTTAATACATCGCTAAATCGCTAATTGTTGAATACATGTATAAAAAAATGGTATTAAAGTTGAAAACAGACTCGTTTTTTGATTGATTTCGCTCAGACAACACTTTCATTTTGACCCATGATTCCATAACTAATCAAAAGATATAAAATAAAGCTACTTATTTCATAAATCCAAAAGTCAATCTAGAAATAAACTCGTTTTGTTGTTTTAATACCATTCATTTGAACTATGTCATTTTCTAACTATGAAACTTTGTACATATGTTATTGTTTTTATTCATTTTAATGATTGCAAAACAAATATATGATCCTGTTAAGGCAACAATTCTGAAATGTAAAGCTATACCCATTCACCAAATTTATGTTTATTTATAATTATATAATAAAATATATATATAAATATTGAAAACTGAATTTAATACATTGTTAAATATTATTCTTGAACACGAAAGTAAACATTTGTAGAAAATTGGAGTCGTTTTGCGAATAACCAATTGATTGTCAACAAATATTCACCAGATGGCCAAGGTACACGGAAATCCTCATAACGTATGTGAAACCCATTAACGATTTGGGGACCCTGAATAAATCATGTAAATAGGAATATTAATAAAAGAGTGAAAAGCTTTACTTACCACATAAGGACATGAATGATTGAAATTAGTAAAGTTTCTAAGCATATTATAAACAATTATTACAATTGGATTATATGGCTTCTCAACAAACCGACAAACATCAATGTGAGGCTTATAAAGCCAAGGCTTGTAACCATTTGCCTTTAAAGAAAACTGCGATTCAACAGATATAGCATAAGCAGGATGCAACACGGTTCCATTAAAATTAAAAACCGTCTTGTTCCGATTGATTGCTTTCAAATGACAACTATTTATTAGCATCCACGATTTATTATATGACTTGCAGACCACATTCGAGAATTTAACTTCAGCTGCATTCTAGCATAAGGTAATTTGTTTAAACTATTTTGTATTGAACTCACAGTTTGAAACTTACATTCAAGCTGAGTTTAAGTATTAAATAAACTTGTAGAACGCCAACAATAAAGAACGTGCTCTTCATAGCTGCAATGTGATTCGACAGTGTAATGCAAATCATATACAATATTTTACTTTATATTTAAAATATTCGTATAAATACTTGAATCCAATAATCATAAAATGCTATTATAATTTTCAACGATACAGCATTCATTATAATTGACCCATCAATTGGTATATTTAAATTGTTTCTCCATCAAATTGATATATTTAGAGTAATGTTCTCAACTTTAAATAACAATACATGAATTATTAAATTATACCCATTTTCCAATGCTTTTATTGAACATTGAACTCGCTTACCCTACGCCCATTAAAAATGGGAGTTCAAGGTAAAGCCGTTTGCATTTGAGTTCCCTTTTACATTTGATCCCAAACTGAGTCACAACATAATTAGCCCGTGATTTTCGCTGGCGTCGGCGCCTTTTTGAAGATGGCTAAGATAATTAAATAAATAAACTGTCATAACTAATTTGTGAAGCATCTGCCAGAGTCTTCAGCAACAAAATGGTCAACGGAGTAGAAATAAAAATACGAGTAAAGCCCGAATGAAATGTTAAAACCACAAACAGCCAAAGAGTCAAAGAGCCAAAAGCTGACCCAAATACAGACCCCTGGACGAGCCTTGGTTTCATTCACAGGCAAAGACAAAGATCGTTTACAATATTTATATAAATTAAAATACAAAATAGCTATATAAAATGCACCTAAATGCCAGTTATAACAGCAACAACAAGTCCAAAAAGCTCTTCTGATCCCCGACGGACGACACCTCAATACACAGCTGAGTCACAATTTTCAACGAATTTCCTTTGTGTATAAAAAATAAACGGCCAGCCAATAAAAACAAAGCAAGAAGAACAATTGAACAGGCACCGACGAACGTATACCCTCAACTTATATTCATGCTTCATCAATTCTATTCTTAAAGTAAAATAAAGTAGGAATGTATAATATCAGAGATTAAAAACAAATAAAAGTTGAATCAAATGAATGCAGGGATCGTGGCAAAAGCGGTCTGCCCACGTGAGAGTATTAAGACCAAAATAATAAAAATTAGGTAGCATATATACACACAAAATATTTATCGCTTCCGGATTTTCAAATTTCGTTAAAGTCGCCGCGATCTGTTAAATATCATATGCATAAATGTTCGCTTTATCAAATTCGAATAGTTTTTTTTTTTTGTCTGTCGCTGCTTACGGTTGTCAACGGCTTTGAGTAGATGTTTGATTTTTGGTTTATTTGTATACCCTGTATCTCTATTGAAAATCGAAAGAAGCGGGTATTATAACTTGAGACATAAGTATGCCATTTGATGTACAAATGGTCATTACCACAATTTCTAGATCTGTATATCTAGATATATAGAATTAGATCAAAATATTTATAAAAAATATATATAGAATTTATATAAAAGGTCAGAGAGAGAGAGAGAGAGAGAGAGAGAGAGAGAGAGAGAGAGAGAGAGAGAGAGAGAGAGAGAGAGAGAGAGAGAGAGAGAGAGAGAGAGAGAGAGAGAGAGAGGAAGAGAGAGAGGGCGAGAGATAGGGATCTACAAAATATTTTATGAAAATTCATTTCAGTTCATCTTCCAATCTTATTTCCAGATTTGTAGAATAAAGTTGGAATCATGTGATACAGAGTATCTTCGAGTCCACCACTCCGACTAGATCTCAGACGTTTTCTTTTCTTTGGATTTGATTGATATTCGTATCGATTGCGTTTGCGTTTGACAAGTTTTGCAATGCAACTGCGACAGGCACGAACGAAACGCGGCTGTTACCTGTTGCAGGCTCGTTGGCATCGTAGTTCGGCTTGGTTTTGGCCAACTCGAATTAAATACATATATTTAATGCATTTACAAAATATCGATGACGTGCGCGATTGGCTTTCGTTTTGAAATTCGCTTGACTCTGCGGTGGGAAGCATGGCATGGCCGCAGAGCACCTGACTCAGGCACCATGGAGCCTGCAGCCTCGAGCCTCGGCTGTGGCTGCGGCTGTCTTCGGCGCATTTTCTACGCCTGTATGACATATCACCATAGATTTACATTGAATTTCAATAACTGCGAGTTGTCGGTTTGCAGTTTGTTTGTGTCTAAGATGAAGATGAAATGCAGGCATTAAGTTGATTTCGAATGACTTTGTCTCGAAGCTTTCACTTTTCAGCTTTGCCGTATTTTTTCTGCATTTCGTTTTTTTTTTTTGCGCTTTTGGTGCAGGCAAAGCCTGGCTTATAGAGGTAGGATATTATTCACAGCTGTACTCAATATTGCAAATTAAAAGGTGATGAGAATATGCGTTTTGCCTTTATCTAGTTTTTTTCTAGGCAAAGGATTACATAGATATAATTCTGTTTATGATAAGTAAAAACTTAATTTAAAATTAAATTAAATTTGAGTGAAATTCAATACCGTTTCTTTTAGCTTGAGAAACACCTTCATCTATAAGTTTTTCAATAGATACATTTTCATTTACATTTGATCAATATAAGCAAATAATAATTATACTTTGCCGTTGCAAATTAAGAGAAAAAGCAAAGCGAATAATATATAATTATGTTAAGCTTTCAAAAGTCCTTTTTAAATGAAATCCTTTCATTTAAGCGTGGAGCAGGGAACAGAAATTAACTAAAAAACTCAAAGTCTAAATGCGAACTGCGAAAAAAGAAGCCGACGATAATTATGATGGGGCTTCTTGCGGAGTGATGCGGTCTGTCGGTGTGTTCGGACCCGATCCTCGATTTGATGTTGCGGTCGCTGACTCTGGCGGCTCAGTCCGCTGATGATATTGAGCACGATAACCATGAAGCTGTTGATTAATTTCGACTCTGCACCGGAAATGTAAAGGAAAAGTCGCAAAAACGTCGCTAAATGATAATGCAGCAGACAACGCGGTTCGGGTATTGGATCGATGGATCGCACCAATAGAAACTGAGCTGAACAGAAGAAAAAAAAAACAACATAAAAACACACACGCCACGGAAGCAGTTTGCGCATGCGTCAAGCATAAAAATATGGTAGGCATTCAGTTTTTTAGTTTGTTTCTTTTTTCCTTTTTTAAAATAATTTTTAGCGAATTTATGAAGTCCGCAATTTAAAGCGGCGCTGTTTTTTCTCCTGTTGCCAATTTTATGGCGATTTTTAACGCTCAGCCAAAACGATGTTGAACAGTAAAGCAAAGCCAAGTGTTTTAATGCTTAATGTTAATTGTGCTGTAAAGCTCGTTGAGCATTTTGTTTATGGCATCAGCGAAATTTTGAAGAGTCTGTGATTTTACGAACCTCGCTTTTGCATTTAATATGTGCAGCGGTATCTGTATCAGCTGGCAAGGTGTAAGAGTTTAATGAGCAGCGACGTTTGGCTTATTGGGGTCGACAGGCGCTCGACTCGACTGGCCAGAAGAGCCGCACTCCGGTGGTTGTTTGCAGGCAGCGTAATCCGTTTTCAGCTAATTAGGCTACAAGCTGTTGGAAGCTGACGAGAGGAGGCGAGAGCTGTGCCTGCAGGCAGCTAAAGTTCAGACGCGTTTCGGTTTCGGGGCATTCATTTTAAGCACATTGACCAAAAACGGCGCTGGGTCAGCCCGAAGCAGCGGCTGGCTGATTCTCTTGCGGTCACCCGCCCGCCTTCAACCGGTGCTCCTGCCGCGTTTCATGACGATTGCGGTGCGAGGCTCACGAAGCTGCCTTCAAAAGCTGTCAAGTTAACAATCCAGACAACACAGTCCCAACCAGCCACAGCCACAGCCACAGTCGCAGTCGCAGTCGTAGTCCCAGTTTCAGTTCCAGTACCGGGCCCAGTTCAAAACGTCTTTCATTTCGTGTCCCTGACGCTGTCGTCTTCTTCTTCTGTCGGTTAATGTCATTATCAAGATCGTTTGCATTTAATCTGCATAAACAAATCAAATAAGTAAAACCGAGCCGCGGCCCCGCAAAAGTGGCGCAGAAGTCACTTGGGCACCGCCACCAGCATCAGCATCAGCACCACCGCCACCACCGCGGCACGACGCCCTCAACGTCCTCATCCTTATACTCAGTCACTCAGTCAACGGCGCGTTCGTAATGCGGTAATTGTTGTTGTAGCTCTGGTCAGCAGATGATGCTCGGTGCTGCAGCGCTGGCGACCTGTGCGGAGCGAGAGTGGGAGCCCTGTCTCTGTCTCGCTGTCTCACTGCCGGCGGTGGCGTGGCGATGGTGGTGCATCCTCATCCAAATCGGCAACGCACGCAGCGGCAAATTAAGTAGAACAGCAGTTGAAAATGTGGTTGGCCGCGGCTGCTGGTCCTACTGCTGCTGCTGCGGCTGCTGCTGAGATTTTTAACAACAACAACAAAAACATTGAACATTTGTTCGCTACTCTACAATAAGTTGGGTAGAAATAATTGTGAGACGGCTTTGACTACCAAATGTGTATGCAAGCAAGTAAAAAATTTCTAGCCCACATGGCGTATGAGTAATTAAGTTTTATGTAAAAGGCATTTACACCATTTTATATTTTCATATGCTTAGCAATACAAGTTAAAAATATTGCACATTTAGTAAAATAGTAGATTTAGTATATTTAGTCCATTTTTTAAAAATAAAATACTGTAAATAATAATAATAATAATAAAATACTGTAATTTCAGTGTAAATCTGGAGCCACTTATAGAATTCATTAAATGACTGAAAGATTGCATCGTTCCATCATTTTTAGCTATCTGCAGCAGGAACGATGCAGCGCATCCCAAGCCCATAGGACGCGAAGTCGTGATAATGACCACCTATAGAGCACACACACACACATACATACACACTCACACACATGGCATACCAAAAGAGCATTTGAGCGAAAAGAAACTGTGCACACACACACACAGACACCCAGAGAGCACTGTTATTGTATAGACTTTGAAGCCCTTAAAATCCCCAATAAATGGCTGGCCGAGACTCAGGTTTTGGGCAACGACTGCACACGCTGAGCATTGCACTTAGGTTGAGGTTCTTTCGTTGGCGTCTCTGGGATGCTGGCACTGACTGCGCCGCAGATCGTCGCAGCCTGATTGCAAACTGGCTGCATTTGAGCCTTTGAAGATGCGAGCATACGCAACGGCGAGAGCCACTTTTCATAATCTTAGAAATGGCTGGCTGGCTGGCTGGCTGACTTTCTGGCCAAAAATTACACCAGAGTTGGCATCCACGGGACTCAGCATCATGCTGCGCCTCACGTTCGCTCATAACTTCTCATATAGTGGGCCCAGTCGGGCCGGCTTCGGCTCTGCGCTGCAGCAGGTTAATGAAATGCGTTTTTAACAAAAATCCTCAATGATGTTGTCCTCTCCACGCTGTTCGCGTTCCGCGATCTCTGGCATTCCCAGCCAATGGTCGCCTTTAATGTTTCAATATAAGCAAGCAAGTTTACGGATGATCAATGATTGTTGGCGTAGCGTGTGGCCTCCGACTCGGATAATAGGTTGCTGGAGAGCTTATATATAATGATCATCCTTAGAATACAAATTATTACAGTATATTCTTGTCATCTAAAAGGCTTAAAGAAGGCTTACCTCGATATGCACAAATATGTCTATATATATACATATATAGCTATATATATGAATATATTAGAATAGCTATCGAAAATGAAAAAGAAATCAACTCATAAAGTATGTCTCTAAATGAATAGTAACCTGAATAGACTGTAGAATGAATCGAAAGGGAAAGTCGGATTAATTATCAATATCGAACTCAGCAGATTTTGCAGCTCGTCTACATTAGACACTATTTATTTATGCACAGACACTCTACTTGAGCCAACAACTCCTTTACATTGAACGTAATTCAAATACAGCTAGTTAGGTCTTTTCCATTGCCCAACAATGGTCATATCACTGACTCATCAACACCAGCGAAGCCAAAATACAAACCCAAATAAGCTGCGCAGAGACAGCGACTTTTAGCCTCGGGGCAATCTGTCAACTGGCGTCAGACGATCTAAGACAAGAGGAAGCCAGGCAGCCTCTACCTACAACTTAACTGGCAAAAAGCTGAAGCCAACAAAGACCTAAGGCCTAAGGCGGTCTGCACCGCGTTACGCGTTGTCCGCTGGTGACGATGAACTGCGATTGTAACTGGGACTGGGACTCGGACTGAGGCTGAGGCTGAGGCTGAGTGCGAGGCTGAGACAGCGACTTTGAGTGGAACCGAGTCTGTGAGCTCGAGTTAGACTGACTGTAGGTTGACTTCTGTTGGCTGCATGGCTATCAATTGCCCAAAAGCGTTGCACAAATTGAAACGTTTGACTATATTTGGGTCAGTTAAAGTGATCACATTAACAAGTCAATAGGAGTGCAACATCCTTTTAGGGCATCGCACGTCAACAGGAGTAACAGTTGGTGGTAACCGGTGCCGTTGCCGTTGCCGTTGCCATCGCCATCGTCTCCGACTGCCTCCATTGCCCTTGCTCCTAGATAGCTCCAACTGGCGCTGGCGGATGTCGCCAGCCGGGGTGTTGACACTGCCAGATTGATTTGTACTGGTTTGCACTGGTCACCAAAAGGTGATCGGACGCAGCGTGAGAACTGGTACTGGACTCAACTCAGCTGGGTGTGTGTGCCCCAAGGGAGTTGCTCGAGCAACTCACAATCTGGCAGGTATATCACCAGAGCTGGGCAAGGCACTGAGCTTGTTTAATTAGGATGTGCGAGCGAGTGAAGAATGACTTCGGTTACACTGAGGTCAGCAGGTTCATCAAAGGATTATATGGGACTGGCATCTAGTTTATAATGGCTTCAGCTAGTTTAAGTGCTTTATAAATAAAAGAAAATAAGAAAAAGAAGAAAGAAGTTGGCTGAGAATATGTTTAGCGAATTAAGGACATGCTCAGTCTTTTATTAATACTTTTTCTGGTCAAGTTCATTGGATATTTATTGCTGATCATTATGTGAATTATTTCATAGCAGTTTCGTCGCACAATATGCGATCGTGACTGATTTAAACAGCAGCCATTACAGCAGACAGATTTCGAGGGTCCGGGAGGATGCGGCTGAAAGGCTGAAAGTCTCGCATGTAACCTTTAAACCGTTTAATCTGACAAAGGAAATAAATAAAAGAATTAACATTTATTTTTAAGTATGCGCTCAAGTATGTGCTTCAGCCAATTCCCGCCGCGCCCAGAACGCAGTCGACCCGAGTCGAAGCTGATGGCGACTATCAAACCCAAAAACCGCCCGATGTGGCTGCTGCAAGCCACCTAAAAACCACCAGCACCGAGACAAACAGAGGGCCATGTCTAAAGCATTTTTGAAACATGCGAATTGCTTGTACGTGACACGCAACAGCAAAAGGAACAGCCACAAGGAGTGGACGAGGATGACGACGACAACAACGACGAAGACGACGACGACGACAATGACGATGACGACAGCAGGGGCATCCAGTAGGGGGGTGGCAGGCTGTGCACCTAAACACAAAAGAAATAAGATGACCATGTCCAGCCAACCACTTAGCCATGAAAGCGGTAACTACATGCAACAGATGAAGCATGCGCTGCGGCATGCAGCGCATCAGCGCTCAAAACCTAAAATGCCAAGGTAAAACTAAGCTAAACCTAAAGGTAAAGGCAAAGGCAAAGGCAATGGCAGCGGCAAAGGTAAATGTAAGGCTAAAGCTAAAGGTAAAGTACTTGGAATGCGCTCCAGCACAAGGAGCTGCAGCTTCACAAGCGCATCGCCATGGATCACACAGAGTGTTGTTGCAACAACAGTAACTCTGCCTAACCACAGTGCCCTAAAAGTGTGCAAAAGCTTACTACTTTTTTTGTATGTTTAAATATATAAGCAAATCTTTACTTACAAGTTTTCAAAATATTGCTTAATATTTTTAGCTAAATTTTCATTAGGTTCTATGCCTAACCCATTCACAAGTCCTATTCTAGATATCAGATTCCTTAGCTTTAACAACAAATGCTTGCAAGCATTAGAGTTATGCAGCCCACTGTGCAGGGACGCTCAATGAAATTTATTTGGTGATGCTTGAGCGAAGCGTGAAGTTGACTGCCGCAGAAGCCTCGAACGGCGACCGAGCACAGACACAGTAGGAGTCACAGTCCCTGACTCTGAAAGAGAGAGCGAGAGAGAGAGAGAGAGAGAGAGACCCATACCAATATAAGGCAGCCGCGATCAATTTAATCGCGCAAATAATATGCCTCCGTCCATGAGTCGGTCTGGGTCTGGGCCTGGGCTTGGGCCCTGGGTCTGGAGCTGAGTCCTGGGAGTTGGCTATAAGTATGTACATACAATAAGTAAATATGGAATAATCGTTATGTGTGCCATATGCGCAAAGGGGTCGAGCCTTCTTATCGCCATGCCAAGATCAGAAAGTGTGTGACCGACCAACCGACCGACCGACCGGACTCGGCCCGTCCATTCGACCGACCGACTCTGAATGCTTTGCATTTCCCAAGAAGTGCAACCTGTGCGAGAATTCGCCTCTTTCACTTTGACACTTGTCCAGTCGAATGCTGCGTCGGCGTTGCTTGGAAATTACGCTAATTTCGTGTGCCACTTATGTATAGTGAATAGCCTGGAATGCGCACTGGTGCCGCACACAGCAGCTGGGATAACCGGCAGAGTTGAAAAGGCAACTCTGGCCTTCTTTAATGCAATTACATGCTCCTGGCCCATAAGTCAGACAGTCGCCGCTCAGTGTTCCAATTCTCTGCCAATTTAATTGGCCTTTACACCAAACTGCTGCTGCTGCTGCTGCGGCTGCTGCTGCCACTGCTGCTGTCCAGATCCTCGAGAGCTGCTCATGACACGTTGCGCGAATCACTCAAATGTCACCATAAATTCCGCGCATGCGCACACATTGGTATGCCTATTTTTGGGGTCTCATACACTCGCTCTTGTTAGCTGGAGTTGGCTTTTGTTACCATTTCCCATCTCAGCCATAAACTGCTGCACTCGCACTTGCCTGCCCGCCAGTCTGAAGCTGAGCTGGTTTTGCGTATGTGTATCTCTCTCTCTCTCTCTCTTCCTCTTTCTCTTTCTGTCTGCTCTGCTCTGCCTGTTGGCGCTTACCAGTTGCCTATTTTGGGTGTGGCGCTTTTTCTTTGGCTCATTTACGCCACCCCAAATGTGTAAAAGTGTGAATATCCAATTAGCGTTGCCCCACCAAAATGGTCAGTGGAGCTGCTGGCTTTGTCGGCCACAGGCTAACTTCTCATTAAATAGATTTACGATTGCCTCACTCCACTATAAACGCATGCTAACTGTCAATGTCTTTATAAAATTGTTTATATAACTGGGAGATATTTTTAATTCTGATTATATTCAACGTAAATTACTTTCTATTTTACTTTTAGTCACAATTTTATTTCAGATAGAATTTAATTTGGCTTTTTTTGGTACAAGTCTTTTTACCTTTACGCAGAACATAAAAAGCTTAACTAAAGTAATGAGATATTCAGAGAGTTTTATAATCAGATTTCAGTTCTTTAATTAGCAATATGAATTAAGTACCTATAAACTGATAAGCTCATCAAATCAAATCCGACTGGATGATGTCTATATATCTATCGAGAATCTGGCTCTTTAATAATTGAATATGCTAGTCTTTTTGATTGAAATGTTATTTTAGCACATTTTGGAAAAGCTTCCATAAATTCACAGCAAATGAAGCCAGCTTTAGTTTGATTACACTTATTGGTAGCAATCAAAGCAAGCTACATGACTTTAATAGCAGTTTAACATTTAATATGGATCCCCATCAATCAATGAAAATGGCAACTAATTTTGGTACATGGCGCGAATTGAGGGTACACACCTCCCCAAAGCGATTATATCATACAAATTAATAGTGTGGCTGTGGCTGTGGCTGCGGCTGGGGCTGGGGCTGAGGTTGGGGCTGAGGCTGGCGCTGGAACTGGACATAAACGTGGGTCCCAGACGCACGTACTTTGTACCCGTTCGTGTTTTGCCATATAAATTGTGCATCGGAGTTGATATGTGATTTGTGCGCGATGGTGACGGTGATTGGAAAACCGAAAGTAAAACTAACAAATTTCCACGCAGCCGAACGCAGGTGCAAAAACTATGCAGCCTATTAATTAGATCAGAGCTACATGGTCATGCATTTATCATGTCTGTCTGTCTGACTGACTGACTGACTGAGTGCATGACTGACTGAATGAGTGACTGAGTGTGTGCGTGCCACATGTTGCAACATCTCCAGCTGACCAACGTCATAATGATAATTATGATTGTACTGCCGGCCAACCAGCCTACCTGATTGCCTGCCTCTTAAAAACGTGGCTACACTTGGCCAATTTCAAAATGACTTACTGTGAGTACGCGCCCGCATCATCATCATCATCATCATCAGCATCGTTGTCGTCATCAACACACTTCCACCTGCTGCCCGGTCGTGACAACAACGTTTGATCTTTGGCAGCTTGTCGCACCCAGCATGCCCCCAAAGTCGCACGCAGTGTCTCCTGGCTGGAGATGACTCCGACTCCAACTCTGACTCCGTCTCAGCCACCGACTCTGATGCCGGCTTAGATTTTTGTCTGAAACATTGGCGTTAGATGGCGCCTGTCTACAAATGTTCGTTTTACCAAATGAGCTCTTGACGTGCTGTGCACCCAACTATCGACCACATGTATCCACAAATATCTATATATATATATATATATCTTTTTATATGTTTTAAAGACACATTTAATTGAGTTATCTACTTTGCCAGCTGCTGTTGTTTTTATGTCTTTGGAGCCAGCTTAACGTTGCAAACTTTTTGGTGCAATATGAATAACGATTTTTATAGAGCACAATCTGTTCAATTACTTTTATTTCCAAGCCTATGCACCTAATTATTTTTAATGTCATCATTTTCTAAAACATTTCGAAATAGCATATTTCCATAAAATAATAATCCCTTTGTTACCGCCTCTAAAAAAAACTTTCCCATTGCGGTTGCAAATTGTATTCGTCTCTTGTCAAAATTATAATTGCAACTCGGGTATGCCAATTACGAATAATTCTGCTGCAATTGCCGTTGAACGGTAATAAATTAATGACATTAAAATATTTCGGCAGAAATGTAAACAGAATGCATGAGACATCATTTTAATGATGAGCATTTCATTATGTACATATCTTGAGGATTTCCAATTTCGACTGCGAATGCGATTTCCAATTGATATTTCTGATTTGTCTGCGCGCCAACGCAACTGGAGGGAGACAGACTGTCTGTCAGTCAGTCTTCAGAGTAGCGGGGATTGCTTTGGGCCTGATGGTATCTTCTGCTCATCCGGACAGCATCTTGAGCGGAGTACGTGGCTCATAAATTGAAAAAATAATATTTACACAGAGTAAACGCATTGAAAACAGTTTAAACAATAATCGGCACTCGGCGATCAATAAATGCAACGTTGTTGTTGCTGTTGCTGTTGCTGTGACTGGGCCGCTCGTTCGTTTAAGCCAATGCATAAACCAACCGCAAATGAAAAAAAAGCAAAAAACAAAAACCAAAAAACAATAACAACAAAACCCAATACTAAAGCAGCGACTCTGGATTGCAACTTCAGCTCCGACAGCCGCGTCGACGGCGGCGGCGACTTCTCACGCAGTTGTGTGGAATTTTTAACTCATTTAAGTTTTTCTTAATTTTTTCCGACCACGACGCTCTTTGTCGATATTTACTTCTGGTTTATTTCTTCTTTTTCGAAAGTTTACGTTTACAAATCTTTCAAGAAATCAGCCTGCGCCCGGCTTAGTCGTCTTTCACCTACTTGGCCCGTTCTCGAGGTCCGCACTCCCTCCACACTCCCTCCATGGCTTGAACGGCTCGGTACAAGTTTGCGTTTTAATTACACGCAACGTTGTTGGGGCAGTCGCCGATCATCCGCCCGCTGCTTGGCCAAGGGCCCCCAACTCGAGGCTGCAGGCCCATCAAACGCTGGGACTCTGCTGCACTTGCAACACAGCATTTGGCCAGCTTGGGAACCCAGCTGAGCCAGTGCCAACTGTCGTTGTCATCTTCACTGTGTGTTGTTGATGTTGTTGTTGTTGCTGTTGCTGTTGCTGTTGTCTCTGTTTGCGTTTAGCAATTAGAGTCCAATGAAGCGTATTCCTTATTTTTATGCATTATCGAATTAATGCCATCGGCACAGAGCGTTGATGACGAGCCACGTCTTTGACTCAAATACTGAAGGAGACAAAGAGGATAAGAGTAAGAGAGATAGTATAGAACGACATACTTATACTTAGACAGTGAAAGAGGGGGTGCATGTGGGCAGGAATACACTGCAAACAAATATTGCTGTGTATACCATAAGAACTGTGATAAGGTGATATAAAATACAATATATACAAATAAACTAATGAGAATCTATTATCAAGTTAAGTAGATAGTAGTTCAATTATGTCAGCCTCTATAATAGTCACAGACTGTCAAGCTCTAAGCTCTGTCATTTATAAGTAAAAAATGTAAAAATCTGTAAACAAAAGTTATTATTTTATGCTCAGTGTACTTTGGGCGCTTAAATTGCAGTCGACTTTGAGTCGTTCTTTCCGGTTGGAGCAGTTGATCGCAAACATTGATCACCTGCACGCCAGCAGCAAAGCTGATCGCCTGCAACAGCGGCCAGCAGGTCCATCAGCAAGCCGGACGGCAGCCGGTGGCTCAACGAGTATCCCAGAGAATCGCAGCGTAAATTCACGCAAAAACTTGTTGACATTATTGTCGATAATTTTAACTGGCGAATCGCTGCCACAAGCCGCACAGCAAAGACTTGTAAGTCCTATAAACAAATGGAAAGGAAAACAATCCACACACACAGACAGAACACACGACATCGAGTAAGAGACAAAGGCAATCAGTCGAACTGACGAAGCGCCTGATTCAGTGCCCTGTCCCCTACTCCGATAGCAATGCTGATTCCCATCTGACTGGATGTCTGTCGGCGGGTGTTGCCCGTTCCCGAGACGGCTCTCCTCTCGGCCAGTGCATTTGAGCAAATGTTAATTTCGTCTTTTGCCAGTTTAGCGTGTCGATTTTTTAATTAGTCGCATCGTCGTCACTGTGATTTATGGCCAGCCAGTCAGACAGCCATCCTACCAGCCAGCCAGCCAGCCAGCCAGTCAGCCAACCAGCTAGCCAGGGCCTGCACTTTGAAGTACATGCGTGTATTGGCTTAGCTAATAGGCTCTCCAAGCCGGCGCATTGCCCAGCTTGGGTTATGAGAATAATGTCGCATATGGAATTTCTGCATAGTAGGCTCCGTTGATATAGTCAGCCTTCTCAACAGATAAATTGTTGTTTATGGCCGCGGCTTAGCCATGGGCATCGCCACTTGTTCAAGTTAATGAGTTGGCTGTAGCTTACATGTGGCTACACAAATGTCCAGCTGCTTGGAATTTTGATGTCAGCTCGGAATAGGCTAAGGCCAAAGGTCAAACATGCGTGACAGGCCCAAGCAACATTAGATTTACATTGGGATATAGTGTTGAGAGATTATCGAAGGCGGAAATATGCGATAAATTGCTAAAGTTTGGGTACTTAGTAAAATTAAATATTATAATGAGAATCGCAAAGAAGAGCCGAAATGGTAAAGGAAAGCCCATATATACTCTCATATAAATAATTAAGTATGATGTAAAATCTTAAAGTCAACGTCCTTAGCATTGCTTTCATTAAAATGACAGTTGCAGAGAATAGACAATAAGTTAAAAGAGATCATATACAAGAGTGCATAAGTACTCTCATATATAAATAATTAAATATGATGTAAAGTCTAAAACTCATAAAGTCCACGTCCTTAACATTGTTTTTAAATACTTGAATACCGAATTGAGCGATTTCCTCTTTTGGAAGTGCGAAACTGCACAACTCTATAACATAAAATAATTTTTGAAATATTTACCCACAGTCATGAGTTAAGATATCACGTATCAAAATGCCAAGTATTAAAGAAAAACAAATTCTGATCAGTGTTCTAATTACGCTCTAAATTTTGGAAAGGAATTTGAGCATAGCTAAAAGACGGGTTCTATACCCAGACACATAGCTGAAATTTGAGCAACGTTTGGTGAGCCATGTCGCCGCATAGCGACAAGCTGCTGAGACCGTAACTAAGCCAAACTGTCGCTTTAACCATATTTGCCAAATTTAACGATTGCATCAGGTCTGCCTGACTGTGTAGCTCAATTGTTAGGATTGTTTATGACAACGACTGGGGGAATACTTTGAATGCACTCACGCAGCCTGCAGTTATTTTAATGCAGTGAAATCATTGTTGGAATGCCCAGTTGCATGTAGCTGCCAAATGAGATAGACACCTACCTGGCAGTTAGCACGTCATAAAAATACGCTCGGCCAAGACATAAATCAATGCGGACACTGCGGCTGCGGTTGGCAGCTGACGACACCCAGGCGAGACCTTTACTCTCACTTTTCTCCATTAATACCCAAAACTTTTCCAATAGGTCGCCCAACTAGGCGAAAGGCGGAAACAAGAAGCGCGGGCGTAACACATGTTCGGCATTTATATGCAAATCGGCGACAAATCATAAAACAAAATTTCAAAGCAGATGGAACGGTCTTAGAAAACACACTGCGATATGTGTCAGCGTGTCAAAATGCGTGAGTGTGACTAGAAAATGGTAAAAGCAATGGGAAGTCGAGTTTAGCTAGAGATGGACGCGTGAGCTGCAGCCTCTTAGGCATAATGAAAGTGAAGAAAGTGGCTTACTGAAAATGAAATAAATGGTATCAATGCTCTAATCAGTCTAAATCGCTCAGCTAAGGTCAAAAAGCTACTTTACTTAAAATAGTTTTACTTAACGTAAAGATTGAGTTTATTCCAAAGTACATTTATCCAAATCTGTGCTATTCTATATCTGATTTATTTTATAGTTTTAGATGATTTTATAATTTTTAAACATTTTAATTTCTATAATTATTTAACATTATTTATTAAAAAAAAAAAAAACAACAAAAATTGCCACATAACAAAAAGTGAAATAACATAACATTAAATATGAAGAACTAAGAACTCATGAACTCAACTTTATCAGCCATAGACGTAAGCGAATTTTAATCAAATATCTTTAATATTGTATATAATTAATGCTACTAAAATATTTACTTGCCTCATATTGAACTTTAGATTACACAGACTAGAACAGTTTAAAGTATTCTAGTTATTCTTCTTATCTCTGCCCAACCAAAGTAACTCACGTGCTCACGTGTCCATCTTTAAGTTGAAGTCCGACTTTGAGACCAAAATGAAACAAAACGAAGCAAGAGTTAACCAAGCCCCGAACTCGCCAGCCAAACTGTCCCATCAACGACAACATCTTAAGCTCATTTGTCACATAAAAATCATATATGTAATTTGCTTGACAACCAAAAGTGGACGTCACGCGCCGCTGTAGCAAACGCCTCCATATTGGTGTAGGTATCAGCGACATGCACATGTTGCATGAGCCTCTCTCGGCTCGGATCCAGGTGCGAGCATCCAGGCATTGCTGTCGCCGTTGCCGTCGCCGTCGCCGTTGCCGTCGGAGCTGGTGATGGTGATGGTGTAGCGTTGAGTAAGCATTTCCTTAAATTAGCTGCACTTCGGATGCTGCATTATGATTCGCTCAGACGGGCTGAGAGCGGACTGCTCGTATGGTCTGATAGTAGTCTTCAGCATCAGCATCAGCATCATCATCAACATAATCATCATCGTCGTCATCGTCATCGTCATCGCATGGCCTTTTTTGGGTGGGCACACAACATTAAGTGCTGAGATTTTGATGGAGTGTTGATGCAGCTGAGGTCAGCTGTTAAATTTATGGCCTCTTATTGCTTGCATGATGCATGAGCCACACTTTCAGGTGGGCGCGTTTCATTCAAATACATAATCACAATTACAAGAGAAATGCCCGGCTAACTAGCCCCTTTTCATTTCTCCTTTCTTTGGCTCTACTCGCTGTCCGATGATAGATATCACCAGGTATCATATCATATCAAAACTTTTGTGGTAACACCAAAGCACGTTTAAATAAAAAGATATGCTCAAGCACTATAAATATCAAGAGATAACAATTAATTATTTCCATTTATAAATTTTGTTAAATGCAATGTCACTCGGATGGTCGAAAGTGAAGAGAACTGAAGAGAGGTCACTCGGGAGATTCCTCTTTACTCTTCAGTGCGAGGTATTATTGCTTATGTAACTGACCAAAGATTTGGTGTTGTCTTGAATTGAATTAGGACTGTGCTGTGAAGTAATTATTAGGTATATGAGTTAATTAGAGTTATTTGATTTGGTTATCATCAGCTCAAGTAAATATATCAGATAACCCCATTCAGATGTAAAGCAACCATATTTATTCAGTATTAATGCCTGACGTATACCTAGATTGAAAAGGAAAAAATAAGTGTATCCGTCACAAAAATACCCTAATATCTTAAAAGGAATCACATTCTTTTCTTTACTCTCTCTCTCTATCTCTCTC
The DNA here is from genome assembly GCA_035045345.1 of Drosophila hamatofila. NCBI lineage: Eukaryota > Metazoa > Arthropoda > Insecta > Diptera > Drosophilidae > Drosophila > Drosophila hamatofila. The sequence continues at coordinate 13,855,057 of JAWNPA010000020.1, forward strand.
TCCATCTCGCTCTCTCTTTTCCTTACTCTTTCTCTGAAAAATAATCTTTAAAAAAGCATTTAAGCATAATTAACAATTTAAAGCTTAAAACTATATCATACTTAAAAGGGAGAGAAGAAATAAGCAGATGATGTTTGTGACGAATGCATCTTGTGATTCACTCCATTAACAGTTATGTGGGTAAACTGAACTCTCTAAACTCTCGATGCTTCCGTGGCGTTCACACCTAGCAGTGAGCCGATGGTCAAGACGAAGGCTTTCACATCCGGTTCTCAGCATTGAAATGGTAAATATGTTCAGTAGAACCGTTTAAGAAATCCATTTAAACAACGAAACACTTCAAAGTGAACTCCACTTGCTGCAGCAGCGGATTCACATGCATCTCCGATACTCGGCCGTTGCTTGGACTGGCTGGCTGACTGAAGGTCTATCTGCAAAGCAAAGCAAAGCCAAGCAAAGTAAAGCCCTTTGCTTTGCTTAGGCAAACATTTGCAATTACAATTTTAGCATATAATTGCAAACATGATAAACACTTTTATCGCCGCTCGTTGCGCTGCGAAGCAGCCCAGAACAATGCGACAACAGATGCGCCGATGCTTGAGATGGCCAGGACGGGTACAGGATGGAATCGCTGCTGCCACTGAGACAGAAACAGAAACAGAAACAAAAACAGAAACAGAAACAGAGACAGAGCTGCTGATGGCGATAGAGACTGGAGCTTTGGGGCTACAACTCACGCAGCCGCCGACAGGTTTGGCTGCCAAGAAGAAGCGTGTCGCCAATTGATCGTGAGTTTTACCTAGAAAAATGTCGCGACAATTGTTAGCAATGGAATAAAAACAACAACAGCAAAGAAGATAAAAGGAACAAAAAGCTAACAAAACGTACTGAAGAACTGGTAGCCCCAGCCAACGAGACAGAGAACAGTTGAAAGACAAAGCTGATGCTGGATGGAGCTGGTCTATCGTAGTATGCAATTGAAATTGAAGAATTACGCGAAGAATGTCAGCGAACATAGTAAATGTTGTACATAAGGCTGGCTCTTCTAGCCATGTATTATGCCAGTTTTTGTGCCGTGATGGTGGTGCAGCGGTGCAGTGGTGTACTGCTGCAGTGGCTGGGCTGATACAAGAAATTGTCACATTGGCTTGTAAGCGAGGCACAGCTGATCGGCGGCCAGAATCGTGCAGGGTCGAAACAGCCCCCGCTATGTAAGCTCTGTGGCGGCATCTAAATGAACTGCAGATCGACTTCATTTTAGTAGCCAGCGCCTCATTACGAATGGAAATGATGATGGACAATAATGACGCGACAACAGGAAGTCCAAGCCGCTGCCGCCGTCGACATCTTCTGCCTTCAGTTCCATCCAGTTCCAGTTTCAGTTCCACTCGAGTCGCGTCTTTCCCAGTGATAGTGAATGAACAGCCAACAGCCAGATTGCAATTGATGTTGATGTTGATGTTGCCCTGCAACATCGGACCCGATCAGAGCCCAGAGATCTGCGATTCGAACTGGGCTAGAACATCGTTAAATTGATTTGTGTGCCTGCCGATAACTAGTTTCCAATGGCTGAGAAAGCTTCTGTCCCTCCGCATGCAACGAAATATTTCAGTTATAGCTAAATGCATCTCTTCGATTATAGCTATTCGAGAAATGTCACCTATGCCGAAAGCCACTTTGTTTGGCTCGCCTTTGATGAGCTCTGGCTTCCGTTTATGGCTGCCAACTCACAATTTTGGCATCATCGCTGTCATAAGAGAGTTGTAAGTATGTTTTGTTTTGTTTTGGTTTTTCTTATTCTTGGTTAACGTATTTGGTTTGAGAATGTTTGTAATATGGAACTTAGAAGAAGTTATATCAATAATTATAAATATGGAGTTAAATATTATTTAATTACTTAATTAATTCATTATTTAATATACATGGGCTTATATAAATAGAATACCAAATTGGAATAGCTTAGAATTAATATTGCTAAAATAATAAAAAAGGTCTGTAAAACTGACCAAAAACTTGAGATAGTTTTTTTCTGTCTATAATCTTCAAATATGCCCTATATTACAGGATTAACTATACAATCACAATTACAAAACATTATTGCTTAAAAAGGCCTAATAATCTACCAACAGTATAGCAATAATGTATGCCTAATAGGCCAACAAATGGACCGCGCATTCAAAGCTGAAGCTGAAGCTGTCGAACAAGTTGACAAACAAATTTACGGCAACTCGAAATGGCAAGAGAGAACCGTTAAAGCCATTGCCAGAATTGTCATAATTTCGATTAGCTTACCAATAAAAGACAACAACAACACAAGCAACAACAACAACTACAACAACAACAACATCATGCGAAACAGGTACAGCTGAACATTGAATGGAAATGGCACAACGCCCGCGACTTCAGTTCGGTTCTTTGGAAAAATCATCCGCAAGCCTTTTCCGATGCGGCGACCGACAGTTCGGCCCGGCCTGTCGAAATGCAACAGAAATTAAAGTTAACAAATTTCCGACAATGTTTGGACATTTTCCAAGCCGGAGAACAACAAGCGGCGGCGTCTAGCGGTCCCATCGACGACTGGCCATGATCGCATGAGAGTACGGGTACCGTAATTGTTCGATGTGTTTTCGTTTCTATTGTGCGCGCACATTCAAAGCTGTCAGAGGACCGTTCCGCAGCAGCCCCCAGTCCCCGGTAGGTAGATAGGTACGATCTATTGTGGATCGCTGACAATGCAGCAAGTAGCTATCCAACAGCTTCCTTCCATTAGCAGACGCCCAAAGGCTCGCAACTTGTTCAATTGTTCACATTTTCTGTGTTCTGTGTTGGCTCCTTTTTTTTTTTTTTTTTGGGTGGGGGTTTGGGCAATTAGAGACTTAGAGAGTGGGAGAGCGACAAGAGGAAGAAAATTGGCCTCTTCCACGCCTTTACCGTTTTGTGACTCAATGTGTGTAAAGTTAAGTTGTTGTCATTGCTCTGATCACAGTTGCTATAATGTATTTCGTCTAGCTTTCAGTAAGTCGTGATGTCCAATTGGAGTGCGGATTTTGGTGGCACTCTCTAAATATCTATCTCATTCTCTCTCAATATCACATATATCTAACTACTTTATTGACACTCTAGGACAGTCTATCATTGAATTTGCTGTGATTGCCATATATTCCAAATGTGAACAGAAGCTTATTAAAAATCTCTTTAAATACTATTAATTGATAATCAAGCTACAAGTTTGACAGCTAGTCGATAATAAACAATATTGACATTTCCAGTTAGAATGATAAACACTCTCACACTCGTCTGGCCATTTGGTGATAATTGGCGTCTTGGCGTGGCAGCCACGAAGCATCAACGCCGGCAATCAGTTGGAAGCTGGATGCAAATCAGTGAACTGGCATTAGGCAAAGATCTTCAAAGGCATGGTTCTCACAATTTAATTAGTATGCATTTCCATTATTTATATAGTATGCCCTCAATGGCCACATCGTTAGCAGTCCACACAATTCCACACGGCTTGTCCATTGTTTTTTCGTGCATCAGCAAGGCTAGGGCCAGGGCCAGGGCCAGGGTAAAGGGAGGCAGCAACTTCAGCTCGTACGCATGTCAATCTTCTCGGATGCTCTGTAGTTGCAGGTAAGAGCCTAAACAACAACCTGAACACACACAAACGCAAACACACACCCAGTCATTTAACTCATTTGGTTTGTAACTTTTGTTGGATACCTCTTCTTTGGGCTGATGTTCTCAGTAATGTTTTCTAGTTTTTATAGCTGCTTTTTACAGACGCGAGACGATCCGTGTATTTCCACAAACTATTGTAATACATCAATATGATTATGAGCACTAGCGCTTCGAGGCAGGTTGTTTGTCTCCCAATTCCTCCCCCCTCTCTCTCTCTCTCTCTCTCTCTCACTTCTCTCTGCTTACCTCTCTGTGGCATGTGCTTGATTTATTTAAAGTTTTTCGAAGTGTGTTCCCTTTGGTTGCCTTTTCTTTCTATTATCTGCTTGACAAAGGTAAATAAACCAAAATGAATACTTTTTTCTTCTTGTATTGTATTGGCACCTTTCTATTTTGACGTTTTATGCATACTTAGTATATATTGTTGAAGGGCTTTAGGTTTCTCCCATCTTTTTTTCAGATATATCCTACTTGGCATAAGAGGTATGAATGAATGTACCTCGCTATTTGTATTAAATTTGCAATCTAAATTTGCAAAAATGAATCAAAATGAATATGCATTAAATTTTCTCCAAAATTTCTCTATGTCTTAACCTCCAGTTCAATGCTCTGTAGTTAACATCTTATGAGACTAATTACGTTATTCCAAAAATAAAGAAAAAATCCGACATTTCCTAATTGATTCTTCGACTTTGAGACCCCCTCAGGACTTGAAGTTCACGAAATCAGGTCACAATGCAAAAACGAAGCCTCCACCCCACAGGCAGCTTAAAGAAGATAAGTTTCCATATGCTTGTATATACAATATTAATGAAAGTATTCCTCATAATTAATGAAATCTTAATGGGCGCTTTACAAGGCAACGCAGACAGAGCACAGCACACAAATCAGCGCCGGGCCAAAGCAGCTTAGCGAACAGAAGTTCCCACATCATTAATATAATAATATAAAAAAAGAAGCAGAATACAAAAAAAAAAAAAAAAGAAAAGAAGCCCAACTAGAGATCAGAAGCAGCATCGTTCGAGAGACACACACGATGATCCCGTGCTGGCGCTGGCCAACAAAATTCAAACGAATTAAAGCGACTTCAACTTACAAATGTATCTACAAGATACAAGAACAAAAACAAAACCAAAACCAAAAAAAAAAAAAAAAGAGAGAAAAGAAAAACACAAGCGACGACAAATTATGCAGCGACAACGAAGACAAACTCCAAGCGCAGCAGAAACAGCAGCAGAAGATGGAGCAGGAGAAGCATTTAGATTTGGTATTGGAAGGAAGCTGCAGGCTTATCTCAAATGGACATGTATTTAGATTTAAATTTGGCTTTTTCGTTCGCTAGCCAGAGCTAGCAGAAATAAATTATAACAGTCGAAATAAAGTTGAACGTTTTGTCTGCTGTCCGTTTGAATGAAATTTATTAGCCTTAAATGACTGCGGCGCTACCTGAAGCTCCAAAACAGAGCTCGATTCACCTGGCCCCCTCTCCCCATTCCCATTGCGTATCAGCGCAGTTTGTATGATAATCTGATAATCTCTGGAGAGCTCAGTCGCTCTCAACCTTTTCACACTCAATTAGCTGGGGGGGAACTGCATCGCTCTGCATCTGTTGGCATTCACTTTAATATTTTATCGATTTCATTTGCATGCGACTAGAGATAATAATATACATGTATTGTTGTTATATTCCCTCTACCTTTAGCTGGCTACTACAGTTGCCAGCCTCTAGCTTCCAGCTGTTTAGATGCTCGCACTCTCGCATTTGTATCCCATGGCATTGAAAGGCAGTTTGAAAATGTTCTCAGCTCATAAAATTCCATAGTGAATCATTTGGCTCTGCGCTTTTTGTCTGGCGTCTTTCCGTGCTCGTCTGTCCATCTGTCCATCTGTCCGTCTGTCCGATTGTCCGTCTGTCCGATCTGTCAGTCCGTCCAGTGCGCTTCATTGGTCTGCATTTCATTTATTGTGTAATTCTCCACAATGTACTTTTGGCCACGGATTTGCTGGCTTGTCTGCTGCCCCGTTTGCTGACTGCCTTGTTTTGGGTTGTCTTCGCTTTCGAATTTGATTCTTGATTTTATGTCAGTTTATTTATGATAAGATGACCTTTTTTTCTTTCTTTTTTTCTTGTCTTCGTCATCTCATTTTCGGCCTATCGTCGTCTTCATTCGGCTGCTCTTTAATAGAATTGGAGCTGAATGTGTCGGGTTGTCTCTCTGGCTCTGGCTCTGGCTCGGGATGCACATTCGGTTATCTCAGTTGTGAATGAATGAAGCTCATTAAATTATGGGGCACTTACGGGTTAGCGGTGTGTGTTTTAAGGCACATTTTGAAATATGAGTAGCCTACACTGAGCGTAATCAAGGGCTGCCTTGAACATACCTTTAGGGGGCTGGTTCTCAGATGGAGCAGCCTTATATGGTTAATGTTCCCAGTTCTTGAAAGATCTTATATTTGTGAGTTTGTAGAATTAATAAGTAAGAGGACTATATTGAAAGTAAAACTGTTTCTCTTAAAAGAAAACATTCTTTATAATATATATTTTTAGCTTGAGCTGACTAAATAAATTAAATTAACTTACATTAAAATTTTAAAAATGATTTTAAAAACTGGAAAGAATAACAAAGGTATTTTACACTGCTAAGCTTAAAGATCAAACAAAAGCTATGATTACAAATATTATATTAGCTACTATTTATTCTCTCAGTGTTCATAGCCATTGAAGGCGGCAGCTATTTCCGATCACATTTAAATCCAACAAATCCGATTGCTCAGTTTACTATTTTGATTTTGTATCTACCAGCAGCAGCAGCAGCTGTTGTTTTTTTTTTTTTTTTTTTTTGTTTTTGTTGATGTTGCTGCTGTTGCTGGTGCTCGTTTAGAGCAATTTTCAAGATCAACAACGCAGTTGAGCGTCACGAAGATGAAAAGCGAGATCTTTTATAGCGATTAGGTGCGGACAATGAATGCACGATGGATTCAGAAAACAAAATCCAAACCGAAAAACGCGACTACAGAACTTTATATAGTAGGAGACAAGCTCAAAAGCGACAAGAATGAGAACAAGAACAAGAACAGAGTTTTTGTTGATCTTTTTGTTAATGCTGCAATGGTCTTGTTGTTGTTGTTATTTTGGTATTATGAGAATTGAGCCAAACATTTTTCAACTGGCTGCGAGGCGCAGACAAAGGCATAAAATACAAACTGAGTCTGGGATCTTTTTTGTTCTTTTTATTCTTTTATTTTATTTTTTGGATCCGTTGACAGAGCGTGCATTATTAGTGTCAACCCTGGGCCCATTGCTGTTGTTTGTCTAAACATAATTGAAACGCGCTTTCAATGAGTTAATTTGGAGTTGGCTACGGCACTCTTCATGAAGGACCGAGCCGGCCCGCTGGACGCCTACGTAAACACAATTAGGTGCCCAGTGACAGAGGCGTCGCACTCGGACCACACGGGCCATGAAATGACAAAAAGTGGAGTAAACGCACAGGGTAAACAAATCAAGAGCGCAATGCCCACGAAATCTTTGCATGAGCAATGTCACGGACTTGAGTCCGCAGCCTAACACAATATTTTCATAGGTCATTTTGATGGTTTAGCATTCAAGAGGAGCTCGCTTACTCGCTGATGCATCTCGCCGCCATGGCGTATGCGTAATTGTTTTGTAAATGATATGTTAGCGACTAGACACACACACACACACATACACACACACACATTAAATTTTACTGCCCACTGTCCAAATGACTTGCCACTTTGTGTTGCCAAGTTTAAAGTTGCTTAATAAGGCGTCTTAATCCGAGTCTCGACTCGCATTGCATCTCATCGCATCGCGTAGCATCGTTGCAACTGCGACTGCAGTCGGAGTCATATCTATGATATTTGCAGCCCATGTTGACAGGCAACAAAAGATACATATATAAAGCTAGTCCCCCTCTCCGGCCATCCACACGCACACGTATACGCACTCCTCAGCAACTTCATTAACAGCCGCAGCGCCGTTTAAGATGTAAAAATAAAGTATTATTTATGATTATTGTGAGAATTTCACAATGGCATGCGAGAATTTATTGTTAATGCTTTGTTGCAGCCACCACAGGCTGCGGCTGAGAAGGCTGAGAGACAAGCCCGAGCAGCCGCTGAACGATGGATACTATGGGGCACATTCTGTGGCTGAGTTAGCATATTATGATTCTTTTATTTAGATAATTCTCAATTTGATTGAAACTATAATTAAAGAAATTCGATTTATTGTCGTATAACTATAAATTATTTAAAGTTCCGCAGCTAAAATTTATATAGTCAATGCTAATCGCATGCTCTATAACTTGCAGTAGCAGCTCTTCTTAATTTTTATGGGTAAGCTTTCGAGTTTGCCCCACTGTGACTGCTCACTTAGCTTCTCCTCAAACAAACAATTTACATTGCAAGAAGACAGAACAAATGCCGTCAACAACAAATTTTGATAATTTCTGGTTTTGTACACACACACACACATATACACACTCATATACATATTTACATATTTCTCTTATTTTTCACGCTGTCTTTTCGCGTTGCGATTTTCCTGTCGTCTTTTTGATGCATTTTTGCGGCATGGAATTGCAATTAAAGTTAAACTTTGATGTTGATGCTGAGACAGGCGAGACATCTATCGTATTGTGGCTAACACTTTTTATACACTGAGCTCACTGAAAAATGGGAAATCAGGGTATAATGGTTTGTTGAAATGTATGTAACACGCAGAAGGAGGCGTGGCAGAGCCTCTAAAATATATAAATTCTTGAACAGGTCCACGAAGTGAGTCAAGGAAATGTGGGTTTAATTCCTGAAGTTGAAGTTGCGAATCCGAATGATACGAAGAACATGCTTAATTTAGGCGACAGTTTTTATAAGCTTACACTTTTTTCTGCTCTATGTATCTACATATGTATTCTAGGTATGCCTTCAGAGTATCTCCTAGTCGGTTATTCGCGACTATTATCTTCATTTGTTTTTCTCCGTAGCTGCTTATTAGTCAATATTTGTTTGTGAAATACCAAACATTTCCTTATTGATGTTGGCTCATTGTTCAACACTTAAAATGCGTTTAACAACCCATTGAAATGCCCTTTATGTTGCACAGCGTTGCCACCTAGTTGCCTGCCATTCAAACAGTGGGCAATTGCTGAAATATCAAGCTAATAATAATAAGAAAACATTGTTTTTAGAATTCATTCATACAAATTTTTATTGTTTTTTTTTTCATATTTCTTTCTTTTGTTTGTTCGTTTTTTTAGCATGTTTTTTTTCTTGTAGTTTTTCAATTCATTTGTTTAATTACTAAAATTTCATAAAATTGTTTAGACTAAATTGTAAGTACAACACTAAATTACAATTGTATGTATGTAACTACTATTTGAATATTTCTTGTTTCATGTTTTATAAATATATGTATTTAAGGTCTTATCAACTTTATACAATCTGACGCGTTTTTGTCCTGTGTGTCTTGAGTGTGTGTGTGTTTTTTTTTAGGTTTTCTTTTTTTGCAATAAAAATATAAATTACTAAAAACGACTATTTAAAAAAATTAAATATTTATAAAAAATATAGATATATATGTATACTATATATGTATATGGGCGATTTAAGCATATATCATATATTGTATGAGCGTAGATAACAAAATGTATTGTAGAGAGCTTTAAGTTAATATTTACAAAAATTAGTTGAGATAAATGTGTGGATGAGCGCTGATTTATCAAATATATAAATATATATATTTATAAGTGTGTGTGTGTGTGTGTGTGTGTGTGTGTAAGTATATCCAACATTGATTAGCCGCACAGTTTGTTGATTTTTCATTTTCATTTTCGCTTTAGCAATTAGCACTTTTATAACTAGTTTTTCGTTTTACACTAACGAGGAACCATTTGCAATTTAACTGTAAGTTTGATGAGTTCGTTTTGTGAATATTTAATTTTGATATTTTGGAATTTCGCAATCAGCTGTTGCGTCACACTTGCATACTAAACATTGTTTTGTTAAATGGTTTTGAGATCAAAATTAAATGTAAATTGTTTTTTTTTTTTTTGTTTTTACTTTTTTTGCTTTTGCTTTGATAATATTAAGACTATATACTGTTCTGAAGACTTTCAAACATACGCACGTATATAATTTTTAAGTTTTTTTTTTTTTTTGTATTTTATATTTTGTATATTTCATTCAATTTTGTTCGTTTTTGTTTTTTGTGAAATTTTCATTTAGTATCAAATAAATTTAGGCTTAAGACTTATAAATTCAATACATTTCGTTATTAACTATAAATATTGTTGACTTCTTTGCTATAATTGCTCCAAATTAAAAAAAAAAAATGCCAAAAAAATTGTACAAAAAATTAAAAAATATTTTAGAGTATGAAATAAAAGTTCTAAATAGTGTAAAAATTAAGCACTTATTATAGAATCACTAAATGTTTTGTTTGTCTTCGCTTGTTGTTTGTCTGTATGGGGGGCCTTTAGATAATATGTGTATATAATTAAGCTAGAGTTAAATTTAGTTATACTTTATGCATATCTTTATTTATTAGACACTAAAAGTAGGGCGCGAGATAGTCAGTAATTAATATATATTTTTTTGTTTTTAGTATTTCTTTTTCTTATTTTCGTTTTTTGTATATCAGAGTTTACCTATAAAATACTATGTACAAAATGCTTGCGCTTTACTTTGCATAGACAAGTAGAGTCGAGCGAGCGACCATGCAGCGTCAATGAGGAATTTTTTGTATTTGCTTAGCTTCTAAATTAGTCTCTAATTATGTGCTAGAGTTCTTTGCGTTAAGTGGTATTTACAATTTATCGCAACTAAGTGAAACTAATAATAATAATAATAGTTGAAGCAGATTTTTCAGTAACATGCAAAACGTCAGTAAGATTGTGTAGAGTTTTTCGTCCAGTGTAGAGTTTTTTCTTGGGGCTGCCGCAGGGCGGCGCCTTGGCCAGGGTCAAGTTAACATTAAGTTTGGAAAGAAACAATTGGATTTCTTGAGAACAGCTTTATATATGTATATATATATATATATATATATATATATAGAATAGGCATATATGCACGACATATATAGATTGAGAACTTTATGCTTACGTCAGTCCATGCGAAACTAAAATGTTAAGTTATAATTACAATTTAAGGTATTAAAATTGATTGATAGATGCATGTGTGTATGTGTGTGTGAGGGTGTGTTTAGTGGGTGTGTGTAGAGTTTAGCCTGTTACAATTTTGACGACTGCACTGCTTCAATAAACAACAAAGCCATTTGCGGCTCATTTGGCGTCTCTCTCTCTCTCTCTCTCTCTCTTTCTCCCTCTCTCTCCCGCCAGTCTTTGCTTACATGTGCGGCGTACCGCAGACCACTGTGCGCTGCGTCGTCGCCGCACCGCTGCCCGTCGCCGAGGCGGCGGCCATCAGCTGCGAGGAGCAGGCGCCAGCCACGCCCGCCGCGGCCAGCGAGGGCCAACGCTGGCTGCAGTAGGAGCCCTCGCCCAGCACCGAGATGCGCTTGCCCTTGGCCTCGCTGGGGCCCGTTCCAGCGCCCGACGCGCTGTAGTCTTTGGTTGAGCCGGCTGACGCTGCCGCCGCTGCTGCCGCCGCCGCCGCTGCCGCTCCGGCAGCTCCAGCGCCCGCGGAGAGCAGCTGCGAGGCGCGATGCATCAGCGTGGGATCCGTGTTCAGCTGCTTCTGCGACTTGGCGCGCTGCAGCGGCGCCAGCTGGCCCACGCCGCAGAACTCCGAGTTGGCATTGTTGTCCGCTGCGGCGGCGTAGTTGGCCAGCGCGCCAGAATACATGCGGCACTCGTCGGCGGCAGCAGCCGCTGCGGCGGCGGCGGCCGAGGCGCAAATGTTGTTCACCGACTTGTCCCACGTGTTCTTGATGATGTTGGGATTGCTGTTGTCGAAGGTCAGGCCGCCGCTGCTGCCGCGCTTGACGCCCAGCGTGCCCGTGGACATGCCGACGCCCACGCCCACGCCCACTCCGACGCCGCTGCCATTGTGATGGAGGGTGGCCACCGCATTCTGTTCGTTCTGTTTGCGGGCCTCGGCGTCGTCCTTTTCCTGGGCGCGCTTGCGCTTGCGCTTCATGCAGAAGACCACGCAGGCGGCTATCACAGCCACCAGCGGCATGGCCACGGAGAAGATGGCGATGAGCACGACCTGGGCGTTGGTGAGGCCATCGGCGCGCGCCTGCGTCGTGGCGCCATACTGATGGGCGCCGAAGGAGACCGACTCGTAGGACTCCTCGTCGCACTGCCGACCCCGATAGCCGTTGGCGCAGACGCACTCGAAGCTGTTGACGCGATTCATGCAGGTGCCGCCGTTGTGGCAGGGCAGACTGCCGCACTCGTCGATGTCGATGGAGCAGTCCTTGCCGGTGAAGCCCGCCCGGCAGGCGCACTGGTAGTCGTTGTTCAGGTTGGTGCAGCTGCCGCCGTTGGCGCACGGCTTGGTCAGGCAGAGGTCCACGCGGCTGCTGCAGCGCGGCCCATGGAAGCCGGGCACGCACTGGCAGCGATACTGGTTGAGCATGTCGATGCAGGTGCCCCCATTCTGGCACTTGTGGCCGACGCAGTCGTCGATGTTCAGCTCGCACTTGGCGCCCGTGTAGCCGTCGGGACAGGTGCATTTACCGCTTGGCTGGCAGCTGCCGCCGTTCTGGCAGGGATTCGGGCTGCAGTTGTCCAGGTGGAGCTCGCAGGTGGGTCCGCTGTAGCCGCTGGGGCAGTCGCACTGAAACCCCTGCTTGCTGCTGCCGCTCGTGTTGCGGCACCTGCCCTGGTGGCACGGCTTGTCCGCGCAGGTGAGCAGCTTGTCCTCGCACATGCGACCGTTCCAGCCCTTGGGGCAGACGCACTTGTAGCCGCGCTGCGTCGCCTCGTCCACGCAGGTGCCGCCGTTCTGGCAGGGATTCACGTCGGCGTCGCACGAATTGATTTCCGTCTGGCAATCGTTGCCGCTGTAGCCAGGCGCACACTTGCACGTGTACAGGCCCTGGCCGGTGTTGAAGCAGGTGCCGCCATTCATGCAGGGCCGGTGGTTGGTGCAGTAGTTCAGATCCTGGTTGCAGAACAGGCCGCCCCAGCCCTCGTTGCAGATGCAGTCCCAGGGCTTGTTGCATGTGCCGTGCACGCAGCTCGGATATGGGGCGCACTCGTCGCACAGCGGTCCACGCCAGCCCTTCTGGCAGCTGCGAAATAGAGCAAGGATAAGGCTTAGTTAGTTTTGAGTGAAAGGCAATCGAAACGATACTCAGAAGGATAAATAAAATACCCAAACTGTGCTGCAAGTGGGGATGCTCGACGAACATCGATGTTCGATAATTATCGATGTTGAAAGCAAAATCATCGATGTTGCTATGGGATGAATATCGTAACATCAATATCATCATCCATATGAATATCGTAACATCAATATCTCATCCATATTAAAGCAAGCATCTATGTTCGGATTTCGATAAATATCGCGCATCGATGTTGGGCTCTCGATAATGATATCGCCGTCAATATCGATGTTTTTCTAGTATCGAGCATCCCTAGCTGCAGGCCATGAACTAGTTCTTAACGAATTAACGCCTATCGATAACAGCTGAAATTATTTCCTGATCATTGCAGAAATCAGAACGAATGCGAGGCGTAAAGCAGAGACAGCAATAACAACAAATCGCATTGCTCATCAATGAAATATGCAAAGGCAAAGGCAGAGATGGAGGAGGAGGAGAAAGAGACGGCGAAGGCGGTGCGAACGACGATTGCTGGACATGACGGACACGGTTAATGCGCTCGGGGCGCTGGCTTACTTTTGAAGTTTGAGCCAATGCGAAAGCATGCAAGAAAGCAAGAAAGAAGGCGCATCACCTGCTTAGCGAATCACTCACACACACACACACACACACATGCACATAAATCAATATATGTATGTGTTTGTAATTGCCCGTGTGGGCGCAGCAATGCTTGGCTGCATTTCGATGCAGCTCAGAAGAAACTCGAACGGAAAGGGCAGCGGACAACGGACAACGGACAGCGGACAGCGACAACTTTAGCTTGAGATCTGCACTTCTGCTGACTCCTGACTCCGAACGATTTGTAGTGCACTGGGCGCCCTCGAGCGGGACATGTGCTTGACAGCCGAGCCCAAGCAGAGGAGTTTAAGGAAAAGGCATGTCAACTTGAAAGTCAAAGAGCGCAACAATAAAATGATGCGATGTTTTTTGTATTTGTTCAAGTGCACATATCCGCACAGCCATGAGGAGTAAGAGTGAGAGAGAGAGAGATAGAGATAGGGGGACAGACAATTTGGCATTTCTCACGATGCGCAAACACTAAATTAATTTATTTCATTTGCAGCGCGCTCCACTTTGCGTTGCCAAGCACACAAAGAGGCACGAAAAGCACGAAGCTCACGCACGCACGCCCACAAATGCAATTCCGATTAATATGCAAACAAAAGATCCTTCACCCACAAACTCTCAATTGGCAATAATTCAAAGCAGACGCAAGATCACAGAGAGGGAGTTAAAGGGAGAGGGAGGGCGTGAGCTCAAGAGAGAGAGAGAGAGAGAGACAAGTGGTAATTGATATGCGTCAGTGTGTACACAAAGCACAAATGTCAAAAGCGTTGGCGACGCGTCGCGACGGTCAACTACCAGCTGTGTGTGTGTGTGTGTGTGTGTATGTGTGTGTGTGTGTGTGCGCGTGTGCATGTTTATTTGTATTTGTGTATTTGGTCATATAGCGCGCGCGCTTAGAATTATTAAAATATTCCCACCATTACGAGGCAGCGCAGCACAAAAAGCACTTTAATTTTCAATGGCTTTGGCTCTGACTTTGGCTGGTGTTGGGATTTGGATTTGGCTGAGTGGCACACGCATACTTGAGCGTAACTGCTTGCGGTTTTTTCTACGAACAATCAACACGTCGGGGCCTATTTATAAAACAAACATTTTATCCCAAATCACATCAATAACATTCGCGGCTGTGGTGCAGAGGGAGGCAGGCGGCGCGACAATGATTTTTGTATTTGAAATTTGTTGGTTTTCGGTTTTCGGTTTTCGGTTTTTGGCACAATTATTGATTGAACCACAAAATGTTTGATTTCCGTTTTCGGCCGAGTGGGAACTGGCACTCAGTTTATTGGCCAGCAATGCATAAATAATGAGCAACATCCTGCCGTCTTTGGCTATCGGACAAGAAGAAATCTTCTAAGTGAACGGCGCAATTAGCTTTCTGCATGGGGGCTGGCAACGCCAAAGCAACCAGCTGGCAACTCTTCGATGAGATTTGAGCTTGAAATTTCATGCATAAAATATTTGCCAGCGTCGTCAAAAGTGTTCGCTTACACCTTGCTTTGTCATTGTTGTTGTTGGTGTTGTTGTTGCATTTGCCCTATGAAAAATGTGGGAAAACTTTGTAATTCAATTTCGTTCGCCTCTATGTAACGGTGTGTGTGTAAGTGTATGGGTGTGTGTGTATGTGTGTATTGCTTTTACTTGATTATTTCAGCAGGCACTCAAATAATTGTAATGCAAAACCTCGACAATCAAATGACAGCCAATGCACTCCCGACCAACCAGACAGTCAGACAGCCAAAAGAATTTCTTGTGGTCGCACAAAACGTGCACTAAACGGGCTAAGCAAAATGACTTTGTTGCTGTTGCCACATTTTATTTGTTTTTTTGTTTTTTTGCTTATGCTTTTGCCCTTTACCAAACTTGGCAGCACTCAACATACACAACAAAATACACAGCAAATAAAACACTGTAAAAGGTGTGTCCAATGACAATTGTTGTTGTTGTTGTTGTTGCTGCTGTTTTCGTTGTCTCAAACTCTAAACGTGCAGCAAACAAAACATAAAAACAAACAACAATAAAAAATATCAAAAGCTCATCTTGGCAAAAAAAAAAAACTAAGGCTTTGCCTAATTAGCAACATGTTGCGCGCAACACGCAGCCAAATGTTGCAGGTCGTCCTTAGCATCATAGTTAGCACTGCTTCAGTTAGTTAGTCTTTTAATTATGCTATTTAATTGAATAGAGTATACTTACATGCATTGATTCGGCTTATCGCACTGACCATGGACACAGCCCTTGGCGCATTTGGCTGCAAGTAGATAGAAGAGGGCATCAAATTAATTGATATGTTGATGAGTTTATAAAAAGAAGAGAGATACTTAAAATGAAATGGACACGAGCAGCGACACTTTCCCAAACACATTTGGGCTTTAAGTGGCCAGCTGCCACCTGCCACAATGCGTAGTTACACCCACTCGCCAGTGGTGGCAGCGACAGCACAGCCCACATTGATTCGAGGCCGAGAAACAATGAAACAATCAGACAAAGCGAACAGCATTTGAGGCAATTTAAAAGAGGAAAAACAAACTTTCTTTTTCACGCGTTTGCCCAACGAAAAACCACTAAACGGGCCAAAATAAAACATCTTCGAAACAATTCGACACTAGATAGACAACAACTTTTTTGGCCAAAATCATCATCATGAATCATGGCCCAAAAACTACAAATAAAAGAAAAAACTCCAATGACTCTTAAACTGTGCGGCAGCAGGAATAACTTGTTTCTAATATGCGCCCGGCCAGACCCAAAAGGAAACACCACAAAATGAAATAATCCCATGGTCGCAAAGAGCTGCGCTGCAACAGCCCGAAAACCGATTCCCAAGCTCCAAAAGGTTCGACGAAAACTTCGATTGTGGATTCAAGCGAGTGTGACAGAGATGTGGCTAGAGAGAGAGAGAGAGAGAGACAGAGAGAGAGAGAGAAAGAGAGGGCGAAGAAGAGCTGTTGCTATAGCTGAAGCTGGGCCAAGAATGCGGCAAACATGTTTCTTACGGCCTGCTCTGGGGCTGGGCTCTGGCAGGAAGTAGGGGAGTCGCTGACGCCCGCCACGTTGCAAGGGTCTAGCTGAAAATCGTGAACACTGCGAATAAGGCAATGAGCTCCTCTTTAAACTGCCCAGTCAGCCAGTCAGCCAGCCTAGACACTCCACTCCGATATTCTTTCATTCAGCAGGAAAATTGCTAGAAAATCACTAAAACGTGTTCTCTCTCCCAGCTCCTGCTGCTGCTCGTTCGGCTGCTGATGCTGCTGCTGCTGCTGCTGCTATGCGCTTTTAATTCCCCCGCACGCAGTTAATATATATAAGCCGTAATATTGGCAATTGGCAATGATTTTTATTACATGGCCACAAGCGGAGGAGCCAACCAGACCAGATCACAGCCATCCAGACCAGACCAGACCAGGCCACAAGAGGCCAGCTTGAAACACTTGAAATTGTTTTTCCACACCGACTGAAAGTGAGTTTCTTGTTGTTGTTGTTGTTGTTGTTGCTGCTGCTGCTGATTTGCTGCTGGTTGTTAGCTGGTAGTAGCCCAGTCTGAGGATCGTTTCGTGTCTATTTGAAACGTGCTGCGGCTTCGCCTTCGCTATATTCTTGGCCTGTGTTCACACGCCCGCAATGGCCCAAACGCAAAAGTATCTTGCGGATTAGAAGCGTAGAGCTAATGATTATGATGGACCATTTACTTTCACTTGACTGCACTTATGTGGGCATGATTTATATGGAAAGTAACGCCGAGATACATTCTTCTAGATACATGTATTTAAGCAGATTCAATCTAAGCCAGTAGGAATTCGTAGTTCTTATCTAATATGTATCTCATAGATACTTTTGTATATATTTGTATGTGGAGTGTAACGCCTAGATACATTCGCATCTTCTAGATATCTAGATATCTAAACAAACTGACTGCAAAGCAGGAGGAATTTGTAATTCTTATCTAACGTGTTTCTCCTAGATACTTTTGTATATGGAAAGTATCGCCTAGATATATTCGCATTTTCTAGATACAAACTGAGTGCAAAGCAGTAGGAATTCGTAGTTCTTATCTAATATGCATTTCATAGATACTTTTGTTTACGTTATGTGTAAGCAAGCTGACTGCACACCAAATGTTTTTCGACGGTGTTTTTATAGCAATTATCTTAAAAGATACAATTGTATCTGTGAAATACAAAGTGCAGCCACAGCTGGCAGCTCATTCAGAAAAGAGAAAAGCAAACAGCTTCGGGTTTAAATAGCTCATTTCCTTGAAATTAAAATACACACACACCATACACACATGCACACGCACACACACACACACACACACACCCTCACACACGCTGCCGATTCAGAGCAATCGAAGTTTCATTCAAAAAAAAAAAAAGGCAAAAAAAAAACAAGTTGCAGACCTTTTGGGCCAATTTAATAAAGGCTAAGGCACTTCCACATGATCAACTTCTTGCGAGTTGTTGTTGTTGTTGCTCTCGTTTTTTTGCAGCCGCACGTTTTGCCTTTTTATTTGCTGCTGCTGGAAAATAATTTTCGCACATGTGTGCGTGTATGTTTGTGTGTGTGTGTGTGTGTGTGCCTTAATTTAAGCTCATTTTTGCGCATTTAACTTGAAAATAAAGTATAGCAACAGCCGAAAGAGCGGAAGAGGCAGCTGCTTCTGCTTCTGCTGCTGCTGCTGCTGCTGCTGCTGCTGCTGCTGCTGCTCAACCGGCAGCAGAAGGACACAAAATTATGTGCCCGAAAAAGAAGCAGAAGCAGGCTGACTGGCAGGCAAACAGTTTGGCAGACCCGGTTTGGCAGACTCGGACCACATTTATGGTGTAATCAGCCGTGGCCAGCCCTAAAGGAAGTTCTGGCCTCTCTCGTCCTCAGCAATGCGCGGCATGCAGACGACGCAGACGACGCAGATACTCAAAAACGACATCAGCCACGGCGACGGTACGTCATGATGATCAAGAAGCTGCTGCGATTGCCTATAGCTGTAGCCTGTATTTGTTGTGTGCATGTGTGTGTGTGTGTGTGTGTTAGTGTGTGTGTCCACACCACACCTTGAATATGGAACCTGGGGCCACTTGCACTTGGCGTGGGAAGATTTTTGTGCTCTTCGTCAGTTTTGTGTGCTCTGATTCACGGTCCCTATGCGTGCCTATGTGTGTGCTGTGTGTGTGTGTCTGTGTGTGTGTTTGTTGTGTGTGTGCCCCCGAAAATGCTGCATAGGTAGCTTGTGGGCTACTACTACAAAGGGCCGAGTTCGAGTTCAAATTGTGTTGTTTCTGGTTTTGCTTTTGTTTTTGTTTTCTTTAGCTGTGATTTCTTTCGGTTTTCAGTTTTCAGTTTTCAGTTCGTTAGACGTTTTGTTCTGCCCCACGCCAAATGACAAATGATTTTTCCTTCACACATAAACAAAACGCAAAAGACACAGAAAGAGAGAGAGAGAGGGAGAGGGAGAGATCTTAACAAATATTCATTGATTTTTAATGTATTTGTTTGACTATTTGATTTCTTCCACTTGATGGTATTTCATCGATATTCAAATGTGCTTTTGGCATTATTTTTTTTTTCTTCATTTCTGTCAAATCATTGCGTCTCTGCTACGCATTCAAAATAATTACACTTTTAATTCGTTAGCAGCTCCTTGTCTGCCCTCCTCCTCCCTATCCCCCCTCGGCTCCACTTTTCCAGTCCCCTCTCACATATATTGTGTACAATCATCTCATTTGATTTGACAAGCAAGTGATTTTCAATAATAACGAGAGCTGCCCGTCAAGTGCGGCACAAGAAACGCGGCACGTTGTGTCCACTTGATGAAGCAGCAGCAGCAGCAGCAGCAGCAACAACAACAAACAAGAGCTTCAGCGAAAAGAATGTAAAAATCGTTTTTTGTAGCGAATGGAACTGAAGTAGTTGCCCCTTTTCAATGATGATATATATACATATATACACATATTTATCTGTATATATCTGTATCCTAAGGCTAGAGCTTACTCATTTATCTGTTAGATACTTACGCTTCTCGCAGTACGTGCCCTGCCAGCCGGTCAGGCAGATAATTTCGCCAGTCTCGGAGCATGTGTAGTGGCCGAACTGATCGTCCCGCGGTCGGCACAGATTCGCACACCCGGAGCCGTAGTAATGCGGATCGCAGGTGACGCGAAAATCGTATTCGAGCGATGTGTATTGGGATTCGGATTTGTTCGTCTTCCACTCGGATGAGACGTCCAGCACTTGCTGCACAGATAAGCGTTGTATGAGCAGATCTGAAAGAGAGAGAGAGAGAGAGAGAGATGTTAGAGAGATATGTCCGAGTCTGAGAAAATCGGAGTGGAGGGAGACAGAGAGAGAGAGAGAAGTTAGAGAGATAAGCAAAGTATGAGAAAATACGAGTGGAGATAGCCCTAATGAAGATTAATTGAATACAGTTAAAGTTAACAGTTCTTAAGGGTATCGACTGAACTTGCTGAGGCTCTGTGGCTAGGCACGCTTGGAATTTTGTTAGATTCGAAATTCGAATAGTGAATATACGAAAAAACTTCAACTGCAAAGCAATTGCGCTTGTCACACTCGTTGCGCAGGCGCACAAGTCAAGTGCCATGCCAAGGTATGCGACCAGCCAGGGGTAAGTACTTGGTATTTGCAGCAAGCAGCAGTCAGCAGGCAGCAGGCAGCAGGCAGCATGCAGAGCGGGCCAGTCAGCCAGCCAGCCAGCCAGCCAGTCAGCCAGCCATGCAACACACGACCAACTGAGCGTCAGTTGCATTTTCAGCTGTTTGCTGAGCCAAGCGGACCGGTCTTTTTTTTTTTTTTTTTTTTTTTTTGAGAAACTATTGGATGGCAACTTGTTTGTGCCAGTATGTGTGTGTGTGTGTGTGTGTGTGTGTATACATAGCTGTTTTATATAGCCACATTATGCCATGGTCTATAAAGTAAATTGCAGGTGCATGACTATTCGAATTGCATGCAGCCAAGTCGAACCTCAAGCCGCCGCTGAAGCGGGCCAAGACTTTTGTTGAGCTGCAAACAAACAACAACAAAAAAAGAAACAGACACCAATACATATACGATTCTAGAACCTATTTGTACCTGGGTATATGTAAATGCCAGTAAATCTCTTCGAGCTTAGCCAAGAATTAAGTGAAAATCTATTTTGAAACACTTGAGCAAAAGCAAAAGTAGTTAGTGAAAGCAGAAGTTGTTGCCAAAGGGAACGAGGGAACAGGGGGAAGGCTAAAGTTGGCTAAGATTCTGTTGGACTAGCGAATACAAATATGGCCCGAAATGCTGTTGGCCCCATAAATTGAAAGCTGGCATTGACAAGTGCACCAACTGGTTGCCAAAAGTTTTGACTAAACTATAACCATATTCAAAAATATCAACTAATTAATTACCAAAAGCAGGCAAAAATATTTACCAGTATGTGTGTGTGTGTGTGTGTGTATGTTTGTGTGTGTTGCATAAACAAAATTCTAAGCCAGTTGCAAGCTGGCTTCACCTGACGTGGCAACATGGAAAAACGCTCAACTTGCGCCAACAACATTCCCCCAAAAAATACAAAATTTAATTCGCAAATAAGCGAAAAAGAATTGAATATTTTGTGTCTTGTGGTTTTATTTACATTTGCAACACACACACATACGTACATATCTACAACAAGAGATTTGTGGCATGACAGGTTATTAGGCGACGTGCCGGCAACGCTTCAAGCGCAACGCACAATTTGACTGCAGGTTTTTCTCTAATTTCTGCGTCTGCGTCCAGTTTGGCGAGTTGCGCGCAAACAAATAGAAATAAATGTGGAAAATCATGCACAACAATTTCTGCAAATATTCACGCAAAACGGTATTTTTGCATTTTTTTGTTTGTTTGTTTGTTAATTATTTATCTACAAAAAGGATATGAAGAGAAGACATTTCACACACTCAAAGTGAAAAGTTGCGTGCGACAACTTTCGCAGCAAAGTTGCAAAAGTTGATTTTAATGACATGAATAATGGGAACTTCATGTGCGGATGTTGTCAAAACAAAAAAACAAACAAATAACCTAAATTTCCCTAGTTGATAAGTAGTGAAAATGTTGCCAAGGAGTGGCACTCACATTTGTAATTTACCCAGCTAGGGATATTTATTTTTTGTAAGATGAAGCAGTGTTGCAAAGAACTATTTCCCTGTGTGTGACAAATAATTTCCCCAATCCAGCAAATAGAGATTTGTTCTAAATACAATGTTGCCAGAGAAGACTCGTTCAACATTTTGTTCTTCGTTTTGTCGTTTGGCAAAGTGATCGAAATTTGTATGCAACAAATTTACAAGGGGCAGCATCTTAAACTTGACTCTGACTCTGACAAGGGGCAAGGCTTAAGTGTGAGGCCTCAGCAACAGCAAATATTTAGTCGCAGTCGCAGTCACCGTCGCCGTTGCCTTTGCCATCGTAGCGCGCTGACTTCTGCTAAAGGAATTTATAAAATACCATTTTATCAAGACACACGACGAACCAGACATTGGCGAAGGAGGCCGAGAAGGGCGAGGAGGCAACTTTTGTGTTTCTGCGGCAAAGAGACCCCGGGACTCTTGACTGCGACTGTTGCTGGGCTGCTGCTGCTGCTTGATCCAATGAGTTAAAATTAAAAGATAAGCATTTTAACAACATCGCCAGCAACAGCAACAACAACAACAACGTGCAACTAACAACTTTGGCATTGGCAGAGATTAATTGGTAGGTAGGGATAGGTGAAAAAAAAACGAGAGAGAGAGAGAGAGAGAGAGAGGAGAAGCATAAGCAGCAGAAGAACGCCAGCGAATATCTGAAGAGCATGAGTTGGAAGATTTCGACGCATCAAGCCAAGAATCACCTTGCACGACGCTCAAGCTGTGTGTGTCTCCTCCTCCTCCACCTCCTGCTCCTCCTCCTCCTACCTCCTACCCAAGCAGACAGTCCGTTGGACAGTCGGCTGGCAGGCAAACAACTGCTGGCCTCCTGCCTGCAGGCTAACTGGCGAAAAGGTCGCAACAGTCGAAGCTGCCTCTTCCCCTGCCCCTCACCCACTCTCTCTCCCCACTCTTTACTGCAGATTTCTGCGGCTGCGGCTGTCTTTTTCTCCTTTTTTGTATGTAATTTATGTTAAACGAATATAACAAAACGTAAAAAATAAAGCGACTAAACTTGTTGCCGGCCATGCAACGCATTCGAGAGACAGGCGTAAACCCCGTCTCGACTATGCGGGAGAACCTCTAAAGGAGACTTGGAAATAATGAAATTAATCCTTGACAAGCGGCTAGAAAACTGCGCCAAATTGAAATTGCATAGAGCCGATAAAGATCTATTGCTCTGAAAGATCTCAGCAGGATATCTGAGGCTAAAATAAGGCAAAAAAAAGTCTACGGGCAAAGAAAGAAAAACAATTAAAATTCCTAAAGGAACTGAGGATGAACTTATGCCTAATGGTAATAGAAATTCATTGGAAACCTACATAAATCTGTGGCTAGAGAAATGTCTAGAGAATGTACACCTATGTATATATGCAGGTAACAAAAGGCAGGTAGCTCAAACATTGTGTGGGAAAAACTAAAAGAAAAACCTGCTCTGTTCGAAATGTGAAAGAGAACAAAAATTGATAGCGTTAAGCGAAGAGAATGAGAATGATGTCCTTGGCTAGAGACCACACAGATTACACTAAACAATCCCCAGCATCTGGGCATGTGTGGTCCTTATCGCTCCGTGGAATCAACGCTCGCATCTCAATGCATGTCGCATTGTTCGAAGATGAATTACACGATCACTAAATTCCACAGCAAAAAAAAAAAAAAAAAAAGAAAGAAAAATAATCAAAGTCCTGCGCAAGTTCGTGATTAAGAAAAAGACCAAAAGCCAAGCTAAAAACAAACTGCATTGCAGCGCAAGTAAATGAGGCGACAACGACGACGACGACGACGATGACGATGACGACCCGACCTCTGCACACACTTCCGTTCCAAAGGGAGTGAGCAGACAACAAAGGCGACAACTTTGCGGTGCTCGCTTCGTAGCTTGCTTGGTTTATCCCTAATCAAGGCACGGAGAGAAGAGGCGAGGCGAGTTGAAGGGCTAACGAACGGTGCTAAACCTGACGCTGGCTGTTATTTAAAACCATTCAATGTGCCGGAAATCTTACAAACACACATACATTAGCACACACACACACACACACACACACACTTAGTTAGTTGCGCAGTTAGCGAAACTAGAAATTTGAGCACATCAATGGATCAGGTGTCCCTCGCAGGATCATTGATCCTCGTCAGTGCCAAAAATGAAATATGCATAAAATAAAATTTTTGTCGACAGGAAGCAGGATGCAAATTATGATTCGGGAACAGGATATGCGTCGATAAACTTTCGGTACTTACTGTTGCTACGCGCATTGGCGCTGTTGTTCGTATCGTGCCAGGCCTCGACGATCAGCGTGAAGGTGCCCTGCAATACCAGAAGAAAAAGGTGAAAAGAAAGTTAGTCAATTGTTAGATATTTATTCATTATATTTTGGTAAAGAGGAAGAGCCCTCCATGGCTTATCACAACGGAAAACGTAATCCATTTGTTGCGGCTAAACGAAATGTTGCATTTATGCGCAGCATTTAACGCAGATATCATCTGGGCCATAACCAGCTTCGAGAGCTAATGGCTCGAAAGCTCCCATACTTAAGTCCCACAGCCCACAGAGCTCATTATAAACAGATTATGACAGAGCCAAGACGACGCCCACATGCCACAAGCTGGCCAACAGCAACACACACACACATTTCAAATGCATATGCAAATGCACAGCAGTTGGCAACTGGCAGCGCCCTCAATTCACACTTGATTACAAATGCAGCGGGGCGGGGGCAGAGCGGGCAGGCGTGGCAAAAACCGGCAGAGATGACACAAAGTCGAATAGCCGAAATGCATATATGCACAGGCATACAAATGTATATACACATGTATTTATATGCGTATTGGCAACATCTAAGCAAAGCTCAGCTGCAGTTTGCAGAGGTGGCCAAAAAAAAAGTTATAATGCTGGCAGCACTGTATATATACATATGTTTATATGCATAAGTATGTATATATGCGTATTGGCAACATCTAGGCAGAGCTGAGCTGCCTAAAAAAAAAGAAAATTATAATATTGGCAGTACTGGTTGTTGCTGGGCGTGTGATTGCGTCTGGCTTGGCAGCACTTTGAATTCGAACTCGAATTCGAGTTTGAGTGCGACTATGCATTGCATGTAAATGACTAATTTTCGACTAACTTTCGATTGCTGCATCGCTGCTGTTGTTGTTGTTGTTGTTGTTGTTGCTGCTGCTGCTGCCGTTGTTGTTGCGTGGGCGGCAGATGTAGAATTAATTTAGTTGATAAGCGCAGTGCCGTTTGATTGCATAAGCAGCTAAAGCGCTTGCCAGACATTGAAAACTGCATTCGCACATAAACATAAAGCTGATGGGCTCGACAGGAAACAAATCAGACAAACAGAGAGACACACACACACACACACAGATACACATGCAGTCACACATATACACACAAATCATCGACAGTTAACAAAGGGAATTAATCGAATACAGCGCAAACATTTATTGGGAATTTTACAGTGCATGTTAGTTTCCAATTGGACATTTTATGCTATGAATATATTTTTGAAATGCGGAAAAACTTGTAATATTCTAGCAAACTCTAGCGAGTTATTATAAAGGCAAGACACACGTAAAGTATATATTTATATGCTTGTAAATATATACATATATATATAATGTATATGAGCTCCAAAAATAAATGAGCGACACACACATACACACACACACACACACACACAGAGACTAAGGCGAGCGTATATCGCGTGCGACGACGCTGTATATCAACGTCAATATCTGCAGCATAGGGTGAAGTGCATGCCAAATGCATAGGGCGCATGTGTGGAGTAGGAGTGGCAGCCACGTAGCAACAGAGGCAACAGAGGCAACAGACAAGACAAGACAAGACAAGACACCCGCCGACAGACAGACAAAAGTAACAAAGTTCAATACACAAGCAACAGCAGCAACAGAAAGAGCTACATCTACAGGCACAGCCACAGACAACGTCTGCTAAAAATAGTCAACGATTGGCAGCAGCTGAGGAGGAGGGTCGTCTCCGGCAACCCCCTATGCAAGAGGCGCATCTCTCTCTATCTCTCCTGCTCCGACTGTCGCTGTCGCATGCGTGCCCCGCGTCCAGCCCGTGCCGCTTCTTCCTCTTTTTTTTAATTAAGTGCAACATTAAATTAGTTGCTGCTGCAACTGTGGCACGTCTAGTCGCTGACTATAATTACATTTAATAGCTTGACCTAGAAATATTTGAAGTTGGCACAAAAATAGAGCACAATAGAGCCTGACCGAAATATACCGAAATTTCCTACTATTTGGCATTTGACAAAGAAATGTCATTGAGACTTGGGATTGCAACTGACTGCAATCAAATAATTTGAAATTTCCCTATCTTAAATTCCCTACTATTATGCTGGGCGGGTTATTAATTTGAAATTTCTCTATTTTAAACAATATTTAATTTCCTACTTTTTGCTAGATTGCAATTTCCCTATTTTAAGTGTAAAATTAGTTTCTTTGTTGGGCACATTATTTATCTGCAATTCCCCTTTATGCCAATCATTTTTTAAGTAAATTACCTTTTTAATATTTATATTTTCAGAAAATTGCCCTTTTTTTTGGCACGTGGCTAAAATATACTTAACATTGGGTAAATTCTGCGCTAATTGCCTTTGGCTAATGCATTTTAGCA
Organism: Drosophila hamatofila; assembly: GCA_035045345.1. Lineage (NCBI taxonomy): Eukaryota > Metazoa > Arthropoda > Insecta > Diptera > Drosophilidae > Drosophila > Drosophila hamatofila. The sequence goes on from JAWNPA010000020.1 coordinate 13,881,401, forward strand.
TATTTCAGCATAATTTTCACTTAGCCCGCAGCAGCTGCTCGCAATTTATGCAACTTGCAGCAACACAATTCACGTGCCGATAAGTCCAGCTAGACAAACATACGTAACTATGTATGTGTGTGGCACCCCAGCCCGTGACTTTGCCACTTTAGTCCACGCATTTGTGTAATGATAATAATAGTGACGCTGCACATGCGCGCAAGCGATTAGAGAGAGAGAAATACAGAGAGGGAGAGGAATGAACAGGGCGAGAGATAAAGGTAGACTTGAATAGAAAGAGAGAGAGGGAGAGAGAGAGAAGTTGGGCAGGGAGTGGTGCAGCAAATCCACCCCTTAATTCAACCGCCGCACACGCTGCGGGCGCGCTGACAAGCGAAAAGTCGCTTGAAAAATACGTTACAAAATGCTAGCAGAGGGAGAGAGAGGGAGAGGGAGAGGCAGGGGCAGTAGATGTAGGGGCTATGACTGTAAATATGGCTGTAATACTCGTTATAATTAAGAAATGCATCGCATGCTACGGCCACTAAAAATAAATGCGCGTATTTCTTGGCCACTGGAGCAGAAAAGAAGAAGAAGAAGAAGCACACACAAAGGTGGAATTCAGCTTTGGAGTGCAAGTATTTCACATTTTGAGTAATTTATTAGGCAAACACGTGCGCAGCGAGTGAGGGGGAAGGGGGGGGGGGGGGGTAGGTGGTACTGGTGGTGCATAAATCTGCAAAGGTGATCAAAAGTCAGTCTCTCTCTCTTCTCTCTTCTTCCCCTCTCTATCTGTCTAGAAAAAGTAACGTTCGTTTGGCTTAGGGTTGCTACAGCCCGTAGTCCCCCCTCCTCGATTCAGTCCGGCCGTAGTCAGCGAGCTGGAAATTGTCGCTGGTGGTGCGCGGCGGCGCACGCGTTTTGCGGCGCACTTTTTTTTTAATAGCCGACAGATGTTTGCGGCAACAACCCTTGACAAGGACACAGGGCCACGGTACGGGCGGAAATAAGTGCGACGCACAGTCGCTGAGCTATAAAAAGCCCCCAAACAAATTAGCAAAAGATGCCGCAAAGTAAAATGTAAAAAAGAGTAAAAACAAAAACAAAATGAAGAGTAGAGAGAAATTACAGCGAGCCAAAGAGACAGCAATGAAAATTTTATTGACTGACTGACTGAGCAGGAGGAAACTGACTCACGTTGTGGGGGAAATAAGTGTGCTGATCTATATATAGACTGTATAGATATATATCGGGGTATCTACATATACATATAAAAATATATATATATGTTTATCATTCTGTATCATTCACTTACCGGCCAGGCAAAGTTGAAGGCGAACTGTATGGGATTCGTGAAGCCTCTGCTCTGCAAGCTTTGCGCATCCGTCAGATTGAAGGAGTTCTCGCCCAGAATGGGCGTGACCACATCACCGTACGTGCACTGCGATGTGGTGTCAATGGTCGCCTGGTAGTGCTTCAGGCAGACCCGAAATCTCGTCTTGCAGGTGCCGATGCACTTGCCCGTCGTCGCATCCTTTTCGCCTGTGCAGCAATGGCCCTCGTTGTCCCTGCCGTGCTCATTGCTGAAGTATTTCAGCCGCAATTCAAAATTGCCGGAACTGTGAACCTGTGAGAGAGAGAGAGAGACACACAGAAAGAGAGGGAGAGAGAGAGAGAGAATATTGCATTAGTATAATCAAATTAAAAAGCAATTTATTTCAGTTGACGTTGCGATCGCTGCAGCAGGCTTAACAAAAAGAAAGAAAAAGCAAAAAGCAAAAAGAATGCAGCATCCCCAGCAACACGACAATAAATCTTTCAACATGGTATTCCAGCCCAAACAAAAAAAGCTGCACAAAAAATAAATGAAACACGCTGCGGAATTTTGCGAGGCGATCAGCACAAACTCGAACTCGAACTCAAACCCAAACCAAATACCAAATCGAGTAGCAATTGGCTGCAGATCGCGCAAAAGAGACCCATGCAAAGGACAAAGCGGGCTTATGAAATATTAAGAGTCAAGAACCAGGCAACAAATTCACAGCGAGCGGTCGCCTCGGACTGGGCTGCATCAACTTGATTCCGACTTTGTTTCGTTTCGATTCGTTTTTGAAGCGCCGCCAATGCAACGTCGACGTCGACGTCGAACACATTTGCATATTTGGATTTGCAAATTTGTTTGATTTGATCGCTGCGTCTGTCATAAATTTCTCAATTAATTCGCTTTTGCATTTTACGATGCTGGGTGTGAGATCGAATTTGTAAAATAGGTCAGCGCGTGTTAACAACTTCATTAATTTGTAGTCTCTTCAATAGATATGTAAATAAACATACACGTTTCTTAAAGATAAGCAAAAGTTTTTTCTTAGCTTTGCCTCGATGGGAAAATTTTGATGATTGGGAAATGTTTTTAGGGAAATTCTTGATCATATATATGGTCGTGGATGCTGGTTTGCTGGCTGCACTTAAGATATATATAATTATGACTTCGATGGCATCCATAAATGGGCTCAAAACTCTCAACTCTCAATGCTGCGACAAGGCGATGCCCAAAAAGAGGCGATCTAAAGTTATTGCTCTGATTGCTGCCCGTTTGCTATAACTGTTCGGCAATTAACATTTTAACAACAACAAGTGAAGCTTGTTAAAATGACAATTTAATTGTTAACAAGACATGAGCGCTGACTGAAGAAGCAGAGAGAGAGAAAGAGAGAGAGAGAGAGAGAGACAGCTAGTTCTCTAGTTGCTCCACATGCGTTGGCTTGGGAAGCTTTTATTGTTTTGTGTTGCTGCTGTTGCTGTGATTGTTGTTGCTGGCTTACTTCATCTCTTTGTATGAACATGGGTGTTTAATTGCTCAATTAAGCAGAAGTGCGTCTGCTGTTGCCTCTTTTCATGTCTTCTTTCAGATGCTGTGTAAGCAATGCCCCCCACCCTTTTCGAAGCACAGGTGTAATCCGTTGGGGGCCCCGAAAGAGGCAAAGAAAAGAGAGGAATTAAAGCGTGGCTCACGGACCACATAAAAAAGGGCGACGATGAAAAACTGTAGCAAAGCTGCTTAACTAACATTTAATGGGCTTGGCAATTGAGATCTGGCGCTAACATTTGCCGCACGCCTTTGTAATTGTAAGTGCGGTGCGCTCTCACTTGTATCCCGGCTTGGCATAGAGAAAGACAGAGAGGGTGGGAGATTGAGAGAGAGAGAGAGAGAGAGAGAGGGCACATTCAATTGATAAGATAAATAAATTATTGATGCTCTTGCAATTGTGAATGCAGTTCGCAATAGCGCATAAGACTCGCAGCAAAAAAAAAAACGCCCAAGATACACGCAAAACGAAAGACTTAAGCAACGAACGCGCAGACAAATGCAGGCAGCCGAGACTGAGACGTCGCGTCGACGGCGTCGCTGCTGCGCAACGTACAACAAAACGTGTATTAATAAGCAGCGGGCCAACAAAAAAAAAAAAAAAAAAGAAGAAATAATAAAAACAAAACAACACACGGCAAAACGGACGCAAAAGAGCAGCACAAAAAGAAGCAGCAGCAACAACAGCAACAGCAGCAGCAGCAGCGACAGCGCCGACGACGACGACGGCAACAGGCAGCGAAGAAGAAGAGGAAAAACGTTGGAAAAAATGTACAAGTAAAACCGAATTGTTTCCCACGGCATACGATTTTGCCGGTCAACATTGATGGTTAAAACGAACAAACGAACAGACGAACGACCGAGCAAAGGAACGAACGATCGAACGACGAGCGACAAACGACGAAGCGACGAAGCGACGGCCCGACTTCGCGTCGGTGAGTTCAGTCGGAGGCGCAGCAAAAGGTGTAAGCACGAAACGAGCAGTGCATCTATGCACAGCCAGCCATGTTGAAAGAGCGAGAGGGACAGTGAGAGGGAGAGAGTGGCAGAGAGCCTCTCTCTGAGAGAGCGCAAAAGCCCCATGGCTATAACAGTTTAGCGTGTGTTGTTGTTGCTGTTGTTGTCAGCTGGTGCAGCCTGCAGCCGAAAGAGCAGCGCCAAAGCGCAAAAAGAGCAAAACGTGACTTAAAAGTGAATTGGAGTGTTGTTGTTTTTTTATGATTTTTTTTATTTTTTTGCTGGCTTCATAAAGTGCAGCTGGCAGCTGCTGCTGCTGCTGCCAACAGCCTCCGCAAGCTGCGAGAGCGACGAAGCTAAAGCCGAAGCTAAGAGCGAGCAAAAACTCGTTTTCTGAACGGCGCTTTGAAGAAGAGTAGTGCGAAAAAAAAAATAGTAGTAGTGTACGAATAAGAATTAATAGACGATCAGCAATGATGCGTTGCTGATGCGAGACAGAGACAGAGACTGCGCACTTCTTTCTTTTTGTTCATACGAAAAAAGCTCGCGGCCAAAGAAATGTTAGAAAAAGCAATAAGCGGAAGGAAGGTTAAGAGGCAAGTGCAGGGCATATGAAAAGATACAGCTATGGGGCTGTTTGACTATTTGATATGCAACACACACACACACATAGACAGACAGACACACGCACAGCAGAGATGAAGAAGCAAACAAAAAGCGCCAAAGCGCACTCAAACAAAGGCGCAGTCAAAGATTGTCAAAATATGTACAAAGCAAATCAATTTGCATAACAGCGAAACATTTACACACACAAAGAGAGAGAGAGAGACTTACATATACACCGACACGTGGTTGGTGGGAAAAGAAACAAAGCGTTGCAGAGCTTTTTAACTGATGTGCTATGACACAGAGCCAAAATAGTTTTGTACAACAATTTGACACCGTTTGAATGCTCAAATGCGGTGCATACAAATTCCCACACTTTTTGACAGTCGAGCAACAATTTCCCAAGCAGGGAAATTCTGCTAACCACCACCGCCCACATACTGCAACTGTGAATTTATAGCAAAACAAATTTCTTTCTTTGAAAGTTTCTTAAATTATAAATTGTATATGCATTTCCTTAGATGGAAAATTTAAAATTTCATAATTTTATACACTTGTTATAGTTCTTTTGTTGTTTTTTTTTTTGACTTGTTTTGCCTTCAACTATGAACTTTATTACGCTTGAAGACCTTTTGGGCACACATAAATAAAGAGGGGAAAAAATGAGCTAGTGGAGAGAACTTGAAATGCCAAGTTATTCCAAGTTATCCCAGGGCTGGCATAGGCATAGAGAGGGAGACGGAGAGGGAGCTGGAGATGGAGCCGGAACGGGACAGACACTTGTTAAAAGTGTTAGAAAATAGTGCGTTGCATTGTTTACCTTTTGCTTGACTCCGTTTGCTCAGTTAGCTGTTGGTTTTTACGAGCCATGGTAAATTTATACTCTATATGAACGTGGTACTTTTTTTCTGCTTCTTCTGTTTCTGTTACTGTTTCTGTTTTTCCTTTGCTATGATCACTCAGGCCTGACGAGACAAGTAACCCCTGCTCCTCACTCCTCATCCCCCGGCACTTTTTGCCATTTCTGCTCAGTGTCTTCCACGTCAACTTACGTTGACTGCCTGACTGACTGACTGACAGTTTGAATGTTGTGTGTTACAACACACACACGCACACATGCGCACAGGATAGACACGCATTTTACTTACATTTTAATATCATTTTCTTACAGGTGTTTGCTTAGCCTCTGCTACTTACAAGAGTAAGACAACCAGATAGAGAGAGTGAGAGAGAGAGAGAGAGAGAGAGAGAGAGAGAGAGCTGGAGTGCCCTTTGGCTTCGCTACGTTGTTTATTAATCATTTAAACTCATCATTATAATCAACCGTTAACAACGGTCTTGGGAAACAGTTATAAGCGCAAGTGAAACAGCTTCTGTGCGTGCGTGGGAGTCGCTGCTCCCACCTCTCTGTCGCACTCCTCTTTCTAAATTGCAATTAATTATCTCTTATGAAGCGCAAGCAAGACAAACACAAAGACAGCGATGATGATGAAGCGGCGCAGCTAAGTTCAGAGTTATTCATTCATTCATTCATTCGCTCATTCATTCATTCGACGTCGCTGTCTCAATGTTAATATGAAAATTGCACGAAATGCAAAACAGAGGAAAGAACAAGCGCAGTCGCAACAACAATTACGGCATGTCGACTATATATGTACGCGTGTGTGTGTGTGTAGTATTTGTATGATAAGCAGATAGACACCAAGTACGGTTATTTGATAGTTAAGTGATATTTTAAGCACAGCATGTGAGAATATTTATTGTGCGCAATAAGAAGCAAAGCGATGAATAGAAACAGGGAGAAGGAGAGAGAGAGAGAGAGAGAGAGAAAGAGGGAGAGAGGGAGGGCAAAGAGGGAGCTTTTAATGCTCAATTCTAATTTATATGAGTAAAAAGCTATTATTATTTTAGTGCTGCCAGATTGTTAAAGTTAACATGTTTCAGAAGGCTACGGCTTGAACAACAACAGCTGCATTTTCTGCTGTATCCAAAGCTCAGAGCCTTGCTACATTTCAGCTGGACGAAACTCAAGACCGCAGGAGGTTTCAAGACAGTTTTTCGAGTGCTGTTAAAATTAGCAACTAAATGGGGGAAAAAAAGTAAACGGCAAAGAGACGCAGAGAAGAAGTGGAGCAAAGCCACATGCAATGTGCAGGGGATGCTGGCGTTAAAGATCAATGAAGGAAGCACAGGCAAAGCAAAAAACAACAGCAAGTGCCGCTGCGCATGTGTCGAGGACGCTGAGACTGAAGCTGAGGCTGACGATGACGTTGATGTTGACGTTGACCTACGCAAAGTGTAGCCAAAAACGCCCAAGTAAGAAGCGCATGCAAAAACAGCGGCAATGGCAACGGCATCGGCAGATGTTACCCATTTTTACACACACACACGCATTCAAGTTTCATATTGAAATCGAGCAGCTTCTCGATTTCTGTTTCGGTTTTATTTTTATTTTTATTATTATTTTTTGCATTTTCAAGGCATGCGCCGTTGGTGGTAATTTTGTTCAGGCTGTGTAGAGACTGTTAAATTTTTCGGCATGGACCTGTTTGTCCATTGAAAAGACGAAAACTAGTTTTCATCTATATGAGTGCAAAGGGTGTCCTTTACCAAAAAAAAAAAAAAAAAAAAAAAAACAACCCCTGTTTACTCAGCTGTTTTCTGAACTAAACTCAACTCTCATATTACACATTTTTGTTATATCAATAAATTATTATAAGCAAGCTGACATTAAATAAAATACTACCAAAACATGAATTTAAAAAATAAATTTCAATTTTACATCTCCACAGCATATTTTTGAGAAATTAAATAATTGGAGAATTTAATATCAACTAAATTTCCTGCTAAAAAAATAGCTAACTTTTGTTCATCTCCTGAAGTGTTACCAGGCTGGCAACGCCAAAAGCTCTCTCCTTCACGCACACATGCAAAAAAGGCAGCTGCAAAATACAGGCGCGCATGTGTGTAGTAAGAATCACCGAAAAAAAAGGAAGAACCAAAGGAAAACCAACAAGTTGCTGAGCCTACTAAACTGCGATAAGTAAAATGCAAAGCAGAGAAGAGGCAGAGGGAGACAGAGAGTGTAGAACTTACCTGCACAATGACTGTGAAGCAAATGAATGCGGTTAATAAACATTTAATCCACTGCATGTTTATTGCTGTTATTGTTGCTTCGCTGGTTGTTGTAATAAGCAAAATGCTGTTTTGTTGTGCTGTGTTGTGTTGTGTTGGGTGTGTGTTACTATTAGTGTAATAATCCTTAGTGGGGCGGCCTTGCTGTTGTTGCTGCTTCACTCACACGCACACACTCGGTTACAACATAAAAATAGTAGTTTATTGTATTTTTGGCAATTCTCTTTTGCAGCTAACTGCGGCACATGCTTTGGCAATTCGCTGTTGCTGTTATGTGCATTTTGTTGTTGTTGTTGTTGCTTTAGTGTGTGTGTGCTTTTATTATTATTATTATTTTGCTTTACACGTGCACGCGCCACATTTTCATTTGCTTTTCGCTTAGCTTCTCTGTTGTGGGACAAGAATTCGGCGAATTTTCGGCCGTCTCCTGCTCACGCTCACAGCGGGGGCAAAAGATGGGGCAAAAGTGCCGCTAGAAAATTGCTATATCAAAATCGCACTCAGCCGAGCCATAGAGACACACGCGACACATGCAAAAATTGTATTTGCCTTGGGTTGATGCTTTTTTTAAAAAACCATTTGGAAAACAAATTATTTTATTTTAATTTTATTTTGTTCATCCACTTTTTTGTTGTTGCTGTAATTTGTGGCTACCAAAATATTTCGATTTGTATTTGAAAACTGTAGTATTGGCAGCTTTGCTTCTTCTTACACACTGAACATGCTTTGTAATTCGTATTCAAATTATTTGTTGCACACTGAAAATTTGAATTTGGTGCGTTTTGCATTTGCTGCTTATGTTGTGAGGGCTACAAGAATTTCAAAGCGACGCGCGACACGACCGAACGATGTGCACGACGTAAGAGCCACAAAGCGAATTGGCGACAAGACAACGAAGCAGCCGCAACGAACCGCACAGTGCAAGAATCCAAGACAGAATGAAAGCAGAAAATGTTTTATTTTTTAAATTTGTTTTTCAGCAGCTACGCCGAGAGAGAGAGCCAAGCGAGTGTAACTGCGAGAGAGAGAGAAAGAGAGCGCGCGCGAGAGAGCACAGTTGCAGCAGCACACAAGCAGCAACAAAAATGCTGCTGGCACAGAGACATTTTTCGTGGTCATCCCTGTTTGCTTCTGCTTGTATGTGAGCGGTAAGCTGGGTGCGCCTGCGCGTTAGAACGGGACAACTGCTGTGTGCCAGCTGCTGAGCGAAACGCGTTTTCTGTGCATATTTAGTGTGTTTCTCACATATGTTGCAAGTTGAGCGGAATGTTGCAGCAACATTGTTGCGCACCAAGCGAAGTTGCTTGCACACGGCATTGAGTTTATCTTCTCTTATTAAATTAAATTAATTTTTATTAATATATATCTATATGAAATGAAATTTGAAAATACTTGTGTTGTGTATTAACATATGAATCTTGGACTAAAAATGTTGCCCGCGCAAATCGGCTTGTTTAAGTCAATGTACGATTTTTTTCAATCCTTTGTCTATTGAAGGGTTGTTTTTTTTTTCTTTAGCTACAAAAGTACCGTAGATAAGCTGCAGGAGCAGCACAAAAGGGGATTTTTTGTTTGGTCCGCTATGGCAAACGATTTGCATGTGAAAGGGTTTTGGGCTCTTTTTGGCGCTCAAAAATTAAAACTGCCAACAGCAAGGGCTGAAAATAGAAGAACAAATTATAAAATAAATTATAAAGTTTTTTTTATTTATATTATTATTATTAAACAAATAAGAAAAAAATTATTTTTATTTGACTATTATTATTACTATTATTATTTTAATATAACATCTATAAAAATCAAATCAAGTTTATAAAAAGTAAATAAAATAAATTCATTGCCAATTTTAGTTTCGAAGAGTTCTTGTTAAAATGAAATACAAAATTTATTAGTAAAATTATAGTTTTAAAAAAATGAATATACAATTTTAATTTAAGGTACTGTTACATTAAAAAAAAAAAAATGATGGCAGTAAGGGAATTCTTTTTATATTAGCTCAAATAAAAAAAAAAAACTCATTTAAGACAATTGCTTAGGAGTAGATTTTGGCATACTTAAGTACATTATTTAGGAGTAGATTAATCATTTAAGATATCCGATCGAGTGCATCAAAATTAATGTCTCTCAATTCGCGTTAGCAAATATTGTAAATCATATGGGAGCCCTTTGATAAATGGCCAAGGATGTGGGCAGGGGCTCATCCAGCTGGAGGCTCAATAAAGTTGTTAAAATTTGTACATAAAAATCGCTCTTCATTAATTTGCAAGAAAGCATTTGCATATGAATGGGAAGCGGGATCGGCAATGGAAACGGGAACAACAGAACACGGAAAAAAAAAACAACAATACAAAAAAAACCCATCAAGTCAACACCCAATTTTACAAGAGGCAACAGGAAAAAAGTTTCACCACACTTTCAAGTGGCCGGGATGGACCTGGACGGGCTGTGGATGTGGTCCGAGTGCAGCTCCTGGGAAGTTTCAATATTTAAACAAAAATCTTTTCGCGCCATAAATTAGGCAGTAAAATGTGAGCGAAGAGTGAAAAGTTTTTAAATTAAACACAAATTTATGGCCGCCAAAAGCTGCGGGCTGTGGGGCAAATGTTGTTGGGGCCCAGCATCAGTTGGCCGTGTCCAGAGACCCAGTCGATGCCCAGTTAGCACCTGTAAACCGGTTGCTGGGGCTGCCGTTGTTGCTGTTGCGCAGGTAGCCCAGCCGTTGGCCAAACAGATGTCCTGCTGCTCCAAATTGAAAGCGCAACATACATCATCCTTCCACAAAGCTTGTCCCCCGCTTGTCTGGCGTCGCGCGTCTTTCGTTTCGCCCTCAGCTCCATCAATGGAGATGCTGCAGGGCGCCTTTTGCCGTTTTGAATAATCAGCAACAGCAACAGCAACAGCAACAACAACAAAACCTAAAAGCAAACAGCCAAAAGAAATTGGGGTCATGCACTCCGCACGCATGCGGCGCATGCAGCATCTCTGCCACTCTTCCTCCTCCTCCCCCAACACTCCCTCTCTCCCTCTCTCTCACTCTTTCTCTCTCTGCCCTCTCACCCCCTGCGATTGCCCCTTCTATACGCTGCGGTCAACATCTTTCACTTTGCAAGTGCACTTCATGTTTTGTTTTCGTTTTTGGTTTTTGGTTTTGTTTTTTGTACTTGGCTTAAACGAACTTTTTTTTTTATCAGTTTTGCTTCGTTGCCTGCCACAAGAAACTGGAAAATTAGGCGCGTGGCTGTGACATTTAGCATAAAGGAGGCGTGGCAATGCCTGGGCGTGCCGAAGTTGAGTCGCATGATACGTTGAAACTGCAAGTTGTCGAAGAGCCGAAGCTGACTTTAATGCCACCTGTTGATGCTTGAATATTGAGATACTTGAAGTGGATTCAATTTATGTGGAGCTATTCTCGATTGAACTTAAGGTCTTAAAATGTTCAAATTAAAGCTCTGAATATGTCGAGAAATGGAAAGTAGTAAATAATAGTAAATAGTAGTAAAAAGTAGTAAATAGTAGTAAATGGATGGATAGATGTAGGTAATAGTTGATTATAGAAGTACATATATGATAATAGAACTAAATAGTAGGTAGTAGTTGATGATGGTATAAAAAAGTAAATTTAGGTTGGTAGTGGTGAAGTAGTAGTATTAGTAGTAGTAGTATTAGGTAAAAGTAATAAGAATAGTAGTGATGTTAGTTCATAGTATATTCAAATTTAGTAATAAAATATTAGTACTGGAAAATAGTAGTAGTCGTAAGGAGTAAGTAGTAGTAGACTGAAGTATTAATAAATATTAGATTTAGAAAAAAAAATAGTAGTAGTATTAATAGGTATTATTAAATAATAGTAGTAGTAAATAGTAGTAGTAAGTAGTAGAAATAGTAGTAGGAGAATAGTAGTAGTACATAGTAATTGATGATAGTAAGTAAAAGTAGTAGAAAATAGTAAAGTAGAAATAGTAGTAGTAGAGTAGTAGAGTAGTAGAGTAGTAGTAGTAAATAGTAAATGATGGTAGTAGTAATAGTTGTAGAAAAGGAGTAGTAGATGAAAATGGTTGTCAATGGTAGTATACACATACTAGTAGTAGACAGTATTTGATGATAGCAGTAAGTAATAGTAGTTAAAAATAGTAGGGGCAGTGAGTAGTCGTGTATAATAATGATAGTAGTAAATAGGAAAAGTAGAAAATAATATACACAATAAATTTTGGTGAATTGTAGTAGTAGTAGTAAATACTAGTAGTGGAAATAATAGTAAACAGTCTTTCATACACATATACTATAAAGATTTAAGTTCTATATTCACTTTAATATAGATTAGCCATAGTAAAACTGTATTTAGCTTAAGATACTAAATTCAGAAATCCAGTTCCTATGAGAAATACTTCTTAATGTGAACGTCAAAGGCTTTGCAGCTTTGGTTCCAAGAATTTTCTCGAAATATCTGCACGCCATTCAAATAATTCCAAGAATTCAGGCACATGTCGCAGAGCCAAGCTGAGCCAAGCTGAGCAAAGCTGAGCTGAGTTGAGTTGAGCTGTGTATGTCCTTGCCCATTGCAGATGAGAGTTGGGTACAGCTGATGCCTGTTGGGGATACCAGTAAACATCCTGTTATGAAACTGCATAACTCGTTTGGCGTTTCATTCATTCATCCATTCATCTGAATGCTTGGCGCGGCGAATGCGTAAAAGTTCGCGTAAACAAATGGAGAAACCGGAAGCGATCTATAGAGCCAGGCTAAGGTTCCAGTTCGTGGGAATTTTCTGAGCCACTTCCTTCCTTCCGCCTGTTGAGCTCCGCTCGCACAGCACAAAAGCGCGGGTGGAACAGTAAGGAATCAACAGATCCTTTTTATTCTGGGATCTATCTATTAGAGCGCGAATCAAGTTACGCGTGTCCCGTCCACAGAGTCTCCGAGTGTCTCAGTTTGTGCGTCCCTGGCCCAATCTCTCTGTGCATGCATCATCCACATGCTGCTGCTGCTGCTTGTTTTGCACCTTGAGCCTTGACTACTTCCGGTTTTGCGCGAAGGACATCAGCGACAACGGCAACGACAACGACAACGACAACGCAGCGCCGCAGCGACGCGACTGTTGCAGCAGGTAGTTGTTGTTGCTCATGTTGTTGTTATCATTGTTGTTGCTGTTGTTGTTGTTACGGCCAGTTTTTGCAGTTGCCTCATGGACATTTCCTGCGCATTGCCCACGCCATGCAAATAAGGATGTCGGATGTCGCCAGCAGGACATGCGTTTGCTGCCAAAGCAAACAAGGACAACAAGTGCCCAACACTCCAGAGGCCTTTTGCCGGATGTTTTTCTTAAATCGATTGAAAATGTCCTTCGGCATTGTAGTCAAGTGTCCCAATTGCTTTAACATAATATTGCAAGTAGTCCATTTGAAGCTAGGTAGATTAAGTGGATTTTACTCTAATATCCTTATATAAACTCATGCTGTCTAATTAAACTGGAAGCTGCCCCATTCTAACTAAAATTTAAAGATAGTTTTTGGCTAATTAAAGAAAAAGATTTTAAATGTTTCAAGCAGGCCATTCCCTTGATCCGAGTAAGAACACAAGTTGACAATATATTTAAAAATAACAATTATGTTCTTAGTCAAAAATCATTGTCGTTTATAAATCAATAACTTCAAAAAAATATCTCATATTTTTAAAACCTTTATTACCATCATATTTCCTCTATAAAAGTTTTAGCTAAGCTTATATTGTGAACCTATTCTAACACAGGTATATCAATATAATTATATTAACAATAATAATAAAATATATGAAAACATATTTTTTTATTTTTATTTTTTTTTATTAATATTAATATTTATAAATAATCCATGAATATAAATCTATGTTTTAATAGTCAAGTTTTATTTATTTATTTATTTATTTTTTTCAAATTTATAATTGTTAAAACAAACTTTTTCATATTTATCAATAATTAATTTTTTACTATAATAAAAAATAAATAAAAACTAAAAATAAAACATAGACTATTGGATAAAGTCTTGAAATTTATAGTAAATTACCATATTGTATTTTGAATACTTTTGGGTTACCAAGGTACACAAAATGTGTAATATCTATACATTGTTCTTTCTATACAATAGCCCAAATCAATTCCAGAGCATTCTACATAGGCAGGTGTAACACACTGGATTTTCTCATGACCGGTTGATAACTGTAATCGGTGCAACTGGCAACGCTTCCCACAGGATGCAAATGTAACAAAAAACACTGGAGAACCGAAATAAAAATTTTATGTTTGATTTCATGCAAAGCAAAAACACAAACGAAATCGAAATCGATGGAGAGAAGAATCTGAGAACAGCAGCGCTGAGGACATGTGTGCTTCCCACACACACACACACACACACACACACACAGATGCACGCACACATGTTGAATGCAGCAGGTACTTTGGCTAGGATATGCGTATCTGTAGCGTAGATAGAGAGCAACACTTCCCAGGCAGCTAAACTCGAAACGAAGGCTCCAGCAGCTGCTGTCTCAGGCATTTGAGATTTGTTTTCTCCGATGATGCTGTCCTCGACATTTACTTCCGTGTGAATTTTCGTGTTCTTCCCACTGGAGTCAACAGGCAGCAGCTGGCCAAGTGCCAATTGCTAGTCCTTAATCCTTTCGATGCGTCTGTTAGAAACTGCACTGAATCGTTTTGGGCTTCATAATTGGCAAGCGCTGATACGAATTGTATCTGAGATCTGTCTGCGACCTGAGAACGGAAGCAAGGGATCCGACAGCACCCTCGTCTGTCTCAGTCTCTGGAGTTGCCAAAAACTGAATGCGAGGGTGTCTACTATCAGGTGTATTGCATAATTCTTGTCTGCGTCGTTTGTGTGGGAATCTTTTCGATTATTAAGGATGTGTTCCTTATGCAAACGGAAGTTGATTTGCCGTGGGAAGTGAGCGCATCTTAGAACAGTTCAATAGAAAATTTGATCTATTTGAGCAGCTAATCAATCTGATCTGTTTGATCGACTTGAGCTCTATATGAAAGACAGTTAATTTATAGTGCAATAATAAAATATCTTCAAGTTCATCTTAAATTTTATCTGAAGAAACTCAGTTCTACTCATTTTCTCTGAAGACCTCGCACTTTACTTTGCCTTATCCTTAAGGCTAATGGATTTCACAGTGTATTTTCGCTTGAAATGCGAAATATCCGTTGCTCGCAGGATTCTCTCTTCATATTCAATCACAAGTGTTGGCCTGAAACATATGGCATACTTATTCAAGTGCAGTTATCTTATCGTCTCAAGGATAGTCCCATGCCTTGCCCTAGTCCCTGTCCTACGTACAACACATGTCACATCATATATAGCGCACTTGGAGTACTGTACTCTGGTGCCTAATGAATTTTCCCAACATACTACGGGCATTACCCAGAGACCAGCCAGAAAATGTCGGAAAAACACAAAAAAAAGTAGAAAAATACCCACTGCTACAGGCGCAGGCAGCTCAAAAAGAACACGTAGTCGCATACGCCTGGCAGGCTCTGAATAAGAATAGCTGCACGTATTAGAGATGCTGTCTAAGGATCAGGCAACAGGATCAGCTAGTCCTGCTGAGTTTCGGGCATTCAATTTAGCTGCCGACAAAGCGAATGCCGGCAGATTTGTTAGTCCTCGTCATTTTGCCCACTCATTTGGGCCACGTTCTTAAATGTCTCGCTTCATTTGTGGGCGTTTAAGTCCCACTCCCTCGGCCTAAATGCGACTGGCAACTACTAAAATGATTAATTTTTAAATAGCTGCAGGTGCAGACGACTAAAAAACAAATTTCATTGTGTTTACCTTCTGACTCTGACCCTGACACGGAGCTGCCATCGTCCTGTCTAGACATCGTCGTCATATCAGCAAATTGCCCTTTGCTAATGTTGTTTACTTAAGTTCCGCTCGCAGCGCTTAACATTCTCTTTATCTTGTTTTTTTTGTTTTTTGTTTTTTTGGCAATTAGCAGAAATAACAAAGAAGGTAAATTTCACATTTTAAATTGCTTCCTAAATAAAGTTCGCCATTTGGGGGAAAGAAATCCACGGCAATCACTTTCAAAACATCTAAGATAATATAAATTTGAATGTGCTAAAAAGTTGTGCACTCTTAATTGAGTTCTTTATATAATGATCAGTTGATTGCAGTTGACAAAGAGAAGGGAAACTATTATAAATAATTACTAGATCGGAGTTACTGATCAGAATATCTTATATATATATCAAAAATCAAGCACCTATGTTTTATATATCTCAAATATTGCTTAGGTTTTATTGAGATAAAGAAAAAGCATAGTACAAGTTTTTCAAAACTTGATTTACAACAAGATTCCTCCAGCAACAAAATATATATTTGTGTTTAGAACTTAATTTAAGACAAAGATAGTTATATGATATAGTAAACCTAGGTTGCCTGTAGTGAACATACGTCATACTGAGATATAATCAGGAACATAAATGTCTTTGCAACTTAAGTTAAGTCAACTTTAGTTTGGAAAAGTCTTTTCCAGGCCGTAAAAACAAATCAGTTAAATGAAAATGATATCTTCGCAAATATTGAAAAACATTAAAGATTTCGAATAATATATGAATTAATGCTATATCTGACTATCGAATCGCATTACTTACGCTCGCTACAATTTAATCAGTGACCCAAATTCATTTGTAATTAAAATCCTTTGTCAGTTTTTGAGGCCCTTCACCAGTGAAGCTCCCCCATGCAAAAGTCTGCGCTGTGCATTTTGTCATTTTTAATGAATATTTAAGCGATAATGGAAAATCAGATATATATAGTATATATATATATATATATATATATATATATATATGTGTAGGTACGCATATATACATGATATGTATGTTTCAAACAGATTACGGCCAAGTTAATGGAAAGTTCAGAGCGATGTTGATGAGAACGAAAAGGCAGCTGCCAGCTGAGCAGATTAAGCGTAATGAAAACCTTTTTTCTTGGGGTTGGTAAACGAAGATAAGCAAACGGGTTTCCAGAGCTAATCATTTAAAAACGTTGCCAAAAATACACTTTTAGCAAAGCTTTCCCACTCTGCACTTTTGCCAAAAGGCAAAAACAACCTGTTGTGAGCGAAAAAAAAAAACTAAAACCAAAAACAAAACTGAAAACAAAATTAATTTGTTGATGTTGTTTTGGTGTTGTCCTGGCAAACGTGAACAGCAGCAGCAGGCAAGCTGCATCCGGTGTTTGTGTTGATACCAACAAACTTCCGTTTTTCTGGCAGCAGCAGACGAAGCAGCAGCAGCAGTGGCAGCAGCTTTTGCGCATGCGCAGCCAGAAGTCAGTCACAGTCACAGCCACAGCTACAGCTCCAGCTCCAGCTTTAGCTCCAGCCACAGGCAGAAGCGTAGCAGCGTGCACGTCAACTGCTGCCAACAGGTGTATTTACTGTTTTTTCTTTTATTATTTATCAGCGACAAAAACAACACGAAAAAAAGTGCTGCCCAGTTGGGTTTTCATTTCAGTGTATACCCAGCTGTCGAGAGGTATGCATAAAACGAGGTATATTCGTCTCATACTCGACTCATTGCCGTATACAACTCATTTTGCATATACTTCTCGAACGATTCGGAACTATAACTTATTTTTCTTTAGTAATATAAAATACTTTAATGCAGTAATTATAAAAGTGCCTAAAGGTACAAGGAATGTAACACTTAATTAAATTAATATATTTATCTTAAAAAAAAAAAAAACAAATAAATAATAAAATTATTTAAAATTTTAAATTTTGTTTAAAAGAATCGTAATTTCAGATATAGTATAAAGGTCATTAAAAAATATTTCTATACTAAAAAAAATCTTGTTTTGTTTTTCTGCTTTGGTTATATAATCTAAAATTTCGAATATTTTAGTTCTGGATTAAGTGTGTAATGTTAAAATGGCATAGCCTTATTTTTTATTTAATTTGTATAATATTCTTATTATTACATTTATATCCAATCTTCTTATTACTTAAATAAAAATCACATATAAACATATTAATATACAATAAACTTATATATGTATATAAATAATGATATAATAAACTAAATATACTGAAAGTCATCTGTCTATAAAACACTATGTATACGTTTTGTTCCTTTTATCAATTTGCTGTAAGGTATTGACTCGTCTATAACGTCATGTTGTTTATTTAATTTTGCGGATCTTCTTCTACTGGTTGGCTGCCTGGGCAACTTTTTCATTGCCATAATTACCATGATTAGCAATGAATGCTGGGCCCTACTCCGACTGCGACTCCGACTCCGACTTTGGCTTGGCTTTAACTTGGCTTGCGATCTCTCTGCGACTGCGACTTCAGCTTCAGCTTCAGCTTTGGCTGGAACTTCATCAGTTGCTTTTTTTGGTTACTTCTTCAGCAGCAGGCGGCAAACACGCGACAAATTTAATTTTTATGCTATTTCTTTCTCTTTTATTTCATTTGCCTTTGTTGTGGCTGTTGTGGCTGTTATTGTGGTTGCATATATTAGGCGTAAGTCGCCTGCACTTTAATTTGTATTTATGCGGGCTGATTACGTACGCCTCGTGCCCCACTTCACCGCTCTACGCTCCAGCTCAGCTCGATGATGTTGTTGACTTCTTTACTTTTATTGGCTTTGACATTTCCTTTTGTTATTCGTCGTTCTACTCGCAAGCAATCAGTGTGCCCGCGTAACCGAACTGTACCTGTAATGCTACCTGTACTGCTCTGCCGGTAACTCTACCTCCAACTGCTCCAGTGCGTGTTCTACAGAGTGTCATATCATATTCGGTTCAGTGATGAGGGCCAAATGTTTCGATAACATGCAACTTCTACTCTTGTTATTGCTCTCTAGCAACATATTGTCGACTTCTATTAGTCAAAGTTTTTGTTTATATACGAATCATAAAGAAAAACAAAAGCATGTTCAACATAAAATTAAGATCAATATTGATTTTTAATTTAAGAAATAGTTTAGTTCAAATACTTTAATTTTCATGTTTTACATTACTCTAATCATATTGTATTAATTTTATTAAGCTGGAATATTATATCAATTATTAAAGCTTAGCAGTTTAGAAATTTTAGTTTCTGTTAATGATTTAAATTTACATAAAGCGCATTTGAGAAATTATTGATAATATTTCCTATATCTAATTTTAATATTCCTATATGAGATCTTGTTGAAAACATTTGTACTCAATTATAAATAAAATTCTTCACACAGAAACATACATTATACATATATACAAAATAGTTTCTATATCAATTTTTGTTAGAAGTTTTTCCCCCCTTTTTTTGAAAAGAGATTCTCAATCCATTATTATAATCGAATTCCAGCACACAAAAATGCCGTTACATAAATCGCTACCCCAATGACAGAGTTCCAAAAAATATTGACAAAGCATAAACAAAGAGAAGAATTCACTTTGTGAGTAAATTTGGTCCCCGCTTCTTCGCTTTTTGGCGCGTGCTAAGCTTTCTGCAAATGCCCAGACAAATAATATTTCCGAGAAATAATGGGGTTAAGTTCAGTTTGAAGTCCGTCAGGTACCCAGAAGTACACAGTGACGCCTGTATTGAACTCCTCGGTGCGAATGGAACGAACTGATAAGTCGTCAAATGGGGCAGATAAGATAGTGGCTGAGCCGAAATCTAAGCAAATAAATGCAAAGCCAAAGATATCGAACTGACGAAAGGTAGAAGTGAAAATCAACAGCTCGACAGAGTCGGAGAGTCTTATCGCTTCTCGCTCGCCATTCGTTGTGGCAGCTGTTCCAAAGATAAACCAAACACGGCACGCGCGATTCTCTACGTCGGACAGAGCTCCATGCTACAAGCATATATGTTTTTACCAGGCCGTGCTTATCGAGGCGTTCCGGAAAACACAAAAGTGTTTGCTCGACAGTGCAATAAAAGCGTATCCTTCCGCTGTTGCATCTGCCCGGGTCCAGGCGGAAAAGAGCGTTGCGCATAGAGTTTTTATGGTCTGGTTTTACGACTCCGATTATCCTTCTCAATACTTTGTTGTGCCTCATTAAGTGGGCAGCGAGTTTTATTAGCTGCGCGAGCATTTGCCTGATATGGTAATTGAATTTAAATACACTTATGACTTATATTGCGTAATGACGACTTTTCCAATGCGCCTGCTGGCAGCTATTAAAAGTCAAGACATATCAGGCTACAAATCTATCTTTAATAGGCCACAAAGATTGCAGAGGCAAGCTGTACTCGCCCAAGTAGCATATTAGATCCTCGAGTCTAGCCAAGTCAGCAGCAGCAGCTCAACAATGGCTCAAAGTCAAAGACAAAAGATGATCGTATACCATTTGCGCCATTGTTTGGGCCTGATCCACCCTTATGTGTGGCGAATCGAGCAGATGAGTCCTTTGGCAGAATGCGTCAATAATGCTGTCGTCAATATGAAATGAATGGCATAGCTGCACAGTTCCTGCTTCTGCTCCTACTCCAGCTCCTACTCCAGCTCCTACTCCAGCTCCTACTCCTGCTTCTGCTCGCCTCTCTATCTAGAGCGTTATACATTTCACATTTGGCCCTTTGTGCCGTTGCAATGAAGCTGTAACTGTCTGTCAAAAAATTTCCGAACTGCGTGTTGCCCTCTGTTGATTGCATTTTGTGGTCGCTCAGCGATCAGCGATCGGCGATAAGGCCTAAAGTGGAGCACGCACTGAATGCCCTGAGGCAATAGCGGCAGTAGCTGGCAGCAGTCCATCATAATTATAAGGATAATCGCTTGATTGGTTATCCATCATGTAATATTTCAATTCAGGCTGCTTTCTTCTGCTACTTGAGTGCTTTGTTAGTTTGCATCTTGCGGGAAATAGATATCAGCGGGCAATTGCGATAGCAAAGATACTCATAATAGTTGCCAGAGAAATTATCAGCGATCAGCTGCCTGATATGAGAACCCTGCTGTATACACATTTCATATTATGTATTTGGGTCAAGTACAGCTTACTCAACAGATATTGCTTCACATTGTACTCTAAAAGATGGATAGTTGATTAAAAACGTAAGATTGAAAGAGTTGAGTATTACTATTTTATATAGTAATATTTAACTAAATCTATTGTGAATAATGGAAAACTTTTGAATTGGTTTTGAAAAAGTCAACACTGCTAACTGAATATTAAATTTTATTTAGTTAATGATGTGAGAATGAGATTTTCAGCTAAAAAATGACTCAAATTTTTATATTTAATAGAATTAACATTATATAAAAGCTTATACTATATAAAATCTACTAATAATGCGATATATATATTGATATATTATAAGCTCATTAATAATATATCTAATAATATATCTTAAAAGCTCATTAGCTTATAATATATCTATATGTAAATTGCATTATTAGTAACGTCTATATATTATTATCAAATATATTCTATATATTATTATCTATCAAAAAGATCTTTTATTATTTTTCGACTTACGTCTAGATCTGAACTATGAGGCTACCCATAGAACATCTGCTTTGTAGATACAAAATAAATATTATGTGAAAATAAAATATATAAAAATGGTTTTGTTTTCTGTCTGAGATCGCTGTTTCCATAATATATTCATATATAATTCTACACAAACTGAAGTTTAACTATGCTTAAAATTAATGTTCATTCTAAGCAAACTGTTAAAGACTTAAGTCATTCCATCTATTATATAATCAGTTGTCATACATAAAACATTTACTATCATGTTTCACGTTTATCTAAGCTTAGCTTGGGTGGTCTCTGTGTGCAATTCATAGATAATGTTCTAGTGTCAGCTCGTCGAGATATTGAAGTAGCTGAGCAGCGAGAATGATTTAAGTTCAATTGTGTGTGTGGTCAAGCGGTTGCAGCTCATCAGTGGAGCTGAGGCCGTCCAAATGCTGAGCTAACTCGTTAAACTGGGCCTTCATTAATAGCTCGTCTCCAGCGGCGACTTCAAAGTTCGGTTGACAAATAAAAATGAAGCTAGGTCCAGGTCAGTAGCAGCCAAGCCCAAAATCGTAAATGCAGTAAGTAGCTATAAACTGGCCTAAAGACTATACGAAATTCCTTTATCATT
The DNA here is from genome assembly GCA_035045345.1 of Drosophila hamatofila. Lineage (NCBI taxonomy): Eukaryota > Metazoa > Arthropoda > Insecta > Diptera > Drosophilidae > Drosophila > Drosophila hamatofila. The sequence continues at coordinate 13,903,029 of JAWNPA010000020.1, forward strand.
TATGTATGAACAGACGTGACAGAAATGCTCGAGCTGCTCATTATGATAGGCGAAGGGAAGTGGCTAATACTCAGGCTCTGGCTGAATGCCATCGCATAGTAAACATTTCCATATGATATTGTGGTTAACAGCGTTTCAATCACATGGCCACATGGAACTCAATTTCGGTCGGCCGATCAGAAAATTGTTATAAATTTGTTTCATTTTCGCTGGCGCGCCACCTGAGCCAAATTAGTTGGCCAACTTTACTTTGGCCATGTCGAGTAATTTCGCTCGGGCATAGCCAATCTCGCCAGCAGCAGCAGCAGCTAAACAACAACAGCTGGCGGCACTTAAGTCGCTGGAGGAAATAGTTGAGAGCTTATCTCACTCTCTCTCTCTCTCTCTTTCTCTCTCTCTCTTTCTCTCTCTCCGTTTATTGCGCTCCCTCGCAATGTATAAACCCTTGCTGTTGCCTTGTCGTTTTTTGTTATAATTCGTGTTTAACTAATTTTAGCCTATTATCGCCATCATTATTATCATTAAATGTGAAATTGTTGCCCCGGTGCGCATGCGCATTGGCAATTTGAAAGCAACACACATACTCAGACACTCACACACATACACAGTTGAACAGACACTGGCAGGTTGCTCCAACTATAAACACAATTTCAACTCCAACTCCAACTCCAACTTCAACTCATCGTCAAGTTGCTGTCAGACACCAACTGTTGTCTCTGCACCCAGTGCCAGTGCCAGTCGCAGTCTTCTGACCGCTGGGGTTGGCGTCGGGGTCAGGCCAACAACATTTTGCGCCTGCTATAAGCTTTTCAGCAATATGTTCTATTTTTCGCTTTGCTCTGGGCAATTACCACAAGTAATTTGAAAGGTATTCAGAGGGAGGAGCAAAGTGTATAAGCTATCCATTAAATGGCTCTGTTTGCTGAATTGGGAATTATATATATACATATATATAGTTGAAATAATAAAATAATAAAATTACTTTTTTGCTTCTCTTATTGTATATTATATATATTCAGATGTATTCAGATATATATTGATATGTAGATACTAATGATAGATATTGGCAGAGCAACATTACAATGAGAAATCAGCTGGGATATAAAAAGAATAAAACCCACAGATATATTTATTGTATTGTTATTTAAAACGTATTAAACAGATACAAGAAAATAGCAGATTATTACTATAATAATCAATCTCTGCTATAATTCAGTAATCGAGAAGTTTCTTAATTTTTGCCTACAAATGAGCAGCTTCTGTAACATTTGATATCAGTTTTCGCAGATAGGACTCAATTACAGGCAGAGGTAGCCAAAATGTGCTGATGAACAATTGCTAGAGATTATTGTAAGTAATACGAATACAATTTATGCGACTGCCGTAGCAAAAGATGTGCAAAAGATGCGTTGAGTCGAACAAAAGGCAGCCGAGCATAAACCACAAGAATGACAAATGTAAACGGCACCGCAGACGCTTCCTTTGGGCAGCGCACCAGACCCGACGCTTGGGTGGGTTGTGCCAAGCAACACCTACAACACAGATGCAGTGATTCGTTTGCTCAGTGTCTGGCTGTCCTTTTTTTTTTCTTTTTTGTTGGAATAAGGATAACAGATACGGCAATGGCGACCCATGCGGCGTTGCACACGGCGCTGTCCAAGCGACTCCTGGAAGTTGACCCAACCACTTAAAGGGCAGAACGGGAACGCATCGCTTGCATTGGATGTCGTCGAATGGCAGTGATGCTTGACCAACGAGTGCCAGGGATTGGGTTCCACATAGTTCTAAGGAAAACGACGATGGCATACGGCCATATGCCTGTGGACAGTTGTTTGATTTGTCTGGTTGGCTGTTGCTAACAGATATCCTTGCTACCGACTGACTCCTTACGTTTGCCTAATCATTGTTAGTTTTTTCCTGCAAATTGTCTCGCATTGTTTTTCCGTTCCATTGTCGCCTGCTGACAGCTTCTTGCAAATTGTCCTCGTCTTACGTAAATGATTTATACGCTCATTGTTTTTACAAAGGATTTGTGCGTAATTCTACTATTTGCTCAGTTGTCGCTGAATTGCAAATTGTTGTTAAGGAAAATATACTGGACGACATGGATAGGTGTTTGTTAGTAAATGATGGAAAATAATATATACAAACTTACAATTATATAGAAATAACAATTTACGGGCAAATTAGGTAAATTTATTGTTTGTATATTATGGAAAAAATATATTTTTTTAAATTTAGTAATATATAAAATATTCAATATATATAGTATATGAAAATTTTTTGTACACTTAGCACTTCCGAAACTTTTTCAAGCCCCGATAACAGTAGTCGCTCACATCTGACGAAGGATTATTTCAAAGCTGAATTATTTCCCATTATAACTCCCCTCATTTACAGCTAAGCCCTTGGTTTTAATATATCTCACTCCGTCTGTCTGTACAATACATGAAATATATATGTATATGTCTTTGTTAAGTAAGAAGGACACCAAAAGGACCTTTTTGTCACTTGGTCAAGTCGTCTAAGACAAGCTGACTTCTGCTGTATTGCCTGCTGTTTAAACTTGAAACTTTTTTTTTTGAAGTCTTCATGGATTTAATACTTTGTTAGCAACATTAACTTTGTGCCAACGAACGGCTGCAAGTCGTATTCCATTTTCTTTTAATGTGGCCTGCAAGATGTCCAATACCCTGATGCATATCTACACAAGCACAAACCTGAAGCAGGACCAACCTGCAGGACAAAATGCAAACCCTTCTAACTGCTGCAGACGGAGCAGCAGAAGGAATTCAATTTTACTGCCAGCTTCAGCTCAAAATCAAAGGTGTTGTTGGCATCCAACGGAAAGTTGACCCTTCTACGAATGGCTAAATACAAAAAATGGAGAAGTGAACCGAGCCGAGAGCATCTGCCAGTGCATGCGTAATGACCAACTGCCCAAAAATAGTGAGGGCCAGGAGCTCGAAAAAAAGGACAGACTAATGAACGACGTTGTTGAAAATCTACGTGGCTAAAAAGGCAGAGAGACAAGACTTAACACGAAAAAATAAACCCTCGGTTACAGATGCCATCAAATTATAGCAGCAGACGCCAAGCAAAGAGTTGAAATTGAAACAGTTGCCGAGGGGTTCGGGCTCGAGTTCGGCATCGAGTTTGTGTTTGGGTTTCGGGCTTGGGTTTTCAGTTCAAGTCAAAGCCAGTCAAACGGCGGCAGCGCATGGCGTAATTATCGAAGCGGGTTAGGGATTTACCACCTGGACGCAGACTGACCAGCGGACCAGCAGCAGCAGCAGCAGCAGCAGACGGCTAGAGACAGCAGCCGCAGACGATGCCGCTCACAGCTTGTACGCGTCCTGGCCCAAAGGGTTGCTCGCAATGTGTTACCAAAATTTAATTTGACGCTCATAATTGAGCCGTTCCCATTTTCGATGTGGGATGTGGCGGCTGCAACCGCTTGCTTGTTTACAGTTCCACACAGCTCTCAACTGGCAGCAGTCATTGCATGCATGCATGTCCTTCAAGTGGCCGAGTATCGCAATCAGTCACCAAGCGCACTTAAGACAGCTAGCACAGAGATACCAATCCCAGGCATCGAAACACGGCACAGCACGTGCGCAGTTGCATCTTGCAGCGTTTTTGCCAAACTGTACCGGTTCGTCTTGAGCCGCGTCAGCGTCTTTGCCTGCGTCCTGGCCGCTAGCCGCTGGCTGCTAGCTGCTGGCTGATGGCTGCTGGCCGGCTTGTAAACAACAAACACCAGGTGCTGCATGCAGCAGGCGCTGCGTTCGTCCTGCAGCCGCCTGGTCGGCGTTTCTTATTCTTATCAAGTCAGGCCAGGGCCATTGTCCACTCGAGTACTTGGCCCATTGTCTCTGCTGTCGTCGGTTTTGTGTCCTGCCGCGTGCTGCAATTGTTTCGCATTTCGTGCGTGTCCTTGCATTTGGCCGCTAGTCCTGCCGCTGCTTGCTGCGCTTATTGTTTTGATTCATTTTGTCAAATTTATATAAAATTTATTACAACGCACGCATCCAAGTCCCTAGACGTCTAATGGCGGCCAATCGCATCCCATAAATGCGTATTTAATAGTGTCACAACAGGACCCAGTGTGGAAATTGTGCTGGGTTATCGAAACGGTGAGAGGGACTCGCTTTCATACAGAAAAACCACTGTAAAAATTTATTGAGTCTCCCTCAGGCAGCCAAAGATAGTCGCTTTATAGTACAAAATATATCAAATTCTAGAGCATGCTTCAATGGCTGTTGACAAAGAGTCTTTGGATAAAAGAAGTCTAAGAAAAGGTTACCTTGTAGCTACTGAAACTGAATGTATGTATATTAAAAAGACTTTTACTTTATACACTAAATGATCTGAAATGTATTTTCTATTTCAATTTATTTTTCATAAATTCCTTGAATATTGCTTTAATAACCAATTTCTTAGAATTCGATATCCCTTTGCATCTGCAGCTCTTCAGTTGCTGTTCAGTAGCTGCAAGATGAACTACTAAAGATAGGAGTGATGCCCGTATACAAATTTGTAAAAATCTGCAGCTTACGTATTCTTTAGATAGCATCTTGCAATCCTAATTACGAGCAGCTCAAACGCTTGCCAAATCCAAAACGAAACACCCACGTTGCGACGTTGACGTTGACTTAGGAACAAGAAGATTGCTAAGCTGGCTCAAATATCAGCAGCACAAACGAACTCGAGTACAGGTCAGTTGGGTTAACAAAGCACGTGGCATTGCCAGGGTCAGATGCCTGGACAGGTGATGCGTAAAAAGTAATAAAATAGATGCCATTGTGTGGCCAGAGCGGCTGAACAGACCCCTGGGTAGCAACACCCACAGTGCGTGCGCATATGCAAATATTTCCAAATGCGTGGCAGCTGCAAATGTGGAAACAACAGCCGCAGAGCAAGCAACAGGCAGCAGGCTGCGTGCCACAGGATCAAATAGGGTCAGTCGAGGCCAGTGCAAACTAGAAATATAAACAAAGCCCTAGCTGAACGCACAGAACCTGCTCGCCAAGGATCATTTCCCTAGTACAGCATATCTTGCACTTTTCTGGCTTAAGTTCTTCTTCGTCTTGGCTCTCAGCTCAGCGTTCTTAAGGTATTCCGTTTATGATGAAGTAGCCAGAACAGATGTGTTTCAGCTCAGACAAAGCCCCGAGCATGGACCATTGCATAATAATCAGTCAAAGTATCGTGGAAACTAACGCATGGCTGTGAATTGCAGTTGGCTGATTTATGGTCCTTTTATAACATATAATAGAGAAATCTTTATTGTTCCTAAGAATGCTAAGGCTAAAGGATTCGCCCATGGCACGTATAACTCTTTAAGTTTCAAGAAAACACCGAGAACAATGCCGAGCTATGCAGATGCGCAGAACTGACATCAAATTCAACTGGAATTTCACAGTTTGATTGAACAAACGTATCACAGCCTCTATTGACATATCCATATCGAAAACTAACACAAGACCCGAAATCGGCAGTTTCAACAATGACTTCCAGAGTCTATCAGCAGGCGGAGCTAATCAAAAGGCAGATCTAAAATCAAAATAAAAAGGATTTCAAGCACAATAGGAACCGGTTGACAATGGCACAGACATTTCTGGGTCATGTTTACGCAAATACTCAAATGCAGGCGCAAAACTCAATCCTTCAATTGTCACATTTGGCCAAAGGATATCAACTCAATGAGCACTCGCAATGATGACATCGCAAGCTGCAAAAATATTGTCAAAATTGTATAAATTTTATCGAGCATTGCGTACAATTGGCAAAGGGTTTATTCATACATTTTCATGGTTAATTTGTGTTTGGTTTTGTTTGTTTCCATCAATTGAGCTGTCGAGCGCCTACGTTTATATTAGGCAAATATTGTGGGGCTAGTCAAAAATTCCAGCTGTTTGTGGATTAATGGAATATCTATTAAATGTGATAATGAATAAGATTCATTGTAATAGAGGGTTATGCAGTGTAGTGCAGAAAACATCTGCCCAGACTAACGCTTGTCTTGTGTGTTGAGCTTGATTGTTATGATTTAGTTAAGTAAGGTATATAAGTTATATGATACATGATGTAGATATATATGGAAATGTAGGTTATAATATATAGGATATACGCAACTAACTTTGGGAGATATACGATATAATATATAATAAATATATGACATAAAATATGGGATATCAGATAAAGAATGTGTGATATAGTATTTGGGATATAATAAGTGGGATATACGATAAAGGATATCATATATAAAACACAATATGAAATAGAAGATATAGAAGAAATTACATATGAATTTTGATCACGAATATAAAATATATAGTTCTAAATAAAGAATTTAGTTTATTAGAAAAGGGAAATGATATAAAATACAGAATATGGGATTTCGCATAAAGCTTAAAGGATGAAATTATAATATATAATAAATATATAGATAGATATATATTAATAATAATATTAATTAAAATAATTTGCTATCTTTTTTATCTGATTTTGTTCTGTTCATTTTTGGTTTTTTGCTTTACTCATCATTTTATTATTTCATTCGCATTTGCGATGATACATATGTATATCAAATTCCTGAATATAAACCATAATTTAACTTTGCAGATGGGAAATATATTTCATTAAAAGTTCTTTTGTCTATCCATAAAAAGAAGAACACGAAATTGACCAGCATGTGCCGAGCTGCCTGAGTTGCATAGCAAATGAAGACCTTGAGTGCTCCATAAAAAACAAAAACAAAAAACTATTGAATCATCGAAATGAAGTCAGACAAGCTAAGAACTAGATATCTTTCGGATTGAAAGCAACTGGAAGACAACGCAGGCACCCGCACAATGCCTATGCTCCTAAGCATGATAATGATTCCTTGCTCTCAGTGAGGCGGAAACAATAGTCAGCAGATTTACTAGAAAAAAGTTGACAGCATTGTGCGCCAGTTACTCGAACCTTCAGCTCAATCGTTAAGCGTGCGTAGCCGTGGAGGACAATGCTCCAAAATTTCAGTGAGACGCACTAAAAAACACAACTAAGCATTAAAAAGCAGCAGGAGAGTGTGAGTAGTAAGAGAAAGAGATAGAGAGAAAGAGAGAGAGAGAGGAAGAGAGACAGAAAGAGAGAAGAGAGGAACTGATCATGCGTGGTGTTATTTTTGCTTGCAGCCTGCTAAGGAAACATCTGCCCCGCTCAATTTTTTGTTGTCTTCTCCTGGCATTGTTGTTGTTGTTGCTGTTGTTGTCGTACGCATGCACACGCAGGACATTTGGAACAGGATACTTACACAGAACAAAAAAACAAGTAAACGACGAGCTACATAAAAAATGTAAGCAGCATGCGAAGACGCTGCTAGGTAGTCCACGTCCTCTGTACATGTGTTCGTGTCCTCAACGCTTGACTCTCCCACTAGCTGCCGGCTGCGCGGACTGACTGCACATGTACAGTCCCAAAGTGCTTAGTGCGAGTCATCCCAGAGCCTGGTCCTAGCAACAATGTCAAGGTCAAGCGCGTGCCGTCTGCGCATGATTTTTTAATAGAAAAAATCTCGAATTTGAAATGCAGGATATGCGTATCCTGCTTTAGTTGAACGGCATGTGCTGTCGCCAGCAGCTGTCACTGGCGCTGATCCTGTCATTTCACTTTGGAGCGTGCGTGTCCTTATTATGCCACTTTTTCTACGTACCCAAAGACGGCTAAAAAAATTATGACTTATTCTCTTATTTTTTCATAGAAATTTTTTGGGTATATTTCCTGCCGCATCAGCTGCTCTCCAATCAGCATATGCAACTTGAAAGTTTTCAATGTCATATGCTCGCCAATTGGTGTCCTGTATAGCACCCACATAATGTCACATGGCCAGCTGCAAGCCTTCCACATTTTATATAATATGGCGCGCACTCTAATCCTTTCAAATCCTAACATTGCTTTGTCCTTTGGGACAATTGTCAAACAGCAAACAGCTCCTGCAATTCACGTAAACATGCTCCACAATAGCGATTAGCCTAGCTTGCGAACTGTCACATTTATCCTTTTATTGTTGCCTCAAATTTGCACTTCTGTTTTCTTAAGCCTTTGACAATTGGCTACTGTTTAGATCTACACCTAAAGCTGATATTATATATATAACAATATATTTGCTTAGGAATATCTTTAGTGATGGATTGTACTGATTGCCTATATGTATATATTATATATTATATAATTAAATATATTGGTTAATTACATTTTAAATGAAGTAAGGCATACAAAAAAAATTTTTTTGCTAACAGAACTGTAAAATTAAGGTTAGGAATTGACAATCATGACTGTAATTCAGATTGAGCTTTAGTTTTCTGTATCAATTTTATTTTACATATATTATTTAATTTGTTTATCTATTCTATAGAACAAATCATTTATTTATATATACTTAAAAATTGTTTTTTTCATTTATGCTCTACTCTTTGAATATAATGAATTCGCTATACATAAGGAATCATTTGAAAATTTGATTTTCTTATCATATGAGTTGAATTCTTTACTACAAATTTTGTATACATAAATCCATTGTATGATAATTTGATTTCAATCATCTTTCTATGAAGGCATTTGTCTAACAGCAAGACATTCTCATTTTTAATGGAATTCTTAGCGATTATAGGGGCCGGCTGGTTGGTTGGTTGGCTGTGCCTTGGCCTCGTCCTTGGATATACAAACGCTGTCTTAATCTCTAATCGCGCGTCACGCTGGCAAGACAAAGTCCTCACCTTGCCGGAACGCTGGGGCCAGACTCATTTGAGACGCTTAACCGTCGATAAGCATCGGCAGGTTCAAACTGACAGCCAGCAGGTAGTCGTTGTTGGACACGCTATTGTCCTGTTCGATTCACGTCCTGGCCAGCCGGCCTGCGTTGCTCGTACATTTTAAATGTTGCAATGTGCATTGTATAATTTATATCATAATTTTCAATGCATTGTGAATGTTGTTGCGCTTGTCCTCGTCACACTGCAGCTTTATCCTGTTGCCCAGCTTATCTTGATTTCAACTGTGGCCCCAGTCGACTTTGTTGCACATGTTTTGTTTTTTGTTTTTCGTGTTTTTAATGGTTTCGCGATTGGGGAAAAAATTAAGCTATTATTATAAGCATTAAAGAGATTGATTGATAGCTGATAAGAACATCACCTGATGAACGTACTTATTAATTTTATTCCAAAGAACACATGACCTCAAACTTGTTTAGTAAACATCAACTGTCTTGATTTAAAAATAGTAGTTCTAATCTAGTCCAAGTCTCAACATCTTAAGATCTGTTTTTGTAGTCAACACAAAACATTCAGTCCCAAGATCTGCTTATGAAGTCGACATACAATTATACTACCCATTGTTGAGGAGCATCTCAAACAGATCGTTGGCATCACCTTTCACCCTGGGGTAAACGAAAAGAGCAACAGCTTCCGGCCATGCAAATTTGGCAAACAGGAAACCTGTTCAACCTTTGAGTTGCCAGGGCGACTGTGTGTAACTAATATTTTTGAAATTTCTCATTAACCACCCGCCATGCTGTAGTTTACTGAAATCCGTGATCCTTGACGATTAGTTACAAAAGACATAAAAACTTCCGGTCTGCGAAAATACGCGCAGAGGAAGCAACCGATCAGCATGAAAGGTGCGTAGCTGTTGCACTGGTTACTTGTGTGAGCCTGATCCTGATGCTGATCCTGTACCTGTTTCAGCGACAGATGCGAACAATCTACCGAAGTGCAACAACAACAATGACGGAGAACAACAAGGATGCGGAAGCAGCAGTCGCGGCTCAAGAATCAAAACAAAACCGAATGAGAGAAACAAACGGTGAACAAAAAGCGGAAATAATACCAGTCCCAGTACCAGTCCCAGTCCCAATCCCAAATCACCAATCTGTGATCTGCGAACCCAGTTCCAGTTTCCAGCCTGTGCAACAGTTGTCCCTTAAGGCAAACACTACTCAAAATCACAACTGTTCGCAGCTCGTTTTGAATTTATTTCCATATTTTGGTCCCTCCTTTTGAGTGCCCCTGTGCAACATGTTGTTCTGGATGCGCATTGAATGCGCTTCGCCCTGTGTATTGATCATTAAAAATGCCAGCAGTCGTGGATGTTGCGGCTTGATAATGTCAAACATGTGTCTATCCTGTAGCTGAGACTCCCTAAATGGAGTTGCTGTTGACGCTTATGCTGAGCCTATGCTAAATATGCAAAGCATAGCGGAAAGAAGGGATTCTGGGCCATGGAAATGAGCTAACTAGAATAACGTGCGAATACCTTGAGCACTAGATAGTTAGAGACTAAGGTTATCAACAAGACTCGATTCCCTACAGAGACTTTTTTTTTAGCAATTTTACTTAATGCGAAATATTTTAAATATAATAGATTTGATCATTGTCCGGGTAAACGCCCATCGAAAGTCTTTGAAAGCGCCAACGATTTCACAATTTATTTCAATTTAAAGTCAACTCACAGCTATGTCATTTGGAATTGTTGAAACAACGAAAATGGAGCACTTCAAAATATTTATTAAAATGCTCGATGCGAATTGATTGCGATTCGAGAAATGCAGCCTGCATGCCTGATCACAGTTGAGAGTGGGCAAAATTTAAATGTAACAGGCAGTAAGAATAAAATGATTAAATTATGGTGCCATAATTTCTGGTTAATTTTTAAGACAATGGCGCTGACCAAGACAAGACAACGCTATCCAAAATGAGCGGCAGCACGAGATGTGGGAACTGGGAGTCGGGTGAGTCGAGTCGAGTCGGGCGTGATGATTGCATTTTAATGGACAAATTAAAAATCAATGCCTTCTGAGCTGCACGTACTTTGTACTTAAATTAACCAAACCAAATTGTACACAGCACTGAAAAAAAAAAACAATTCGAAATAAGCTACAAAAAAAAAAAAAACAAAAACAAAAACAAAAATACAACAAAACTGTCGATCGAACACCGATCGTGAGAATGGAAATGGCGACAATGTCGACGGGCGGCTGTCCGAACCCCATAAATCTTCATAAGCTTGTCACGTTTCGAGTGCAACAGCTACTCGTAAATATCTGAAGCTGAAGACGTAGCCGTAGCCGTAGACGTATCCGTAGCCGAAGGCTTCGAAACGATGACGCAGCTCCCAAAAAGTTGCTGCTCCCTGCGGATTAACAATTATTTTGACATAAAATAGCCGCACGCCTCAGCCCCAGCACCAGCCCCAGCCCCAGTCCAAGCCACAGTTCCAGTGCTATCGAAAGTCGATAGTCCGCCTCTTGAGTCTTGCGTTCGGTGCTTCACGGCTTCTGATATCCAGCGGCCCCACACAAGAGATTTCGTGAGTGTGCCAAGACGGTGACACATACGTGCCGCGCTTTTCGGCAATGTTGATGTATTCTGGACTACCGTTGCCGCCACAACAATTGGACAGCATTTGTAAGCGCAACACGTGCCGCTGAGAAGAGCTGGAGTCGTATGGGCGTACGAGCTGGTAGTGGGCTTATAAAATTACCTTTGGATTTGGTAAACGTTCAATGAAACTTGGTCGTAAAACTCGTTGTTTATCTTAAATTCTTTTTTTCTTCTTCTTTTCATGGACATTTGCAATTCGGAAATGTGAGCTGGAGTTCAACAACTCATATTGGATAATGAACAAACCGCGACAACTCCTATCAAAATATCTTATTCTGAAAAGACTAGAGCAAGCTATCAGTTATGAATATTACAACATTTATTTAGTTTTCAGCTTTGGGCTTATTCGTAGCTTTCATCATTAAGTACTACAATAAAATTGTTACTAAATGTTTTATATTATCATTAGCCGATAAATGTTTATTCGTATTACAAATATATCTTGCTTCCCAACTATGAAATCAAAATACCTTCGTCAGATTTAAGGTACACATCTGTGGAAACTTATTTTCTGTAGGAATAAAACCCATCCATTTTCACTAAGTACTCCCCAGATGGAAATGATATTATCAGAATTTCGTATTCGACATAAAAACTTGAAGTAATCAGCGAGTCCTCAAAAGAAATATATTATTAAAAATTATACAAATAAAGGGTAAGAAGGGTATGGCTAAAGTTCATTGCCTTAAGTAACATTACAGCAATTGGATTATAAGGTTTGCTCATGATTCTGCAGGCATTCACAAAATTATAAAATTGCAATGCTGACGTTATTTCATAGGCAGGATAATGCATAGTGCCTTTAAAATTGAGTACAGTCCTGTGACGATTAATTGCCTTTAGTCGACATGTGTGCATTGTGACCCAGGTTTTATTGTGAGACTGACAAATAAAATTTGTCAATATGATTTTTGAGGCATTCTATTTAAATTAACAATTAATTAATTCTATCTTGACGATTTAAGATTACTTACATTGTATGTGAATTGTAGTACCATACAGATTGTAAATATGTTTAAAATGCTTAATGCCTTGCGCATGTCTACAATTTATGACAGTTTCCGAGCACTGAATACACAGGGGGATAAAATCTATTCAAGTAGTCGATACCTCAATGTGCCTATTGCCCAATTCCGTTGATAACTGTCCAATTCATATAATTGCCCAATTACTCTGCTAAATACACAGTTTATATATGCTTTTAAGCAGTTTATGTATAATTGATGTTTTAGAATGCAAATTAAGCACGTTTTAGATAAGGTTATACATATATAACGATTTTTAAAATGAAAAATGCTTATTGACTTGATGACTGATTTTCATGAGCCAAATCGTATTAGAAAAGTCAATATCGTTTGCTGTCGGAGCCAAATCTATGTCCAGCGTTTATTTATCTATTATGAATTCATAATACCTTCGTCTGATTTGAAGTACAAATCTGTTGATAATTGTTTTCTCTTGGAATAAAACCAGCCTAGTTTACCTAAATATTCCCCAGATGGAAACGGTATTATTAGGCCTTCATATTCAACAAAAAGATTTTGAACAATTAGAGAGTTCTATAAAAAAAAAATATAATACTATTAGAATTTACACGAAGAAATTGTTAACTTGACACTCACTAGATAAGGGCAGGTATGATTCAAGTTGGAAAATAATCGCACCACCTTAATTATCATTATAGCAATTGGATTATACGGTTTGTTCATGAATCTACACATGTCCACAGAGATATTATAAAGCCAAGGCTTATAACCATTTGCTTTCTTATAAAGCTGCAGCGTAGCCGATATTTCATAGGCAGGATAATGCAGTGTGGCATTAAAGTTGAGTACAGTCCTGTTACGGTTAATTGCCTTTAATCGACATGTGTGTACTGTGACCCAGGTCTCATTATGAGACTGACAAATAAAATTTGTCAATATGATTTTTGCAGCATTCTAAGTTATAATAAAAACTTAGTCCATGGCTTATTCATAGATTTCATTTACTCACATTGTCCTTGAATTGTAATACCATACAAATTGTAAATATGGTTAAAATGATCAAAGCCTTGCACATGTCAACAATTTGTGATGACTCTGGAGTACTGAATAAAATTTATAAAAAAGTCAATACCAAAAAAGTGCCCTTTGCTCGATTTCATTGATAATTGCCCAATTACTCTACTAAATACACAGTTTAAATATGATTTTAAGCAGTCTGCTTATGTATATTTAATATTTCACAATGTAAATTTGTGACATTTTAGGTAAGGTAATACAACGATTAAAAAATGAATGACTTGATGAGGGATTGTCATGAGCCAGATATTGATATGAAATCAATTAATGGCTTTAAGATTTAATCGAAAAAGTCATCATCTTTTGTGGCATTGCCAGATGTCTGAAGTGAACATTACGTTAATCTAGTATGATTTCAAAATACCTTCATCAGATTTAAAGTACACATCTGTTGACATTTGCTTTCTTTTGGAATAAAACCAGTCTATTTTCCCTAAATATTCCCCAGTTGGAAACGGTATAATTAGTCGTTCATATTCAAAATGAAGATTTTCTACAATCAGCGAGTCCTGAAAAGAAATATAGTATTATTAAATATATAAATAGATTCTTAGCTTATGACTCACCACATACGGGCAGGTATGGTTCAAGTTGGAAAATGATCGCACCATTTTAACTATCATTATAGCAATTGGATTATAGGGTTTGTTAATGAACTTGCAGATGTCTACAGAGGTATTATAAAGCCAAGGCTTATAGCCATTTGCTTTCTTATAAAACTCTAGGGTAGACGTTATTTCATAGGCAGGATAATGCAGTATGGCATTAAAGTTGAGTACAGTCCTGTTACGATTAATTGCTTTTAGCCGACATACGTGTACTGTGACCCAGGTCTCATTATGAGACTGACAAATAAAATTTGTCAATATGATTTTTGACGCTTTCTATGAAAATCAAAACTTAGTCAATGGCTTCACGGATTTGGTTTACTCACATTGTAATTGAATACCATACAAATTAAGAATATGATTAAAAAAATCAAAGTCTTCCGCATATCTGCAATTTGTGATGACTTCTGAACAAACGAGACAATCCACTTTATTGTTATTGAAGCATGTGACACGCGACATTAACCATTGCTTTTGGATTTTATAACTGCCTAATTATAAGTATAATTATTCATATGATTTCCTAATTACTGTACTAAATATGCAGTTTTAATACAGTTTACTGATGTATTTTTAATATTTCAGAATGTTAAATTATCACGGTTTAGATACGGTTATACATATATAATTATTTATAAAATTAAAAAAAAACTTGTTGACTTTTAGTCAGATATTAAATCAAAATCCAACTAAAATGTCAATATCGTTTGTTGTGTGAGCCAAATACATACATATATGTTGAACTCTTTTAGGAATTGAATTTTTTCTTAGCTATCGTGAATTCATAATACCTTCGTCAGATTTGAAGTACAAATCGGTTGATAATTGTTTTCTCTTGGAATAAAACCAGTCTACTTTACCCAAATATTCCCCAGATGGAAACGGTATTAGTAGTCTTTCATTTTCAAAATGAAGATTTTTAACAATTAGCGAGTCCTAAAAGAAATGAAACATAATTTTTTGGATTTATACGAAGAAATTGTTAGGTTGTGACTCACCACATAAGGACAGGTATGGTTCAAGTTGGAAAATGATCGAATCATTTTAATTATTGCTATAGCAATTGGATTATACGGTCTGTTCATGAATCTACAGATGTCCACAGAGGTATTATAAAGCCAAGGCTTGTAGCCATTTGCTTTCTTATAAAGCTGCAGCGTAGACGTTATTTCATAGGCAGGATAATGCATTGTGGCATTAAAGTTGAGTACAGTCTTGTGACGATTAATTGCCTTTAGTCGACATACGTGTACAGTGACCCAGGTTATATTGTGAGACTGACAAAGAAAGTTTGTCATTTTGATTTGTGTTGCATTCTAATATAATCAAAATCAATAGTCAGTCAATAGATTCATCACTGATTTGGCTTACTCACAGTGTAATTGTATTGTAATACCACACAAATTTTAAGTATGGTTAAAATTATGAAAACCTTGCGCATGACTGCAATTTGTGATGACTCGGTAGCACTGAATACACTAGGGGATACAATTTATTCAAAGAGTCTATATTCCAAAGTGCTCATTGCTCAATTTTATTGATAACTGCACAATTCATATAATTGCTTAATTACTAAACTACACAGTTTATATAAGGCTTTCAACTGTTTGCTGATGTATGTATATTTGATATTTCAGAATGCAAATTAAGCACATTTTAGAAAAGGTTTTACGTATACAACAATTTATAAAATGAAAAATACTTTTGTCTTGAGAGATTTTTATGAGCAAGATGTTAATTTCAAATCCAATATAAAACATACAGATTGTTTGCTATTTTGGAATAATATAGGCCTAGCCTTAATTGTGAAGATTTAAAGTAAAAATCTGCTGATAGTTGTTGTTTCTTCCGTAATGAAACCAGTCTACTTTACATAAATATTCCCCAGATGGAAACGGTATTATTAGTCGTTCATATTCATAATAAAAATTTGCAGCCTCTGGTTCTTCTGCATGTTTTGTTTCTTGTATACGCAGAAACAAAGCGAAGAATGATTGAAATTGAAATATCAGTTCCTCGAAGTGGTCGGAGGATCTCGTAGTCAATCAGTCTCGACTTTCTTACTTGATTTTACTGATTTCGTTTATCCTGAGTTGTAAAATCATACAAATTGTAGATGTGCTTACAATGATCAAAGCCTTGCTCATGTCTGATGCACTAAATAGACGATGCGATACAGTTTATAGATAACGCATTAGAGTAGTTGACACACTACATTAACTATTGCTTTTTTATTGATAACTAACCTATTATATATATAATTATTCATATAATTTCCTAATTACTGTACTAAATACGTGTACTAAATACGTTGTATATGTTTAGATGTATATTTAATATTTCAGAATGTAAATTTATTACGGAGTTGATACGGTTATTCATACATATAAAAAAAAAATGAAGCTTGGTGACTGATTTTCATGAGCCAAATCGTATTAGAAAAGTCAATGTCGCTTGCTGTCTAAGCCAAATATATGTTAAGCATTTTTAGGAAGTGAGTTTTTTGCTTATCTATTACGATTTCATAATACCTTCATCAGATTTAAAGTAATAGTCTGTTGATAGTTGTTTTCTCTTGGAAATAAACCAGTCTAATTTAGCTAAATATTCCCCAGATGGAAATGGTATTATTAGTCGTTCATATTCAAAATAAAGATTTGTAATTATCAGCGAGCCCTAAAAAGAAATATTATATTATAAATTATATAAATAAACTCTTGGCTTGTCACTCACCACATAAGGGCAGGTATGATTAAGGTTGGAAAATGATTGCACTATCTGAATAAACGTTCTGGCTATTGGATTATAAGGATTTTTCATAAATCTACAGACGTCCACAGTGGTATTGTATAGCCAAGGCTTATAGCCATTTGCTTTCTTATAAAACTGCATCGTAAACTTTGCTTCATAGGCAGGATAATGCAATGTAGCATTAAAATTGAGTACAGTCCTGTTACGATTAATTGCCTTTAGTCGACATACGTGTACAGTGATCCATGTTTTATTGTAAGACTGGCAAATATAATTTGTCAGTATAATTTTTGACGCATTCTATTATAACAAAAAATTAGTCCATGGCATATTCACTGATTTGGTTAACTCACATTGTAACTGAATTGCAATACCGTACAAATTGTAAGTATGGTTGCAATGACCAACGCCTTGCGCATGTCTACTATTTTTGATGACACTGATGCACTGAATAAACGAGGCGATACAGTTTATTGATACTGCATTGGCTTAGGTGACATACTTCTCTTACCATTGCTTTTTTGATTGATGACTGACCAATTATATGTATAATTCATATAATTTCCTAATTACTATATTAAATACATAGTTTTTAAAAAGTTCACTGATGCATATTGAAATATTTCAGAATGCAAATTTATCACGGATTAGATACGGTATACATACATAATTATCCAGAAAATAAAACAAGTCAGACTGCTCTACTCGAGACTGCTCGACTAGAAGGTACCCTGAACTCTGCAAAGTACTGATATTCCAATCATTCTATACTTCTTTCATGCACATATACTAACTGCGCAGTTACCAGTTACTGCGCTTGGGCTGCCGTGTGGGCTTTATTATGAGAATTTATTTGTTGAACGTGATAATAACATCTAAATGTGTGTATATGCCAAAGCACAAGTTTCTAGTACTTTATATACGTTTTTTATCAAATTTGTGGCGAAGGGGCGTGGTATCAAAAATCTGTAAATTACAAAATCTTTGTATTCATCACATAAATCTACACAGTAAATCTGAAGTCTCTAGGTCAAACAGTATTCAAACTAGGCTTGAAAAACAAAGTCCGATTTTCGATTATTATCGATAAAAAAGAAATAAGATGAGTTATCGAAAAAGTATGGTAAACTCGTACTGCGTATGGTATACACGAGTATACATGTAGAATTTCAAGTCTCTAGCATTTGTAGTTTAGGAGATCTCTGCGTTCATACGGACGGACGGACGGACAGACGGACATGGCTAGATCAACTCAGCTCGTCGTCCTGCTCAAGAATATATATATTTTATGGGGTCTACCGTGCCTCCTTCTGCCTGTTACATACATTTTCACAAAAAAATTATACCCTGAATTCCCATTTCCATTTTTTTTCTGTCTGAGTCAAATATATGTTAAATAATTTTAGGAAATACGTTTTTTGTTTATCTATTATGATTTCATAAAATCTTCATCAGATTTGAAGCAAAAGTCTGTTGATAGTGGAAATGGTATATTAGTCCATCATATTCAAAATAAAGGTTTATAAAAATCAGCGAGCCCTAAAACTAAATATAGTATAAATTGTAAAAATGACCGCTTAGCTTGTGACTCACCATATATGTGCAAGTTGGAAAATGATTGAACTACCTGAATAAACGTTCTGGGATTGGATTTTTTATTTTTTTATAAATTTACAAATGTCCAGAGAGGTATTATATAGTCAATATAGGCTATAAGGCAGCCATTTACTCTTGGCTTGTGACTCACCACATAAGGGCAGGTATGATTAAAGTATGAAAATGATCGCACCACCAAGGCTTATAAATATTTGCTTTCTTATAAAACTGTAGCGTGGTCGATATTTCGTAGGCAGGATAATGCATTGTGGCATTAAAGTTGAGTACAGTCCTGTGACGATTAATTGCCTTCAATCGACATACTTGTACAGTGATCCAAATTTTATTGTGAGACTGACAAATATAATTTGTCAATATGATTTGAAAATCAAATCTTAGTCACTAGATTCCTCACGGATTTGGTTTACTCACATTGCAACTGAGCTGTAATACCATACAAATTGTAAATATGGTTATTGTTTTTGTATATTTGATATTTCAGAATGCAAATAAAGCACGTTGTAGATAGGATTATTACATAAAAATTTATAAAATTAAAACTGAATGCGGATTTAACATCGATTGCTGTCTTCGCCAAATCTGTGACTATATTTTTTGGGAAATTAATTGTTCATTTATCAATTATGATTTCATAATACCTTCATCAGCTTTAAAATACAAATCTGTTGATAATTGCTTTCTCTTGGAATAAAACCAGTCTATTTTAGCTAAATATTCCCCAGACGGAAACGGTATGATTAGTCGATCATATTGAAAATAAAAATTTGATACAATCAGCGAGCCCTAAAATGAAATTGCACATTTTAAATTATATAAATAAACTCTAAGCTTATGACTCACCACATAAGGGCAGGTATGGTTCAAGTTGGAAAATGATCGAATCATCTTAACTATTGATATAGCAATTGGATTATAAGGTTTGCTCATGAATCTGCAGGCGTTCACAGAGAAATTATACAGCCAAGGCTTGTAGCCATTTGCTTTCTTATAAAACTCTAGCGTAGTCGTAATTTCATAGACAGGATAATGCAGTGTGGCATTGAAGTTGAGTACAATCCTGTGACGGCTCAATGCTCTTAGTCGACATACGTGTACTGTGACCCAGGTTTTATTGAGAGACTGACAAATATAATTTGTCAATATGATTTCAGACGCATTCTATGGGAAAAAAAAAACATTTTAGCTTATAGATTTTTCAATAATTTCGTTTACTCACATTGGGCTTGAATCGTAATACTATACAAATTGTAAATATGGTTAAGATGACCAAAGCTTTGCTCATGACTGCTATTGGTGATGACGCTGGTATACTGAATAGACGAGACGATACAATTTATTCAAATAGTCGATACCCGATGAATATACATATATAATAACCCAATTAGTCTACTAAATACACAGTTTATATATATTTTGAAGCAGTTTTTTGATAAACATTTCATATTTTATAATGCATTATTCATATATAATAAATTTTAAAATAAATAACGCTTGCTGACTTGATGTGAGATTTTCATGGGCCAGATATTGATTTTAAATCAATTATCAGCTTTGAGATCCAATTAAAAAAGTCAACATTGTTTGTTGCCTGAGCCAAATGTGTGCCTAACTTTTTTGTGAAATGAACTTTTCCCAGGCCTGAAGGCGAAATGGAAAACTCGTCTATGACAGTGACACTGACAGCCACCTCCAAGAAGTAGGCATGCATCAGGCAGCAGCCAGCAGCCAGTAGTCAGCAGCCAACAAAGTGGACCAGGCAGGCAATTGGAAAAACAAACACATGCCGACAGAGGCAATAGGCCGCCCGATTGACATCTTCATCATAAATAAAAGTGAAAAACTTGTTGGCCAGTGAAGAAAAGCCGGACAAACGTTAAGCCCGAGGTAGCCAAACGTAACGAAAAATGCTGCCACAGTTTTCTACGATTTGTAAGAGCAGCAGTATCTGATGATCTGATGTGTGGCAATGTGGTAAGTGAATGCCAATCGAAATGGCAAACAAATAAACCAACAAGCATCCAGGCTAATAACCATAACAATAACAATGCCATAGGCCGCCACTGACAAGGGGGCTAATGAAGATATGTTGTCATGTTCCTTATGGAAGGAGTTGGTTACCATTTAGTCGATGTCATAATTACACTTAAATATCGCATATAGTTGCTAATTGACCAATCAAACAAGGCGGGAGTTTGATAGGGGGCGGCGGAGTTGAGGGATATTTGAATGCCTACTGTAACGCCAACGAGACGCATGCTTAATTATCGGTCCATGTTGGTAACGCCCTCTCGTCACTAGGTGTTAACAAACTCATTTCACTCAATAATTTTCTCAACGACCTGTAACTGGTTTAGCCAGCACGTAGACCTGGCCCCAGCCGCAGTCAGCGCTCGGCTTGGTTACGCCGGCTATCACAGCTACATGGCTCTTTAATCTTCTTGCAGAGGCGGCAACATTATTTGCATGCTGATTAGGCTTCAACGCAGACAGGTTGCTACACATTTTGCACCTCACTTTCCATCTCTCAGACGTGGCTCGATCTCGTTCTGTCTTTGTGCGCCGTCTTCAACTCCAACTTCAACACCGACACCCGGTTAATCTATTAACAGCCGCCTTGCACTTGCCCGTCGCGACGGCTTGGTCCAATTTTCAACACTTTTGACGTGCTGTTAATTGATTTAGAGTGCAGTCTGTGTCTACGTTTGGCCATTGAGTCTCTGACTAACTGGCTAACTGGCTAACTGGCTATCTGTCCGGTGCGGACGTGGACGTGGACGTGGACGTTTCTGACGGCGTCTATGATTATATAGCGCCACTCGCTTGTTATGGCCAGCTTTTGTTGCCACTGTAATGACTGCTGTTGGTAATTGTTGCCTCCTCATTGCCGGCTCACTGTACGTGCCGCCAGTGGGAAAATGTTTGCCTAACCGCTCAATCGTGCTGAAATGACAACTTTATTAGCTTTCGAATACAGATGTGGGCGCGGCAATTGCTTTATATACATGCATTGTGTGGGTGGCTAACACAAAACAGAAGCAGTTTATTCGGCTAGTAATTGGCTGGGCAACTGTACTCACAAACCCAAATACCCCTGCACTTCACTACGCTGCTCGAAATTTCTACACGCTCTGCTGTTCTGCGAAAACAAAGGGCATTCGAAGTGCATATGGACCAAATGTTATTTACCAATGGTATGCTCAGCCTGGCAGCGCACCAAACAGGGTCACTGGAACACCTTGCGTGGGCATCAAATTCAGAGCCGAATCAAAACACCAGAATCAGAGACATGTGCACAGCGAGCAACAGATTGCCGGCGAGAGGGTCCTGTACCCAGGCGAAGCCAATGAGAATGCAACAAACGAAACGAATGCTGGAAACATTTGCCAGTTGGTGGTCACAGCAGGTACTTTTTAAGGATAATGCAGATGCAGGCTTCGCTGCATCCCCGTGC
Source organism: Drosophila hamatofila (assembly GCA_035045345.1). Taxonomy (NCBI): domain Eukaryota; kingdom Metazoa; phylum Arthropoda; class Insecta; order Diptera; family Drosophilidae; genus Drosophila; species Drosophila hamatofila. Next base: position 13,924,942 of record JAWNPA010000020.1, read on the forward strand.
ATCCTGTGCGCGCAACAGGCTGCAGTTGTTAGTCCAAATGGATTTCTTTTTTTTTACCATGCCAAAGAGATTTAGTTTTGTTGTTTCGTTTTTTTTTTCCTTTTTGTTGTTCTTCTGGCAGCTGCTGTTACTGCTGCTGCTGCTACGCTGATTATCAGCAAAATGGCAGCAATCACAGTAGACGCATTGGCATTGAGCTGGCTGTAGGCCCAACTGTTGCTTTCCTTGGAAAATTTCAATTTCCAAGCACAAAACAGACATGTGTACTCTTCCAGAGTTGGGTGTGTTGGCTTTTGCTATGTCGGTCGCCCAGACGCTTCTAGACGTGCATGCCAATAATATTCTCCATCAAATGCCTATTTGCTGTTTATTTGTTTTTGCCATCAACTTCATTGTTATGCGTGGGCGTTGTCCAGCAGACGTTTTAAAAGCGTTCGAATTCATTTGTTATTTCCAGTGAATTTACGACCATCTACATTCCTGATGTCCAACACGAGCTGTATTACATATCATCTGCTTCGACCTTAACAGTTGACTTTCTTCAAGAGGAATGTTTTATAAGTAAATAATTCAGTTTATTAGTTTATTATTATTATTTAAAAGAACATAATAAGATAATAAAAGAATAATTCATATGTCGTTTATTGAATGGTAAATCTGAATGCAAAAAAAATCTCATTAATTAACTGACTTACTAGAGAAAGTAGCATCGAAAATATATAGTCTTATGCTTTCATAACAGATAGAAAATTATAACTATTTTGGGGAGCTAGTCTCACAGATTATTCCTTAAGCTAAGTTTTAAGTTTAACAGAAAAAAAAAAATAATAATTAATTGTTCGTTTATTGAATGGTAATCTGCATGCTAACTCTTTTAATTGATTATCTATGTGACTATCTATTCTAACTATTCTTTTCATAGCAGATAGAAGTTTAGGATAGGCACACAGATTATTTTTTAAGCTAAGGAAAAATTACTTTATTATGGAAATAAGTAATTCACAGGCTTGAAATAAGTCGAGCTACTCGCTTTCTGTGAATAGTATTTTTTAGATTTTACCAATTTGTCAGACGTCTTAGCATTAGTAGTAATAAGAAAATGTCAATGTACTACTAATAAATTAAATTCATTTCTGAAGCTGTATCAACTTATGCATTTGCGGCTTGGCGCTGTGAGCCACCGCCACACACGAGTCAAAAAATAAAAAGCCTAAATAAAAATCTGGAGAATAAAACGAAGCGTAAAATGAACCTGATGCCCGGGCGACAGTTGTTGCAGTTGATGGACTGCGCCGGCTGCCAGGATTTTGGTTATATTCGTTTCGTTTTTTTTTTCAATCTGTTTTTTAAAGTGACATTCAAGGGGCCGCCGCGAAGCCAATCAAGAACTGGCGCAAGGGCAGCAGCTTGGAGCTCAAATTCTTTGGTGGATGCATTTTTATAAATGTTAAGCGTGTGGTTTTTAATTACAGTTGGTCTGGCTGATTGGCAGGAGTCTTTGGTATTTCTGAGTTGTGTTTTTTTTTTATTCATATTCTAGTTAGTTTGACATATGGCACGCGTTGTACTTAGAGATTGGGGCGCAGTATGTTGACTTCTTGGCAGCTGCTGGACCGTCTTCTCTTTGCGTCTGTTCAACTTAAAGTTTGCACAGCGATGTTAACATTACGCAAACACGCCACAAAGAGTCTCGACAGCGTCCCGTGTTTTCAATTGCAACATGAGTCTTGTGTTCTATTGTCGCAGCTAAAGAATGGAAATGTGGAATAGAAAGAAATCATTTGATGCCTGCAGAGTCTACCCACCCTAAGGCATAGACTGTGTCCCTAATGTCCTTTGCTTGATATATTTTCTACAATTTATTTTACGATTTGGCTGCTTTACGCTTTGTGCTCGCGTCTGTTGATTTTCCATGGCTGTTAAATTGATGGATTGCTGTGCGACTTTTGACACCACATACAATTGCATTTCCCTCCAGACATCCGAAAGTCAACTAAGAAGCATCGAAATCATAGCTGCCAAATCTTGAGCAGGCATGAATAATGCGACTTACAACTGACCCAGCTCCCAAGGGATATCCGTCTGACTTCCTACAACTATTGAATATATGTATTTGCTTAGCCAAATTTCAACTGATATTTACTGTTGGATTTTCTGTTTTATTGGCGTTTTTATTGACAACTCGTAAATTTTTCTTTGGCTAATAAGTAAGGAATGCTTGCTAAAAGGTATTGCATTAGAAAATGAAAACTGTCAATCAATGTTTGCCAAATAATTTAATTAAAATCTAATACCAGAGATGAAGTTGCGAGTGAACAAAGGAGCCATAAGTAAAATTTTGGGAATCTATTTCTAGAATCTTAAGTTCTTAATCTGTTAACTACAATCAACTATTATCGACTAACATATTTCTTTGATACCAATTTTAGTCTACCAAAGTTTAATCTGCACTTGTTCCACTTCGAATAACGCAAGGACTAATGTATCTATGTCTGGCTTCAATGTTGCCTACACACAATCATACCATAAATATATGTATGTGCAGACACTTATACGAAGTCAGAAGAGAACGGACGCAGCCACTTGAGAAATCCACCTGCACAAGAGCGACGTTTCACCGGCAACTGCCAACGATCTGCATCTGCGATCTGTTGTGGTTGCCCCTTTGCTCCGTTCCCCCAATCCCCAACCACTATCCCCGTTCACTGCTCAAGTTCCAAGTGCTGCGTCTCCTTAATGTTTATAAACCTTACGCACACTTATGTTTTAATTTCGCTGGCCCAGTCTCGGTGCCGGTTGGTGTTGTGTTGTCGCTGCTGTTTCTACTTGAACAAACTGCAGATTACCCAAGTTAAGCCCTTAAGTGTGTTCCATATCAGGTTTATCAATGCGAGCCTTTTTGTTGTATCGCGTTATATCGCATCGAAGACGAGCATTCGCTTCACTGCTCTCATATGAGCGAACGGCCGGCCGAACGGATTAAATATATCATTTTTGCCTGTCTAATGAAAGGGTTGTCCCGGCCACTCGGCTAACACCTGAAAATTGCAGTTGTCGGTCCTGTTCACAACAACCTGCTCGCAATGGCAACTTTTTTTTCGTATTTGGGGCTACATAAATGCTTTATGAAGAAAGTTGTATATGGGGTAGGAAATATAGCAGGCGTAATGATTGATATTGAGGAAGTTGTCTTGCGGTTGTATTATATTTTCATACACTGAAACAAATTGATGGATTTACTTCTTATTCATAATTTGTGAGTATATATTTAAGCCTATGTTTGTCTTTAAAAATATCATGAGAGACTTAAAGAAATCAAGTTTCATACTTCAGAGTTATAAAAGTCTATTTGAATATGTATTTACAATACTTCTGGAAAATTTCTTCAGTAATACAGATACTTTTTTTTTCAGTGTGTTTAAATGCTGCTGCTTAGTATCGCTTACGATACAATGCCGATAATAAAGTGTTTAGTATGAAATTAACGATTAAACAAGGGCGACATATACAGGGTGCCTCGACATTATATTCATTAGTATTTAATAAGAATTTCTGTTAAATGATATCTCTGTCATCATAAGTTTCAGTATTATATAGTTGTATTCGATCTATTTTGTATTTACAAATTGTATGTTAAAACATGAATATTAAATGGCAAACGTTTCCGAAGTTGTTTGTCGTATTGCCAATTTTGCACTATGCGCTTTCAATGTTTATGCATGCTGAATCGGAGGAGCACAAGCGGAAAAAGGAGCTGAGTGAGTGTAGAGTAGATTTCCATCAACTTGATGTCACTAAACGTGTACTCAAAAGCTGAAAAGGTTAACTCAAAGGCGCCAATTATAATAGAATTATAAGCCCAAAGATTGCTGCTTGGGACACCCTGTATAAGAGTATTGTAAATGCTTATTTTTTCTTGTGTGAGGTAAGGAAGTAAATGCATACAAATTACCCTCAGCCGAAAAGCTATCGACGAGGATGACGACGACAGCAACAACAACTGAACACATCGAAACGGAAGCAGCAGTCAAGGTGCAAAGCAAAATCATTACACCTGTTCCTCCACAGAGCGAGTGAGTGTAGAAAGCGTAGAAATCGAACGAACCGCGAAGGCTCAGGACAATGAGAAGGACGAGGATGAGAATGGGGCAGCCGAACGAACCGCTAACTAAATTTAACGCTCGCCGTATTTTTGGTTAATTTCGAATGCATTTCGATATGCTAAAGGGTTGAGCAGCGCGTGCATCGAGCAGATCGAGCAGTCCCTAGTCGAAAGTTCAATTTTTGGGCATTGGTCACGCTGCACTTGCCACGCGGCTCTGCTGCATGTTGCATGTTGCATGTTGCAGGCGACACAACAACGACTACGAAAACGAATACGAATGCATTCAATTCGCTATTAAAATTAATAAAAATAAATACGCTTCGCTCGGCTGCGCTGCCGTTAATGAGCAACCAGCCAAATTGTGATAGGCATCTGCAACAGGTCGAGTTGCAGGTGCAACGAGTTGCATTTACAGTTATACAGTTGCATCAAGGATTTGCACGAAATTGCATTTTAATTGTGGCATATGTATTTGGACCTGCCCAACAATTTCGTTTATGACTGCGTCTCCGCATCGTTTTATTTACATTTTATTGATATCATTAGCAGACTGTTTAACCTGGTGCATTCCGTGCACTGCACCTGCTAGCCGTAATGCCTGAAAGGTTTCGTTAGAATTAATGGGTCAAAGGGGTTAGTTAGTTTGGTTCAGCCCTTCCATGCTTTCTATTTAATTGCAGCTCGTCTGCATTTTGGTAATTTATTATCTATTCATCGAAACCCGTACACGAGAGGGTTGACCTTTTAATTATGTTGCATGTGTATAAAAGCGAATTGGTAATGAGATGAGCTGGCGGTAAAAGCGGCCAAAATATTTGGGCACATTGAGTTGGAGCCAACTTCGACGCGCATATTATTAAACAGAAAGATAACTTGAATATATTTTTAAGATAATGGATCCGCTGTCGTATTTGAAATGCGCATACGAAATATACTATTCAAAAGATAAGGCAGTGAGAAACTATATTTTCAATTCATAAATATACTATGCATTATAGAAAGCATTTCTCTAAAGATAGCAGTCAGTCATATTAAGCTCAATAAAAAATAAAAATAAAAAATAATTATGAAATTAGTTCAGCTGCACGGCATAGTGTGAACTATATATATATATATATATATATATATATATATATATATATATATATATATATATATATATATATATATATATATATATACACAAATATCTAATCAGCATCTGCCTTAAAAAATTGAGATCTGTATGTAGTTTTCCTATAGCAAGTCAGAGAGTGCGTTTTGTCGCTTGTAGGTCAGTTTAAATATTCATTTCAATTACCTTTTTTAGTCATGCAATAATGTCTCCAAGTTTATGATGCAATGTGTGTAATTATTAAGCTGATAATTTGGATAGCCGTTAACAGCTTACCCTGCCACTAAACAAAAGAGTTAAACCACAAACTTCCGTTCGACTCAATACTGTCATACATTGAGGAATTATGGCCAAAGGGTTGCCCCAGGCATTGCATATTATTTAATCATTCCTGTCTGATGGCGAAGAAGTGGCTGAACAACTGGATGGGACTGGATGGACTCCAAAGGAGTGACAAGGCCAGAGAGCTGGTGAGACAGATGGAGAGTGAGAGAGATTGAGAGATGGAGACAGGGAGACTGGCTAGCGCACCTTGCGCTGTTTATTTGGCAGCTTGAGAAATTGAAATGACAGTCGAGCTTATCTCGAGACGACAAGACAAGCAGGCAACGAGGCAGGAAGACAGGATATGCGGCAGAGAGTTGAATGTATATATTTTTGGCAATGCGTCAGTTGCAATTAAGGTGACAGCAGAGCGGCGCACTGCGATGACAACCTGCAACTGTCAAAATGTCGGTGCGGCGACGGCAGTGGCAAAAACTGTCAGCGTTCAGTGTCGAGAGACAGACAGAGAGACAAATGTGACGCCATATAAAATCAATAAATTATGAAAGCCCGGGCCAAGGCGCACTTCTGCTGGCTGTCGCCGGCCAGTTGCATAATGCATATTCTAAGTGCGCCCCAGGATGCGTAAGGACAGGCGACTGCAAACCGGTTGCCTCGGCGCGCTTGGCCACTTCCCACGTCCTTAGGGAGAAGGCGCGTCTCTGCAAGTATTTGGCGTTGATTGATTTAACTGCAGAAGGTGTGCTCTGCCGTTGCATTTGTCGTCGTCGAGTTCTGTTGTTGTTGTTGTTGTTGTCGTTTCTTTAATGAATTAATTGAGTTGGTCCATAATTAAATTTGCACGTTTCGTTTTTGCTGCAATTCGCTAATTTATGAGCTTTTAATTATTTTTGCAATTAAAGCTACAGGGTTCACACGTTCGGGAGCCATATAATTATTTCCTTACAACAGGATCAACAGGATATGCTGCTCATTTGTCAGTAGTGAAGCGTTAAATCGAAAGGAGATGAAACAGGCGCAGGCTACCAAGTTGTGTTAGCCTAAATAAGCAATACAAAAATAAACTTGAGCGCCCCGTTGAAAAACAAAAGACTCAAGCAACAAACTTGTTTTACTGTCTTTTATTTTCCTTTTTTTTTTTGGTTTTTTGGCAGCTGCTTTCTTAAGCCCCTGTCATTGGCATAGCATGCTGGTAAAGCGGACTTTTTTATAATTATATAAAGCATTATTTTCTCCCAGCCACACAATAGACGTGATCTTTCACTAGCTCAGGTGCATTGCCTGGCATCGTCTTTGTTCTATTTCTGCTCACAGGCAGTTCACACAGAAAAATTGTCATTTTAAAAACTCGATTGTTTGGAAATGCTTTACTCTACTCGTATATACGAAATTACCTGCTGAACAAAATGAAAGAAAACAAAACAACAACAACAACAAAACTGAAAGAAAGAAAAAACGATTTCGTGCGTAGTTGTTCTGTGAGGCTCGCACGCAGCTGGGACTATCAGATACATATACAGCGAGCGTACGGGATTGCAACAACAGATCTTCTTTCCTCTTCAATTTTAGTTTAGGTTTTTGCAGGTGGACATCACGAAATATTCTCAGGGCCAGAGCTATGTATGTGTCTGGTTACGGTTATAAAACTGTATGCCCGTTTGGCAAACGTGGGAACAGAGTTTCTCTTTTTTTTTTTTTTTTTTTTTGGCAACAACTGAATGTTTGCTAAAATAGATTATGACTGAAATGGAAAGTTAAATAATTGGTATAAATATGTAGAAAATATTTAAATGCTACTATATATATAATACGATATGCTTCAATACCCTTTAAAGATTTATATGAGCTATTTAAATATCACATTGACAGATGGGATCTAGTTGTGAATATTAGTGTGTATTACTGAATAGGTTCAATCCAGCCAATTCTGTGTTTCTTTCTATATGGAGCAAGTGAAAGTTCGCCTAATAGAATTAATTTACCACGTATAAAGACTCTGATCACGCTAACTACTAATCTCTTATTATAATATTATCTCTTGTGAGTCAGGCAGTTGCTGTGCACTACATCGTTTACAGCATCTAGAGAGCTTTCTTTCCGATTTCGACGTTTGTTATGCAAACATTTCACTTTCCAGACAATTTCACCTTTTGTACGCATATTTTCCGCCATGAATTGGCTTTACGCGCTCGCGTCTATCGGCAATCAAATGAGTTGGCAACTTTGTAGCTGCCACTGGCTGGAGGCAAATGGACGCATCGAGGCAACGCGGACTCTGACTCTGACTTTAATTGTTTGCAAATTAGCTAATTAAGGGCATAGACAAAAATATTATTACATATTTAATTGGAGCCGAAATAATTCGCATAGTCGCGACGCAAAAACGTCAGGTGACTAAGCTCAGTCCACGGCATTTTGTGAATTTGGAAGTATTTGAACACATTTATGAGTCCATTTAAATTGTATTGCCGCACGGCCAGCGAATTTCCGCAATTTGGGCAGCTGTGGCCGATCTGCGATGAGATAAGCGTAAATAAAACAACAACAAAATAGCCACATAACCATCAGAAAATTAAGAAAAAATCCAAAAACAATGAGCTTAAACAACATAATTGAGATGTTCAAGCGCCCTGCGGAGCCGCTTCTGGCTTTGCGCCCGTGTTGTCATCGTTAAAGACTTAATTTATTTATTAGCCACAGATTTTAACTGCTCCATTGTTCAAGAGGATTCACGTTCAGAGGGCTGTGAGGCTGTGTGCATTTGCCACGAAAAAAATAAGAAGAAAAACAACAAAAAACAAAAGAGTATAATAATAAAATATATACTAAAAATATTGAAGCGCAGTCGCCCTCAATTGCAAAGCAGTCGGCCAGCTAATTAGGAAGTATCTTTAGCTTACCCGCTCTGCCTCTCTCTCTCTCTCTCTCTCTCTCTCTTGCTGCTCTCCTCTCAAGTTGGGGCCAGAACTTAAAAGAGGCGTTTCTGTCTGCTCTGGCGGCTGTGGCTTTTACGACTTTGTTTCTGTCGGCTTTCGGGTTCATTTCTGTGCATGTTTTCGGTTGTTTCGTCTTTTATGATGATATCCAGAGATTTTGCACCTTATGAGAAAATCTGGAGATTGGCCACGACCGGCTCGTTGTCGGTGTCTCATCTGCCGCCGACATGAATGTTGACTTCAACGACAACCACGACGGCGACGACGACGTCGCTGCCAATCTTGTTAAAGCTGCTGCTCGGCACATTGACACATTGTTGCGCCTGCGCATTCAGCTTGCCACAACTCGTGGCTAGTTGGCTGCTTGGCTGCTTGGCTGCGTTGCTCTTTGGACATTTGAAAGTCCGTTTGGCTGTCAAAAGCGTTAATTTTTAAGTGCCTAGTGAGAGTTTTTTGGCCTCGTGCAGCTGCTGCCATAGACACGACAGTTAACTAACACACAATGTGTGTGAATGTGTGCGTGTGTGTGTGTGTCTATCTTAAGCCGAGTATGTGTGTTTTATGAGTGCACGGGTTCAAGTGGCAAGTGTCTTGACTATTTTTTATTTGCCGCATACTTTTGAGATGTTGAACCCATTAATTTGTAGCTTGTCATTAGCAGCGAAATTGGACGTAAAGCAGACTTTTTTTGGACCCAGAATTTCTCATTTGGCAAATTTACAGTTGTTTTCGTTGTAACGGCTCGCAGCTGGTCAACAGAACTAAGTCAGGCTCTAATTACAGTTAATACAAAAAACAATGGGACAGAATCTGAAAGATCAGTAGCAAATCCATCAAATATGATTTAAGTTTCGAATCAAAGTTGTTTATTTTTATACCCTGAACCCATTGAAAATGGTAAATCAGGGTATAATGGTTTTGCTAAAAGTGTGTAACAGGCAGAAGGAGGCGTGGCAGGCCCCATAAAGTATATATATTCTCGATCAGGGCGACGAGCTGAGTCGATTTAGCTCTGTTCGTCTGTCGGTCTGTATGTTCGTCTGTCCGTCTGTCCGTATGTATGAACGCGTCGATCTCAGAAGATATAAGAGCTAGAGACTTGAAATTTTTTAGTAGGTCCGTATATAGAGCGCGTATATCAAGTTTGTTTTCAAAAATCGATTACTGCTCCCGTTATTTTGTTATCGATTAAAAACCTTATCGAAAACCAGTTTAAAAATTATATATTCTACATCTTTAGATCTAGAGTCTCCAAATTTAAAATGTAGATTCATATGTATTTTTAAGAATTTCGGGTTTTGTCATATTTTTTTTTTCTTTTTAAAATTTTTATTTAAAATGAATCATTTACTTTAATCCATTTTGGACAAAATACAAATACAAATATATATATATATATATATATATATATATATATATATATATATATATATATATATATATATATATATATATATATATATATATATATATATATTATATAAACATATTAACATTTTTATTTAATAAATTCTGTTCCCCTGTCGACTTTCAGATTTTTGAGCTATAAAACATTATTGAAATGTATTGCAATTTCCACTCTTGTAATTTTCTCTATAACCATTTGACTCAATTACGTTTATTTTCTGGGTCGTAGGAAATGCACTTAACATACATTTACAACCATTAACAAATTTACATAATTAAATTTTTGTGTTGCGGCTAATTGCAAATAAAATTACACTGAAGTTCGCCTGGCTGTAGAACATGGGAGCTCCAAAATATGTTGGCCTTCATATTTAATTATTTCAAAATTGCATTTCATTTCGTAGCACTGCGAGTCACACACGAGGCTGTGGTGAGTGTCGTTAATTTGAGAGGAGGAGGAGGAGGGAGAAGGAGGCGGAGTTGGCCAAGCATGACATGCTGAAAGAAGGCGGAAAGGAGGCTCGACTCCAGATCGGGCCAGCAGGAACAGCCGTTGATTGCCGCCAAGATGTAAGCAAAAATTTTGAGGTTACCGTTATTTTTGCTTTATATAAATATGTGAAGTGGCACGTTTGTGAATTCATATATATTTATTTTCTCAAGCGCATGTCGGCGGCAATTTCTTCATTTTTTTGCAACATGCCCGAGAATGGTTGTTTGGAGCGAGCAGGCGGCGGCCGAGCGGGCTAATCAACTCAATTAAGCGGACGGAGTGCGCGTGTCCGACAGTCAACTTGGATATTTTCGGCAAGTGCTGATGATTGTTGTCCCAGAACAAGGCCTTTAATTGAGCGGACAGCAATCGCTCCGAGTCGGTTGGTTGCGTTGCTGCGTTTGCCATGGCTTCAAATGCAAATGCAAATTTCTGCGTCTGCGGTAGCAAAAGAGTGGTGCATGGAGCCACGGAGCCATGGATCTCTCTCTGGCACGGAATGGCACTCATGTCACACATAAACAAACGCATTATCATCTCCATAATTCAAATGCTGGCTTACACATTGCATGACTCAACAGGATCAGATAAATTCCAGCGAAAAATTGTTGTTTGTCCACAGAAATATGAAGAAATGCAAAAAGTCGTACGTAGAACGGTAGCTGCTGCCGTTGACACTTTATAGCCATCCCATGGCCCGAAGCCGGGCCAAGCCAATGCTAGCCTTAGGCCTGGCTCGCACAATGCCTCATCGTGGTTGTTGATAGCCCCATGGCTGGCGTAAATGAAAAAATAAAGCATGCAAAAGCCAAATTCATATCCAAATCCCAAAAACCAATCGCAGTCGCTGCTGCAGCAGCAGCAGGAGCAGCAGCCGCTGCTTAACAAAAGCAACGCAATATTATCCATGACTATGACTATGTGGAAAATACTTGGATAGATATGTCTGCACAATTCACAGCATGCGCCAATTTCTCAAGAAACCAACCCATGGCGTTCGCGCCGAGGGCTCAGCCTGTAAACAACGACCAAATATTGCCACTGTTTGGTGTTGGATGTTTGCCAATGCCAGCGTATGTGTGAGTGTGTGCTCGTGTGTGTTTGTGTGTGTTACTATATGCTGGTTGCTTTGTTCTCCTGACTTTTGTGCTGACAATATTTGTATACACGGGAGCAGATGTGGGTGCCGAAGGGAGCTGAAGAATTATTTATTGTGTGTCAACCAAATGCTAAGAAAGTTGCAAGAAATGGAAAGAGTCTTAAGAATATTTCATTATGTTTTATATATTGATTTAGTAAACAATCGCTTTAAGTAAATATGTACAGATTTTTATACTGAAAATCAATATGAATATAGGTTTGAGCTATATTGTAGAAGTCCTCAACTACTTTGCTTAATCATAGCAAATTGGTTCAGTTTTCTCAGAGAGTTTAAATTACATAATTGAAATGGGGCATTTTGCTGTTCCATATTCTGCTGTTCAATCAACTCAGTAAATCACTATTTTTATCAATGAATAAAATGAGTCGACAATTAATCAATGCCTGGGAGTCTGTTGGGCGTTGCTCTCACATTATCGCTGCTGCGTCGACTCCATTTGGACGCTGTGGAATCGATTTCATAGCACTCTCTTTCTCTCTCTCTATCTTATAGAACTTCTTGAGCGATTCTCTATGCTGCTTATAAGTTAGGGAAGGTGGAGCAAGACAATGCGCTTCATGTTTTGGTGTGACCATTGGGTTGGCTGCCTAACTTATGACCAATTGTCAACAGGACAACGCCTTGGCAAAAGGCAAAACAAACAATCAATAAGACAAACGCAACAATAGTTGGCATGACAACAATGTGCGTTTCGTTGCCTTAGTGTTTGAGTATCTATGGCCCAGTCCACAGAGTGCACACAGTGGTCCAGTAGCGTGAAATGTCGCAACAATGGCAACATATATTTCCCAAAAACTCCTTCATTCGTAAGACTTAAGTCTTATGGGTCGGATGATGCATGAGCTATGCGACTAACGGAATGTGTTTAGGACTTCCTTGTAAAATGTTTGTGTATGAATTTGCTAGAAGTTGCACAGCTGAACAAAAGACTCAGGAAACGAACTTGTGAGTTGAAATTTATTGAACGAAACCTTCTAAATGCTAAGAATAACTATTATGCTTAGCAAGCTTATCTAAGTTTGACACACTTTTTTCTAAGACCTGCAACGCTTAACCAATTTTCGAACAAAATTTCCCATAATTTCGACACTTAACGATACGACTAGCACTTTTACAGGCTGTCGACCCTTTCACTTCACGCCACTCAATCTGAACGCGTACGTGCCTGACCACACAAAACTTGGCTTAAAGAAAAAACTACTAAAAAATTTAAAAAAATAGAAATAATAATAACAAACGACCATAATAAAAAACCGATTTATTATATTAAATGCACGCATTTAGCGCCATTTAAGATGCCACCGTGTAGCCGGAGAGCAGGAAGTCAACATAATTCACATAAATATCAATAATGCTTTGTTGTTCGGCTTTCATTTTTATTTTGCTGCTCTCTGGCTGTTTGATGTTGCTTGTAATGATTGTTATGTTTATATTTTCGTAGGGAACGCTGTGAGAGCAAATCGCTAAACGCAGCGCCTGCGCCAAACTTCAAATGACATACAGCAAAAAAGCAACAGCAACAACAACAAAAGTAGCAACTGCAGCAGCAACAACAAATGTTACTAATAATAACCATAATAATAACAAAAAGCAGTTTCATAAAATGCTACACGTTTGCAGCACCATAACTCGAATGTCCATCGCCGAAGCCGGCGATTGCGATGACAGCGTCTCGGCGACAAAGTCCACAAGGAGAACGACAACGGCCACGGCGACCACAAGTGAAGTCAATAACAACAACCATGACAATTTCAATAACAACACAATGCTGACAACAGCTACAAATGCAACAACAACAACAACTGGCTCTGATATAATTATTTCAAGAACCTGTAAAAATGCTCGCGTCAACCAGATGAGCTCCTTTAGCTAAAAGCTTAAATATGGCATAAAATTAACTTATATTTTATTAACTTAATTTTATTGCTGCATATTAATTTATTAAATATTTATTTGTGTGGGAAGTTATATATCCTTAGTATAGACAACAAGCTTAGTTTAACTTAAGTTTTGTTCAAAAGTTGAAAAATGCTATAATAAATTAAATTAAATTAAATTATTTTTTTCATATACATTTTGAACTAGAGTTTCCATGCATAATCTTACTTGTTCATATAAATCGAATTATAAATAAAAATAACCACAGTTTCATTGAAGTAAGTTAGTTCTCAAAAGTAAACAAATTTTTAGATAACAACTTTTTCAATCTCCGCTACAAAGTGATCTTTCTGTTATATAACAAAATATACATAATTCTTTGATATACATAATTCTTGATGATACAAATGAAATCTTAACTCTCTGCTAAAATCGAAAGTCTTAAGATCACAGCAAGTGTATTGCATATAGGTTTTTTATTTCGTACATTGCAATTCCGATAATATCTGTTTCTCACACTAATATTGTGAATTAATAACTGCACTGAATTTTAATGAATGTATTACAACTGTTGCGATTCGATTCGTTTCGATTCGATTCGATTGGGGGCCTGTGAAAAGCAGAACTAAATTAATAACTGTGTAAGCATTTTCCATGGTCAGCCCTTTCGGTAGCTTCCAATTGCAGTCGCACGCATTTCCCTTTCATGGGGCGTTTTCAATTATATAGCAACGCGATCTTATGAGCAGTCAATGCCTTTCACAAGCTTTGGTCGTGCGACTTTTAGCACACATTTTCAGGCACTTTAACGCCATCGATGTGGATGTGGATGTGTATGTGGCTGGTTGCATGGGACGTGTTTTGTGGTCGTGGCAACGTCGACCGCATTGACATAACACCTCATAATTTGCGCTGCAGCATTGCCACGCCCACAGGCGTGCACACGCCCCAATGTGCCGGGACACTGATGGCGCACGCACTTCACATGCACTTTCGCCTTGAGAATTCTCAAATTGCCTGTGGCCACTGCTCGTCCGCTGCTCCGTCCACCGAAGGTGGAAAAGAAAGTGTCGTCACCATCGGCGTCAACACTTGATATCGAGGTGTCCAATAGCTTGGCTGGCTGCGTGATCGGAGCATTGGCATTGGCATTGTCACTGCTACCACTTGGCCAACGTCAGCTAGCGGCGCTCAGGTATCGACACACCTCACACAGTTTTACATGTCCTCGGGGCAGCTGCGGCGCTCGCACTTTCTTTTGCGCGTGTCCAGCTACTGCCTGGACCTGGGTCTGCACACAGCCCGTCGCTCGTCGGCGGATCGTCGAGTGGCTGATGTTCACACTTTAGGAAAGTTGGTTTTCAGGGCCGTCGCTATCTGGCCGGGAGGTGCGAAAACAGTTTGCAACGTTGTCGCCCAAAGTGTGGCCATCGTCACCGACACGAATCTGTCCTGGTATTGAGCGCACTGGCCCTTTGTTGTGGTCAATATATATTGGGCGCATAAGTGTATATAATTTGCATGGAAATTGCCATGTATACATTAACCGTGATCCATGTTGTTGTGCATTTAATGCTTAATTTATACAAACTTTTACCGCCAGCAATTTACAGTTTTATTGTCCAAGCGAAAAGGGAATGTAACCGCAGCGGCCATAGCAAAAGACTCAAGCCACAAACTGGGACTCTTGCTAGACGGAAATTCGAGAAGAGCCCAGCTGGAGTAGCATACAAAATTATTTGAAATACCAAATTGTTCATACATATTTTATCATATAAATTATTAATCATGTAGATGGCATGCTCGACAGCAGTTTTTCGGATTAAAGTCATCACAATGACTGTCGAAAGTTGTGCGCTGGTGGCGCTTTAATCAGTGTCTGAAGTTAGACAAAAGTTGTACGATTATGAACGTCACAGAAATCTTTCATTTAAAATCCTTCTTTTATTGTAGTTCTCTCACTTCTAAGGCAAATGTACTTTAGATCCGATTTTCTACGAATCTAACTTTAACTCTGTATAATGTCTTACAAATAGACATCCGATTTAAAGTTCGAGCCAATATATATATTATTGATATAAGAAGAGCCTCAAGTTTACGCAAGCCTGGAATCGTGAATATAAATAATCCCGTTCACAATCCAAATCTGATCGTTGGGAAATATTTCGAATCGTATATCAATGCCCCGATAACTTTTGTCTGGCTGAACAGTGCTCTCTCCGTATGTCATTAATCTTAAATGACTTTTAGAGCTAACATTTTTATCTCAACCAAAAGTTTGTGCTTTCAATAAGTTTCGTCCCAATGTGCAGCATCTAAATGACTAAATGAGAAAATATACAACGATTTCATGCCCGAAAATGTTAATAAATTTATTATTGCCTACATAATTAGACCATAAGCTAGTTGGCCCTATCGGGACACGCGAACTTTTTCTGCTGAACTCCTGAGGCTGGCTGCAGTTCAACGTCTAAATTGAATGCTCAAATTTCGTACGGCAAAGTTGTCGGTAAGATTATTTATGATTTTAATTATTTTCGCAGGAAAAATGGAAGAAAAAAATCGCATTGCATGTGGCCCCAGTGGCGCCAAGTTGACGGCGCAGCTTGGATGACTTTGACAGTTCTTTTGTACGTGCTTAACATAAATGTTTTCAGCTGTAATTAATAATAAAAAATAAAAACCTGCTCAGTTTGGCGCTGGAGTGAGTCTCTCTTGAATGGATCGAGTGAAAGAATTTAAAAATAAAATTGATTCCCCTTAGCTCAGCATTGCATTCACAATACAAGCTCAGCGATTGCGATTACTATAAATCAGACTAATTGGGGGGTCTATGCTGTAAAAGTGAATAATAGTGTTGTGTAAATCAGCTGAATGAGCATAAACATTGTGACAGGCCTGTAGTCGTAGTCATACATAGGCTTAGTCGTCATCGCTGTGATAATTTGTTGTCATTTCTCTGGCCGCAACAAATTTGTTGCTTTATGCTAATCTAAACTTTTTTAAATCGCAGCTTTTATGGGCCAGCTAGATGAACAACACTGATAGTCGTGGGCCCCCAAACGAGCGAACTTAATTGAAATGTTTCTAAATTTCTCAGACCTCCAAAAATTTCTTTTCACTTTTGTTCATTTGCATAGCGCGTAGAGCAACAAAGAGGCTGATATTTTTGCAAATACCTACAGAGCGAGTAACTTTGTTCACACGCAAAAGTCCCAAAAAACACAAAAGGTTATAAAAAATTTTAATAAAATTTAATTTGCTACCTTTTTATTGATGTTCAGTTGACATTCACATTTTCATTCCGCGTAATTATATAGCGTCGTTTGCGTACGTGTCCAAAAGGGTTGGCCGCAAATTGGAATTGGGGTCACTTTGCCCCGGTCAGCGTCTCCAACATTGTTGTTGTCGCTGATCGTCTTGTCCTGGCTACTTGACTGCCTGCCTGCCTGCCTGCTCCAGTGAGCATGCGCATGCGGTTCGCTCTTTGGTGTATAATTAGACCTGAAAGCATATTTGTCAAGTTGCATGCGGCTGCAGTTAAAATGCTGTTCGCATTGTTCGCATTGGTCTCAGATCCGCAGGATGCGATATGTTAATGATAAAGAGCGTTTCACTGGGGCGCGCTTAAATTGAGTAATTGTTTACTTTTTGGTGAATTCACATATTATACCCGCTGCATTTACGTAACAATGTATGCAAAACTAAAAAAGAAAAAAAAAAAAAACGGTTGCACACAAGTGACAGCAAATTAAAAAGTTAATATTTTATTACACTTTGTAGAAAGAAGATGAAGAAAGAAGAAGTTGTACAATAAGAAAATTAATGGCAGCTTGACTGTCACTTAGCCTTATATGTAATTTGAATACATTGGCCTATCCTCGCTTGCAAATTTGTATATTTAAAAAGTGGGAGGATTTTCTAGTCAACATTAGATCACATTTTAGACAAGCTTTAGTTTTTAATTACCAGAAGAGAAAACTCAAAGACAAAATATGTCTTCATAGACAATGCTTACTTTTCATTCCATAAAGATGAATTATTATGCATACGAAAACATCTGATAGCTTCAAAAATTAAAGTCTTTGAATTATATTTTATTGAGCCAATGCTAAGTACATCTTCTTTGTTGCCTAAGTCATTCGTTTCTACATTATACGAATGCCAGCCGTGCAGACTGGAAAAGAAAAAAACGCCGCCATCCATCATCAAAATCAAAATTACATTCCTCGAACAACATCACAGCCAAAGCAAACAATTTTAATGTAAATATTTTAAGAGACTTGCACTGTATGTAAAGGCCAAGTTACTGCTCTGGCGGCCCAGTAATGAGCTCTTTAACTTGGTTAACGATACCTCGGGTCCCGGGTCCTGTCAGCCAGTTAAAAATAGTGTGGCACTGTGTACTGACTGAAGCTTGAGTCAAGTCTGTTTGGTTTTCAGTTTTTTCTACCTGATCCTCTTGAAATTTGTACGGGCGCCAAGAGGCTGGGTAAGCCAGCAAGAAAAGCAAAAAGCAAAAAGCACAAAGTTGCAGTCGGGCAGCAGGCAACAGGCAACAAACAACAAGCAAAACTTGTTGCCTGCTTTAATGCATCAATTAAATTTTTTAATTATTTTTGCTATGGCTTTTTGTTCCTGCTCCTGTCAGCTACATGCTGCGCTTTTTGCACAATTGCCCGGCCGAGCCATCTTTTCGAGCCGCTCGTACGAGTCGAGTCGAGTATTTTTGAAAGCCGTCAGTTCCCGTCACCGACGCGACGCGACGCGATACGATGTCAGGCGACGCGGCAGAGGCAGCGGTGGAGGCAGAGGCAGCGGCAGCGGCAGCGGCAGCGGCGTGTGTTTATTGATATGTTTTCATTATTGAATTAGTTTTAACAAAAAGTGAAGTCAATTAAGTTAACAAGTTACTACAGCGATCAGCTCTGTCCTGCTCTATGGGAATGATCGCAATTATGTTTTTCATAAATTTTTGTAAGAACACGTCTTACAATCAAATCCAATAGGGCATCTCAATAATTTAACTAATCTAAATGAATCACCCAAAAAATTAATAAAGAGTAGTTTTAATGAATGCCCTAAGAAATTTACAAACTGCGTAGCACATTAACGTCAATTCTGTTTCTAATTAGATTTTATAACATTTTTTTTTTTTTTTTTTTTTTTTTATATACTAGGCGAAGTTTTACTATCGGGCATAAATTAATAAACTTGTAAAACTGTTAAAGCATTTCCCTTGGCAAGTTCGTTGCCTAAGTCATTTGTATTTGACGAGAGCAAACAAAGTGCCTGGGCCTGAGCCACGCAACGTCGCATTTGACTCATTCACGCATCGGCTGGCAAAATAATTGTACAGCAACAAATGTGAGCTGTAATAAAATAAAATTTGCTTTTTCTCGCAGACAACACAAATATAATTTCCTTCTGTTTTGTTGGGTTTGTTTGTTGTAATCAACACCCGCCGCGCGTTGAGTTCAAGAAGCGCAGCCATTAAGTGTGCATGACATTAAATTAGCGCAGCAATCAAGCACTATGGCTAACGCCAACCCCTGAGATGGGCTTTATAATATTATAAAACCTGTAATCAAATTAAGAGAACAACAGAAGCAACAAGTTTGCCCTAAAACTCTCAGAAGGTAGAAACCATGCTTGGCCATTAGTTACAGCGCATGATTCTCATAATTCGTTTTTATACCTCAAACTGTAACAGCCAAAAGTTATGAAAATTCGGACCAGACGAAAAACAGAATGCTAAACGGTAAAAATAATAATAAGTTAAGGCATTCCACTTAATAAAATAAACAGGACACGCTCCTGTGACAGACAATAACTCACAAGCAACAAAACCTGACAACTTGTTATGCAACATTTGTGTGCGCTGTGCTTTACTCTCTCTATCTCACTGCGGGTACATTAACTTCATGGCTTACTATCAATAGGTCAGATAAAAGATAATTAATATTTTAATATTTAGTGAAAATATATATAAATAATGTTTATGTAAAAGAAAGTATTTTTAAAAATGTGTAAATAAAATAAAAAGTTTTCTTTGAGTTGATTTTAAGAGCTTGCAAAATAAATAATACTATATTATGAATTACAATTTTAAGTATCTATTATATATTGTTAATAAGAGTAAAGGCTTAAGTGTATGCTGGTAAGTAGTTAACGTTTACGCTCTCTTTTATCTGCTGCTGTTGCTGTGAACAGATGTGGCTCTTGGCATTGACTGCTGGCATCTTGGTCTTTTCAATATGACAATTCTTAATATTCTGATGCCGACTGCAAGTGGTTGCTGCAACTTTTTCTGCCGTCCAGTTGGCGACTGCGCCAAAGACGGCAGGCAGACACTGTGAGTCCGACTGTCATAACGCAGCACGTTTTAGCTACAGTTGGAGAATCTCAACAATTTTAAAAGTGTGCATTTATGCCAAGTGGCATCTGCGACGGCGTCGGGCGTCGGGCATTGGGCAACGGGCAACGGGCAACGGGCGTCCACGGCCTCGGCCTCGTCGCCAGTTGTTGTTTTCCAGGTTCCTCCCTGCCGACAGTGCGTTTATTAATTAGCAGCCATCCCCATTCCGACATACACACAGCGGCAAGAGCTGAGATTTAACTGCAAGTGCAGCTGACAACACACAGTGCAAGACGAACGCACACTAGTGCATTATTATTTCTTCAATTAAAAAACCACAAACAGCATTTCAATCGCAACAGTTGCTGCTTCCAGCCAGGAAAAAGAAATTTTTTAAAGGCCGTCAACAGGTTCGGCTCCTTGGCGACAGTTGTTGCTGCGGCGGTTGGCTTGTTTTGGATTTATGTCCGGCCAGTGGCTGCCGTTGATCGCTAACAAAGCAGTGAAATGCTGATTATCTAATTTATTTGAGTAGCAGATGGAAATGGAACACTCTCACCTTGGACAGCCCAGTTCACAGTAAGAGTAAATACTTTAACCAGTCGCCTGCTCGACATTTAAACGTAATTCCTTCTGTGCAGCTAATACTTCTTATAAAGGCAGCTGCTTCCGTGCTTGCAGCCGCACCCATTCTTGTGATTTAATCCAGCGAAACTAATAAGCCACAAAATGCGGACTTAAATCCTTTTTTTTTTTGTTCGCCCTTAACTGGAAGCTGCTACCTTAATTTAAGGCCAAGATGCTCGCTCGATAAATCAGGACAATAACGCAGGATACGCCCCGTGCGCACACATTGCGTGGCCACACCTTGAAAAAATAAGCAAAAGGATTAAATTTTCCTTTACAGCTACAAAGCAAGCGAGGTTCAAGCCGAGATCCAAGTGCGTGCATACTCCTTCTTAATTGTTTGCAGGATCAAATCCTTTCCGCTGCCTACACACACACACACACATATATATATATATATATATATATATGGCCGCAAAGAACAACAGACAAGACAGTCTGCTCTAAGGCAACGGCAAATCTTGGAGGTGTGTGCGCTGGCATGCAGCATCTTTCATTTCTCATCCCTTTACTTATTTTTCTTTTCTAAAAAACACAGTATGCTCTAATTCAGCTAACCCCAGCTCTAGCAGGGCTCGAAGTTCACGCGCGTATGCGCTACAACAATGTCGTGGGACTATCATTTTCTTTCGCTTAAGCCCAAAGCCGGAGAAGACGAGGCCGAACCCTCAAGGAACCGCCTGCGCAGGCCTTCAGCTGGCAGCCAGCTCTCGATCTATTTTCGTAGCAGCTATTTTTCGGAAATTAAAATGTCTACTCCTACTATTTGTCTGCGCGCGTACCTACTGCTGCATTTTTTAGAGGCAAGCTCAGACTATCTATCATAGGCTGCTGTCTCCGTCTCTGACTCTGCTGCGATGATGAATGTGCGCGTTCGGCGTCTCTAATTCAATTTATTTCAGAAAAGACAAAGTCACCATTGGCGCATGGCTCTTAATGGATATAATGCTACTCACTCAGCGCACAGCCAACTTTATAGAAGCTGAGCGCCAGCTGTCCTGCGAGGATTTCTTTTGATACCTCGGATGTTCTTGTCAGCGCGTAAATAGCGTGCAATGATGCAGAAGCGGATTGAGCTAAGTCTGATTTTAGTTTGAAGAGAAAAAACCTTTGTGCATCCTTGAAAGCTGCATTCTTTTATATATCGAGCAAAAGTCAAGGATTCGCGATATAAAATAAACTTCAATCAGATTGTTATAGCTAACACTCAGTATTTTTAATTACATTATTTATTTATCTCAATAGTTAAGTTTCTTAGAATTGTCATTCATTTTCAACAATTTGCAAGCTGCTTCGAGAACTTTAAATGCCATTAACAATGACTGTCAGGGCTTTGCTCCTTTCTGATGTTCTCGCGCTGGAATTGTTTAAGTTAATCGACTGCTCCGGCGCTGCGTTCGCCGTGCGGCGTTGGACTGGGCGCACGACTCGTGGCCGGACTGCTGCCAGGGGGCGTGGCATCTGGACTGCGCCCCAGTGGCACAAGCAACGGCCCCATGGGCCGGCGTGCCCGCGGTGCACCACGTGAACCACGACTCACAGGCGTTGCGGTTTTGGAGCGGGGACGTCCAGGTCCTCGCTTGACCAACGAGGTACTTGGCGTGCCCATTGTGCCTGGAAGACCACTTAAAGTGGGATTTACGTCTGCAAATAAAAAACAAAAAAGGAAAACATTTTTATGAGTGTCGACTTAACACGAGTTCGACTCGTCGCATTTGAATAATCGTAATTATTATGTAAATGAGAATGATTGTAGCGCTTTCCATTAGCAGGCGCAGGCAATGAAATGCAGATGGAGGCAAGCGGCAACATTGTCACTAATGCGCCCGGCGCTTGCGCCTGCACGTTCTGGCTGCATCCTGCCACATCCTTATTTCTGCTTCTGCCTACAATGTTGCATACTTTTAAGCGCCGTACATTTTCATTGTCCGCACAAGACCAAGCCCTGGCTGGCAACAATTTCCTGTAGCGACGAGCACACTTCATTGTGGTTAAGTGGTGCATTAAGGCAATGTTGCATTTAAATGCCCTCGCTTATGGGTTGAGTGGGCTTGACTTACAGTACTTCAATATATTTTTATAACTTGAAAAGAATCTGTACTGGAATTAACCTAAGACAAATTTCATTTTTCTTTTTCTTCAAATACAAAATGTTTAAATTTTACAATCAAAATACGAAGTAACTTTATTTGCTTTACTAATTTACTTCAATCCTATTTGGAAATCTCTTATTAACATAGAGATCGCATCGCCTGACTGATATTATAGGGCATCTGAAAGTCGCTCAAATTACTTTCGCTTCTGTAATTCGTGTTTCTGACTTTAAATCCATTTTATAGAAAGGGAGTTATTTTATGTCACGTGTTGTCTGGCGCAGCATACACACTCACACACTCACACACACACACACAGCCATACGCACACACATTTTGGTTGTGCGTCTGAACGTTTAAGCCGATTTATGCAATTATCATTTGTCGTGTAAATTGGACATGTGCGCCAACGTGTTATTAACGGAAAATTTGCAAAGAAGTTGCAAATATGCCGACAAACTCCCAATCCAAATGTTTGCTCGTTGCATAATTTTGTAGACTTAAAGCTGAGCAGCTGTTTGCATAAATTTAAAGTCGCTGCTAATTGCTGTGAATGACTATGAATATCGATTGAAATGTGCAGGAATTAATTAGAATTTGCCAAACAATTAAAACGTGACTAGAAATCAATCTGAAGCATTACAAACAAGCTAATTGAGTTGTTTTCTGAATAACTAGAACAGCAAACTGTCATACAATATATTTAAAATAAATAATTTGAATAAACCGGATATAAAATGGAAGAGCCACCTTGATACTTTATAATTTCTGAGCATTCCTAAATCATTTAAATAACCAAACGTTATTTTTTACTTAGAAAACAGGAAGCTAGCTAGATCCAGAACTCAAAACCCCACAACTTCTTGAGAGCAACGCTTCAATTACGAGCACTTAGGAAGTGCTCGGCGCGTTGAGTAGCCACAGTATCAACTGCGCCGGGGGCTGTTTCTGTTTGTACATCAGCGATAATGCAGCCAGATGCAAATCTTTGAACAAATATTTGGTCTGACTGCGTGAAGGGGCGAGAATGCTGGCATTCAACTAAAGGGGGAGCAGCAAATGCCATTGAATCGGATGATGATATAATGAAAATGGTTTGGGCTGCGCCAAAATTGTCACGTACTACAAGTGAAGTCTGTGCCCCCTTGCCGAATAATGCGGGCAGCCAAAAACCAAAGCGTATGGAAGGGCAGCAGCAACCACAAAGCGCCACTCAAGTGTGCCCAAGTGTTACCACAGATGCAGCATACACACGCAGAGTCCCGATAAGTGTGTGTGTGTGTGTGTGTGTCTGTGCGTATGCTAAGAGACAACACTAAACGTGATTATGTCGGCGATTAGCGACAAGTGACACTTGAGTCCACGTAAACAGGGTAGCCTAGCAGGAAGCTGATCAATAAAAGCACCGCTGGCTGCACTTACCTTCCTCGTGAGTTGACACGGTCGCAGCACTTGCAGCCTCGCCACTTGCTCCGACGCTGCCTGCTTCCTGCTGTGGCAGCGGCGAGCCGATCGTTCCCGTTGCCATCAATGCTCCAACCGCTGGCGAGGTCGGCGTTGGCACGCGCTGAAGCGATCCATGGCCACCGCCGCGTCTCGTGCTGCCACGTGGTCGTCCGCGCTTCGTGCCACGCGGGTGGTGCCGCCGCCGCATCGACGACACGCTGCTATAGTCGCCCAGGAAGTCTGCAAAGAGAATTATGGGTTTCATTGATTAATTGGGGTATTCTACACATTGCCTTCATTTATTAAGTTTCTTCCTCATTTTCTTTTTTTGCGGTTCCGGCCAAACAGCTGGCACACAACAACCACCAGTAAAACAAACAAAAAGGGAGTAAAACATAAAAAAAAGAAAAACAAATTGCCGAAAATTTGTTACATTTTAATGGCATTATCAAAATTTATGCTACAAAAATGCATTTCGGCGCCAATAATTGTTTGGCCTTAACCGAAACCGTTTATTAGGTGAACAGTTGTTGCTCTTGCGAGTATTACACTTTGGGAATATTAGTAAAGAAAACTTTTTATTTCATCATAATAATATCATTTAGGAGACCTTTTTTTCATCATTAAAAAAGTAAAAAAAAATTGTTTAACTAATCGTTAAATAATTTTTTTTATTATAATATTATACTAGATAATTTATTTTACAATGCGCAAACATCTTTATCATCTCATATAAGAATTATTTATATTTTGCAGTCATGAATGATTGAAGGTAGCTCTTCAGTTTTGTTGTCTGCTTCTGCTTTCTTTGCACATCACTTTCTCCTTCCCAGTCACCCACTCAGCTGTCTCTAGAGATGCCCACACGTATTGTGTGCCCTGACCATATTTGTATTAACGTGTTACATATCCTAGCCAAACCACAATCAGAAATCTCAGTCAAATCACAACATTGGCATCGCACAGGGTTCAAGAACAACAGAGCAAGCAATGCGAATGGGAATATGAATTCGAATTCAAACGTGAATGTGAATTTGAAGCTTGCATACATTATTTGTCTACACCAGCTGAAAGAGCCTGGATGTGCATCTATAACATACATATGTATTTTAATACTCGTCAAATTGTGAAAAAGTATATTGGTTTTAGAGTATCTCTATGTTTTCATATATCTACAAAATTTCTAAACTTTATAAAAATAATAAAATTAAAAATCTTTAAATAAAATATATTTATTTAAATTAAACATAATATTTATTCAGCTTTTGGAAAAACTTTATATTATTTTCTTTAACTTCTAAGTTGAGCAAATATGAAGTGAACGAGCATAGCACAGTCGGACAGCCTTCAAATGCAACATTCCTACGATTTATTTGATTTTTGCTGTTTTTCTAATTTTGTTTTGTATTTCTATTTTTGTTTGGCATATCTCCCTTTTACTTTGCTTAACTTAAGCTAACTGTATATTGAATAAATAAAACAAAGTCAGCAAAGAATCCGAAAGACGGGACTCTGGTAGGCAGCTCTCAGCAGCAAACTGATGATGACAACAATGTGCTTGGTTGTTGATTCTGTTGTTGTAACTGATGTTGTTGTCGCAATGGCGACATTGCCTGGCGCTAGCGCAGCTATTTTGGTATGCACCGCAAGTGCAGCAACATCATCGCATTTCACAATCCCCAATCAACTTCATCATCACCATCATCATCGTTGACGTCTCTTCGTGGCCCAGTCCTGATCGACATAGACTCGTCAGTTCAGTGCGATCATCATAATCACCAGCAACATGGCCTGCAGACAAGAAGAGCAACAACAGTTGGAGCCACTAGTGGTTTGGCCCCTTTGCTTTGGAATTGTCTACAGCTCAGTGGTAGTTGCAATTTTTAATAAGATACTCCAGTGCTACTCAGTGCTTCGATTGTTGTTGTTGTTACACTTGCCCCGAAAATCGAGAACGAGTGCCAAATTATTGAATCGCCTGCCCGCCTGCCCGCCTGCCCGACTGCCTTCTGTCTGTCTATTTATCTGTCTGTCCGTCTGCCTTGTGCCATAAGTTTTATCAATAATATTCAATACAAGAGGCAATCCTTTGCCATACACAATCCATGCCACGAATTGGATACATTATTTGGGCAATTCGTTATGTTGATTGCCGTAGCTGTTGCTGATTCCTTTGCTTTAGCCACGTATTTCGGCCAAATGTCGTTGCGAGTCGCGGCATTGCAGTGAAAGACCGAAATTGTCTAAAGTTTCGCTTTTTAGCATATTTAACGACCTGCCGCGGAAAAATGTAATGAAAAATGTTGGCCTTTGCATGAAGTTGGTAGCTAAGCGGACTCTTCAGCAAGTTTTCAACATATTATTATATATGCCGAATAATTTGAATATCAAACTGAATAAATAGAAGATATATTGCTGATAAACACAAACACTTTCTGAAGGAGTTTTCTTCGAGCAATGATATTGGGCCAATGCTTTATGCATAGATAATTTTGTTAGACTTTATATAAGGTTTAGGAAAACGATTTGCTATTAATTGTTGTATATAGGTTTTGTAAGCCAGCGAATAGAAATAAATATGTGTTTAGGTAGACTAACTTTAATATAGTGCAGCACCCATTAGCTTCATTTATCAATAAGGCTTTACTATACAAACAAAATACTGATTAAGCTAAAATCTCGTGAACTTTGGCTGATTCCCTCTTTGTTGCAGTTTATTTTAGCTGCGCTTCAATTATAATAAACGTTTCTTTTTCTCTGCTAATTGGATATAATATGCAATTGTTTGCCTCTTACGAAAGCTGATGCAGTCATAATGCATATTCAGCAAGAAAGGGCAAGACAAGGCATTCAAACTGAAGACTGAACAACAACAGCTAAATACACACACATACACACACATACACACACACGTAACCATTCATTTATGTGAGCGTGTGAGGAACAGCGCACATAATCGGATTTTACAAATCATTCATTCAATTATCTAATTGATTTGACTGATGATCATTTGTGAACCTTGATCCTAGCCGGGCCAGCCAAAGTCAATGTGACGCATGTTTGCTACGCTTGATAAACAGCAATTTGGAGCTGGCAGCCAGTCGGCTGAAGCTGAGGAGGCACAGAGGCTATATTGCCGCACAATGCCATTCTTTGCGGCAGCTCACCTTTGACTGAGAGACTCTAATGCGCCTGCCATGACTAAGTGCAGCTTGGTCCCAGGCAGATCTGGGCGCTTGGATTATATTTTGTGTTCCCCGGCAAGCTGCGTCTCTGGCTACTGTTTAAGCCGTTAAGGATACAAATTGAAATTTTTATCAGCGTGAAATTGTTAATTTTTTAGCGACTTTGCTTTGGCAATTTTGCGAAATGAACGGCTGCAAGTTGCAAGAGTCGCGTCTGGGATTTTACTATCATTTTTAATGCGAGCCCAGGACTAAGTACTTATAATTTAAGACACAGAAATAAGCTTAATTGATTCACATATAGAAATACTCGAATTCTGGTCTTGATACCGGTTTCGACAGGTAGATCAACCGTATTTGGTGCAAACGCCATCCTTGTGGTGTGAATTTCTTGCGCTTCGGTGGTGGCACATCCAGTGGGTCAGGTGTCTTTTTCGGAATGGGACAGTGTGGCGGAGTTTGCGGTTTAATTTGTGGCTTGGCCAAGCTAAGTATCCGTGGCGATGGGCGCGCTTTAAGTGCGGCCGGACGCACTGGATAACGCATCTCGGCCCAGAAATCATCTTCCAGTTCGTCATTTGAAAAAAAGCACGGTATGAAGGGTGGCGCAAAGGGTCGGCCTTTATCATGCTTTGCCGGCTGGCCCCACACAATGACCGGAGAGTAGGGGTAGACTGGTTTTTCCTTTTCATACTTGGGTGTCATTTTACGCTCAAGTGGCTTGGACAGCTTTTCCATTTTCTCCCCTAGAGCCTCCAAATCCAATTTTTTCGGCTCACGGGCACATGGCAGATATTTGGGAGCACACGGTATGGGCACCTCGACTAGGGGCGGCTCCTTTGGCATCGCTTTTTCCAATGCCCACGCAAAGAATTGCTTCCATTCTTTTTTTTTCATGGGGCCAGGCTTTTGCCAGCGCGTCAGATACCGAGGCTCTTTGGGTAAGTTTCGCTTTATGGGCTGCGAATTGCGCTCGCACCATGCAACCCATGAAGGTTCCTGTTTCTCCTCTTCCTCCATGCCACGCTTATCCGATGGTTCGCCATCCTCATCGTTAAAGCTCATCTTGAAAAATTTGAGTCTTCACAAAAGTAGTGAATCAACGTGTATGCAATACTAGACTTTTGATTTGAAAAATTAAATTTTTTTTTTGTCAACTGGCTAGCAGATGTTTTTTCGAAGTGGCCCTCAGTAAGAATGAAAGTTTCCCAAACTAAATAGCAGTGCAAAGCATGCTACACAATTAGGGCAACGAAGTAAATTTGTTTTGACCCAGTTACAAATATTTTCTTCACATACTAGCTTTGCTGCTTAAGAGATACATTTCCACAGGCATTCAGATTATGCTTCAGGACTTGGCTCAGACTAAATCTGACTAAATCAGTATTCTATTGAGTTATAAATAGGCATTTTATTTTTTTTTTCATGTGAATGAAAAAATGTTTACTATCAAATATCAAAAGTTGTGTGAATTTCAACGAATGGCTGCAAATCTGCAGTAATCCATAAAAAAGCGATTTGATAGAGCATTGAACCTTACATGTTGTAGTTCATTGCGCTTTCAAATCGCTTTAACTTGGGTTACGCATCATGCAGCCACACAATTTACATAGACATTTCAAGTGCGGACAATCACATCTGTTGGCCAGGTCCTCCAGGACACGGGCATTTGGCAAGCACAGACTATTGAGGCGCACCCGATGCTCGCGCCACTGCCTCGCAGACATCTTCGTGCGCTTGGGCGCACGCTCTACCGGGTTCGCCGGCAGCGGACAATGTGGTTTGGGTGGATACGTGCGCGGCTTGGCCAACTCGACAACTTTCTGCGACGCCTTGGCCTTTAGGGCATTTGGCGAGATTTTGAAATTGATTTTCGACCAGAAATCAATTTCAAGATTCTCGTGTTGGAAGCAGCACGGCACTTTGGGCTTCGCCACTGGTCGTCCTCGTTCGGGTCTGGGTGGTGGGCGGTTGCAGAGCTGCGGCCGATACGGATGCTCCCTTTTAGGCGGCATCACATACTTTTCGCGTTTGTATTTCGGCTGGCTGAGTTTTTCGAAGTTTTCCTTTAAGTGTTCCTCCTTATGCCTATTGGCATGCATTTCGGATGCGATACACATGTAAATCAGGGGCGAATACGGATCAAAAGGACTCGATTTAGGTGGCTGTATCTGTGTCGGCATCAGCCTTGGCTTTCGCGTAAGCTCAGCTCTATCAGCTGGCACTGGACGCGCATTTGTCGCGGCCCATTGATGAAAATGAATCCATTGTTGTCGATTCATTGGACCGGGCTTTTGCCAGCGAGTCGGTGGCTGGCGCATGGATGGAGCTATAAATGTATTCTTCGGCTTCGCATTACGATCCACCCATTGCTGCCAACGCGCCCAACGGCTGCTCATTTTGCAAAACAAATTTTGTGTGTCGTAGTGGGCCAAAAAAAAAAAAAAAACTGAAATTGTATTTATCCAAATAAAAACGACAACTTTTTGAAATTTTTTAGGAACTACGCTCTGACCTCTAATTCATGTTGTTAAAAACACACAAAATCTATTTTTTCAAATTATATTTTCCGGCTAAAGCAATTAACGCAAGGATGGCTATAATCCTATGAAGTTTGGTGGAATTAATTCACAAGCAATCCAACTCATTGCAAAAGATCTGAATTACCTATCGAGTATATATATTTGCTTGGAGAAGATCAATGAGAGTATATATTTTACTTTTTATTTTCAATTTCTGGCGAGTTGTTGCAGCACTTTTTTTACAGCTCCAAAAAGTGGCAAGCAACATCTGTCTCTTCGTACCGAGGGTTGTATCATTAAGCAAATGTAGCGTAAAATTGCTTTTGTTTCCGCCGCCAGCGCCGGCTAGCCGATGGCATATGTGGTGTCAATTTCACACATGTTATGAGCACTCTGCGGTCGAGTACGAGTTACGGCCGCACTCAGATTGATGACTTTGACTTCAAACTGGGCAAGTTTGTCCTTACAGGGACGGTGAGTTCCGGCAGTGCGTATGCAAGCAAACAGGAAATACTCAAGAAGGAAAAAAATCCAAATAGGTTGAAAAACCTTAGAAATTATTAAGATTCTTGAAGCATTAAGACTGGCTACTGCCACGAAAGCAAAAGCAATTCAAGCAAGCCAGGCAAGAAATGCAGACAAAAATCGTGGTATGACCAGGCTAGAAACTGGCGACAACAAATCATGACAACGGTAACCAACAAACAGCCGACGACAACAGCAACAGCAACAGCAACAACAACAACGACAACGCCAATGGCGACATGAAGGCAACGTTTGTTTGTTGCTTTCTGCTAGTGGCGGCGGCGGCGGCGGCGGCGATGCACATCATCAAATGCAACACGCGGCAGCATGGATGATAATGAAGATGGGCGACAATGCCAGCAGGCCAGAAGACGAGCAGACAAACGAACAACGAACAACGAACAAGAACTACGACAACGACATCGCCAGCGACAACGACAACGTTAGAAAGGTACTCGCTCGCACAATCAGAAGGCAAAAAGTGCGATCGATTGCAATGCGCACCGAATTTCAATTGGGCATCGAGCGACCAAAGAGACCAGCGTCGACTAGCCGAGCCAACGGGCCAGCAGAGCATCTGTAATGGATGGCCATGGCATTCGGCTAATACGTACAGCTGCTATTGATGATCAAACGGCAGCTAGTTGTATGAGTGTACTACCGGTATCAGTGGCAGGCCAGTTCGCTGACAGCAAGTCGGAGAATCGACGACAAAAGGAATTGGGTTATGACCTCGAATGCGTGTCGCCAACATGGATCCATGCTGCCCCTCCGATCCGATGCCGTGCGTCGTGATTGAGCCGTTTACATTGTGTTTGAATGTGGGCGCACAAATGCCGAGGGGGCTGTCTGGGGTCAAAGATTTATAAATGTCAGCGGCGATTATTTACTTTTACATAAAATCCAAGCTATAGTAAGCTACAGATGAAACCTAAATGAACTATTTGCGTTATCTAAAAGGAAATTGTCTATAATATTATCAAAGAATTTTCCAACTGTACATCGTTTGGAGGTAAATAGTTCAACTACTATTTAGACTGATAAATATTAATAAATTTTGTTTTTTTTTCTGCAATTGACATAAGAATGATTTATAATATATATATATATATATAGCCTTAATCACAACAGCTACAGCTATAGGCTTAATACAACTACTACCAGAAAATTGGGGCGAAAGAGACTAAAGCTATTATTTAATATATAGCTGATTAAGCATAGTTAAAAGTATATATTTGATTCGGCTTAAAGCCAAAATTCAACTAATTTTTTACTAAGTTTCGAATCGAGTATCTCCCTCATAATTATCTAAACATTTATCTATTAATGTTTATGTAGTCTCAACTTAAGTATAATTTTTAAGCATTTACTAATCAATAAACATACAAAATTACTTCAGAGAATGACAAAATTCTCGACTAGAAATTAAGTTTGCTCGCATATTCACAGCCCACCAATTCCAAATCCAAATTCTTCTCGATTCGCAATTCATTTGCACTCGAATGTTATTCATTTATTAATTTATTTTTTGTTGTGCGCTTTTGGCTTTTGGAATACTTCACATATAAATATGATTAACCAATTTAAGTCAAAACCACTTTAATTATAAAGTATTAAATCAAATAGACAAGTGGCAACTGCGACTGCCAATCTGATCCGCGATCCATCTACACGCACACACACACACACAGTCGCAGGTATTTATATAAACGAGTCTTAGCCAGCCTATGCTGGGGCTGAATCTGGCCGGGCACGTACTCGATCTGGGCGCTATGGGGGCCAATAAGGTGTAAATTTATGCGCCAGCGTCAGTTGAGACAATCAGCCAACAACAATAACAAATTTAGCAAGCATACCGAACAGCCATAAGACAACGAGCCTATGCAATTTATTGTTAATTCTTATAAAAGCTCAACGAAACGCACATTTTTCGTATGCCTTCTGACTGGCATTTCAGTTGCTTGTCTTTAAATACACTGCTAGAAATTATTCATGTTTTGGGCGTAGATTTGTAACGCACAGAATAAAACGTTGACAATATGAAAATGTTTGTATATTATAAAACAATATAAGGGGCTGAAGCGATATTCTCTCTAAATTGTGTAGAGGTTCTTCTTCTTGATTAAACTAGTTTATATATATATACCTTAGAACCAAATCTCATAAATTGCTACATATATTTGATCATTTCAAAATTCTATTTTATGATATTAGTTTTTTTTAAATATGTTAAACCAAAGTATTATATACGGCAAATTTGTCGAAAAATTATTGTATTCTATTAAAAGATTGTCTGATTTTTCCTAATATATGTCTTATACCATATATAGGAGAGTCATACTTTTATATGTATATATACTTCTATAAGAGATAAATTTTGATTATAAAAAAATCTTAGCAAGATAGCACAAAACTCTTATAAGAGTATCTTAATCTTCGGCTTGGTCGCTGCTTCTACCTCTGATTTATTTTGATTTATTTTTTCACATGCAATCGAAGCGCATTTTGTAATTATTTGTAAGCTGTGTGAATTTTTGTGGCCAATCAGCGTTTTTGTTCGCAGTTTTGATTTGCTGACAAGATTTCAGCGTAATTGTATCTCATGGCTAACGTGTATTCTATGAGATACTATTTTCGTGATTTCTGTTGTATTTTGTTGTTGCTGTTGCTGTTGCTGTTTTTGTTGATATTGTTGGTGTTGTCATGTTCTTTGGGAGTTTTGCACCTTGTTTACAACTGTTTCTTTAATCATTTATATGTCTCACAAGCAGCGCTGACAAAGTGGACAAGGATCTATGATAAATCTAATGAATAATGAATACGGGCTGCTGTGGCACATTTTTCGAATGGGCGTTGCTCGATGCCAACAACCAAAGTATCTGTATCTATATCTGTGCATTAACGGCTAACTCTATGAGAAAGTATCTTGCGCCACTAAATCAAGTACAATTGGCACGCGTCTATTTGTTAAACGAAATGTACTTATATGAAATGCAATTAAAAAAATGTTTTCCCAACTTTGTTATACAACAGAAACATTAAAGTGGAATTGCAATTTGAATGCCTCGCACGATACAGCGTCTGCAGATAACTAATTAGCCGACCGGATGATTTGTGGACTGCCTACTGTATTGTAAAATTAACCCACATTTCTAGCGCTGTTGCCGGAAAAAATGCGAAAAAAAATAGTTTACAACCAACCACAAACAGCAAACAGACAACAGCCAACGGCAGCAATGGCATAAAAAATCCTGCTGCATAAAATTAAATGTGCTGAGATATGCCGTGGACAGAGGAAAGCGAAACGCTGATGAATCCGTTGTTATGGATCGCATCAAGTGCTGCTGGTCATGGAATGCCGTTGAGCAAAACATACTCGTAAAGCAAATGTTTCAACTTTTAAGTAGTGTCGAGTGCGTGAGGCACGCGTAATTGACGGAACTCGCGCTTAAGGTTGGGCACCAGGCAAAAGGAAGTCGTTTAATTACATAAATGCTCCAATAATTAGTAAACACCGTCTGAGCAGCTGAATTAAAAGTAATTGAAAGAAATACCTCATTTATTGTAAATTGGCCATGTCATTTGCAATTAGCAAACAAATAAGGATTTAGCTTGGTTTAAGCCATTCTAAGAATTTTTATGTTGTTTTTCCTGATCAGTTAGCTTTGAGATGATGTTAATAAATATGCAGAAAAGCAATATCATGTATAACTATAGTTAATAGTCCAAGAAAATATATTTATTTAATTTAACTTTACTTGTTCCATCCATATTCAATCAATTTGAAATACCTAAACGTTGATTAGCTGAGTACCCTGCCCTTTTATCGCTTTTTCAATCGTTTAAAAGAAAATCAATTTTCCCAGCAAAGACGATTCGATCGAAAATTAATCAATCATTATATAGGTGATAGGTTGTATTCTCGAATTTGTTTTGTTATTTTACAAGTTGTCATCGAATCGATCAAAAACGATTTAATTGCTCTCACAATATTTAAATTTAAATAACGACAAATCCGTTTGTTGATTTCGGCTCTCATGACAGTTTCTCATTATGGCCCCATAATAAACAGCAAATAAACGTCTAGAAAACATTACGAAATCGAAAAATAGCTTGAAACTGCAAACGTGGCTACAATTTATGTAGCCACAACACGTGAATCCATTGATTAAATTAGATGTTTTCATTTGCCAAGCCCTGCAGAGCCGCAAGCAAAAACCAAAGAAATGGCATATAAAAAATATTTATGAGCGCCTCGTTTTTTGTGGCATTTTAATGCATAACCCAAGCCAAACAACCAACTGTCAAATCAATAGGCCGAAAAACACAAAAAGCCAACAACTTTGCGACTGCCTAACTCACTCTTTGGCTAGCTGACTAACTGACTAGCTGGCTGGTTGGCTTGTTGGCTGGTGTGCTGCCTGACTGACAAGCGAGCTCCATTGGGGAACATAATCAACTGGCAGTAACAATTTCCAGGCAACGAGTGATATTAAATTGGGTTGCGTACGTGGCCAACAAACGGTGGCCAATACAAATGACAACGTTATCAACGATAGTTAGTAAAAAAAGTAAAGCACAAGAGCAATGCTAAGACTGCTAGAATAGGGTATACCCTGTAGACAGGTAGAAAACGTAGCTAATTGCAAAGTAGACTATGGAAAGTCTTTTGAATATCTTTTTCATATTTCTTATACATTATTAATATCTATATCTATAAAATACCAAACTTGAAAGAAGACATATCAGAGCTAATATCTACGTTTTCGGGTAATGTAGAAACTGTTGTACTCTTTCTTCTAATACATTTTCCTGAAATTTAGACCAGCTATTTAAAATCAAAAACTTTTTTACTAAAATTCCCAGCACCAATTAATAATATCTATAAAATATCAAGCATAAAACAAGGTTAATTTAAGCTCTCTTTTGGTGTAGAGCATGTTTTACTTGACCTAATTACTTGCAGCCTTGCCTAGCCATTGCTAAAAATATGTTTTTCTAAAATTCTGATAATTTGACAATACAAATTCTTTTATTAAAGAATTCCTCATCTCCATCTATACTTTTGGGACTAAAAATACTAAATATTTTTTAATACGATTCCTAACACAATCCGATCATACAAATGTTTTATTACGCCCCACACTCTGAGCTTAGCTGCAGGGAATAACAATGATGCCAATAAGCCAAGTAAGTTACGTTTGCTGCAGCAGCTTCGGCCCATCTGTGAGACAGTTAGCCAGCCAAATAGTTAGCCAAGCCTGCCAAATGGTCAAACTGCCAGCGAACAGGTAACATTTCGCATGTTGTGGCCGCTGCTGCTGCTGCTGTTGCTGTTGTTGAGCAAATTTGACTTTAACAACGGGCTGAAACTGTTTGGCGTTGCACTTGTCGCGATTGAGCATCAGTTTGTTGTCTGTCGCATCGTGTTGCCTACTTTTCAACGTCTTGTACATTCGATTTGTTAATTGTTAAGCAAATTTCAAATTAAGCAACATTTTCAGCGCATGCAAATCGAATGAATGCGTTTCGGTTGTTCAGCTTTTAAGTTTTTAGGCCGGCTAACAAGCTGCAATCATGGATTTATGTTGTGCCGCTGTTGCACATCCCACATATAATATGCAACTCATAACAACAAACAAACAGGCCAAGTGGCTTAAACCAACTTGTTCGGCTGGTAGACCGCATTCTGCGATGCATATGTCTCGCTCTGTGCGCCTTGCCAATCGCTCGTTATTGCCAAATAATTTGAATTATTAATTATAAAGTGATTGGAGTATTTGAAGAATTTGAACATGTGATGCAACACAAATACACAGCGAATATATCATGAGGGCGTCTATCACACAAAGCATTGGTATATATATTGTGGCTTATGGGCAAAAGGTTTATAACTTTTTAGATGGGGCAATACGTCTCACGTAGTCTAATGTCTGATTTTGATTATATTTGAAAGTAATAGATGTGATATACGGCCTCAGTAATGAATAACGGAACCTGTATAATTGATTTGGATCTATTTATCCCTTATAGGCTTTGGTTTATACAATCAATTTAATCATATATCATTTTCTTAGGTCATTCAATGAATCATATTATTATATAAAGTATTGAGTACTCATAGTACTTACTCATGGAATCAGTTTGAGACATGCCCGATGGACAATCGCCGTCCACAACCAAGGCCTCATTATCGGAATCGTTGGCAGGCTGTGACTGCTGATGTTTCTGTTGTTGGTTCCGTACACGCGTCGCTCCGGGAACATAAGTCTCTTGGCCGAGTATTTGGTTGTTGCTATCTGTGCCGCCGCTGGATGTGGAAGAAGGCCTGCCCACATCAATGTTACTATCGTCCAACTCCTGTTTGATGCGCTTGGCAGCTGGGCTGCCCTGTGCGCCATCCACTTCGTTTGCCGGAATCGTAATGCCGCCCATATTGGCGTCCTAAAACAAATACAATAAAAATGTGTTTAATTTTGGATGTAACAATAAAAACGATTAGCATTTTTATGAGCAACGGAAATAAGATAACAACGAATATCGTCTTTATATCTATTCGTTTCGTTGCGGTCCACCCTAACTAACCGATCTACAAAATGTTTCATTTATAATTTATGCCAGTCCCCGTTGTTGTTATTCTTCTTCTTATTCTTCTTCTTCTTCTCGTTCTTCATGTTCTCGTTTCAGTTGTGTGGCATTAAAATAATTCATGCCAAACCGAGACTTGAGTTATTGCTTAAGACTCGAGGGCCGGTCAGCTCCAAAGTAGGACGCTATAACAGCCATGCTTCAGGAACTGGGCACTAGGGTAGCAGTCAAGTAATTTGCATAGAATTTGCTAAGATTTCGACGGCCATTAAATAGATAGGCAGCACAGTAGCTGATTTTATTTAAAGTAGGATGTAGTTTGAAGGTGACTACATAATATAAGTGGAAGCTGCCTCTGTTCATTTTCTATGTTATTTCATAGATGCCTGGTCTAAAGGTCTTTCACAAGTATATATAAGAAATATCCATGTTAATCCCTACAGATTTAATATAATAAATAAGACTAAAATAGATTAAATAAACTTACTAAGCAATTTCGAACTAATTATTTTCCACGTGGTTTCCTAAATAGGTCGACGACATTAAATGACAGCCCACTTAAACCAATGGAGCATGTACTAGTGTCTACTAAGCAGAGTAAATGTCAGACCCAAATACCGTTGCAAACTTAATAAATAATCAGACATAAATGTGCTGCAGTCTGTTTCAAATGAATCGCTTGGCTTTACTACTATGTCTCAATGATACCTAACCTCAGACTTGAGCATTTTCAATACTAGAAACTGAAACTTGAACTTCCCCATTGACAGCGCAAACTGTAGTTGCAGAAGAACGAAGAAGCAGAAGAAAAAGATGGCTGCGTGCCATTAAAAGTGCTTATATGCCGACTGTATGCGCTATGGTGGTATATGAACTTGAGTGCACGCCGCCGCCGCCGTCCCCCACAGTATCGGAGCAGGCAGCGAGACTTTAAGTAGGAGAGCTACGAGTAGAACTAGCCAAAAACGGAGAGAGCAATGAAAAGACAAAGAGGCAACAGACCATAATCAGTGTTCCATTGAACGCACAAAATCATTTAGCGAAACCAAAACGAAAAGAGTCGAACAGCACCCCACAAGCCCACCAAAGCCCACAAGGCAACAAGGCACAAGGCACTTGAAACTGTTTTTCAAGACTTCGAAGACAGCCAGACCCAAGTTGGTTAAAGCAAAGTGTTTGCTTTATATGTATATATGTTCGTAGGGAACACAACACTTGGATGAATGAATATAGGCAGCAGCAGCAGCAACAGCGGCAGAGGCAACACTACGTATATGCCCAAAGCTGGAAGCAAGTTCAAAGCACGCTACGTAACAGACCAAGACAAGCTCAACGATGAGTTGAGTCTTGTAGCAAATTGAATTGTCGTTGTAGCTGCTGCTGCTGCTGTTGTTGTTGTTATTGTGGTTGTTGTTGCATGAATCACGTGACCATGACCACCATGCAGTGCCCAAGTAAGAACAACAAAAGAGCCAGACTTAAAGCTGTCTCACTTAACCCCTTCCCCACCCTTCCCAACACTGCTGAAGCTGTATATGGCCGAGACGCAATTTGAACTTCACTTAAAAGATCATTTACTTTCATTGAGACTGGGAAACTTGTCGCTGCGTGTAACAAGTGTAAATTTGGTCTAATAACTGGCCATTACCAGCTAACTTGGATCATGCGTAAAAGAACAATTGAAGTGGACGATTTCTGTTTTAGATTGAAAAGAAAGTCTGACTTTCGAGCGGAAGTCTCACTCGCTTCACGCATGTCGATCTGCATAGCTTTTTTTCTCTTACTACTAATTTTTGTTTTAATTAAGCAATTAGCGGTTATTCTCTTTTGGAGTGTTTACTCACCTTATTTGGCTTGCGTCGTTTACGTTCATTTGCAGTTGCAGCTGCCGCCGTTGATGTTGCTGTAGCTGTAGCTTTTGCTGTTGGGATAGGTGAGGAGGTGGAGGGAATCTCATCTTTCACCTGTAGCTTGACTTCTTGGCGATCTGTGTTTAAGAAATAGGCAAAACAATTTTTGAATAATGTTTTATGCAATGTATTTCTTCATCAAATTAATGCTTGAAATGAAATGAATTCGAAAAGCCGAATCTATGTATAAATTTATTAATATTTATGTAGTACATTATTCCTTCATTAGATCTACTATTAGGTCTTAGATTTTAGTATATCTGTTCTAATCAATAACTTCTCCCATTCAATATTAATTGATTTACTCTATATAAACTTGTTTTAATCTACCGACGCACTACTTACATTTCATTTCGATTTCCTCATCATCCAAAAGCAATGAGACGACTTCTTTGGGCTTGAGAGTGTCGGGTTTGAAATTGCCGCCACTTATAACCATGCGTTGTATCTGAAAATAATGAAATATAATTATATAGAAATATGCATAAATATGCCGAAAATATAAAAAGAGCAGCGCCCCAGGAAATGAAATGAAACACGTAGAATTGAGTAGCGCCTGGGGCTGCGCATAGACTTACTTAGCTTCCGTTCTGGCGGCCTAAGCACTTTAATATGATAATCAGGAGCGGAGCAATTAAACTAATAAATGCAGAGCTCAAGAAAAGAAGAAGAGAAATAAAGAAAACCATACCCTGAATGGGTTGCTTCTGTAGAGAATTTAAAGGCGTAACCGAAATGTCGCCTAACCAATTGTATAATTAATTTCCGGTATCGGTTTACCCGAGCCTTTATAGCTGCCCCAACAATGCACATCGTGTACAAGTGTTTCATGCGTGAGGCTCGAGTTTCATTCAAACATTTTGAATAAGGCGCAACAATGCCCCATGCAACATCAAATCAGGCAGGGGGAAGTCCGCGCACGTGCCTAATACTTATATGACAGACGTAAGAAGAAACTCCAAGTGGTTGGTTTTTGTTCGGATTTCTGAATAGGGTTTTGCGGTTTCCTGGGCCCTAGTGGTTTTCTTACCTCGCTCTTTTCGCGTGCCCGTTGCAGAATTCGCTCCTCGATGGTGCCTTTGCAGATGAGGCGATAGACTGTCACCTGTTTGGTCTGGCCCAGGCGATGTGCTCGATCCATGGCCTGCTGGTCAACCGTGGGATTCCAATCTGAATCGTAGAAGATAACCTGCAAGAGACAAAAGCAAAAAAAAAAAAAAAAAAAATAAGAACTATTGAGTCACAAGTAAAAGAACTTTGTACCTATGAAGCTGTTAGCTACGTAAACATAAATACATTTTGGATCTTTAAGTTTTACATTGATTCTAATCTGCTTTGATAAAAAGTCTTCTCGATCGATAAGCATCGATGAATATGCATATAAGTTGTCGACACGAACATCTTTTCGCTATCCTTTTGATATGTCGCATTTATCTGCGTTGCATGTAAATTTCGTCGCAGTCTACTCAATTATCCACGAATTCTAAGCCCTTCCTGTTTTGGGATATCTTCTATGAGAAAGGGTCTACACTCTACACTCTTTACTTTGGACGTGTGCAGAGTGCAAGTGAGCAGCACCTCGACAGGAGGGTTGCTTTTCAAATCCAACATCCGGCAGTGAAGGAACTAATTATATTGAACTGAATTTCGAACACGTGCAGTGTGTTCTTAAATCTCCGATATCGACTTTTCTCTCCTCTAAAATCTATCTTTGTTTTCATAGTAATAACAATCGCTTTAATCAGTTTATTTAGAAGATGCAGAAAATGCAATAATTTAAACAAGCTATTTCAGAAATTCCCTGAGTCGCTGAGCTGATACAGCTCCACACGAAATGATGATTAACCCAAAGATTAGAAAATTGTGTTTTACTATTATTTAAAACTTCTTGTGCCATTTATTTAACGTAGATAATAGCTTAATTAGGTACGCGATAAGAATTGCCGTTGAACACGTATAAATAGTGCTTGCATTATGCCTTCGATTCAGTAGAAATTAAGTCTACTACGATGACAAGCTACGTAGTCGGAGTAGCTTTTACGTTGTTAGCATTGGGCCTAACCAAGGCAAATGGAAACATATTCGAGCGGACATTCAAGAAACTACACGAGGAACCTTATATTCCGACAAACCAAAATAGAGCGGACGAGGTGCAAACATTGTGGATCGAACAGAAGTTGGATCACTTCAATGAGTCCGAGACTCGAACCTGGCAAATGGTATGCGTAAAGTATTTGCAATTAAGTTCTATTAATCAGATATTCTGCCATTCAGCGATATATGTTAAACGATGTGTTTTTCAAAGCCGGTGGCCCAATATTTATATTTCTGGGTGGAGAATGGGCAATTAGTAAGGGCCGCATTTCTGAAGGTCACATGTACGACATGGCCGAGGAGCACAATGGACTTTTAGTCTATACTGAACATCGATACTACGGCGAAAGCCATCCATTGCCGTGAGTCGTAAGCGAGTAGAGTCTCTGTTCATTTGTATGCGAATCTCAATGTCTTTTAGAGATTTGTCCAACGAGAACATTCAGTTTCTGCATGTGAAACAGGCCTTGGCCGATTTGGCACATTTTATAACCACGCAGAAGGCTTCGTATGAGGGCTTGAGTGATTCCAAAGTCATAATTGTGGGTGGCTCCTACTCTGCTACGATGGTTACTTGGTTCAAGAAAACATATCCCCATCTGGTTGCTGGTGGCTGGGCATCCAGTGCCCCTCTCTTTGCCAAAGTCAACTTTGTTGGTAGGTGTGGATCTGTTAAATCTCTTATAAAGCCGTAACACATTTTTATGTTTGTTTAGAGTACAAAGAGATCGTTGGCCAGTCCATAACTTTAATGGCTGGCTCTGACTGTTACAACCGTATTCAGAACGGTATTGCAGAGATGGAAGCGATGTTTGCCAACAAACGTGGCGGTGAGGTCAAGGCTCTATTAAAGCTCTGCGAACCGTTTGATTTGTACAGCGATTTGGACTTATGGGCTCTCTTCAGTGAGATATCCGATATATTTTCCGGCGTCGTACAGGGACATGTGTAAGCATGACTAAAATATGTTTAACATTATTACTTTGTCTTTTTTCGGTGTAATAGATCGGGACGAATTGAGGCGGCATGCCAAAAGATTATGACCGAAAGTTCGGATCTTGTTGGACTTAGCAAGTATTTATTAAGTGAATTCACAGAGAGCGATTCCAAGTGTAACGACCTCAGCTACAATGCTATGATCGACATATTTTCAGATACAAGATATTCAGCTTCAATTTGTAAGAGCTTCCGAGTTTCAAAATTGTAAATGGTTTTTATAAATATGGACCTAATATATTACAGGGCGTCAGTGGTTATTTCAAACATGTAACGAGTTCGGTTGGTATCAGACCTCAGGGTCCTCCGCTCAACCATTTGGCACCAAATTTCCGGTAGCTCTGTACACGACCATGTGCGCTGATGTCTATGGCCCCCAGTTCAGTAATTCATTTATTGAAGACCGTGCTGCTGAAACAAATGAATACTTTGGTGGCCTTTCTCCGAAAGTGGAGAATGTATATTTCAGCCATGGACAGTTGGATCCCTGGCGTGCAATGGGCATCCAGGATGAAAAGCAGGCAACCATCATACCACGTGGGCTAACTAAATTAAACTCTTTATCGTGTTATTTTTGATAAATATTGTTTTTCACAGAGTATGCGCATTGCAAGGACTTTGATTCGATCACTGAAACTGATACCGCCGAAATGAGAGCCTCAAAAGAACGAGTTGCTGAACTGGTTCGTGAATGGCTAAAATAAAATTTACCTTCTAGTTTTATGGCATATGGCTATCTGAAATATAAATTTTAGCAAAACAGGAAATGAATTTGTTTTACTTAAACTTTACTTTATATTTCAATTATATTTGTAAAAATATAGTTTAAATCTCTGAAATCGCAATCTTAATGTAGTATCGATTCCCCTTAAATGATTGTGGTGTCAATAATCATTAATAAGAACGTAAAACATACTTAGCCTTAATTATTGATTATAAGGTAGCTAAATCTTGAAGTGAATAGAGAGGAAAAATGAAAATGTATTGACTTGTGTAACTGATAAGGCTCTACATAGTTTTCAATCCAATACGATTAAAAAATAGTTGTGTTAGTATTTTTCATGATTTTTCGTAGAAATGCCCTAATAAAGTGCTCGATAAGATTTTGCCGTTTGACTAAGCAACAGGTATTAGTAGTATGCGAATGGTGCTTTCGCCTCAGTAGAAGTCAAATCCACAACGATGACACATTACCTAGTTGGAGTAACTCTTGCGCTGTTAGCATTGGGCCTAACCAAGACTAATGGAAACATATTCGAGCGGACATTCAAGAAACTACACGAGGAACCTTATGTTCCGACAAACCAAAATAGAGCGGACGAAGTGCAAACATTGTGGATTGAACAGAAGTTGGATCACTTCAATGAGTCCGAGACTCGAACCTGGCAAATGGTATGCGTCAGGTATTTGCAATTAAGTTCTATTAATCAGATATTCTGTCACTCAGCGATATATGTTAAACGATGTGTTTTTCAAAGCCGGTGGCCCAATGTTTATATACCTGGGTGGAGAATGGGCAATTAGTAAGGGCCGCATTTCTGAAGGTCACATGTACGACATGGCCGAGGAACACAATGGACTTTTAGTCTATACTGAACATCGATACTACGGCGAAAGCCATCCATTGCCGTGAGTCGTAATTGAGTAGAGTCTCTGATCACTTGAGTGCGAATCTTAATGTATTTTAGGAATACGTCCAACGAGAACATTCAGTTTTTGCATGTGAAACAGGCCTTGGCCGATTTGGCACATTTTATAACCACGCAGAAGGCTTCGTATGAGGGCTTGAGTGATTCCAAAGTCATAATTGTGGGTGGCTCCTACTCTGCTACGATGGTTACTTGGTTCAAGAAAACATATCCCCATCTGGTTGCTGGTGGCTGGGCATCCAGTGCCCCTCTCTTTGCCAAAGTCAACTTTGTTGGTAGGTGTGGATCTGTTAAATCTCTTATAAAGCCGTAACACATTTTTATGTTTGTTCAGAGTACAAAGAGATCGTTGGCCAGTCCATAACTTTAATGGCTGGCTCTGACTGTTACAACCGTATTCAGAACGGTATTGCAGAGATGGAAGCGATGTTTGCCAACAAACGTGGCGGTGAGGTCAAGGCTCTATTAAAGCTCTGCGAACCGTTTGATTTGTACAGCGATTTGGACTTATGGGCTCTTTTCAGTGGGATATCCGATATATTTTCCGGCGTCGTACAGACACATAAGTAAGCATGATTAAAATAGTTATTGCATTACCTAAACTATTTTATTTGTAATAGATCGGGACAAATTGAGGGCGCTTGCGCGAAAATCATGGCCGAAAGTTCGGATCTTATTGGACTCAGCAAGTATTTATTAGGTGAATTCGGAGAGAGCGATTCCAAGTGTAACGACCTCAGCTACAATGCTATGATCGACACAATTTTAGATACAAGATATTCAGCTTCAATTAGTAAGAGCTTCCGAGTTTCAAAATTGCAAATGTATTTTTTAAAATGGACTTAACATATTACAGGGCGTCAATGGTTATTTCAGACATGTAACGAGTACGGTTGGTATCAGACCTCAGGGTCCTCCGCTCAACCATTTGGCACCAAATTTCCGGTAGCTCTGTACACGACCATGTGCGCTGATGTCTATGGCCCCCAGTTCAGTAATTCATTTATTGAAGACCGTGCTGCTGAAACAAATGAATACTTTGGTGGCCTTTCTCCG
The DNA here is from genome assembly GCA_035045345.1 of Drosophila hamatofila. NCBI lineage: Eukaryota > Metazoa > Arthropoda > Insecta > Diptera > Drosophilidae > Drosophila > Drosophila hamatofila. Next base: position 13,969,371 of record JAWNPA010000020.1, read on the forward strand.
AAAGTGGAGAATGTATATTTCAGCCATGGACAGTTGGATCCCTGGCGTGCAATGGGCATACAGGATGAAAAGCAGGCAACCATCATACCAAGTGGGCTAACTAAATTAAACTCTTTATCATGTAAAAAAATAAATATTGATTTTTACAGAGTATGCGCATTGCGACGACTTAGGTTCGATCAATGAAAATGATACCGCCGAAATGCGAGCCTCAAAAGAACGAGTTGCTGAACTGGTTCGCGAATGGCTAAAATAAAATTTGCTTTCTAGCCTTATGGCGTATGGCTATGTAAAATAAATATTTTAGCAAAACAGGAAATTAATATCTTTTACTTAAACAATACTATATATTTTAGTAACATTAGTAAATATATAATTGAAATTTCTGAAAAAGCAATCTTAATGTATATCGATTCCACTTAAATGGTTGCGGTGTCAATAATCATTAATAAGAACGTAAAATATACTTAGCCTTATCAATAACAATTACATTATTGATTATAAAGTAGCAAAATCTTCAAGTGAATAGAGAGGACAAATGAACGCTTGACATAGACTGAAAATGTATTGACTTGTGGAACTGATAAGGCTCTAAATAGTATTCAGTCCAATATAATTGAAAACCAACGATTAAAAAATAGTTGTGTTAGTATTTTTCATGATTTTTCGTAGATAATGCCCTAATAAAGTGCTCGATAAGAATTGCCGTTTGACTAAGCAACAGGTATTAGTAGCATGCGAATGGTGCCTTCGCCTCAGTAGAAGTCAAATCCACAACGATGACACATTACCTAGTTGGAGTAACTCTTGCGCTGTTAGCATCTGGCTTAGCTCAGGCTAATGGAAGTATATTTGAGCAGACATTTAAGCAGCTGCACAGTCTACCTCCTGTTTCGGCGAACCAAAATAGAGCGGACGAGGTGCAAACGTTGTGGATCGAACAGAAGTTGGATCACTTTAATGACTCCGAGACTCGAACCTGGCAAATGGTATGCTTCAAGCATTATGTAATTTGCCATTGAGCTCAATTAATCATATATTCTGTCACTCAGCGATATATGTTAAACGATGTGTTTTTCAAAGCTGGTGGCCCAATGTTTATATTCCTGGGCGGAGAGTGGGAAATAGACAAGGGATTTATAACAGCGGGTCACATGTACGACATGGCCGAGGAGCACAATGGACTTTTAGTCTATACTGAACATCGATACTACGGCGAAAGCCATCCATTGCCGTGAGTCGTAATCGAGTAGAGTCTCTGTTCAGTTGTATGCGAATCTCAATGTCTTTTAGAGATTTGTCCAACGAGAACATTCAGTTTTTGCATGTGAAACAGGCCTTGGCCGATTTGGCACATTTTATAACCACGCAGAAGGCTTCGTATGAGGGCTTGAGTGATTCCAAAGTCATAATTGTGGGTGGCTCCTACTCTGCTACGATGGTTACTTGGTTCAAGAAAACATATCCCGATCTGGTTTCTGGTGGCTGGGCTTCCAGTGCCCCAGTCGTTGCTAAAGTCAACTTTTTTGGTATGTTGGGCTCTCTGAAAATGCTTTAAAGGATCACTTATAACATTTTTCTTTACTCTTTTCTTAGAATACAAAGAGGTTATGGGCGAATCTATAACTTTAATGGGCGGTTCTGCCTGTTACAATCGTATTGAGAAGGGAATAGCTGAGATGGAAGCCATGTTTGCCGATAAACGCGGCGCCGAGGTCAAAGCTCTGCTAAAGCTCTGTGAACCTTTCGATGTGTATAGTGATTTGGACATATGGACGCTGTTTAACGAGATTTCCGAAATATTTGCCAACGTTGTACAGGCACACTAGTTAGTCAATGTCAGGTTTGAATAGAAAGAATTGCATTAAAAGTTATCTATATCATAGTCCTGGACGTATTGAAGGCGCGTGCCAGAAAATAATGGCTGGAAGTACTGATCTTATTGGAGTAAGCAGCTATCTTCTCAGTGAGTTTGAAAAAGGAAGTGGAAACAGTTGTAACGATTTAAGCTACAATGCCATCATGAAAGTACTTTCGGAGTCAAGGTACAATGGCAATATGAGTAAGTTTTTTGTTTTAATGCGGCTTTTACAATCTGTTAAGTTTTGATTCACATGTTGCAGTGCGTCAGTGGATATATCAGACATGTAACGAGTACGGCTGGTATCAGACATCCACTTCCAACTTTCAGCCATTTGGAAATAAGTTTCCATTAGCTCTGTTTACAACCATGTGCGCTGATCTCTATGGCCCCCAGTTCAGTAATTCATTTATTGAAGACCGTGCTGCTGAAACAAATGAATACTTTGGAGGCCTTACGCCGAAAGTGGAGAATGTATATTTCAGCCATGGACAGTTGGATCCCTGGCGTGCAATGGGCATACAGGATGAAAAGCAGGCAACCATTATTCCAGGTGGGCTAACTTATGGGAGTCTCTTGAAAAGTGACTAAAGTGATTATCAATTTACAGAGCATGCGCACTGCAAAGACTTTGGATCGATTAGTACTGATGATACCGCCGAAATGAGAGCCTCAAAAGAACGAGTTGCTGAACTGGTTCGCGAATGGCTAAAATAATATTGTTGTATCAGTCGGACTATGACAATAATAATAGTAACGTTTACTAGAAATATGTGTATTCATTGAAATATATTATTGTATACAATTACAGCTCTAACGATTTTTATTTTACTAAATGGGACTACCAAATTGTAGCTATGATTTTGCTATGGTTAACCTTACACGAACATCTAATGCAATCTATGTTTAACATTAGAAACATTTATAGAAAGCAATGGACATCATAAATTAGTGATAAGATTTACGTTGCTGAAAATCCCGTCTAATCACAATACCACTTCGTACTCTTATCAGCTGTATAGCTCTATCTTGATCGCAAATCAATAAAAACTAAACTACAATTGGATTGCATAAAGGCAGAACGTCGGTCAGTTAAGAATTTCATTTGGAAACATGCTGCTCCTACAGTTGGTCAGCCTTGCGCTAGTGGCTCTGCTTGGTCAGGCAAATAGCCTCGAATGGAAGAAAGATGTGCCCGTATTCGTGAAAACTTTAAGAGATATGCATCGCAGTCCACCCCTGAAGATGATTAGGCGAGAGTTGAAAGGGGAAGAAAAATGGATTACACAACCACTTGATCAGTTCGACGAAGCCAATAAAGAAACCTACGAAATGGTATGACTATCAGTAAAAATCTAATACATATAAATATATATATATATACTTAGAGTGATTTGTCTTTTTAGCGTTATTTTATCAATGACGAATTCCAAACGGAGGGCAGCCCAATATTCATATTTTTGGGCGGCGAATGGGAGGCCTCTCTAGAAATGATAAACGATGGTCATTGGTATGACATGGCCAAGGAGCACAAAGGTGTACTTATCTATACTGAGCATCGTTACTATGGAGCAAGTGTGCCCACTAAGTAAGTATACTTTAAATATATTACATAATCTGATTGATTTATATATGAACAACAGGACAATGTCGCTGGAAGACTTGAAGTATTTGCATGTCAAGCAGGCGCTCGCCGATGTGGCTAATTTCATTGAAACCTTCAAGTCAGAGAATGAACAGCTAAGCAAATCGAAGGTCGTGCTGTCCGGTTGTTCCTACTCAGCCACAATGGCAGTTTGGTTTAAGCGACTCTATCCTGATTTGGTGGTTGGTGCCTGGGCTTCCAGTGCACCGCTACTCGCCAAAGTTGACTTCTACGAGTACAAGGAGGTAGTCGGAAAAGCGTTTCGTGAGTTGGGAGGAGAGAAATGCTACAATCGTATAGAAAACGGCATAGCCGAACTGGAGTCCATGTTTAAGAACAAGCGCGCAGCTGAGGCGCGTGCCATGCTGCGTATTTGCAGCGATTTTGATCATGAGAACGATCTGGACTTATGGAGTTTATTCGGCAGCATTTCCAATGTCTTCTCTAGCTTAGCGCAGTACCAAGGGTAGGTGAATCATACGCTCAGAAGAACTCGGAACTCATATATCCTTTAATGTAGAACGGGAGACCTTGAATATTATTGCGACTTTATCTTAAGCTTTAACGATGATGCCACAGCTATTGCCAATTTCGTTTATTGGGCCTGGAACTATCCAACCTGCATTGATGCACGCTACCAAGAAACCGTTAACTATTATGTCAATGGAATTACCGACTTTGACTCGTGTAAGTTATTTAGCGATTATCATCTAATATGCTTTCACTGATTAGATCTTAATGTGTTTAATAGCTCGACCCTGGTATTATCAGACCTGTAATGAGTACGGCTGGTATCAGACTTCACGTTCGCTTAATCAGCCGTTTGGCAGCAATTTTCCCGCCACTCTCTACATTGAATTGTGCAAAGATATCTTTGGCGGCAAGTTCGGAAACGACCAGATCCAAAAAAATACCGCCCAGACCAATGAGGATTTTGGCGGCATGGAACCAAACGTTGAGAACGTCTATATGACACACGGAGGTCTGGATCCATGGAGTGCCGTTGGTCATGGTGTGTCAGAGGGTGCTACGGTTATTTCCAAAATGTCGCACTGTCCTGACTTGAGCTCAATTAGCTCCGTCGACAGCGCCGAATTGCTCGCTTCCAAAGAGCGTCTTGCTGAATTATTGCGCCAATGGCTAGCATAACTTTAAATGAGATACTACCAATCATTTGACACAAAAATAAAAATATGCAAATAAATACTACTAATGAATATTAATAACCTATATAATACATATGATCTATATTTAAAATTTTGAGACTCTAGCTTTAAAGATGTGGGAGATGAAATTTTATAACTGATTTTCGATAAGGTTTTTAATCGATAACATAATAACTTCTTATGCAGGGTTGTCAATATTAGACATACCTATCTGAGGTGGCCATATTCAACGCAATTCTTTTTTTTTATATATTGTGATATCACATTCAATCTACTTGAACTACATAAAACGATTATTATCGTCAACTTTATACCTTATGGGGTCCGCCACGCCTGTTACCTATATTTTACAAAACCTGATTTCCCATTTTCAGAGTTCAGGGTATAAAAAAAACTAGTCAGTTCATTTGTTACAGCTTACTGTTTTAGGCTCTATAACACACTTAGCTCTAGCGGGCTTGGATGTCGAACAGCAGACTATATTTTGTTCATTTGCACTGCATACTTTCAGGATAGTTTAGTGTAAATTAATCAGCTCTGCAATTTGATAACCTAATACTAATAACTGCACAAATAATAGGCTACAAAATATGTTAGATTCTTTAAAGAAATCATGTTATTATTAATGAATATATTGTAAGAATATACAATCACGTTTCATCAAACCAAACTGGAAACTAAAAAACTTTGATGCTATTTCAATATTTTACTTCTTGGATAACATACAATCTATTTAAACAACAAAATATTTTGACACACGTACTTTGAATAGATATGTGAAACAAAAGGCTTATCTAATATCATCGAACTAAATTACACTCAAAAGTCAAGAAAATCAGAAAACCTTAAGCCACACTACCTGCATATCATAAACAAATGCTCAAGATGGGCTTTTTAAGTCTGTATATGGAAATATGAAGCACACTATGCAGGCGGATTTGGATGTGATGAGGCTATTTCTGTAGGCTCAGAAATTAAATTAGGGTATGAAAGGGAGGCAAGCGAAAGTTTTTATACTCTGAACCCATTGAAAATGGGAAATCATTTATATTAATATATATGTTTATGGCATTTCGATTCATAGCAGACTTATTCAAATATCTATATTCATACACAATTAAACACTGTCGATCGATTAAAAACATCTATTCACTATATTAAATGTAGTCATATACAATTATCACTGTGAGTTATATATATCGTAGAAATGAGTAAATCAATCAATTGAAAAATCGTCAAAATCCCTTACAATAAAGATACGAAGCTATAAGGATTAGGAAACTTGAGCATTTTTGGTAACGTTGTCCAACGTGACCCGCACACTACCTTAACTTATCAGTTATATGAAATTGGAGCTTACGATTAAGTTCTGTGCAAATATTTACTTTTTAATGAATACATATATTTGATAGTACCTTAGCAAAACCACCTTTTGAATAAATAGGCCATGTGTTGGGGTACGATGTCATTAGAAAACTTGCGACCAATCTAATAAGATGAAGTATTTCCCAGTAGTTCTGGCACTGCTCGTGCCCTTAGCATCTGCAGGAACTCTCAAAGATTCTCCAGGCTCTGATGAAATAGTAATTCCAGTATTTGTTCAAACGCTCTATGAACTTCACCGTGGGCCACCCTTGCCGGTAAGCACCAAGCGAGCAAATGTGGAGACTCGTTGGTTTAACCAGAGCCTGGACAATTTTGACGATACTAATGAGAACGTTTGGTACCAAGTAAGTCTTCAGTTCCTTACAAGTATTCATCTAATTTCGTCTAACTTATCCTGTTCAGCGTGTTTTGATCAACGAAGACAACTTTGTAGATGGTTCCCCCATCTTTATATACCTGGGCGGTGAATGGAAAATTGATCCGAGTGCCATAACATCAGGGCTGTGGGTTGACATCGCAAAGGAGCACAATGGATCACTGGTCTATACTGAACATCGATTCTTCGGCGATAGCATTCCGATTACGTAAGCTTCAAATCTCTGGCCTCCCTCTTTTTTTTTTTACCTATATACCAATTTTACCATTAGACCCCTGTCAACCAAGAACCTTAAATATCATAGTGTGGAACAAGCTTTGGCCGATGTAGTGAATGTTATCAAGGTGCTCAAAAAAGAGGACAAGTACAAGGACTCCAAGGTCGTTGTTTCAGGCTGCTCTTACTCTGCATCCATGGCAGTTTGGCTCAAGCTTTTGTACCCAAACGCAATCGTGGGCAGTTGGGCCTCCAGTGCTCCATTAGAGGCAAAAGTGGACTTTTCAGATTTCATGGAAGTTGTTGGCAGAGCCTACAAGGAACTGGGAGGAGACTATTGCTACGACCTCATCGATAACGCCACATCCTACTATGAGGATTTGTTTCAGTCTGGGCAGGGCGCTAAGGCCAAGGAACTACTCAATTTGTGTGACAATTTTGACGAGAGTGATGAACGGGATCAGTGGCAAATATTTAGTTCGATTGCAAACATATTTGCAGGCATAGCGCAGTATCAAAAGTAACTATAGCACAAGCAAAGTCTTTATCTTTGTTTTGATTATCTTTCCCTGTAGACCAGAAAACTATGATCTGGCCCAATATTGCTCCGTTTTGCGAAGCTTTGATGATGATGATGCTTCAGCTCTATCCCAATTCGTGCAGTGGCGCCTCGGCAAACCAGAATGTGTTAATACCCGATATCAAGGAACTGTTGATTATTACAAATGGTCTAAGAATAACTACGATGGTTGTATGTAGAACCTTCTTCAATGGAAACTATAAGTCAAATATAAGCCTTTTTTTTCTTTCTTAGCTGGTTTAGGTTGGTTCTATCAAACATGCAGACAATTTGGTTGGTTCCAATCGTCAGCAAACAACAACCACCCATTCGGATCTACTTTCCCGGCAACTCTGTATACCGACACGTGTCACGACGTTTTCGGATCACAATATACCTTGCCGGGAATTGAAGAATATATCAAGGCCACAAATAAGAATTTCGGTGGAAAGAATCCAGCTGTCGAGAATGTTTATATGACTCATGGTGGTTTGGATGGATGGAGTCAAGTTGGTGCTGGCCTCGCACAGGGCGCTACAATTATTCGACAAGCCTCACACTGCTCCGATGCGGGTTCAATCAGTTCCACAGACAGTTTTGCATTGCGTGCAGCCAAAGAACGATTGATTGAATTAGTTCGAGAGTGGCTCGCATAAACTCCGTAAGAGTTCTAGCTTTTGTTTCGAATATTAGTATTTTTTCTCTTGTTACGGAATTATTTGTCTTGCATAGGTGCTTATTTCATCACGTTTTAACATTAATAAAAATATTCTTGAACTAATAAATATATTTTGAATTTAATTCAATTACATTACAGTTAAGTCAGAAACGCCTCCATTGAGACGCTTCCACAGCAAATTGAGTATAACTTCTAAAAAAAAAAAATAATAAGAATTTTTCGCAATTTATAAAAAGTACACGGTATTTGATAAGAATATCTGATATATTCGCAACGTATGTTAGGGTGGTTCCATGAAAATACAATAACCTTACATCATGGGCTGGGCTATTCTTCAAAGTGAAGTGTGATTGATAAGGGCCAATAAATATCAAGTAAAAAGTGAACATTACTCAAGAAATACAAGAAAGACTGCTCGAGTGGAAAGTAGACGACTAGCATATACCCTATATGTGGAGCTGTGGAATGTTGCATGATATTCAATGAATATATTATTGAAATATACAAAAAGAAAACCTTAATAAGAAATTTATTTTTATCGTTGCCTACGATGCACAGCATGAAATTTTAGGCTTTAACCACTTGAACTTATCAGTAAAACTAAATACAATAATGCTTATCTACGTAAGTTCCCTAGCAGAGCTATTTTTAAATAAATAGGCCAAATTTTGGGTTAGGAAATAATTCGCAGACTTGCGAACTATCTCCTAGATTAGTAAACAGCAGAACAAAATTTACATTGATATTTTAAGTTCTATAATTTGTTATTTATCGGATGGTTTTAAAACCAACAGTTAAAAATATGTTTGGCCTCGTGTCTGTAATAATATTTTTTGTGAATTGGACAGTTTATTTAGTGTAATTCCTATCCAATTTTTATAAGTAACAACTGAATATATGACAGGCAGCCTGGCATTTAGACAACATATTTATACACCCAATGAATTGGACTAAATTCAGGTACGTGTGGGACATACCAAATATGATGGACTATCTATCAAAAGATGACGATAGGCTGTGGCTACTGCTGCGATTTCGAAAATGTCATAAATCTAAATGCCAACCAGAAGCGAGACGTGCATGACAATGACCACCGAAAAGGAACGCTGTGCCGGAATCAAACCCAATTTGTTTATAAATGGCATAAAAAGCAATTAACAAGCTGATCCCATAACATTATAAATGTAACTGGTACAAGTTTGTGGTCCCTCAACGATTTCCGTTAGTGTAAAGTGAAATGTTAAAGAGTTGAGTTGCTTTTTGGTCAAATTACATCGGTATGCGCCAGCAACATGAACGGCAAATAAACCAAGAAGCTTTGCTTCTCATACACTGCATTGGGTTTTAAGTAATCTAATTGAGAGCAAAACAATCCATTTCTTTTTAAGCTTTCAATTTTCTTCTTTTTTTTTTTCTTTTTGTAAAATACATTTTCTGCAGTTGAATCTGATATCATATCGTATTATTGTAAAACTATTCTGTTTCAGGTACCATTGATCAAATTGAATGTAATTGATAGAGCCTGATATTGCGACTAAATTTCTTATTTGTGAGTAGCATCACATGCGAATAAAAGAAAAATAGTATTTTGTATAGAAAATGTTTATGTCGATACATGAATAATAAATCTATACCAAATTCAGCTTCTATATAATAAAACCCCTCTATAGAAGCATTTTTAATAGTAATAAACTCTCACATCGAACGGTATAGGAAATCCGGCTATTGATTTCTTGAAATTTCAAACGTATGCGGGATAATACAAAAGCTTATTCGTCTTCGATAAGCCGCTCAAAGGCCCGAAAAAAGACCATGCCATGCCATGCCAAAATGCCAGGGAATTAGTCAACAACGAGTTGGGAGAACAATTTCGAGCCTGAGAACCGAACAATAAAATGGACGAGAAGACAAACACCAAATTACTTGACGGCCAGCGCAAATAACAAATCAAAATCAGTGACAAAATGATTTAAGAACCAAGCGAAAAAGTTCACACGAAGCCCAGCAGCCGCAGTCACAGTGGAAGATATCACAGCACACACATACAAACACACACACACACACACACACATTTCTTTAGTGTATTGCATCCTTTTGGCTGAGAATTTGCGGTGGCTGCCTTGGCAGTGTCATTGTTGCGATAAAGATCACAATGTGTAAATCATGGCGAAAAGTGCTCGATCGATGCCGATGGCAATGGCAATGGCAATGCCGACGCCGACGCTGACGCCGACGACCGCGCATTGCATAAACAAGTAGTCGAGCAAATGGATACAAGTCGCGGCAACAAGGAGCTGCCCTTTTATTCATCGCCCACACATAAATTTGCCAGCTGCCAATTCAGCTGGTGTACATGGATTGCACCACGGAGTTTTGCACATTGTCATAGATTTTCACGATATCTGCGTCTGCTTGTAGGATCTTAAGGAACTCTGTATAGCGATTCAGCTGGAGGGATTTCAGCTTCACCAACGGTCCGATGGGGCAATAGCCAATTTCTGTGAGGAGCGGCTTATAGCCGAACAGCTTTAGCTTGCAGGCCACCTCTGGTATAAGCTCTGGATGGCATTTAAAACATAAAGCGCCCATTTCGTGGCTCACAATTCTGCAGCCTTCTGCCTGGCAAGACAGTGCCACCTGATGCAGCTGCTCTTCCAAGTTGCCAAAGTCCATTGCCGTCTGGCAGGTCATTAGCACATGGATGAAGCCCATTTGCTTAAAGAGTCGCTTCTCACTGTGCACGGCCCGAAAGCGGGAGTTATAATTCTGAAACACTGATGACAGCCGTTTCTTCAGTGCACTGAAATTGGAAGTGCGCACCTGGCACACCAATGCGGCCTCACGGTCATTGTAGCTGACATGCAGCACACAGTTATCTGGAGTACTTAAAGGCTCGTCCAGCCCCCTCGGCAAGAGGTCTTTTGAAGGTTTGCTAGGACGATTAGTGCGCTGGCTTTCAACCTTTCGATTTTTTCGAACGATTTTTGTTGATGGGTCAGTCTCATCATCAAGCCCATTATATTTGTCCGATTCATTTATAATGTCTGGCTTCTGAGTAGTAATTGGTTTCTTTTTAAAACTAGATGGCACCAGATCAGCTTCAAGACGGGTTAAGTTAGCTGTCTGGACATATTTTTTTCGCAAGAATTCCATTTTGATTGGATATAAAATAACAAATAATTTGGTTTGGCAATGAAATAAAGATTTTGTAGCTTCGCTTTGGAAAATGCCTGTTTCGTTTTTAAAAGTAAACTAAAAATAAACTGGGATGCCTTGGAGAAAAGCAACTCCGATTGACATTTGATTGAAAGCTAGAATGCTTGAGACAGACTCTCTATGCATTTGAGCAGTAAATATTCTCACACGAAGACGACCTCAATAGAACTTAGCCTACACCCTTCCATTTAGAGGTCAACTTTCACAATAAGGTTTGCTATTTTGCATTGTACAAGTATCACAGGGCTACCAAAAACTTTTACTTTAACTTACCGTATCAGCTGCAGTCAAATTAATACCCAATCCTCCGGCTCGCGTTGAGAGCAGGAACACAAAGATATCGGCGCGAGTTTGAAAATCAGCGACCATGTCGCGACGAGCAGAAATTTTGCTGGAGCCGTCGAGGCGCATATAGCGATGCTTGCGGTGCCACATATACTCCTGAAAATCATGCATGGCATTAGAAAAGGATCAAGGGAATTTCAAAGTTTGAAGCCCACCTCGAGCAGATCAATCATTTTGGTCATTTGCGAGTAAATAAGAACACGATGGCCCTCGGCCTTGAGGCGTGTGAGTAGGCTGTCTAGCACAAATAGTTTGCCCGCATCCGTTATGAGTGTCTCCTTATCGGGCACCACAATCGACGACCAGCCGTTGCGCGGCTTGCACAGCGCCAATCCAGTGCCCACGAGCTCCCTGCCCAACACATTCTCGCACTGCATGTGGCGTATGTGCGCCCAAGCTGCGGCGCGACTTTCGCAGCTGACAAAAAAAAAAAAAAAATGAAAAGATATTAGTACATTGTACATACATTAAAGTCTATGCATCGCTACTCACTATAACTGTCGATCGACCGCCTGCACCCGTTGACCCAGCCCGTAGAGAAAGCGCGGCATCTGCAGCGGCTCGCATTGATAGCACTGCGGCTTACGCGGTCGATACGGGAACTCGGGCAGCAAATGCAACGTAGTCATCTTTACATCGCTCTTGGCATTCGATTTGGTCTGCACCTCCACAGATTCCACCTCTAGCTCCTGCTTTATAAGCGGCTCTGCTTTCACCTGCGGCTGGCCGTCGCCATCTGCGAGCTCTTCAATCAGTGCAGCCTTTTGCTTAAGTATCTTGGAACGAGTCACACGATGCTCTATAGTTTCCTGCATGTTGACAGTGATGTAATCGCCGAAAGCATACACGCTACTCTCGCTAGATGTCTACAGCACAAGAAAAAAATAATACAAAAAGTTAGTATGCAACAAACAAATAACAAAAATAATACGAAGATCTGGTCCAAAAGGTAATTGATCTACCTAGTCTCATTTTATAAACTCAAAATAAATAATTTTTGTATTTTTAAAGACTAAATTGATTTAAGCCTATAAGCGGAAACCATTCTCCTAATCTTAGACCACTTTATGGGTAAAGATAAATAAAAAAAGTTAATAATAATTTACCATTGCAGTAAAGATGAAATTCCTTAGCACACTGTTGGTAAGCATATATGCCGGCACAAGCTTGCGTTCCAGAAGTGGCTCCAAGAGCTGATAACGTGGAGCACGTTGATGTGCCCACCACTGACGACGATAGGCAACCAAAGGTTGCTTGGAAAGTATGCGACGATAGTGCAGCAAGCTGTAAAGCAATTCAGAACTAAATACGAAAAACATCAATTAGAAATAAATTGCTTACAAGTCAATGAGACCATGCCAGGTGACATCTTCCATGTCAGACAAAGACAGATCCGACAAGCGGGTAAAACTGAAGCAGCTATCAACGTGTACATCATCGAACAGAGATCTATGCATGTTGGCCGATTTAAAGATGTTGAAGCTGCCGAAAAATAGTGAAAGTATCATTTGCTAAAATTCAATTCAATTCCAATCTCAATAAGTAACAAACCGATTATACAGCAGGTGCCTGCGGCTTGGTAGGGCACTGTGAATTAGTCCATCATGAAATACTAGTCGAGGTAGAACATACTCCGCACATCGCATGCTGAAGGGACTCCTTGCATCACGCCTCTCAAAGAGCTCCGGATGATTGCAGACTTTGCGAAACTGCATGACCAGATTCATGAGATTCGAGGTAAAGTTCCGATCCAAAATAGAGCCATCTCCAGACGCAGAGGATGTGGAGCCACCGTTGGCCACATGCAGCAGATCCTCGATGCGAATCTTTTGCTTTAGCGCCCTGTACAACAGCTTCTGTCGTATGGTTAGCGGACAATAAACCATAATCTCAATCTTATCGGACAGCTCGTTCTCCACATCTTTCTTGATGCGCCGCAGCATAAAAGGCTTCAATATCATATGAAGACGCGAGATTTGGCGCGCATCAATGCCCGTCTTATTTTCGGCATGCGACTCAATGTCCTTCGAAAACCACTCGTTAAACTCGTCATGCGAATCAAACAATGTGGGCATTATAAAGTGCAGCAGCGCCCACAGCTCCGCCATGCTATTCTGTATGGGCGTGCCGCTCAGCAGTAGACGATTGCGACAATTGAAGCCCAACAGGAGCTTCCAGCGCTGCGAGGCGGCGCTTTTGATGGCCTGAGCCTCGTCCAGAACCATGTACTGCCACTTAATGCGATTAAAATATTTGTAATCACTGACAATAAGCTGGTACGAGGTGATCACTACATGGAAACTAGCCTCACGTGTGTGCAGGTGCTTCTGCTCCCAGAACTGCCGCAAGATCTTGCGCTCATTTGGCGAGCCCCAGTAGGGCACCACATTGAAGTCAGGTACGAACCGCGCCATCTCCTGCTGCCAGTTGTGCAGTGTTGAGGCAGGCGAGATGACCAGAAACGGACCCCACACGCCATAATGCTCCGCAATGTGGCACAGAAATGCTATCGATTGCACTGTCTTGCCCAGGCCCATCTCATCGGCCAGAATGCCACTGATTCCTTGATTGTATATGTTGGCCAGCCATGTCATGCCCTTGATCTGATAGCCTTTAAGCGTGCCCTTGAACATATTGGGCTGTGGCAAATCCTTCATTTGTTCGCTCTCTGGCAGTGGCTGGTCTAGCTCCTGCAACTGCTCCAATATTTGCTCCTTCTTGAAGGGCACATCGAAGGCGCGTGTTTTGTCCAAATCCCGCTGCATGGCAGCCTCTGCATTCGCCTGTGCCAGCTGCTTCATTTCGCTTGCATCGTAATCGTCTTGGGCAGCCAGACGCGCATTGTGCTCCTCGTCCAATTGGCTGAGTATCCGCAACTGATCCGCTTCGGTGCCCTGACCAAGCTTCTTGGACATGAAATGAGCATACAGCTCCGTTTGGGTAATTAAGAAGTTAAGTTTGCGCTGTTGCCGCTTCACTTCAATAAGCTCGACATCTTGCTTGCGTTGCTCCTCCGCCTCCCGCTCCTGTTTGCGACGCTGGTCGCGCTCAACGCGCTCATAGCGCTTCCAATAATTGAGCATTTCACGTGTTAGACGCTTCGCCCGCCAAACGGTCTCTTTCATGATGCGCTGCGAGTTGAGGGCTCGCTGGCGCACAACCTTTGCGCACATTCCAGCCACACGCTTGCAGTTGGCCAGCATCTCCTTATGATTGTTGCTCTTGATGCGCTGCACTCGGCCGGACTCCTTTTTGGACATAATCTGCCAGATTCGCCGCCGTCGGGCAGCCAATACTTCAGGGTTCTTGCGGCGGCGCCGCACACGTGTAACTTGTCCATCGGCACCGCCCACTACATCCACTTCCTCCTCAATTTCTTCCTCCTCCTCAGGGTAATCCAATGCGAAATTGGCCAGTTCGCGCTTGTAATCTACTTCGCCATTATCTTCGTCATCCTCATCGTTGGCGGGCAGCGTGTCACCAAAACTATACTTGCCCAGCTCGGACGGGTGCACTTCCCCAGACTCCGGGGAGTCCAAAGTTGAGCGCTTCTTACGCCCGCGGCGACGCTGCTTGGCCGGTTTGGGACCCGCCTGCGCCTCAGCTAAACGTGCTAAGAGTATCTCTTGTTTGGTGCGACGTCGACGTTTGCGCACGCCAACTGTTGCTTGCTGCCGCTCAGCATAAACGTCATGATTGGACAGCAGGCCACTGCCATAGTAAGCGTATTGAGCGTTCTGCAAGTCAATTAAGTTAATATGCGCCAATTAAAAAGCTGCTCAACTACTCACTGTGGCCTTTTTGTAGTAGTTCTTTCGGTGGCGTTGCTCTTGTAGATGCTCCCGAAGCATTTCATTGATGTACTCATCCTCGTCGCTCACCTGCGGCTCGCTGTCTGTGTCGCTCAGCAATATGTCGTAAAGCCATTCCCGATCACTAGTTAAATCATTGAAGTTGTAGATCTGCGCCTTTACGCTCTGGCGCTCTATTAATGTGAAGAGTGCAAATCAATTAAAAATATTGCTCACATTTTGTATTCTATTTACCCTCTTTGCTGCCCAGGAGACGCTCTCGGCGTCGTTTCTTGAGTTTCATTTTCACCATGCCCACCCTAGTCGACGATTCGTCCGAGTCAATGCATTGCGCCTGCCCTGTCTCCGGCTCCGTGGCGCTGCCCTCGCCACTGCCACTGCTCAATGGCTGCTTGAGGGCCTCGCGAGCCATCTCCATGAAGGGGCGCATATTTAATGCTGCCTCGAGTCGCTGTATGTGCAGTGGTTCGGCCATGAGGCGTGGTTTCACTTCGGTGGCCTGCGCCATGTTGCGTGCGCTTCTTTAGATTCAATTACAATTTTCTTTGCGTAATCTTTTACGCAGCTTTAGATTGGTAGACTTTCGATTTCCAGATGCAAATTTCCGTTAGATTGGCGGTGCACTGGATGCCTCAAATGAAATTTGAATGATTTTCAATTAAAATGTGTCACGTAATTGTGAAAATTTGGCATGCGTTGCGTAAAAAATGTACGGCCGATTTTGTCTGTTGCGGTACACACTTTTTTTACTTGCCCACACGCTGCACACAAGCACATTTAGGCAGCCAAACAAATAATATTCTTCTCGGCTCTTGTAGTTCATTGTTGTTGTTTGCAGGGCTGCATGTACTCAGTGCAGTGTTGAGTAATTCACTGCTTCAAAATGAGTACAAAGTATATTTAGTCGTTTATAGATATATTGCACAATTTCCTCAATTATTATAGGAAGTAAAATTAATACGTTAATTCTTTACAAATCTCATATCATTTGTGAAGACTTACATTGCGAACACTTCCGTTGCTGTATGCAATGCGCAGCACAACGCGTGCGACGCGCGCATCAATGTGTTCACAGCTGGGTTGCGCAGCCCTGGTAGAGGGAAATTTGGACATTTAATAACACTGCAAAACCACCGACGGCCGGCGAATCAGCTGTTAAAATGTCTTGGCAAGCCGGGCTAATCAAAACAATTTTAGATCCAGCTAATTTAATTATATCAACAGACATTGCAGTTGTCATCGCGGACAAATATCCAAAAGCACGCCATCATTATCTTGTGCTTCCCAAAGAAGACATTGCCAGCATTTTTCAGGTAATTTCGAGTAACTACTCGATATGCTAACCGGATTTTGAAACGTGTACATATTTATTTTCGTTTTGCAGTTGAATAGGAATCATTTGCCATTATTGGAGGAACTTCATCTGCTGGCCCGCAATATCATTGAAGTGCGCGGTGAATGCTTTGATACTTTTCGTATTGGCTTTCATGCCCAGCCGAGTATGCAACGGCTGCATTTGCACGTAATATCAAGTGACTTCATCTCCAGTTGGCTAAAGACAAAAAAACACTGGAATAGCTTCAATACGTCGCTATTCATACCATACGAGGGTCAGTTGGTGCAAGAGAAGCCTGTAGAAAATGACTTAATTCTCTGCTATTTACAGAACTCTACGAAAACCTAAGCAAACACGACCAAATACAACGTTTGCCCAAGGCAGAAGTAGATGAGCTGCTATCCAATCCATTGGCGTGTAATCAGTGTGAATTCGTTGCCAAGAACATGCCTTCGCTCAAGGAGCATCTGCTGGAGCACTGACTGAGATCATTAAGCAATTATAAAAATCTTAAATGCGTATGAAAACGAACATACATACATAATATGTTTTATATGTGAGTCGAATTTTATACAACACTGTACTCCAATATTAACTATAAATTGTGTGCCGATTCCAAGTGTCTCACAGAATACGCAGTCTGACATATGTTTGCATGTGTGTAAGCTGTCTTTAATTGTTTCATAGTAGACGCCGATGCAAACTTTGTTCGCTGATTTGATAAAAAACAATTGATTTCGAAATGAGTAATAGTAAACAGCTTTTGGTGCAAAAGGCAAAAACTGAGAACGCTCTAATCGAAACAGATCAAGCGGTGGTAATCCAGGATGCTTTTCCCAAGGCTCAATATCATTTTCTAGTTGTGTCCAAGGAGGATATACCGAATGTGTCTGCGGTAAGTATTTGAATTTTTATATTATAATTATGCTCATGCGTTTGCCGCCCTGCAGCTCACGCGAGACAACTTGCCGCTCTTGGATCATATGAAGGAACTGGCAAATCAAATTATTGAACAGCAGCAATATGTGTCATCCAACAACTTTTTGATTGGCTTCAAAATAGACGCATATATGAACGGCTTGAACATGCATGTCATATCAAATGATTTCTATTCGGCCTCCATGCGTCGAATACGCCATTGGAACAGCTTCAATACAGAGCTGTTCCTAACCTATCAGGCAGTTTACGCCCTGATTCGTGTTCAGGGCCGCATAGAGCCCATGCTGCCTGAAAAAGCTATGGAATTACGCAATGCTGTGCCCTTGCGCTGCAATCAGTGCGATTTCGAAACTGATATTTTGGTTGGATTGAAAGGACACTTGTTTGACCATTGGAAAAAACGAGAATCAAATCTCAAAATAAAGCAGGAAGTGGAAAAGGTAACTCGCATGCTAGATGAAACGAAATTGATGAATCTCCCTAAGATTGAGTTCGATAAAGCACCAGTACCAGCAACACAGTCAAAGTCGAATCAAGCTGTAGAGTCTGGCGATCATGCTCATGTGCCAACCAATCCATTCAAACGCGAAATCCCATCCACTAATCGAAACCCAACGAGCTGGCGCCAAAATCTGAACAACCAACCAACGGAGATAAATAAAGTTCAACATGCCAATAACTTTGATAAACCGGTTCAAAAGACACCTTATAGAAAAGGAGGCTTTTCGCAAAAGGATTGTACGATGCCTCTTCCACCTTTGCATGCAAATCCTTGTTTTCGACCTCCCGAATACAATCAACAGGCCTTTAATGGGCCACACGGGTATCGGACCTTCAATGGGCCCAATGTGCAGGGTCCTGGATTTAATAGTAATGTAGTAACATATTACCCTAACACTAATAGGAATACAAATGTGAGCCCATTGTCTAATGGACAGCAAAAGCAGGCGCGTTCTCAGCCCCATGCCTTTCAACAACATCCAGGAAGTCGTTATCCTGCACCGGATTTACAAAATAAGCACAGTAAAAATTTCTCAAAACCGAATTCATATCCAACTAAAGACACGGAGAAACAAACCACTTTTAATCACAAGTCCCAAAATAACGCATCCAATACTAAGAATTTCCGTAATACTGGAAACTTAGATAAGCAAAGTCAAGCCTTAAACAGCCCAAAACCGAAATTTCAGAAATATCCAAAAAATCCGTCTGATAATGCTTCCAAGGCTCAGAATGAAGATCGAGGCAAAGAGCGTACAGGAAACCCAATTCGAAACAAATTACCCCCAAAGCAAACTGTAAACTCTCAGAAGTCGTGAGGATTTCTTTAAAAATTTGTTACCTTTTAATAACAATAAATGAAGAAAATTAAAAGTATTTTGATATAAATCAGAAATGGCTGTAAGCTTTGACTATATGTGGTAGTCAAGCGATAGGCTCTGGCAGATAACTAGATGGACTGCCTAGATTGTCTCGATTTGATGAAATCAAGAATATACCTTATGAAGCCAGCCTTGCATCAATCTTATCAGATTACTCATCCGTCATAGTTACAAAACGCATGCAAGGCCACGTCGCCCAATACAATAGAATCGAACATTTATATAGACGGTGAAGGTAGGTTATCAAGGGCGAAGTATTGTGACGTCACGCACGACCACTTTCCCAGAATCCCATATTCATTTGTGACGTTGTGAGAGTGGAACATTTGCAATCTTTTCTGTTTCGCCGTTCATATTCACAGCTTTATCCAACACTGTTGCAGCATATTTACAATCGGATGTGCCAATTCCAAAAGCTCAGTTTGCTTTATTGTTTTGCTGTTGCTCGATCGATTGATTTAAGGTGAATCACATCAAATCTTGTAGAGGCCATGGAGGAGACTGAAATTGATGTGGAATTTAAACGTGGTGAGTTAACTCGCAAACTGAACGCTGGCGAGGATGTTGTTATTCAGAGCGATCGCGCTGCGGTGCTCCGCAACGTGACGTGCCCCAAGGCGCAGTATCATTTTGTCGTGCTGCCCAAAGCGGATATTGCAAACGTGATAGCGGTGGGTAAAACAACACTAAGTACAAATATATAGTATATGCAATACTAAAAAGTGCGTTTGCAGCTGAAGCGCGAGCATCTGCCTCTGTTGGAGCACATGATGGATCTAGCGAACGATGCTATTGAGCAGCTGCCGTTGCCGCCGAGTGATTTTCGAATTGGCTTTAAAATTAATGCGTTTATGAATCGCCTCAACATGCATGTCATCTCAAATGACTTCTATTCAAGTTCGATGCGTCGCATTCAGCAGTGGAACACTTTTAATTCCGATTTGTTTATAACCTTTCAAGCTATATACGCGCTGCTTCGCGTGAAGGGATCTGTTGAGCCGATGCCCGCCGAGAAGGTGGAACAACTACTCCAAGCCACGCCCGTACACTGCAATCAGTGCAGTTTTTATAACAATAATTTTGGCAAATTTAAGCATCATTTGTACCTCCATTGGAGGGACCGAGAGAACGAACGTCTTTGGAAAATTGGCGTGGCAAACATATCTCAAATGATGGGGCAAATGCAGATAAATGGAAATGGGGGCACAATGTGGCAGCCGCCATTTAATCCATTTCATCCTCAAATGATGCCCATGCACAATAATCAGTTTGTGCCACGCTTTGCAAGGCCGATTGGACCACAGCTGCGTCCGACCTACCACAATCGCAATCCTAACAACATTCGGCATAGCTACAGGCACCCAGCCCCTCCGAAGCCCCCTTCAAATGGCTTGCAAAAGACGCAGGCTGATGCTGCATCCAATACAGATGCTAACAGAGGCACCGAGCAGCCAGTGGATGCAAAGCTCCCTAAAAAGAAATGGTATGTGAAAAAAAAGAAAAATTCGCAAGTTGGAGGTGACAATGCCAAAGGAGAACCCAAAGCCAAACTCATTTGAGATGAGTCCTCGACAGGAACAATTTCATATAGTCTTTTATCTCGAAAAGTTTACAAATGTATTCGAATCCGCGTCAGACCAAAGTCATTCAAATTAGTAGTTCTAACTGATGTATTTTTTTAACTTGTTATTCCAATAACGAAATCTGTAATATTTTTACTGAAGAAAATATTGAGCTTGGAAATAATTTTGAATATATTCCAAGTATATTTAGAGCCAGGTAAACTTTTACTAAATATATTTTATTTCTATTTACAAAAATTAATCTTTATGAAATGAAAATGTTTTATATCAAAAACACAAATATTATCATATATAAAAGTATACGTAATGCATATTAAAAAAAAAAAAATTAAAAGTTATTTAAAGATCAAAAGAAACACCGAAAGCCTAGGCTCTAATTCAGTTAGTAGTTGAATGTTCTCGCTTAGTTGAAGAGTTAAATCTCTTATAATATAAGCTTAAATTACTGAAGCTTAAAACCGATTTTAATTAAATGTAAGGACTATCGATTCTGTACTACAAATCTAATCAGCGTGTGCTACATACATATATGCGAAAGGAACTTCCAGTTAGTTTCTACTTAATATCTGTCTATTTGTTCATCTATATCTAATTATTATGAATTACGGATAAATATCAAATCGGCCATTCGTCCCTATAAAGACTCCTTCTGAGATAAGATTCCTTCAGCTCCAGTTTTAATTTAAAAGCGAAAATATTCATATTCTTAGCCAGATAGACGAAGCTGATCAAGTCTCTATTTATATACATGCCTAAAATCATACTGAAATCTATTTTATATGTACATATATTCATATATACAATTTCAAAAATTAGCTTCCCATGATTACAGAATATACAAAAAGCAAAACTAAGAAGTTAAACAATTTATAATTATGAAATGCCGCTGGGCTGATTAAAATCTAAGGGAAAATAAACGTTACGCGGTCTCCTACTCCGTCCACTTTAAAGTCCGCCAGTCAAGTAGCTGAAATCAGGAAAATTATTGGTCCATGCCAAATTAAGCGCACCAACGGCAACTGAGCTGGCCCCCGAGTGATGCAGAAGGCAAGGTTAATTCGCTCGAGAATCCCAAAAATTAAATTATAATCCCGTTTGGTGGGTAAGTGTGCAAAGTTTTTTGATCGTTTTGACGCCTGGGAGACGTTCAGCTTTAATAGACTCCAGTCAAACAGCTCTTTGTTAGCACTTTTAAATTATAATATAAATTTACACCTAACCCACCTGGGCTCACAGCTCAATCGTTATTTTTAGCTATTAAATAAGAGTTTCCACCTGTGCTTCGCTCGAGAGCTAAACAACATTTACTTAGGCAAATTAATTTTTTGGTAAAATAGAAAATACAGGTAGGGATAGATTATGTATAAATATTCACTTTAAAGCTTTCTAAAAATACAATAAATTTGTTAATTATTTATGCCTGAAGAAATTAAATTTAACCAGAAATGAATAACGATTAGATATACGAGACAGGTTCTCGTCCAATTCAATATTATATAAAATAAGACAATGGCTAATTTAATGTTATTTCTGATATCTCACCTGCTTAGCTGTTGACTCTTTAGTAGTCGAGTAGAGAAACTATTTGCATGGCATGCCAGCCTTTGGTAGTGTGTATCAGTCCTCCTTAGCACTTGATGTAGAGAGTATTAAGATTTCTATAGACTTTATCCAAACTTTAGACTTTGTCCTAATGATTGACATATAATATATATAATTTTTTAATATATAACTTGTCTGCAGATATTCAGTTAGGAACAGGTTTTAACGGTACTTTTTCATAGGTTTCAGGATTAGTTGTTTTTCAAAATATTTGCTGAAATAATGCAGAGTATAGTTGTATTTTATTTTAAGCAGAATAAAACAAAGAAAAAAGTTTAAGACTCTAGCTCTAATAATATTAACATTTTTAACATTAACAGAGAACGGAGAACGCTATCCTAGTGACGCACAGTGTATAAGGTAGGTAGTTATGCAATGGTGTCTATCCAAGATAGGAGCGAGGTTTTTCTAAAAAATTAAACTGCTTAGAGCACTTGCGCTTTACTTTATGGTAGTCATTCAGCTTAGCTGGTTTGAGTCTGTTATTTTAATTGAATTATAAAGAGATTTTTAAACAATTTCCATTTTTAAGCAACCTAATTACTTTCTAGAAATATGACTTGAACAATAATATAAAACTTTTGTGGGTGAGACAGCAAGTCTTAATTATGATATAATGCTAAGTTAAATTACGATATTTTCATATTAAAAGTCCTGTTTAAGCCCAATCAGCTTAGCTCTTGCCATTACCTAAAAGATGATGGCCACTTGACTTGTTAATTCCGCAATTTGTCAGCAGTTTGCTAGCAATTTGCAATTTGTTAGCCTCCTTTTGCCATTCAATTAAGTTTTTACTTTATAAACTTCCTGGCAAGCTAATCCACTTGACGCTGTTATTTTAGCTCTTCGTGGTAAGTAAGTTCTTAGCCCTGGATGCTGGGCTGCGAGGCAAACATGTACACTGCTGGCCAAATTGAGAGATATGCAGGCGATTAGCAAATTTCAAGGTAACAGTCCTGGACGAAGGCTATGCGAACGGAGCTCTAAAGAATTTTCTGCTGCTGCTGACATGGATGGCTATTGTAATATAAACTTGACGCCGACACCTGCAACTGTGTTTGTGTGTCACAGTGTCAAGGCGTCTGCAGAAAGCCCTGAAACGTTACTCTCAAACACAGCCGTTTCCGCTCATTGTTGGCTTTTTTCTTTTTTTTTTTTTTTTTGGTTTTTTTCTTTGGGAGGGGGTTGGAGCTTAGCTGGCATTGTTAAAGTAACTTCCACTTACCACTTGGCAATCGGCAGAGCTATTAAAGCTGTCTCCGAACCGCATTGAGCGTTGTCGCAGCCTTGCCACCTGTTACGAGTTTGCTCAAGCAACAGGATGCCATTCATAATGGAATTGGATTTTTGAGCCAGCTTTCGCGGAGCAGCGCTCACTGAGTGGGCGAATGTTCAGCCAAGCGCATGCTCCAGCCTTCTTTAGCCGAGCACAAAAAGCTTTTGTACTAAGAGCTCGCTCAGC
Organism: Drosophila hamatofila; assembly: GCA_035045345.1. Classification (NCBI taxonomy): domain Eukaryota; kingdom Metazoa; phylum Arthropoda; class Insecta; order Diptera; family Drosophilidae; genus Drosophila; species Drosophila hamatofila. The sequence goes on from JAWNPA010000020.1 coordinate 13,992,936, forward strand.
TAAAAGTTTACCTAAAATGGAATTTCGCGGGTTTTTGTAATGTTTTTAAAGAAGTTTTCCCGCTGGTTGCAAATTAAGCACTTTATTGTGTTGGCCTCTTGAGGTTTCCAAATGCAATTATTGTGAGTGTGAAACACTTGACGTAGGTTATTGTTAATGTGGCTTTTACAAGCATTAAAGTAAAGAACAGTTTACATAATATTGCCTATATATGCATATGTGAGCTCAAAGAGAGTAGTTTGGCCAAGGCTTAGCATATATATACAGACCAATTCCTAAGATCATTCCGTGTATCTTGGAGTTTCTTTATTTGATACAATGATGACTATAAGATTCTCAATACTATTTGTTACGTTTAAAAGTTATAATATAGGTTATAATATATTAATAACTAAATAAGATATACTTCATAAAAAACTATAAAAAAATCGGAGTGCAGAACTGTTATTCTTCAACTATATATATAATTTTTCTTATTTTTTAAAATTCTTATTTATTATTAAATCTTGTTTTATTTGCAATCTGTCTTAGCTTAAAAAATTAGTTAATTGACTAGCATTAACTCTAACTCGGTAACAATTGGAATACACATATATTTTATTACACACGAATTATTAAAAGAATATTCAAATAGAGAAAAAATGCATATAAGTGTAGCAAAATCTACAACTCATGCGGAGTTTATGCGAGCCATTCGCGAACTAGTTCAATCACTCTTTCCTTGGCTGCCCGCAGTGCGGGACTGTCTGTAGGACTGATTGCATCCATATCGGAGCAGTGTGAGGCTTGTGGAATAATTGTAGAGAGGTCAGAGCCCACTTTGCTCCATCCATCCAAACCACCATGAGTCAAATAAACATTCTCCACAGCTGGATTCTTTCCACCGAAATTCTTATTTGTGGCCTTGATATATTCTTCAATTCCCGTCAAGGTATATTGTGATCCGAAAACGTCGTGACACATGTCGGTATACAGAGTTGCCGGGAAAGTAGATCCGAATGGGTGGTTGCTGTTTGCTGACGATTGGAACCAACCAAATTGTCTGCATGTTTGATAGAACCAACTAAAAAAAAAGCTAAAAAAGAAACAAAAATGCTTATATATGACCTATAGTTTCCATTGAGGAAGGTTCTACATACAAACAGCGTTGTTATCTTTAAACCTTTTGAAATAATCAACAGTTCCTTGATATTGGATATTAACACATTCTGGTTTGCCGAGGTGCGACTGCACGAATTGGGATAGAGCTGAAGCATCATCATCATCAAATCTTCGCAAAACGGAGCAATGATAGGCCAGAAAAGATTTTTCTGGTCTACAGGGAAAGATAATCAAAACAAAGATAAACCCTTTGCTTGTGCTATAGTTACTTTTGGTACTGCGCTATTCTTGCAAATATATTTGCAATCGTGCTAAATAATTGCCATCGATCCTGTTCATTATTTTCGTCAAAACTGTCGCACAAATTGAGTAGTTTCTTGGCCTTAGCGCCCTGACCAGATTGAAACAAGTACTCGTAGTAGGATGTGGCATTATGGATCAGGTTGTAGCAATAGTCTCCTCCCAGCTCCCTGTAGGCTCTGCCAACAACTTCCATGAAATCTGAAAAGTCCACTTTTGCCTCTAACACAGCACTGGAGGCCCAACTGCCCACGATTGCGTTTGGGTACAAAAGCTTGAGCCAAACTGCCATGGATGCAGAGTAAGAGCAGCCTGAAACAACGACCTTGGAGTCCTTGTACTTGTCCTCTTTTTTGAGCACCTTGATAACATTCACTACATCGGCCAAAGCTTGTTCCACACTATGATATTTAAGGTTCTTGGTTGACAGGGGTCTAATGGTAAAATAGGTATATAGGTAAAAAAAAAGAAGGAAGCCAGAGATTTGAAGCTTACGTAATCGGAATGCTATCGCCGAAGAATCGATGTTCAGTATAGACCAGTGATCCATTGTGCTCCTTTGCGATGTCAACCCACAGCCCTGATGTTATGGCACTCGGATCAATTTTCCATTCACCGCCCAGGTATATAAAGATGGGGGAACCATCTACAAAGTTGTCTTCGTTGATCAAAACACGCTGAACAGGATAAGTTAGACGAAATTAGATGAATACTTGTAAGGAACTGAAGACTTACTTGGTACCAAACGTTCTCATTAGTATCGTCAAAATTGTCCAGGCTCTGGTTAAACCAACGAGTCTCCACATTTCTTCGCTTGGTGCTTACCGGCAAGGGTGGCCCACGGTGAAGTTCATAGAGCGTTTGAACAAATACTGGAATTGCTATTTCATCTGAACCTGAAGAGTCCTCGAAAGCTGCTGCAGATGCTAGGGGCACGAGCAGTGCCAGAACTACTGGGAAATACTTCATCTTATTAGATTGGTCGCAAGTTTGCGAATGGTTGTCTATCTCAATACATGACCTATTTATAAAAAGAAAGTAAGAGTGCTCCAGTCGAGACTGCTCGACTAGGAGATCCCCTGATTCCTGTTAAGTTGATCTTCCAATCATTCTACGCTTGCATGCACACACACATACACATGCACATACACATAAGTGCGCAGTTACCAGCGACTGCGCTTGGGCTGCAATATGGGCTATACTATGAGAATCCTCTTGTATTGGGAAAATCTTCATCAAACTTTCAGAACTTGATAATTACAAATACTACTACTACTACTATAAAAAAGCTTTTTTTCAAATTTGTGGCGAAGGGGGTGTGGTATCTAAAATCTATATATATTACAAAATTTTCGTATTTATCATAAATCAAATCTACACAGTATTACTGAAATCTTTAGGTCAAAAAGTATTGAAATTAGGCTTCAAAAATAAAGTCGAACTTTCGATTATTATCGATAAAAGAGAAATGGGATGAATTTTCGAAAAAGTATGATAGACTTGTACTGCGTATTGTATACACGATTATACATGTAAAATTTCAAAAAATGTTTCTAGCATTTGTAGACAGACGGACAGACAGAAAGACAGACGGACAGGGATAAATCGTCTTAAATCGTCGCCCTGATCAAGAATGTATATACTTTATGGGGTCTGCTACGCCCCCTTCTGCCTGTTTCATGCATTTAACAAAACCATTATACCCTGATTTTCCATTTACAATGGGTTCAGGGTATAATAAAACAAGTAAGAGGGCTCTAGTCGAGACTGCTCGACCAGGAGATACCCTGAACCCTGCAAAGTACTGATCCCAACAATTCTACACTTCTTTCATGCACATATACAAAAACACATATACACACCCGTACGCATGCATCCATACGAACGCATAAACAATTGCTCTGCTAACTGCGCAGTTACTGCGCTTGGGCTGCCGTGTGGGCTATATTATGAAAATTTGTTTGTTGAATAAATCTTTTTGTAGTGGGACTATCTTCATCAAATTTTCAGAACGTAATAATAACATTCAAATGTGTGTATATGCTAAAGCACAAGTCTCTAGTACTTGATATACGTTTTTTTCAAATTTAGGGCGAAGGGGGCGTGGCATCCAAAATCTGTAAACAACAAAATCTTTGTATTCATCACATAAATCTACACAGTAAATCTGAAGTCTCTAGCTCTAACAGTATTCAAACTAGGCTTTAAAAACAAAGTCCGATTTTCGATTGTTATCGATAAAAAGGAAATGGGATGAGTTATCGATAAAATATGATAAACTCGTACTGCATATGGTATACACGAGTATACATGTAAAATTTCAAGTCTCTAGCACTTGTAGTTTAGGAGATCTCTGCGTTAGTACGGACGGACGGACGGACGGACGGACGGACGGACGGACGGACGGACGGACGGACGGTCGGACGGACGGACGGACGGACGGTCGGACGGACGGACGGACGGACAGACGGACATGGCTAGATCAACTCAGCTCGTCATCCTAATCAAGAATATATATACTTTATGGGGTCTGCCACGTCTCCTTCTGCCTGTTACATACATTTTCACAAAAACATTATACCCTGATTTCCCATTTTCAATGGGTTCAGGGTATAAATACGCTAGCCAGGGCTCAGCGTAAGATAAAGTCTAATTAACAAAGGAATGCTTACACATAATTTAGTCTTGAGAACTGTTCATATAACACTAATAACTATACTGAGTTACACGTGCTCCATCGCATTGACTAGTACATTAGCTCATAAATTGTATTTTAGATTTATGAACAGGCTTTATCTAGTAATATCAGTAGCTTTTCAAATATGCAATAATTGAAAATTGGAAACTACAAAAATTGAAGTTAAGGTAAATGTATTAACTTAAAGGCAGATTGTGTTTAAAAAATCTCTTTGTGATCTAGTTGCTATTAAACCTAACGAAACTTCACTATATGTAGATGTGATTTATGTAAAATTAGATTCTCTTTCTATTTGCACACCCTTGCAGTATGATAATTCTTTGCCAGCTGTTGAGCGAAATAAATAAACTGAAATAACAACAGCAAAAGTCATTGAGGCTTAACAGCCACTGTGCTGTGATTTAACCAATTTGCAATTTTCGCACAAGAAAAACATCGGAAATGGCAATGGGCGATGGGCGATGGGCGATGTGTAACAACAACAACAGCGACAACGTGATCCAATAATAATAACTTTTCATAGCACCGCATTTGCCGTTAAGCGCCCCTTATCGCTGGGAGGTGTCGTATGCATATGGTTCAGGCCCATTTCACGTTCGTACTTGGGCTTCAATAATTTAACACAACCGCGCAGCTTTATACACAATCCTTTCGAAATGCATAACACGTATTTGCCTGATATATGACTTTAAGCTTTTGGATTAGCAAGCCCAATGCGCTTCTCTTATTTAATTTTGTTGTTGTTTTTTTTTTTTTTTAATGCTATTTGTGGATGCAGTAGAAATGCTTTATGCGCTGTCTTCCATATTGCTTTAACGGTGAGCGACATGACGTTGCGTATCCGCCCAGCTGGCATCAGCCATAAGCCACAAAGCAAAAATAGTGTTGCTTATATTGTCAGCTGCCAAAGGTGGTAGAAACATAATGCGCTGTGCGTCGGGCTCAGTTCAAATCATATAATAGAAAGTGTTGTTTAGATATAGTGTTCAAGCATGAACATACATAGTATTGATGGCCACCTCCTGACATCTTTCAGTAGACTGCAGAAGAGCATTTGGCAATTTGCCCATTCCCAATATCAAATTATTAGAGTAATGAGATACATGAAACATACATATCAGAAATAAGATATGATGTGTGTAATTGTCAATTAAAAAAAACAGCTTATAAATCGCTGTTGGCTAGAGTACATCATAAATCTCTGTATCTCGCCCATATAGTAAATACATATATATCTATTTAAATTTCTTGAGTAAATTAGCCTGCAATGAATAGTATTTAGTAAATACATATATAACACTTATAATTTACAAATCAAAGAAACAAGATGCGTTTAAGAAAATCACAGATCTTGACAAGCAGCACTGTAATTGAGTAACCTATTTAATGCAAAGTAATCTACTTAGATTTATGTTTATATATGTATCTATATATCTACACATCTTTATATCTAAATAACTATTTATATTAGCAAATATACAACACAAAATTAAAACACTTTTGCTAACTTCTGTGCAGATTTTTGTGTAAGTAATAATAATTAGAATAATAGACCCAATTCAATTCAGGTGTTGTCAACGATATGTGTAGAACTGTATAAAATATGCATAATATTGCATTATATGTATTTTTTTTTTTATTTTTGTATAAATAATTTCGAACATTAAAAATCAGACCTATTTGAATAAAATATACAAATAATTGATACATTTCTTTCCCCAATTCATAACATCCCAATCGAAGTCTCACAAATAAGTCTTACATATTATCTGATGTGAATTGGAATCAAGTAACTAAAACTCTTAAAGTGCTTAAGAATCTAATAACACCTAGTTGCATTGTTCTAATTGATTATTGAACAGCTAAAGCAAACATGATGTAAGTGCATTCTGCTAATCAACTGAAATTGCTTTCTCGATGTCTTGAGCTTAGCAAACAGTCCACCCACATACACCTAAGTGAATGTATAATAACATATATGTACACACACACACACGCACACACTGAGAGGTGGAAACACTTATCTCACTTACGTCCAAGTGTCACTCAATTTGCCTCTGTTTGCCCAGGACCAATGAGGCGAACAAAGAAATGCCGCAACGCCAGCGAGCGGTTGCCGAGTAGAGGAATTTACAAAGTGACTCCCACGTGGACAACAAGTTATTTATTTAATAATGAATAAAGACGTTTCATGCCATCTAAATGGCTTCAGTGAGGCGACGCAGGAATGACATGACACGCAGCTTGGCCAGATTCATGGGCACACTGTCCTGCACATTGATGCTGCCGAGGTCCTCCACATGCGAGTAACCTGCTCGGGGTAGAAGACTAATTAACGCACTATTTACCCAGCTAATTGCTAGATGCTCGCCTGCTATAACCACCGCCTGGCGGCCCTGTTGACAGCCCAGCGCCCGCCATGGATCCAGTTCGCCATGAGTGAACAGCACTTGACGATACCGCAAACTGTGGTCGAAGTCGTGTCCACCAAATTCAGAATTCATCTGTGCAATGCCCAGGGCAAGTGTGGCCGGACTCTGCTCCGGCCCAAATGCATCACGACATAGCTGCTCGAAATACCACAGTGGCACTTCCCTGCCAAACGACGAGCTGCTTGATGTGGTGCTAATGGCGCTGCTGCGGGTGGTGGTATACCACCCAAATTGGCTGCACGTCTGATAGAACCAGGCGCGTGCTGGAAACAAGTTTTGATTTGTTAATAAGTGTACCAAGTTTGCCTATCAACAGGCAATTCTGATCACACCGCACTCGGGGTATACTCTTCTCGGGACTTAGAACTAGTGCTTCACGAAATATTGTCACCATAAGTGGGTTGAATTGTCAACCTTTATATTGTAAAAAAACATTCTATATTTGTTTATAGTATCTTAATGAAGTATGAAGGCATTTGAGTTTATAATGCTTATTCACTGCCAGAAAACAGTTTAAGTGAAATATATTTAAACTAGATCATGTCAGACACAGCTACAAAACTGAGGATTATTTCTGCTTACCACACAACAAGTTATCATGCATATAAATATTTAAATTAAACAGTAGCCCACTTTGGTCTTCTAGAAAAGTCTTCTCTAAAAAGTCAAAAATCTAATTTACTCTTGGAATACTATGTCTAAATTCTCTTATCCCAAAAAAATATTAATATTAGCCCAGAATAGATACAGACTGTATAATATGAAAAAAAAAAAAAAAAAAAAAAAAAATATATATATATATATATATATATATATATATATATATATATATTACAAAACTATATAGCTCCGAAAAACAGTGAGTAAAAAATGCAACTTACAACCCGAACTGTGATCTGAGGATTCGCTAAATAGTTGCAGCATTGACTGATAGCTAAAGTCCTGACAGTAATGTTCAGTCCAACGTTGCTCAACCGTGTAGAGCAGCTCAAGAAAAGTTATCAAGGCCTCCGCGTCGCCTGAATGCTGTGAGACAAGCGTTTCGCAAAGAAGTGGCAAGTAGGTACTGAAAGGCACTTTAGAAATTGAACAACTTACATAACTCGTGCGTAGATCTCACCTGTAACTCTGCGTGACCCAGGCAAAGTAGTTGTTAATGCCACTGAAGAAGGTGATGCGATCGAGGCTATCACTGGCATTAAAATTTGGACAGGCATTCAGTCTCCTGAGTAAATTACTTGCCTTATTCTCGTTGAAGAGGTTTACCAAGTGCTTAAAGCCTCGCTCCAATCGCTGTGTACAATTGTGGCCGTAGCTTAGACTTAAAGAGCTTTCAACCATTTGCATGTATTCTGAATTGATCTTATCATGAGAACAGAGGACAGTAATCAATTCATAGCCAAATCTCTACTTACCATAAAAATCCGCCTTGGCCAGCAGCGGAGCACTAGAGGCCCAGGCTGCAGTGACAAGTTCTGGGTAGAGATGAGTCATCCAAGCTGCCATGCTGCCAGAGTATGAGCCACCGATGAGTATAACTTTGGACTGCGTTAGATTTGCTGAGTGCGATTTTTGGTATCGTATGAAGTGAGCGACATCTGCCAAGGCTTGTTGCAGGCTTAAATACTTTAAGTGCTTCACAGACAAGCTGTTATTTCTAGAAGAATGAAATAGTTAGTTTGTTGTATTCCTCGTATGCAATCCGACATACTCAAATGGCCAGCTTTGGCCATAGTATCGATGCTCTGTGTAGAACAAAATGCCCGCATTTTCCACGGCCATATCATGGGTTAGACCAGTGCTGAGCAGACCTGGCGAAATGGTCCATTCGCCGCCCAAAAATATATACATGGGACCTTGGGGCTTATGATATTTAGAATTGCGAAAATAACGCTGTAAAAAAAGCAAATTTAAAATGTGTGATTGATAATTATAATATCTGTAGTTAAATTACTGACCATTTGCCAAGTTTTATTATTGAGCACATCAAAGTGATCAAGTTTTTGTGTTAACCAAAGCTCTTGCACTGGAGCAGCATCCTCTTTCGTATAAGGTCCTGAGCTGGGCTCCTGCAGCAACAACTCCCAATTGCGACGATAGGGATTAAGAGCTTTCAGCTTGGCAGACACAACAAAACTGAATAGCCATGTGAGTAGAGAGACGAGATACGTGTAATTCATGTTGATAGAGGCGAATTCATACTGAAGTCTTTCCACAGTTTTGTTGAACGTTTTATAGGGAGCATGGCAAATTATTGCCCCTATTATGAATGCTAGTGTATGCAAATTATTTGTCTATCACAAATGTAAATAATTATCAATTGTCAGTCTTTTGGGTTTTCAGAAATGTTTGCAAAAAAATAATTTTTTTAAAGAAAAAAGTGAAATATTCAGAGACGAGACTATTTTAAATGGGTTGCAAAATAGACTAATATTTTCTGTTCTCGAACTGCTTTTGATGTAGACATATAAGTACTCTTATTTTTAAAGCTTTAGAGATCAGTTTAGCTTCCAATTTTTGAAAGAAAAAAAATTGTTTTTATCTTTATCAAATAATTTAGAAAATTCACTGAAATTTTTAAAGATTGAGCTTTATATGTACAAAGAGTCACTTTTATGAAAATACAAACGTATTATTAATTATATAATTCTAAAATATTACAGAATACTTTTAGGTGACCAAATAAAAGTAAATAAAAGCTTCCATATAAAAGCTTTGCCGGCATACAAAAATTTGCCAAGATTTGGTCTGTGACAAGGATGACAGATAAAATTTTGAAAATTAAATTCGAATCATCAGTTCATAATTCACATCAAATTTTATATTTTACAATGAAAATAAAATAAAACTCAAGTCGAATTTTTGCATATTTATAAGAAAGCAGACTTTTCGCTCAAGAATTCGATGACTCCCAGCAGAACCCTTAAGAATATTTCCGTTTGAAACTGCTAGGGCCCAAAAAACAAGACCGAATCGAGATAATGTTACGGCTCTCTCTTTGGCTTGCTCTTCTGCTCAGTCTATTACCACTCAGACTTGAGTGCAATTTGGCCAAGATATCGTCCAACCCCCGCATGCCGCTTGAGCGTTTTTAGCGGAGCGAATCAGCGCTACCTTTGAAACCGTGGGCGCCCATTTGCGGTACCCGGCTGGTAATCTATTGGGCATCTGCCTCACCTAGTAGTTGAGTGCGAATTCGTTTTGCGTGGGCAGTAAAAGGGGCGGGGCGGGTCGCTGCCGGCAATGAGTCATTTCGTGTTTAGTTTTCCACTCAGAGATTTATCCTATGCTGCTGGGGGATATTATAAGATAGCATTGCAGTTATATTTATTTTATTAGCATGTGTTTTTGTTCGCCAAGGAAGTAAGCAAATACCAAGAACTAAGCCTTTGGGCGCTAATTAATATTTGTTGCTTTAATTAAAAGCATATTTAGTGGTTGCCTATGTTTAAGTTAAGTACGTTGATGATTGGGCCATGACATGCATGCCAAGGACTTTTCTTTGGCTTCATTAAAACTGAACCGAATCTTAACCTTGAGCCTTTGGTGTCCAAACACAGATGTGGTCTAATATTAATTAATATGCCAAGTTCAGCTGCTGACAGAATTTGATATAGTTTTAATGTAGTTTTGCTGAGGTGGATTGTCTGATTTAGTTCAGGTCAAGGCTTTTGTGTATTAATATATATATTTCTATATACCTATGGATTAGGCACAAACTTTTTTATTGAAAGTAGAAATAGTATATTTATATGCGTAAATGCAATGAATGAATGTTCATGTTAAAGTATTTTAAAGTAAATTAACTAAGCGCTAAACCATATTGTCGATATGCGCTTGACATGCATAAAAGGTTGGATTTATGTGGTCGCTATTGTAGTTCTTGATGTATTTGAATATATTTATGAATATAAAAGTTGTTTCCTAGTAATATGAAACAATTTACTGTTACACCTTTATCTGGCTATATCATAGATTGCCTATTCATTTCTCATTAATATTGTTCAAACCTATATATTTCTATTGTTTCTCATATAAATTTATTAATTTTGTTCATTACCAGTATTCTTAATTATTATATTGCCATAAATACCTGAAACTTTCAGTACTTTCAGCAACTTGTTGTAATATATGGTCATGAGCAGTCACAGAGAAAGCAACAAGAGAAAAAGAGTAAAAGAGCACATTGGACATTGCTCGAAGCACGAACTCAACTCACTCACGATTCACTCAGGATGGAATTTTTTACGTAGGCGCTGAGTTTTCACTCGGCTCTGTTGGCATTTTGAGTGGAAAGCAGCGCATAAAAGCCGCACACAGTGCGCTCAATGCTTCAGTCGAGTTTGAAACTTACACTCAAGCGGAGTTGTAAATAGTTGTTCGAGTTTTTTGGCTCGTACTCAAACGTACTGTAACCAAATATTTGCCAAATTCACATACACACTCACATACACAGTGCAGCAAATGAAATAAAAGAAATTGAAATAAAATTAAATTCAATTATTTATATAATTTTTTATATGAATTTACAAAATTGTTTTTCATCTTGGCGCGTATTTCCAAGTGGCGTGTTATTATTTTTATACCTTCGTGAGTTTGTGTGTGTATCTGTGTATGTGCATGTATGTATGTGTGTGTGTGTGTGTATTACCTTTGTAATAAAATATAGAACATAAATGTGGTGCTCTTTTTGTAGTGACATTGTAAACGTAAACTTGGCGTAACAAACTAAATCAAGCGACAAAATTTGACAACTAAAATATCAAATAGCCAGGTTTATGTATTCTGGTTGTGCGTCTGTGTGTTGGTTGTGTGAGTGTGTGTGTTTGTTTGTGGGTGCGTTTAGGAATTGAATTGAAGAACATTCGCTTTACACATTATTTACCTCAGCCTTAGACTCAGCCTCAGTTCTAGCCTCGTTAGTGTTCAGCTTATTCATCTGCTATATGTGCCAACTGTGAATGAGTGTGTGTGTGTGGTGTTTGTGCTTTGAATAACAACACGCAGTTGCTGATTGTTGCCTGCTTTTGTGCTCGCTCACTGTTGCTATGCCTCTCATCTGACCCACACATCAGTCCGCCCCTCGCTAAGGGCACCTGTTAAATTATGCATTAAGAAGACGTAAAAGCAGACTCGGAAAAACCTCTATACCAACGCGTTCCAAATTATATGAAAAGAGATGGAAAAATGCTGCGGAAATAAAGCTGAAATTTTCTGTCTGTTGTTGCTGTTGCCCTTACTTTTGTTGTTGTTGTTGTTGTGGGCAGGTCCAGTGCCTTGGTTGGCCATTTGTTATACTTACATATTATGCAAATGAACGCTTGCCTGTGATTTCGGCAGCTGACTCTGCTGCTATTTTTATACATTTTTCACGTCTGAAGGTAACCAAGAGTTATGACCCCAGAATAACCCAAACTGGCGGCTCACTTTAAGTTTGTTTTCGTTTAATACCATATGACATGTCTCGCCCAAAACGAAAAATCAATTTTGTGATGGAGTTTCGGATGACATTTTTGCTTCCTTGCAGAGGGCATAAATCAGTTTTAAATTGTGTTGGAAGTTGATCAAATCAGTTTTAAATTGTGATGGAAGTAGATGGAAGTAGATTCAACTAAATTGGGTATATAGTTTACTGAATCGATTTTAATTTGTCACCATTAAAGCCCAAAAGAACCTAAAAGGCTTTTTGATTATATAAATTAAAGTTTATTAGTCTTATTTTGTCTGCAGTAGATATAAATAAGTAATATTATCATGCGAAATATCTGTCAAAATTTAAGTGTATTTTTTGTTTCTTTCGCAATATTTGGCTGTTGAATAAAATCTCAATATTTTAAAGCACATAGTTTTGAATTTGGTTATAATTCTTCTTAGATTAATTTTCGTTTTGTTTTCTCATAATATATGTTATAAAATCAACTTCAATATTTAACCTACATATTTCAGATCCCGAATATTTTTAAAAGTTATAACTAACTTATTTTTGCTATTAATAATATATTAACATTTTACTTTAATAGATACACTCTCTTAGAAATACATTTATCAAAGCATTCAAGCCAAAAATATTCAAAGATCAAAGTGAGGAACAAGGTTTCTTTCCCTTTCACTACAGTCCTTTAAACATCTTCTTTAAATATATACCTCGTATATTTTGTTCAGGCTCAACTGTTTGATCCCTTAGCTTTAAATATAGTCTAGGCTAGTTGGAAGGACTCAACGCTCTATTTATTAAAACAACTTGTGCCGCTTTATTTGGCAACAGTTGGCCCAGCTTACATAACTCACTTAGTTTCCTGCTTTATGGCCCGTCTGCTTGTGCGCTTCTATGCCCTATGCCCCTGTGACCTATCCTACTATTTAGCTGTGTGGTTTCCGTTTGTGTTTCGTGGGCAACTTTGCAAATGGGTAAAATACGTCTTAAAATATTTGGCTTTTTTGCGCCTCTGGTGTATTTAATTTGCTCGCAAATTGTGTTTCCCCCAGACGTCAAATGTCTTTTATTAGACTTGGAATTGTTTATCAAATCGTTTGCCCAAAACTTTCATTAGAGCATATTAAAGTATTCTGGCTAACGCTAGATTGTGCCTGAAGTTTGTTTAGAAAGAAATGCGAGTCTTTTACGACTTTATTCCTACGAGTGCGCCTCGAAGACATTTGTTGTCTTGAAACTTTTTTTTCCTCCATATTTTTATTACTCTACTCATTTAGCTACATAAAAATGTGTGGAATGCTTGAATGAAGTATATTATTTCTGCTGCGGCAATGTGAGAGAGCTAATTCTTAAAATTAGTAAATTTTAATTTAAAGTTTGGTTTTAAATAGTGACTGAATATATTTGCTTCAGCTGGCGAGCTTAATTGGATTATATAGATACATTTATTTCTATAGTACATATGTATATTCATTGCATTTGAAAGCAGTAAAACATTCAAATGCTTGAGCTAATTTTTAAAGCATATAATTGCACTTTCAATTGGCATAGCTAATTTTGTGATTCTCTGTGTAATAAAGTGCTGGCAAAGCAAGGCAAGCGCAATCTATCTGGCCTACATCCCACCACATTAATTTTCATTACAAGCTGTGTTAGACCACGGCCCCTTCTCTGAGGATTTGTCAACTTCAATTAGAGCTCGAAAAAGGGCTGTTAAATTGCCTTGACCAGACGGACCTACATCAACATTAGACCACAGGCATGTGGTCCAAGGACAATCTGAATATATATATATTTTTTATTTTTTTGCTATTTTTTTTCAACAAGTTAACAAAAATGTCTGCACACCCAAACAAAAAAAAAACTTTAGGCCAGCAAGTTTTGTTGTTAAAAAGAGAAAGCGACTAATTAAAATGCTGGTGCTTGCTTCATGCTTTTGTTTTCATAAATTTGTGTACAAGCTGTGCAAGTTTGTGGGACCGTAAAGCTGCTGAAAACTTTGTCTCCTTGCTTAAATAAAGTGAGCAAAAATTTCGCTACTTTTTGATTGCCCCAAAAAGTATGCTAGCCTCGGGCTTGACTTTTGTGCATAGTTACCCTTACCCTAGCCATAGCTTGAAGCAAAACTCAAAGCAACCAACAAAAAAAAAAAAAGAAAAAAAAAAGGGTTTAACTTGGCTATAATTAAAGGTCGACCTTTTATTACTTGCTTTCCTTTAACACCATTTCCTTTTGCTTCTGCAACTGCTGCTGCTTCGTGTGTGTTTTAGATGCTCCAGAGGGCCATTAAAAGGCGCTCAAGTGTAGAGAAAGATATGTATATGTATATATGTAAAGGATTGTTCAACTTTTTGTACCATCAAAAAATTGTTTAACTTTTGCTAAGCTGATTAGACGGCCTTCTAGCCTGTAAATGCTCCAGCACTCACATAAACTTGTTTCGTGCTCTGACTATATGAAAGTTAAATGATGTCGACATGTCGTATATATGTTTTAATGTGCTCATGCATTATGTGAGAATTTGCTGTGATGTTTCAAGGGCGGAATAAATAATGTCCCTTGTTTGTTTTAGTATATATACACATTTTTTTTGTTGCTCGCTGATTATATTTATATTTAAAAAAGAAGGAAAATTTTTGTATTTATTTTGGCTATTTGTTAGTCTCTCGTCTTGGGCAACCTTTGTCTATTTTTGTTGATTTACCACAGATTCAATACCAAAGATTCTATACATGCAAATTTATTGTTTTATTTTTCATAGATTCTTTGTAATGTGAGTCGAATGCTTGGCTTCAGTTACATTTACTTGGCTGCTACATGTAAAATATTATTTACTAATTATTCTTTTCATTGTCGTCTGAACTTTCCATCTAAACTTTCTGCAGAGCTATCATGTATCATATGAAAATTATTTTTAATTGAGTTGTTGCACATGGTATTAGGTGTAGCTGCCAAATGTTTTTCGTCTGGAAAAAGTTAAAATAATGCATGAATCGACATATCAATTCCCAGGAATTCCATTTTAACTTTCTTTTGATTACATCGTACACTTTGTGTGCTAGTTTAGAAATACCCATTGCGAGCGGAAACACAAAACCAATTAAAAAATTTAAATTGCATGCTAAATCATTACATGTCACACATGTTTTAATTGACTAATGTGAATTGTATTTGCTCTTCTCGTTACAGTGTAGAAAAATGTAAAAAGTCGACTTAAACATAATATTTGTTTGCCTGCAAATTCTTTTCGATTTTAAGTTTAAGCGAAAACGAAACTGAAATATTTTAGAAAACGAACACAAATGCTAATTAAATTCAACGGCTTATAGTAGGAAACAATCGCGATAAATAAGTACATAATATCGAAACAACATAACGAAAGTAAGTTTAGGAATAAAGCTAATTTCGGGTGCGTATAACTCCATTAGAAGACGATTAGCATAGCAAAGTAGTGAATGTAGAGCGACAGCAGGAAGCAGAAGTCGCAGCACTAATTCAATCAGACCCATCTGAAAAGCCAGAAGAACCTTATAAAAAAAACTCGTCCAGCGAGAGTCCAAGCGAGAGTGACAGCCGTGACACGGAACCAAACAAAATCGTTCCGCTGCTGGGGCTACCGACCACCCGCTCAACTTAAGTAAAGGACACGGCGGCCCGAACGCAAACTAACTAGAAAACTTTGTCAAACACTCGAGTAAAGCAGCAGCAAACGTGCGCGTGTGAAAGTTTTGCTCGTTCTACAATTCGTGTGGATCTCCAGAACTCAAACATAGATACGGCAACAGAGACACTCAGACAGACAGAAGGAAATAGAACGAGCAAGAGCAAGTGCTTTAATCTGAACACGTTCACAGCAAAAGAAGCGCCGCCAGGAACGAAAACCAGCTGCAAGATGTCCTCCTCCATGCCACTGACCATGGACCAGCGACGCTTGAATTGGCCAACATTTCTGCTCTCGCTCCTATTGCTTCAAGCGACTGCGAATGCCATCGACTTGAGTCGCCTTTACGGGCACATGGCCAACCCCATACAGAAGCGTAGCGGTAAGCGCACTCTTTTTATTTTATTTATATGCATAATGCAAATAATTACGTAATTAAGCATTGCAGCAGAAGTTGCCAAGGTAGTTTTTGAATAAAATTAAATTTTAATTTCGTACTATTATGGTTATCTGCATATTATATAAGCTTTTGGGAAGCTGACTTGAGTACGTGAATTTATTGATTATTATTAGTTGAGAATGAAGGAAGGCATAACACGCAGAAAGTGGGGCAGGTCGTTTGTGTAACTATTTTGAAATCCTTTAAGCCCTGTCATTATCAGATTTTGCCTCTCATAGACTTCAGTTAGATGTGATTTAAAATTATGATATATTTGAATTTATTTATATATTCTCTATTAAGTAAAATAAGCTTTATACTCGGCACACAAACCCATTGTACTGTATATCTAAATCAATACTCTGCATATGTATACACTTCAGCTCATTTCTTTTTGTTGCCAACTGAGCCTATTGTAACTGAAGCAGTTCCGGCTTATACGAAAATCTATAACAATACATTTTGCTTCTGGAAAACAGTTCCTTTTGAAAGGCATCAAAGCCTAAACATACATACAAGCTTTTATTACCAAATCGGCTTTAAGTGAAAGTGTGAGTAGAATCAAATTTGTCTTTAACAGTTTCCACTAAAACTGGTGTCAAATGGCATCTCCAAGCACAAGTCTGCTTAATGCAGGGTATTCTCTAGTCATTTGTTTTATACAACTAAGCCATTCTCGACTATTTTAAATACACTTATGCCTGGCCTAGCAAATGTGCAAATGGGTTTGCATTTGCGTGCTCAAAACTCAGTTGGCAATTACAACAAAAATTTGCCGAGTTTTTTTTCCTGAAATGTTCCTTTGCCTCCATTTAAATTCTTTTGAATATTTTTAATTACCCTCGTTAAGTTTTGTTCGTGTTTATAGGTTGGAATTTCCCCATATTTTCTTCATATATGCGCAATTTTTGTATGATATAATTAAATTAACACCAGTTGGTCGGGTTTTAATAGCAATTTGAAGCAGGAAACAGAAAGTCGGATAGCTGGACGATGACATGGCTAGATCGTTATAAATATTGCAATGTAAAAGCAATCTACCTTTGAAGACTTTATTGTAGTCGGCTCACAGCCCAGTTTCAATAAAATTGCGAATATTTGTACTTAATTAACTGTATGTCAAATCTATTTAATTATCATGGAGTTAATCAGTAGCAGATGTTCCGTCATGCTTTATTCATTATTTCTGTTCCAAGTAATTGCATACATTTTATACTTTTTTTTTTTTTTTTTTTTTTGCTGTAAATGTCAAATCAAATGTTAAATGTTGAATGGCATCACGGCAGCTGCAATTTAACTGAAGCATTCAATGCATTTTATTTCATATATTTTTCACATTTCCGGCACGTCAATTGCAGTTACCATAAATGTGATTTTATTGAAAGTAAATGAGAGAAAAATATTAAATATACTCTTATTACAGTTAAAGAACATGTGAATTTTTAAGCTGTTTACGTAAACATATTGTTGAATATTAAATATAGTCTTATTATAGCATACAAAGTATCAGCATTCTTAAGTTGCCTACATGGATGTCTAGTCACAAGGAAGTGCATAAGCTTTTATGAACTTCTCTGATAATTCCGATTAGGAGTATATCTATTATATATATATATATATAATACATATAGTAATAATAATAATATATATATATATGTATAGTTTATGCCTCCTGCTGCTTCTACATACTTACTCATAATAAATTTACTAAAAAACACAAAATTTTCAAAGTATTTTGGTGCAAAATATGAATTGGAATAGAATATGCATTAAAAAGTGATGTGTTTAATTTTTAAAAAATTTTTTTAGAATAAATGCTAACAGCTAGACAGTGGTTGTTCAATTTAAATTGGCATCATCATGATTTTAGTTTATCTATAACATATATTTATACACATATTTATATGGCCGAATTAATATATATATATATATATATATATATATATATATATATATATATATATATATATATATATATATATATATATATAGATTTATATCTCTTTTTTCAAACCAAATTAATAATTTATGAGCAGTGGAATTACTAAATTAATTACTAAACAAAAATTAATTAAAAATATCAACAAATGCTTTTTATGCCGGATGGCCGAATAAATATTTAGCATATAGTAATTATTTTTCCAATTTTGCAAAATATTGATATAAAACTAACTTCATTTAAATTTGCAATAATCAAAAACTTTTGCTGGCTTTGGTCAATATTTATTTTCAAATACGAACTATATAACATTCTAAGCAGTGATTTCTGCGTTCAGCGAAAGTTTTCCGTTGTTTTTCTGTTGAGCTTCAAGTGGCTGGCTTCTGGTGCAACTGCTGAGTCAACAAACAAAGTGCAAGTTCTAAGCTTATTGGACAGGCTACGGTGAAAGAACATGCTTTTCTTTTCTTATCCTTTTCATTCTGCGGCTCCATGCTTTTCTCAAAGGTGTCCATCACGCGGCCATTCATTGTCGGTCGCCTTTGTGCTTTTGGCATTTGGCTTTGGCTGCCTTTATGACCGCCGTTGAGTTGGTCATAATTTTTTTTGCTCCTGACTGCTGGCAGTTAATAATTGTGCACCGGGTCGGAGCTGGTTGCAACAAAAGCGCAGGACATTACAAAGCATCGCCTGTCACTTAAAATGGTTTTTTTCTCTTTACCCCTGACTTCTTTTATTCCACGCTCGTTGAGCTATGAAGACTACAATTTAAGTGGTTGTGGCATAAGCTGTGTGTTTGTGTGAGTTGTGGTTGAGTGTCGATGTATGAGTGTGTGAATATTTATGTGTGTATGTGTCTAATTTAAGTGCACTTGATTGAAAAGAGCTTTAAAGAGCTATTAAGTGGCATTTGAACGGAAAGGGCACTTGAATTTAATATATATATTTAACTAGTTTGCTTTTTATTCTATATTTAAATCTTATAGTATACAACAATTCAAGGAAAAGGCAATGTGAACCTTGAGATAAATAAACAATAAATATTAATTTTATACTGATTTCTATATACATATATATATATGTATGTATATATATATCAATACATATATTGGTCAATCAGTCATATGAATTCGACTCGAACAGAGAGCACTCTTAGCTTAAAGCCCTATTTGAATCTTTGCATCGAGTCGGTTCGACTGCTTAGACAAACTTAGTTTTTGCAGAGTATAGAAATCATGGAAAGGTCAAGTGCTATTGCTTGAACCACAACAGACAAAATAGAAATAAATACGCCCCGAAGTCGTGAACCAAGTTCTAATGGCGGCTCAATCCTTTGATGCCTCTCACCTATGAGAAATCCATTAAAAGTTGTGCTGCACGAACTCCGTTTACGGTTTCGCTCATTTATACTTAATGAGCCACGTAGCGAACAACTTGGCCAACAACGCAGAAGACAAAAATATATATATATATATAAATAGACAAAAAAATAACTCAAAATACAAAAAAAAAAAAAAAAAAAAAAAAACGAAGAAAAACGAACAAAAAACTGTGGGCGGCGAGAAAAATTAATTTCATAGCATTAGCACAAATAAGCTGAAAGCAGTGAAAGTTTTAGCTAGTCAGGCTTCGCGCCCTCCCTCGAAGCACACGAATACACATCCGAAAGTTTTTAATAAAATTAGAAGGTCTACGTACAAGTGCGAGGCCGAAACGAGAGCAACAAGAAAAACTAATAAAGTTGATGGTTATTACGACTCAGGCAGGCAGGAAATTGCAGCTCAGCAGAACTCCCAGCGCAAAATGGTGGCCATAATGCGAACGTAATCACGATTTTGGTTTCTCTTTTTGGGCATTCTGTTGTTTTTTTTTTTGTTTTGTTTGGGAAGCATTTGTGCCATCCATAGAGACTCAGCTTGTTCGTATATGCACATTTGTGGCAGGCAACTGCAGCTGCGCTTGCCAACAATCACGTATATGGCGAAATGAGCTTGAATGGCAGCACGAAATGTTGCAAGCCAATATTTCTCTCAATGGGCGGGCAGTGGCAGGTCGCGTTTGAGAATGTTTTATTTGCATTCGCATATGCATTTGCATGTGCGGCACGCTCCAGCGAGCGCCTCTCAGTATGCTACGTTTTGTTTGCCATTTGTTGCCGCTTTGGTTTTCCGAGTGCACTCGAGTGGCAATACACGCACGCACTCACCCACAATCACACACCCACACAGGCATACACTGAATTACATGCTCAAGTTACAGTCATACTAAGCTGCCTTTGTCCACTGTGCCTTCAATGGAAGTAAATTAGAGCCTGCATAATTAAAAACGTAATTTCCACGTAATTTGTGAGGCGACTCCTTGACATGTTGCCATTGACGATGTACCACTAACTGAATTAGACAGTAAATATACGTATGTGTATGTATTTGCATCCTTTTTCTATGTTACGAGTGCGTGAATAATCGAGCAGCAAATTAAGCGAGCTGAATGCAAAGAGCTAGCCAAGCACGCAATACAGAAAAGTCTTTAGTAATTGCATAAAATATTTAAAATATATCAAATGTATTAGGGGGAGTATTATATGTCACAGGAAATTTCAATAGCTTAATTAAGATTGTTTTTTTATTTTTTTATTTCAATGTTAAAATATTGAAAATTTTGATTGAATCCAATTTCTATTGAAATGTTTTTATCTGTTTTATCTTAAATTGAAAACTTCAATTAAAATGATTTGATGTTCATTTTCTTAAGTTTTGAAGCTTATGCATCAATTGGAATAAAAAGTACGTGTTAAGAAGACCTTAATGCTTTAAACTTCTTACATATGTATATATGTAGACCTAATTTTATAATTTTTTTATTTATTTATTTATTTTATTTTTTTTAAATTTAATTTACAATATTTTATATAATAATTAACAAGTTTTCTGGTATCATTAGTACCACTTAATTAGTCTAGTTTAACATGTAAAGGGATAAAAAAGATCTGAAATTATTTATACATAGAATCGGCCAAACATATATGGAGAAGAATTTTTATTTTCAGTACCTACAAATTTTTCATCAGTTATTGGAGAATCCTATATTACATAATTACAATTTAGATTTCTTATATCAAAAACGTTTGTCATAGAAAAACTACAAAATCTTTTTACATGATTTGCTATAAACTGAATGCACAGATCAAATTCGATTCATTCAGAGACACAAATGCAATTCAATTCACAAGTGGCAAACGATATATAATCCATAATCGGCAATAACTTTAACAAAACTTAAAAGAACCCTTCAATTATCCAGCACAAATGCCGATGCAAATAAATAAACAAGCAAGTAAGAAATACGAATATTATGATCAATGTAATAATATTTCATTCTTGCATCCTTTTCGGCACAAAATGCACAACTTTGTAGAAACAATAATTTTTTATTGCCGAGAAACAAACTTTTGCCGCAAATAGCTCAACAAGCTGTGCAACATGTGTGTGTGTGTGTGTGTGTGTGGGTGTGTGAGTGTGTATAGGTGTGTGTACACATAGTCTGCCATAAATAAGTGTGTACAGTATAAATTGTGCTCTAAACATTAAAGAAATATGACTATAATAGCCATTTGTAAGCAATTTACCAATGCCATAAAGTTGCAACAGAGTAGGAAATATATCAAAAGTGCGATAAATTTAATTATGTCGACAGTTTAATTACACGAGCCGGGGCTGTGATTTGCTATTTGCTTGGCAATTCTGCATAAACTGGGCCATTCGTATGCAAATCTATGAATTTATTGGATATGTATTCGCAAATAGCCTCGCATGGGCTCAGCTCGCTGTCGCTGTCGGTCAGTTTCATTACGCATACGCCGCGTGAATGCAGCCAAACAGAAAACAATCTAAAACAGGGTCATGGATTTGCTGGCTCATGCCAATTAAATTCACACGACTGTCAACAGTGCCACATAGCAGCACACAACAATTTATTGATAATTCTTTGCATATTCACAAAATCTCCTCTTAAAGAGATTTAAATTGAATAAAATTCAGAATTTGGCTTATCTAATTAGCCGTCCAATGGCTCACTTTATATGTGTATTTATCGAAGCATTAGAGCCGCTTGACTGATTGACTTCACTGCAGCTCAGCTGAAGCACAGCGAGACGCTTACAAACTTAAGGGTTTTATAACTTTTCCTCTCGATTAATTAATTAAATCGTCTGTTCACAGCAAATTGATTCCAGGAGGCTTAGAGCTTGAGGCTATATTTTCTTTAAGAGCTTTCTATTATTACAAATTGTATGAAATTAATTGGAGTTAAATTGAGGCGTCACTTGTAATACCATTTAATACCTTCGTTACATGAATAGTGTTTTGCTGAATCCTTTCCACCTTTAAAGTTGAATCCATGCGCTGGCTTAGTGAAGTTGATATGCTTCCCATAGCTTGCCTTAAGTCTCTGTTTGTAAGCCACAATGGGAATTGCTGGCTTAACTACCAAGAATATGCTATTGGAACAAACATTCTTTGTTATCAATCTGTGAACAGTGCATTGAGCACTCGATTGCATGTGACTGCGACGTTCTTAGTTCACAGATACATATAAATATACTATATATGAATATATACTATATATGAATCCATTGTTCTGCACCTTTTGCGTAAGATATGCCTGGCTTGGTGATAAGGCTGACACAGCAGTTATTTTATATTATGCATTCAAACTGAACTGAAATATGTTACTTTAAAATTGTGTATATGTGAAAGACTTGTCCAGATTATCTGTGAGGAAAAATAGTGAAAAGGAAATTTCCACAGGCTTTGAATGAATACTGACTGACCCTGCTGACTGAGATAACCTTGACAATGTGATATCTGTATGCATTTATGCATATTTTTAAATTCCTCTGACGACAGATTTTTGTGTAGTAAAAAAGAAAAGTAAGAATGCAGCAAACGAGAATGTTCGACTGACAGGTACCTTAAATCCCGAAGAGAACTCTTTTTGTATGTGTCAGAATATGTTTACTAATTGAATATTATATTATAAATAGGAATAGGAGCATGAACTTATAGAACTGGCTAAATGAATCTCATAAAACGTCCTTAGATAGTTGAAATATTAATTGATGTCACTTATCATAAATTATGTCAATTGTCATAAATTTGACGGAAGGAGTTTTCTATTTTGTTTACATAAACATAGTCCGCACATAAACGAATATTTACGTCTTTAAGCATCCTATAAATATTTGTCGCAGATTCAGAGAACGATTTATCTATAAGGGACACATAGACTTGGCCGACTTGTTTTGGTCATGCTTGCTGTAGTCAGTTATATTTAATCATATACTAACTAATATACCCCTCATTCTCAGTTATAATTGCTGCATAACCAAAAACAAAAGCATATAAATACATACACCCATATACATACATATATACACATATATAAATTTTGCGAATTGTAGACAAAATTAGTATTCGATTTGCTTTTGTATAGCTGAATTAATTGATTTAAACTTGTTTCAATGCAAATTTTCACAATTGTATCGTTTCTTTATTATTATTGTAATTAGAAAAGAGAAGCTTTGTATTAAAATTTAACTACATAAACTTGCTTCATATACAACAATTTCACTGTTTCTAAAGGTTAATTTAATCGATCGATCGATCGATTTCTTTTGACGCTGCTGAAATCGATGCGTATTTTCAGCATTACTCACCGTATATTTTTAAATGTCCCGACGCGACACAGTCTGAGGCCCTTTCTTCCTATTTAAGTATACACATTATGCATACTTTTATGGCTTGTATAACAGTAATGAGCGCAAGAGTAAGGGCAGCCAGCTATAACTAAGTAAATGCCTGAAATATATATATTCAGCTTACTTTGCACAATGCCCCGCTTTTATGGCGTAATATTATTTGACGCTGGTCTACGGTCTACGGGTCATCAAAGAGCAAAGTTGCTGCTCTACATGCATTCAGCCATTCGACAAATAGCATGGGTGCGTTATACGTATATTTTTTACGGCTTGTCAATTTTACGGGCTGCCGACAGCGACTCGAGTAAAAGTGTTTTTCCGCCTCGCGTTGCCCTCATATATACATATATATATATATATATATATATATATATATATATATATATATATATATATATATATATATATATATATTTGCTTTCTGCTTTCCCTGTCCTGCTACACATTCATTATTTGTGGGTACTTACAGTGCGCACTAGAGCTATAAATGTTTTGCCGAGCACGAAAAAAGAGGAAAAAGAAAAACAACTATCGTATTGAATATGTAAAAACAAGTATGGCAACAGTCAGGAAGTCAGTTTGGCGTAGAGGGTCGGCCATTGAGGACCTTCATGCATTGCCCATACGCCACGTTGTGTGCACAAAGCTAGCACTATGCAGAACATCACTCTTTCATTAAGCCAAAGCGACTGGAATGTGAAAAGGTAATCCTGACAGACAAACAACTGTCACGTGGGGGAGGCGTGGCTTATTGATTTGTGGCCGTGGCTGGCTTTAAAGATTAACATCTGTAGTATAATGGAAACTTAAGTTTGGCTACATTTTCCTTACAAATTGGGGATTGATTAATGAATTTGTCGGGTAATACAATTTATTTAAATCAAATCTAAGTGCTCACTCGTCTCTTGACTTTTGGCATTTTATTATAGTTTCGCTTTGTGCGCGTCGTATTTTTATATAAGTCTCTGACGACAACACAGGCTGAGGACAACACAGCTGTCATCGTTATCCAGCTATTTTTGTATATTTTATATAAGTGATGCCTACTTTTAGGCAGTTGACAGAAATATATTTTTATAATGGCAGCGGCCACTTATAAAATCCAATTTCAAAGCTGAGTAGTATATGGACGTAATTCGTAAACAGGCTAAATGTCGAAGCCAAACGAAACCCAGCGAAATCCAGAGAAGCCCAGACAAGCCCACCAAAGCCTCAGCCATGGCAGTGCTAAAGTAATGCGCTGCCAACTACATAACGGATAAGCAAACTTTTGCTTATGGACCCCAATACAGTTGCAGATGAGGATTCGCATTCGCTGGGCGCATTTACATTTACACTAAAAATCCACTTGTGACTTTAGTGCAGTTCCCAGAACATTGGGCATCCTTGGCCTTGCCAGCATCTTTAGCTCTCGGTTGCTGCTGTGGCTTTGTGACTGCGACTGACTGCATCTGGCTTTGAATATCCAATTTGCGCGCATTAAAAGCAATTCAATATATATATAAAAATGTGGCTGGTGTTGAAATGCCATAATATTTTATATTCTATATCTCAGGTGCTGTAGTTCTGAGGCAAATCTCTTCACTCTGAATTTACATATATTTTGTTGTCTCTATGCCTGCCTGTGCTCATGTGTGTGTTTCTGCAAATTGATTCGCCTAGCCTTAAATGGTAAGCCAGCTTACGTTTACTTTACGTGCAATAAAAACAGTTTTGACAACTTTTGGTTAAATGAATTTTCTGCAGCTCGAGGCGAACTCTTTGAAACTTTATATATTTTATACAAATATAAGCTGCAGGCTTTAAAGTTAGTGCATACATTAATTCACGTCTTTAATTTAACTCAAGTCCACACTTATCAGCTCAAACAATATCAATTAAGTTTGCATAAAGATATTCAATTTTCCTTTCGACAATTAATATGCAAATTTATGAAGTTTTACTGCTGTTATTGCTCAATTTACGATATGAATAACTGAAGTGGTCTGACATTCAGCCGTACAACATATTTGCATATTTAATTATCCATTTGAATTGTAAATAGCCAATAAATACATGATCCATCCATAACATTTACAATTCAGCAAATTGTAAAGTTCTGCGGCTTCTGTGGCATTTCAAAAATACCAAAAAATAAATTAGCATGCTTTCTGACAATTATATGCAACACGCATATTTGAGGACAGTGTGGCTCCAACCACAAATCACATTTAAATCTGTCAGCCTATCAGTTGACAGGTGCAAGGACACATGCTGGCTAGCCTTGGACTTGAATCCGAATCGATTCGATTTGCAGCCGCAGCCTTGGCTGGCATTGGGCTGCCAGATTGACAGCCAATGACAAATTGTATCAATCGTTGTGGCTTTCCATGGCTGAAACTCTTTGTATGTGCTGCACCTGGTCTCCTTTCGATTGGCGGAAACTATATATAACCGCAACTAAAATGCCAAGCCATGGTCTGAAATGATTTATATGAATATTGGAGCTATGGAATCAAGGTTTGATATAAGGAAATTTATCAATTTCCGACTACTCTGCGGCTTTCACAATATTGAATATGCCAGCAACTTTCGTCCAGGTGAGAATTGTTGAATCATTCAAATGTTACGATATCTGAATAAAACTTAAGCAATGGGCTGCAAAGGGGTTCTCAAGTATTGAAACATTTAAAGTACACAATTTTGCTGCTATTTTCCGAAAGCAGCCCATTTAAATGCCAAGCACCTGTTATTATTGTTAAAGTTGGAAAAAACACAAGTATATTTTAAAGTTCAAATTGCTAGAGTTGAATGCATTTACTTAGTGCAATTAGTTCACAGCAAAGTTGTTTATGGATACGTTTTTGGCACAGAACTCATCGTGTTCCATTTGCAATCTGAATAAGCCAGGATCAAAGGACTGTTGAGTACTTGGATTTCGTACTCGAGGTAAATGACTGCAGTTTGCAATTCCAGCTACGGGCGATGCAAGGGCAACCTTGTGTGGAGCTGTTGAAATGCAGTACTCGAGCTGGGGCCCTAGTCACATCAGCAATAGCAGCAGTAACGGCAGCAGCAGCAACAACTGCAACAGCTGTTGAGCGGCTTGCGGCTTTGATGAAGTGTGCTTGGACGTGTGCATAGCTGAGCAGAGCAACACGTCTAACTTGTATGCTATTATAGGCTGCTGCATACTTCATAGCAACTTGGTTTCGAATTACAATTGCAGAGAGATGCCAAAATAATGCTCAAGCCTCAAGAATGCCAGAAATACGTATGGGTTACATTTACTAGCTAGATTATATTGTAGAGTTTAACGTAAGCTATTGAAAGTGGGTGTTGAAAGTTTTCTGAATAATTATTTCAGTTTCCATTTTCAGCCAGTGCCTTCCTGCATATTGCAATAGGTCTAGATTGGGTTCTTCTTGACTAGATTATTGCATCTTTAGGCCCATTCCCAAAGAAAAAGTAATTTCATTTAAAGAGTACATCGAATTTTAATGAAAATGATTTCCAAAGTAGATCCTTATGGTAAAAGTTGGTGCGTACTTCGATGACAGTTTATTGCTCCTCTTCCTTGGGTGCTTCGGCTGCTGGATCCTGTTCAGCTGCAACTGGAGCCTCTGCGGGTTCCTCTTCATCATCCTTGGGTAAGATTCCCACGTTCTTGCCACCTAACGCCAGTTGTGCTTCCGGTGAGAATTCTTCTTCCTCCTCTCCCTCTTCGCCATCGCCGCCATCTGCGCCAATTGGTTCTGGTGGCAGCCAGCAGGAGCCCTTGACCAAACGCTGTTCGATCTCGGCGATTTCGTTCTTGTAATACTGATTGAAATCGGGACGATCCCAGATACTCTTGACCCATTGCAGATTGAAGTCCATCTTGGTGCAGCAGCAGAACTTGCGTGACTTGTGGCACTTGGGACACTTGGCTGACGGGCGAGCAGGATGAGTGTATGATTGCTTCTGCTTCTTCTTGCAGCAATAGGGGCATACGTGCTTCGGCTTGCGTTTAGTGCTGCAAGGTACTGGCTCCTTAGCGTACACAAGATGTCCACGCTTCTTCGCGCAGAAGCAACAGTTACAATCATCACCCTCCGGCTGGCGCTTACGCGTCTGCATACGATCGTAGAACTTCTTATATACGATCTTGATCTTGGCCTCATACGCCATCTGCTCATTGCAGGATAGGCCGTCAAAGCGTGCATAGCTCTCGGCTGTCTTACGCGCCGCATGCACCCACACGCATTCGTCATTATAGCTGGGCCTGCCCTGATCATCGTAGGTCAGCTCCTGCTTGGGCTCGTAGTAGAAGGCCTTGAAGCCGCGCTTAATGATGTTGTAGGCAAGGTGGGCCTCCACCTTGTTCATCAGTGACTTTTTACCCAACTCGTGGAAGATATCCTCTTTTCGTAGCCGTTTCTTGGGCACCGTATCAATGCAGTAGCACACCTGGTCGTAGTGCAGAAAGGCGTACGTTATAATGTCAACCGTGGACTTAGCCTTGCATTCGTGTAGGCCGCAAATTATCATTATTTGCGACAGTGAATTGGCCAAGTCGAGCACGTTCTCCAAAAATATCGATGAGGCATTCACTTCGCCCAAGCACTTGCATTGTGTATGCTGGTCGATGATACCCAGCGGAGCATGCCGCTGGCACTCCTTGTGCTGGCAATTATTCCGGCACCGGAAATCAGGCATTGCATGATGGGCCTGCATCGCGACTGACTGGCAAAATTTTAGAAAACTATAGAAAACAAAAATTATTTTGATATTTTTTTTATTTGATTTTGTAGGATTTTATATTTCGAGACTGGCCTAACGAGAATAACACATTTTACTACATATTCAAAACACAAATGGTTCAATGATGACAGTTAAAACCTAATATGCTTTGTGAGGTTGACGGAATATGCGCAGAGCTACAGTTTTTGGAATATTACTTTAATAATGTTTAGAGTGAGGTCTTTTTGTATTAAGCTTAATCAAAAAAGTTTTTGAACTTACTTCAAATCAATCAAGGGTCTAATTTTGTAATTTTCTAAGTCTTCCTAATTTTCTTAGTCTTTCAAGTTTTCTAAGTTTTCTAGTTTTCTGTCTCTTAAGTTTCCTAAGTCGTCCTAATTTTCTAAGTCTTTGAATTTTTCTAAGTTATTAATTCAATTTTCATCATTTTCTAAGTCTTTCCTCTAAGACTAAGTCTTTACTGCTTAGCTCAACGATTATTAACATTATCTTATGTCTACAGTTGTTCTTATATTTAATATTTAAACAATTCTTAACAATTATTTTTAGCTATTACAATTCTGCTTAAAATACTTAACATTATTAACAAATAAAATGTTTACCTCACCATACTTCACTTCACTTCACTTCACTTCACTTTTACTTTACTGCACTGAACAATTGACCCCCACCGGGCCTGGACGACTGAAGAAATGCTGCAGTTGCTGCTCTTTATATAGGGCGACTTTCACTCAATCTCCAAGGCGTGCTCAAATGTTGAGCCTGCGTCGATCTTCGGTCGCTGCAGTCGATCGTGAAGTGACCAATGAGAACACTCTCTGCTGCTTCAAGCATTCTAAATGAGTTTAACTAAAATGTAAATGTAAGCAAATATTTCCAACTACATAAAGACAAGAAATTTTTGTTGCTTGCTTTGGTTAGGCAGACAGACAGAGAGAGAGACAGACAGACAGACAGAGATAAGGAGAGAGGCAGACAGATTTGCAGATTAATAGGCAAACAAACAGAGAATATTTAGTCTTCCTTACCAATAGCCAATGAGAATACATTCTGCTGTATCAAGCATTTTAAATAGGTTTTACTTAAATATAAATATTGCTACAGACATATGTATAAAGGTCTTAAACTTGTCTTCTTCTATCCTTCTTATAGGAATTGAGTTGTTCATGCACTATAAATTTGTTTAGCAAGCAAAAGCAGAAGCAGAAGCTTGTCTATGATTTATGACAAGAGCCAATGAAACTATATAACATGTGTATGTATGTTTACGTCTCTTTGTCTATCTGTCTGTGTAATTGTCCGATTTCTGTGTGAGTGGCTTCCTAATTCTGATAGTGCATGAACAACTCAATTCCTTTAAGTAGGATAGAAGAAGACAAGTTTAAGACCTTTATATGTAGTAATATTTATATTTAAGCAAAACCTATTTGGAATGCTTGATACAGCAGAATGTATTCTCATTGGCTATTGGTGAGGAAGACTAAATATTCTTGAACCTTTCTTCTCTGTTTGTATGACCGTATGTCTTTCTGCATATCTGCAAATCTGTCTGCCTCTCTCTCTCTCTTTATCTCTGTCTGTCTGTCTGTCTTTCTGTATGTCTACCTAACCAAAGCAAGCAACGAAAAAGAGCTGCAGAAGATCATTTCTGTTGTCTTTATGTATTTAGAAATATTTGTTTACATTTACATTTAAGTTAAACTCATTTAGAATGCTTGAAGCAGCAGAGAGTGTTCTCATTGGTCACTTCACGATCGACTGCAGCGACCGAAGCTCGACGCAGGCTCAACATTTGAGCACGCCTTGGAGATTGAGTGAAAGTCGCCCTATATAAAGAGCAGCAGCTGCAGCATTTCTTCAGTCGTCCAGGCCCGGTGGGGGTCAATTGTTCAGTGCAGTAAAGTAAAAGTGAAGTGAAGTGAAGTGTGGTGAGGTAAATATTTTATTTTTAATAATGTTAAGTACTTTAAGTAGAATTGTAATAGTTAAAAATAATTGTTAAGAATTGTTTAAATATTAGATATAAGAAAAACTGTAGACATAAAATAATGTTAATGATTGTAGAGGAAAGACTTAGAAAATGTTGAAGACTTTAATAACTTAGAAAAATTGTAAGACTTAGAAAATTTTAAAGACTTAGAAAACTTGAAAGACTTAGAAAATTAGAAAGACTCTCAGAAAAGCTGATAGACTTAAAAAACTTGAAAAACTTAGTAAACTTGGAAGACTTAGTAAATTATGAAGGTTTAGAAAACTTGAAAGACTTAGAAAATTAGGAAGGCTTAGAAAACTGGAAAGACTTAAAAAACTAGACAGAATTAGAAAACTTGAAAGACCTAGAAAACTTGGAAGACATAAAAAACATGAAAGACTTAAAAATTTAGGAAGACTTAGAAAACTTAGAAGACTTTAACTGCCTGAAAAATTATATTTTCTAAATAATTATCGCAAGTACTTTCACAAAAAATGTACGCTTACTTATGGACATTTCCATCGAATGAAGGGTATTTCTGAGTTGAGCACTCACGAGCCCTCACTTATTATTAAAGCATTATTCAAATTCTATTGAGAGCCAAGCAGGCACGAAATTTACTTACTAGGCCCTAATGCATACTTTTTCTTCGCCAAAAAATGTTGTACTAGCTGTCCAGTCTATGTGTTGTATGGTTAGTGATAACATCACACTCAATCGAAATTATTCAATACTATGCATATAATTAAAAAACATAGCTGCTGGCGTCTCCATATGTTCGTATAGTTGTTGAAATAATTGCTTAAATTCAAGCCATGTTATTCCAGCATAGCAAATTCGAGACAGCCATTGCGATGCCGTTCCTTCCAGTGCCTTACTTAAAGCCAAAATTAAAGCACTGTCTTGCTCCAGAAAATTCAGATGTTGTTCATCCACTAGGGCCCGTAGTTGTTCTTCCATATTTGTAGGCAAGAAATGAATCTCGCTTCTGATGTCGGATACCTCGTCAGGGCCACACTTGATATTAGTGTTAACTAACAAAACACTCGATCGAAATCATTCAATAAAGCATATACCGATATAGGTATATATCGACAATGTATTCCATTCGAATAACACTATTTCTATGGATTTATACAGTATAAATTGATTTATAAATATCGAAGTATATTAATAATTTACTTAGTTTAAATTAAAGGCCTTAATTTAAATACTCAACAAATATGATTTAGACTTTTTTCTTTTTTATATTAGCTATTAATTTGTAAAGGATTCTTGAATATTGTATTATATTTCATAAAAATTGTACCTACATATACACTAATCAAATTTGTAAAAGGTAAATAAACGCAAAGACAAATCGCTTGTATGCGCAGTGGATTGGACACTTGGACTACTCGCTCTTGGATTGATGGCCCTCACGCTGCGGGCATTTGTTAATGCTAATGACGCCATTGAGTCAAGCTTGGTTGATGGGGGGGCTAAGTAAATGGGTATATCTGGCGAGTGGCCTTTTGCATAATAGATGAAATATTTTGAAAAATAAGGGCACACAATTCATAATCCATGAGTTGTTGTTCCCAGCGCAAGTCAAATTCTGGTTACCTCACGCAGCTTTTTTGGGTAATCTTGAATTTATTCGACGGGGGAGTATCAACAAGCAATAGAATATCCATATTTTTTAGCACGAGGCAAACAGCACAAATATTATTTTTCTGGGCAGAGAACAACAGGGGAAAACAATATAATCAAATATACTTCTAAAACAGAAACGTTGACAAGTGCCATCGACCCCCCACCAACCAATCCGATGGGACACACAAACCAAACAGATGAGCGATAAAGTTGTCATTACTCATGTCGTGTGTTTTGTGTATTTAGCCTGCCATGAGCCTTAGCTGAGGATGACCCTGACTGTGGCCCTGAACGCATTAGAGGGTAAAAAAAAACCCAAAAGAATATATTACAAAAAAAAAAAAAAGTATTATGCCAAATTTGATGGTTACATCAAATAAGTTAAACAAACATATGTGTGTCTCTTTAGATATCCGATACGATGACATTGGCTTTTGTTTTATTTTAAAAAAAATTGTGTCCGGGGAGATCTTTGCTGTGTGTACCTTCCATGCCCATGATGGTGTGTGTATGTTTTATCGAGAAGCACGAGAAGCTTTGCTCAAAGCCTGATTAAAGATATTTTTCTAGAAATATGTTTTTGCTTTCAATTGTTTAGTTTACCTCAATCAATACTTTCATAGTTGCTACTGTACTCTACCTAAACCAGGTTCTTAGGCGACACGAATTGTAATGGATATGTTATTAAGCCCCTATTAAACTTGTCAATTAAATGAATTACCCTAAACATTGTTGGCATTCTAAATCCAATATGAATTTAAATAAAACGTGTGAATGTCAAATACAAATGCCAGCCTGTGCCAAAATTTACTCATTTATATTCATCTTGGCCATAAAATTGTGCTCACTCACTTAATGTATGCAAATCTGCGCCGACTTATATATATTATGGCACACCTACACACACACACACACACACACACACACATCCATACATAAAGACCAGTAGCAATAATAACAACAATAGAGGGATTCGAAGCAAGAACAAATACTAAAAGGCCAGCAAAAACTTTTTCGATTTCGTGGGTAAATTATTCGGCTGCGTAGGTATTATAAACAACATTTGACAGAAATTATAAGAAGTTTACCCAAAAGTTTTCAAGTACAAAAGGACGCAGCGAGCTTAAATTCGAAGCTCATGGGCGGACAGCAGCGTTAAATTATGCAAAATAATGCTAATGGGACCAAGTCAAATGCCACAGAATTTGAAAAGTGCAAGGACAACTTCCACCTGTCGCTGTATGAATCAAATTAATGTGCTCGTTGAGTGACATACATTTCAATATAGATACAGAAGTGAACTGAAACCAATTTACACACACGGGGCGTATGCGTAATGAGCGCAAACGCGTGCGCAATTTATGAATAATTGAAAGCGGAATGGCATCAGCAGCAGCAGCAGCAGCATCAGCATCAGCAACAGGAGCAGCCCAGCATCTGGCATGCTGCGAACTCCATAGAGGAGACCTTCAACGAGCCACTCTCAACTGGCATTTGACAATTTCACCTAATGTGCCGGGCGAATTTGCATACGATACGCACCGACGAGTCGCGGCACATGCTACTCATCATCATTATTTAAAATAAACATTAAGCTACGCTTTACAGCCATTTATCACATTTGCAGATTTATGTGCTGCCGTTGGCTGTTTGCATGTTGTAAAGTTGTTTGATTTCAAACGCCGACACGCAACTGCATGAGAATACCCTATAAAAAGCTTAGCGTGTTTCACTAGGTGTTAAACGATAGCCGGGTATGCCAATCAAACTATAGACAACTAAGAAAAGAGTAGCAAGCATATTCTCTAGTTAGTAATAAAACTCGTGCTTATACGTATATAGACTATATTCAAGTCAATAAATAGAAAAAATAAAAATAAAAACGTTTAGAATGTGGCCCATACAGAGCATGCTTTGTAGGGTATTTATCATTTTATATATATACAAGGAAGGTATAAAAAAAAACGACCATGATTCAATCACAGAAACCTCACAAAAATATTGTTTTACTTAGCCTTTTTTTTTACTGGCATTTGTGGTGTGCGCACATTTATTAAAAGTTTTATGCGGAGGATTTAGAAGGATTAAGCATTCGTTAAATAATTATGCTGTTTGCTTTCATATAATTTAATTTTAAAGTAAATTCGCAATTGAAATACTCATTATGATTAACGCAAATAAAGTATATCAAAATCTCTTCATAAATAATGTGCAACAAATAAAAGTAAATGCAATTTAATAGATATATTATATATATACAGTAAATAATAGTATACATATAATAGTCTAGCTGATCAACTTAGTGCTTAAAATGTAGTAAGTGGTTAAAATGTAGTAAGTATAAACTTATATTATTTGCTATGCATGATCTCTTTTAGTCGAGCACTCCCTTTCAGTTTATCATTTTAAAATTTTCCATTACCTTATTCTTGGTAAAGTTCAACAGTCAATCGGAGCAAATAATCTAAAATTTGTTGCTAAATTTATGATTGGGTTTCTCGGAATTGGCTTCGGCTTCTTAATATCAAATGGTGCCTGGCTAGCACCTGTGTACTTCAATATCATTCACACACCTGGCACCCACACCGCTGATGCTGCCCACGCTGCCGCCCACGTTCATTCCACACGATTGACTTTTATTGTTGGCGAAAGCCAATACACCCGCTGCGAATGCAAAACTTTAGCACCGTCAACAGCCAACGACAGTTGGCCATTTTGTCTGTGGAAGATTTATGTGCAATTGCTGAAGTTTTATGTGCCTCGCAGTATTGCGTTGGCCGTGCTTTAAGACTGGCAGCATATATATCTACTACATACATACATACATATCTTCTATACTGCATCACTATTCACGTCCTATCCCCTTTGGTACTCGCAGTGTCTGTCTACGCTCTTTGGTGTATGGGTATTCCATGATTAGTGCAGGCAATGATTTAAGTTTCTACGTGCGGCGGCAATTCTTTTATGACTTTTGCTAAGGCAACACGTCGCTGACAGCTTAAGCGGTTTTGTGCCAGGGTATGAAATGGAATTTAGCCGGGTTTGTAACGCACTTGGCTCCATGTGCTCATGCAGCTAAGGTTAAAGCGCTATACTTTTTATTTTTATTAGATTTTGTTGCACTCATGCTGGATTTTCCACCTCCACACGGGCTGCACATTTGCATACGAATTCCTACTAGGAAGCAACAGAGTATTAGGGCTCTTGTGTGCCCATAATCCACGGAGTGTGCTCATACATACATATATGTACAAGATTTCAAATTATTAAAGCTAAAGCCAAAAGCTTTGCATAAGTTGCGTTTCACTTGCTAAAGTCTGAGACCTTAATTAACCCCCAGCTAACATTTACTGTGAAATGACTTTTAAAACTTGTGCGCACAAATCTGACTTGTATTGATTTTTAATTATCTCTAGTCTGCCCCCATAGTTTTATAGGTTGCTTAAGACCAGCAGCAACCGCCCGGCTTTAATGTCAAATCAATACAACTTTGTTGCTTGGCTAACCTTAATAATCCTCAATGACAAATGGCGA
The DNA here is from genome assembly GCA_035045345.1 of Drosophila hamatofila. Classification (NCBI taxonomy): domain Eukaryota; kingdom Metazoa; phylum Arthropoda; class Insecta; order Diptera; family Drosophilidae; genus Drosophila; species Drosophila hamatofila. Next base: position 14,028,558 of record JAWNPA010000020.1, read on the forward strand.
TACACTGACATTGGCAATTGGACCTGCGGGCACCGCGTCCAGTCGAGTCGTGACAACCTTTGACCTATCAAGGCCTTGATGGCATTGTATTTTAGTTGGGGCCCCATTGCCAATCATGGGAACCATTACAGGGCCATCAAGCAGGCCAATTAAATGCATGCAAAATGGCATATTCGACCGGGGTCTAATCTAATTCAGACACATCAACGTCCAAGTCAAAATCAATTCATATAATGGAAAGCAAACTGATTGACAGATGGGCCTAGACCATAAATGAAGCGAGTCGGTAATTGTCTGCTTAATGTTAACTAATCGGAGCATTAAGCGCGATATTTCCAACCATTCAGCACAAGAAGAATGATGTGCAAAATAGCTAATGCCTCATGCGATTGATATGATAAATACACGACTCGAAAATCTGTCTGGGAGTCTCGGCAAGGCACGTGGCACGCAACTCACTTCATTGCCTCCGGTCATGTTCTGCGTGGGCGTTTCATTTGTCGATAATGTGGGCGTGTCTGCGTTGCCCTGTAACACTGTTGCGTAGCCCTTCTCAATTGATTGATCGATTTGCTTATGGCTAAATGAATTCGTCATAAATAATTGAACATGTCCCAAGTAGCAATATATATTATGAGAGAGCAGCCCAAAACCTGGACATTCGAGCAGCTGTGCGTAAATGATTGAATATAATGGAGCAAATATTTGATTAAAAGCAACAGCATTAAGTAAATGCACAGTGACTGGTCTTAAAATAATGCCGTAGAAATAGTCCAACTAGAGTTTACATAAGGATTAAATCTATTTCTTTAAGTTTTTTTCAAATTAAATATATTTTTGTTGTTTGTCTATAAACAGATATCATTTAATAATTCATACTTGACCTTTACCTTCGCCCTTGCTTATAAATATTTAAAAGTCCATTATGCCTTGACGTGGACTTATCTGCGAGGGGGGCTTATTAAGTACTTGAAAGCTATGTTAGAGCACCAGAGAAGCATATTCATTTAGACAGTGATTCAATATAAGATATAAGGTCTTACATTCACCTTATAAGTCATTTAAGATCTAAATTTTGTGGTGGATTGTTTAGCTTAGAAACGACTTAATGTTCTTTGCTTTTAACTAAAGATGAGTTACTAAAAATAAAATAAAATAAAATAAAAATAGCCGATAACTGAACAGATGTATATAGAGAAATATATAGAAAGCCGAAAGTCATTTACTTTCATTGCAGAGCACATGATTTTTCCAACTCAATAAAAACACAAAATTATAATAAGTGCGATGCTAACTCATTGAATATTCTTCTAAAGCACTGTACCAGCCTATTAATATCTTAATGGGCTTTTTAAGTTATATTCAACTTCCTCTCAAGTGCTTGGTTACTTCAGCAATATTTGAATTATATATGTATAACATATTCTCATATGCAACTTAAATATCGAAATGTTCTGTATGTGTATGCCTTTCCTAATATTCGAACACCCCAAGCCCCATTTTTTGTTGCTGTTTTTTTTTTTTGCCATCATGGTGTTGGTGTTTGGTATCCGCACTCAGGTGGTGCTTAGCTCTGGGCTGCCACATGCAAACAGCATTGCTGAGCCTTAATCCAGTATCTCAGTTGGATACGGTACGGCGGTACGGTGGGGCAAATTGGAGTCGTTATCAGCACCCAATGCATTCGCACGCGCACACACGATTTAAAATAAATAATTTATCAACTGCTGTTTGTTCTATTGCCCAGCTCCACCTGTTCCACCTGTTCACAGCGACTGGTTGTTGCTTGTTTATGCTTGGCTTTAATTTACATATTCACATCCGGCCTTTTTTTTCTCGTTGTGGTTGTTGCTGCTGGGACGCACCTAGTGGCATGTGGAAACAGCCCGAATATTAGCTTTATCACGAGACTGGGAAAATTGCGACGCGTTAAGCTGCCAAAGCGAAAGTGCCGAGTTTTATCGTTATGTGTCTGTGTCTCTGCAGCTGGGATGGGGGTCGACTGTTGGGCTTATGATTCGGCTATGCATAAACAGAAAAGGGAAGATTTTTAAAAGAACATCCAGGGGATTGTTTCCAGATTGATGTGAGCAATAACAAATTGGTGAAACTCGAAAACAGACGTTTCGTATGCGGAAATATTATTGTATACTATATAAAAATTAAAAAAGAATATGATTAAAAGTAAGTTTTCAATTAAGTTTGCTTCCTCCAATAACATACATGAAACTCTTCTAAAACGAAACATTTCATTGCGTTTACTTTTGCCAAATGCCAGCCACAAACGAGCTTCATTATCAACATCATCAACTGCTATTAAATGTCAAAGAGTCAAAGCATTTCATTATTGTGCTTGAAATGCGCAAAGCCGAGCTAAGCTCCTGGCAAATAGCCGACTGACAATCTCACAGGACATTTGTAATTTGGTTATTGGAGCGTGTGATTACGCGCAGCTGCCTGTGAACAAGTTGAAAAACTTTTACAGCTTTTTGCCTTAATGTACCGTGTACTGCGAGCGGTAAGCTGCGCCTGGGTGCTTTGGGGAATGCGGCTGTATCTAAGTATAGCTCATTGAAAGCATGGCGTATACTTAATATTTTATGTCAATTTCGCTAAAATCTATTTAGTCAAGGCAGAGACATTCTAACTCGCACTAATCTTAAAAATAGCTAGGTGATAGTGACAGCTGCGCTAATCGAAATGAATTCCTCTCTTGTTTATCAATTACAAGAAACAACAACAACCACATTATGGACTTAATGTGCTTTCAATTAAAGGCCTAGCGTTAACGTATGCGTCTCAACTGCTGTGTGTGTGTGTGAGTGCGAGTTTATATTTGCGTTGCTTTTACTTAGTTGGAAAGCCAAACATTTTTCATGATTACAGCTCATTAATTTCTGGTCTGCTGTTAATGTCTTGTCATTTGGGACGCTCGGGAATTCGTCGTTGTTGTTGATGGAAACAACAAAGAATGCAATATAATTAGGCCTTATATGCGGTCATATCTAAAGAAAATTGCCTTTTAAGCAGACAACGATGGCTAACTAATACCCTTTCATAAAGTTAATGGCATACTATATTGGGAGATAACAGGCCAAGTTCGAATCAATAGTTTGTTGATTGATAGAAAAGATGATAGCATTAGCAATTTCTTTGAAATTGCCAGTTGTTAAACAACAATTTCAGCCTTTGGCAACAACTGCCTGAGATGAAAAGCAGATTTATATTATTGGCATTTTAAATTTGAGCTGTGGCAAATGCGGGATTTCCTTTTGAAAGTCCTGAAGCCATTACTACGTTGATTTATTATTTGATTTTTATTTGTGACACATGCGTTATCTGAACACAAGACTATGAGCACATGTCATCAATTTATATTTTGTATAATATATTAAAAGCACTTACATAATATAAATTGATGACATGCTTTCACAATTAAAATTTATTTTATTTATTTATTTAAACGCTCCATCTTGGAGCTTAATATTAAATGAATTCCAATAGATGAAACAATAAAGTCAAATGTAATTGAAAATGAAAAGTATATGTAGATAGATATAAATTTGTATATATATATTTAAAGCAATCAAGTTTTATTGTCGATTAAATTATAGAAATTAAAAGCAGCTCAGGTTTCGACTGCTGTCTTCTATTTTAATTGTCGCCACTTAAACGATATTAAGACATTATGATGGCGACGAAAGGAAAGGACATTAGCGACACGGCGGCCAGCTTAAATGTGTGTCTGGGACTTGGACTGGGCGTGCATGGGCGTGCGTGGGCGTGACTGGTGACTGTGTCCTGGCATGGCCGAGTCGGTTTCATTCTAAAAGCACCCCAGGCAGTTATTATTATAATTTTTGCACGTCTTTGGTGCTGTCGTGGCCACGTCCTGGTCTCGCTTAATTGTCACATTTTGCACGACGGCAGCTCAAGTGGTAATTATTTAAGAATTTTTTCTCTTCTTTTTCTACAACTGTTGCAACGCGTGCGACGTCAAGTACAAGGTCATTTGGCAAGTGACGCAGGTGAATGCAGGTGAATGCAGCCGTTGGCAATTATGTTGGCCGCACAAATGTGTCACCTGGACAAGGACCTTGATGAGTTGTCGAGTCGACCGCAGAAAAGCTTTGACATTTGCATACAAATGCTTGGGCCAAGCTACACTATTTGCATGAAATAATTTTCTTTAGCCGCAATTCATGTCGGTCAAGGTGCGACGCAACGGCGAAAGACAAAGTAAACAGCGTGAAGACTGACTGACATATGTTTTATAGCCTTGGGCAATTAATAGTTGACAATCAGCGTTAACGTATATTGCAGCTGTTAACAAGTCAATAAAATCGAACAACAATGGAATGAGCCATCAATTCGACTCGAGTTCATTTATCACAAAGTCACAACAATTCCAGCTCGAAGCATTTATTAGCTCAGTAAAAACGTTTATATTCTGCTGTAGCAATTGAAGATTTGACTTGGGCTCGACATTAAGTCGCTTAGCTCTCAAAAAAAGTACAAGGGTATTAATTTACTGTTGTTTTTTCTTTGTATTTATTTTGTTACAAATGACAAACCAACTGAACGAAAAGCAACATGATATTGAAGTAAAAGCAGGAACCGGAAATTTCACCAATTTGACGACTTCCTTATGCTTTTATCCTATGGATACGGACACAAACACGAATACGGACACGAATACTCACCAGCGCCAGCGTCATCGACACGCTTACTCATACACTCCAGCCTGATGTATTAGGTGTCCTTAGACTTAGAGTCCTACCCAACATTCGTCTGTGTGGCATATACATACTTAATTATGTGTGGCACGCTGTTGCATGCACAAGTGGGTGAAAATTTGCTATCACACAGCACATTGCATTGACAACCTGTCATGCCATGCCAATGCCATGCCAGACCATGTCATGCTATTCCATGTCATGCTAGACCATGTCAATTTAAAACTATCTATTAACACTTTTATAATATAATGAAAGTTTTAAGCTTTGAGGCGTGGCTCGAATAGTTTAGCTTGAAATTCATATGAGAGTTGTTGTTGATATTGTGCATTATAAATGTTGTTTATAGTTAGCATTCTTTTGGTCTATGAGGAATTAGAGTAAAATTAATTTAAATGAGAAATAGTTAAATTAAATTGTCATTAAAGCTTCATATCAGTTTTTAGTATGGAAATGGAAAAATAGAACAATTTTTCAAAAATTAAGTCTCGAGCCTAGCTTGTTTTCATATAAAGCCAGACAGATATTTTGAACAACAAACAGACCAGCATACCAGCGGGAAAATGACTTAGCTCGTCATCTTAAAACTGATCCTGATCATATATTTTAAGATGACTTTATATACTTATTCAAGTATATTTCTATCTATTCAATATTTAAGCAAGCACACTTTTCACATTAAATTCTCATATTCATTGAAAGCTCCATGATTCGATAGTTTATTTAGTGTTAGTAATGAGTTAGCTACAACAAATCACATAAATTCTAATGAACATAGATTCAGATATTTTTCCCAATTCCACAGCGTAAAATTGACGAACAAACTGGCATTTAAGTGCCATAGGGATCATGTAAATGTTTGTCCTGTTATTGTTTTGTTTGCTGCAATTTGTTGCGCAGACAAAAGCAACACGATTTAGTTTTTGCGTTTTTCGCTTCTATTTGCAGACCAAATTATTTTTATTTTCGACTAATGGGAACTTTGACTGCACAAATAGTAAACACAAACACAAACACAAGCACACACATACATGCCACATATTATCATAGCGTGTAGGTTGTTGTTGTTGGCATATGGTCGCATTGCCTGTCGCCAGCCAACAAAACTGAAACAAGAGAATGAATATTGTGAATTGTGAATGGAGCTGGCAGTTTGGATGATTGCAGCAAGTGGCAGACATTTTGCGAATAGTTTTGGGAAGGCGAGTTGGTTGGGTGGATGCACAACAGAGTGGAGCCCAACTGTCGGGTGTTTGCTCGCTTTCGCTTATTTTCCTTTAATGACATTGTTTTGTCTGTTGCGTGTTGAGCAGGCAAATGGCAGCCGCAGCTAAAAACCGAAAAAACCAACAGCAGGCGAAATGTGGCTACAAATTTGTGGTCGAGTGGCGTGTAGCAAGTGGCAAGTGGCACAAACTATTTTTGTGAATTCAGTCAACCGAGTTTGCTTGACATTGCGGTTGTTTGCTTGTGCCATGAACCAAAAGTGAACAATTGGATTTATTTCATTTAAATTTATTTTATTTCAGCGTTATTTTCTTTTTTGTTGCCATGAGCTGAAGCTACTGCTATTAAGGCTGCTAGTGCGATTCAGGATATGCTTTTTGTTTCCACCTAAGCTCGTATAAAATTTGTAGTAAACATGAGCCACGGCGCATGCTGACAATATCCATAAAAAAAAGCTCTTTGGCATCAAAAGGTTAAAGGTGTATGCAAAAGTCGCTTTTGCACCTTAACGATGGGCGCATTTCCGGTTCATTTCCTGCTGGCGAATTGCCTACGATAAAACAAAATGCCAGCAAAATATGGCTGAAAGGCCAATAGCTGCAATTACCTGAACTAAATGTACTTACAAAATAATTGACATATTTACTTCGTGATTGCCAGTGAGGAAGAAAGTCGACTTGCCTTAAAGCATTTCTCAAGCCAGGTTTATATGATTTTGCTTAAGTTAACATCAGTCCGATAGATATGAGGCTTAGCATAATTTCCTTTTCCATTTTGTTATGTGCAATTTGCTGTTCGTCCTTTTCAGCAAACTGCATTATTTGTGCACACTTCCAGCTTAGCCAATAGAAAATCCTTTTTTACGTTTAGCTTTTCTCACACTCACATGAAAAATGTGTGTGCCCAGAATTTTAAGTGGCAATCTCAATGCATTATTTCCGTTGGAGCAATGCACTTTTAAAGCACCAATAAAAGTGAGAATATTATATAGAAATTTTGTTGTAACTTAAGCTCTTAAATTTACTCGAGTAAAGTTAAAAGCAAGCTAAGTTTGAGTTTAAAAAATATTAGCATTCGATGGTGTCTGTCAAGGATAGATTATAAAAGACTAAATAAAAGTTGAAACAAACATTTGTCATTGTCAGACTAGGCCTACCGAATAAATTTCTTGTTCAAGTTGCAAGCATTCCATTTCCATTCACAATTCATAAACTTGGCTAAACACGTAGTCAAGTTTTTATTTGCTTTATTTGCAAAGTTTTCTTTTTGAATTTAAATTATCCATCAAAAATGAATAAAATTATAAGCTTATCTTAAGAGCAGCCAGTTACAAAAGTTATAAAAGGAAAAAGGAATAAAAAGAAAGGACTTTGAGCATCCCCCAATGACAATATAGCCTGATTATAGAATAAGTTGAATAGATGCAAAGGATGTTTTATTTATGAACTGATAACTCTCATAGTAACTATAGTGAAAAAAATGTATATATATATAGAAATCACTAAATAAATATGTTAATAGCTCAAATAATAATTAACCTTTACATATTGCATTTAATTAGTCATCAAGGTATGAACCAGATATCATTTAATTATCGAAGTTAATAGGCCAGCAGGTGTTTCACATCAAGAAAGTTTCATTAGATTAATTTCAGAATATCAATAGATTTCGATATACTAATTAAATTCATTCGAAATGTGTTGCTTAAATCCCAATTAGTAATAATGAGAGGCGGCTACAAATACTGTTTGCACCCACATATGCACTATAGCTAATTAATTTCGATAATATTTGTGTGTCAAGGACGTAAAAGGTGACGTATTCCCAATATGCATGTAATCTGGGCCGTCCTTAAAAAATATTTACTTCGGTAAAATGTATAATGAAGGCAATTAACAATATGAAGTTCATAGAAAAACGTTTTATGCTAAAATACAGCAAAATCTTAAATTTATTTATTAGTTTAATATGAACTGAGAGGAAATCTGCTGTCAACAGTATTTGGGTCAAACAGTGAAATCTGAAATTTGTCTACAATTCGATGTACGAATACTAATTTGATCATATATTGGTATGCTGCTATTGGAAAAGAAGACTAGAATGGAAAATTATTTAATGAAGTGTGCAATGCATAGATCTAACCAGCTGCACAAAGATTGTTATGCAAAGCCCAATTCAATTTGAAAGACGTTATAAGCAGCAGGCGAACTTGTTTCATGTGAGCTAGTATCCTCCAGTTGGCTATGTGTTGGCCATCCTTCCACATTCGCAGTTCGTGTCAGTCGCACACTCCTCTATGCCATTGCCAATTGATTTACTTAGTTGTCTTGCCTAGGATGCATGTCTCCGGGTGCTATAATAAATTACGTCAGCGTTGTCGTCTCGAACGTGGCACTGCATACAAATGTGCTCATTTATAAGCAAAACAATTAGTTATATGCAATCAAACTGGTTGAGTAAAGGCAGCACAGCACTAAAGCAAATATAACACACATGCGAGCTGGCTGCTCTGGCCAAGAGGAAAGTAATTTTCATTAGTGTATTTCTGTTGTGGGTGTGCGTAATTATTTTGTATATATTGCGTATACGTCATGTGGTGCGAACGCATTGTTTGCCTTCACTGGAATATGGCTCTAGCTGCAGGAAGATAAATAATGGGTTGGGCTTCCCATAAATTCGTTGAGTCATGTTTGTTTTTATACAAGTTTGTTGATTATTTTAAGTAAGTTTAACATCTTTGTCTTGGCTAGATATATACATATATATACAATATATTACTTGAACTTACATTGCCAGTTATTCCACTAAATATATATATATTTTTAAAGCTGTTAGTCTTGCTGCTGAGTGCATGAAGTGACATAAACTGAATGCCAAGGCAGGCTTTCCTTTCGGTTATGTGCCATGAAACGAGCTTTTATCGTTGTAAGCTCTGAGCGCATATTATAAGAGTGGCCGACATCACACAGCCGACACACCTAGGCAATTGCGTGAGTCGGGTTAGCTGCAATTGACAGCCAGTGGCAAGAACAAATGTGTATGACACATATTGCGTATTCGCCTCGTGCGTCAACACTTTTCTTGCCCCAAGTCGCTGCCAGTTGACCCCATAGCATCGTACATGGGGTGACAACGGCAGAGGAACACATTTCTGATGAGACAGCTTCCTGTTTGCTTTTGCGCCTTTCAGCCATTTGCAGTGCTTAGCACAAAATGCTGTTCTTGCTTTTATTTCTTCTGCTGTTGGAGTTATCGTTGTTGTTGTTGTAGTTGGACGTATGCGTGCAGTAGGCTTAATATTCGTTACATCACGACACAGCTGACAGGCATACACAGGTGCGTGTCAGATATTTTCATAGCCGGCGACATTTATGCAACATTCATTAAGTGTGTCACACACGACTCTCACCACCCTTCATCTAATCGCCACTTCCATTACTCTCCGCTCTGTAGGCCCAGAGCTTGGTGAGCCTGGCGAAAATTAACTCATGCCTCGGCTAACCGCAGTCGATTTAGTCAGTCTTAGGAGCTCTTGTCGAGTGTGTGTTTACTCAGTGACAACCACCAGAAATGTATATGCGGCGGCCCTAGACATAGAGCCCACAACAAGCCGCAACTGCAGCATGTGTAGAGCGAACCTTGTTTATGTTGCCTACTTTTGTGCGCACTCGTTGTCAATTAAAAGAACTGCAAACTTTGGAAATAGCTTTGAGGACTCTTAAATAAATACGGCATGTGCAAAGCAATAGAAAAACAGCTAAACAAACTTTGTTACGCGGTTTTTGTAGCCCACACAATTAAGAGCTATTGAACGTTTAAGTTTGCGCTAAAGGATATAGAACGGAGTGATGTGTGGACTGCTTTTCGACATGTCTTTGCTGTTGAGTGAGTAAATAATTTAGTTCTGAATAGTGTTTGAGCTCATCTAAAAATTTGGTAAATAAAAAAACTTGCTTAAGTCTAACTGCAATGGCTTAATGAATTGTAACTTCTAAATACATTTCCAACTACATAAGTTGGTTTCCCCATAAAGTGAATAGCCGAATTCTTGTATTTATTTAGGTAAAATACTGACCAAAATCAAAAGCTCGAAATATATAAAACCTATATTCAATAAACAGAAAAAAGTACTCCAAAACATGGCAATTTGTAGCATTTTGCTCTATAAACCAAATTTTCTTAATGGGAAAACAGAAAAGCAAAGCCACTTAACTCAGTTGCCAAGCCAGGCGATTCATAGCGCCTAATCTAGAGGACTAAGTCTATAATTTCATGCTCGTCAAGGTTTGAGGCGCGTGAATATCACACATACGCCACGTTGCACGTGCCAGACTACTTAATTTAGTTGCGCTGTCATTGTGCGTAAATATCCAAAAATAAGAAAATAAAAAAACACTTTGTAAGCCAGCCGCGGGCAATTCATTACTATTTGATGTTAGAACAATTGGAATTTATGTCTCCAGCAGGACTAGGATAATTGACAAGCTACAGGGCAGCAGAAGGAGGGTGCAGGGTGCAGGCTGTGGGGTGGGGGTGTAGGGTGCAGGGCGTAAGACGCAGACCCATAATTCACTCTACTCCCTAGCTGGATCTAGTAAGCAACTTTTGGCCGTGTGCGTCACAAAATACACACACACACACACACATACACACACACACACACAAACTAAGACATATTTGGTTTATTGTGCGGACAATGTGTGGCAAAATCGCAGCCAAATTGTGCCACAGCCAATGGCTGGCACAAAAGGTCAAAAGGTGCTGGCCAAATTGGCCAAAAAGGGTTTGCCACAATAAACTTCCAGACATTGTGAAGCTGTCAAATCGTTTTATGGTCTCACTTCGCGTCTCCTTAATGTCAATTCTCTGCAACATATTTTTTCACTGTTGCACTAAATTCCTTTAGCCATTTTGCTTTTTTCTCATTGCTTTTCTCCTCTTCTCCTCTTTACGGTTTCATTCTTGTCTGCGAAGAATGACATTTATGGTTTATTCACCAATTGATTATCGTTCAATTTTGTGTGACATTCATTGCGTTTCTATCATACATCGTCGACACTTAGTTAATTGAGTTCCACTTAATAAAATTATGCTCAACAACTGTTCTAATAATTGTCTTATTATATCGTTTGTTTTGGAAAGGATGTACATGTGTCTTATCATCACGAATCATAAATGATATATCAAGTTTTTCTTTTTGTTGTTAATAATTGGCTTACCATATTGACTGTAAAACTGATGAATATATCTGTAATCATTGTGGATTGTAGTATGAATAAGAAGACGTCTTTTTATGTTCGTAGTTCGAATCATTCTGCTTTATTAATTTCTTTCAACATAAGTTCTTACTCTACATATATAAAAGTATATAAAGAGTTCTGTCGCTACAGGCAGCGGCAGAACTGGAGTATATGGTATGTTGTATATATGTTTGTATGTATATGCAGAAGGCATATACATTTAAATGCGCATTGGGCATTAGCCACTCGGACACAGTGCTTACGCTGCAGTTCTCACGCTGCAGGCCAGTCTACATATATATAGCTGATCATATTACATGCACTTGTGTGTGGTTCTTTTATGTAATTACAGTGACAAAGTGTCACTGTATTGATTAGTAATTTACCTAAGCCTTTGGCTGAGCATATGACCACTATATATATTGTATACATATTGTATACACTATAATACGGTGGGCATATGCTTGTTTATTATACAACATACTACAGGATATTCCATCAAAATTATTTTTTGATTTCTAAGTATTATATTTCATATAAGTGTAGTTAATATATTAATTAGAGAAAATCTCATACAAATACAAATTAAATAACATTGATTAAAGCTATGTCATGTTTAAGGTAATAAAAACGTATGAAAATTAATTTTGCTAATTTAATCCTTATTAAATACGTGTCAATAAAAGAATGATTAAATACGCATAATAAAGAATTTCTATATATTTGCGGTAGTAAATTGAATAATAAATGTTATGCAATTTTAATTATAATACACGAATAATACAGTATTTGGAAAAAAATTTCAATAACTAGGAATGCTAAACTTGCGGATATCCTCTAAGTAAACAGTTTTAGGCTATCGTCTAATGAAATTTTATTTGCCTTAATAATTATAGAAGAAATTTAGCCATTTATAATATAAAATAATATAAAATTAAAACTAACTTATAGACTAATACATTGGCTGCTAAGGCTCTGGGCTTGGGAGACTCCTGAGCAATTTTGTTGATTATTTACAGGCTGTGTGAAGTTGCGGATATGATTGATGGTGATGTCTATTGCTGAATAGAAATTAGGGCATGGTGGGATGTTTTCATGGAAGAAGTCGTGCTGTTACGTCTAAAGGGCTGTGTGTTTTAGAATTCTGCTTAGTTGTTGATGCCTTCTCTTGCAGAGTTCTATATTGCAATAGAGTTTTTGTTCTAGTCCGGTAGCGATGAATTCGTTAGAATTCGACAAGTTAAAGGAGACATCAGCCGTAGTGTCGTCTAGTTCTTTGCTTTTGATAGCGGTTGGAGAGGCTGATGATCATATTTGAATACTGAAGTTAAATTGGAATTATTTTATGTAGTCTTGCAAGTGTGATGCACTCTAGCAACCCTTCAAAAAGGGTATAATTTGTTTGTCTCTGTTAAAAGCTTCAAATGGAATTTAAATTTATTTTTAATATGCAGCTGAAAGAAAATAAATAAATAATACAAACCATTAGCTCACAATCAGCGAAATTAATTAATTTTCATTTTTAAAATGCTATTTGTATTTGCTGGTCTTTTTTTTCTGTCCAGCACTAATTTTGCAGTGCTCATAAAATCCCGTTAAATGAGCATTAGATGCTGGATGCGTAGGCGGGCGCCATTTTGAATTGCGTCAGGGGAGAAAGAAATCAAAATGAAACCCAAACAAGGCGAGAGTTAATTGAATTTATTGTTGTTCTGCCGTTATATTGCTGTTTTTGTTGTTTTTTTCCTTTGCTTTCAGGCCCAATATGCTGCGCCATTTGTTAAAATGCGCCGCACATGCCGCTCAGAATTTGGTATTTTAATTTGTGCTTGTTTTTGTTTTTGTTTTTCTTTTGTTGTTGTTGAATTTTTCGATGTTGTTGTTCCTTGCTTTTGTGTTATGAGTGTAAATTTACAGTAGATCTTCTTTTTTTTTGGCACCATAAATTGGTTTTCCTTTTAGCAGGCACGCGGCGGCCTCGTCGTATGTTAGGGCTTGGCATAAAGCTTGCCGTGGCTTTTAGGAACAATTTTCACTTCCAGCGCCATTTCGCCATTTTGTTGGCTGTTTGTGTGTGTGTGTGTGCTTGTGCGTGTGTGCGTGCGTGTTTATATAGCTGCCGTCTGGCTTGGCTAAGTCTTTTTTTTTTTATTTGTCTGCATTTAATGTACGACCGCGCACCCAAAAGAGGTTTACTTTTCGACATTTGGCTGCCGTGGCTCTCTGCATTCGCTTTACGATTATTTGCGGTTTGCTTTTTGTGAAAGGCTGCTTTATTTAGCTTTGGATTACCTGTGGCCGGGGCAACGCACTCGTTGTACCCAAATTAATCTAATTCAATTTCGCAATAAAGCAAAAAACAAAGCGAAAAGTTGTAAAACTTTAGTAAAATGTTCTAAGCAAAACTTTTTGTTTGTTTCTCCCAGAGTTTCGTATCTGCCTGGCACTTGACAGTTTTCTATTTAAATTTGCAGCTTAACACTTTTACAGTATCACACCAAATTGTATTCTACTTATAAGGGCAGTTTTGTTTATGTTGTATACATACATATATATACAATAAAAAAACAGCTTTTTACTTCGTTAATTTTCTCTCCTTTAGCTTTGGCTATTTTATAAAGTTTGCTGTTACTTTTTCTTCTGTTTACCTCTGTGTACTTGCAAAGAATAGTTTTTTAGTATACTCTTCAACACTTTTAAATTGCTTTTGCAATTCAAATTTATGCATCCAAACGTAGCTTGTTATAAACTCTAGCACTGCAGATAGAAGCAGAAAAAAAGAAACTAATAAAAGAAGAGTAATTAGTATAAAAAAATATTATAAATATATTTGTTACAAAGTTCTGTTGATTATCTTTTCACTATTTTAATAAGTTGTTCGATTTAGTTCGATTTTTGCAGATAATTAATATGAGGAAGTTATTAAATTGCATTGCAAGCTTACTTTATCTACATCCCTTTATTTTTACATATGTGAACAGGAAAAATGTGTTTTTATATATACGTATACGTATGAACACACAGAAGATGATTAATAAATGAATATTTTACTTGTTCGTGCATGCTCTTAGTGAATTTTCGTATTATTATTATTATTTTTTATTTATTAAGTGTAAAGCCTTTACATCATAATTTATACTTTTACAGCACATGGATTATAGATTCAAACTCCTATATGCAGTATGAGGATTTTAAATGAAAATGGTCTTACTGACGTCCACTCGTCTTAGCAAAGTCTTGGTCGTCTGCGTTGTCTCAGCAATCTTTTGCTGTATCTGTTTGTATGCCTTCTAATCTGCACTTTGACTGTATGCAGCTTGAGACTTCATTGAATTGATTTGTACACAATTCTATAATATCTGTATAGATTTGTGATTGGATTTGACAGCAATCCCCCAAATTGCACTTCTAATAAACAATACTGGATATCAATGTTGTTTTTATATAAATATTATCAGAATCCAATGAAAACTTAAAGCAGTCTCATATCTTACGAAAGTCTATCTATTTTTGATCAATTTATAGGCATAAAAGTAAGCTTTAATGTAACAAAGCAATTTTTAAGTCAAATTATAAATGTTCCCTTTAGATGTAAACTTGAGCTTTGACATTTAATTTTTTATATTTTTTGAGTTACATTTTAAGATGTACTTTCATGGTTGTTTTCCCTCTGGTCTTTTCTTGCAGATGCCTGCCATCCGTACGAGCCTTTCAAGTGCCCCGGCGATGGTAATTGCATTTCCATACAATATTTATGCGATGGTGCACCCGACTGCTCAGATGGCTACGATGAGGACATGCGCCTTTGCACTGCGGGTAAGTCCCTGAGATATGGAGATGAAGTTACTTTTGATTTTCAGTTGAAGCTGCTTGGTTTTAATTGTATGCAAGCTGTTGGCCATGTGGTGGACCATAAATAATTAGCTTAGTCCCAGCTGTTCTTCCAGCTGAATCAATGCTAGCAAATTGAGCAATTTTGATTTGTGGCTGCCAGCAACCAGCTGCAATCAAATTTTCTGAAAAGCACATCCGAAAAGCTTCTTCACTCATGGCCACCCAGGCAGCTCCCAGCAGGCATTTGACAGAAACTGTCAAATTGCTCTCTCTCTCTCTCAAGAAGCCAGCAGGAAATTAAAGGCCGTATTTCAATTAGGCTGTGTGGCTTTACTTGTATGTGTGTTTGTGTGTATATGTGTTATGTCAAGGGCATCTGCCCATGTGTCAAGGGCTCAAGCAACATAGCATATATAGCTGACATTCGCAATGGACTGTGCTGGTCTCTGGCAACGGGCAACTGGCAACTAGTTAAAACTTCCAACACGTTATTCCAATTTTCAAGATTTGCTCGCTTGCATCTAATCAAATTAGCCACAGAGTTGCAAACTTCAGCAGCATATCTAAAAGTTTTCATTCACCTGCCCATTTTTACGGTCCGAGAAGCTGGAAACATATTTTAAGATGGCATGCCACAAAAGTTCGATAAAATCTGAAAGTTAGAAATACAACATTGCTAGAAAGTTGAGAGTGCATCGGAAGCTATTGCATATAACATCCCTTGCAGGTGGAAACTTTCTGTCAGCAAACATATATTGTATTTCTGAAACCTATCTAAACAGACACGGATATTCATCATAAGTTTACTTAGTTGAAGTGAATGTAAATGGCAGAAAAATACATGTTGAATAACGTTGAGTTATAATAAACTAGAACTGTCTGAAGGTAGACAACCTAGCTATGTTGATCTCGGAGCAGATAGAAGCTAGAGACTTGAGCGTGGCTTCTTCTGATAATGCGAACTCTGCAATCAAATCAAATTTGACTGCACACGAAATCTAGATATAGTCAGATTTCTTTAAGCGAACATAGTTGAATGCAAATTCCAAATACCTTTCCACATTAAAATATAGAATGTTTAGCTTTTACTTATATGGACATTTTCGTATTCAGCTAGTCTCATTCCGACCAAAGTTTGGTATCCCATTTAAATAATATGTACATTTTCATCAATTTTTAATACAGTATTTAGGCATTTATAAATTTATCTAATGAATAATTCATTAAGTGAAGTGGATTGTTTCGAACGAAGGTGCGAAGCCCATTAAGTCGAAAACTGCTTGAGGTGGGAGGCTCTCAACCTGCCTATCTACTTAAGGCATAAATTAAATCAATCAATCTGCCTGAGACATCGCTTTAGACAATATTTCCTTTTTGAATGACAGTTGATTTATGCGCCTGGGCAAGGCCAAATAATGGCGTACAATCAGCAAAATAATTAAATAAATTGCACGATAATTAAGGCAAAAATAATTAACTTTGGCATTGTAGCTCGCAATGCAAATCTCGTAATAAATATTGAGCAACGTGCGGAAATTTATTGCTGCTGCGCCATAAAGATATTTCCTGGCACATAAACTAGCCGAAAAGACAAAGATATGTACTTGTAGTTTATTTTTGGAGTTACGCACTGATGGTGGGCAAACAATGGGAAATTCATTTTTGGGGAAAGACAACAAGGCAAGGCAACGGGCGAAACTTTAAGCAAACAGAAAATTGCTGCCACTAATTGCCCCAATTCACTTGACTAAAGCCTGAAAGTGGGCAGTGGGTGGGAGGGGCTGACGCCTATACCAGTGTCCTTCAACCCCCCTAGACTCTGCTGCCAGGACACGCAGAAGCAGGCCGCAGGGCATAGCCAAGCGCACTGAGGCGTTCATTTTACGTGCACACCATTGTTGTACTATAACAAAACCAAAATGGGCAGACCCCAACGAAAAAAAAAACAACAACTATTTTCGACAATGAAATCATTTAGGAAGTGTCGGTTTTGGTCTCGGTCTGGGTCTGGGCGCCTGGCTCAAATGTCTTAGATAAATTATGCGCCACACTCTATCTATCGTAGCTGCCTTAAGCCCGCTGTTGAATGTGGGGCTAAATGGCAGACTAAATTTTCTGCTCCACAAGTTGAGCTTGGCAACAAAGCTGTTGCTACATTACACTTGCTGCACGGTTTCCATTTCAGCCATTTTTTACTAAATTGAGCAAGGGCATTAAATTCCATAGAAACTAGATATTCATCAGGTGGGGCCAAGACAAGGGAATACGTTTTTAATAAACATTAATTAGCCAAGTTGCCACAGCTCATGGTGGTTTCTAGAGCTTAGTAAGCGACCGCTGGGTCAGAAATCAGGGCCAATTCTATTCACTTTACTGTGCAGACAACCAAAAAGGAAAGAGAATATGGAATAAGCTTCAAGTGTGTATAAATGAACAATAGTATATAGAAAACAAGTATAAAACGGAAAAGAAATTTTGAGCAAGCTTTAAGTGACATTATTTTACAATAATATATGTATAGAAAACAAGTATAAAAGGGAAGAGAATTTTGAACAAGCTTTTATTGGCATTATTTAACAACAATATAGAAAAAACAAGTATAAAAGGGAAGAGAATTTTGAGCAAGCTTTAAGTGACATTATTCAACAATAATATATAGAAAATAAGTACAACAGGGAAGAGAATTCTGAGCAAGCCTTAAGTATACAATAATGAAAAATAATATATAATGAATATTTTTTTATTTTATTTTTATATATATATATATATATATATATATATAAATAATACAAAGTCCGCCAACCAATAACCGATTGGGAGTGGTATAAAAAAAGAAATAAAAAACAAATATTAAATGCGCTGCACTCGAATACCCATGGGAAATTAACATATATTTGCATACATTTTATCAACAACCAAAAAGTTAACTTTGGAGCTGAACAAAGTGCTGCCAGTGCTACAGTGCTGCAGGGCCAGCGACCAAAGAGCCTGCAAATGCTAGGTAGCCTTATCTAAACGGCTGATATACATCGCTTGAATATGTAACAAGTTAAAGGCAAACAGGCGACACACACACATACACACACACTCACACGTACACAGACGCCCACCTACCGTGGTCGGGGCATGTAAAACTGTTCCAGACCCGGGCGATATGTCCTGGCCATACATGCACTGTAGCCCACATAGTAGATGCCAACAAGAAAACAAAACAGCTTGCAAAAAAGGGGAAAAAGTAAACTTCTCTAGGAGGTAATGCACAACTAGAATATACTCTAGACTCTGTGGGAAACGAATATAGAAAAAGGCCAGCAAGAAATTTATTGAAAGCGTTTGGTATGAATTCATTCAGCAGTTATTCTTTTCAACTGATATATTACTTAGTTTATATAGTTATAGCTTTCGCAAACTTTTAATTTACAAGGGGTATGGGATGAAAAACCTGGATGTGACTTAATTACTAACTACTAACTACTGAATTGAATAAGAATTTAAACAGTCAATATGTTACTGAGCAGTTCAAGCCCCAACTTTTTTATATAAACTCTGACATCTTTCCTTTACCTACCACATAGATTATTTTAAGAACAATCTACCCTCTTAGCCATGTTTAGTATATTAACAACTGGGCAAGTGCGCCATTTGCATAACAAATATAGTCAGTAACTGAATCAACCTACATAGACACCACCCCATACACCAACATATACACCAACACTGACTACAGATCCATCGAGTACCGTGTCCTTGCAGCCATTAAAAATACCAACATTCGTCAACATATGGGCACGAGGGACGTTGAACGGGTCTCGAAAGTGCAGCGCGCGGGTTAAAGGCCTGAGAAGAACTGTTCAAAATGAATGAAATGAAACTGCGATAAAACGAAATAGTTTGGGCAAAAGATTTTATGTTCATTAAATATACAAATAGATCAATGTAAAAGAATTCAATACAGATACAGATACAGATACAGATACAGATACAGATACAGATACAGATACAGATACAGATACAGATACAGATACAGATACAGATACAGATACAGATACAGATACAGATACAGATACAGATACAGATACAGATACAGATACAGATACAGATACAGATACAGATACAGATACAGATACAGATACAGATACAGATACAGATACAGATACAGATACAGATACAGATACAGATACAGATACAGATACAGATACAGATACAGATACAGATACAGATACAGATACAGATACAGATACAGATACAGATACAGATACAGATACAGATACAGATACAGATACAGATACAGATACAGATACAGATACAGATACAGATACAGATACAGATACAGATACAGATACAGATACAGATACAGATACAGATACAGATACAGATACAGATACAGATACAGATACAGATACAGATACAGATACAGATACAGATACAGATACAGATACAGATACAGATACAGATACAGATACAGATACAGATACAGATACAGATACAGATACAGATACAGATACAGATACAGATACAGATACAGATACAGATACAGATACAGATACAGATACAGATACAGATACAGATACAGATACAGATACAGATACAGATACAGATACAGATACAGATACAGATACAGATACAGATACAGATACAGATACAGATACAGATACAGATACAGATACAGATACAGATACAGATACAGATACAGATACAGATACAGATACAGATACAGATACAGATACAGATACAGATACAGATACAGATACAGATACAGATACAGATACAGATACAGATACAGATACAGATACAGATACAGATACAGATACAGATACAGATACAGATACAGATACAGATACAGATACAGATACAGATACAGATACAGATACAGATACAGATACAGATACAGATACAGATACAGATACAGATACAGATACAGATACAGATACAGATACAGATACAGATACAGATACAGATACAGATACAGATACAGATACAGATACAGATACAGATACAGATACAGATACAGATACAGATACAGATACAGATACAGATACAGATACAGATACAGATACAGATACAGATACAGATACAGATACAGATACAGATACAGATACAGATACAGATACAGATACAGATACAGATACAGATACAGATACAGATACAGATACAGATACAGATACAGATACAGATACAGATACAGATACAGATACAGATACAGATACAGATACAGATACAGATACAGATACAGATACAGATACAGATACAGATACAGATACAGATACAGATACAGATACAGATACAGATACAGATACAGATACAGATACAGATACAGATACAGATACAGATACAGATACAGATACAGATACAGATACAGATACAGATACAGATACAGATACAGATACAGATACAGATACAGATACAGATACAGATACAGATACAGATACAGATACAGATACAGATACAGATACAGATACAGATACAGATACAGATACAGATACAGATACAGATACAGATACAGATACAGATACAGATACAGATACAGATACAGATACAGATACAGATACAGATACAGATACAGATACAGATACAGATACAGATACAGATACAGATACAGATACAGATACAGATACAGATACAGATACAGATACAGATACAGATACAGATACAGATACAGATACAGATACAGATACAGATACAGATACAGATACAGATACAGATACAGATACAGATACAGATACAGATACAGATACAGATACAGATACAGATACAGATACAGATACAGATACAGATACAGATACAGATACAGATACAGATACAGATACAGATACAGATACAGATACAGATACAGATACAGATACAGATACAGATACAGATACAGATACAGATACAGATACAGATACAGATACAGATACAGATACAGATACAGATACAGATACAGATACAGATACAGATACAGATACAGATACAGATACAGATACAGATACAGATACAGATACAGATACAGATACAGATACAGATACAGATACAGATACAGATACAGATACAGATACAGATACAGATACAGATACAGATACAGATACAGATACAGATACAGATACAGATACAGATACAGATACAGATACAGATACAGATACAGATACAGATACAGATACAGATACAGATACAGATACAGATACAGATACAGATACAGATACAGATACAGATACAGATACAGATACAGATACAGATACAGATACAGATACAGATACAGATACAGATACAGATACAGATACAGATACAGATACAGATACAGATACAGATACAGATACAGATACAGATACAGATACAGATACAGATACAGATACAGATACAGATACAGATACAGATACAGATACAGATACAGATACAGATACAGATACAGATACAGATACAGATACAGATACAGATACAGATACAGATACAGATACAGATACAGATACAGATACAGATACAGATACAGATACAGATACAGATACAGATACAGATACAGATACAGATACAGATACAGATACAGATACAGATACAGATACAGATACAGATACAGATACAGATACAGATACAGATACAGATACAGATACAGATACAGATACAGATACAGATACAGATACAGATACAGATACAGATACAGATACAGATACAGATGCAGATGCAGATGCAGATGCAGATGCAGATGCAGATGCAGATGCAGATGCAGATGCAGATGCAGATGCAGATGCAGATGCAGATGCAGATGCAGATGCAGATGCAGATGCAGATACAGATACAGATACAGATACAGATACAGATACAGATACAGATACAGATACAGATACAGATACAGATACAGATACAGATACAGATACAGATACAGATACAGATACAGATACAGATACAGATACAGATACAGATACAGATACAGATACAGATACAGATACAGATACAGATACAGATACAGATACAGATACAGATACAGATACAGATACAGATACAGATACAGATACAGATACAGATACAGATACAGATACAGATACAGATACAGATACAGATACAGATACAGATACAGATACAGATACAGATACAGATACAGATACAGATACAGATACAGATACAGATACAGATACAGATACAGATACAGATACAGATACAGATACAGATACAGATACAGATACAGATACAGATACAGATACAGATACAGATACAGATACAGATACAGATACAGATACAGATACAGATACAGATACAGATACAGATACAGATACAGATACAGATACAGAAGATGGAGAGGGAGAGAGATAAAGAAAAAAGAGTGTGAGAGAGAAAGAACGGACAGACCGGACTAAGATGAAAGACATTGGAAAACAAAGAAAGAGAAGTAGGGGGAGATAGCGAGGAGAGAGAATTAAATACATAGATTAGGAGGCAGGGATACAAAGAGAGGGCAGTAGAGAGACCAAGGCTAGTAGAGCTGACCATTACATTTCATTACATTTCATTTAATTTTAAAAGTATTCTTCTCAGAGTGGATAGCATTTTCAGATATTTGCAGTAGCTGTTTTCTTAGTCTCCGACTCAAATGCTGCACAACCCTAAGTTTAATCAAATTTAGTTGGCCTGGACTACAAATCAAATTAATTTATTTCAAATTTGAATTCAAATTACATATGAAGGTCTTTTCATAAGAAAGCAGTTTCTTGGTGTAAACACTCTCATAAAATTTATTATTTATGCTCAAAATATATATTAAATTTTAAGTAAAGACATCAAATTATGACAGACAAATGGATTCTATATTGCAAAGCAACTGTCTCGCTCTTTCTCTCTATCTTTTTCTCTCATTCCTTCTGCTAATTGAGGCACGTGTCGAACGGATGCAACTTGTCTAATGAAACAGAAGTGTTATATCCTTCCTTTTGCCTCAGCACAGCAGTGCCTTCAAGTGCCTTGGTTTATTTATTAGCAATTTGTAACAGATTCTTATTTTAACCTTTACTTGCAGCCAAACGACCTCCCGTCGAGGAGACTGCATCCTTTTTGCAAAGCCTAATCGCCTCTCATGGACCTAATTACCTGGAAAAACTCTTTGGCAGCAAGGCACGTGACGCGCTCTCCCCGCTGGGAGGTGTGGAGAAGGTGGCCATCGCCTTGAGCGAGTCGCAAACTATTGAGGACTTTGGAGCCGCATTGCACCTAATGAGGTAAGGTCAGCATATGTAAGCCAAACTGAAAGCCCGAAGGGCTCTATATATGAGCTCAAAACTAAAACCGTTTGTTATCTCAGATCCTTTTCTGCATGAGGGAGAATTTTAATTTAGTGCCTCGAGTAATGTATCCTCCCAAAAAATAATATAAATAATGAAAGCTCTTAAATAAACTTAACATACCCCAAAGCTATTTTTACTTTTGCCACATTCCCCCCTTTTCACTGTGTGCATGTGTTCAGCTCCTCCTTGTTCACACTACAGTCCTGCCGCACCGGCTAGGAGTTCTGCTCTGCTCTGCTCTGCACAGCATCCAGCAACGTCCTTGGCGAGTTTCTTGAATTATGCGTGCGTCCTCAACCCGGTGCTCAGCAACCACAAACAAGTTATAAAATTTTAAAATATGGCATACGTACCCTTTCATGTGTTTGCTTTGTGTCTGTGGCAGCGTCTGTTTTTTGTTTGAATATATTTTTGGCTTTTCTTTTTTTGGTTTTTGGTCTAGTTGACAGTTTGCAAACTAGTTTTAAGGATGACAACCCCATTGCAGTATATCCTTTGCTCATAAAAATGCATAAGAAGGGTGTCAGCAAAGTGGTTGAAAATGTGGTTTCGGAATGAAGGACATTTATAAAGCCTCGAGAAGCTAAAAGACACAGTTTATTCCAGACAAGCAGAGTAATATGCACATTTAGCTGATATAAATAATGTTTCAATTTCCAATTTGCACTTTTTCTTAAAAAAAAATTAATTCGACTATTCATATTGCATGATATAGTTTCCTGTAAGATTCTGCTCTGTTTTATGATTAATAAATTTTTAACAATTAATATTTACATACTCATATAATACGAGACTCCAACAGCTTTGCTCTAAAAGCTTATACGAGTTCTTTCACCTCGTTAAAATAATTCAAATTAAAAGGAAAACAAAGCCGAAATTGGGACAAAGAGTAAACAGACCGTTGGCAGTCCTTCATAACAGAAAATTTTCATTAAATTAGAACAATAAAAACGAACCACAAAACGGCGGCAATAGTAATGAGATTTGGTCCCAAAACTGACTGTCGCACGTAGGCCCAATTAACTGGAGTGTACGTAATTATGGGCCACGGCTAGACACATAAGACAACCCAACGCAGAGCCTGATAAATTAGCAAAAACCCCTCGTAGAGCTGTTGCCTCAACCTCAGCCACTGCCTCTGTGGTTGTCCTGCCTCTCACTGGGGCATTTTGGGGGCACTTACAAAATTTCATCAACGCAATTAATCGTTGAAGCGAAAGTTTGAAGTGCCTGAGAGAGCACTTTAAGGGACGGACAGCAGAGCTTCAATGGCAACACGAAAAGTACATTATGGAGCTGATCAGAACCAAGACAAAGTTTTTGGTTAACGTTTGATATCGATGATAGAAAAATTGCAAGAAATATCGACCACTCATGTATCTATATTTATATTGGTTTCCTCTCAAGCATACTCTTTAGACAAGAGGACAACAGGAATACAGTGGTTATTCAGGGTATTTAGGGTATGTCAAGGTCTGGCATATCCCACCTTTATGGAATCACTCATGCTTGTTATAATTTGTGACGCAGTGTACACAATGTGCTGTGGTTGCTCTGTCACTCATGCTTTCATGCTTCTGCTTATAATGAAGTTTTCCCTTTTAAACAACAACAATAACAACGACGTCACCTGAAGGAATTAATTAAGAAAATCCTGACCACAACAGACAATAGAGCAATCGCTCTTCTACTACATATTTTAATTAAAATTGGCTGAAAGGAAATATATTAAAGCTTTAGCAAAGACTCTATAGTTAAGTCTGTTGCACAGTATTTTGAGAAATAAGTTTTAAGTTTTTCATACTTTTCCTTTTCAGATCTGACTTGGAGCACTTGCGTTCCGTTTTTATGGCCGTGGAGAATGGAGATCTTGGCATGTTGAAATCGCTTGGCATTAAGGACTCTGAGTTGGGCGATGTAAAGTTCTTCTTGGAGAAACTGGTTAATACCGGTTTCCTCGACTGAGTAGCGCCGGATCCGGCTTCTGGATTTTATTATGCACACGCACAGCCCATTAATCCTAATTTCTATTCATATTTGGGCACGCCCTACGATAATTACAATTATTAAAGGGGCGTTGCAGCCAACAAATACACACTCACACACACACACACACAGACATACAGACACCCACATATACACTCTTGAACACATTCATACTCACATCCATAAATATCAAATATTTTCTCAAAAACTTTCGCAGTTTTTTTGAGTTTCCAAATTAAATTTCTATGTTTTCTGCTTTCCCTAACCGTTCGAATATTGAATTACTTTCACTTTTCAAACATCTTTTTTAGAAAGAATATAAAGAAAAAAAAAAAACAAAAATTACAAAAAAAAGTGAAAAATCTCACAAAACTCAAAAAAAAAAAAAAGTTCGCTACAATGCAAAAATATATATTGATCGAGGACAAGTATATACCAAAACGAGGATTAATCGGCTTCTCTATATTAAACTTTCTACAAATTCTGCTACTGCGCTCTGTCAATTGGTCTGCACTCATTCTCTCTTAGTTTCGTTTGTGTTTAAAAACTTTTTCAAATTTTTGAGAAAATTAATGCGCATCTTTCAGTAAATAATCAAAAAGATAAATAGAAAAACATCTTAAAGAATTCACGAAAAATGCAAAATATGGAAGCAGGATCGTTCGGCAAAAGAAAACAGAAAATAAACAAACAAAATAAAAAACGAAAAAAAACGTCTACTTAAATATTTATAATATCAAAATCTTTTTCTTATATGTGTATTATTACGACTTTATCAATGTATTCTCGTAAGTGTTTGAATATGCCTCACAGCAAATCTAGTTTCAATCCCCCGTAAGACATGTACTTAAGGTATTCACTGTAGCAGAAGCTCTACACAAATTCTACGTTTCAGTAATAAACCAACCAAGGCTATCAGTACAGAACCTTCCACGAAATATGCTTAGTACCTAATTGCAAAAGTACTTTTAACTTTTTGAAAATTCTTTTCTATATACACTCACACACTTACGTACATCTATGTAGAGTTGGTATTTCAATTTATATATATGTATTCAAATATATATATATATATTGGGACATATCGTCTAGAGTTTAGAGTTGAACCCATATAAGCAAGCCCTGCAGCTATCGTTGTTGAATTGAAGCTCATTAGTCAAGCACTCCATGTTTCAATTGCAACTATACGAATTACATATCCACATATATATAATCAATATATACTTAAAATATTCAAATATACATATATTAAGATTTAAAAATGTCGAAAATGTCGGGCTACTGTACACAATTCAATACCTGAAAATACAATTGTCGAGTTGCATAATTTATGAATAATAAATGCACGGATATTGAAAGAGAAGATTAAACAAAGTAATGGTTAAATAAACACATAAATTAATCTTTTATTATATATATATCAATACAATTTTAGAATTCAATGTAAGTCTATTCAACTGTTTAACATTAAATATTTAAAAAGAAAAAAAAAAAAAAATTAGTAACCAAAATGATGCTCTTGAGATACAAACTTTTAGCAGCCAGTTTTGTTGATGATACATAACTGACCTAATCAAACTACTATATATATTTATGGAATTTATTTGATATTTATATATAGTAAACATAAAAAACAAAATTGGCTACTAAAACTTCTTGCTTTGTTGTATTTAACAAATATTAAGTAAAATGAAATCCACCCACATAAATTATGTTCACACACTCCTCGGGGAGTTCAGATGATTATGAAAGAGCACGGAATTGTTAAAACCGAAGGTAACTAACTACATTCCATTAGAAACGTATGTCATGAGTATGGGTATTCACAATTAACAGAAAGTAACGAACCCAACGTTCACATACCGAAAAGCAAACCAAAAACTAAAGTAAAAATATTCATAAAGCAAAATATTAATGGAGTTATAAGTACCTTGAATTAGCTGGTAGACATTTAACCGAAAACAAAGTATTGTTGCTAGAAAAAATCAACTTTTTATTTGAAACTTAATTTTAAATACTAATCGTCTATTTAAATGTTAAAAAAAGAAATACTTAAGCGTAAACAATATTTAGAAATTTGTTTTAACAACATAACAAATTAAGAGTGGTATTGAATAAAAATAATAAATAAATGATCCATTGAACTATATATATATATATAT
This sequence comes from Drosophila hamatofila, assembly GCA_035045345.1. Classification (NCBI taxonomy): domain Eukaryota; kingdom Metazoa; phylum Arthropoda; class Insecta; order Diptera; family Drosophilidae; genus Drosophila; species Drosophila hamatofila. The sequence continues at coordinate 14,055,986 of JAWNPA010000020.1, forward strand.
ATATATATATATATCGATATATATATACATATATATAAATACATATATAATTTATATATATATGAATGTCTAAGTAAATATATATACATATATAAAATTATGAAACCTAACAATGTATGTATGTATACATGTGTATATGCCCCGTGTAAATAAAGAGACAAACTACATATTTCATATGGATGCAAATGAACGTTGAACGCGAACAAGAAATAATTATAATCATAATAATGAAAACAAAAACAAAAAACTAACAAGTGATAATTTGTTGATTTTTTTCTAATGTACAACAATTTAAAAACAATTAAAAAAAAAAGTTTTCATAAACTGTTTTCACACTCTTTTATATCGTTTACTCGAAATCGTAACTAAATTCTTAGCATACCTAAACATATCTTTGCAATTTTGCAACCATTATGCGTTTCTCTGAGCATATTTTTTAAAGTTTTAAATTTTAATATACAAAAAACGTAGTACTATATATATACTATATACATATATACGATATTATACGTAAGCCACAAAACTATATCACAAACATATCAGCGTATAGAAACTATAAATGTTATAAAACGCAAATGCAAACTAACTGCAAATAGAGATCAGATTAATCTATATAACCTATATCTGTAGGCAAATATGCAACATATCAATTTTAAAAACAAAATGAAAACATATCAAATATGCAAACAAACGGAAAATAGTAAAAATTACAAAAATAGCTAATTGTAAACGAGTTTTAAATAACATTTACACTAACAAGTTTATCAAATAAATTTATTTTAATATATATTTTTTTTAATCGAAAACTTTAAAGCTCTGCAACTTGTTTCAGCATTTTAAGCCCAAAACTGACCCAATATTTATTAAAATGCTGAAACAATTCTGCAAAACTTCACACACAAAGTATTTAATAAGAAACATAAATAGAAATCAATTTGGTTTTCATTCTATTTCATTTGTTTTCAATTTACTATAGCATAAAATAGTTGCAGCCATGCATACGTTATATAACCGTATGTGTCAGTATTTCTATATTAAAATATCAATAAACATATCTGAAAGTGTTAGAAAAATCAAATAAGTATTGCAGCAAACAAGAGTTAAAATACTCTTCAAAAATCACACAAAAAAATTACAAGAAAAAACAAAACTTGAATTCAATTGCAAAAGAACAAAAACTTAAACGTATTTTAAAACCAAAAAAAAAAAACAAAAAAAAACTAAAATTATTAAAAATTCTAAGTGTATATGAATATAGATTGAAATGCAGAAACTTAAATACAATTTTAAGCATTCCAATGAAGCTATTTCTTTGGTGTGCCGTTTTAAAAACAAGCCAAGTGTGTTTTATTCGGGTTACTGTGGACTACTTTCAGGAATCGAACTCATAGTTGGCCAGTTTTCTTGAGAGCCGGTTAGCGTGGTCCTTCAGTCAATCATTATATCGACTCGAGTAAAAAGAGATAAGCTCATGCTAAATGCCTAATGTCTGTTCATGGTAAAAACAAAAACTTTACAGTTCTGCCTATGGGTTTGATGATCCTTAATTGATATCCATCAATCCAACTAATTTTAAATATTAGTGACTTCAGCTTGAAAGATTTAGAAAAGAAAAGTAGATAATTTATTGTAGAAAAGTTCAAGCGCCTTTACAAATTTTGGACCTATAGCTATTCCTTATAAGGCCTATGTCAATTCGCCATGCCCTAACGGACAAAGAGATCACATACATCTCTCACTTAAATAGATACAAATATTATTATATATTCTAAATTCCAGTTTGTAAACATCAATATTAGACATATAACTAAAACGCCTAAATAAACATAATTGTTCTCTTTCTTTTACACAGTATTTCAGCTTTGTCATAAATTTATATCTTATACGAAATCATGAAGTGACAAATCAGGAAACGTTTCTAAATTAAGCTTGAAATTTACGAGCCTCACGATATGTATCTTTTACAAATTTCACTTAGCAATCATAATATTGTCGTCTGATTTCATTAATTAATTGAAATCGGTTAGCTATTTATGGGCTTTACTTGTTTCAATATGCGCACAAAGCAAGTTTGAATTCAACAAGTGCGATAAGATATAGTAGCATTCCGTCTGTCCGGATTCCTACCCAGTCACACACACACACACAATCTCTTGCACCTTTACTTTCGCCCAAAACAAGTGAAAAGAGAATGAGAGTTGTTGAAACACACTTTGGGAGCATCTCAGTTAACAGAACAGAGCTGAGAGCTACTAGCCGCGTAGAGCGATCTCTTCACAAATAGAGCATTTCGTATCTCTGTTATATTTCGTTTTATAAGTATTCTAATCAGTTGGGAGACGTTTGCATTAGGCTTCTCATTTCTCATTTTGTGCTTATGATAGCCTTCGTAGTATTTGTATTTGCTCGCTGTTGATTAGAGGTTCTCAAATGTTGTTGCCTTAGTCGCATTTCACATTTTAACGCACTCGGTCTATCGCAGGTGTACGTCTGAAACGATCATGCAGCTCGCGTAAAAATCAATCTATCATCTTAATGATTGATTGCAAGGCCATTGACTCTATAAGGAATATCAGTTTATAGCTTTAGTGCAGTGGTAATGTTGGACAGCCGCATAAGGGCTGCAGATTCATTAGTTAAGCTGCCTAAAAGTATGTGACAGTGTTGAGTAACGCTAAAAAACTAAACTAATCAAACAAAAATTATAGAATATATTATGAACTGTCCTTGAAATTAAAATTCTGAAAATATAATACAGAATGCACGATCCCAGCGATTATGATTCAGTCTATAGTGACGAAGATTTCATGAATGTCATACAGGGCGCCGAAACGCCCCCATTGATGAACTATGATGAATTTATGGTGAAAACTATGGGTAAGTATTTTTACTTTAAGTGCATAATCAGTATATATAAACACATATATGTATATACATACATACATACACACACATATATATATATATATATATATATATATAGATATATAAAGGTATAAGTCAGTTTATATTAGAGCTGTCAACAGTTGTAGCTCTTATCTACTGTTTGCCATGGCTTTAAATTTTGATAAAATGCCGTTGTGTACAAACTTTTGCATATGATGATGTGAAAAGTATGGCCGTAATACTCGTATATTAATAAAAGGCTACATAAATTATACTCAAACTAACTGATTATATTAGAATAATCAGCATTCTGTGTATATTCTAATACTAAATGTAATACCTAACTTAAGAATATCGCACATAGCTCGTATAATTTATATGGTTTTTATCATACATATTATACAAATACAACTGAAAAGTATAAATTGTAAATATTTACTGAGTACAAGCCATTTTCCAATTTGACTCTCCCATGCCTATCAATTAATTCCAATTCGATTTGAATTGATTGCCTTCTCCGCGAGCGCCAGATCCATTTCCATTTTCGTTTCAATGCACCAAAATGAAATTGGAACTTGTGAGCTGCTGTGCGCTCAGCGCTGCTCTCAATGCAATCTGCTCTCAGAGCGTATGCTGTTAGTTAACAGCTGGGCAAGCAGCTTCAATGTCGAAGCCAACATGCTCTTCGGTTCCATTTCAGCTTTAATAATAACATAGAAATATATTTCTTAAATATCAGCACTATATGATATTAAATCTATAAAACCACATTTGTTTATTTATTCATACGCAGAACATAAATAAACACACTGTTTTGGTAGGTCAAATAATAGCCGTGAGTAATGGTAGTGAATAATGGAAACACCACTGTTAACAGAACCTTCTTCTGTAGTTTTGCCCGCTCTTTCGTCGCCTAACAGTGCTGGCCATTCAATTTAGCTGTATTATTCCATCCCGCTAAAAGTGTATATACATGTATGAACATATATTTAACATTGTATATAAATGAATTGAATATTAAGGATTTAATGAAGTAAGAATGATTAAATGAGAATTATCAATATTATAAACATTGATCCTGTAGTGTCATCATAGTAGCTGAAATCTCTTGCTCACAAATTCAGCCGGAGTTTTTAGCTTGCGTTGTGTTGCCTCTCGAACACAGCTAGCACTGCCGCTTGCTCTAAAGATCGGTTTGCTCCAATCAGACAGTCACGACAGCGCAGTCGCGCGAGAAACTTCGCTTTAAGTGCGCGGAAGGTTTTTACGATTTTTATGGCAGAGGTAAAAAGAAACAGCAATCAAGAGGCAAAGTAAAAAGCAAAAAAAGGGTAGCAATAAAAAGCGTCGTACAAAGCACCGCCGAGCACTGTGATATTTTGCCATTAAAGTGGCTTTAAATGTTTAATTAAAAGTGTGTAATCAAAATGTGCGCTAAGCACAATGTTCGCTCGTTTTATTAGCCCAAAGGCAGTGCGAAAAATTCAATTAAATGCGAACGCCGATGATGGCGTCAACGTCGCAACAAGTTCAAGTGCAGAGTGTTTGTGTTGTCGGTGCCAATTAACAAGTTAACATAACAAAAATATCATAATAATAATCCTATTGTTTAATTAAAGTGAAATATACATAAAATATAAATATTTTCGTACCTGTTTGAGCGTTTATGTGTTTCTTTCCAGCGCAAAAAAAAATCAACAAATTTTCTGTGGCGTTTTCTGTCTTTAACTCTTTTTCTTGTTCCCACACATACACACACACGTTACACATGCATACGTATAACATCATGCTGCCGCACACAAGCACAAATATTGTAGTTGTTTTACTGCCTGATTCTTTGACTCACAAATTACCCGAGACGGCAACAGCGACGTCAGCAGAGTTAGCGGCAGTCAAACTGTTGTCTGTTCCATTATACCATTGTTTCATATCTGGTTTTCCCTTTCCATGCGCGTGCTTGTTCATTGGAATGTGTTTGTGTTCCACGTTGCCAACCGTTTCGTCTCAACCTCAACCCGGTGTTTGTTTTTTCTGATCAAGCAGCAGAACGGAAGAGCGCAAGCGAAACAACCACCTGTGTTGCTGCTCTCCCTCTCTCTCCCGTCCTCTCTCTTCTGCTGCGATAAGGAATACACACAGTGATAAAATGAGAATGAGAAAAAAGCGGGCAGCACTATCGAAATAAGTAAACAACAAACTAAAAGGCGTGTTAAATTAACCAAGCCACAACAAATGGCATGCAAACAAACAAGAAACTCATTAAGGCAATAGGTCTGTGCCGTTTAACGGTAGTTTCAATTTCTCTCCCACTCGCTCGCTTTGCATTTGTATTTATTTAAGTGTTTGTGTTTTTATGCTGCGCTTGACTTTTTTTATTTTTATTTTTTCTGTGTGTTTACTTTGCTTTTGCAAACATCAATTTCAAGGCAGGTACGCTGCAGGTGTCGGTTCTTATTTCTTGGTTCCCACCAAATTTTGCACCTCATATTTGTATAAAATATTATTTATCCAGAAACCCACGAACGCGCCTTTATTTTCAATAATTTCCGCGAAATATTACGAAATACAAGAATAAAGAGAAGAAAAAAAAAGAAAAAAAAAAAACAAGTGAGAAAGTGAAAATAATGTCAATGAAATCATCATAAATAGAGTCTTACGAAAAAGAGAAGTGGAATAAAGACTATGTGATTCAGCAATTTCATTTCAAAATTTGAAAATAATCGAAGTACGTGTTTTCAACCCAACGAATTCTGCATCTAACCCAATTTTTATTAAGAACGATTTACGAAAATGGAGCCAGCGATTTTAATTGGTAAGCGATGGGGTTTTAATCCCTTTCGGATAATTAAAAGTAAATAAAAACGTTTAGAATATTAGTTGTTGAATAGTATTTGTATATTTTATATGCATGTATATGAATAAATGAAATGATGATTGGATTATAAGCTTAAAAGTTGGGCAATAAAATCCATTTATATAAGAAATAAAGAATACGTGAATAAAAAATACTCTGTATTTTAACATGGAAAACAAGTTAAAGATGAAATATTTATTGAATATGATCTATAATCAAAATAAATGCTGAGCTCCATCAATTATAGGTATTATTTTCTAAGGACAGTAATATCATATTCAAATTGGATAAATGTACATAAGCCTTATAGATCATAGGTCTCACAGAAAAGTTTTCTTTATGCATTAATATCACTAAAGTCCGCTCATTACTGTTGACTCGTATGAGTTCACGGCTTTCAATATAATCAGTATTGATGATCACATTGTCAGAGAATGTGAATTAATGATCAAGAAGCTGAAATTATAATGGCCAGCAAATTACGGCCTGCACTTAGGAAGTCCCACTCCAAATGGAAAACCATTAAAAAACTTGCACTAACAAATTGCAAAGTTGTAATCTCGAGTTGTACAGACAGATGCACATATATATCTATATATATCTATATATTTTATGGAGCGCAAGTGTTTTTCACTCACATATGCTGGCTGCTCCACATTCAATTGAAGACAGAGACGGACAGAGGGACAGACGGACAGAGGGACAGACGGACAGCCAGGCAGGCAGTCATAGACACATGTGGCCAAATGCAAATGCGCATTCGCATTCCACAGCAGTCAAAGCCAGCAGCAGCTGGTTGTGGCAGACAAACCAGAGACAGACGCGGAGACAGAAGGCCCAAAGTTAAGCCCACACACATGAATTGTGGCAAATGGCAAATACAAATTGCTGCGGCTCGATACCAAATCGAGTCTCAATTACCGATAGACCCAAACACTCTGCCCACAAGCCTCACAGCGGTTGGAGCTCATTAGTGCGCGGGTTACGCAACGGGCAGAGGGGCAGCACACACATACAGATATATACACATTTGTGCATGTGTATATATATATATTTGAATATTATTGTTGTTGTGCTTATAGAGCGAAACCGCCAGCGCCGGCAATTGGACCACGCCCGCTAGTTGTTTGATCATTAAATGCTCACTCAAACGAGCCATGCGAGAGATGCAGATGCCCACTCTCTGCATGTGTGTATGTGTGTGTGAATGGGGTGTGTGCCCGTGCCGGGCGTGTGCAACATGTGGTCGCAATTGCCAGTTCGATGGGAGCTGACAATTGTCAGGGCTGGTGCAAAGAAATTGTTTCATTTCAGAAGAAATTAAACTCAAATGGGGGCACGAGCTTTGAGCTGTTTACGTCTTCTTCTTCTTCTTCTTCGTTTTGCTTCTTCTTATTTCACTTCTGCTTCAGTTTCCTTGTCAATGGGGTTAATTTAATCGGGGTCTGAATGCTTGTTAGGCAAAGTCCCAGAGATAAACTAAATGATGCTTAAACTGCGGTCACGCAATTGGCGCCAAACTGATGTTCAAGTTAACTGTATGTATGTTTACTACAAACATACATGTATGTATGTATGTTTGTCATATACATACTGTATAGATATTTATCGAGCTGTTGTTTTTTTTGACCCTCTCTCTCTTATTTGCATATACAAATATTTTTGAAGAGTTGAACGTAAATATTTGATTACAATTGATATATACTTCATTGTTGCAGTCGAGTGCAACCGACTGCAGAGTACTCTTTCACAGTTTAAACCAAGTAAGAACGTTGCTGGTAGGCGTTACAGACTGCAGAATAATAATTAATAGAGGATGTCAACATTAATTTAGTCGTCAAGTTTTGCGTTTTTGGCATACAGTTTTTCCCGATTTGCCACGCCTCTAATGGGCGTAGATATATCTTTTTGAGCGTATGTTCTCAACGCGAGTATACATTCCAAATTTCAACTCTCTAGCTCTTCTACTAATATGAATTCTGGTATACCTGGAAAATGCATTTTCCAATTTGTCATGCTCCTCGAGGGCATACACGAATATATGTTCTAAATATAAAGTCTCTAGGTTTAATTGCGTTGATATGGTTTGCATTAATACGCACAGACGAACAGACTGCAAGACGGACAGACGGACAGCAAGAAAAGCAATGCACAAAACCAATATTCTCATTTCACTTTCGTGAATGAGTTGTTATTTTAGCCACGCGCTATTTGACAACTAATATAGCTTGTAGTACTGTCTTTAGTAGATGTTAGTAGATGAGCAAACTGCAAGAGTTGGATAATCTCCATCTAAAGCTGAAGTAGTTTTTTATTGTATAGTAACTCCCGTAGGCCCATGATATATGGTAAATTTTAAGTCAAGCCTCAATGCATACAAAAGCCATATACTCTTTTCATTTCGTAAAGAGTATATTTAAGTGCACTTCAATGACTGCATTTTAATATAAATTTTTAAATGAAAATTAAAAAGAGCAATTTCTTTGTTCTGTTGATGACATTTTGTAAATTACAAATTATAAAATTGCATTCAATTATGGAAATATAAACTCAAAGTGAATATTGAAGAGCTACTTAATCAACTTTTTCTGAAAATATATCGCATTTAATTTGTATTCCATATGAGAAAAGCAATAAATATGCAGCTCTAGAGACTCTTTTGGGATAATCGTAGTAATCTCTCTCTCTCTCTCTCTCAAAACCAATATTTTAATATTCACTTGGCTCAGTCTAAAGACGACTCTTATCGTTAACAAACTTGTTTTACTAATTGTGTTCGAACGTGACTACTTATTGTCCTACGACTACATGCATGTGTCTATATGCATATGTATATGTACGTGTATATATATGCATATACAAACAAATACACAGCTGTGTATTGTAAAAGCACTTATAAGTTTGTTGTGGCTGTTGTACAAATGCTGCTCGTAACTGAAAGTAAACATTGAACCGACTGTCAATAGGCATTAGTAATGATAATAATAATAATAATTAACGTTAGCTTCAAGCGAATGTTCTTCCGCCCATCAGGCGGGAGACGAGCCATGCCTAATTAGAAAGTTTGACTGGCCCATATGGCAAATCGAATGGCCAAATGGAGTGGCCAAGATATCAAGGTAAAAGCAAAAGCAAAAGCTGTGCGCACATCTCAAAGTGAGTGAAATGCTTGCAATACTCACTTGACCATAAAAGTTAGGATCCATTGACTTTGACTCGCAGTTTTGCCTTTTAACGCCAAGACAGGCACGAGAAACCGCATTGAAGCGTCACAAATCATGGAGCTCGGATCATATCGCTGTATCTCTTTATATATATATATATATATATATATATATGTGTGTGTGTGTGTATAAAGAAAAGATCACAGTTTAAAGTTCCCTTTCTCTTTTATGATCCCATATATACGGAAAGACATATATATATTGTATTTACTTCATTGCATTTGCCTCGATGCACGCAACATCAATCAATGTGACTGATAAGACGGTTTGAGTTATGAATTGAATTAATATTGAGGGTAGTGCCACAACGTAACTTGCTGCCCATACAAATTGATTGGCTACACACTGAGAGAATGATTGGGCTTGAGATGGCAACTGCTATTGCAGTTCCCCGACCACAGCTGGCATGGGATGGGCTGGGCACGTGAAACCGAAAGATCGCATTCGCTTTGAAGTTGATAATAGATAAATTGATAGATCAATTACTTGCTGAGTTTGCGGCTTGCTGTGTATTTGCTCAATTCATTCAATTTACTACATACAAATGCATAAGTCTACACAGTCAAGAGATCATCTTCCACTTGACGCTAACGATCGTATATTAGGTATATTATGTCACCTGTCTTCTCGTTTTACTACAACACAACAAATATAGTATGTTGTTATCTGTTTTAATTTATAAGAAAACAATACATTTCGCAGTTCATTTTATTGGGGTCTGTCAGCGTAGTATATATGTCTTTATGACGACCTTGTCTAAATTGCCAAAAACAATTTGTATTCATTTAAATTGCAAACGTTCATTCATTTTCATTTATTTATTGGCTTTTTAATTATAGCTATAACATTTATATATACTTATTTAATATGAATATACACATATTAATATTAATTCATTTGCAAAATATATGAAGTTAAATTTGCCAATTTTTAGGGTATTTCCCACTCTTTAATGTATTCATGTTTTAAATGTATTCATATTATGGCAATTAGTCATCAAGTTTATTAATCAACACCAAAATTTGTTTATGGTTTCAACAAGAGATTCAAAATAATAAAAGCTTTTTACAGTTTCATATTATTTTTTATATTTTGTTTTCAAGTTTAGTATAAAAAGTAATATGACTTATCAGAAATGTCCGACTATAGGATACCATGACGACTAAGAAGCATGTCAGTTTTTGTTCTTTCGAATGATTAAAATAAATATAAGAAAATCTAAAAATACTAAGAATTATATTAAAAACATTAAACCAATTTCAAATCAAGAAAGTTTATTAACTAATTAATTTTAATTCGTTTCTCAGAAAATAGAATAGTAATAATAATAAATAGTATTTCAAAGATACTTCATACTATTATATCAAAGCATAATTCTATAGTTTCAAATTTCAAAATTTCTTGTTTGTACTTTATATAACATTATATACCAAGTCAATAATCGCATGTGTCGCCATGTGAAGTTAGGCAAGCCTTTTTTCTGCATGTAACATACATCTTACTTATAATACTCGTAATTTCCATTTTCAATGGATTCGTATTAGATCCTTGGTCTCTTTCCATTCCACATTTCTCTTGATACACTTATTTAGCTTAAGTACTCTTAAAACTATAAAATACAAACATTTAATTGCCTTTAATTTCATGAGACAGAGAGAGAGAAAGAGAGAGAGAGAGAAAGAGAGTGAGTGAGCATCATCTATATATCTTTCGTCTTCAATATATATGTATAGTCGTACAACTTAAATTTATTTGTCCAACAACTCGCCAGCAATCTATCAGCGCATAAATTAATAACACATGACTGGAAATCATTCTCACGCTTCAATAGGAAATGTTACGGCAATGCCTGCTTTAAAAGTCCTATCAATTTAATTGCGACAATGGGAATACAAAATTGACAGCCACAAACAAAATTTTAAAAATATCATAACAAATATAATGTATATATATATAGGCAGCTATATATATATACTTGTCTCTCTGTGTATATATCTTCGTAAATTGCTCGATTGACTAGTCAGACATGGAACTTGGTGCCACTTAACAGTCAATCGACCTAAGTGGACTTTAAAAAGCCCTCAGAAAAGCGACATTGCCAAGTGAATGTCAAATATTAATAACTGCAAATATTTCTATGCCTACAAGAAGGTATTGATATTACAGAAAAGCTAAAAAGAAATGCTGATGCTAAGCGTTGGTAATAAAGAAGTTTTAAAATGACATATTTAACAGCTAAAATGGCTGAGACAAAATTTTTGTGCTTTTCATTAAATATCACAAATCATTACAAATTATTTTCATGATATACAGGCAAACTATAGTTTTCCTTTGCCTTTTAGTTTTTATAACGATTTCTGGCCCAGATAATTTCAAATCAAACTAAACCACAATCTTTGATTCTTTCCAAAGATAATACTATATATCTTTCTATATTAATTTTTTCTCTCAAAGATAATACATTTTGGGGCATACAAGCAAAAATTTGGTAGCTTTGGATGTTGAATTTAGTCAGATATTCACAATTTCATTTTGGTGCGTTATTTTGATACATTTTTAGCAACCTTTTTTTTATTTTTATAACAATTGTATTGATAATATTTAAGTTCTTTTGCTGAAAACTCTCTTTCTTTCAATTCTCTTTCTCTTTTTTAACTAGTCAGAAATAAAAATTCACTTTAGTTAGATTACAGTAGAGTTTATCTAATGGAAAAATTGTTAGTGGAAAAAATCAAGGTCTAAAATATTTTCTTTTAAAACTTTAGACAAAAAAACTTTATTTAGTTTATTATAATTTTCAGTAATTTTAGTATTTATTTATGATATTAAATAAAGTTTTTTTTTGGTTTAAGTTTTAAAAGAAAATATCTTAGACTTTGAATTGTCCACTATCTATTATTCCATTAGATAAATTCTACTGTAATTTGGCTCGCTTTCAAATAATTCAGCATGCAATTGTGGTAAATACTAAAATTACTGAAGCGACATCGAATACTTCCTGGGGGCTGCCGACAATGCCATCTCCTGGCCAATTCAAAGACTTCCATGCGTCTGTATTTCAGAACAGGCTATTCGCATTTAAGTCCCGCAACTTTTGGCCGAGAGTATGTGGCTATAAGTGCTGCGACCGGGCCAGAACCTGTTTATGTTCAATTGCCGAATCGTTAAGTCTTCTTCTTTCTCTGCTTCTTCTTCGTCTTCTTGCTCATGAGTGTGTCTCTGTCTCTGGAGTCGCGGCATCATTATCGTTGTTTGCATTAGTCAATGCTACCAGTTGTTGTTGTTGTTGTTATTGGCGACAACATCGCGACTGTCAGCGAAGTCGTGTTTAATGTATGAATGAATGTATTTCACGATAAGTAAATTCAATTATCCGCAACATTAATGAATGCGTAAAATTTAAGCAGCAATCGCAGCATTTTGTCAGTTCAACACAAAAAACCTGTCGCCTAAGTGAATTCGTAATGAAATTTCTGAGTAAAACCAGACAACGCAGCCAGACCACAATCAACCGTACCGAACCGAACTGAAGCATGGCCGCTAAAAGTTAATAGGGCGTTAAGTATTCAGAGTGGGCCACCGACTAGGCTAGGCCAGGCCCAAGCATTTTCAAAGTAATGCCATCGTCAAAAATTATCTAATTGCTAAATGCAAAGTGTCACAAGTAAAGTGCTTTGAAAAATTGTTTAAAATACTGAAGATATAAATTTATTTTAAATGAATGCTACTCGAGGTAGATTAAAGTATTAGAAAAGTATTTTACTGGCGTACTTGGCTAAGAATATTAACCTTTTTGAGCTTTAAATATATTTGGTTGCGCAACTAGAATAAAATAAAGAAGGCAGAAATTATTCACAAAACTGGAAATAATAGTAATGTGAAATATATACATCTTGAAATGGGACTTCAAAGATATTAAGTATGACAAATACATCCGAAATATTTAATTGAAGGTAAGTATTGAGTAAATTCTTTGTTTTCCTTAACAAGCTTTAACCTTTCTGAAAAAAAAAAAATTAATTTAAAATAAGAGTAAAATAGAAATAAATTTAAAATAAGTTAAATCTTAAATTTGTATATAATTTAAATTAAAAAATCAGTTAATACTACAAAAAACTGACCATCAGCAAAATTAAAAACATTAAAATATTTAAAAAAATTAAAAATACTTTATAATCAAATAAAAAAAATTAATTAAATTTCAATGAAAAAAAAAAATTAAAATAAAATAGGTTAATAAATTTAATAAATAAATGAAACTTAAATAATATTGCCAATACCGCGCCAAAATTATTTATATAGAATATTTACTATAAAATGGCATGAATGGAGCTTCAAAATTAAATGAGAAATAACTAATTATTACTAACTGATTTAGGTTTATATCAATTTGATGTTTCAAAAATCTTGTTGCTTCTAAATTTCTACATTTCTTACATTGTTAGTATATAAGTGCAACTAACAACAATGAAAAGAAACCTTTAGGTATTCACTGCAATTGTTGCTATTACTATTATCACCGTTATGCAATGCTAAGTTAATAATAACAATAATGTCACACCCTGCCAAGTAACGGTACATGCTAATTTCAAGTGCTTCCCATCCGGTAAAATATGCAAATTCGCCAGCCTCGAGTATCGGAAGCGCTGCCCAAAGTGTTGACCAAGCTGTGTGGAGCTGCGGCTTTTCAAAAAAAGCATATTTGTAAAGCAACAAAAATGAATTAAAACTTCCGCCAGCACACGCTGAAGTGAGCCCGGCCAAACAGCCATAGAGCAATGCAACCGCCAACCAACACGTCTGTCGGAGCGTTAGAGCAGGCGGCCAAAAGCCGATTGAGGGCGGTGCAGAAGCGGAGGTGGGCAATTGTGGGGGCTTTGACTTTTTGTAGCTGACTCTGGCTGGCTCGCTGGCTGACTGGCTGGCTGGTTAGTTATAGACATAGACATGACTTGGGCCTTGTTGTCCCCCACGTTGATAAGCCTTGTGGCAGCATTCAAGAAACACTCTCATAGTGTTGGACATGCTGGTTGCCGGCCCCTCGTTTGCCGGCCCAACTGGTTTTCCCATGATCTTCTGACATTTTTCGGCTGTGGTACACATTGAAATGCAGCTCGTATACTAATTTATGCGGGCCAGAGTGGCCCCAAATGTTTGTTTGAATGATGCATTTAATTTGCTGTGGCTTGTTCACAGAGGAAAAAATGTATTGCCTAATATGGGAACCTTAGCTATGTCTGGCCATTAACAGGCAATACACGCAGTTCGATGGAGCGCCAGTTGGAAGTACAGAGGAATTTTCAATCAGGTGAATAATTTATTTGCTTTGAAGAAGGAAATATCTTCTATATTCATTGTATCATTTTATATATTATATAATATTATTATTAATAGTTCAAAGTACTTTCATGTAAATGCTGCTTTGTACTGTTGCTCATTTTATCATTCTTTGATAAGCTAAAAACTATTTCCAATTATTGCTCAAGGTTTGTTTGTACCAAATATTTTACAAATTTTAATGAAAGCACTGCATAAAAACAAAAGACCAAGTACTAGAGTGGGACTTGATATGCTTCTATCCATGCTCGAAGCACGCAAAAGTAATAAACACTTGGGCTTTACGCTTTGGTTCAATTTTTTTCAACTGACCCACATGGGATATAGGTATGTATGTATGTATGATTATTTATATACAAATGTATTATATACAAACAGTTCTCATTCGAATTCACATCGTTAGGGCTCTCACACTGCTCCAATTGAATAAAACATGGATGAGTTTGTTGCCATCTCCTGTTCGTATCAATCGTGTTTTGCGAATTTTTTATTGAGAAGCAACAACAAAAGAGTAAGAAAATAAATAAAAAGCAATTGCTTGCATAAAACTTTATATACATACAAACAGTAAAACAAATACATATGCAAATGCTGCATAGCAGAATGAAAATACCCTTAGACATATGTGTACTATATGACAAATTGCTTCAATGTCGAATTGATTTCATATATATGATATAACAAGCGTACTATGCATATATAGGGAAAATATTAAATTTCTTATATAAAACCCAGTCAATATTGTAGTCATATAACCAAAGCCAATTTATATGTATTCAGTAAGTAAGTAAGGAAAATTTAGTTTGAATTGAGAGTTGAGTTAATTGAGAGTTGAGTTAAAGAGTTAATTCGACATGTCAACTAAAAAATGAATATATTATATTGTATTATAATATATATTTTCAGGTTATATCTTTAATTATATTATTTAAATATCCGATTTAAGGTTATACCTAGTAAGAAAGTGCTAGTCCAGAGTGATCGACTAAGAGATCCTCTGAATACACATACACACACGCATGTTAAATAAATTTGCCAAAGCACAAGTCTCTAGTATATGAAATACTTTTTTTTTTTTTTTTGCAAAGATGGAAGGATGACATCCAAAATGTTTCAAAAATTAAAATTATAAAATACACATGAGTTTATTGGAAAAAATTAAAGACTCGAGCTCTAAAGACTTAGGAAATATAATTATTTTACTGATTTTCGATAAAGTTTTTCATCGATAATATTAAAAAAAATTAGTTATCGATTTCTTAAAATAAACTCAATCTAATCATACAGGGAACCACAATGAAATCTCATATTTCTAGATCTTGTAGCTTGAGATCGACTTTGCTCGTCAAAAAAAATATATATATACTTTATAGGGTCTGCCACGCCTTCTTCTGCCTGTTACATACATTTTAACAAAACCATTATGCCCTGATTTCCAATTTTCAATGGGTTCAGGGTATACAAATTAGGTGGAACTGTAAACTTCGATAATCGCTGGGCCCGTCACATGCGACAAGGTGGCACGTACTAAGCGACTTATAAGTGTCGATAATCGAACTTAACAAAGGCATTAAGACTGATAAAAATAAAACCGTAAATATATACAGTTACTGAAGTACACACACATACTTTTACCTGCAGACACGTGATATATGTAGTAAGTGGCACAAGCAACGATGTTTTTTACACCCAAGCACAAAATGTGGGTGTTATGAATGAAATGGAAAATGCTGATTATGCTGGGTGGTGTTGCTGGTGCGGTGGTGCGGTGGTGCATACCCCAAATGGGCTGTAAAATACAGCAACGAAAGGCAATTAAAATGGAAGCTGCCTGGGGTCATATTCACACATACATACACACATGCATAGCATACCATGCTTTACGGAATTGTCATTATAAGCTCATGCCAACAAAGTCACTGATGCGTTCAGGGGCCATGCCGCAGAAGCTATGAAAACATGGCTGATGCAAAATTTACGTACTTTCAAAAACATACAGAAACGTATATTAAAAAGCTCGTTACGACTGACTCACTGACTGTCTGACTAATTTATAATAAATCGCAAAACTTAAAACTAGAAAGCTAGCATTTGGACACATTTCTCCTTTTTTTTTGTGAAAAGAAGTTTGGGGAAGTTTTATCTGCACATTCTGCCTATTCACATGAGTCGATATTACAGTTCACTTTGTTCTTGAAACTGCAAATTTTCAAACTTAACATACTCTCGCTACATTTACTATGCGAATTTCAGATATAATTTCAATATTTTAACTTAAAAAATCAAAAAAATTTTGTGAAAAAGGTACTACTCCATAAGCCTGATTATCAATTTATATCTTAGTCAATAGTCCAATGGTAGCCTTTAAGTGCATGACTTGCTGTGACTTGCTATGCTGAGACGAATATACAATGTATATCACAGAAGTATGATAAAGTTGATCGTAATCAAATTTAAAATGTAAAAAATATTTGGTATTCTTTAAAACTAGTTGAGAAAATGTCTAAAGATTGAGCAATCAGTAAAATTAAATGAAATTTTATGGATATGTATCTTTGTTTTTTGATTACACTCATATTTAATATGAAACTTTTTTTTTTACATTTATAAACTGAGTTGATTGTAATAGTAATAGTTTTTTTCAGTTAACATATATATATTGCATTCTTCTCATGTATGTATAAGAGACTGCCTAAGAAAAAGTTAAAAATTTTCAGTATACGTGTTCAATCTGCTTGTTAGCTCTGTACTCTTCAATAAAAACATCAATACAAATTTATGGTTAATTGAAATATAAATCAGAATGCAAGAATTATTGCTTTCATTTTCGCATTCAAATAATTGAAGTCGACTTGAATTAAATTGAGTAGTGAGGGATTGACAGACTGATGTCATTGCCATCAATACATTCGCGATTATTTCGATTTGCGGTTTTGTCAGACTCCATTGTTTTCGAGCCAAGCACACAGCTCGGCGTTCACACCCAGAACGCCCACATGGCATCTGCTGACGATGATTGCTTTTCTGGTTGTTGTTGTTGCGCCTGTAAGTTTTTATTGCTTTCAATTAAAAACCCATAAATCGGCATTTTTTAGTCATATCAGTCCAATAGCCAAAAGCTTATAAAAATATTAATTTTTTGTCATCAATAAAAGTTGAGCGGTAAATCAATAAAATTTCAGTTACTCACTGAGAAAACGTCAATACAGCAAAATAAATCAAAAATTATATATTCATTGGCTGGGCACTAAAAAAGTGAATGAGTGACAAACTGTATAACAGAAAAATATATATTGTAGCTCAGGTCGATGGGCTAAGTTAATCTAGTCAATTTGAGCTTGCTTGTATAGAAACTTAGCCATCACATAGAGATATTTAAAATTTGATATATAATTTGATATATAAGCATTATATATTAAATTATATATCATATATCTTTATATAAGTATAAGCATTATATATCAAATTATATATCATTCTTCTTGATATCTTGATATTATGTAGTTATGAAAAATTTTCACATATACATTCTTACAATACTTTATTTAGGTATTTTAATTTAAAAAAAAATATATAAAATATATATTTACATATGTATAAATGATACGATATGAAATTATTTCTAATTGTTATAGTATAATTTGAATACTTTATTGCAGCGCCCCTTAGGCATTTGATTATTACTTGGTATGCAACAAAATTTGTAATTAGTGTAAACAAAATATGAACACAGCATTCGGCCACATTTTGTTTATTGTTGGGGGTCCGCTTATGGCATGTGCGGGTTGCCTCTGGGTCAACAACAACAACAACAACAACACACGCACAGAGACACATACACCGACAGCTAGAGAAAGGGAGAGAGAATGAGACTGGCATAACAAATATTTATACTTGATACGCACATATGAGCATTTATACAAATGTTTGTACGATGTGCTCGACTGTCTATGTGTGTCACGCACAGCGGCAAGAAAACTCGCAAAGGTGAAGGAACTCTGGAACGACGCGCTCTCTCACTGATAATCGACGCCCATTCAGCACTATCAGGCGTACGATTTAAATATATAAAGACTAGAAGCTACGCACGGGATCGGGCCATTCGTTTCGGTTCGTTAATTATTCGGTAATAATGTCAACAAAATTGAAATCGAAATTGAAACTGAAATTGACATTGTGGCTCTGATGCCATGTCCGGAAAAATACATAAAAACCATTAGCGGAAATAGTTCGTTTTGATTAATAGGCATGACTACGTACATTAACCATATAAAGCAATATATTTAATTAAGTATAAGTGATAATTTGTGAATTCTATAATCCAAAATATCAAAAATTTCTTCGAGTAGAGTCGAGAAGCTAAGGGAATTCCCAGAGCTGCTGTTACATCCTGAATTCAATATTGTGTAGAATCCATCAAGGCTTAACTTAATTTAAATATACTTTTTAGAAAAGTAAATTAGGTTTGACATCCAAAAACTTTTCTTTTAATCTGAAATTACTCAAATACCAAGCACTTTTAAAATTTAACTGTATTTTAAACTACAATTAGTACAGCATTCATTTTGAGAACAATAAATTTAAAGTACAGCAAAAACCAATTCCAGCTAATGCTTTCATTTAAATTAAAAAACTTTTTTGTTTTCAACTGACAGCTTAATTTCCGCTTCAGAAGAGATGCGAATTTGTCAAAAAAAAAAAAAAAAGCCAAGTTGTATTCATGGCACGAACTTCGTGCTCTATATACTAATTTTAGCCTGAGATGCCAAATGAAAAAATGAATTCCAGGATTTGGCCTACATAAGAGTTTTGTATTTGGTTTAATGTGTATAGATGCTGCTCTGTTCGTCGTTATGGTCCATTAATTTTATAGCCGGGCATTGAGGGCCATTTCGCGAGCAAGCATCTGGCTGATATGAGAATATATCAGCAGAGCTGTCCTGGTGTTTGAAATTTCTATAATATAAGCACTAGGATAACTTAGCATATGATTAAATAATTATTTTACTCACTGCTTTGCTGTATTTTTGCAGCATTATGAATAAAATCATGTTTCTGCCATTCCAATGTGCAGCTGAGATAAACATGATAATGAATGTGTGTGACCTCCTACGAAGCATTCCAATCGTCATAATGCCATTGTCAACTCGTTCGGTGTTTTGATAACAAATTTCATGCTGGCAACGATGTGGTAGGGGACTATCGAGATTTCAACTGACAGTTCACCTTTCCATTGTCATATTTTGCATGATACTTTATTTCAATAAACTATCTCTGAGCTGCAAGAGTTTTTGCCTGAAAAAAAAGCAAACTAAAACAACGACAAGCGATGCTGAAAGCAATTTGCAACGACGAGAAAAACAAACCACATGAACAAAAAATAAAAAGTACAAAAAAATAGAAGCTGAAAGACAGAAATTCAGAAATATTTCCTGGTAAACAAAAAGTGCAACAGCAACTGCAACTGCAGTGCCAACAGTAAATACAACTGCAACTGCAATTGCAAGTGCTGAACGAAGCCAAGGAAATTAATATAATTGATGCTGAAAATGATGCTGTTGCTGCTGCTCTTTTGGTTCAGTGTTGGTGAGCTCTTCTATAGTTTGCAAGTCATCAGTTTGCTTTTAGATGACTCGTCAGTTTGTCATGGCTTAGTAAATTTCATTTAATTAGCCCGTCAGAGAGATACCTAGCTGGTTCTTGGTAAATTCTCGAGCTTTGCATCCAAGCGCAATTAATGCAAATAATGGAATTTCATTTAATTAGCAAACGACACGCGAAATGTGTCCCTCACACATTTTGACAGAAGCCAGATTCACAAAGTGGACCCATTAATTGAAGAGCATTCATCGAAATAGCTTAGATACACCCCCATTGGTAAATGGAATGCATTGAGCGACGAGCTTGGTACGTGCTATGCAGTGGCGTACCTAGAACATTGAGCGCCCAAGTCAAAAATTGATTCGTTGCCCCCCCCCCCACTCCTTTTTTAAATTTATTTTTTGGGAAAAAGTAAAAAATATTAAACGATTTTGTTTTCAAGGGAATTCAAGACACAGCACAAAATGGAAGAGAAACAAACCCAGTGGTGTTCAGTTTCAAAATGGATAAAATGGATAAAATAAATTCATCTTTTCGCGATTTAATGGTTGGACAAGGCACAAGCAAACTTCAAAATATCTATGCAAAATTTCCACATAATAGTACCAGACGATCTTTAGCTAAAACAAAAATTTAACTAATAAAAAAATTAAAATGCTGCAATGTTGGAATACGAGGATATAATATGCAGCTTTGAAACGCTGAAAGCATGAAAAGTTAACTTTTAAGCTTGCCGATTTTTATCGGGAAATTTCTGTATGTCGTGAATTTTACTTTAAACTTTAATTTGCTTTAGTTTGCTGTCAGTAACAAAAAAAAAAATTTAGGTAAAAAAATTTTTTTTATTAAAATTTTTTATGTTTACGGAAAGATTGTTTTACCGCCCCCTTTGCCCCCTTCCCTAGGTACGCCACTGGTGCTATGTCATATGCCGTTACCCATACCTAACGGTCCACCTAAATGGCAGTTGGCCACGGTTTGTGGGTCAAATGCAACAGTTTGCCCGGCCAAGTTCGTTACCTTCGATGGTCTTTCGCATTGCAACGTAATTATCGATTAATGAACGTGTGTCATTTTAGAGTGTGTATCGGTTAGATGTGGGCGTGTTCGGCAGGTCCCCACCAATATTTCAAGTCAGCAATTAGTTCGCCGAACTGTTGGCATCATCATCATTTATATGGCAATTAAGCTGCGTATAATTCGAGTGACGTGCCATGACCTGACGTTGAGCTACGACTATTAATAGCTGAGACTTTTCCATCGACATCACGCGCCACATACCACAAACCTATAATCTCGCCAACCTTGAGTGCTGAATGCAGCAGCAAAACAACTTTGTGATGATTGCGACAGCGCGATTTCATTTTTAATGAGCTTAAGCACTTTTTGATACAAATTGCCAATGCATAAAAAAATAAAATTAATAATCAGAAAAATAAAACATAAATCGAATCATAACAAAAAAGACTGGTTGACTACGAGATCCTCTGAGTCTTGCAAAAATATGATTTTCCTATACTATGATACTTTACGTCTCTAGCTTTTGTGACTTACGAGATCTAGACATTCATATAGACGGACGGACAGACGGACGAACGGATTATATATAGAAGAATGTTACATACATTTTCACAAAGTCATTATACCCTGATTTTCCATTTTCAATGGGTTCAGGGAATAAAAAGAATTATTTGCTATGCAGTGCGAGATATAATCCTTGTAGAGTTTAATTGTATTGCCAATATAAACATAGTCAACTTTGTATTTAATCTCACGTTTTGACAGTACTTTAAGTTAGTCTTGTCATAGGTGAGACTAGTATATCAAATGCACTCACCCATTCGCTAGCGCTGACAATGAATTTGACGTCCAAACGATTCTTTGTAGTTGACCTGCTCAGGAACACAATCGCATAGCTGTTTGATGTTTTCCATTCTGCCCTTGTCCCAGCAACAAATCCCGCTTTTTGTGTAGGAGGTTCAGGGCAACTTCTCAACTTCAACAGTCGACAGGGCGACAAGCCTCAGCCAGCAGGTTCAGGTCCATCAGTTGCAAAGCCAGCCTGTCGCACTCGATTGCCAGCGCGTTGCTTGACGCCAAAATGGCCAGGACTCAGCACATATGACGGGAATGGAAGTGGCACCGTGCAGCGCATGAGCCTGTTCGCTGATGGTGTGAAATGACAGCACCATAATAGCCGTTTCACCGTGGACGTAGATTGATAGGTGCCTTGAAATTTCAGTTCAGGTGTTGATTGCAAAAGCCTGCCAGACTGCATAACTTATAAAGGAGATGCGCACGATGTACGATGCATTTGCCAAGGGCTTTAAAAAGAACACTGAACCTCTCCACAGAATCGTAGTCATGTTAATAATTATTAATTTAAGTCAAAGTCTGTCATACATATATTTATATGAAAATATTTATTTTTATATATTTGTTCTTATATATTATATTTATGTGTATTATGTATTATATATTTATATATAATTGCTGACAGATTATCAAAAATAGTTTGTGGAATCGCAATTTTAAGAACTGAGTCTAAGACTAAATATACAGTTCGACTATGGATAACAGTTGGTTATTGGTTTAGCATTTTAATATAAAAAATTATGCCATTTACCTGAAGATATTTTTATGTGTATCACAGCTTTTGAATAAAAGAAGTTGAGGAAGAGCATGTCTAAGAATTTAATCTAATCGTAGATATATAGAGTAAACCACGGATGCTTGCTATCGTTATATCGTAAACTAGTTGACAATTGATTTGTATTTAAAAATATAAAATTATGTCATTTACATGAAGATATATATTTTTATATACTTATATGTATTATATATTATATTTTTATATATATTTGCTGACAGTATTTGAATAAAAAGGGTTGTGGAAGAGCAGTTTTAAGAACTGAGACTAGATGGATCATTCGAACCGCGAATTCTTGAGAATCACTATCTGGTTAACAGATAGCCATTTAAAATATATAATTTAAGCTTCAAAATCAACATACGTACGAGATTAGGCTCTTATACCATTTAATTGAATTTATTATGAACACAAATTGAAGAATTCGTCTGAAATGAATAATCACTCACCTGAAAGTTATTAATAGCTACATCGATGTTTCTATATTTATGAGTAATTGTCTAAGCCAGGTTGAGAGCCGATCGAGAGGTGATGCCAAACTAAGCTGCCGTCAATCGACGCTTTTAGCTTGCCTGCACTCGATTCGTGGGTGGAATGCACATGACCAAGTTGCAAATTTATTTCAGTCTGTTTGCAGTTTCGCACAAAACTGACAAATGACGCAGAGGCTTGAGGAAGCATTTGGTCTGGTTATGTTGTGAGACGGCTTTACTAATTGATTTTGAGCCAGTTGGCACGTTTTTGGTGCGCGGTTCATTAGCGGAGCCAGCTCAAGTCAACGCTAGTCAAGAGAGCTGGGCTTGGCCTGACAATACGTCTAGAAAAAACAGACTCGGCGAGCAAACAGCTTGAAACGTTGGCACCTTCGACGTGCGCAGCTTTGTAAAAAAGAAAAAAAAAAAATAATTTCTGCGGCTAGCCATGCGCCAAGATGGCCTACAATGTGCCATTAAAGGTGGCCGATGCGGCCAGAGGTTTGCCATGAGAGAGCTAAAGCAATCTTAGTAAACTCTTTAACTAATGTTCCGTTTTCTCTCCTTTCCATTTGCAGATGAACGACAGCACATACAGAAGAAAACTTTTACGAAATGGATCAATTCACATCTAAGCAACACCCAGTGCACACCAGTTAATGACTTGTTCCTGGACCTGAGAGATGGCCATCGCCTGTTGGCCTTGCTCAGCACCCTGACACAAACTCAACTGGTAAGTGCTTCAGAATACCCTGTAACTAGAGAAAGTTGTGCTGTGATACCCTTTAGTATGTTTTATACCCTGAACCCATTAGAATTGAGAAATCAGGGTATAATGGTTTTGTTAAATGTACTTAACAGACGTAAGGAGGCGTGGTAGACTCAATAATGTATATATATTCCTGATCAGGGCGACAAGCTAAGTCGATTTAGCATTGTCTGTCTTTCTGCTTGTCTGTTTGTCTGCTCGTCTGTCCGTATGCTTGAATAAAAGAATATACGAGCTAGAGACTTAAACTTTATTTGTAGATCCCTGCACACACAAATCAAGTTTTTTTTCTTCCAAAAATCGATAGCCACTCCCGTTTGTTTGTTGTCGATTAAACACCATATTGAAAATCAAATATACAATTATATCTCCTACATCTTTAGAGCTAAAGTCTCGAATTTTAAAATATAGATTCATATGTATTTGTTTAGAATTTCGATTTTTGGTTGTATTCTACCCCCACCCCCAAATTCACCCCCTTCCCACAAAATTTTCAAATAGCGTATTTCAAATACTAGAGACCTGTGTTTTGGCAAACAATGGGAGCTTAGACTTTCTTGTCATTTCTTCTTTGATGAGTTTTTATATACTATAGTATATTAAATATATTATGTTTTGCTTGTGTCCTTCATAGAAACCCGAAAAGGGTCGCATGCGCGTGCATCACATCAACAACCTGAACAAAGTGCTTCAGGTAATTCAACAGCATGGAGTCAAGTTGGTGAACATCTCTAGTGACGATATTGTGGGTGGCAATCCGAAGCTGACGCTGGGCCTCATCTGGCTGATAGCGCTCGAGTTCAATGGCCAGCATCTAGTCAAAAGCCATTCCAGCAATGGCGTTGAGAAGTCCCTGCTGGCCTGGGCGAGGCAATACACAGAGCCGCATGGCTTGGCGCTAAATGATTTCGCCAGCTCTTGGGCAGATGGACGTGCCTTTCTCATGATACTGGCCGCCCACCTGGATGAGCTGGATTTGGAGACAGCCCTGGCACAGCATGCACTGCAGCGTCTGTACCTGGCCTTCGACTTGGCGCATCGGCACTTCAAGATCGAGAAGCTGCTGGATGCGGAAGATGTGCACACACACAAGCCGGACAACAAGTCCATACAGATGTACGTGATGTGCCTGTATCATGCCATGGAATCGATGCGAGCCACCGAGCGCGACAGAGTGCCCTGCACAAGCATCACAGACCTGGACGAGGTGCCGCTCGACAATGAGCGAGAGCTCTACACTTCGGACAGCGCGACCAGCATGGAGCTGAAGTCTGCGGCGGAAGAGAGCTCGTTGCGACCGCTGAGCACTGCAACCAATGTGAGTGTCGAGATCAGCAGCTATCAGGCGGCCTTGGAAGCGGTGCTGACGCTGCTGTTGGAGGATGAGCAGCTGCTCTCTCAAGATCTGCCCGATCCAGAGAATTTTCAGGCGGCCAAGATGCAGTTTCATGAGAACGAGAGCTTTATGCTGAAGCTAACCGAGCATCAGGAGTTTGTGGGCGAAGCTCTGGAAGAAGGCAGCAA
Organism: Drosophila hamatofila; assembly: GCA_035045345.1. Classification (NCBI taxonomy): domain Eukaryota; kingdom Metazoa; phylum Arthropoda; class Insecta; order Diptera; family Drosophilidae; genus Drosophila; species Drosophila hamatofila. The sequence continues at coordinate 14,081,304 of JAWNPA010000020.1, forward strand.
TCTGATCAATGAATCACAGAAAAAGGATGGCTCCAGCCTGTCGCAGGTGGATCAGAATGAGGTACGTCAACAGATGGTGCTGCTGAACGAGAGGTGGGAGACGCTGCGTCTACGCGCACTCGATATGCAGGCCAAGATTCTGATGCGGCTGGCAGAGTTCCAGAAACAGAAACTGGAGCAGCTGCGTCAGTTTCTCACCAACGTCGAGGATCGCATCTCGCACATGAGCGATTTGGGACCCACCTTGGCCGAGGCCGAGCAGCAGCTGACAGAGGCACGCCAGCTGAAGGCGGATCTGTCCGAGCAGCAGGAGCTGGTGGATAGCATTAGCAGCATGGTCGTCATTGTCAACGATACCTCTGGAAATTTCAACGATCTGGAGGATCGATTGAGTGCACTGGGCGAGCGCTGGTCCCACGTGGTCAAATGGATAGATTTGCGTACCGAGAAGCTGCAGCAATACAAATGCATCTCGCGCTGGCTGGATGCCCGCGAACAGGATCTGAAGCGCATGGAGAGCCGAGATGTCACCGACGTTGGCGGCATCACACAGCGCATCAACGAGCTGAACTACTGTGCCAAAGACTTGCTCGAGCTGCAGCGCTATTTGATCGATCTACGGCAAATGGTGGCCGCCACCTTGCAGGATGGCGATGACAAGGGCGAGCGCGTCCTTATGCAGCTGGAGAGCTACGAGGATCGCCTGGATGCAATCAAGCAGATCCTGGAGGTGCAAACGCTGCGCATCGAGTCGAAGGGCTTCAACTTTGGGCGTGAACGAGCCAGCTTCGATGACAGTCGAGTGCTGCGACCGGAGGGCTGGGTGGACTATCAAATGATCATACGATTCGGCGAGGGCGAGGGCGACGGCGACGGCGAGGAGGAGGATGAAGATGAGCCCGAGCAGAAACAATCACAGCAGCAGGAGTTGCAGCATCCCGACCAATTGGCCAGCAAAAAGCGGAAGCTACGCAATGCGGACAACTTCTTCGAGCTGGAAAGCCGAATCCTGCAGCACTTTACGCATGTGCAGGAGGTGGAACAGCAGCTGCAGCAGCTACAGCGCCAGAGTCTGCGCAACCAGTGCGAGCTGCTCAAAGAGCTGCAGGCCGAGAGCCAGCAGCGCGGCAGCTCCTTGCCAGAGCTCAAGAAGCTGTATGAGGTGTGCGAGCAGGAGGAACCAGCGCGCAAGCTGCAGCTGGAGGCAGCCCAAATCAAGCAGCTGGAGCAGCGCTATGCAGCGCTGTCCGAGCGACTAGCCAGCCAGCAAAGCGAGACCAGCAACCTGCTGGCCAAGGAGCGCTACTACAATAGCCTGACGGGCTTCAAGCTGGTGCTGGCCGACTCACGGGACTGGTACAAGCAGCACGCGGGCTCTGCCAGCTGCCAGGAGCTGGAGCAGCGACTCAGTCACATGGACTCGCTGGCCACCGAGATTGCTGAGGCGCGCGAAACCACCGAGGCTCTGGATGACCAGCAGCTCGAGTGGAAACAAGACTTTGGCATCTTCTACGACAGCTGGCACGACATGAAGCAGGCGCTGCAGGCGCTCATACAACAGCGTGGCGGCGAGAGCATCGCTCGGCAGCTGCAGCAGCTGGAGGCGTTCGTTGGCAAGGTGGCCGCCCAGAAGGTGCGCGTATCCCATCTGGAGGCCATGCAGCAGCAGCAGCAGCTGCTCAATCAGCTGGTCGACGAGCTGGAGTCCCTGAAGTCGTGCTACGAGAGTGTGCCCGCCCACATGATCAGCGAGGAACTGCAGGCCGCCTGGCAACGGCTGCCGGAGCAGCTGAACGAGCGGGTCATCAAGCAAACCACCGCCATAGAGAACCTCAACCACTTTGTAGCTGAATACAATTCCATAATTGCCGTGCTGCGCAGCGCTCCACAGGTGCTGCAGGCGCAGGATCTGCGCAAGCTGGAGATCGATGTGATCAGTGCACGAAACTTCAGTGAGATTCTGATCAAGGAGGCGGAGCCGGCACAGCGTGAGTCCCTGCAGGCGCAGATACGTGCTCTAAATGCGCTCTACGATCAGGTGGAGCAACTGCATCAGACCCAGCGGCAACAGCAATCGGCACTGGAGTCCCAGAGCGATGAGATACAAGCGCGACTACAGCAGACGGAGCGCTGGCTTAGCGAACTGGAGGCAAACACGCCCAAGTCCGGCATTGCTGAGATACGCAATTCCAACGAGCTCTTCCAGAGCAAATCGAAGTTCCAGACCCTCAAGGAGACTTGCGAGCGGCAGGCGAAGCAGTTCCGGGAGCTGAATGAGCTGGGCGGCGAGCTACTGCTGCAAATGGACGAGCTGCAGAACAAGGAGAAGGACTCCAAGTACGGCTCGCTGGCCAAGCAGTTCACGCACCTCAATGCCCGCTGGACGGAGGTGACGGAGCGGGTGTACACCAAGACGGCGCTGCTGGAGCACATTTCCACGCAGCTGGGAGAGTTCAAGAAGTTTATGGTCAGCGAGACAGGCTACCTCGATCGGCTGGAGAACAAGATACGCAACACGCCCGAGAATGCGGCGGATGCAGAAGAAATTATTGAAGAATTGGATGTGAGTTCGATAATTTTAAATATGTTCAAAACATGTTCATTATTTCTCTTTCTTTAGGATCTGGAGAACGTGCTGCGCTCCCATTCCGATGAATGGCTAGACAAGATTCAAGAAATTGGCAACGAGCTAATTGAAAATGAATTTATGGCCGATGCCATGCGTCAGGATATTGATGGCATTGTTGAGCGCTGGACACAGCTGCAGCAGCAGGCCAAGAAGCGCACCGAGCTGCTGGAGGAGAAGGCCAGCGAGGCGGAGCAGTCGGAGAAGGCAATTGTGCATCTGGAGAGCTGGCTGACGCGCATGGATGAGATACTCAGCGACCATCTGGAAAACGATGTGACCATTGAGGATCTGCCCGATGATTTCCAGGTAAGCAAAGTATATTTCAAGTCATACAATATAATCCCTACTATATAAATTCATAGATTTTGGCACGTGAATTCGCCATAAACGAGCAAAATTTCAAGGACATAAGCAAACTGATTGCGGAGCACACGGCCAATGGCAAAACGGGTGCGGCCAATCGGCTGCAGGAGCAGCTCAATTTGATGGAGATGCGCTTCAAGGCCTGCCAGGCCAAGCTCAACAAATGCACAGCTCCACAGCCCGCCTACGAGTCTCGCTTAAATCGCGCCTACGGAGATCTACGCAATGTGGAGCACTCCACGCTTGTGCTGGACGTGGCCTCGGCGGGGCCCAGCACAGTGCAGGCGCAGTATCAGAAATGTCTGGTATGCTGACACGAAATTAAATTGTTTAATGTATTGATTTAATATTCATAATCATTCCTTAGCAAATCTATCGCACGCTCTCGGAAATCAAGTCGGATATTGAGAGCACCATCAAGACGGGCCGGCGAGTGTGTGAGGATAAGTATACCAAGAGTCCCAAGCAGCTCAGCCAGCGCATCGATGCACTGAAGCATCTGTACAATGCGCTCGGCGAGAATGTCACCCAGTCCAAGGCCTTTCTCGAGGACCTCATTAAGCTGGCCAGGCAGCTGGAGCACTGCTTCGATTCCGCCGATGAGTTGATCAGGCGCTTCGAGTCGCCACAGGAGGTGCACGATCGCAACTCCATTCTGCTGGAGTTCGAGGATGTGCTGCAGCGTTGCGAGCAGCACTACAACGAGTACAGCAAGTCGTGTGACAAGAGCTGCATGCAGGAGACCCGGCAGCGCATTGATGGCCTCAAGGCCACCTACCACAAGCTGACCAGTGCGGACATTATCAAGCGACTGACCGAAATGAAGGCAACGCTGCAGAACCTGGACAACATTTCGATGGAGACACTAAAGTGGGTGGCTTTTAATTTAATTATTTATCAGAGCAAAACCGAGTGCCTTCATTAGCTTGAGTGCATAGCAAAGGCAGAGCTGATATAAGTGCAGCTCTCTGATTTGCCATTGGGTAACCATTTAGCATGTGTATGTTTCTGTTTGAGTTACCTAAGTGCTTACTTTACACTAGAGGACAATTTTGAAACTGAATAATTTCACAACAAAATATTTCAATTTATAAATTATATTCCTTTTTTTTTTTTGTTAGAGACTTTTAAAGCTATATAATTTAATAACAAAATATTTGTAATTATATTAATTAGTCTGATTTGTCTACTCATCCATACGTCTGTCTGTTTCTATATTGCAATATCTTTTAGCTTTAAAATTTTCTGGCAGATTCTGCTGTAGATAGATCAAAACTGCTATAGGACATTTAATTATATAGCTATCTTTTAGCATTACAACTAAGCTTAGCCAAATATGATGTTTTCAGTTTTCATATACGAAGTTATCTATATCAAAATATTTTCTACAGTCGAGTCACGATAATTTGACCCACACTAAGTTGAAACTGCCGTCTCCTTGAAACTCATTAATTCGTGAAAATTTCATACATTTTGGTCTGCTCGTTAATTTGTTATATTTTTCCACGCAAATCAAATTTAACCCTTTTTAAATTGGAGTTTTTCATCGAGCCCTTTGATAATTCGTAATGCAAAATTCCTGCTAGGTCTTACAGAGAGATATGCTGGCTTTATGTCGCAGTAAATGCTGAACTTTGTGGGTTTCTCATGGGTTTCAGACCACATCAATAGCTCAAAAATAAAGTAAAAACAAAGAGAATTCAGGTGGTTAAAGAATTTAATTTATCTCCATCAATAATCATATCAGTTCTACGCAAATGTGTATTTACCAAACATCTTATAGTAAACTGAAACGTCACAACAAATATATATCAATTTATTTTGAGTCTCGTTAAATGAAAATTTTGACAAATCGTAGTCATGTAGCTCCTAAAAATGACGCTCCCTTGCTATTTTAAATCAAAGTGGTTCCACTGTAACAAAGACTTTTTAGAGCTATTAAACTATCTTATAATTTTGTATTCATAATTTCTAAATATTTCTATTGCCTTTTATTTGCAGAACCATGGAACATGATCTGAAGGAGATAAATGTGCCATCAAATCCGGAAATTGAAAAGTTGCAACAGCAGGTCATTGCAATTGTTGTGGTGCGTAGAAAACGAATGCCAATTTAAGAAGTTCGAGCTATCTGCACTAATTACTGAAATGCTCTCAAGATAAAGATCTGTATATAATTACATTAGGCTAATGGTTGTTGTTGTTGTTGTCTGTTTGAATGTGCTTTCGAGCTACTTTCTGTGTATTTTCTAAGAATTTTCCTCAATATTCGCTTTTTTTATTGCTTTTTATTTCATTTCATTTCATTTCATACACACTGCATACGTGTTGTGTGGTTGTTGGTTTTTCTTTTCATTTTAACACCTTTGGTATTTTTTTTATTCAATACACACTCACTCATACACACACACACTCACTTTCACACATACATAGAGGTGCTTGCGCGTGAATTCAAGCGGGTTCTAGTGCTGAAGGCAACTGCGCTCTCAATATGCACTCAGAAATGGAATCAAATTTCTCATCCTTGATCGCATTCGTATTTTATTTGATTTCGAGTTAAAATGTTTTCGATTGAAACTTTAGGCATTTAAAACAAAGTGAGAAAGCTTTAAACTAAGTTGCAAACTAATCATAAACTAAGATGTTATTATAACTGATTTAATCATTGTAATGCTCTAACTAAGCGGTGCTTTGCCATATATATCATTGTATCATTGTACTATGTACCTAGGTACATTATTATTTATTTTGTTTAAATACATTACTTTTTATTTGCCATTTCACATTCCACCCATTTAATAATAATAATAATAATAATAATAATAAAAGAAGAAGAAGAATAAAAATCAATACATTCGTAATAATCTTTCCACCAAGCTAATCAAGAACCAGATTTAAATTTACCAACAACCATCACCCAATACAACCACCACCACATACCAGAATCACCGTATCACTAGCTCTACGAGGTCTAACTTGGTGTCATTTTCACGCTTCAAATTTCCAATTGTATACATTATAAATATATATACTATATATACATATCCATGTATATATCTACATATATATGTATATATATATATATATATTTATATATATCTTTGTTTTGCGTTATTTGGATTACTTGTTACTGTCCCTCCTCCACCCTGTCCATCCACAAAGTAAAAACATTTAAAAGGCGTTCAACTGTGGTTATAGTCCAATCAACACATCCCAACAACAACATACTCGTATGTCCATGGCTATCTGCTACTCCTCTCACCAACGCTTCTGTACAGCAACTGCTTTTGTGGGGCCAATCATAACATAGCCCATAGCACATGGGTCGCGACTAAGGCTTCATATGACCATAACTTTAAGGCGCTGCGAGTGCTTTGCTTGAGTAGAGCTTTATTAAATTCTGTGAAAATATGCATCCTTCGCACAGGATACTTTGAAAACGCGCTTCGACGAGACATCAACGCTTGCCCCAGTCGCAAAGCCAAGACCCAGCAACGACGATGACGATACGGAAATTGTTGTTGTCAGCGATACAGTGCGTCAAAGACGCGCACGTACACCACAAGCCGGTGAAGGCAGCACGCCCAACACAAGTGTCACCGAGCCGCAGTCAGCGAAAGCGGATGCCCAACTGGCCTCAAACAGTGGTGAACAGGTGCTGCCTGACTTGCTTCCACCTCAGACCTTTCGTTTGGCTGAATCCAGCACACTCTTCTCGCAGATATCGCTGAATCCCAACAAGGTGATGGAGTCTCCTCCGCCGAAGCCAGCGAAAAACAAGCGCAAAGCGCCGGCAGCGCCCGCTCAGGTAGTGGAGATAAAGGTGAAAAACATTCAGAATGACAAAATGTCGGTTCAGAATATTGCACTGGAGCCGCAGCAGGGGGAGATTGTGGACACGGTGAACATTTTAGAAAGCGTGGAGCCACTGCTGCCGGAGTTTGTGCAGACTGTGCAAATTGTGGATTTGTCCGAGGACTCGGATTCCTCTCTGCGAGTCGATGTAAATGGCAAGGAGGTGCTTCGCAGTAAGAGCAAGCATTCTCTATGCGATTCGCCGGGGGCCAAGGCAGAAGAAGACGGAGACGCAGATCCGGATCCGGATGGAGAAGCCATGTTGCGTCCTGCTGCGGGAAACACCAGCACCCCTCTGCTGCGTGTAGCGAAGCAGCGGATATCCTTCGATGAGAAGCGTAAACGTATTGCCCATGAGCGTGACATACTACGCGACTCCGAGGAGGAGGAGACGCCACAAACTGTTGCAGCGCCCAATGAAAGTGCCACAGAAAACGAACCGCGACCGAAAGCCAAACGCTGGCGTCAGCTGCAGCCAGAAATGGAAGCACTGACACCTGACACCGAGCCAGAGTCGCCCATTCGCAATAGTTTCTATAGCGCCGACAAGGAAACAGGTTTTGATATTGAGCCGTTGGTATTCTCCGACGATGAGGAGATACCGCGCTTCTCGCTGGAAATGACACCAACCTTCGACTCCGATAGTGATACGGTAATTTGGTAGAGCTTGGATCATCGATTCTATTTATTTTCGCCACACCTTGTTTTCTATGTCTATCTTTTCTTATCGATCAACGCAGAGTCGCATTGAGACGCCCTCCACGAAGAAGCCGAACTCGTTCCTGAGCAAGGTTTTCCACTCAATGCCCTCGCCCCTAGACGACTCGAATGTCACCCTTAAGAGTCCGCCCACTGAACAGCCCGGCAGCGGCCCTGCCAACTTGGAGCAACGGGTTGAGGACTTTAATAAGATGGCCAAGCAGATGATCTATCAGCTGGAGATGACCAAGACCAAAATAGAACAGTGCTACGAGAGCGAGGCGTAAGTATGAATTAGTCTGAAGGCGATTCACATTCACTTTCCAATTATTTTTCAGGGAGGATCTCAGAATGCTCATAGCACCAGATGCGGCAACTTTGATCTCACAGGGCGATTCCTTGGTATTGGAAACTCATGGCAAACATGGCAGCATCTCGCGCCCTGTAATGCGCACACAGATCCTACTTAGAGAGAAGTTCCGTGAGGTTCAGCAGGCCAAGTAAATAAAGTTCCTAAACAATTGTTCATTTACTAAGACTCTTACTAACTTTTATAGGCCTAAAACAACGGGCACGTCGGCAGCACGCCCAGCTCCGGATAGCGTTAATATAGAGGAGCTGATCACTAAAGGTCTGCGCCGCATACATGTGCTCATTGAGAAACCCGTTGACTCCAAGTCCAGCACTGAGCTCGAGAAGCGCATGGAGGATATCAACGTAAGTGTGACCAAGCTAATTTTATGTTGGCTTCTATCCAACGGTAGAAACATGTGGTCAAAGAATGGCAGCTAATTGCCCGTCGCTAAAATGACTTGAATAAAAATACCCTGTAGTTTGACTGCCTTGAGAAGGTATATATAATATGACTGCGTATTCCAAATATTTGAGGGTCGTTTAGAAAAGCAATGTGTCTTACATCACTTATGTAATATTTATATTCTTGATCTGCATTAATATGAGATGATAATGTCGTTCAGTTATACTCTTTGTCTGCCTCTCTCTCTCTCTCTCTCTCTCTCTCTCTCTCTCTCTCTCTCTCTCTCTCTCTCTCTGCCTGTTATCTTCTTTCTAATGACCAGTTATATTTATTAAATTTATGCATACAGTAGTTGAAATTGGTATTTTATCTTTATTTATATTAATGATAATGAGAAAAGTTTTAGTACATAGTTTTGTCAAAAAATATAATACAAACCTTTTCTGTTAAAAGTTTTTGTGTTTCATAAAAATCTCTGAACCGTATTATATAAATGTATTCAAAAATGTCCAAGCAAATAAATCCCTTTTTGTATTTATTTATATATATTCTTTATAGTTACACAGGGTATTTCCTAATTCATGCAAATCGAAGCAAAACTTTTGGTTTGCCTTTATTATAACCGTGCGCAATATATACGTTATGTATTTCTATATTTTGCATTATTTGCGTACTAATTTAGACATCTTGGAAGGCGTCTGCGTTTATTTTCGCTCTTGCTCCAACCACAAGTTAATTGGCCTCTTGAGAATTCAGAGCAAAGGCGGCACAGGCCGCCAAACCAAACTAAATGCTGCCATTAGAAATGCCCAAAATAAACCAAAAATTTTGACATAGTTTACACACAGGCAGCTCGAGACATCTCGTCGTGTGCCGACATTAACAACATCAACAACAGCATCTGTAACATTTCTATATATATATGTGGCGGCAATTTGGGGAAATTTCTCTGATCGCATTTGAAGAGAGAACTTAAGAGATTTTTGCGTGTTGATCGACATATTGGTTGTTTAATTTGTGTAGTGTCATGTTTAATACAATAAGGAAATTTGTCATACAAATTTATAAAAATATAGAAAAATATTTGGGTCAATTTCAATAACAATTTATGCATCTGTGCGAAAAACTCTTCTGTTATTTATAGTTTTAAAGAAATTTGTAGCAGTTTTAGGTTTAGTCTTTAAAGCATTTTTTTTAAATATTTATTATATTTAATATTTATATATTTATTAAAGTAAATTTATATACGTTTTAAAATATATTTGTCTGCATTTTTTCAAGTGCTTTATTTGATCAAAACATCAATTGAATTGTTCTGCATTCTTGAATATTTTCTATGATTTATCTGGCAACAAATATGTATGAAAATAGATCAATATATAAAGAAGAGGTAAGACTCTTGAAGCACAAGGTTTACTCAAAGTATATCTAAATTCCTTATAAAGCTTCTTAATTTAATGTTATATTTATTTGCTTGAAGACTATCATTGAGTAGGCTTAAACTACTTTAGCTTTTTGTTCTAATATAATCATCACATTATCACTTTTCGCAAAGTTTTAATTAGATTTAAAGTTTTCGTTTCATTTATTTGAAACGAAATGTTTGACAAATGGTCTTATTTCCTGTCACTGTGTGAAATAATAAATAAAAAAAGTCTCCCCAATTCGACAATTTCGATCCCTAAACAATGACACGGCCTAAAATCCATCATTAATCAATTCGTGTATGGTTTGTTTATTTTCGTTGTGCTGGCCCCAACGACAAAGAAACAAAAAAAAGATGAAAAACTGAAAAAACAGAAAAGTGGGAAACCTATATTTAAAAATAGAATTTTTTGAAGAGAGCAACTGTGTGGGAAATTGAAGAGAATTTTCTTGATTGAAACTAGAATTTGCTCCCTTTGCTAGCAGCGTTGATATTTTGTGTTTTTGTTTTCAGTCTGTGCGCGGTTAAAACACGCAACGGTCGCACCGCCTGAAATTAATTTCGTAATTAATTTGATTGCAGTGCATTGAGGAAGTTCACTTGGCGCCAAAATTGCTTGCTCTGGGCGCTCAAATGCAATTTTGTTGGTTGACACAGTCTGTCAGTGCGGTATACGAAAAGTCCTCACACCCACCGAGCCACACTCCCACACACATTGCATCGGTTTGTGCACTTGGGTGCCCCTAGGAAACACTTGCACGAAATATTCGTGCTCGTTTACAACCGGAATTGAATTTCAGTAACCCATTGGCCCTCCCAGCAGTGTCCGTTTTTTCGCTGTGCGTGCTGACATTTCCACTCAAACATTTTCTTTCTTTTCTTTTTGGAACTTTTTGTTTTTTTTTTGTTTTTCTATTTTTGATCTTAAACTGATAAGTAAATTGAACGGATGGTTGAACTCTTTGCAGGAACGCCACGACGATCTGCATGTCATTGTTGGCGCCATCGGCAAAAATACCCAAACGCCAAAGGTTACGCCTGTCATGATGAACGAAATCGAAAAGGTTAAAAGAGCACTTGTCGCCCGACTAAATCATTTTACTAACAGCTTACACTACTTTTCTATTCACTTCTATTTTTTTCTCTCTTTTGCTACAGACTAAAAACAATTTGATTGCTCATGCCGATAGTATAGAGCTCTCGCTGACGGAATTGAAAAATGTCACCCAAATTGGCAATGGGAACGGCGCCACCAACAGCCGGCAGGGTAAGTGATTTTGATTGCTTTCTCTTATAGCTCAAAAGGGTATATTAGCTTAAGGCAGTCGTATGTAACAAAAAATAGAAATATTCGCGATCCACGACGTTATATTACTAAAGCTTAATCAAACTGTCTGTTTGTATAAAGAGTTGAAGTTTGGGATATATTTTATTTAATCATTGTTCATAGCTTGATAATTTTAAGAAAAGGAAACATAAATGTGGTTTATTAAATCTTTTGTGCTGTTTTGCAAGTTCTTGGATATATTCTTAAGGATTCATTTAAATAAGAGCTGACATTTTATTCAATATATAAAGTGAATTTAATTTAATTTAATTAAATTAATAACTATTGCTTAAATATGTATTATATACATATAAAAAGTTGCATATATAAATTGAGGTAAAAATACATTTTCCCTGAAACTTGTTGAAAGTTTTCCTTTTAGCTTGATTATTCAATATTCAGTTTCATATAAAGAGCGAATTCATAATTGTGAATAAATCATGTTTATTAAACCAATTGGTGAGATAGAATCGAAGCACTTCAATTGGCGAATCCAAAAAGTAGCAAAAAGCACGCACGCATCATTTGCTTCATAATTGTTTTTACACATTTTCGCTTTGAAAGTTTTTGGTTTCATATTCTGCTGCAGCCGGCCATATTTCGTTGCATTTTATGGCTTTTTTATGCGTTTTCCAGCGTACTCTTGTGCGCGCCGCGGCCTACTTCAAATATTTATGCCCCACACAAAAATCGAAGCAACGAAGGGCGCGCATCCAAATAGAACTTTGGACATGCAGATGGGTGCATCTGGATAAATGTTGACTCTCTAGTGTCCTTTTTGTATGCTTAGTGAAAAAAAAAAAAATTGTGTACATAAATGTTTAGAGAATTAAAGAAGTCAGAAGTCGTTACAATAGGGAGAATAATTCTGAGCCACATTTATTCAGCGCTTGCATCAAATAGTAGTTGCATTCCATTCATTAAATAAGGAAAGCGCCTTCGAATCTGACAACTGCAAATCTGAAGGCGCCTTCCCTAATTACTGAATGAAATGTTTTAGTGAGGCGTCAAATTTTGAGGTTGTTGGTACTTCCAATTAATTAGTGACTTTCTTTTCGTAGCAATGATGTTTGTGTCGGCTGATTGAGATGGTTCTTTTAGGCTGAAACTGAATTCTGAAATCTCTCGATTGGGCTTTAAATCGGCTACAATATTACGAGGAGTTTGTGTTAATCCCACATTTTGGATAAATTTCTCAATTTCATCATTGTACTTTTTGAGGACATAATGCGTCGAACTGCTAGCAGGCACCGAGAATACATTGACCATCAGAGCATCGCTCATTTTCTTACCATTCTTAGCTATTGTGAATTCGGCCTTATTAAATAATCGCCTGCGTTCGTCGAAGCTCTCTTTCTGACTGTCACTCTTTACTGAGGCTGTTGTTCTGAGCATATTTATCCGCGGACAGATTATGACCACCTTTTTCCGAACTTTTGTATGTTGCATGTATTTTGATAAAGAACGCTGGTCTGGATCAGCTAATTTGATGATTGAGACAGATTTCCTTGCTGATTGTTCAGGTGCTTCAGGTGCCTCAGTGCAAGAGTTGCGTCCTCTCAAGCGTTTGATAGGGAATTCAGTGTCCTTAGCTAGAGTCATCCTCGAACTAGCTTTGCCTCTTAATTTGCACAGCGATGTTTGAGAATCTTCTCGACTTATCCACATCCGTTCGTTATCTTGGGCATCAGTTAGTCGTTGCCGGAGTGTATTTGGATCAACGGTTTTATTCTGCCCTGGATATGGTGTACTTGGTCTGTGCATACGCAGAGCGCCGTAATCAGGCTCTTCTACATTTGAATATTTGTTGAATGATAGACTTCTTTTATACTCGAGTGCTTGGAATGATGAGGAATTGGTAGCAAGAATCGTGGAACGATGGGAGATCATCCTGAACACTTTAGCAATAGGTAATAAATAATTAATGGACAAATCTATTTTTAATTCTTTTTTATTTTTATTTCGATTTTTTTTTTTTTTATTAAATTTTTTTTTGTTAGAGTTTTAAGTTGTGTGTTAGAACTGTTTCAAAATCTGAACTGCTTGCCCGGCCTACTTAGCGCTTAACAGATTCTTTGAAAGACTCACAAAAGCTGAGTGCTACGATATCCGGTGAAGCAGCGTGCGCCATTTAAAGCATTTCATTTCAGCCACGTTTATTGATCGCTTACATTAAATGGATGCATTCATTGCATTCGTTAAGCAATGAAAATGCCAGCAAGTTCATTCGATATTAAATTTGCAGACACTTTCACTTTCCGACGAATGCAATCGTTCGATTCTTGTAATCACTCCCTTGTGAAGTCGACTCATGGTGGTTAAATGCTTGAGAGGCTTCATTGCTCATCTCTGAAGAATATTGCGAGATTCCCAAATCGTATCTTTTTGATAGGCTTACTAGCTCATTGTGGCGGGTTTTCATTAATCCTTTAACTTGAATAAACTCCTCAAGCGCATTTCGGTATGTTTCATCCTTTTGATACTCGGGCGCCGGCACATTATTTGGTCGTCCCATTGTGAAGTCGGACATTTTCTTACCGTTTTTAGCTATTGTGAATTCGGCCGTGTCAAATTGTCGCCGGCGTTTTTCGAAGCTTTCTGTTGAATCTTCCGATGTTGATAAAGTCTCGTTGGATTCTTCGGGACCAATTATAATAACTTTTTTAGGACGTTTCAAATGAAGCTGGCTTGAAGCATCGGTTAAACGTTTTACTAATGTGCCAGGATTCAAGACAATTTTCTTTTTTGGGTGTGGTGTGCCAATGAACGACATGTATTCCGAAAACGAGCTTCGGGTGGATTGATTCCCTTTGAAACTAGCAGATTTACTTTTCGGCTGCTCGTCATTTTGATTGTCTCTTAAGCGTTTGGTGAGTTTGGAGTTCACGATCTTACCGGACTGAGGAAGAATTTCTTTGCTTGGTTTCTTAATCGCGGTAACGTGAGGCGGTGAATCATTGTTTATATGCGCGTTTTTGCTCTCTTTTTCCTCGATAAGACGCTCTCGGAGTGTACTTAGATCTTTAGTCCCGCTGGATCGCGGATATGGTGTCGATGACCGTACGGGATCCACTCGCAGTAGCCCATAATTACGATTAGCCGGGGGTGTAAATGACGTTACTTCGAATCCAAAATTTCGTCTCTTATTCTTATTTTTCCTTTTTTCGAATTTAGCGGCTATTAAAGTAGAATCCAATGATAGCCTGTTCATCTTTCCTTCATCACTCTCCATCTCTTTTTTTTTTATTGTTTTGTTTATTTATTTTTTTTTATAAATTCAAATTGTGTGTTAGAACTTTTTCAAAAACTAAATTATTTACGGGGCCTACTTAGCGCTTCACAGATTCTTTGAACGACTCACAAAAGTGAGTGCTACGAGTGCTTCGATATCCAGTGAAGCAGTATGCGTCCCGCATGCCCCATAGACAAATAAAACATTTAAAAGCTACCAAAAGCCGAATACTACCGTCTGTGGCATAAGAATTAACTCATTGAAGTATTAAAAAAAAAAAAAAAAAAAAGCGTTAAACTTTTGAAATACTCCGAAAATATATATATATCTGTAAAATTTTTTGATAGGACGTCTTGCTTATAAAAATTGAGATATATAGTGATTTCTTAATATGAATGGATTTACAATTTTATTTATTTCTTGTTCACTTAATACTTTCAAATAACTGACATATCTGCATGAATGATATGCTACATATTTTTTTAAACCCAAATTTTTGAATAGATTATACTTTTCGTTAGCCGTGAAGTTGATGTCTTCAATATGCTAGTCAGTCTATTGGAAATTTCGAAACTGGCACCTGGTAAATCATGCGTGGGTTTCATTAGGGTCTCATTAATGAATCTCTTAATTTATGCTGCTTTTTTTATCATCTTGGTCACTGATCCCGTAATGGTTGAATTGGCGTTCCGATAAAAATATCGCTCATCTTTCTGCCATTCCTGGCTATGGTGAATTCGGCTTTATAAAAGAGCCGACGTCGATCTCTCAGTTTTTCCCGACTCGAGGATTTCGGAGGATCGACAACTCTGACCTTTTTCGTTTTAGACTCGATTGATTTATCCGATGATTTCGTAACTGCAGTAGGATATTTCAAGTTTCTTTCTTTTAATATCGACTTCAATATTCTTTGTTGCTGTTTCGGCTCTTCATCCATTGTATGTACAATTGTGCTTGACCTTGAAGCTAAAGATTTAGGCCTTGTATTTGTGTTTAGGAGGTCCATCTGACTACATGTAAATCTCGATAAGGATGTGAATGGAGTGGAGGCTTCGATAGAGGGTATTCAATTTGAGTTTGTCTCGAGTGAAGATTTTTTTGGCGATAAGATCGACATCGTGCAACTGTTTGAAGCATAGCTAAGTTGCGTAGATTCATCTAGTTTTAAGGCTGAGCTTTCTAAATGTAGTTTTAGGTGTTTTTTTGTTTATAGTTTTTTAGTCCTTTTATTTTTATTTTTTTATTTTAATTTTATTTGTGATTTCAGTGTTGTCTGTTCCTACTGTGTTTGTAGATTGTTTTATATAAGAATAAGTATTTCTTTACGCATACAAGTTGGTTTGCACGAAACCTCACACTGCTTTCAATGCCTACGCAGCACTGCTTGAATTTTAAACATACATTCAAAAGCTAATTGTTAAATAGCTCTGCTTATGCTTTTGCAGACAGCAGTCCAAAGAGTGGAATTTAAAATTTACTTAGTTTATAAGTAAAATTGAAATTCCATAATGATAAGAATAAAATCAATCATATTCTACGGATAAACGGTTAGATTGATTTAAATAAAAATTTCTGACAATTTGGCTGCTGTAAGTTTGAAGTAAAAACTATAATAAATATAGGCTTTTCTTAGTTAAGTTTCCAGATTAAATTAATAAATGTATACGAATTACTTAATTTTTGTTTTTTCAATTGCGTTTTATTATACGAATTATGAAGAGTGCTCATACTTCGATTTATGCTGCTGCAAAACGCAACCATTTCTAAGCATATACATATATTTGTTTTTTACTTGTAGTGAAATTGCATTGGAAAAATAGCGAGTATGTCTTCTAACCAGAGAGTCGACTCTCAGTTCGAAAATACCCTCGATATTTTAAAAATGAAATTTTCACTTCGTTATTCACTATTATTTATTATTTATTTATTATTAACTGTATTGAGTAATGTCGATCTCCTTTGCACCCACTTTACTATATCCTGCTTCGCGCTATTTAACATTTTGTTATTTACGTTTAAAAATTTGATATCTCCAGTCGCGGGATTGTTCGTCGAACAGCCTAGTCGCTGAATATACATCTCAATTTCCTCTGTCGCCTCCAAGTCCTTTATTATAAGATTAGTATCAATAGATACGCTTTTCGATTGCTTTGGCATTATTATATCGCTCATTTTCCTTCCATATCTGGCTATTGTGAATTCGGCCTTACAGAACGATTGTCGACGCTGTTCAAACTCAGATGTCGCATTGCTAGTTCTGCGACTGGTTTCTGGACTCAATAAGATGACCTTCTTTTTCTTATTTGATATTTCTATGGCATTTTTCGAGTACTTCCCTGCTAGTATAGAACGAAGACGACTAACAGTTTCTACACTTACTCGATCAATCGGACTGTTGCTTTTCGAGCTAATTTCATCAATTCGTTTTCTGAGTGTGTGGGGATTTATAGCCACAGCCTTGTTTGGATGCGGAGTACCAAGCGATATACTTCCAGCTGATTGCTCATGGGTCAAATGTTTCTTTTTGCTGAAATTAGTTGTTAAATTCTTTAAATAATTTATCTCACTAATTCCTTCATTTCCTTGCTGCAAATCAAGGCGCGCCGTCAGCGTTTTCATATCAAGGCATTGATATTTTTTTGGATGTGGCGTCGAGCCGGTAACATTCACACGAACTAGGCCATAGTCGCGGTCTGCCAGCTGTACAGGTTCAATTTTCTTAAATCCAGCATTCTTTTTCTTAGATTTGGCTCTGGTTGTGCTATCACGGCTATGTGAGCTTGTGGTTATTACACTCATTATACAAGTGCTGCTGGAACCGGATGGAAACAATGAAAACAAAAATTAGTTAACTGTCTGTCTATTTGCGAGATCCGTGTATATTTTTTAATCCTTTTTTTTATATTTTTTTATTAGTGTTTGGTTGTACTGTTCATTGTAAGTGTTTCTTACTGATTGTGTAAGAATAATTTTCAAATTCTTAAATTTCGAAGTCGGCACTGCTTGCACTGCCTACGCAGCTCAGCTTTTGACTCGACTCAAAAGCTAATTGCTGCGAAACTCGGCATAAAGGCATATGCTGGCTGAAGTTAAAGCCACTCCACAGTTAGCACCGACTAAAAGCATCTTGGAAGCTTTTTGTACTGTAGTCCAAGCTTTTGCATTGCGTTGATTGGTTGGAAAACAGCTGTTAAGGATTTGTGTGAAACATTTCAAAACAAAACGTTCAGCGGGAAGGAACTGAACCGATATACTATAAAAACGCCTTCGAAGTTTTTGTGTGTGAAAGTGAGCATAAAATAAATGAAATATACTAGATGACAATATAATTCTAACTTGACAACAGTAAGAGTTTAATTAATCTAAAAAATGTATATATGAAATGTTAAGTTACATTTAATGTTTTTTATTTGAGTGAGTGTAGACTGGTGCGAGCTAGATGAAAGAATATGGATATAGGATATGAAATGAGACTATGAACTATGGACGAATGCGAGGATTTATCAAGGGAAGAATACGGCCTGACATAGAAAAATGTGAAAAGAATTAAATAATTTATGAAATATAAATCAGACATTTAATGAGAACGCACTTCATAGGCAAAGCGGATCAATATTTTTGTTTTGCAAAAATATGATATAATTTGATTGATTCCAATAAATACAGTAAATAAAAGCTTGAAAAGTTTAGTTAATTTATAAGCATTAATAAATTACATTACATTAAAGTAAACAACACAAAATTTATTGTGGAATCTTTATAGATGCGCTGTAAATTCCATACTTTATTTTTATTGAAATGGGAAATAACATTATTTGTTATCTGACAACTCAATCTTCAATAAATGTTGTTTGCATTTTTTATTTCCGCTTTAAGACTTAATTTTTGAAATCCAAACGCTTAAATTAAAAAATAAAGCTTTTCATACTATTTAACGTGTACATTATAATAAATTGTAAAAATAATATGTGTGGCCCCATTAAAACTTATGTGCTCGCCCTCTCAGAAATTTTTGAAAAAGTGCTGAGTGACGTTGAGCACCAGCAGCGCGACAAGTGGAAATATACAATTTCTCCGGTTTTTAATGAATTATGACATTTTGCAGGCGGCAACGTTGACGTAGCTTTATCAGGTTGCTGCCTCCTTTGCCAATTACAATGTGATTCACATACATATATATATGACATACGTATATGACGACAGATATAAGTGTGTGTATATACTTATATACGTTTTTTTTCCAAAGATTCGTTCACCATTTACACCTGCCAGGGGCTGATTGTTGTCGCATGAAAGACAAGAAACGGACGGCCACAATACAATAAAATGGGTGAAAAGAAATTTTGCACTTAACGCGTTTTTTTCTTTTGCCTCTTTGGCTACAAAAAGTGAAGTGTCTAAGGCTTGTCATATGGTATTTTTTTTTCTGCTGTTTCTGCTTTTCCGCATATTTGTTTAACAGGCTGGCTGCTTGTGTGCTGTGACTCTCATGAATTTCATTTTAAATGCTTTCACACACATGGCATTCATTCATTCATTCAGGCATTCAACATAGACAGGACTAGTAAAGTCCTGGCTCAAGGCCTGTTCTTTACTTCTCCCTGGTTGAGTTGTTCGCTTCCAAATCCCTTGTTGCAAATAGGTGCTCTAATCCTGCGTGCTTTCTGGACATAAGCAGACACACACACAGGCACTCACAGGGACTCACAGATAAGCAAAGACACACACACACACACACACTCATACACTTCCATACGTATTGGGTTTGCTTTCACGGCTTATGTGCAACTCAAGCCGGGCAAACTTTCATAAATATGTATCTGTGTTACCTCCTTTGGCTTACAAAACTTGCCCGAGGCTTTTCTTTCAATTCCTTGCGCTAAGTATTTCAAGTGTTTCCCTTGCCTATAAATATTTGCGACCACTCCCTCTTGCCAATTCAATTTTACCATTCAGGGCGTCAAGAATGACAAAAAATACTTAAAACAATATTTTGCAGTGCATTCTTTAATATCGACTGCGAAGCATGCCAATGGTATCTGCTCTGCAAAATGGCGCTACATAGATGGAATTGTTGCACAATGGAGCTATGGCTTTAAGTGTTGGCCATCGTATTGAAATAGACTCCAAACTGAGCAATTGTGCTGCTCATTTCTCAGTTTTCTCTGCTTATTTTTAAGTCGACAACTTAAAAGTTTCAGAATATACAGTGGTAGTTTTTTGTTAAATATTTATATATATTTTAAATTTAAAAGATATACTGGAAACATTGTATTATATTTTTTCATTAAGATATGCATTACATTTTAAAGTCTTGGTATGACTGTCAATGTCATATGATATATGTACTATTAATTTTATAAGCTGATTGACTGAATTGCTTGATGGCTACTTATGATCCGAGATCTGAAAATTCAGTAAAAAGGTGCTTAATTATTTAAAAAGCTTTTTTTAAAATAGAATTTTTATTTGAAGAACTTTAAGGAAAACCACTGAAATGATTTAATTTCTTGACATAAATACAAGAGATCTCTACTGGAATAAATAAACTGTATTTGCCTGGACAATATAGACAACATCCATTAGAACATTAAATTTGACTTCTCAAAAGAACTTTTGTGTCAGATTCTCTCAAAATTCTCCACTGTGCAACCTGCAAGGAAGCTACTTGAAAGTTTGCTTCGTTGAAATAGTTTTTCATTCACTCGGCGCTTTTTTATGCGCTTATGGACAGGCGTTCTAAAAAGACTAACAGAGTTGTGTTTGTGAAGGGGGAGGGGGTGGGGAGGGGTGCAGGGTTGGTTGGCAGTTGGGGGCCAGTGTTGGCAAATATGGTCCAGTGGAGCAGGCATTGGTAGCGTAGGGTCTATGCGAATGTTGGCCGCACGTTGACCGCAATCGGCCGGGTGCAAGCCGCAGCTGCTGCTAATGAGGAAAGCGGCGCTTGTGACCGTGCAGAAAACATCTAATTATCGTCCAGTCTTTAATGAAAATTTGGTTTCGCATTTTCAATTGCAGATTACAACAGCGAGCCCAGCGGCATTGGCGCTTTGGCCAGCAGCTTCGACAAGTCCGTTTTGCACATTTCCGACTGGCTGACTTGGGAACAAAACATGATCAAGATACAGAGCGTGCTGGTGAACGATGGGGACGCCGTCCGCCTGGCCATCGAGAAGCAGGAGGTAAGTTGGACTGTAGGTAGGTGGCAAACTGCTCAAAGCATTCACTTCGCCTCCATTCCGCTTTGTAGAAAGTTTTGCGTGAATTGAAAATGAAAAAGCCGCAACTCAATGAACTGGTCCACACAGCGGAAGTGCTGAAAGGCGACATCAAACGTCAGCAATTGCAGGAAAAAGGTAAGCACTTCAAAAATACATTTTAAATAAATATATATATATATTTATGGGTTGTTAGAAAACCTCAGCTAGACATTCTCTTAAGCTTAAGGCCGAACTGTTTAAATATTATGTTTACCATTTATACTTTAAATTACATTTCCGTACTTATTTAATTTTGAGAACACTAAATCCGAAGTTAAAGCTTCAATTATACAAAATAGATTGAGCGTAAGAAAACCCTTTAATCTATTTAGGTTTTAATGGAATTGAGCAAACGGATAAATCCTTTTGGTCATCACATGCGAGCATTTCCCAATTCATCGAGCCCATTTTATGGTGCACGGAAATTTCATTAGGCCTCTTAGCTGTTGTCAGCTAAATGCCATTATGAATTGCATGCAGATTGTGCTTCACCTAGGGATCTAACGAGATATGCACATTTTCCATTTCCCATTACGACTTTCGTGCAAACAAATTTCCGTTTTGTCAGACCGACAAAAACACACACACATACACACTCTCGGCCGGTGGAGGAGTTCAGTGGAAGCAGAAATGCGAACGAGGTTCACTTTAAATTCCAACCAACTCAAGCTGGCCCTTGCATACGGTGCGGACATTGCCGTGCTTCAATTGCAAAAATGTAAACGCCGGTCATGAGCTCCTGGCGCTGGGCTGCCTTGAATACTGCCTCTTTGAATTAACAATCTTAAACTGTATTAAGCACATAGATACCTCGTAGTAGGCAATCATGTGCGATACTTTGGCGTTTGTCCTAAAATGGAGTTTAGACACTTCACCTTTGATTGTCATATAAAACTTACAGATATTTTAGTGGTAATTTACTAGCCTAACATCTGGACTACTGTATCTGTATCTCTATCTGTATATTTTACATTACAATCAAAGTTTAATTATTTATAAACGATTTACAGACAAAAGATTATTGTAATATTTCATGAATAGCTTTAAGAGATTGTGATTTCAAGATTGAGTCATCGCAAGCTGTAAAGCAATTTCCTACAAGCAATTTTTATAAACATATTTAAGAAATCAGTAATTCCTTAGTCAAGTATCAATTGCTTGACGTTACAGCTAAGAACTTTTAAGCCTTGAATTTCAAATTTAAATTTTGGATATTTCCAAATTTGACATTAATTACGAATGATAATTTTTAGAAGCTCGTGCGCTTCTATAATAAATTGTTTATAAAATATTGTAATTGTAGTAAAAATATGAAAACTCTCAATTCTTACGCTAAAAATTGTAATAAAACTAACAAATTGATGACAAAGTTTTATAGAATTTTCGCTTTGTTTTATAAATCAGATTTGCATTTCGCAGCACTTATTCTTAGAAAGTTGACAAATGTCAATTCAGAGCTCTTACGGTTATATATATTTAATTTGCATTTCCAATCATTTACACTCAAAAAAAGTATACAAAAATGATGACAAATGCATTTAAATATTTAAAAATTTATATATGTATATTCAAATTATCTTTCAAAAATGGAATTTGGTTCCTATTAATATTTATCTGCGCGTATTTGTTAAAGTTAAAGCCCGCATACCCGTATATATATTAAACGTTTTTTAAAATTTGTAATAAGCTCTCTTTTCGCATGTTAAGAGGTATCGAAAGGCGACGAAGCCAGCGCTGTCAAATGGCATTGAAAGACAATGGCAAAGTTCACAGCAAATACAAATACAAAAATGTAAACACACACACACTGACACACACACACACACACACTGACACATGCATAGAGTGCATAAAGTGGCATGCAACATAAATCGGAATTGGTAAGTCATTTAAGCCGGCATTGCCGGCAGAGGTGAATACGCATCACAGTTGCAGAGCCACTGCAAAAGAGCGAAATGTTGCCTCAAGAGAGTCCATTCACTGCATGTCACGAGGCGCATGCTCACTTCTATGTGTGTGTGTGTGCATGTGTGTGTGAGATGTGTGTGTGCTCAGTGATATTTTTACTTTTTTCTTCTGATTCGTTCATTTGACTCTCAGTGGAATTTTAATGTGGCAGCAGGCAGCTAACATTTCAGCCAGTTGACATTTAATTGACATGCGGTGCGGCAGCAGGGCGGATGGTTAACATTTTTATGTCCCTGTTGTTTGTTGTTGCTGCCGTTGCTGCTGCTGTTGCTGCTGCTGCTGCTCTTACACAGTTTTGTATTTTATTCCATTGTTTGCTAACTCTGGGGGGATTGGCCTGCAGTTGGCTGCATTGCTTGTGTGTTCTTACATATTATTATGATGTTTGGTTTGTCATAAACATTTGTAACTTGTCCTGCGCTGCTGGCATCGTGCTGCCGTCGACCACGTACATAAGTGGAATCCCTGTTGCTGTTGCTGTTGCTGTTGCCCCTGTCCGTAGATGTCACTTGGGTCGAAACCTGGTTCTGTCTGCCACATGTCACCGATACTGCAAGCTTACTTTTTTTTCTCGTTTCCCGGGCTTATTACGGACGTCTTATAGCCAATAGTGGGGGACATATTCATTATGTTATTTTCTTTCATGTTATTTTTTTTAGATTTCTTTTACTTCCAAGAAACGAGTTTGCTGTTGGCTATTATATAACCGTGGCACTGTAATAGTTACCGGGAATCTTCGTAACAATTTCAGTAGTTGTTAAAGGGAATTTTCTCCTCATATTCTTGTTGCCAATCAGTCAGTCAGACCTGACAGTTCAAAAGGAGGGCAGTTGGAAGAAGGTGCTCAGAAAGAAGTATATTTGTTTTAATCTATTTATCTATATTATATTTAAATATATATATATGAATAGAATAAACAGATGCAAGTAACAATGCAAACTCTGCCCTCTTCATTTATACTTTTATTTATTTCTATTTTCAGTGAGTTCAAATTATAAATAGTTATTTCAGCATAAATTGTTAATCATATCGTCAAAGACTGACGAAATTCAATATCAAACTTTTAATATTCATGAATTTTCAAGTTGCCAAGCAACCTTTTAAGCTAATTGCTAAATTTCATCCACAATTGCACAAATAATGATTGTGGTACAATTAAGTTGTTCACCTGCCGAAATAATTGGCTTTGAATTCGAAAGGACATAGGTAGGGTCGCACACACACACACACACACACACACACACACACACACACACACACACACACACACACACACATTATGTGGGAAACCGACTGGGGTTAGGTCAACTGATAGGATAGGATAGGATAGGCTGGCTGGCTGGCTAGCTGGCTGGCTGCGTTGTCCAGGCCTGTCGCTTATCTCGGACCAACCGAACTGCACACAAAATCAATTAATTACGCATTTTGTAAGCTGACGCTTAATTAAACCATTATTTATTATCTGCTATGGCTGGATGGCATGCCAAGGGGCTCGGCCAGGCAAAAAGTTGTGCCAACCCGCTCGACCCAAGCCCCTCTGCCGAGCTTTGTTATCATTTATAGTGTGCCTACAGCGTGCCGAGGGTGCTGTGAAGCATGGCGAAAGCGAAACGAAACCCGTAACCGGGCAATGTGTGTGCGCTGCTCGTAAATCTGTCTTTGACATGCAATTTTAGTGGAGCGGCTGTTGCTGCAGTTGCTGCTCCTTCAGCCAGCCAGCAGAGGCAGCAACAACAACAACAAAAACAACAACAATATATCAGCAATAACAATGCACAATGCAATTCTGCTAAAGGACAACGCACTCGCCCACTCCTGGAGAAAATTGTGCCCAGTGTGTGGTCCCCGGCCCTGGGATGAAGCCAGCAACCAAATTGCCTCTAATTGTCGTCTTTCTCTCAGCAATCTGCAACCTGCACCCGTCCTTGCCCAGCACCACGCCCACTTCACGCCATTACATGCTTTAATAGGCCTACCCCTACCACCGCACCTCTCTCTCTCTCTCTCTAGACTCTAGAGACTCTCTGCCTGGGCAGGCGCTTCCTGCCTTGTGTCTGCGCTTTCAAGAAGTTCTTGGCTTTTCATGCCCTTGCCGAGGGGGACTTATGACTTTCTGATGAACCGTAAATAATTTAGTTATTGTTTATCATATTTGTCTACAAAGCGATACATGAACCGTTTTAAGGAATTTAAAGTTGTTATCTAACAATTAACAAAGATTTAAGCAGAGTTCAAATTGAAACTCTATAAAAATTCAAGTCGGCAAAAAGAGCTCAAACATATTAAGGGGCTTATAAAATGTTTATAACTATATTTATTATTGTTGTTATATATTTTTTAGATTCTATTAACAGTTTTACAGTTTTGCAAACTTCTGTATTGTGTATAGCATAATATTACAATTGCGTTTTTATAAGATTAGAATGAATTCTGAGCTGATTTGCTCCCATTTCATAGCATTCAATAACAAAGTTTAATAAATTTCGAAGACTCAGCTTTAAAGTGTATTTGAGTTTCGTTGTTAGGTGCTTAAACTTCTTCTGTTTTTAATTACTTAAAAGCGACGTCTTCATGACTGCTTAACCTCAGACCTTTGACCAGGGGCAATTGGGCTATGGCTTGGCTTGGGCTTATTCCTTGGCGTTGGCTTTAGCTTTGGCTCTGCCTGTGGCGCTGGCTTTATGTAACTTGAGCACTTAACGCTTCTGCCGCAATTTTGAAAGCAACATTAAATTAAATAATTGTGCTAGCAGGCAGCAGACAGGGGCAGGTTGGCTTTCAGTCGCCAAGTTATGCGCCAGATAGTTTCTGCACAACATTTTTCCGCATGAAAGTTATGTGAAAAATGTTTGTGAATATTACCAGGTTGTGCTTGCTTCCAAGTTGGCTAACATGGCCAACATGGCGGTCCTTGGCTCCCTTTTCGATATTCTTCACTGTTTACGCAAATTGTCCTGTTGTTAGCGTGGTACGTGACTGCCATGTGTGTAAGTGGATTTTGTGCTGTGTTCAAGTACTCGTAGAATTTCATGAGCTGAGCAAAAATGAATTTTAATTAAATTCATGCGAAATTATTCACACATTTTATTATATACTATTGCTGCTGCTATCAATATGAAATAAAGTTGGCTGTCATTTTCTATGTTTTATATTAGTTGAAGTCGACTTTAGATTGTCATTGTTGACGTTTTTTAATTGAAAGCAGTTGTAGACAAATGAAAACTTTTTGACTGTTGGGCTTAATCACTCTAAACAGCTTTGCTTTCGGTTTAGTTTTGGTTTAACTTAAACAAGTTTATTGTATGATAAAATATTTGCCTATAATAATTGCCCTTACCTAAAAGAGCTGTGATTATCTCAAATTTCTTACTCGCTCAGTGCATAAATTATGCCCACCGACTTTAAATTTGTTGCTCAACTTAAAGCTGAATAATTTTGAGTCAAACAAATCTGCTCCTTTATTTACAACTCATGCAATAACAGCTTTCCCATTGAGGTGTATTTTAATTTATATTTTCTTATGCACAAAACGCGTTTCGTATTCCTCACTTTGCGCTTGCTGGGAGAGGCGGTGGGCGGAGGGTGGAGGGAGAGGGAATGCTTGGAAAGGCGAGGTATTTCTTTTTCAGTCATTAAGACCGCTGCACTCGACTCAACTTTCAGAAATTCTGACGTTATTACCACCCTCGAAACTGGTTGAAAGGGGAACAGAGCGAGGGTCTAAAAGCAAATATCTACGATACCACGACAAACAACAACCACACACACACATACACACACTTATATATATATATATAAATATATTTAGACACACAGAATTCCGTCAATGGCCTCGGCACGCTTGTTGTGTGTGCAACCCTGTGCAAAGCTGATGTTAAAGTTTCTTATCAGTTATCAAGGTTCGCGGCAGACACGCACAACATGTGGCAGGAAGGCTGGCGGCCCCAGCTTGAATTCCGGCTGCTCCCGGCTATGGAGCACCCACTGCGCATGACATTCACAAGCAAAACAAACTGCCGGAATGCCGGCCGAAAGAGAGCCAAACAACAGAGAAATGACAAACAGAGAGAGGGAGAGACACACAGACAACAGAGATTGAGAGATGGAGAGAGTGAGTGAGAGTGGCCAGGTGGGTGGTTGTTTGTCTTTTTGTTGACGTGTGGTGGGTGGGTGGTTGGGTGGTTGGGTGGCCGAGTTGGGGTTGCTGCTGCGCCCCAGCTAACGTGCTTTTCCATCTTTGTTTACTCGCCTTTGGGGGTTGCTGGTGCCGCCCGCCAGAGAGAGAGAGAGAGCTAGCATGAGCGTGTCGAAAGCGTAGTAAAAACAGTTCCGTGTTGAAAACGCTGCGCTCTTTGTTCACGGCCAGTTGGGACTCTGAAGGCAGTCAGCCCAGGACATTCGTGGGCTTTGACTGCGTACAAACGGTTGTGAATATCTACTCGTAGCCATTGCTGCTTTCATTTCTTTTCGACTTGAGGCGTCTCAGCCCGCCTCTGTCCACAGTTGTCTCGTGACGTCGCGACGCGTGAAAATTCTTGCTCAAAAAACTGTAAATTTTAAACTCGTTTTTTTAAGCCAAATTAATTGCATTCAATTAGCAGAGCTCCCTCGCCTGCACGTGTGTGTTGTGTGTCTGTGTGTTAGTTTATATGTGTGTGTGTTCGTGTGTGTTTTATGCTTTTGCTTGAGTGTTAAGAAAAGTCAAGCCACAAAATCGGCATTTAAAGTTTTTGTCTGCATTGGATTACTGCCCAGCCCTGTCTGTTTCCCCACACACACACACACACACACACACACACACACACACACTCATACACACACTCTTACATCCCCCCTTCAGTCGCTGTGGTGGCGCCCTTGTTGTTGTTATTTGTGTTGCCAATTTTGTTGCCGCTACTTTTGTAAATCAATAAACGTGAGGGTGGCAAAAGCCGCAACTATTGTTGAGCGGCGAGCCACACGGCGCATTCAAATATAAATGCCATTGTTAAAAATACAAAAAAAAGAAGCAAAATGGAGCGAGAATAAAAATAATGTGTAAATGCAAGTGGATCTGTGAACATAACTAATTGGATTTATTTGTCGTGCAATTGAAGCAATTATAAATTCATTAAAGTATTTGCCAAACGAATTAATCTCATTATCACAATTAAACAGAAAGTGTTCAGCAAACGCTGCGAATTAAAAAAGCAATGCAACACCAGATAAATATACAAATAATATACAAATAAAGTCTTAAAGGAAAATTTAATCAGGAATTATGTCCAGGAATAAAATATATATACGTTTTAGAAGCGAATAAAAATAATTATTGAAATGAATTTAATATTGGAAATTGGGTTGATTAAATATGAAATAATTGCTGATTTTTAATAACTTAAACGAATTATTAATATGCAAAGCTAACTTACCTAATTATTAATAAATTTTTGATTATTTATAATTTAATATAATTTTTAATATTGAACAATTATTTATTTTAATATTATTTGTTTACACTGCACTATGGGTAAAAAGCTCGAATTTTTGGTACTAATTGTCCCTGAAGAGATAAAAGCTTGGAACTTTGTATACATATTAATACCTTTTTTTTTTTTATTTTCGGATTTTTCATCTTTTAAAATAGAACCACGCCCACACCCCTTAAGCTTATAGCGTCCATCCGGTTATTGCGACGAAAATTCTAGTCCCCATACAAACTTATATGGGCTAACCTTGAATTTTAATTTAGTCATAATTTTCTTCTTCCAACTCAATACAATTTATTTAATTTTTGTTTTCATAGGCGTCTTTATTGTCGTCTTCAGAATCATCTTCCTCTTCTTCGCTTTCGGTCGAAGCAATCCTTCCAAATGTTTCAGAAGCTTCGAAACAATATGCCTCTAGAAGTGCAATAACTTCTGTAGGCAGCTCTATTTTTCTTTTTCGGCGAGCTCGTTCTTTCAAACTGAGACTAAAAATAAGTGCACTGTTCAAACAAAAAAAAAATTTTTTTTGTTTGTTTGTTTTTGGCTGAGGTAGGTAAGAATGTATTATGCAGCTTCAGTCAGATCTTCACTCTGTTTGCTTACCATCGAAAAAACCTCCTCTTCTAGGGCTGTCTCTCACCTTGAGTTATTCCGCATCAAGGCCGAGCCCTTCAATGTACTCTACCTGAGTATATCTATCTGTGTTCCAGCGTTCAATAACAGCTTCTGCCAAGTTCTTTCTTTCTTCTGATCACCTCTTACAGCTACATTTTCAGCAGTTTTCCCCATCTCATTATGACCAGAGAGAATTTGTTTCAAATAAAAAGACGTTTCATCGTCTTCTATATTATGATCACAATTATTTTAACATAATTAAACTAGTTTTTCAAAGTATTTTAAACGTGCCTAGAAACATTTTTAATATACATTGTTAGTTATTAATGTATTAGAATTATTTTAACATAATTAAACTAGTTTTTCAAAGTATTTTAAACGTGCCTAGAAACATTTTTAATATACATTGTTAGTTATTAATGTATTACTATTATATATATTTTTTGTTTTATGAAGTATCACACGATTGCTTGCTTTCAATATTTTATTTGTGGTCTAAATTTACTTTTGTATACAATTTCAAAGTATTTTAAATTTGCATAGGAACATTTTTAATATACATAATTAAATTTATTACTATTATATATATTTTTTATTTTATGAATTTTCACAATTGTTTATTGCTTTCAATATTTTATTGTATACAATTACATACATTAAAAAAAATTTGTTTTCATAAATTTCTTATTAGTTTTTATATTTTAACTGCATTTCAAATTAGTTTTCATTGTACGATTTTTTGTGAAGGGCTTAACTTTGCCCAGAGTGTTGCAAATCAATCAGAACCACATCAATAAATACATTTGTGCTTCTGTATTTGTATTTGGACATAAAACTCGCAATGCTGCTACAATATGCTAATCTATAATTAATTAAAACACCACAAGAATGCATTATATTATAACAGAATACATAATGAATGTCACATAGACTGCCAGCTAAATTATAATATAAATATTCAATAATGCGAAAGCTGAAGCCAACAAAAGCGACGTTAACTAAAGTGGGCGTATTTGTGAGAACAACAACAAGAACAACAATAGGACATTGTGTTGTTGTTGTCCTTGTTGCTGTTGTTGCTGCTCACATCATGGCAAGAAGAAATGTGTTTCAATAAATTACATGAGCACGCAGCGCGTAACGCGTTGAAGGCTGTCGAAGCAGCAGCCAACGAATGTGGCATAATTTGCGGTGTATATGTATATGTATATGTGTGTGTGTGTGTGTGTGTGTGTGTGTGTGTGTGTCTGAGTGTGAGTGTGTGTGTGTGTGTGAGTGTACGTGTGTATGCCTTGTGAATGGTAATGGTAAAAACAGCAAAGTCAGCAGCCGCAAAAAAAAAAAACATAACAAATGAAACTTTGCGCTCACTCAAATGGCAAAAGCAACAACAACAACAATATCGACAGCCAGCACTCACAGCAGCAACAACAATAACAACAACAACAACTCTAACAACAACAACAACTCTAACAACAACAACAACTCTAACAACAACAACATCGAGCAACGAGCAACTTGAACGCTGAAAACGGCGTCGAAACACACTCAAGTTATTTGACTTGATTGCATACTTTTAGGCGGAAAATAACATTTTATTTATATAGTATGTAGATGTATGCAGCAGCGGCATGAATCGCTTCACAGCGAACGTGAACGTGCTGTGTTGTTTTTTGCAAATAGTTTTCAAGTCTATTTATTTTGTGAGCTGTCCTGTCACGCCTACGCCACGCTACGATGGCGCCACTTGCGCCGTTGTAAATTTTCACAGTCTCTGCTGTTTTGCTTGAGTCAATTCCACACAGAACTTTTCTTATTTTGTGTAACAAGTTTTCTTGCTGTTTATCATACTAGATGCTTGTCGCCACGTGCAGTAGGCTTCAATTTATTCAAACTTTGCAGTTTCCATTTTGTGAGTGCTCCGTAAATTAAGATTCGTTTTCTCACACCAATAGATATCTTGAGCAACTCATGAGCCGTTTGGCCAAAAACAATGTGAATGATTCAGTGGACTATTGTGTTGACATTAAACACATTGTCTAGGACACATTTCATTTACTTAGTGTACAATTGAACTTGTGTTGATTGATTCGTTTAGATTCACTTTGTGTGCTTTAGTTGTGTTGTTCTATTGCATACGTTATGAGAGTTTAAAAGTTGGGAAATAGAACATGGAACAGGGATAGTTCGGGCTTAACTTTTGAGCAAAAGGAATTCAAACTTGAAATTGCCCCCAGAGCATTGAGAATTCATTAAATTGAATTCAACTTAAACAACTTTAGACAACTTCAAATAACTGTTACTATTTTAACGTCTTTTAGTCATCAGGGTATACTTCAATATTCTTCTCAAACTCTTCTTGTATAGGTATTACCATCCTGTTAAGATTGTGTAACCAGGATGCGGTGTGGCATATATATATATATATATATATATATATATATATATATATATATATATATATATATATATATATATATATATATATGTATATATATATATGTATATATATTTTTAAAATATAATGCTAATTATTTATTTGTATTTAGATGTGCCTACAACCTATATATGTGATGATATATAAGATAAATAAATAAATAATAAATATATATCATCACAAAAGATGTAGGCACATCTAATCTTAAATATTGGAATATTCGCAAGATTAAACTATTATATAAAAATGCTTCCAAGCTTTAATTAAGTCGATCCGAAAATCACCTTGATAGACGCTGAGTATAGTTTACATATTCAACAATTTGTTCCCTTGTTTAACAATTTCAATAAATAAAAGATAATTTTTAAAGATATTTCTACAATAAAATTTAAAGGGTATTTAATGCAATAAAATGTATATACCCAGCGCTTGCTACGTGGTTGCAGTATATCTATTCATGTGATTCAGGGCAATTTCCAATTTGTCCATTTGTGCATGCAGCTCAAAGCACTTAAAATAATCACGTATTAAACTAAGCGGCTTACACAACAACTCTTAGACTGCAAAATAT
The DNA here is from genome assembly GCA_035045345.1 of Drosophila hamatofila. NCBI lineage: Eukaryota > Metazoa > Arthropoda > Insecta > Diptera > Drosophilidae > Drosophila > Drosophila hamatofila. The sequence goes on from JAWNPA010000020.1 coordinate 14,112,910, forward strand.
TTGCAAACTAATTGCAAAAAGTTAGCAGAAAGAATTAAAAACAAATAGTTTATGAAGCTGCCTTTGACGCAAGCAGAGGGCAATGTGAAAAGTCGAGTAATTAGTGAGCAGAGGTTTACTAAAAAAGGACGAGCAACTATCGTATACAATGCGGTTGCACATGATTTAAAAAAAAAAAAAAAAATAAAATAACAAAAATAAAACCATCAAATGAACTCAAGCATTTGAGCAGAACAAAGGCCAAACACAACCGCAGACAGTTCCCATACAAATTGCAGCAGAGAAAGATAGAGAGAGGGAAATAGACTAATAGGGCTTGGGGATAGGCAGGCAAGACAGACAATAAAAGTGCACTAAGCGAAATGGCCAGCAGGCCATTGCAACGTCTACATTGTTATATGCATTTAAAGGTGTGCCAGAAGTTAAATGCACCTGCCACGGGCTATTTCTGGGGTTTAATGGCACGGCACTGACTGACTGACTGGACGGGAGGGGGCGGGAGGGGGCGGGAGGGGGCGGGAGGGGGCGGGATGGGGTGGAACGGGACAATAAAAGCGCACCGTTGGGGCATACAAATGGAATAACAGCCGCAACAACCATAACAGCAACACATGCGACACAAACTTGCCTCGTGCACCTTGTTGCAGGCGCCAAAAGCCAAAGGCAAAAGTTGCTCGTGTTGCTGCGTAAAACTTTGCTGCATACATTTCGACTGCGTTTGCCGGCCAACTGAGGTGACGACGAATGTGTGTGTGTGATGAGTGGGTGGGTGGTTGTGTGTGGGTGGGTGGTTGTATGAGCATGTGTGAGTGTGTGCGTGCATGTGTGTGTGCCTTTGTTGCCTTGCAGTGTTGTGCACTCAACTATACACCCATGTTTACTCACTGCAGACACGTCTGAAATAATGTACAGTGACGACTAGCTATAAAGGAGCTGAAGCTCAAATATATACTTATAGGAGTTGATAAGAATATAATTTATTATTTAAAATTAAAGCAAAGCATCATATATTTAGGAATACAATAGTAAATAATAACAATGAATATCAAATTTTTTAAATATTATCTTGCGAAAAATTATGTTGTTTCAGGTTTGAACAGTCATTTTATGTTGCAATTTTAGCAATTAGTAAAGCAATACAGTTACATATTAACTATTTTATATTGTTAGGAGTCCGATTCATAGCAGATTTTGATACATTGTGAAGGTACATTTAAGCTGATAGATTTCAATTACATTCACAGTATTCAATAATATATATTTACAAGTTTCGCATATATTGCCATTTAAATCTAGTCATTTATTTACGATAACTACTGTACAGTGAAACAGAGAGTAGAGAACAACATTGCCTTATCACCAATCGCTATTCAGCTCATATTATTCAATAATATATACGTAAAAATATTGCTTATATTTCCAGTTTTCCTTCATACCACTTCTTTATGTACGATTGCTACTGTATATAGCTAATCACAAAGCAAAATAAACAGTGCATTATCAACATCTAATCAACTAATCTAATCAACATCTAATGTTCAAGAATATTTGTATATTTGTATATAACAAATGTAGCAGATATATGCATTTCTATCACAAATTAGTCCTTTATATATAACTACTGTAAAGCGAAACAGAGAACAAAGCTAAACAATGCATTATCAACATCTAATCAACTGAATTGTTCAATAAATCAAACATGCCATTTCCGCATATATTTCCATTTTTACCTCATACTAGTCCTTTATATACGATAACTACTGTACAGCGAAGCAGAGAGCAAAGCAAAACAGTTGCAATATTTTCAGAGATTACCAAAAAAACAAAAAGGAAAAGCAAATGCCGCCTGTGCCTGTGCGTTGACAGCCGGCGCAGAGCCAGGCACAAAGTGTGGTGAAAAAGTGTGTGAAAGAGCAATAACCCAGTGAGAGAGCTGCGTGCGTGTGTGAGGTGGGGGTGGTGCAATGGTGGAGTGGTGGAGTGGTGGAATGGTGGGTTGGTTGGGCATGTGGACTATTTCGTTAACAGAAAGAGAACATTCTCTTGGGTCCACACTGTCGCATTCTCTTTGCGCGCTTACCTGTGTGCTCTACTTATTTGTGTGTTTGTTTGTGGCCTGTAACTGTGTTGAGTTTCCGGCACGCCGTATAAACAAACCCAGACCCGGGACCAACTCGCGTGGAGGCAAATGCCGGCTTGCCGGCAAGAAGGTTGCTGCTCCCATTGTTGTTGTTGTTGTTGTTGTTGTTATCGGTGCATTTGTTAAGCCTTTATCAATGTCAACAACGCAGGCATGTTTTTAAAAATATTTTTTTTTGAATTGATGGCGCGTCAGACAATGCAAAATATACATATCGAATGCCGCACGTGATGCCGCATATAAAGTGAAGTGAAAGTTAATTGGTTCGTTAGCCATTAGCCAACAGCAGCTGTCGCAGCTACGCACAACCCAACGCCCCCAACACGCACAACATTGCCACGCACAAGACAATCGAGTACCAGCGATGACTGCCAAGCCACCGCCTCCGGTGCCGCCAACGGTGCCCGATGACCAGATGCCGAAGCTGGCGCCGCAGATACCACGGCTCAACTCTGAGCTGGCCGCCCAGGCAGCGATGCGGGCTCAACAGCTGCTGCGCAAGCAGAGCTCGCAGGAGCAAGTGCCCGGCCATAAGGCTGGACCACCACCGCTGCCACCGCAGAGCCGACCGGTGCCAGCGATTCCGGCACGTGGCGCCAGCGAGCGCTCGGCACCGCCTGAAATTCCACCGAAGCGCCACAGCCTGAAGAGCCTGCCCGATGGCCAGCATGTGGTGGTGCCCGGACTGCCACCACCTTTGCGCCAGCCACCGCCGTTGCCCAAGAAGCCCGCATCCGCGCAGAGCTCGGCGCAGAACAGCGCACAGAACTCACCGCTGGCGGGGCTTAAGTTTAAGGAGAAGCCGCCGCTGCCACCAGAGAAGCACTCAACGCTATCCGCCGAGGCAATGGCCGCACGCCGTTGCTCTAATCCCTTTGAGATGCCGCCACCGCCGCCGCCGTTAGTGCTGCAGTCGGCAGTGGCAGCGCTGAGCGAGCAGAGCTCCAAGAATGCGAATGCGCTGGCCAATTGTAATCCGGTGCCCTCGCCGGCGCCAACGAGAGCCAGCGAGACCAAGAAGCTAAACCAACGACCAGCAGCGGCGGCCATTTCACCCACGGATGAGTTCGGCTCGGAGGATGCACTGCGTGGCATTGAGAGCGGGCTGCGCAACATGGAGCGCGCCATGCAGGAGCAGATGAACTTGCGCAGCCTGGAGGCCGCAGTGCAAAACAATTTCGATCTGAGCTTTAAGGCCAGCCTGGCCGCGGGAGGCGGTCGTCATCTGGGCAGCTCAGCCAATTTGCGCACCACCAACTATGAGCGCAACTTGTCGCTCGATGAGAGTCGAGCGGGTGACTCGCGTCAATCACTGGAGGAACTGAAACAACTGCGTGCCCAGGCCCAACAGCAGTCCCTACACAATTCATCCTCCTCGTCCGTCTCGTCCGCTTCGGCCTCGCAGGTGGAGCAATCAATGCGTTCGACCATCGAGCATCACATGCGCTCCCTCGATCGCAACCTGCCGCTGGAATTGCAGTACAGTCGCCATCGCATGCAGAACAACTTGTCCGGCGCAGGTCATCTGCCGCCCGGCAGTGGGGCTCCGTCAGTGACGCAGTCCTCCCAGCAGCAGCAGCAGCAGTCGCCACAGCCACCCATGCCGCTGAGCAGCGAGTTCCGCGAACAGATCCGCCAGCAGCTGCTGGGCAACATTCCGCCCCAGGTGGTGCACAATATGGGCCAGTTGCCCGGCTCGGCAGCAGCCGCTGCACTGCTGCAGCATCAGGCTCAGTCGCGGGCAGCTGCGGCCGCCGCTGCTGCTGCCGCCCAGGTCGTCGCCGGCAATGGCGTCGTACCCCTTGGACTGTCCAGAGAGGAGCTGCGCATGCGTCGACGCTCGTCGCACGATGAGACACAAATATCGCAGAACGCAGCAGGAGGTATTCAGGGTAAGATGAAGAAGACGAGCATGTGGCTACGTTTTATCTATAGCGAGGCTTACAGCTTTTTATCCTTAATAGATCAGAAATCCATCTATAAATGAGTTGTTTTGATTGACTGTTTTATGAACTGATTGACTGAATTATCGCACAGTCTCAAGCGTAGATAGGCAGCTGAAATAGGCCACTGGAAAATTGATCAAATAATTGCATACAGTTTTACAGATCTTAATATTTTAAGAATTAGTTTTGTTTGGAGAAAGTTTGCTGCATAAGTGCAGTAAAAATCTGTTAAGTTCATATATCAATTTTAGCTAATAAATTTTGAAAGTTATTTTGTGCACAACACTTGACTAGGCTTAGTCACATAATACTACACAAATACAAAATATAAATACAAACTAATCATTTTTTAAGAATATTAATTTGATAGTTTGATAAGAAAATATTAGTTCAATTTTTAGTTTGTATGCCTATGGATGATATAAAATTGAAGTGTTTATTTATGAACAAACCAATTTGTGCACTTCTTTAAAGATGTTTGCGACAGTAGCTAAACAAACCATCAAAATCTCTTTGCAGCATTTTTTTTATATTGTCCAAGCAATGAAAACAATACAATGCATTTTTATTGAATCTAAGAGTTTTAACTTTATAAATCTTTGGGAAAATATGTTTAAAATTTTAGTTTTTTTGCTTATAAATAAAAATATTTATTTATGCATAAACGAATTTGGGTAATATTTATTATATTTATTGTAATACAAATATTGTTTTATATAATATATCTTTTCTTAAGTTTATTAAGAGTAACCTGAAATTCTTCTTCTAGTTTATTAGATCTATTTATATATATATTTTATTTTACACAAAATGATTACTTTTCTTCTATTATATACTTTTCTGCTAGAATTGAAACAGTTTTCCATAGCACCGCATTGTTCAGCTGACTTAGACTATTTACGTTGCTTTCTGAAAGGTAACGAATACAATATGTGTTTATGCTAACCGAGTTGTGTGAGAGTTAACAACGCCTAGTAGATACCAGAGTGGGCTCCAACTAATCTGATAATAATTGAGACCATCTCACACACGAAGTCCTGCCGAACAAGTGGAGCAGAGCAGCACACCTCTCTTGTTTCCTCCCTTGTTTACTAATGATGTTGCATGGCGTTTCACACACTTACAACTGATCAATAAATGTTGACTGGGGCTCCAAAGGTTCCCCCGTTTACTAGAGACTACACCACAGCTAACTTATGTCACTCGATTAAAATGTTTTATTGTTGTTTTTAGCTAATATTGTTTAACAGTAACCAAATGCTAGGCGTTCTTTCGAGCCATTAATTAAACTGTTCTCCATTGTGCCATTCACAGTGACCCGCCTGAGGGAGCATTGGGATGAGACATCACAGTGCGTTCTGCAGCGAGCGGCGCAGCTGAAGAGCATGCTGAGCGATTCGCAGCGGTAGGTTATCCTTTAGCCTACTTTGGGGTCAATCCAATTAATTGCTTAATTCCAATTGGCAGTTTTGAGGCCAAGCGCGTCGAGCTGGAAATGTGGCTGGCGCGCATGGAGCAGCGAGCCGAGCGAATGGGCACCGTGGCCACCACAGCTGACATACTGGAGGCCCAGCAGAAGGAGCAGAAGGTGACTTGTGCTGGCTGGCTGGCATGGATTGCATAAATTAATCTATTACCTTTATATACATATCTGTAGTCCTTCCACGCCGAGCTGCATCAGAATAAGCAGCACTTCGACCTCTTCAGCGAGCTGACGCAGAAACTAATTGCAGTCTATCCAAACGATGATACTTCCAGAGTTAAGAAGATGACTGAGTCCATTAATCAACGGTGAGTGTCTATTGAAATCGTGCAGCGGCTCTGTCGAGCCAAATGAAATGCGAAAATGCAAATAGTTGCGCGCTTTCAATCCCGAGCACTTGTGCGATTTGCGTGTAATGCGAATTAATGACTTGCCTAGCTTCAGCATTATAAACACAAATCAAATAAATCACGGCAGGTGCAGTGCGAATCATTTGAGAGCTGAAAAAAACCTTAAATTCTTAGACCATAATCAATCTATAGAACTTTTTGACTTATTAAAGCTAAAAGAAGTAGAGTGTTGAGAAATGTTTAAGAGTATTCCAAAAAAGCTAAACAAGTTTAATATTGATTTCAATCAGTAAAACTGTCTCAAGTAAGAGAAAATTGTATATTTTGAGTCTCCTTCAGACCGTAGTACCAAGTTCGATATTAGTAAATTCATAAAGCTTTACTAAAGCTTGCTATAGACATCCATGTCGGACAAATTAACTATATATTATGTCTACAGAATCTTAACCTTAATTTTTTTGGTTTTGAAAATATATTATTATATATTACAAAAGAAGAACGAAAATATTGATTTCAATCAATTAACCTTTATAAACAAAAAAAAAACAAGTAAGAGGGCTCTAGTTGAGACTGCTCGACTAGGAGATACCCTGAACCCTGCAAAGTACTGGTTCCAATCATTCTACACTTCTTTCATGCACATATACAAAAACACATACACACACCCGTACGCATGCATCCATACGAACGCATAAACAATTGCTCTGCTAACTGCGCAGTTACTGCGCTTGGGCTGCCGTGTGGGCTATATTACGAAAATTTTTTTGTTGAATAAATCTTTTTGTAGTGGGACTATCTTCATCAAATTTTCAGAACGTAATAATAACATTCAAATGTGTGTATATGCCAAAGCACAAGTCTCTAGTACTTGATATACGTTTTTTTCAAATTTGGGGCGAAGGGGGCGTGGCATCCGAAATCTGTAAATGACAAAATCTTTGTATTCATCACATTAATCTACACAGTAAATCTGAAGTCTCTAGGTCTAACAGTATTAAAACTAGGCTTTAAAATCCAAGTCAGATTCTCGATTGTTATCGATAAAAAATAAATGGGATGAGTTATCGAAAAAATATGATAAACTCGTACTGCGTATGGTATACACGAGTATACATGTAAAATTTCAAGTCTCTAGCACTTGTAGTTTAGGAGATCTCTTCGTTAGTACGGACGGACGGACGGACGGACGGACAGACGGACATGGCTAGATCAACTCAGCTCGTCATCCTGATCAAGAATATATATACTTTATGGGGTCTGCCACGCCTCCTTCTGCCTGTTACATACATTTTCACAAAAACATTATACCCTGATTTCCCATTTTCAATGGGTTCAGGGTATAAAAAGTAAGTTTTCTATTCCGAGTGACATTCGAACCGAAAAATGTATATAAATATATCTAAGTCACAAATGCTGGCATATCTGTATAGTATGCGTCTACTCTATCACAAAGATATCACAATATAGTGATCATATAATATTTGCATCTCTTTGCTTATATATTTGCTTCCGATTTTCTTTGCAGCTATTCCAACTTGAATAATGGTGTAATCAGTCGGGGCAAACAGCTTCACGCCGCTGTGCAAGATCTGCAATCGTTCGATCGTAAAATGGATCAGGTTAGCAAACATATCAAATCATATTATATCACATTGCTCTAATCGATTCATCTTCTCTGGCAGTTTCTTGCTTTTCTCTCGGAAATGGAAACACTCTGTGAAAATGCTGAATCGGAAATTGATCGCAATCCCATTATGTTTAAGGTAAGTGCATAAAAGAATTTGCCCTATTCGAATGCTCCCTCTATAAGAATACACCGCTGTCTTTGTATCGCAATTAACCTGACCTCATGTGAAAGATTTATGCATAGCAAAAGTGCTTTACTTCAGTCTCTGGTGCATTGACCGGTCTCACCAGAGAATGATTGTGCTGATGATATTAAGTGTGTACGATGGATAAAAATGCAAGCAGTCTGCTTAAAATTTAAGTTTAAATGATATATATAAATTTATTGTATATGTATTATTTGGTAAATAACAAATAACAAAACGTACTTAAGCTTTAAGTTTCTTCAACCTTGGGAAATTTCTTATTGATTAAACATTATTGAATATAAATAACTAAAGATAAATCGAAAACAAAGTAAAAGATTTTCTGAAAAAGACTTCCCTACAATCATATGTTAAGCAAAGAAAAGTGAATGCATTTATTTTACTTAAATTTTTCCCAGCTGAAAGCTGAATTCAAAACTTAATCTTAGCCAGTTCTATATACAAATATTTGAATTGTTTTATTGAACTTTGCGGCTGTATTTCTCAGCTTAATGATATATCTGATACAAATGATCTTCCGATTTCATAAATTCTGTGTGTTTATTTACTTTTCAGTTTATTTTGGTTTGATGAGCACGATCTTTGTTTTTGGCTGTACACAGAGAATTAATTGCAATATTCTCAAAAGAGTTTTCCCCCTTGTATTGAATCTAATTGACCCGCATTTGAGGCGCTAGCCTCTCTCTCTCTCTCTCTCTCTCTCTCTCTCTCTCTCTCTCGCTCTCTCTTTGGCTTTATCAGCTAATTTTCTTTAAGTATTTCCAATTTTCATTTGCCGTATGACCATGAAACATGCAATCAATTTGTGATATCAGATCGAAGCTCAAGTGCTCTGCCCCATCAGCCGATGATGCGGATCCACTCGAATTCGCTTACTTTGTAGACTTGCTTTGATGACCGGCACGGATTGCAATGGAGCTGGTTGTGTGCTCGACCACTTAATGCCTCAATGGCATTTGCAACCCGGATTGCCATTGCAGCCTCAAATGGGCTGCATGCACCGCACACACAGACACACTCACACACACTCAGCATAGGCTGCCCTCTTCAATCCTATTTGCCTGTGTGGCTCGACACTTATCAGCGACACCAGAGCATGCCACTGCCCCATCCTCAGCCTCAGTCTCAGCCTCCACCCACGCAGCATTCGAAAGTGCGGCGCGTTTTTCAAGTGCTGCGTGGCGTCTGTCTGTTTGAATGTTTGTATTTGTTGCCTGGGTTACTGGCCGTGCAGCAGCAGCACCACCATCATCATCATCATCCCCAACGTAATGATCATCAGCCCTCTTTGGACTGGGACTGGGTTGCATGTGGCCCTCCGCCCTCCACTTTCCTATTATAATCATGCACTCACCCATTTGAGCCAATTACTGTAAATGCGTTTTCTTTTCACTTTTCACTTTTCACTTCTCACTTTTCTTTTCTTTCCACTTCTTCATCAAATTTGTTGAGAATAGAACTGAAATTTGAAATTTTATATTCTTTGGGATTCATAGTTATTATTTATTAATAAAGATTTCCCTTTTAATTTTGTTCCATTTGGAAAACCCTGGTTTAATATTGCTTACCCATATAAATGAAGAGCTTTAGGCAATTTTATATTTATTTGAGTACACTTTAATCTTTGAACCATATTCCCCAATTCAAATGACCGAAAATAACTGTAACGTGCTTTTATTCATTTCATCAAACCTTCAAAAGCTTTCGACTGGATGCTTATAATACTTTTATCCTTATACCAATGATAAAAGCTCTCAATTGAGCTTTAACCCAGTTTGTAGCACACCTGCGCTTTGGGCTTCGAGCTTGAGCTTTATTTTCCCAAAAGCGTTTTCCATTTCAAGCTTTTGTGCTGGCAACGCTGAAATGGACATAAGGCAAGTCGCTGTCAAATATGCATTGCTCATTATTTGAACAAAAGAGGTATATAAACCGGCTTACAAAATTATTGAGTACTGAAAAAACTGAAACTTATTAAAATGTTATTAATAAATTCAGTATATTCCAGGCTTTCATCTAAATTTAATTAAAAATCGAATCGAATGATATCAAAATTAAAAGTTTAATCAAATTCGTTATACATTCGGCTGTTACAGGGTATCTTCTAGTTTGGTATGAAAATATGTTTTGTCAGTTTCGTATTTTGCCGGCAAGTACCGTTATATTTACCGGCTGCTTGCCGTGTAGACTGTGAGAGAGCGCGCGCCAAAAGTCTCCACTTTATAGAGCAGACTCTCGGCCTCTGTTTTCGTTTTCGTTTTCGTTCTCTGTTTTTGTTATCTCGGCACATGCCGATGACGACGGCAGCCGAGTGGCGCTATTTTGGATAGCTGCTTGCCAGCTGCTGTCGCTGCTGCTGCTGCGGCTGCTGTTGGATGCTGTGTCTGCTGGCGTCGACAGCGCTGCTGGCAGCGTAGGTTCGCACTTGCCGTTGCTCTTCGTCAGTTCAGTTCGTGTTCTGAGATGCGTCCGTACGCGCGTTGATAACGGTCGCAAAGCGCTGATTTGTTTAACCGGCTTGTAAACAATTCCAGAATTCATTCAAACACTGAACAGAATTTTCGAAAAAAAAATTTATATATATATATTTAGATATTTAATTATATATATCTATATTTATATAAGTGATCAAGATAAACAATTGTGCCAAGTGTAAATGAAAGAATAAAGTAAATCAGTTTACCATATAATTTGTCTTTGCATATCTATAGGCGTGCACTCACACACACAGATACACACACACAGAGGCACTCTTGGACACCCGCAGATGCATGCGCCCGCAGACATTCAAGCGAACGTATATGGGCTGCATTTGCAGACATGCAAATTGAATCCCACCATGCAACAATTAATCGCAAATCTTTGCTTAAAGCAACGCACGGAAAAGGCGGCACAGCCGTTCGCCATTATGTGTGTTTGCGTGTGTGTGTGTGTGTGCATTTTAAAGTGAAATGTGCATTAATTATGCACACATATTCCAGGCCTGCTTCCGCTGGCCAAGCGAACTAAGTGAGATTGAAATTGAAATTTGTGCAACACAAAAAGCTTTATGAGTGCCAAAGAAACTGAAAAATGTTTCCAATCTGAATTAAACAATAATTGTAATTGTAATGCAAACGTGCTTAAATAAACATGTTTCATTTGTGCTGCAAAAACTCTTTGTGCGCGCTTTTCAACTCTAGCCGTGCATAAAAAAGCATAATAAAGAAAAACATTTGGTGACAAAATTGCAATTGATCAAAGTTGTGCGAGTGTTGTTTAAATTGATGGAATTTAAATAGTTGATGAATTAATTGAAATGAATAAAAGTTTTTGCTTGTGTTAAATTTACTTTAATAATATTTCACTTTTATTGTGTTTTTAGTGCTCAAGCATTGTAAGCAACTTAAGTCTGTCTACGAGATTCTTATCATATTATAGGCCTCATTTGTGCAAATTCTAAGATATGGAAATTTTTTTGTTAAGATAACTAAAATGTTTAGCAACTTTGTCAGTCCAATATTTTTATCAAATCAGCATCATATTATCTTTTTTTTTCTTTTTTTTCTTTTTTTGTTATTATTATCATTATTTGTGAGTTTACATTTTGCTTGCTTCCAGTTACAAATATCAGAGTAAAGTTGAATGCCTGGTATTTTAATACTCAGCTTTATATGAATAAATAATATAATAATATAAGATATTTTTCGCTTTAATAGTTTATTTATATGCACAAGCACTTCATGTCCACTCGTACACGAAAAAACAACTTCAACATCATTAAACACTCCACACAAATATGTAAAGCCATTAATAACCGGTAGCAGGCACTTGAACTGAACCACAATAGAAACAGACTTGATCCCTCGGATGATGAGAGACTTTCAACTTCAACTTCAACTTCGAAAACCAAGGCCCAACCCAAGTTTTTGTATCGAATCCGATTATTAATCAAATGACAACACAATCGACATAGTCTCGTGTCGTCGAAACCCAATTTCATTCATAAAAAGATTTCCGCACTTTCCAAAAGTTTTCGTTTACACAATTTTCCCGTCAACGCGCATTAAGACTAGAAAATATGCAAGCCCTCTGAGAGCTTGGCCGATGCTCGGCTTGGTCAATAACAAATGTCAAACATGCGTTTGCTTGAGCTCTCGGAGTCGAGTTGTCTCAGACAACTGGCCGCGTGAGTGTGGGGCATGTTTACGTTTACCTGTTGACGCTTGTGGCGTCGCGACGCGTCGGCGGCAGCGGCGGTGGCGGTGGCGGTGGCGGTGGCGGTGGTGGCGACGGCTGTGGCGGTGGCGGTGTCGACGAAAGACACAAAAAGCAACAAGTAACCAAAACAAGTTCACAAACAAACCAAGTCAAAAGATTTAACGACAACCGGCGACAAATTTGTATTACAAGACGAAGCATAAATACGCTCATGACAGAACATTATGAAACTTTTAAGATACAAAACAATTTTTATAAAATTTTTCAAGAAATTTGTTTTGGTATATGGATTGTTTCAAAATATAGGTCATATATGTTGTCAATCTCTTTGGTTCATATATATATATATATATATATATATATATATATATATATATATATATATATATATTTATATTACTTATTTACATTGTAGACAAAAGAAATTTGTTGAAAATATTTGTTTATTTTGTCTTTTACATCTTTTACTAGGTAAATTTTTAATGACTTGTGCTTTGTATGCAAAGAACTTAAATTCATAATTGGTTACTATAGTTCATAGAATATATGAGTATTGATTAATGCCCTTAAAAATAATACCACTTACACAAATTTTGTTTTTCATATCAAAAGTTACGCTAACTGAAATAACTTTTGTCTCTCTTCTATTAAATCCCTTTCGAATTTCCAAAATATATATTTTTCAGATATTTTTTGCTTTTCTTGCTTTTTTTACTACACCATCCAGTCGCTCTCCCTCTCTCACTTTCAGCAACATTTTCAGTTGAAAGAGCTTTTAAAGATTTTCAGATTCTCATTTAGAATTTTACCAATCTGATTCCTGTTGACCTAATTCATTTGAAATAATACAACCAAATTTATATATTGTATATATATATATATATATATGAATATAAAGCAAAAATAGTTTTAAACCAATATAAAACCTGAATTATTTGTATAGTTTTCTTTATAAATTTATAATACTCTTTGAAAGCGTATGAATAAACAATGAAACGAAAAGTTTGCGTAGGCATCAAAGTTGTCATAGTTGTTTATTTCATGTTGTTGTTGTTGTTTTTGTTGCTGTCGACAACGACTTAGAAACACTTGAAAATATTGTCTGCCCGGTTGTCTCTTTCAGCTGTTGGCAGTGCGTGGGTTCCCCCAAAGTTGTTTGATTGGAGTTGAGATCGGTTTTTTTTTTACTTGTTTCTCTTTTTTTGTTTGGCACGCATAGTCGGGCAGCGCCACTTGAGCATTAATTGTCTGTGTTTAGTTAAAAATTAAGGCGTTTGAGTGAGGCAGTCGCCGTTGCGATAGTTATAGACGTGAGCCGATGCAAATTGAAGTATGCGAGCAGCATTAAATTTAGTGGGTGTTTATAAGCTGTTGATTAATCAGCAAACGACTTAAGTAGTCTTTTATTTATTTTATTTTTTAAACTGACTGTGAAATATTTACCCAAAAATTGTGAAATTGAAATAAAGATAAGATAAGACAAAATTTTAAAAATTTAATAATAATAAGAAATAAAATTGAAATTTGATTTTGTATGGAATTAACAAAAAATCGTTATTTCTTATTAAATTAAAAGAAATATTTAATTTTTTTTTTTTTTTTAACTTATTAAATAAAAATATTCTAATATAGCTTTCAAAACATTTATATGATTTTATTTCCTATTCCTACATTAACTCAACTCAAATGATTGTTCAACTTCATGTCAGCTGACACAGCTTCAAGCAAAATTTATGAAAATTTATTTCAAAAATGTCAGAAAGGCTCATTATGTTAAAAAGCCCAAAATCATTTTTTAACTCTCTGAAATGTTGTGGTGAGTTGCTTTCAAGTGATGGCACTTAAGGTTTTATGATCAAGCTACCCCCAAAACAGTAATAATAATAATAATAATAATAATAGAGCCAACAACAAAAGCCACAACAACAGCAACGACAACAACAAACACATGCTGGCTGTAGCATTCAAGTGCACTTTGTTAAAGCAATTAATTTACATTTCCGCGCAAAGCGTAGCCGAAAAGCAAAGCACAATAAAAAAGAAGAAGAAGCACAAAAACAGAAACAGCCGGAAAATTTGTTGTGAAAAAAAAAGCAAAAAACAACAACAATGCGAATAGTGGAAAAACTTTACAACATAGAAACAGAAGTAGAGTCCAGTAGTGGAGTACTTGACGAGCGACTGCCTCTCGACGTGGATGTGGTAGCTAAATCGCCAGGATGCAAACGCTATCAAAGCCACAAATTCACTTCTTGACTGTGTGTGTGAGTGTGTGTGTGTGTGTGAGTGTGTGTGAGTGTGCTCGTTCTGGTTAGTTTGAAGTGCGCTGCGGTTCAACTGGCGCCAGCGACAACAGTAACTAGATTCTAGTGCCACTTGTCGGCAGTCGGCAACGGTCAGTGGTCAGGATGCAGTCAGGATATGGCGCAAATAGCATAACACAGCGTGGACAGTTTGTACTTAGCTATGCCCGGTGTAAGATTTACAGAATCACAGCAATGACTAAGTAGAAAAACCCAAAACCAAATGCTGCTGGTAGAATAGTCCACTTATTTTTCATTTGACATAGGGAAAAGCTCGGCTAAGCAGCATCTTTGGTTGAATAGAAACAAATTTGCTGTACATCATTATAGAAATAAACTCTATTTTAAATGGAAAAAATAAATTGAAAAACTAGATGATTATGAAAAAATATTATAAAATTTCAACGGAAAATCTTATATTTCTATTCACATTTTCCTCATGATCCTTTCTGTGTGTTAGCAAATGAGATATATCTGGACGCATATTAATGGCTTGTCTTGCTATTGCTAGCCTTGCCAGCAATCTATGACTACCAAGTGACATACGAAGAAGGAATTGCAATTGCGAGTGGCTGGGAGGAGTCGCTGCATATTTTACACAAAGATGAAGTTATTTGTCATTGCCAGTCGCATGCAGTGCGCTGGAGACTGGAGTGCAGGACATAAAGATTACATCTTCAGTTTGGCTATAATTGCTACAGCGTGGCAGTTTGCCACAGACCTATTTGCAATGCGCCAGCCATGAAGATGCATCCTGTTGCCTGGCGGTGCCTCACACACATTTCTCTTAGTCCTGCAGGGGCTTTCCGCTGCGGCTGCTGAATATTTTTATTTAGCTGTGTTTTTGTGACCCTTCCTTGCATCATGTTGTAGCATTTAATTTGCGCCAGGACTTGCTACTGCTGCAGCTCGCAACTCAGAAGCCATGCCAAAACAGAGACAGAGAGAGATAGAGAGAGAGAGAGAGAGAGAGGGAGTGTGTGTGTTGGATAGAGATAGACTGATAAATAGGGAGACAATTGCAGACGCCGCACAGACAGTACAACATTTGTTTGTTAGTGTTGAAGTTGGTGTTTGTGTTACTCCATTTACAAGCACAAATGGTAACTCGCGGCCAAACATGCAACAACAAAAGCTATGAAAACAACAACAACAGCAAGAACAGCAGGGACAAAACAACAGCAAAAACTGAGAGATATTTGTGAAAAACGGGGCAGCAACAATATTTGTTGTTTTCTTTTGTAAATGGCAACGAAATTAAATGCGAACTTTATGCAGCTGGAAGTGCAGACGCAGACATAGATACGGCACATATATATACACACACGCACACACTCATACACACACACCCCCACACACATACAGCCACACAACAATACAAACCCATGTGGCATTTGTTTAGCTGCAGCTGCAATTGTTGTTGCATACTTTTGTGCGCACTCGCTTTTCTTTGCAGCTCATGAACTGTGTGGGTGTATGTATGTGTGTGTGTGTGTGTGTGGCTTTTTGTTATTGTTGTTGTTTTATTTTTCTTCTTTTTGACTACACTTCCACTTGATTCGTTAGTGTTTTGCAATGTTAACAACATTTCTAAACATGTTTTCAACACAACAAAATTCGTATTTATTTGTAGTTCTCTGAAATTTTCTATTGCTTCTTCTGTTAGTTTTCAGTTTTCAGTTTTGTATTTTTATTTTTGAGTTTCGTCTTCTTTCAGCAAAATGCATTTCATGTTTCTACATATCTCTGACTTGCAGCACAATGGAATTATGTGCATATTAAAAGTACATTAGCATTGTGCCTAGATTCGTTACGTTCAAATAAATATCAGTAGAAAGTCGACTCTATGTAAATTTAAAATAGAAAAGTTTAAAGAGTTTCCAAATAAAAAAGTAGCAAAAAATAAGAAGAAAAATTTATAATAATTATCAATTGTAGACTTATGTTTACATATCTTCTTTTTTTTGTTCATGTATGTATTTGTAGCTTAAACAAACGCTCACTGCAGTTGAAATTTACAGAAAAAATTGCACATAACAAATAAACAGAATGTTTGGCAGTTGCATCGAAAACTTGTCAGGCGCAAGAAAAAATATATTCGACACATTTCACAATGGCCAAAATGTCCAGTCACAATGCACAGCTGTGAAATTGAACTTTTTTTTATGTTCTTCCAACCCTTTCATTAAACTAAAAGGGGAAAAAAAGGAAAATATTGTTTCTGTTGCCGGACAAGCAAATATATTTCCCAATATGAAATGACATGTGGCTGTCAATCTAAAATCGTAGCACAAACTGTAAACATAAACATTATCTTGAATGATTGCGATTCAAGAATAGCACCAGAAATATTCAGATACCAGAACTGTATATTAGATACAAATATATTCAACATTTTTCAATGTCATCGTCCAGACATAAACAAAAGTTGTAAAAAAAATATATATATATACATTTTATGTGAATCTGTTTTCACAAATGCTTCTATGGTCACACAAGCTAATAGGCTAACAAAATTGTTGTAAGCAACGAAGGGATACCCTATAGAAACTTTCTCTAACGAATGGAATATACATATTGTAGATATTTTTTGGTTTTGTACAGCCCGAATGAGAATCATGGGATTATCCATTATGAGCGTAATAGAAATATAGTTATCGAAAAAAGTATCACTTTTTCTTGGTTAGCAATGCAAATTTACATCCATCTATAACCAAAGGAGTTAACTTCTGCTTATAATGAGCTTTATGCTTTTTTCTTTTACACTTTCACATTAAACTCCTTTACTTATCATTCCTGAATAGTTTTTATAGTTTGCTCAGGCATAATTGCGCATACCCTTTGTCATTCTTTCTACACTGTGCAGCTGGAGAGCTCTGCACTGTTGGCAGTTGTCAGAAGCCATGGCAGCCAAAACCGCACAAGCCAAAATGTCAGTTTACAGCCACGCAAAAGTTACAGCAAATTATAAGCGACATGTGGCAAGCGGGCTTGTGGGCGTGGCAGCCACAAAATGTGGCATTGCTTGGTGTACTTTGGATGCCCCATTTGCTATCTCGCTCACTCGCTGGCTGTTTATTTGTGCGATAAAGTTCACAACTATTTGGAAATGCCAGCAGCAGAAGCAGCAGCAGAAGCAGCTAAAAAACAACAGCATAAGCATCAAAAGGAAAGCCAAACACATGTCAGATAAGGCTTATCTAGCGCGCAGCGCCACAGATAATAAAATTTGAATAAGATAAAAGTGTGCCTCGGCAAAGTTGTCTATTTGCGCAAAGTCCGAAGCGGCTCGATGTTTTGAAATGCCTTGAGAAACTGTCAGCACAAGAGATGTTGCAACTTTCCGCTGTTGTGGCCCAGTTCTTGGCATAGAACTTCTTTAACTTTCCCTACGTTTTTCCGTTTCTTTGGATATTGCGGTTAATTAAATATTCAACTAGATAAGAGAGCTTAGAGCGAAGGTGCTTAAGTAAGGGGCCGCAGGCAGTTAGAATAATAAAAAAAAAAAGGGTGAATAAGCTCGTAAAAAATATGCCAACCGTTGTGGCGCCACAAATTATTTACCTTTAGTCAAACCGGCAGCGAAAAGGCAATTTAAATTCTAATGATAATACCGCAAAAGCCGTGCTCCATGGCTCATATCTCCAGGGGCGTTGCCAACGCAGCAGGGAAGTGGCTCTAAGCGAGCTTAGCAAATTAGCGAGCTCGGCAACCACCAAACCACCCACCCAGCCAACCACCCAAACACCCTATCAACCTAGCAGCCAAAGCCTTTGCTGGAGTTCAACAGCATAAATTTGTACTTTATTTCCGCCTTTTGCATAATTTCCAACGCCTCAGCTTCAGCGCAGCTCCTTTATCCGGTTTCTTTTGTTAATTATTCTTTGTTTACGCATTGTGCAATTATTTGTTGTGGGCGTGTGTGCGTCTGTGTGTGTGTGTGTGCCTGTGTGTGTGTGGCGTTTTCTCTAAGGGATTTTTAACAGCCTTGCGGCTAATGGCTGAAGATGCAGCTAGAATTATGCACATGATTTATTATCCTATAAATAAATAGCTTAGCATTTGCTAAGCGAACATTTATTTCTATAATTACTCTTTATACGTACATATATATAAATAAAGATATATATAAATATATATTTTATTTATATAAACAATAAAAACTCATTCTAATTGATTGGAGCATTACAACAGAAGACAAAGAATTCATTTGACCACTTAGCTATCATAGCCCAATTGAAATTCATTATCAGCCAAGCCAAACTCAAGCCCCAAACCCAATTTGGTGAAGAACAATTGAGTGGCGTGCAGTCAACGCACAAGTTGGCATATAAATCATCATTAAATGCCCCACGGGCAACATTCTCCCTCTCTCTGTCTCTGTCTCTCTCTCTCTCTCAAGACTTGAAAAGCGTTTAGACTCTGGAGGCAAAACCAAAAAGTAGTTGAAATTTCCATTTGAGCAGTTTTTGGTAAATTGAACGGAACGTCAAAGCTTGCCACACAGAAATCAAACGGCAAAATGGCAAAATGGCGCAGCTAACACGATAATAATCCCATCAAATGGCCAGAACAAGATACTGCCAGAGCCAAAGTCAATTCCTTAGTTGGTTTAGCCAAAAGTCAATTTTTTAACACTTTGTTTGCCTGCAAACAAAACTAAGCAGCCAGAACGAGCCCGGCCGCAGTCAACGCTTACAGCTTTTAGCTCTCCCTGCCCTGCTGCTGGCGTGTGGCAACAATTATTGCGTCATTAATCAGGCGGCATTTGCAAATGCCCCGACATTCAATATATATATATATATATATATATATATAAATATACATATAGATATATGTATGTGTTTGTAAAAGGGAATAGAGCCCATTTTGGTAACGTCCAGCAGCATTGCGTTAGCAGCTGGCATGACTTTTGCGCGGCGGCTGGTGAAAAAAAGGCAACTTGAATTTTATTGATTGTTGCCAGGGCACTGAAATCCACGCCAAAGAAGATGAATGAATCGCTTGACGCGCAAAATGAAATAAAATCGAAGACAGCGACAACGACTTGAGCACAGCCTGCTTGAATACCCTCGCTGAAGCATTTGTAATCGGATTTGCTCAAGAATTAAATGTTTAGATGTACTTCAAATTAGTTTAAATAACATTTCGTCCAAAGTGACTTGAATGTGTCCTATGGCTGGGCATGACCGCACAAAGATAGCGTATGCAAAAGTGTGAAAATGTGTAAGCCAAGAGGAAAAACGTTGCATACTCAAAGGAATTTCCATATGAGTTGCTCCTTCTCGCTGTCCTCGCTGCTGTTGCTGCCCGTCTGCCCCATGGCCATTCAATGTGCAAAAAAAAAAGAGAAACATAAAATGCCCTTTTTTTTGTGTTACATGTGCCGCTGCTTCGGGCCGAAATCCGAACCGAGCTGAGCCCAAGCCCCTCTCGCAAACGCATTAAAAGCTACGCACACATTTTTCCAGCTGGGCAACAAACCAGTCGAGGCAGCCAACCAACCGCCCGGCAGCTCTCACAGTTGCGTATCAATAAAATATCCATACATGCATGCTAAGTAAGTGTTTTCCTTTCCCTCTCCGACATGTGCGTGTGTGTGTGTATGTGTGTGTGAATGTGGGTGAGTGTGTGTGGGTCACTGCGCTGTGATTCCTGCAGCCAAAACGAATTGGGATTTAAGTGTTGTACAAGTACAAGAACAAGGCGTTGTATGGCAAAAGTATAAAAATAAAGTGAGCTGCCTCAGGCAGCTTGTAAGCAGTTTGGCAAGGAACGTGCCCGAGGCGAATCGTGGCGAATCGAGGCGAGTCGAGTCGAGTCGACTCGATTCGAGTATTTGGCCAAAAAGGAAACCTCAAAAAGTTCTTACATGATATTGCGTATACGCAGTGCTGCCTGGCACCCAGTGTAGTTGGCCTTTGTATATGGCACATGGAAATGGACATTTGCAGAAGAGTAAAGTAAAAGCCAGTAAAATATAAGCCAAGTGCCGACTTTGACTCTGAATTGCCTTTTCAAATGGTTCCTATTTCTACACTTTTTCCCTTTTTTAATGGAATTCTCATTATATATCAGTTATGAGTACTTTGCGGAAAAGCTAAAGTAAAGCGGCTAGATGAGAATCAACTTGTGTCACATTGTTAGGCGGGTTATTACAAAACTTTTTGATTATTTTATTTTCACTATTTACAAATATGTGTTTTTATATCTCTTAAGTAATTTAGTTTTAATAGAAATAAATTAAATATATTTTATAAAGCTATGAAAAAAGGATGAAGAAAAGGATACAGACGTTAAGTGAAAGAAGAGGTAAATATGGGGATATTTGGTATATTTTAAGTCGCTGGATGTTTCTAGCCGCCTACCAAGAGGTCCTAGTAAATTTCCTCACCTTTCTCATCTGAAAAACATGGCGTTTATTTTTATACCCTGAACCCATTGAAAATGGGAAATCAGGGTATAATGGTTATGTTAAATGTATGTAACAGGTAGAAAGAGGCGTGGCAGACCCCATAAAGTATATATTCTTGATCAGGGCGACAAGCTGAGTTGATTTATCCCTGTCCGTATGTCTGTCCGTCCGTTCGTCCGTATAAGAGACATAAGAGCTAGAGACTTCAAACTATTTTTCTTAGGTCCGCATATTGCAGGCGCGTATCAAGTTTGTTTCCAAAAATCGATAGCTACTATTGTTGTTTAGTTATCGACTAAAAACCTTATCGAAAATTAGTTAAAAAATTTTATCTCCTACGTATTTAGAGCCAGAGTCTCAAAATTTAAAATGAAGATTCATATATATTTTATAGAATTTCGGTTTTTGTCACTTTCCACTCCCACCCTCAAAATCCACCCCCTCCTTTACAAACATGCAAAAAGCGTATTTCAAATACTAGAAACTTGTGCTTTGCAAGGACCTATATATTTATCGTTAGCGTGACAATTTCCCTCAAAACGGCTGTCCATCAGTCTCTCTGACAAAAACAATCAATCTCTGCACTAAAGCTGCATAAGTTGATACATATTCACTACATTGCATCCCTTTGATTATTTATAAAGTCTTTCCTCTAAGTCTGTCAAGTTTTCTAAGTCTTTAAAGTTTGCCTAAGTCTTTCAAGTTTTCTAAGTCTTTCAAGTCTTTCAAGTTTTCTAAGTCTTTCAAGTTTTCTAAGTCTTTCAAGTCTTTTAATTTTAAACGATCACTAACATTTTGTCTAAAGTTGTCCTCATAATAAATATTTAAACAATTCTTAAGAATTATTTACAAGTATGCTTAAAGTACTTAATATTATTAACAAATAAAATATTTACCTGACCACACTTCACTTCACTTCACTTCACTTCACTTCACTTCACTTCACTTCACTTTCACTTTACTGCACTGCACAATTGACCCCCACCGGGCCTGGACGACTGAAGAAATGCTGCAGCAGCTGCTCTTTATATAGGGTCAGTTTCACTCAAACTCTAAGGCGAGCTCAAATGTTGAGCCTGCGTCGAGTTGCGGTCGCTGCACTCGATCGTTAAGTGACCAATGAGAACACTTTCTGCTTCTTGAAGCATTCTCAATGAGTTTAACTTAAATGTAAATGTAAGGAAATATTGCTGCGTACATATAGACAACATAAATGATCTTCTGCTGCTCATCTTCGCTCCTTACTTTGGTTAGGCAGACAGACAGACGGACGGAGAGACAGACTGAGAGATAGACAGAGAGGCAGACATACAGATATACATATGGTAAATATACAGATCGGCCAATACACATATTTAATTCTCGTAATATATATTATATACATATATATTTCCCATATGTATATATATATATTCATAATTCTGTCCAATTCTGTGTGATCTATCAAGGTTGATTATTTAATGTTATTATCACGATCTGAAAGTTATGTTATGAAGATTGTCCGTCTACAAAAAAAGTTATTATTAAGCTCACATTACAGCCCATGCCTGCTTATACGTGCGTGCGTATGTGTGAATGTAATTCCTAGAGCTTTCTTTCTTGTTTAGTTTGATAATATATCAAAATTTATATTTTGTTATAGTTTGATTTGAATTTGATATAATATTATTTTTTTTTTTTTAGTAGAATATTGCCTTATTAGGAATCAAAATCAAAGTTTATTTTCCACTTCAAATAACTCAGCTGCTGAAAACAAGATTCAAAAAACAATTTACAATTTAATTTTGCATCTTGTTGATTCTCTGTTGATTCTCGCGCTAAGCAGCGTAACGGAATTTCTTGATTATCTGCTCTCTCAGCTTGTACATTTACTGCAGGTACTTTATTTGGCTGTTGTCGGTTGTCTGCTTGCCTGTTGCCCGCTAACAATTACCATTGATCTGCGTTAACTACGCATAATAGTTTCTCCAGTTGGGCAAAAAGTTGCTTAACTAACTGACTGCTTGCCATACGCAGCACAGGAGCTGTTGCATGCCCCACCTGGCAAATGGGATGCTTAATTGTTTGGCGCAGTTGTTGTACTACGGTCTTCGGGGCTGTTGCTTTTGCAGCTAGTTGTCGATTTTGCATAACAGATTCATTAATTTTACGATGGCTACAGGGAAAAGTTTTGCTTAGCCAGCAGAGGCACGTAGCGACAGGAGAACCGTCCTCGATTGGGACTGTCAGGAGGCGGGTAGCAAGTAACGGTAACTGGCAGCCATTTTGTGATTAAATCTGGGCACAAGTTTGTCGTAACTGGCCTCAAACTCAAACAGAGAATTCGCCACCCAAGAGCCAAGGCGAGCATCTGGCGGCTATTGTTGGCTTCGATGTTGTTGTTGTTGCTGTTGCTGTTGCTGGTGTTCATTCAATTGTTGCCGTTTTTATTGTGCAAATTATTATTGTAAGTGAATTGAATTAATTTTGCGCACAGCGCAGAGAGTTTGTTAAGTTCGCTGGCAGTTTTGTAGTCGATTTGTTAAATTCAATTACTTTATTGTGATTTCATTGTGCTCGTTGTGCGTGTGTTTGTATGTGTGTATTGCGTCTGTGTGTGAAAAGCGTGAAAATGGTAAAAAAAAAGTAAAATTAAGCACTGAAAGTTTGAAAAACCAAACAAATGGTCTGTCACAAGAGCGTGTAATCAATTTTATTCTGCATGGTTTCAATTAGATTCAAGTTAAATTTTCGAATTTTTATAAATATTATATTAAAGGCACAATGTAGTATATATATAAACATATACATATAATGTATATACTATAATATATATTTAGCTAAATAAAAAGTTGTCCCACTCAAGCTTGCATTTGGTTTGCCATGCACGTCCGGCCGGAACTTTTATTATGTTGCCAGAGTTTTATGTGTCTACGGCCAAAGGGGGGCCCCCAAGCACTTGATAAGCTCATAAATAAATTACTTGCATATAAAAAGGGTTCAAACGGCATTAAAATTGCCGGCGCTTCTCTTAACTTTTGCTATTATTGAGATGATTATTATTTAGAACGCTGTGCGTAATTCAAATTTGATTACCGCAACTTTTTGCTGCGACGCAGCGTATACTTAATTTAATATTAGCCTGCGGGCCAAGGCTTCAGTTGCCGACTACAATTTGGGTTTTTGTATGCTTCAACATTTGTCATTTCACTAAAAGACAAAGCAATATTAAATAAACAAATCGAAAATAAATATAAAAAAAGTTTTCGTATTATTTTAATTCACTTTTAGTTCATTTCGAATTAACATATAAATGGGGATTACATTTGTAAATCAGTTTTTTGTTTGAATGAAAAACTGAGTTAATCAAGTTGTACTATATGATTATTTGCAATTCAAATGCATGCAATTAACTAAAAAATCGATGACGACCCTAAATATATAGCCTTTTAAGGTTACAACACTGTATGGGTGGCACATTTGTAGCCTGATATGCTTCAACTTCACACCTGCAATAAATGTCATGGCAACACATTATTAAGCCTCTGCTCACACTCACACACAGACTCGCAGAGCCATTTGAATGACATGTCAAAATCGCATAAACACATTCCCGACAGCTTTTAGTAGATTAAAACATTGATCCGGCACAGTCGCAAAGCAGCGCCTCGGATGGGGTTTTATCTGTCGCACCGAATTAGCTGCGGTGTATCAGAAGTGCGACAGGTGAATAATAAATTCAGCTGCGTTGCGTGGCAGCTTTGTCGAATCGTCTAAAAATCAAAGTGTCAGAAGGCAGCCAGACACGCAGGGCCACGCCCAACTAACCGCTTGGTGTGCCGAACTCTATTAACACTTAAATACGTTATAATTGAGGGGAATTGTGGTCTTAATTATTTTATAGACATAGTAGACATAGTAGATGGCAGGCACTGTCAGACACATACGAACCGGGCTGTGGGAGCTCAGCTGTTGCCAGTTGGTTGTTTCAATTAGACCCTAATAAAATTGTCTAACCGAAGCGAAAAAACTAATTTTTGTGTCTACTCGCGCAGACAGGACCCGGTTTGGCCAGCTTGGCAAGGCGGGAGGGGGTGGGACGTAAAATTATCTCCTTTAGATGGTCGGTTGGTTGGCCAACTTGGTTTTTGCGTACGTTTTCGCATGTCCTGGCGGTCGTCTTTAATTGGCCAACTTAAGTACCGTTACGTTTCAGTTTTACTTTTTCAAATTTGTGCTGCAAACTGCTTTCTTTTCGTGCCATCCGCATTTCCCTAGCCATTAATTCTACCTTGCTTTTTCAATTAGTGTCGTTGCGGGTGTCGGTGTTCGTGTCGATGTCCGTTTGCTCAACGCTTTCTCTCTCTCCATCTCTCCTACCCTACTCTCTCTCTCTCTCTCTCTCTCTCTCTCTCTCTCTGGCCTCTCTTTCGGCGGTGTCCTGAGCAGCTTTAGTTTAACCCCCCATACAAGCTGATTTATGTCGTCGCCTTGCACGGACCCTCTCCCTGCACAATCCCTCGGCATTGAGGCTTAGCACATGCCAATGAAGGAGCTACGACTGGGCTGTGCTGGACTGGGCTGGACTGGGCTGGGCTTTACGACATTCACGTTCTTGTGTGTCGGTTGGCCCAATCTCTGGCTAACCATGGCGCTGCCTTTACTAACTCGTCTTCATTTCTCACTTGGCTGCGTATTTGCACTGTATCAGCCAAACTGTCCTCCCGGCCATGCTGCCACTGTCTATTGGCTGCACTCACACAGTGGACTATCAGGTGTAATGTGGACGTATGGCTAAGCTATAGAGTTGCCAGACAAGAGTAGAACGGAGATGTATATACTAGGCTATAAACTGCAGAAGAAATGGTTTCTTATGCATTATATTTTTATGAAGTGTTCAGAATCGAGTCTTGAGTTGTTTTATTACATAGATGATTTATTATAGTAGATTTCTTTTTTATAGACTTAAAGTTAAAGCATGTTTAGCAAAGTTTAGCTGAGCTGTAAGCACTTATTCTATATGGATGATTTCTTTTACTTGATATTTTATTTACATTTATATTACATTTGTTTATTCGGAGATATTTCATATGCCAATTCACATCTAGTTTTCTTTTTATTCTACAATTATTTTATTCTATTATTTGGGTCAGCACAGCTTGCAGCAATAAACCAAGTAAATCATAATTCGAATGAATTTATTTATACATATACTTATGTTGACTGGAATTCTCTCAGGATGTTTTTCAATCACAATACTTTCAGTCCTCAATCCCTCATTGATACTGTTGACAACCCTAGTGAGAGTGGATATTGAGACTATGTAGATTGTAAATTGTAAATCGCTCGCATTTCAAAGCGCCCCAACACCACCTGGAGACAGAACTTAACCACACACAGTGGGGCCACGGCTATAAGCGTGGGCTACTCTGACTGCCAGCTGAGTCAGTTGGCATTGGTTGAAGCCACAGCTTGGATCCTTGGACTACTGTTGTTGGCTGTGTTTTGCTTTTGCTTTTACTTTTGCTTTTTGCATTCCCATTTCTATCAGTGTCGGTTTGTTATTTATCCTGCGTGCTTGGCGCCCTCAAACCGTGGCGACGCTTGCGGGGCCAGCCACTTAGCACACTAGGAACGACGCCTACGACCCAAGACGAGTTGCTTGGCCACGCCCCCACTGTGGACAGACTGTAATTTAGCTGGAGCTTTTGCGTGCGGCAGCCGCGTTGTTTGCATTACATTCCTTTTCCTTTTTAATTTATCATGTCTATTTGTTTGGTCTTTCTTTGCCATCGCTTGTACTACAACACGAACGACATGCCTGCTTCTACTCCTGCTCTTGCTCCGGCTCCTGCTACTGCTCCCACTCCTGCTGCATCCCTTTCATTCCTTATCCTTGTTTGCTTTTATAACTGAGCATGATTTTTAGTGTAGCTGTGTGTGTGTGTGTGTAAGAGCTTTGAATGCGGCTGCCTTTCTTTTTTTTATCAGCCGCATAGTCGATAGTTTGTTTAAAAAAAAAATTGCCTTAAGCTTGCGGATTTTGTTCTTTGCTGTTTCCCTTTTCGAGCTGTTGGCTCTGTGGTCAGCTGGCTCTGATGCCCTTTGAGCTGCTGCTCTCTTGTTGTGGAATGTGTTTTAACTTTAATTGAAAACCATTGAGTGTTTTGCTCGCCAACAGGTAGTAAAATGGGAATGTAAAGAATCTATTTAAAAGTCAACTCTTATCATGCTCTAGTTTAGTTTCTTGAATAAATTGGCCAGTCTGAATTTTCCCAGAGGATCTCATCAAATGGTATTTGTGAGTTGATATCAGACTTTTAAAGGGATTCATTTTCTTTGGCTTGTAAAGTGTTTCTACTTTCTGACATCTGAACTCAATCTGCATGCCCTGCGCTTCGTGCATGAGAACAAACCATTTAATCTGTGTGTTGGCCAAGGTTTCGCACTTTGTGGCATGCAGAAGGCAAACAAACGATGACAACATCTAGGACAAGTAAGCATCCTTCGCATTTGTAGACAAACGCAAGATGCGGTCTCTGAGTTCCATGGTCTCTGCAAATTGAATCAAATTCCAAGCTGCCGAGATTCATCAACCACACCAACACAAATACTAACACACACACACAGACGCTCACACTCACACAATGACAAGCCGTGACAGTGACAGCATATCTTATTTAATTTCAACTGGCTCTGCTTCAGATAAGCCAACAGAGCGAACCACAACCAACAAGAACGGGCACAATGCCAGGCACAATCCGAGCATTACATTAATTTTTGTTAATCTATTTTGAAGAGTTGGTCACTGGGCAAACAGGGGAAGCCGTCAGTAGAAGCAGCAGCAGCAGCAGCAGCAGCTGCTGCCTCAGTTGAACAACCACAAGTAAATATGCCGTCATTAATTTAAAACTTGAACAGCAATACCAAAAACTTAAGATCCAGTGCTTCACTCTGCTGCTGTAGCCTGCCAGTCAGTCACGGCCGGCGCGTCTGTTCTCTGAGTTACGTTCATTAGGAAATTCAAAAGCATTTCGAAATCTTCGTTCACACATAGACACACACACAAACACACACACTAACATTTAGCTGGCATATCAAATGAGACAATGAAGGGGGAGCTTCGAGCTAACCCAAATATGTCAAATTGTAGCCGTAGCTCGACGCATTGTAGCCGGCTTTTGGGGGCAACGCTCTGCGGGTCAGCAGGTGTGCGTGCATGTGGAACTGTGTGCCAAGTGCCACTCTTCAGTTTAGTGCATGTGCTAAAGTGTTGATACAAGCTACTTTTGCTGCTATAACTGTCCTCAGGTTGCAGCACAGTAACACACTGTATGTAGACTATCTGACGGCGGCAGTGGCTGGCTCCGTGGCCTCGTCATAAAGCACACGACGCACACAGCTGGAGAGAAAGGTAGAGAGACAGACTGGCAGAGAGACAGACTGGCAGACAGACAGCTGAGCACGTAGCAGACAGCTGAGCTGGACGAGCTGACAAAGTGCAGCAGCAACATTTTGCTTGCTTTTCTGCTTCCCCAATCACTTCACTTCCTGCCTTTACTTTTTTTTCTCAAAAAAAGACATTGCATCTTGACGTACACAGTACCAAATGCAGTCAGTTAAATAGAAAAAATTTATTCTCATTATAATAATTAATTTATATAATTGTTGTAAATGCTTGAAGCCTTGCAATTTGGCATACACAGTTATAAATGCAGTCAGTCAAATAGCAAAAACTTAAACTCATTAAAAAAATGAGTTTATATAATTAATTAAAACATTGCAATGTGGCGTACACAGCTACATATCTGTCTGTCAAAAAGCAAACATTTTATTTGTGTTATAAATTTAATTTTGTATAATAAATGTTTTTTAATTTTGGCAGTCAGAAGACAACAATTCATTTATATTAAAAACTTAATTGAATTATATAAATGAATACTAATAAATGTTTTTTGTTTTTTGGCAACTCTAACAAAATGCAAAAGCTTGTTCAATTTCATACCACAGATTTCTCTCAGTGTAATTAAGTTAAATTTATTAGACAGAGTACAATGCAAATAAAGCAACTCATTTGGCACATGTTTGTCGCACATGTATATGTGTGTATGTATGTATGTATGTATCTCTCTCTCTCTCTCTCCCTTGCTCTCTCTCTCACTCTATGTATCTGTTACATGTTTGCGCGCATTTCCCTCATGGCATGTTTCATTTTCCCATTTACACCGTTGTGCTCTGGCCATAACCCGAACACCGAGCACCGAACACCGAACACCGTAGCGCTCGCTCATTTGTTTATTTTCATATTTCAACTGAGTTTGTAATTTATAATTTATGCGCATTTTTTATTAAATATTTATGTTAATGCCGAGTTTTAGCTCAACCGCAAGTCTGGCCCCTCCGTTTCGTCCTTGGCAGCCGACCGCTTCTCGTCCCTTGCATCCCTTTATGGTGTATTTATGCCATAAAGCGTGCAACTGCTTCAGTTACTTTTGTTGTTGTTTTGTTTTGTTTTGTCATTCTCGTTTCCTTGTTTGTTGTCCTTGTTGTCACTGGCCTGCGTATGTATATCCGTGTAATACTGTTGACACGTAGCTACCATGTAGCCAGCAGGGAGATGCTGCTGGGTCTTAGATAGTTGAGTAGTTGGGTAGTTGGCCCACATAGATATTCATAAATAGTTTTGTCAATGCCAGAACACACAGCAGACACAGTCTTGGCTCGTTGCAACCGTTTGGCATTTCAATTTCGAGTTTCATGCAACAAATTCCTTGGCCACAATATAGTACAGGTGCATATCTGTTATGGTAAGCCACGCCCGACAGAAACTGTCGAAATACTTGGACACGGACAGGCATTGCCATGCGGAACAAGCATTTGCATCTAATGCGAACTTGCAATTTGCATAGCTGCCGTCGGCTTATGCGAATGCATCTCAGATTTTCATTCAGAATCTGGAATTCTGCTCAATTTACTCACTGATTATTCCAATGTAGACAATATGCTTAACTGAGTCTTTGACATTCCATTCCTATAGTCATGTCAGACTCGGCTTAGCTATGTTCGAACTAATTCAAAATGACTTTCTGCATTCAATTCAGAATTTAATTTTTATAGTGATAGCTTTGTTTGTTGAACATGGGCTTATCGCAAGGCATATGTGTTTTTAATTAATTTTAGCTATTGAGTATATCTATATAAATATGTATATTTTTTTAATTACTTTATTAACTTATTTGATATGATAGGAATTCGAATAGAATTTGGTTGGAATAAAAGTAAAATTTTGTTAAATAATAAAATTGTTTTTTGTTAAGTATGAAATAATAAAATAAATATAATTTAAGAAATAAATAAAAAAAAAAAAATAAGAAATAAATAAATAAAATAAAATAAAAAATTAAATAAAAATCCGTGTTAAATACCTACAACTCACACAACTTCGATCGATTGCCGTTTTGAATATGCAACATTGCGTATACGTAACATTTACCATCAGCATGTGTTCAATTTAATAGCGTCGTTTAATAACTCAATAATTGCCCCGCGTAGTGCAGTTAATTTGATAGAACTAAGACACAATGTGCGATGCACAGGAACTAAGTGATTAAGTGCTTGCTGGCTTGATTGAACAATTGTATCGATTGCTCTCACGACTGATAAATTTCCATGCCAACAACTGAAACATCATTGGCACACAAAAGGGGCCATAATGGCCACGTAGGCAGCCTGAATTAAGGCAATAACGGCCAATAGCGAACGAGAGCAACAACAATAGCAGCAACAGCAACAGCAAAGGCAGCAGCAGCAGCAGCAGCAGCAATAACAAACCCTTTGGCTAGTGAACAACATGAATGGCTTTCGCATTACTGGTTACCCGGCCGCAGCCACGCCCCCAACACGTACCAACACTGCAAATACAATTTATGCCAAACCAAACGCCCACGAGCTGGATCTGCATATAAGCGAGTCGCTGCTATACCCCGGCAGCACACAGCCCCAACCGCAACAGCAGCAGCAACAACAGCAGCAACAGCAACAGCAGCAGCAGCAACTGCAACAGCACTTGCAACAACAACTGCAACAGAGCTCCCCAGGACCACCGCCGCAGTTGACGAGCATGTTGCCTACAGCTGGTATCCCAGGTGCTGCCACGCCAATCGCATTGAAGGGCAACAATCCCTTTTTAAACAGCCCCTCGCCCACAGAAGCAACGCCGCCCATTGTCAAAGCCACAGCGACAACATCAAGCGGCTATGAGATGCCTGAGTACGCAGAGCCGTCGCGTCTGCGCGGCTTGAAGCAACGTCCCCACAGCATTGCTGTCACCGCTTCAACGGCATCGCCGACGGCCAGTGGTCGCTCCAGCTTTATTGACTATAACGCACAGCAGCAACAACGCCTGCTGCAGCTGTCACGCCAGCAGCAACAGCTGCGTAATGCAGTTAGCCTCGTGCACAGCGCCAGCAGCGCTACGACAGCGGCCACCGCTGGCTGCGCCGACAAGGAGTCGCTGTATGCGGCCATTTTCCAGCAGTACAGGCAAAGCCCCACCAATGGCCAGCCAGCACCACCGGTGCCAATGCATCGCAAGCCAACGCCAGCGACGTCAGCAGCTGGTGTGCCCATCGTGCCGCGTCGCTCACAGAGCACACCTCGGCCCAATGGGCCGTCACTGCAGCAACAGCAGCAGCAGCAGCAGCAGCACATGGCTATGGCTTCGCCCATCAATGGCCATCTAAATGGCAATGGGGTGCAGCGTCCGCGCAGTCTGGATCGATTCAATGGCGGCATGCAGGCAGAGGCACCGCCCATACCGCTAAGGCGCTTTGCCAACGGCGTTGCTAGCAACAATGGAACGCTCGGTCGACAGCGCAGTCCAAAGAAAAGCAACAGCGCCGACAACATGTTGCAGGCGGCACCTGCAACTGTGGTGCCAACGAGCAGCATGCGCCACTCGGTTAGCTTTCACGGCAGCCAGGAGGCAGGCGGGCAGGAGACTGACAAGGCCGAGGCGAGACCCTCCAGCTATGCAGCATCGGGACCAGATCAGGCCTATCTGGAGCATCAGCTGCGCGCCTATTCCGAGCAGCTGCGCACCATAACGGAGAGCGTGCGCAAGTACTCCGAGCAGGCGAAGCTTCTGTCTGAGCTGAAGCGGCAGCAGCAGCTGACCAGGCAGAGCCAAACGAATCTCAATTTGCTGACGCCCAGCGCCAACAGCAATGGCAGCCACACCAATGCCAGCAGCAGCAGCAACAGCAACAACAATTTTCAGCCAAACATGATTTCGCCAGAGATTGTGAGCAAATCATTAGCCTCGCTGTCCAACACCGGCGAGGTGCAGACACCGTCCAATCAGCTGCGCCTGTTCCTCGACAACATTCGGAGCAGCATGCGGCAGGAGTATCAGCAGCACATGCCCGAGGATGTGCTCAAGCCAACAGCGACGTTAAAGCGCACCACCGACCACCCCATTGCGGCTAAAGTGGCCCCTGAGGAGCCGCCACCGCCGACGCCCTCGGATCAGCTGCGTCAGTTTCTGGATGCAATACGCGCCAATAAAATACCTGAAAGCTCTGACAAGCCCAAGCTGAGCAGCTCCCAGACGCTCGACTCATTCATTTCGAAGCAATTGCAAATGCCCGATGTGACCTCGGGCACACCATGTGGCGGCGCAGCAGGAGCAGGAGCAGGAGGAGGAGCTAGTGCCGGTGCAACGTCAGCTTCAGCTGTGATTGGGGTCAGCGCGGGTGGTTTGCCCACACGGCGGCGACCCAAGAGCAGCGTGCTGCCTGGCAGCAGCAGCGCCAAGCTGGAGCAGCGCGAGCACTCGCTGGTGACCTCTGAGAGTTTCCATCAAATCTCCGACAATTTGCGACTGATGAGCGAGGATTTGCAGGCGCTCAGCCCCAGCAAGGTGGTTAGCAGCTCCACGAGCAGCGGCAGCCTCAAGACTCTGGCTGCCAGCGGCATCAGCGGCAGCAGCGCATTGACAAGTGAGCTGAGAGTGATTACCAGCTCGCCGCAACAACAGATGGTTATGAGCAAGTCCAACAGCTCGCTGGGGTCGCTGGCGATGACGGTCACGACACCGTCGAGTGCCACGACCACGCCCTCAACGGCACCGCTGGTGTCGGACTTTAATGAGATATTGGACAGCTTTCATGCCATGGCGGATAAGTACAAATCGAAAGGTTCCTACGAATATTTGCGCAAGTGCTCGGAGGCATTGCGTCAACACTCGATGCAGCTGAAGCTGCATCAGCAGCAGCATCAACATCAGCATCAGCATCATCCACATTCATACCACCAGCAGCACCAATTCCATCAGCATCAGCCACACCTGCCAAACGGTTTCACAAGCGACGACAGCAGCTCCTGCAGCACCACCCCGGGCAGCATTCGGGATGCAGTGCAGAATTTGCTACTCCTGCCGCGCAACGGCGTTCAGATACTCGACGATCGCATGCGATTGTTTATCGATATTATCGATAGTCAGGATCGCTTGAGTCAGGTGAATATGATTTGATTTTTGATGCGACAGCAAAGACAGCCGGTGTATGACCTTATTCTCTCTTTATTTTATATTCAAATAATCATTTAAAACTTTATTGATTCGATTTACTTCATTTCTTTTCAGGTATGTTTTAAATATGAAGAGTTAAGAATGCGTAAGAGTAGCGTAAGTATAACATATTGTATTATGCAAATGATATTCACTCAGAAAAATACTTAAAGTTGATCATAATTTTGCCCATGTTTATGAAATCATCATATTCAAAGCATGAGCAAAATTATTATCAACCTTAAGTACTTAAGCTGTGCCACAGGCCACATATGCGAGTCTTATAGAATCTTGTTAGCTTCTTTTACCTGCCACAGTTTAAAAGCTAAGATTAGCTAATCACTTTTCACATTTCACTTTATATGGAAATTTTGTTTCTTCTACTCATTTCCAATTACCAACAAGTTTTGTCGTTGTTAATTTTATTTTTAGCCAAGCAAATGAATCAATGTCTCTAAGCTGGCCAATAGAATTTATCTGGGCCCACCGCATATTATGGTCAATTACACATGAGGCCAGAAGCCATCAAATCACTTAATGAGCCAGAAAGTTTTACTTTCAGCACAGCCATCAAAAAGTCAAAAAATAAATGAGAGACCTATCAATATTGGCTATATATATATATATATATATATATATATATATATATATATATATATATATATTTATATATATATACAGCAACTGCTGAGCATTGGCAATTAATATTAATAAACTATGGAGTCACTTTCGGAGCTGCTATGCTTGTTATGCTCCTCTGATGCTAATCGTCAGATAAAGCTCAGCTAGCAAAATTGAAATTTTAATCAAATTTTGTGACCGAAATACCAGCCTCTCTCGGCAAGCCCACTGCATGTGTAGTTTTAGGCAGCTCGTTCATTATGATGCTTATGATGAGCCAGAGAATTGGGCTGACGATGTGTGTGGGTGAGTGGGTGGATGGGTGGATGGGTGTTCTGTGTAAAGGCCATAAAACTTGGGTACAGCCCAGGCGACAGTTGAGAGAAGTAATCAAGCGACAAGTCACGAAAATTCCCAAAAGTAGCTAATCAGTGAGGCTATCATGAGCTGACACACAGGCACAGCCGCAAGCATTTGCTGTGCCACTGCCTCAAATTTTGATATGCAAAATAAATCAGAGAACTAATTTCGTACAATTTTGCACGCCTGTGGGGCGGAAAAGGAAGTCAGTCTCTTGCCAACCCCCTATGCTTTTCTTTGAGTATGTGTGTGTGTGTGAGTATATGTGTGTCTCCGTGTGTGTTCGTGTGTGTGTGATGTACGGGTTAATGACGACTGACGCCGCTTTGGGCATTTTAATTGTATACGATCTGACCCGTGTCCGTAACTGCACCACTTCCCTTGGCTTTGCCCTGCAAAGGATGTGGCTTACGTCAGACCTTGTACGAGTTGCCCACTGCCACATGGAAGCCCATGAAGCTCACCTGCTGCAATGAATTTACCAGTGCATTCGAGTAGAATGTGTATGTGGTCAAAGACATGAATATAATATTCACATAAGCAATTGCACTATTTGATAGACTCATTATTATAGCTCTGCTCAATTCTCACCTCAAAGAGCTGATTTACGAGTATTATAATGATGGGTAGTAAATTTGAATCGAGCAGAAATTTAATAATCGAGCAGTTGAATATACTTGGTCTGATATGCATAGTTTGAATATCATAGGCAGGAGAGAAAGATGAATAGAGGCTGTTGGGTGTTCATCAAGCCACTGGTCTCTTTAATTGCAATGCAGTGCTATATACTTAATACAAGTAGATTTGTTTGAGGACGTTTAAGTTGTCGAACATTTTATAAAATTTAATAAGCAAGCACAGAGAACGAAAGAGCTGGTTAAAGCTATTGGCTTCTGATGAAAATTATGTAAATTATGCAAAGTCAACAAGCTACGTTAAGTTTAAAATATTTCTTTGTTAGGAAATTTTGTGGGAGACTTTAGATATTTTAACAGGCATATCCACAAGCAATATTTACTCAACTGTATTTAAATAATGGAAGCTTAAGGTAAATTTAAAGAAAAGCATTTTCAGTTGACTATATTTTCAAAATAATTACTCTACTGTTCAGTTAATATTATGTTCACACAATGTTGCAGATGCATTTTTCTGTTCCATTTTCAATGGGTTCAGGATGTAAAAATTCACGTAATAATAATTTTAATCGAATTGCAACACATAGGTATGCAAAGTGAATCAAAATATTGGTTAATTGAACTGATTATTGTTTATCTCTTATTTTTAAAATAACATGAATTCCTGCAGGCATCAATGGAATGCAAAGGCTTTCCATTTATGAAAATTATTCGGCGAATTGTATTTTAAATGAATTTCGTTTGCCGTTTGCCATTTTTATTGCTGTTGCTGTTGTTGTTGTTGTTGTTGTTGTTGTTGTTGTTGCCATGGCTGTAGCTGTAGCTGTTATCAAATTATTTTTCGAGCGTCAAAATGTAAACATATGCAAGTTTTAAATGTGTTTTTCATAATGTAATTACAAACAATTGCGCAAATATGCGCTAACTGAAATAATTGCATTGTCCGACGGCCACGCGATATTCAACTTACAATGTAATTATTTAAACTGGCAGTGTAAACGAGCGCCATGTTTGTCGAGCACATGCACAATGGACTGCAATGGACTCGTTTGCAATAAATGAACTGCAAAATAGCGGCTGGCCGAAGCGACATTTACACCCATATTCGGCCAACACTGGCGGCCGCATTGACAGCATTGTCAAAAGTCATTTATTTTAATTAGCTGGCCGCACAACACAAATACAACGACTACGAAGCGTCAGTGTGGGGAGGAGGTCAAGTGAATTCATTTAAAGAGCTTTTTTCTTTCATTTTGTTAAGCTGCATTTGATAATTGTAATGCGGTCAACACCTAGCAGCAAAAAAAAATTTAATTTGTCATTTTGAATGTGTTTCAAAAAGTTGCCAACAGCTGAGCACCTGGATATAAATGCGAAGCTTCAAATAATAACATATCATAATTATTATGTTAATTGGTGTGTAGGGTTGGCGTTGCAGATAAAAAAGACCGGCTTGGAATTTCCTTGTCTTTTATTCGAGGGTGTAAAATGTATAATGGAGTAGTGTACATATATAGCAAGTGTCTAAAAAGTATTTTGAACCAGTAGGAGAACTGGTGTTGGAGTTATGCTATTAACAGAATGCTGTTAATAGCATAGCATGGCGATGTGCGGGAGGAGCAATTCTTGTTAATGGAATCTGGCATTAACATACTCCCCCCCCTTGCAAGGATTGCAAATTATGGCGTCGCGCTCGAAGCTGGAGACCTCGTGGTGTTGGGAGCGCGACGTTCGCCGTAGGAGGAATGCTGACGACCTTATGTCGGATCAAGGACGTCAGCGGAGTGGTGACCGCCTCTTTAGGAGTCGAGGCGGAGTGACGTGGTGATCCCTGGAGATGCAGGAGCGTGTGGTGATCATGACCACACGTTTTGCACCGTCCCTTGCTGCGGCAGGATTGCCCGGAGTGCTCGTGAGCCAAGCAGTTCGCGCAGTACTTATGTGTAAGTACCGCGCGCATCCGTTCTTCCTCTGGAAGGCCCAGAAAGCGCCGGCATTTTCGGAGGCCGTGGGCTCCTCTGCACACGCGGCACTGGAAGGAATTGATACCGGGTGGCTTGCTGCTTGGTATTTTCACCTGGAAGATCGAATGATTAGGAGGGTGAATAGCTTGCTCGCCGAGGAGGACACCTCGCGTGTTGGCAGCCAGATACGTTTGGACGTTGGACATAACTTGAGTCGGAGTCGGAGTCGCAGCAGCGCTCTGATGACTATAGTCCCTATGGAGTAGGGTGTTATGTCGACCATTGCACTTAAAACAGTTGTGCGTACTGGTACACTTTCGTAACTGGTGACCCTTAGCGAAGCAGTTTAGGCAAAGCTTCTTTGATTTGATATATGCCTCTCGTTCATGGATAGATAGTTGAAGAAACCGAGGGCAACATCGGATTGGATGGTTCTCTTTTAAACACAGATCGCACATTGTGATCTTCGTGTCCACTTGCGTTGTGAAGGAGTTGACTTGTTTGAAGGAAGCGGGGTTCGCGGATCTCGGAATTGAGATTGGAACTATTGGAACAGAACGATCACCTTCCATAGCCTCGAGAGCAAGAGCACGCTCGCTAAGGAAGTGACTTACGTCCTGCCAGACTGGGATTTCTGTTTTCTTTGTCAGTGAGTGCTCCCAGAGAGATCGAGTGTGTTCCGGCAATTTGGATGTGCACACGAACACAAGGATACAGTCCCAATTCTCCGTAGAGATTTGAGCATGCTCGATTGCAGTGATACACCTTTGAATGGTGCCATGCAACTCTCTGAGAGCCGAGCCTGACTCCTTGGTGACTTTTGAGAGGCTGAGCAGGATTTTAAGCTGGCTGTTGACTAACAGCCGCTTATTCTCGAACCGATCACACAAGGAGACCCAAGCCGCTGCAAAGCCGTCGTTTGTGAGAGGATACTCTGCGACTAGTGCGTTTGCATCGCCTGCTGTTTTGGAATTGAGGTGGAATAGCTTTTCCACCGGAGTCAAGCGCGGATTTTGGATGTAAATGGCAGTAAAAAGGTCTCGGAATGTTGGCCAGCGCAAGTAGTCGCCGTGGAACACTTCTGTGTCAACAGGTGGAAGGCGACAGCCTCCAGAGGAGGCGAAAGGTACGGACACGGGGGCGGTCGGCGCACGCGTTGCTGAAATGGCGTTGATCTGCTTGCTTAACTGTGCTGTACACCGTTCATAAACAGTGTAGCATTGGTCGAATTTCGTCTCCAATGCTTCAACTTCTCCACTACCCGCCCCTTGGCTAAACGCTTTGGAACACGCTTCATATTGCTGTTCCGATTTCTCCCACAGCACCTTGACCCGATCCCGTCGGATTTCTAGGGCTTGGAGTTGAGCTGCCGGAGTGGAGCCAATATCCTCAGCGTAGTCAATGCGGGACTCAAACTTGATGAGCCTATCCGCAGCCGAGATGAAATCGGAAAGCACCATTCTTGGTATCGGACTGGTGGGCCTTGCTGTGGATCGAGTTGTGATCGGACTACGTTTGAACGTGGGGATCTGCGGTTTCCCGGACGGAATTGGAGATGCAGAAGCACTGCGCTTGATCAAACGCGAAGCGGGCACACTTAGTTGCGCTCGGCTAGAACGATCGGACATGTGGGTAGTTTATTGAACTCCAAAACAAAACAGACCAACAAAAGAAGAAAAAAAGTATTAAATCAACTTAATCAGGATAAATTAAGTTGTAATAAAAGAATTGTTTACTTGGAATAAGTAAACAAACGAAAGGAACAAGAAAATGAATTAGCTCGATTAGAATAAATCGAAATATTGTTGGGTGCTAGTTTATTTAAAAAAAAATAAATAAACAAACAAAGCAAGAAAAATATTTAATTAACTTAACTAGGATAAGTTAAGTCGAATAAATAAAAAAGAATTGTTTACTTGGAGTAAGTAAACAAGGAAAAAAAGAAAAAAATTTAATTAATTCAATTAGAGTAAATTGAATATTTTGATAGTTTATTTAAGTAAAATAAATAAACAGGCAAAGGAAGAAAATATTTAATTTACTTAATTAGGATAAATTAAGTCGAATAAATAAATAAAGAATTGTTTACTTGAAGTAAGTAAACGAAGAAAAATGAATAATTTTATTTATAAAAGGTCACTGAATATTCGTGCAATGAACGATGAACATAGACTATCGGCACGGAATTGTGGCGGCTGTCGACGAATGTCGCTATCGATAGTTCTGTGGATTTTTGCTGAAGTGCGATCACCGTCGCTTGGTCACGGATTAATGAATTAAATAATTATATTTATTTTATTTTAAGTGTTGTGAATATATATGTGGAATAGTTGAATATAAGTTTATGTGTTAACTTCGCTGCTGCGCTCGCTGTGCATTGGTATGGATATATTTATACATACATATGTGTGCATACATGCAGATGATCAGCTGGTTAGCACATAAACAATCAAAACAAGTAGAGAAAAAGTGGAAAATAAAAATAATTAAAAAAAACAACAAATAAGAGTTTTTATTTTTATTTATAATTTTGATTAAATTATATTGTATATATGGTATGGAGTATGTATGCACAATTATGTACATATGTATGTGTATTCATATAGGAAAGTAGTGTATGTATGTAAATGCAGTAGAATAACTAAATTTACATGATCGGACTACTGAGAGTGTGGAGGTGACTTTACTACAAACACAAAGGATATTGTGTATTGTATTTTGAGTAGAACGAAAAGGTCGGAATAACATACATATATTTATGTGGAATTATATGTATGTATGTATGTCGGTACAGCGGACTTGGAGGTTAAATACATACATATATGGATGTATGTAAGTATGTTTATAGATCTGCTTGTGCAGGGAAAGTAATTGCACAGCTTATTACGTATCTAAATATATAAGGATATATATATGTAGATACGTGTGAGACAACTTGCACAATTAGTACACATTCCTATGTATTGCGGAAATGGCGGACAGTAAGTGCCGGTATATGTACCAATGTGTGCGAGTTGCAGCGGAGAAAGAAAAACCAAAGTAACTTATCTGAACGCCTGTGAATCGCTGGTGAGTGCGGTGGGTGTTGGATGCAGAGTAGCTCCGGCTCGAAGGACCAAAATGTGTAGGGTTGGCGTTGCAGATAAAAAAGACCGGCTTGGAATTTCCTTGTCTTTTATTCGAGGGTGTAAAATGTATAATGGAGTAGTGTACATATATAGCAAGTGTCTAAAAAGTATTTTGAACCAGTAGGAGAACTGGTGTTGGAGTTATGCTATTAACAGAATGCTGTTAATAGCATAGCATGGCGATGTGCGGGAGGAGCAATTCTTGTTAATGGAATCTGGCATTAACAATTGGTATGCCTAAAGTATATGCAAATGACGAACTGAAGTATGTGAAGTGTGCTTACTCTTTAAATCCCTCTCTGCACATTACATATGTATATGTATTTAACTGAACCTTCTTACTGGGTCTACAAATCGAATAGACATTCTGCTCAATAATTGCATAATAAATGAAATGTTTTCGTAATATATATTTTTCAGCTTTCATATTTTTCATATTTATATTTTTCATATTTTACTGTAGAATAAATATTTGCTCGAATATTTCGATACATTTATTAAATGAATGATTGGCCATTAAATATTTTGTTTCGTTGTGTTATGCGCTTGATTGAAAGCCACTACAAGGAGATTACAGCATGCTTTAAAAAATATGCATTGCTTCAGAGTAGCACGCGAGAGGCTGGGGCAGCTGCAGGAGGCATTTCAACAGCTTTCAATTGCGGCTCCTGACGCTCGTCCGGCCAGGCCATGTCGCTTATTAATTGCATGCTATAAATCATGATTATGCCACTTGCTGACCAACCGCTGCGCTAGTCGCAGTTATTAATATTAATCTTTTTCGCCCACACAGAGAGCGAGAGAGAGAGAGAGTGAGAGGGAGAGAGAGAGAGGGAGAGAGAGGACAGAGTAGGAATGACCAGGTAGCGACTGCCATATGGCAGATTCATGCAAATGCGTCGTTGTCGTCGGCTGTTGTTCGGGCTGCTGGTTGGCCTATCTTGATTAATTGCAAAAGTTTACGAGACACACTGGAGCCTGGGTCCTGGAGCTGGTCCGGCCATAAGTACCATGACTAGCATCAGGGCCATGGAAATACGTCAGCTGCTTCCGTTTCGGGGGCCACGGAATTAATAACAACAATGCGGGTAACAAGCATCATAACACGCGTATGTTGTCGCGTAAATTGGTTTTAATATTTAAGGCACTTCATTACTCACACAGCCAGCACAGAGAGGGAGAGAGACAGGAAAAACAAAAATTAAGCTTGTTCACGAAATTTTCGCGCCCTGAAAAGTAGGCTACAAGAGCGCACTTCATCGACGCGCCTGCAGTGCGGTGCATCGATGAAACTTGACTCTGTTGCGATTAAATTAAATTGAACATTCTGCAGGATTATGTTCACAGCCAACTCAAACCATGGCACAATTTACAAGAGCACTTGTTTCATATCGAGTTGCCGCCGGTTTATTAAACATGCCAGCCTTTCTAGCAATCTCTTAGATATTTGCCATATCTATATCGACGTATATCGACAACGATAGTGAGTAGGTCTTTTCACTTTCTCATCACTTAGCCATTGAATCGAGAGCAATTGCATAGCATTCAATGAAGAAAGTGCAGCAGTTTATTACAACTTGCAGGCGCTCTTGTTCAGGACAATTGCCAATGGAGATATGAACGCTTCATTGCTGAAAAGCAAACGGAATTCGTTTTTTGCAAAAATAAAATCGAAAACAGTTTGCTGTCTCGCTGTCAGACAAGGCATCAACTTCAGTGCAAGTACACAACAGCACAAGACAGTTAGCCTACAGCTAACAGCAACTGGGTATGTGGGCGTGGTCGTGGGCGTGAGCGTGCATGGGTTACCCAGGCTGTAGGCGATCGAAGAAAGTTTTCGCTTTTTTTCTACACTCAACTTTTGCTGATTTTTGACATATTTTCTTTTGACAGCGAACTGCAAACAAACTGACAAACTGCAGGGCGTTTTCGCAGGTGCAAGTGGGTTAACAGGCGGTGCAGCTAGCAACCAAGCAAGCAAGCGAGGGGGCATGCGAGCGGGCATGCGAGCTATGCAAATGCTGGTAGAAAATAGATGAAAAAGTATCTCACAGATTGCAGCTGGCAGTAAACGAAATGTGTTCGGCATTTTCCCAATTTGCAAGCTACCGCCATGCCTCCCCCACTCTATCTCTCGGTAGATACAGCTATCGCAGTCCTACCTGACATATGCAACAGTTCAATTTGGTGTTGCAGTGGGCAACGCTTCCTGCGCTATTGAATGGCAGCTTCATTAATCAAAATAGTCAATAGCTGCACACAGAACTCAGGCCTGCAATCCGTTGCAAGCAATGCAGGTGCAGGCACTTTGGCCTCACGCACATTCTGATTGCATTGGCCCATTTTGATTCCACTGTGGCAGGCTGAAAATGCAATTTTTATATATGAAATAAAATAGCATGCAATTATCTTAATGGCATTCAGTAAATCAGTCAGCCCAATTGAATAGTGCAGCTGCATGTGCAGCTCGTTCGGGCTTACGCTGCGTATGCGTGACATTCATAAAGTACAGTCCGTCATATATAACATGCAAAAGCCGACAACTGGCAATTGAGTATCGTCACAGCTCATATTGTATTATTGATATCGAATGGAAATGAAAATTGACGTTTAACCTACAGGGTGGGTAAAGGAAAATAATTTTGCAGAGAACATATTAAAGTTTTAATTATAGACGAAAAGTTATTTTCTTTTTGTAGTACTTTGATTTAGTTAAATAAAATAAGTTGAGTTTATAAATTAAACTAAATGTAATTTTAAAAATTAAAATAAATTCTATTAATTCGTAGCTTAATTCGAAAACTTATGAAGACGACTTAGTAAAGCGATTTACCTTTAACATAGTTATGAAAACTTCAAATATCGTAGCATTAATATGTACAGGAGATATATATAGAATAGGATAAGATAGGATAGTAGTACATTAAACACTTCTACTCATATGTACAGGAGATATATGTAGATAGAATAGGATAAGAGAGGATAGTAGTACATTAAACACTGTTACTCAGGCATTTTCCTCAGCTTACCTACTGAACAGTTCTTATAGCTTTTACTCATCAATGTTAATACCTAATAATATTTTGTTAAGTTGCCACTCTTACTATTTATTTATTTTTACATTTATATCATAAATATTTATATATCTTGTATATATATATTGCTAAGCTTTATTAAATTTACCACTAGCTAAGAGTGTGCTTCAATATTTTATCAAATTTAAATGCAATTTTTAAATAAACTCTTAACGCACGCTCGCACGTGTATCCGCCTCCATCTCAGCCACATACATTATTCAGGCAATCGA
Organism: Drosophila hamatofila; assembly: GCA_035045345.1. Lineage (NCBI taxonomy): Eukaryota > Metazoa > Arthropoda > Insecta > Diptera > Drosophilidae > Drosophila > Drosophila hamatofila. The sequence goes on from JAWNPA010000020.1 coordinate 14,156,141, forward strand.
CCTTGTATTTTGATTGTGTCATGTAGTATTTCTTTGCACATTTTAGCATCGATTACATTTGGCTAAATTGAATTGTGCTTGGATGAAAAAATGAAGGGAAAGGCAAACTCACGTTGTACACGATTTTGCCAACAATCCTGCGCAACGTGCAGACAGAAGGTTGGGTGGCTCGATGATGCGTGTGGGAGTTGGTTTGATTGAACGGGATGCAAGCAGCTCGTTTGTTTGGCCTGCTGAAACTTACTTGGCTAAAATTCCAATTTCACTCACGATAAAGAAGAATACATCAATTGCTCTGCATACGGAGTCTAATATCTGGGATTTCAGGCAGCTCCTGTTGACACTTTAGCTTTATTAGTTGTCTCTCCTCTTTTTATGCAATTGTTTCGTTTTACTTTCCTTCGTTTCTTTTTTCTATATGCACCAAAGAGCAAAACAAACTGTGCGACAACTTGACATTTCTCGAGTGCTCTACATCAATGTCAAATGCCGGTCGAGTGTGTTTATTAAAGGCGGCACTGGGAGCTCGAGCGGCGAGCCAACGAACTGATGCTAAATTCTTGGCTCCAGCTTTTGATCTCTCCATCATGGCCGACTGCAGTTTAGCTCGTTGTCGGGGCTATTGCATTGTGTGCGATGCTTATATTTTACAGTCTCTGCTTTTGGGCGCGTGCACTCACAGAGACAGACAGACACACAGGCAGACAGGCAGACAGGCACACAGATATCCCCACACCCACTCGAACAGTAGTAATTGCAATCTCACTAATGCTGGCAAATGTGTTGCGGCTTTGCTTTAGCTCTGGCACAACAATACGTCCACAGTCAATTGGATTTTCTGTATGTGTGCCATGAGGATTTTTAGATTACTCAGCGAGTTCACAGCGCCAGATGCCGTTCACAGACATATTTTTCCTATCTTTTTTTCTGCTGCTGCTGCTGATGTTGTTGTTGTTGTTGTTGTTGCTTTGGGCCGATGTTGACATTAGTCAACGCTCAGTTTGGCAGACGCGTCAAGTTGTTTACTTGTTGTCTTTGTTACGGCTCGGATTTATTGTGTTTAATGTGTTGAAAAGTCTGCTTATTTATGGCACTGGTTTCGTCTTCCTTTTCCCATACACACACACACACACACACACACACACACACACGGGCGCACACACAGATTGATTGTATACTTTGCTCTTTGAGGGTTCTTCGTGCGCGATTTGCGACAGTCAAAACTGTTGTTGTCCCTTCGTTCGATTGTGCGGAAAATTGAAAACAAATAAAAAACGAGTTGATGACCCATTTTTGCGTTGTCTATGCTAGGCTAGGGCAACAGTTGGCCAAGTGCAAAAAGAGAAGAAATGCTAAAGAAAAGCAACTATGCCTTGCAAAAAAAAAATATAAATATTCAGTTTTCCTTATCTCTGTTTTAATCGGTTATTAAATCGATAATAGAATTGTTCACTTACTTAAAAATAGAACAGTTTGCTTTCTGATTATCCTATTAAAAATTTAAATAAATACGAGAGTTTTATTTTATTTCATTCAAGTTGTTGGATATTTTGAATTTAAAAAAAAAATTTTTTTTTTTTTAATTCGCTTAGTTGAGTTTATATTTTTGAGCTGCCATTGAAAAAGTATTTCTATTCTGTTGAATTGAATAGCTGTCACAGCTGTCCACTGATATTTCTTCTTTCTATACACTAGCCAGACGAAATACATCTATTTGTACCTATCAAATATTGTATCATAAATCCACGTTAAATATTTGTATAACATTTTATATACATCCTCCCACAGAAAGAAACAGAATGAAATTTATGGACAGCTGCTGCTGCTGCTGCTGCTGCTGCTGCTGTTGTTGCTGTTGCAATTGCAATACCAAAACCAACACACAAAAAAGAAGAAGCTGACTACTCTAAGGTTTTATGACACGAAGCATGTACAAACTAATATTTTAGACGTAGCTGCTGCCCCCCTCTAGTTTCTCCTCCACCAAAAGTAAGAGCTAATAGTGTTTGGCCATTTTTCAAAAAAGCGCCGCGTAGCGAACGCTTGAAATTGGCGAAGAGTCGCGCAGGAGGCGGAGAGGCATAGTGCACTCAGTCTCAACTCAGACCCAGCTCGTTAGATACAGCACTCCTCGACACACACACACACACACACACACACACAGATACACGTACACCCTTTTGTAGTGAGTGGTAAGGGTTGTCGTTAGCTCAAAGTTTGTTGAAAATTGTTATCAGCATGCTGAGGCAATGACATGACCACATCACACCAACACGAACATCAATGGAGGCGGGGCTGGCGCTGCTGCAATAGCCGCAACATGTTAGCTGTGTCGACATGGTCACTGGCATGTGTGCCATACATACTAATAAACCGTTAGTTGGCTGCTCCTGCTGTTTGCAATTTTCGCTGAAAAATGTTTTGCAACATCCTTTTTCAATGCCGCTTTCAGTTCACGGCAAAGGGCACTTTTTTATTCTTTTTCTATACAAAATGCTTGCTTTAATTGAGTGCAAGCATGCTTAATATCATTTCCATAGAAATACACAACATATTTAAGAGAAACTACAACTAAAATTTATATTTTCATAAAAGCAGAGTTAGCCTTTGTGCTTGTTTATCTTCTAGTGAACTCGTCCATCTGTAGTTCAATTTATGGCTAGAACTTTATTTTATATCCATCTGTTTCATCTCTCACAGCGTTGATTCATTTAATGCGGGCGAGATATATTTTTAAGAGTACTCCATGCCAGCTGTTCCTTTTGTTCACTGATCCTTGCTGCATTAAAGCTTTGTTGCATTTACGCTCGAATTACATCTGGCTGGAACTGAAACAGACTCACACACACACACACATACACGCACACACTTTAAGTAGTGCTATTATAGAACGAAGACAACTTTTTTGCACTCATTTTACCATCAGCTTTACTTACTTGTCACACCATCCAATCCGACCGGGCTGGCTACCCACTCAGTCAGTCAGTCAGTCAGTCAGTCCCTCAGTCAGTCAGTCACTCAGTCAGTCATGCTGCTACTTTTTGCCCAGTTTATTACTTTTATGCGATTATGTGTCATGTGTTGGGGTTTCTGCGTCCCTCTGTCTATGTGTGTATGCTTGGGTCTGAAGTGCTCCGAGAGCAGACAGTATGTCATTGCCATTATTAGCCCCATATAGCATTCACTTTTTGCATTAAATGTACTCCTCTGTATGTGTGTGTGTGTGTGTGTCGCCAGAAATTAATTCCAATTATTTATGGCCTTTAATTTACTACTTTTTGTAGCACAGTATGTGGTCCGGCATTTGGACTAATCATAATTCATGAAAAACATTTTTTTTTTTTCTGTAAAAATAAGTAAAAATTAAAGCATATTTTTACATAGAGAGAAGATATTTAAGTGGTAATGAAGAGTTCATATAGAGTTCATATTATTCACCCTCCTTGTGCTGTGTTTGCCCTGAAAAGTATGCTTTGATTTTTGAGCTTGCGGTATTATGCTTGCCATGGAGCTTCCAAAATGATTAGCAGCTGAAAAACTGTTGAGCACTCGTCATTTCGAGCCAGTCATTAGTGACTGCCCTGGCAACTGCAACTGCAGTTGGCAGCTAGCTGTGAATTTCGACCATAGTGAATGGAATTCAGTTCGTTGCAAAATTACGCATACGCAGCGTTGCACCACTAGCAACAGCAACAGCAACAGCAGCAGCAGCAACCTCTGTGCTGGGCAAACAAGAATTTTAGACCAGCAAAACATGAAAAAATGAAAATTTCTGCCATATACAAGCACACAGATACATATAAAATCATCATCACTGTAGGTAAGAACATGCAACATGGGAAATCTCTATGGCAAGCGTGCAGCAGGTCTTGCCTTAATAATTGTGCTTGTCAGTGTATTCGTGTCCTGCTCACTTCAGATATCTGCCTGTGGTTGTCTGAGGGCCAAGCAACTACGGCGCGCTAACAACTCTCGTCTGCATTATGAGACCCTCCACGTTCTGCGTTCTACGTTCTACGTTCCATCCAGCCCATCTCTTTCTGTCTCGCTTGCTCTGCTGCGAAGCGTCGTTGCTCTGGCGTAGTTACATGTGAGTTTGTTATTTTCGAAACGAGTTAAAATTAGCATAGTTATAGCAAAACGTGCAGCGCTTGTCGTTTCTGGCTGTTCCAGACGACTGCCAGCGTCTGCCTTGGTAATGATGTGAAAATATAATGAACTCGACAGATGCGAAATTGAATGAAAACATTTGCTACTCCTCTGCTGGTAGCAGCAGCTGCTGCAGCAGATGCAGATGCAGATGCAGCCTTAAAAAGTTGCATTCCAAGCATTTGCATTAAATAGTTGGATTAATTTAGGTCAGTGTGTTGATTATAAGTAGTGAAGCCAGCCCAAGTTTACATGCCTAAAAACTTCAGCACACTTGCGACACTCATCAGCTGAACTGCTCTTTCACTCTCTCAATACTATTGGCAGCTGGAAATTGAGGTCAGCGCCGTAATGCGTCGCTTAAGTGCCTATAAGTATGTAATGCACTCTCTCTCAGCAGCCCCTCTGCCCCCCTTTCCAATAGAGACTGTGATTGCGGTAAGCGGGCTAAAAAACGCACCACACACAGCCACGTGACCAGCTGCATGAATAGCTGTTTAGACCGCCAGCAGGCAAAAAGTAACGCACAAAAGTGTGATGTCAGCCCGTAACCCATTAGACCCCGCATGCTCCGCTCGTCTTCCCCCACCACCCGCCTGTCCATCTATCCGCCTGCGCTGTTTATTTGGCCTATAAAGCGTCAGTTGGTTACAGCAGTTAAAAAAGCAAGGACAGAAATGAGCACACGTGGCCGGCGAGTGCCGCGCAGCACAGCTTCAAAGCGTTCAGGCAGAGCAGAGTAAAAAAAATGAAGAAAATAAAGAAAAAGCTGTGGTAAAAGTGAACAAAAAGAGAAAAAATGTGCACAAGTTAAAATTGGTTTTATGAATACGATGAGAATTGTATACGCTATATAAATTAGTCTATATAACAGTAGAACAAGAGGGTAAATTGACTGATTGGGATTGAATTATAATTAAGTTAACTCTACCTCAGTATCCGGTTACCTATGATGGAAAAGGTGAACAGAGTAAAGAGTACGCTATATAAATTAGTCTATAAAACAGTAGAACAAGAGGGTAAATTGTCTGATTGGGATTGATTTGAATTGAAGAATAACTCTGACGATACTTCTGATTCAGTATTAGTATATTTATGATAGAAAAGATGAACGGAGTACAGAGACTTACATTTAAAGATGAGAATTGTAAACACTATGTAAGTTAATCTATATACTAGTAAAATGATATAGTAAATTTACTGATTTGGATAGAATTATAATGAAGATAACTCTGCTTCAGTATCAGTATATTTATGACAGAAAAGTAGAATGAAGAATTGAGACTTACTCCAAAGGTTGAGAATTGTAAACGCTTTAAAGGTTTATCTAATTACTAGTAAAATTATATAGTAAATTTACTAATTGGGACAGAATTATAATGAAGATAACTCTGCTTCAGTATCAGTATATTTATGACAGAAAAGTTGAATGAAGAATTGACACCTACTCCTAAAGATGAGAATTGTAAACGCTATATAAATTAGTCAAATTAATTAAAGGAATTATAGTGAAGATAACTCTGATTCAATACTCGTATATTTAAGATTTAAAACTAACACGATGTAGAGAGGCTTACACTTTAGGTTTGGCATTCAAAAACATAACAGAAATATGTGGTGAAGTTAATTATTCAACCATTTCATGCTTTCTTTCGTATTAAAATTTGAGAATTATTTGTTTTTAGGTTTTGAGATTTAGTAAGCAAATTAAATTTTTACATCATAATAATAAGTTGGTTTTTTTTTAACTACTCGCCTTCACAAATATCCAGTCGACATTCAGCTAGAGTATTAAAAGTTGGCAGCAAGTGACACACAAACCGCGTTGGCATGGCCCTAACGAATTCCCCGGTTGGACTTTGTTGACCTAAAAATCTCATTTGCCGCATGCTCATTTCTGCCATCACTTTTGTTGTGGCTAGCACTGGCGTGCTACGACTGCGCCTTTTCGTTTATTGTTACGCTGGAACCTGAAGCCTCAAGCTAAAAAGTGGATTCTTTGATGTAAAAGTATCCAAGTGCTGACTCCTTCAATTGGATACACCTAGAGAGATCAGCTCGTGCTATTTCAGTAACCAAAGAGGCAACTCAATCCAGACAAAGAAGGGAATACAAAGCTAGTAGCAAATGCTTATACTCCAGTGCTCTACCTCATATCAAAGCTGAATCCATTTAATTCATAGCTCAGTGGAGCCTGAAATATGTTTTGCCTTTATTTAATGTCACATGCTCGACAAGAATTTTCAATTATTTCCAAATGTGTTTGGGCGTTAGCTATAAATGTTAAATGAATTACCTATCTAATGTTTTACTCGAGCACGTATCGACTCAATAATGATTTTTGATTACACTTTCTTCTTTGCAGGTAAGTTCTGGACGCTGACGTTGCACAGGTCGCACATTAATCCAAATTGGTTTTAAAGTTGTCGTAAGTGATGTGAATAACAAATGAAATGACCAAGGAGAACATTTGGGTCTAACAACTAGTGAACTAGCTCTTTGAGTTTGATGGGTGAAAATATGGTTTTCATAAAATTACTAAATATTCTCTTGCCTCAGTTCTGTCTGACCAATCTATAATATCTATATTTTGGTACTATATCTCTATCATCTGGCTTCCATGGTAACATCAATGAATTGTTGGTATTCATCTATATATTTTATTTTGCTGATTTAATACAAATCTTATCCAAGCTCAACATATCACTTAACTAGCATGCCAGAAATTACATCTATTATAAAACAGCTGCTAAAAGTACTTATGGTGTATTTATAGAGACGACAAATGTAATCAATCCATTTGACAATTAGTATTCAGTGACTAAATAGCTTCATTATTTATGAATTTAAGAATAAAATGGCAAGTCTGAATTAAGTCAGATATAATTGCGGCTCGATCGATTGCAGCATATTGCAGAGATTTTTCCTATAATTGACACTGAAAATCTGTCAGTTGAATAACGTGAACAAAAAGCGAGTTTCACATTTTTATTTTATTTTTTTATTTATTTTTTTATTTTGAGCTGTTTTAACTCAATAATTCAATGTCAGTAAATGGAGGCCTAATTTGGTGGCATTCTCTCTGCGATTTGGCATCTTATTTAATTTTCTTATATTCTTTTCCGCACAAATGTCACAGGCGAATCAGTATGTAAATATGCAAGGAGAGGAAGCTGAAAGAGAGAAACGATAACGAAAAGCCGTGAAAAAATAAATGGAAATTTTGTTAGCCGCGACAGACTGACAAAATGATAGATGAAAGACAGCCACGACATATGCGGGGAGGACGAGAAATTAGCGTTGGCTTCAAAAGCAATCAAAATGACAACTTAAGTAGGTTTCCCAGCAAAAATTGAATATGTACGCGCAAAACAAAAGGCAGACAATTTAAAAAAAAATAAAAAATAAAAGAAAAGTGAATGCTAACAGAAGTAGCGACCCTTGAAAGGCTTCAACCCCAACCTATAGACAAAAAAATCTAGATAACTTGGTCCTCAATCAGCGCCAAATGCACCTAATTGAAGCGCGACACGCAGTGTAAATATTCTTTAATCTCTCAATGCCTCTATAAATATATTTATATATAGCTAAATATATTTGAGATACTCAGCCCATGAAAAGACGAAAACAAATTTAAAATTCGAAACATCGCTGAGTCCGTCGTCAAGTCGCTTGTCCGGCGCCTGTTGACAGGAACTGCCATTTTGTCAAATCGTGCGTAAAGTTTTTAAATTTATAGGCCACGCCCACATTGGACAGCAGACAGCAGTCGAAAGACTCAAGAGCACAGCCTACACATGCACAGAGGCCGGCCACAGACGGCGAGAGATTTGTTGTTGGCCAACCTTAGGCAGCGGCATATGGCCAAGGAATCAGTTTATGTGCATGGTAAATGTGAAATGTGTACTTAAGCTGCGTTCGCCCCAAATGCGCATTTAACTTAATCAAGATTTTAATATTTAAAGAATTTTCAAATGTCACGCCTGGGCGTGGGCGTGGGCGTGGGTGTGGGCGTGACCACAAATTGCTCGCACTCGCCATCTTATCTTGGCTGGTGCGCCTTAAGGGTTTCTTGTGGTCGGGCACAAATAACATTATCTCTTGCTACATGGCAGTTTCTACACTTCAATTGTGAAAGCCACACAATACATTCCACAGCACCGCAGCCGCCCACCCCCCTTCTGACTGCCTCATAAGAAACAAAACCCCAGACAACCTAAGCGCCCAATGTCTCGGTGCTCGACATTAGAAATTTTGTGCTCTGTATATTTGTGGGCGAAAGTTTTGCGATCCTTTTTGTGGCCGCCTGTCGACTTGGTTTCAGTTTTATGTTGCACTTTTATTCATTTCGACATTTTTGCCAGCTTCGTAAATATTTCTGTTCGAATCAATAAGCTGAATGACACAAAATGTTAAGCTGCTCACAGAGTGCAAATAAAATCCCATAAAAGCTTTTTGCTGCCATCAAAATGGGTTCTTAAATATTTGAATGGCAAACGAAAATACCAAATCGATATAGGTTTCTGATTGAGAAGGTTGTCTGATATTTGCTTTTTAAATATTTCTGTCCCCAGCAAAGGTTGCTTAACTTGCATTGCAAGCAATGCTTAAAGTGCGAACCTAACTAAGGTTTAAGCAATGAGATAAGTTTTATGCGATTCTCTTGTCTGGCGGCCTCAACTTTTTTTCAGTCGACAGTTTGTAGCGCTCTAACGCCCATTTAAGTGAGAAAGTTACACACAGAAATCAAAGTTAAGCTCGGGACATGAACTCAAAGATTTGCGCGTTATACCCACACACACGCACAGAGAGAGAGAGAGAGAGAGAGAGGGAGAGAGAGGGAGAGGCGATGGAGAGACACACTCTAGGACAACACTTAATGTGCTGTGCGGTTAGAAGAAAACGCTTTATAAGTAAGTGTGCGCATACTTATACACATACTCATGCATATGGGCAACTGAGTCCACACTAAAATCTAGCAAAAACTTTTCAAAGGCCGCGTCACGAAGCTCTCCAGTCTGGAAGTAGACCAGACAGGACTTAGCGTGACTTGTGGATCGCTGAAACGCTTAATGGCGACGGTGTCGTAAGAGCCAAGTCAAAAATCTACTTGCCAAATACTTTTAGCGCTCAGTGTCGCTGCCGTCTATCAACGTGGATAAGCTGTCCAAAAATCAGGCTGCCAAATATAAAGAACTACACGTGACAATCTACATGTGCTTCCTTTGGCCTAGTTGCCTCTCTGGCCTCTCCGCCTGCTCGACACTTTATTATTTGTGGCATAGTTTTGTGAAATGAATTTGGCAAGTTGCTCTTTGCATTTTATTGTTATGGCCTGTTCTTCCCACTTGCCTCGACTGTATCATAACTTGTTATTGTCGCTGTTAACATGTTGTATCTTGCGAGTTGTGTATCTTTGAGTGTGCGAGCGCTGCCTGTGCCCTGCCTTAATTTGTCTTATTTGGCAGCAGCAACTCCCACTGCCACATGCTCACAAGGACACCCAGGCTGAAGTCAGTTGCCTGCACTGTTTCTGCTGTCGGAAAATCTGATTCTCGTCTCGCAATCCGCCTAGCTGTCAGCTGTGCTCATAATTTATGTATCTCTCGGAGCGCCATTTAATCTGCTTTATATGCGACTTAATGTCCTCTGGTATATGTGTATATAGATATATATATATATGTTATATTACACAAAATTCATACACTTATGCTTGGCTAATTGTTGTTGCTTAAAGGCATAACGAATATTATATAGTAATTTAGTTATTTGCTGTGGACTTAATATAATTTATATATATCACTTATAGTTGAAGCTGCCTGTTGTATTCCCATTCTCTTATTTGTAATATAATAAACCGGCATATTACATGGCACATGGCTAATATCATATGGGAGAAACCCGTATATGTGAAGCACACGATGTTGAGTAGACTATATATTGAAATGGGATATTGTGAACTTGAGATTTCGTTCGATTAAAACATCATATGCCTAATATGCATGTATATGTATTTACCTGATCTATTTTATTGACCAATTATGCAATTATGAATCTTATGCAGCTTACATCATCATCATCTATTTTGAAGATTTCCCAAGAAACAATTGCAAGTAATTTACTTATATATCAAAATATAAGACAATTTCCAGCTCAACATTTTTTCTAAAGTATAATACAAATATAGAATATTCCTTCTTTTTTTTTTATCATACAGTTGAAAAGCTTATAGAGCATCTCAATACGTATCTTTCTTGTCTCAAGCATGTGAGGTTGGAGACATATACAAATATAAACAATGGCAAAATAAGAGTCTGCAAAGCACATAAAGAGCGAAAACAATGCAAATTATCAAAGTTTTACCAGTTAGACGTGAGGGGAGGGAAGGGAGGCGTGAGTGCCTCCAAGAAGCTGCTGTGGATCTGTTGTCGAGTGTATGTATGTTGTCGACTCGCGCTGATGACAGGGAAATGTAAATAATTTAATTTCAAGTACCTGCGGTTTTCTTGGCGAAATCATTTTCGAATAAATAAACTAAACGAGGCAACAATTTCCGCCCGGCAGCAGTAGGAAGTTATCAACACCAATGGCAGCAGCAACAACAAGACTGCTGCTATTAGCCGCGAACAAACAGCTGAAAGAGAGGCAATTGCAATTGTGTGTGTCTGTGTGCGTATGTCTGTCTGTATGTGTGTGTGTGTGTGTGCAGGCTGTGTGGAGGTATGGCAGCTGGCAAAGTGCGAGACGAACTTTAGAATTTGTGTATTTTGCGACAAACCACAAAACTTGAAGTGCGCCACTTAGGCCAACAACTTTATCGCTGAAAGAGTGAGTGAAAGAAGAGCGAAAGAGAGGCAAATACTGAGCTCAAAACTGGGACAGGCTTAGCCAATGGCAAGACAATGATGGCGGATTGCAAGGCAGTCAGCAATTTGTTTATTGAATTTATTAACATAATTGACTGCTGTGGAAAAGCCGCGGCAAGAAAGTTATTAAAAAAGTTGGGCGCTTGCAGCTGATGCTTGGCCAATGGGGCGGCTACTTAATATCTGGAATATCCGCCGTATTTCCGTCAAGACGCTGTAAACCAACTTCCGCCTGTTCTTACAAAGTTAGCCCTTCTTTTACTTTTGCAGCGCAGCCCGCTGGCGCTACCCCTTCACACTTCAAGCCCCACACACACACACACCTACACACACACACACACACCTACACACACACACACACACACACACACACGCTCGGTGCCGCGTGATTGATGATACTCATTTGTGTGCTGTGTTTGCGTGTTGTGCAGCTCGAATGCGCGTTAGGTAAAATCATTTCGCTTAATTTTAAATCAGTTTGCCATTTGCCGTAAGAAGTTTCCAGTTCGCCCTCCTGCTGCTACGTGGCTGCGGTTTCACATTGTTTATTGCTTCGGTGCGTGCTGTATACTTTTAGGCGCCTGTCGGCCAAAGTAATTTAGTCGTTTGTTTGCCCATTTGTTGTTGTTGCTGTTGCTGTTGTTGTTTATAATGTTTAAGCACACTCACGGGCAAAGTTAACTGCAAGTTGCCAACTTTATTAATGTGCGTCTCAGTTGGGTTTTTATACTGTGTGCTCTGTGCTCTCCTGCTTCGTTCCTTTTTTTATTTTTTATTTTTAACTTTTCAATAGACTGTCTGCCTGATTGTCTTGTTGTTCACTTTGTGGCATCGTTTTTATGGCAAAAAGTTTGTCAAGACTTGTCTACGCTCGGTTCGAAGCATTTTCAATAGAATGTTCACATGCTTTTCGCAGTAACAATATGCTTATGGCCATATTAAGCCCTCACTCAACAGCTTAACGGATGGACTATGTTTTATTCAAAGTATGCTTTCTCTTACACTCTGTTTCTAATACTTATCAGCTCTGCTCTCTGCATAAAAGCGATGCCCCAATCAATGCCAATCTATGAAAAGTTTTTATTGCCTGATCCAACATTCGATTAGTGGATAAACAACACTGTAACTGTAGCGCCACGCCCCATACTCAACGTACGCCCCCGTAATGGTGCAAGCAACTCTTGACACTAAGCTCGCGAACGAGTTGCCATCAGCCAGAGCAGCATAATATTTTTCTTGTAAAGTGCCAACAAGGTTGGCGCTTTTCCATTTCGCTTCGACGCCATTAAGCACACAAACAAATAGTGCTACGGGCTAGAGCAGAGAGAAAGAAAAAACGTATATATATATACATATATATATATATATATATATATATATATATATGTGTGTGTGTGGAAAAAACAACGCTGACACATAAAAACGATATTTGTTTTTGTATTTGTGCCGCATTAAAACTTGCAATTTTTTCAGTCATTCGCTGACCCATCGCATTATATACTCTTTTAAGTTGGTTGCTTTCCGTTTTTGCGCTTTTTGTCCAGCTCCACAGTTTTTGCACACATTTCATTAAAAGTTAAAAACCGAAGCGCCACAACCTGACCGCAAATTGGCAATTTATTTCAATAAGTTTAATTACCCAACTAAAATGGTATTCCCCAAATGTGATTTGCACTGAGCCAACCTGATGCTTGTTTGTGTTAGCTGCAAAAGCTCCTGGGGCCTTGACCAGTTCGCTGTGCTATTTGTCTTTTTAATTGTACGCTAACTGGTGCGCAAGCACGTGGCTTAACACCACACACAGTCCATGCTCCGCGGCCAGTTTGTAAAACTTCCATTACATATTTGTACTACACGAGAGTGTGCCATACGTGAGACGCCTGCCTGCCCAGTTGCCGCACAGAGGCCAAACACTCCGAGCATTGGCTCGGCCAACGCAAGTTTTATAAAGTTGATCGGCCAATAAGCAAAAACTCACAAAGTTTTGCCATTCTACAGTTCTACAGTTACCCAGTAGAGTCGATAAACCTCAATTAAAATAATAAAAATAGAAATGAGCTTTTAATATTTGAAGCCAAATACTTCATTATATAACTTAAAACTTTTAGGTATTATATATAATGTAAACTCCTTTCGTTGTTACACCCACTTCCGCCTGTTACATTTATATATTTTTATAAGCTGATATACCCTTTTTATTAGCTGTCAATGGATAAAGGGTATAAAGACCTACATCAGCAGCGTGTGTAATTTCTGGGTCGTGCCATAACAAAGTTTCATTTACTGCGCTGATAATTTGTGAAAACTTTTCATCGGGCCGTGTTCGCAGATCCTTGCGGTTGGGTTAGCTCTGCTCGTCGTCCAATTGGGTGTGAGAAAAAGTTTCTTAAAGAGTCCCATGTGCTGCGATTTCTGTGTATTGATTAGTCATAGTGTTTTAGGTAAACCTTTTGTTACCATACATATACTTTAACTTCACATTTAAAGCATGCTAATTTAAGTCTTTCCGCATTCTCCGTCGCCTAATCATTGCATCTTTCTACTATCCGCATGGAAAGTGTGCATTTATCGTTGGAAACGCCTTTTGCATGTCATAATTTTTTTGCTCTTCTGCATTTATTGCTTCGTAAGCTGCAGCTGCATACAAAAGCTAAAAAATGGCGCTTGAATTGAGGCAACAAACTTTAATTAGTTATGCAAAGCGAGCTCAGCTCTGGGATGTTAAAAACTAGCTCATAAAAAATGTGCCAACCAAGTCCATAAAAAGCCTTAAATATTGCGGTCCTTGCGGCCAGCATCAAATTAAATTAAGAGCTCACTGGAAAAAAAAAATAAAAATAAGACTAAAACATGAGGTAACACTGTAAAACAAATTAAGGAAAGCCCCCCACACACACACACATACACATACATAAACATACGCTCAGAGCACTTATTTGCATACATAAATGTTTTCAAGCTTAATTCTGAAGTTAAAAGCTTGAGTGTGGACGACTATCTGATGTCCTTTATGCCATTAAAGACTGGGAATATAGATATATATAGATTGATTGGAAATAAGTCTAGATTATGTAGGTGCTCACATTATACAATTAGTAACAGTTGATCTACTATACAACTTTATTAAATCTAACAAAACTATCACCTCTTAAGGGCGTGGCACCAAGCTGTAACGAATGAATTACCTTAAATCTGATACACCACCTATAAAGTATACAAAACTATATTGCTTTAATAATTTTGCTACCTCTACCCGTGCTATTAGATAATAATATGATAACTGATATGCATTTAAAGTGCAGCGAAACAGAAATGTTAATTAGTTTAATTGCGCGAGAAATGCAAAAAAAAAATAAAAAATAAAATAAAATAAATAAAATAAATGTGTTATAAGTTTATGTTGGCAATTATTTGAACAAAAAAAAGTTGGAAAAATGTTGGCGAATTGTGCTAGTATTTGTTGTAAGTGTGAATAGCTGCAGCTCACCAAATATTGTGAAAACAAATTAACGCGAATTTAATTTAAAATGCATATTTAATGGAGGGAAACACGCATGAAAATATGCTAAGTAATTATTTAATCAACAATCAGCAAATAGCTAAAGCATTTTAATTCATTTTCGAAATATGTTCATTAAATTGTGAAATATTTCATTTATTAGAGAATTTATTTGCCTTTTATCGCAGAAATACTGCATTAGAATGGAAAGGGAAGATCGAATTAGAAGTTTGTGTAGTTTATTTTAAGTTTAGCTTAAATAATGAAATATTTTTAAACATTTATTCACAGGTTAACTCTACTACCTTTTAGGCAAATTAATCTAAATAGAAATTAATTGGTGTAGTAAATACGGGTAAAGCTTATGTAATCATTATTAGTCATTATTGAGCGAGGTGGCGTTTAAGTCTTCTCCTAGTACACGTGCGGGGGCTGAGACAACTTTGAGCCGCTTTACCTATTCGGGTGACCAGGCTATTTGGATGAGAATTTAATCTTTTTAGGTACTTTTAGGTCACCTCTTTTATTTTTTCTACAATAGGAACCTTGAGTTCTCGTTCTATATTTCTGGCTCTTATGTACCAAGGAGCCTCAGTGATCTTCCTCATAGTTTTTGTCAAACAATGTATAGAGGGCAATTTTTAGAAAAAGGGTGAATTCAGAATTCGTTTATTTCAAAAAATAGTTTAGTAAATAAATATACGTTATTAGCTCTAAAAATCTTAATAGTATCTGAACAAAATTGCAACAACTTTATATAAACAAATTCCTAGCTCAAGTTGTTTTTCACCTGCTTTGCATTTTTGTTGCTATAAATACATATGTCGCTATAAGTATGCTTATTATTTTAATACTCAGAATATAAATTTGTTTTAGAAATATTTAATACCTTTTTTTAATATATTTTGATAGTTATTTTTATTCATATTTATTGTAAATTTTATTTTTACTAATTCTGTAGAATATATTACTGATTTTATGATTTTTAGAAAATTCTATTCCTCATAAATTTTATGGCAAACACTTAGCCCGTAGTTTCACAATTTCTGGTAGCTTTTAGCAATCCATTAACCATTTGAATATTATCTGCCTAATTGTTAAATGGCTAATAAATAATCCATTTTGGGCTCTGCCATTAGATCAGATTAAATTTGGAAACTATAGAACAAGCTGAAGTGCAGCCATAAGCGCCTTGAAGCAATTGCAGTTTGACCTCCGAGCTAGCTCATCGTTTGTGTGACTGTGTGTGTGTGTGTGTGTGTGTGAGAGTCTTATCCTGTGTGCGTATATTCAATAGAGCTATTGTGTTTCCTTTGGCATCACTTGACTACCGATTGCTGGCCAAGTGATTGTCGATTGTCGTAGCTTATGGACGTTCTTCTGCTGCTACGTATTATTAGTGTAATCCAGACACTGCCTGCCGCAGGACTTATCATTGACTTTCTGTTCTTTCTGTACCCTGCTATTTTTCGAGTTTACCCTCTTGCAGCATACTTCATATGGAAGTTTCGTAAGTCAATTACTGTTTTTGAGCAATTAGCCCACGTGCACTCTTCACTTGTATATGTCTATTGAGATGAGCAGTAAATATGCCGGCAAAGGCTTGTACAAATTGCTTATTTACATTCCAAAGTTTGCGAAACATTTGCATTTGGCATAGAAAGTTATTTATTTGTTTTCTTTTTTTTTTTTTTTTAAATATCAGAGATTTGATTTTAATTTGCATATGTTTTATTTTCCTGACATATCCAAAGCGAAAACTTTTGTTTGCCAACTGCTCGTTTGCCAGCTCCAATTATGTGCTGAGGCTCCTCCAAACTGAGCCAGAGCAAACGAGAAAGAAAATATCAACTGCAATTTTGTGTTTGCGCTTTGCGAGTCACATGTCCTGGCCCAAAATCCACATGTGATATGCTTAATTATTTATTACGACTAATTTAAAAAGTCGCTCGGCAACGTCCCTTATAAACTTTGTGCTGATGCTGCCACATGAAAGTGTATCTGCTTATGAGCAGCAGCAGCTGAACCCAGAGCTTCACTTGTCGAGGCAGACACAGCCGAGTCGTGCCTTTGCCGGGGCAGGACCAGACAAAGTTAAAGTAGTTCAAAAGTGTCGTCCTTGCCAGCGTCATGATGATGAGCCTTCTGATGAGCTTATCCAGCAACTAGTTACCTACACACAGACATCTTTACAGACAGACAGGCAGACAGGCAGACCATATCAGCCTATACCCTAGTGGATGTGGAGCACACTCAAAACTCGTTCATATTTAATAAACAAATTAAACTGATGCTGTTGCTGCAGTTTCTGCTTTTATTTTCCCCATTCTCCCATGATAGTAAATAAGTTTTGAAGCTGGGAATACAACTAGCCTGAGCTAAGCTACGATTATTAAGTAATGTTTACTCTTGCTTTATAATCTATGCATATTATCCTTAAAGCCTTAAATTGCATTCATTTACTTAAGTTCATGGAATGTGAAGTATTTGCTAAATCTATTTAAGCTATTTGCTGCACTCAGCTGCGAGCTTAAGATATTTTTAATTTCCATATTTGCCAGGCATAATAAATAACTAAACTTTTGGCTCTGCACAGTGGTAACGCCCACGCAGCCAACTCCCAGCAGCGAACATTTCTCAATTATATTGGGTGGAACGTCGTATCTCATCGTATCCTGAGTCGTATGTGGAATTTTATTACGCCCGCAAGGAGATGCCGGAGGAGGAGCAATTATGAGGCCACCGCATTTTATTTATTTCAATTTACTTTGTGCCAAAAAAAGAAACAAAATGAAGGCAAAAAAAGACAACAAATAGAAGTATGTATAAAGCAAAAGTAATGGCATCACACATTTGCCTGTTGCCAGTTTTTTATCTTTGGTTTTTTCTCTTTTGGCTTTTTGGCTGGGTGCTTTATGAATTTTAATGAGCGTTGCTTCGTTTGCTATGCAAAATATTTTCGCAACAAACGTCACGCAAATCTTCAATGCGATTGCCCGCCCTTATGCCCAGCTCTGCAGTTCTTCAACTCTATTTGGCATATTTGACTTGACTTAAAGCAGACAGTTTCCGTTTATTTTGCAGCGCTGAACACATTTTGGTGCCAGCTCCGCGAAAATAGTTGCCAACTTGGCCAATGTGCCAACTGGGCTGACTGTGTTAGCATTGCTAAATGTTCGTTAACGTGGCGCATAAATTTGTTGGCAAACAAGGAGATCCCATAATAAATTCACATTTAAATGTGCACAATAGGGAATTTATCTTCTTTGCTTTTCTTTCCAATTTTTTAAATACTTTTTGGATGCTCTTTAGGAGAAGATAAACAGTTTTCTCTATTGAGGTTTTTAAGTGAAAAATTGCAATTAAAATTCTGTTTTATTTGATACTTATGTATGTTTGATCCAGAAGTTAAAGTATTTAGTACCACCTTCAATTCAATTCAAGTCAATTCTGAGTACGTTTGCAAACTTCACTTAACAGCGTATTATTAATCCTAAATAGTTATACTTTGCTTAACGCTTCACCAGAACTATTTGTTATGCAGCTTGAAAAGTCCCTCCTGACAGTCTTCGAATATGCGTTGAGCTTAAGTGCTTAACGGAATTTCGCTCCAGAGTGTCCAACTATTAAAAATATTAGTGCTCAACACTCTTCGTTCACTTCGCAGTTTCGCGTAGAAATTTTTAATTAAAAATATTTTTGCAACAGTTTCGTGTTGCATTTTTCACATGCTCAGCTGCGTTGGCTACGTTAAGAATTTCATTGAGTTATTTTTAGGAAGAAAGCAAGCGAGTGCTCAGCATAAATGGAATTTAATTAATTAATTTGACTATGAATTATTTGCATTGGAAATGTCAACGGATCTCGCAGCTGGCCAATTGAAATGCAGCCGGCAAACATGGCGTATGATTAATATGCATTAAACGCGGAAAATAAACAACAACACGGAAAAGATGAAATGAATGAATGAAGGAAAACAGTTGTTTTTATTTATGGGCGCTGCCGTTGAACTTTCCGCCAAAGCCAGCGAGGCAGACACATTGAAACACACAACAACTGCCACTCTGGGGATTTGGGTTAATAGCCGACTGGCTACCAGGAGCCAGGAGCCAGGAGTCAGGAGTCAGGAGCCAAGAGCCAACAGCCAACAGTCGGCAGGCAGGACTACATAAAAACAAGAGCAACAACAATGGTTTTGACTATGACCGGCGCCGGGGTCTACGGGTCTGACTGAATGGTTTTAGCCAAGGTGCCCGGGCGTACGTGCAGGCCTCACAAAAATAATGGCACCGTTTGTTTTGTTTGGTTGCTTTTTATTTTGTGACGCCCGGGCGCTGGCTCAAGTCAAAGGCAACACGAGTAACAATATGCAAGCCATGGGACGAAGCGAGTGTGACACACTAAGGCCGAAACAGAAGCTCACCTGCACCTGGTGGCTGCAGCCAACGATAAAGAGACAAAAACAAAGGCTTGTGCTGGATGCAATAAACAAGTCACTAAAGTCAGAGACGGAGATGGTCAAAGGCATAGAAACGAAAAGCGGATCCAAACGGATGTGGACGTATCATTGAGGATTATGCCAGACCCATTGAGCTACTTATGCACAGCAATGTAATATTCCTGCTGTTGTAATATTCCTGTGAAGCTAAGCAGCTTTAACGGCAACTTCTTTGTTTCAACTGAGTTTAAAGATTGACCTAAGAATAGAACGAAAGAGTCGCTGCTTAAAGATATGTGAATATCTGATATATTCGAACTTGGGCTAGAGCTCACTATCTCTTAATAGCATTAAAGGTAGTTGGCCTTAAAGGTGTCACACGGCTAAGTGGAAAAGATGATATGCCCTGAAGAGGGGTCGCAAGCACATAACGGTTTGAGATAGGGTTGCGCCTTTGAATACGAAACAACAGCAGGGCCTGGACAGCGGCTGGGGTGAGACAATGAAAGCGACACGGGTTAAAAATATAATGGTGACAGGGAACAGGGCAAGGGAACAGGCTGCAAGCCCAAGCCGTAAACTTGAGCCACCTACTGAGCTCGACGCTGCTGCAAAAGGCATTATAAACGAAATGAAGCCAAAGCAAGCCGAGAGAGCACAGACAGGTCCCTGTGGTGGAGGAAACTATGATGCGACTCTTCGTCCGGCCTCTTTATGAGCCAGCTTCATTTCCCATAAAGGAAAAGGAATTAGCCGAGTGAGCACTCACTGTGAGAGAAGCCCACAACGTGCGACGCTGGCCTCAACTGAGTTTTCCATCAGGTCTGGTCGCTGTGCTGCTGCAGCTGATACTACGGAGCGCTTCAATGATTTGGATTTGGCTTTGGTTGTGGCTCTGGCTATGACTTTTTGTTGTAGCCATCGTGCCACCTGCTAAACGTAGCCAATTCACAGAGTGTGCTGGCTGCTGGCTGCTGCCTTTGCTCAGTGCAGCGTAAAGTTTGCAGATAAGTCAAGGACAAGTGCAGCCAAGCTTATATGACATACAGATAAATTGCAGTTTATAGTTCCATCTCTTAAAATGTCTTCTTCTTTTCGAGCTGTTTTGTTTTTCTGCAGCGCTTTGTATTCTTTTTTGTTTGTATGCATGTAAGTATAGCATCAACAGCTGAGTCCAGTTCACTTTCTATTATGCCCAGTGTATTTGAAATGATTGAAATTTAAGTTCGTCTTATAGAAATCGATAGTTCTGAATCCATTCCACATCAAACATGTTTCTAAAAGGTATCTCAAAGTCGTGCACTGCCCACTTTTTCGTTTCCTAGTTAGTTTATGCATTCTGATTTAAGTTTTGCATTTAGTTGCTGCAGTCGCCTACGCTCGCTCTTATTGCAGCAGACTTTTCTCTTTGACTACTTAAAATTGTTTATCTGCAATTTATGGCTGCATCGTAAAATATTTATTTATCAGAGGAAAACAATTTTTCTTTTGCTGACAACCATTCAGGAAATTCTGCAATAAAACAGGAGTTTTCTATACAAAACGGCAAAGAAATATTATTATTTTAGTATGCAATCAGAAAATATTATTATGGCATTAGAGCGAATAAATCTTTGCAAAGAAATTAAGAAATTTAAAGGACTTTGTTCACAATTTCTTCTGTTGACTCTTTAAGTTCTGCCTGGCCACATTTAATACTAAGAGTAAACTCTAGACTGAGGCTAAATCAATAAATTCACAGGGAATTGCGTTAAATTTCATTTTGAATTCATTTAACACTCCCACACAGTCACAGCTGCTCATAGTGAGAGCTCAGTCAGGCAGATAATATTTACGCTCACGTAGCTGAGGCAAATAAAGGCAACACCTGAGGTAAACATAATCAAATAAGCTGAAATAAGCGTTAAGCAAACAACTTGAGCACATTTTGTCGTTCGGTGCAAATCAAATTTCAGTTTGCCAGTCTCCCAGTTTGCCAGTTTCCCATCCGTTCCGAATGCGGTTGCCACTGACAGCTAAAGTTGCCATAAAGGATTTACACGCATCTGAACAGTCGGCCATGTAAATTATGTAAAATGCTCCATCAGCATGGCCGGGCCACAGGGGAGGGGCGGGTGATGAGGGTGATGAGCGAGTCCTCATCGAGGCCTTTTTAAATTTTGTTGTCGTTTCCGTTTTCAGTTGCTTAGTGGGCGGCAAGGGCGTGGCAGTGGCGGCAGCCAGTGGCTCACAGTCGCCTCGAGTGAGCCCACTTGACAGCTCGCCGCCTGGCCCTGTTGACAGCCAAGCAGCTGCCATGGGGTGTGTGGAGGGTGTGAAGGGTGTGGAGGCGTACAGAGGCGTGCCTGGGCAGTCTTGTTAAACATTCGTCACTGCCTCAGTCGACAGCACTTGGTGATGTGTTTATTATGTGCCCCTAATATATTTATGAGCGCGTTATAAACGCATTTCCATTTTATTTGTAAGGTCGGCTGCTGTCTCTTGATGTTTTCCTTGCCTTCCTCATCTTGTTGTTGTTGTTTCCATGATGGCTGCAGCTATTATTTATGAGAAAAAAGCACCCGCAGGTATCTCTGGCTCGCTCAAAAATTTGATTTCGAATTCATGCTGACGATGCAGACGAGCATACGAGCATATGAGTGCCACAGTGTCATGTTTATTTTGTGCCTGACTTAATCGAAAATTTATCATACGCACTGTGCACGATTGAAATGCTTTGCTGCCAGCTATGCAGCTGCAGAGGAGCATAATTTAAGAAATTCAAGAAAATTTAAGCTGTCATGTCACTAGAGCCCGGGAGCAACATATGCCCAACATATATTTTCCGAGTAATTATTGTATATAGAAAGTCGCCTGGCTGAAAAGCAATCGTAGTTAATAGCAACTAAGCCGCATGCGTCCAGAAGTAGGCGTTGGACCACGTTCGCATGGCATTTGAATCAAGTCTTGCTTTATGGCCTGAGCCATTATGAGCCCGGCTGGGAGAGAAGGCGGATGCTTGGCATTTACTTAATTGGGGCTTAAAACTGCAAAATGCACTGCATACACACACATACAGACACACACACACACACACACACACTGACACATACTCGAACACTTGCACAGCGGAAATGTAAAAAATGAGGCAACAAAGCGTGAGCCAAGCCGCCTTCCTTCACAACTCATGCACAATAGTTACTCATGCATGCACACATACGTATAAAAATGCCAGCGCTTAATGCTGATAATACCTGCATTTATGAGTCTTAAGTAGAGTCGCAAAAAGTCTGCCACAAAGTCGGATTTAAAGAGCTTCACGGTCAGTCATACCCACGGTTTCCACAGAAAAAGAGGCCTTGATATACTTTTAGTCGCGAATTGTACGCTTTCGTCACAGAAATTAGTTGGGTCAGGTTAACTTTGGGAGGGCGGAGGGTGGGTTTTGGACCCCCTGATAATGACCCAATGCAACGCGACAAATTGCTGTTATTAGTGGAGACGCCGTGCCATTGCCATTGGTATTTTTTCCTTTCCTTTTAATTGATTTAATCGGCTTCTGCACATGTGCGCCACGCCTACAAGCATGAGCTGCTGCCACACACACACACACACATGCATGCAGAGACGGGCTGCTCATTAAAACTGCTTTGTATTTTTATTTATTTTCTCTTTTTTTTCTGCCGGAACAGCCCCATCTCTGGCATCGCTCATTTCCGCTCTATTGGTGTATAAACAATTTTTGCGCATTAATTGAATCGCTAGGCTTGTATGTGTGAGTGTGAGTGTGAGTGTGTGTGTGTGTGTGCATGTGTGTGTGCTGTATGTGTGTGACATGCATAAGCCAAATTAATTGTTGCCTCGTTTCGCACAGCATCCGAGTAAAAACGTCGTTGAATTCAACGCCCTTTGACTGCTTGGCTTTATTTATTTCTTGCCTTCCTACTAATTTTTTTCTATTGTTTACATGCAACAAAAGCCATTGGCGCCCTAATGAAGGTTTAATTAGCAAACACACTTCCACTCTCTCACATACCCACACGCAGTGACACACACGCACACATACACAAGCATATACTTACATATATATATATATATTTAAGCACGCATTATTTTAGAAGCCCTATGCTGCGCTGCTATTTTTATGTCTGTTCGTATGTGCCACTAATTCCACTTTTAATTAATTTATTTGGCACGTTTTGTGTGATTGATTGATTGATTCAATTAGCGAAACAAGCTGCCTGGAAATGCTCAGGCGACAGAGGACGTCTACTGTGAAGGATTCAGGGATTAAAAAGCTGCAAATAAATAACAAAATGTATTGTAAATGTATGAAAGAATTTCCAAATAAATGGAAAAATAGCTTCAGCAACATTTCGACTCGAGTTTGACTCAAATATAAACTATGGACTAGCTGTTAAGGAAGCATATTTTCATTTATGCATATGGAAATCTCTCTCTCTCTCTCTCTCTCTCTCTCTCTCTCTCTCTCTCTCTTTCTCTATGTACAAGTCCACCTCAAATTATTGTGCCTTAACGATTACTGTTGCCTGTTAATTGAATTTGCGAAAAAAGGGCTTTCGGGTTGGCCAACTTCATTTATTCAGTGGGCGGCAGAGCTGAGTTCACATAAGCTGTCCCGAGAACTAAAATGTGCTGTGTGTGAACCACATGAACTTAGCCACATCAAAGTTAAAGCCCCATAAAACCGGCCTTAAAACTCACAAGACCAAGCCACCCACATACATTGTGTATATTTGTTTATATATATATATCAAATATATATGTACATATATGCATGTGTATGTGTGGACTTTGTGGGCGACTTAACCAACAAAACCACAGCGAATAACTGGGTACATTTTTGTATGTTTTTGGGTCCAAGCAGCAGAGCAAAACAAGCGAGGAGCAAAACATTTTTAAGCCTTTGCCAGGCTTGCCAGGTTGACAAATAAAACACCTGCCACAACACAGATGCCAGCGACAGCTAAAAACTGAGACGCACCGCAGCTTGAAATCTAGTCAGGCAGGCGGCGGACGGCGAGACTGTGTGGAGCTATGTGGCTTTGGGGTCGGAGGTCACATGCGGTTAATAATTGCAAAGCGAGTCGAGGCACAGGATACGATGGGATACGCGGCAGGGGACACGGGACATCGGACAGGGGACACGGGACATGGGACATGGGACATGGGACATGGGCAGCGAGGCGCTTAAAAACTTATCACTCATGTTCAAAAGTGTCCAGGTGGCAGCGCGAGGCGAGCGGGTCATGGGGCGCTTGCCGGACACAATGGCGCTCGGAATGGCCTAGAGCTACGTGCGGGCTTATTGATGGCCTGCTCGGCAATTTCATGGCCTGCTTGTTGTGCTAAATGGCTGCCTTTTAATCCGGCAGCTCCGCTTCCCGGGTCGGTTGCATTGCCACTGGCGTGTGGATGGCTTTGTCTAAAAATGTTTGCAGCCATTTTGCATATCACGGCTTTTTGGGTACATAAAGCAGGTGGAGCACACACACACACACACACACGCAGACACATATGGTCACAATTATAGGTGGGGGGGGCTAGCATAAATGGGAAATTTGTATAGAAATTGAAATTCAATTTCCTTGCAGCTGCCCGTGCGGTCGCTGAGTTTTGAATAAATTTCACATACACTAATTTATTAGCATTTCCGACTCGACTTATTTTTTTTGCGCACTCACTCATTCACCTTTTGAACTGTACAACTTTTGCCTTCTGCAGGATCTGCAATCGGAAATTGAAACCCATCGCGTTGTTTACGATCGTCTCGATGGCACCGGCCGCAAACTTTTGGGTTCGCTCACCTCGCAAGAGGATGCGGTTATGCTGCAGCGTCGCTTGGATGAAATGAATCAACGCTGGAATAATTTAAAATCGAAAAGTATTGCAATCAGGTAAGTGCTTTTTGCCTCCAACTTTCTTCTTCTATTTTTTATTTATTTATTTATTTTTTTTTTTTTTTTTGTTTTTGCCAACTGCTGTTTCTGGTTCTCTGAGTGTTTCCGTGTGTTTGTATCGCTTCATAATAATGATGCTCGGCATTCGAGCTCTAACCGAAATCGCTTTCCACTTATTTATATATATATATATATATATATATATATATATATATATATTTGTATGTATTTGCTTTTGTTTGCTGCTAAACAAACTGACATCTATGCATGGAGCTATGAATGAGCACTGAATAACTAGGCCAATGTGCATTCGATGAATGCGTCAATATATGTTACAAGCATATATAAACAATGTAACATTTGTAATTTGTAAAAAAAAGTGTATAGATATATATATATGTCTGTGGTATTGATATGATATGACATGATGTTATGAAAAGCGCGTTAGCTGTCCTACTGCTGCAATAGTATTAAACAGAAACTGTCTGCTTGTATTATCCGAGTAAGTTTGCGTTTTAGTTGTTCTTTGTTCTGTATCCATTAGATCTCACAGCTGTAGTTGTAGCTGAAGAGTTCTGGTTGTTGTGGAGTGAAAGTGAGAAACCCATTCCAAATCAAGAAATGAGAAGGAAAATAAGAGAAATAGATATTCCGCTGGGAAGGTGTCTACTTCTATAAAGAATGACACAGCAGTTCTTTTAGGGAAATGTGTAAAAACATTTTGAGTAAGATTCTTGATCTGAAGCAGAAATCTGTTATTAATTTGTCTATATACAAATATAACTATATTTAATGCAGTGATTAAATATGAGCAAGGAATAGAAATCACAGTCAAGTAATAAAAGTTTGAAATAATCTGCTTTAGGTTTTATTTTGGATCAAATATTTACTGTGAAAAGCTTTATTTCAATTTTATTTTTATTTCATACTACAATATTGGATTGGGCAAGCTCATTACACATTTCTATCAGATCAAGAATCTTACTCAGAATATTCATGTACAATATATCTCTGAATGATAGTCTATATGCTAAGCCTTTCAGTTTAAGAGTTACTTTATAAAATAAGAAGAAACTATTGACTGCCCATTATAGTACTAGAAGTTCTATATACTAGAGGTATATTTAATCTCGACCTAGATAATTTTGAATTATTTAACATGCCAAGTCTGAGAAATTTTTGTAACTTTCTATTTTCTATTTTATTTCTACTTCGATCTGCAATATTTCATGATTTTGTGCAGCGCTGGCTTAGATGGGTAAAATGGCAATCATAGGCATTTCCTGTTGCAATATTCTTACATCGAACCTGAGCTCTAAGAGCAGCAATTAATTCTTTTGTCTAAAGACTGTAAACGTAACGAGTCGCTGAGTATCGTGGACATGGACTGACGCGTTAATTAAACCACATTAAAGGCATGTTGTGTGCCATTTGCAGCGCCGCAGACAACGTGATGCTGGACTCAAAGACTTTGTGTTGATGAAAATGCGAATATAACCGTACAAACAAGCCAGTCAAACGAGCTGGCCAGCCATCAAGGCCGGGCGACGTCAGTTTACGCGCGGTCAGGCAGCAGGCCAGATGTAAGAGCTACGCCCATAAAAGAGAGCTTGAAAATCAATAAACAAAAAAACAAAAAAAAAAAAGAAAAAGGAATGGAAACATGCACAACAAAACGCGTGAAAAGGCCCGGAACCGGCAAAAGTGACACGGACACAACACTGCGTCGCTCCGCACGCGCCGTTGATGTGGCCAATCCATGATGGGCGTTGACAGCTGCCCGGCTGGCAATATGATGCTGCCCAGTGCACGCGAGTTCAGCAGGTCCTTGTCCATGTCCTGGGCGTATGGCTGACTCTGTGGCTGTATTTGTAATTTCCGCATTTCATAAATAAAGCACGCCAGCGTTTACAAATATTGTCCGCTTGTTGATATTGATGCCGGGCCACAAGCCACGATGCCGGGAACTGATGCTGGGAACTGATGCTGGAACTGATGCCCAGGCTGACTTGATCGAAAGTCAGGCAAACAGCGCTTCTGTTTACTCGTTCACACAGATAGTTGCCGCTGATGGTTTCAAATGAATAATGATGGTGACATGAGAAAAGCGGTGAAAACAAGCGAACGCAATATGAATATAAAGCCGAGGGTCTTACTGTCTGAAGACAACGGTGCGTATGCGCGCTGGCGTTGGCAACCATATTTTGACGTCCCTTTGGAGCGTTTTTCAATTAAGGAGCCCGAAACAGAATAACAGCATAACAGCCAATGAATGACACCTTAAGTGTGGTGGCCACGCCCATCCGAAGAGCACCCAGCCCCCGTTGGGTATTGTGGCACAAGCGCCTTTGTTGACCAAACTCTGACGATTATTCTTTGTCAGCTTCGAGATGCTTTCTATTTACGTTCATTGTTCGCGTTTTGGCATATTTCCGTTAGCCAAGTTTGGCCACTTCCAGCTCCAGCTCCACTTCCACTTCCGATATCGTTGTGGTTGTTGTTGTTGCTGTTGTTGTCCTCTGCGCTGTTTGGCCAGCAGCATTTGCTTTGCCGTTTCCTTGGCACCCCTTGTGTTTGCCTTGGTTTCACTTGTTGTTTGCTATGCTGCCAAAGATTTGCTGGCTTATAAATTCCAGTGAAATATTTTGGACAGCACTTGAAAAGTTTTCGCTCGGGCCTTTAGTTTCTTGTTTGTATTAGCCGCGGCCACTCGCTGTGGGTCATTTATGTGCATAGTAGCTGGCTTTGAACTTCTATCGGAAGTATCCCTACCATAGCCGCCTTCTTTTGTCAAAACTTTGTACTTTCAAGTTTGTTTTGTGGCATCTACAGGTGTCTCAACTGCAGCGCCATTTCTGACGGCTGCCTCTGTTGATTGCCGTTGGAGTTAGCGCTGCGCGAAGATTGATGAACCCACTTGATGTATGGAGTACCCACATGTGGCTGTGCACTGGGCTGTGTGGAGGATTGTCTAAAATTACATTTGGGACTGACACAACGGGTAGCAGTTGCTATGTCGCTATGACGAGGGTTGATATATACAAATTCCTCGCCCCACGCCAGCTTAAATGATGGATTTGCCAAAGTATTGCAATGCTCAATCAATGTATTAAGCACTGACAGTTCTGCAAAATCGCAATATTTATTTGCTTGTGTCTTGTGTCAAGTGGGTGATGACAACAGCGAGATACAGAGAGACGAGTATTTAGGTGTGAGCTGTAATACTTCAAGCCTCAATTGTTGTGTTTCTTGAATCCATTCCTGCGTAATTAAATTCGGAACATGAAACCCGAAAGCATTTAAAATTCACTTGAATTGCTTTGCCATACTAATTGCCTCTGTTAAAGTCAACGCCAGCAGCTGTCGAAATAAAGCAAAGAAATCTGACGAGACATTGTCAAATGGAGAGTGACGTGAAGTGGGTATACATTTCGGTCCTTATACATACATACTAGAAGGGCGAGCAACAGTGAACGCAAAAAGGAAGGCAGACAACGAAATGAGCAAACCAAAAGCATTTTTAATACATCTTATTTCCCAAGCATATTTCCGAGGCGAGTTATTTCTTTTATTATTTGCATGGGCGAAAAGCGAAAGTGGGCGTAAAGTTAGAAGCAGTCGGCGAAGGACATATGTAAGGCTGCCCGGGTGCGACTTCAGTTCCATGGCATGCGTTAATTACAAGCGAAGAACAGGCGAATATAATAATAAAGAAAACGAGCCAAGGAATTTCGCCGAAAGATAAACAGACAAAGCACAAAGCGCTGCCGCCCCACTGCTCCTAGCTGGCGATTGTTATTGCAGAGCGAGCGCGGATGCAGATTTTTCAGATGCTTTGACCCCGCACACACACTTTCCGAGTGGGAGAAAAAATATGCCCGAGAAATGGGCGACAGGAAAAAAAGATGTTGAAGAAGAAGGAGAATGAGAAGAAAATATAATGTCATGGCATTTCACAATTACAGCGAGAGCTGAAATTTAGCATAGACGACAGCCACTTGGGTCGTCGCCAGGCCTTGGGGCGCAGCTTGGGAGGGTTTATTAGACGCCCCGCCCCCAGGCAGACGAACAAATGGGCGGACGGGGGACGGGGGGACGGGCAGGAAGCAGACAAATTGTCGCTGCCATTTTGTGGCTGTTGCTGGGCATCGTTGGTAATCAACACAGCTGCTTGGCCAGTGTTGTAAAGTGCCAAATTAAATTTAATATTATTATCAAGCTTATGTATTCTCCGTTTTGTGCCCTCAACCGCTAACCTCCGCCTTTTGACCCTCTTCTCCTTACAGAAATCGGCTGGAATCAAATTCGGAGCACTGGAATGCCTTGCTGCTGTCTCTGCGCGAGCTAACCGAGTGGGTCATTCGCAAGGACACAGAGCTCAGCAGCTTAGGCTTGGGCCCGGTGCGCGGCGATGCGGCCAGTCTACAAAAACAGCTTGTAAGTTGATCCTCAAGATAGCTTGATAAATAATGTGAAACTATGTGCTAAGATCTATGTACAATGAAAGCTGTACGATGGTGTGGTCAAGCAAAGTACTTTTATTGCCAAAAGAAAAAAGTTGTTTTAGCTACTTACCTTATGCACGTGTGTTAGTCTGGTAGTCAGTAAGTCAAAAAGTCAGGAGACTTATCCTCTTTTCCATCAGTTAGTTAGACGCTATATAGTCAATTGGTCAATCAGTCAGGCTGCCCTTCTATATAAAGATATATAATTGGTCAATCAATCTCTTACGTAACAAAAAAAAGTTATTTATATTTATCAATCAGTAGATTACAATTTTAGTCAAATAATCAAAAAGTATATCAGTCAATCTGCCAATTAATCAGAAAAGTCAGTCAATGCATAAGACACCATTTATGTGTTAGTCAATATGACTCGCAGTTAGATTATCAGTAAGTTAATCAATTAACAAGTCATTCAATGAGTCTGTAAGCTAATAAGCCCTTCAGCTTTTCCAAAAAATTATTAGGCAAATACTTCAAAGCTCAGTTCATCAATCAATAAATACGAATTGAATGTAATTCAATTAAATATACTTGTATGCAATATATATATATATATATATATATATATATATATATATATCCTAATTAAGTTTATCATATCTCAAAAATCAAGTTTTCAAAACTTTAAACTGACGCCTCATAAATATATGGAGACCTTAACCCTCTAATCCACCAAGGACCAAAATAAGGATCCTAGCCTTTAGGCGAACTAGTTTGTTAGCCTTATCCGTAAATTTTAGTATTTTATATTAATTTTTAGTATATTTAAAAGATATATCCACATCAAATCTGTTATATCTCAAATACCAAGCTTTCAAATGTCGTGACCCCACATAATTCTAGGTAGACCTTTATGTATTTGGGTCTACTTTGAAAAGTATTACATAGCAAAATTATAAATTATGGAATATTTAACTAATTAGTTGCATTATTAAAGTAAATACGATGCCAAAGTGTTGCACTCGGTGCGAATCCAGTTGGGCCAGTCTGAAGGCTCTTAGTGAATATCTAAAGTACTTGCAATAAGCATGCCCTCAATATGAGCGAGCACAAAGTTCACTTTGCAGTTGGTGCTCATCATGAGCTTGTTTGTTGGCTTTTGCTGCCCTTTAGCCCTCTGTGCCTGTGTGTGTGTGTGTGTGTGTGTGTGTGTGCTGCCAACGACCCAATTTTAACCTTTTCCACAGCGCTGGCTGCACCTCAATTTGCTCTGCCCAACTAATTGTGTGGAAGGCTTTGGCACAGTCAAGTGCGGGATGCTGGCATTTTTAGTGCCATTCTCAGCCACAATTTGTAATTTTTCGACTCTCTGTGCGAGCCTGTGTGTGTGTGTATGTCTCTGTGTGTGTGTGTATGCGTGTGTGAAGGGTCTCCGTGATTTAATGGCGCATAAAGTGGTTGGCAAGCCCATTTTGTGTGCCAGGCATATTTCGAGCAAATATTTAGGCATAATTATATGTCAGGCAAATCGGATTCACTTTTTGTTCAAATTCAGTTGAAATAATTGAAAATCTGCACTTAACACGGCTTTCATATTTAGTTGGAATTATTGGGCCCTATTGACATCAGTATTGCAAGAGTATTATCAGAGTAAATTGATCCAAGCGTATTTAATTGCATTGTCCATATATTCGGGCATTGAATTCACAGCTTTATGAAGTGAGGCAGCAAGGCTTTTGTTCAATTAATTACGAATTTCCTAATTGAGAAATGCTGCATACAAATAACGTGCCTGATATGCTTTGTATTGGGGTTTTGGCATGCTGTGCGTATACGCAATAACAAAATTACATGATATTATTATGATATATGCTCTGAAAGCGAATACAAACGTTTGAAATATTCAATTATTTGATGCACACATAATCGAAATTAAAGCCTACCAAATTTATTAGACTGATTTCGGATGCGATTTAAATCGAACTCCCTCCAGTCGACTGAGCCTGTGTCAATGTTTTTTATTGCCTGCTCTTATGAAATTTGCTTTACACATTCGCATTGCTTTTTTTTTTTTTTTTTTTTTTTTTTGTGGCTAGGCCACTTGAATAGCCATTGATTCTCTTCAGAGTCAAGTGCTACAGAGTATCTTAACTGCCCAACTTGACCGAATTGCGTAGTTGAATTGAAAGTCCCACTTGGCTAAACTGCTGCTCTGGCTGCGAATTCTTAAATAATTGTTAAATGATGCTTGTTATGTCAGAAACATTCACACTCACACACATAAGCACATACATATGTACACATATGTATGCCGGAAATCACTTAAGGGGGAGAAAGAAAGCAGCAGCAACAGCAGCAGCAGCAGTTGAAATGGCAGCAGCTACTGTAGAGGCAGGACTTGGCCAGGCCAGTGGAAAATGGGGAAACACTGTCTAACACAGCGTGCGCCACTTGAATTTCACTTACCCCCGGCACACACACACACACACTCACACACACACACACACACAGAAACACCCGCTGGGATCTGGAGGGAATAAAAAAATGAGGCAACTTTCACCCTTGGAGCCGAGCAGGCTGTGGAAATCTATTGCCTGCCACTAAGTTACGGTCTGCCGGACATTTACATTTCGGCTGGTGTAGCGCGGCATGGAGTGGAGTGGAGGTGGAAAGAAGGTGGAGAGCTCAGTCTTGAGTTGCGGCTCCAACACACTCGAAAAGGAATTCGGCTTGTATTTCGCATTGCTTTTCATTTGATTCGCCCGCATTCGCTGTGCCCTTTGGCCGTATTGTTGCATTTTTTATTCCAACACTAAATGCATTAAACACGAAATTTATTGTGAGCTTCTTCACGCCGCTGAGCTGCCATGATGCTTTATAAAGAGACTGGGGCATTTGAAGTCCGCTCACTACAATATTTTTTGTATTTCCCTTTTTCATTTGGCTCTTTCATTTGGAAAGCAATAGCAGCAGCAGCTCTGGGCAAATAGTTTATGGCTGGCCAAGTGGCATTACTCGTTATGATTATTTGTGGCTGCATCAGTTTTGGCCAAAATAAATAAATCTTTGACAGCATTGAGAAATACTACATAGACTATGGCAAAAATAATAGTATAATAATTTATTTGACTTTATTTGCGAGCGAAAACGAAACACGACAACAAATTCTCATTCTCATTCTCATTTCTTTTCTTTTCCTTTGTGCACTGTCTCTGTTTGCAGGATGATCATAAAGCTTTTCGCCGTCAGCTGGAGGATAAACGCCCAATTGTTGAGAGCAATTTAACGAGCGGTCGTCAGTATATAGCCAGCGAGACGCCCGTGTCGGATGCCAGCGATACCGAGGGTAAGTTTAACGACAAGCCATTAAATTATTATGTATGGGGCAGATAGTAAGTGCCCAGCCGCCCATAAACTTTGACCCGCAAAATTGACCATGAATTTTCAACTATTTAAAGCGAACTCCCAGTGTGTCAGAGTTGAAGTATCGCTCTGGCGATTTGGTCAGCAATCAGCTTAGCAACTCTTGGCAGGCTATTCACGCTCTCAATGGCAAGCAGAGAACTCATCAGGATTCAACAATTGCCTCCTCGCTGCATTTTCAATTTGTATGGCAAATCTCAAAATCAAACATCGACACAACATGTACAACTAAGAACTCCATTGAGCTCTGCCCGCACAAGCTTAACGGCTGGCCAGCACACTAAAGCACACACACACACACACACACACATACGCACACACACACACACACTAAGCTTTGTGCACGTGAGACGCCTAAATGTAGACAACTCTGTACTGTGGCTGGTTTGGAATCACCAATTGATTTTGTTTCATTGCGATTTTTGTTCGGTTTTTGTTTTTGGTTTGCTGTGGGCTTAGTTCCTTTTTAACTACAGCCAACAATTTAGCAAATGACCATTGGCTTAGTTGGTGCTATTGGTTGCGAGCATTCGCACAATGGCGACAGAACGCCAATGGCCACGCCCAGTCAGCCTACGAGGAGGCGTCAATAATATAATTGCAACCAAAGCAATTAGTGCGATTAGTACGCTATTAGTGCCAAACCATCAACAGTTGCCCCCAATTCTATCTGTGTGTGTGTGTGTGTGTGTGTGTGCCATTAAGTTTGGCATTTGTGTGTGGCTACGGAATCTGTGCTTTTAGCTGGCATTTAAATTTAACCATTAATGTTTATTCTGCGGCTATCTGCCGCCCGTATCAGTGCAAGCAGCATAAACTTTCGTTTAAATTAAATTAAATCTTTCCCCGTTCCGGTAAATCTCATTAGTTATTTGAGGCAAATTAAACATTGAGCACATTTCAATTAGAAAATACATATTTATATAGCCCATTAGAGCTTTCGAGAAGTATTGAACAGCAAACAGAAACAAGAGGGGGAAAACATGATATTTTCATGAATCATATTTTAAGCTGGTCGGACTATACAGTGATGGCCAGATAGCTGGACTAGAAAAGTCTTTCATATATAAACAATAGAGCTTACTCTTTGACTCTGATTAGATTAATTAATTTAGTTCCTTATCTATTTAGTTCCCTCTTCTCTTACTTTGACAAAAAGAAATAGGCTGAAATCCCTCACATTTCCTACACAAACCCAGTTTTATTTATACTTTTTGTATGCTTTCACTTTTCTTGTTTTGTTTATATGTTAACCGACCCTTTTAATTGAAATGCTAAAAATACTTTTGCTTTTAACCTACATTGGTTTCTGCTAAGCATTCAAATTGAAATTTAAAGTTTCTTTTCTCTTTTGCATTTGACCAAATTAAATTTGCTTGGAAAAATGACGGATGCTGTGCAGAAGAAGTCGCAATGAAAATGAAATCAACGGCAAAGCGAAAACTTTTGCTGGCGCTCATCTCCATCGAAAACTCCGTCTTCAGACGCATTTTCCATTTCCATCAACAATCTCCTGAAGCTGGCGTCAGGCAGTGAAGCGCGGAAAGAGCAGAAAACATCTATGCGATAAACTCAATCTCAAATTGAATTTGAATATTACAACAGTTCCGCTGCTGGCGGGCGCTTCCTCAAAGTATTTCTCCATGCCCGATATTTGCTTAGCATCATATTAGCAGATGCCGACTGGCCAGCCAGCCCTGCCGCCGGCGCGGGCCATAAAAGTTGTTCCCCGGCTCCGTTCGTGCATTAAATTAAATTCAGATTTAGCCAACGGCTCTGACATTCATCGATGCTCAGTCGCAGGAGCCGCTGCCGTTGTCATACAGCTCTCGGTGTCAGTGTCAGTGTAGTGCCATCAGTTCAGGGGGATTGATTTTCCTCTAGCCTCGACTGCCACTTGTCATTCTCACTCTTCCTCTCTCTCTCTCTCTTTCCCATTCAGTTCTTGCATTTCCGCCACATGCACGTCAGAATGTCTCTCATGTCTCATGACATTTCTATTATGTTTTCTTTACTGGTTTTCTCCGTCGATTTGGAGTAGGATATTGCATAAATTCCCTTCCTTTGACCTCCAATTGTAGCACTATTAAATAGATAAGTATCAGCTAAACGCTAATTTAAATATATGATAAGCCACTTGGGGTGCTCGTCGTTATCTAGGCCTGACTACTCTCGCAGTCTCTTTCAAACACAAAGATAAACGGCTAATTTGATTGAAAGCCAACTCTCTGAAGATGAAGTTGAGTTGTCCCTTGAGCGTATCTCTTACTTCGATATGCCCAACGCAGAGCAGAGATTATTTTATTGCAAATTTAATCACCGCTCGCAATCAGCATAATCAAAGTTGCTCCCATCGCCGGCCGCTCGGCATCGTCAGCATAATCATGGCTGTCGGTAAACATTAAGAACCATAATATCATCTCTAATTCATAAAGTTACGTGCCGGCAGCAGTTGGGGGAAAAGGCGGACCGAATATGATAGCATTTGCAATTGTTTTTGCCCGCCTAACAAACTGTCTGCGTATGCCGACAGTCGACGGTCGGCGGTCGGCGGTCGACGGTCGACAGTCGACGGCCGACAATTTTTATAATTTTTTTCACACTGTGCTCTCATATACATTTCGACTTTTGCCATCTTCTTGCAGCCGTCCACGACTCCGACTCGCGTTACATGACGGCCGAGGAGCAGAGCCGGGAACTGGCGCGCAGCATACGGCGCGAGGTGGGCAAACTTTCTGAGCAGTGGAACAATCTAATCGATAGATCTGACAATTGGAAGCATCGTTTGGACGAGTACATGACGGTAAGTCTGCCAGCGATAATGCAAACTTCTCTTCCTCCTTCTCCATTCACCTCACATTTTCCGCTCTGTGTTACATTTTCATAAATTTCTTCTGACTCGCGGCTGAAATATCTCATGAGCGTTTCAATTGACTCCTGGTGCGAGCGCTCGTGACTTTTTGCCTCTGTAATTTGTATGGCATCCAATTTGTTTTAGCTCGAGCTTCACGAATTTGATTTTTCAAGAGGGCCGCCGACAAATGTGAGCGAGTGTCTTTGTGTGTGCAATTATGAAAGGTGTTCAATGTGGAAAGGTGCTCAAACTTTTTGCGCAAGCAATTTGCAGAGGAAATCAAATCAGTGCTAGCAAAAAGTGTGGGCAGACCTTTTGAATGGAATCATTAAGAGGCAAAAAATAAAAAAAGAATTATAATTTGTAAATTTTGTGCTGTTAACTGCAGTTAAGTCAGGAATAGACATAGAGAGGTATTGAAAGATATTTGAACAGAAGCATTTAAATAAAGAAACAGTCATTAATTCCAGTTAGATTGTCCACGCATTCAGCATTCCTCAACTTCGGCAAAGTCCTTCATATATTATTCAATTACAATTTCTTATGTTCACATGGACCAAAGAAAAACAACCCAAAAGAAAACAAATACTTTTGAAAGTGTTGAATGGCTTTTGCTTTCGCATTGTTATTTTACTCCGCACAATTTGGGGTTTTTTCTTGACAGTTTGGTTGGCAGTTGGTTTGTGGTTGTGGTCGGGTGGGTTCAGCTGATGGCTAATAAATGCAAGTGTGTTTTTTACGACACATATCGTTTGGATTGCAGAACAACAGCAACAGCATGGATATAACAGCAAAATATTTGCCACAAATGTGACGGCCAACGGTTGGCAGCGGCTGTCGTTACTCATACGCACCGTAAATTTGATGCAACAAAGTTTGGCCGCATAAAAATGTCACAGAGTGTGCAAACAATGGATATCCATGTACAACACTCATACATATTGTGTATATAAATGTGTGCGTGTGTGTGTGTGTGTGTGTGTGTGTGTGTGTGTGTGTGTGTGTGTGTGTGTGTATGCGTGTATAACTCGTTGAGTGGGCGGTTGTATAAAATATCAAAGCGCATAAAATGCACATATTGTGTATGATGTATGCTGTATGCTGTATGCTGTATGCTGTATGCTGTATGCTGTATGCGAGTCGTATAGCATACTTTTGGGCACCCGAGCCAAGCTGTAGCGAAAATCAATACGAAGCAAGGGGCATAAAAAGAAGCAATATGTGTGTGTATGTGAGTTGAAAATAGAAACAACAAGTGTGGAGGCATACAAAAATATTTGCCACAAAGTGCGCATAAATATGAGAGTTGAATGGCAAGTCAAGAGTCGGAGACAGACACAGAGAGAGAGGGAGGCAGAGGGAGAGAAAGAGAGTTAAGGGAAGTGGGCTTAAGATGTCAGCCGTTAAGGGTTTAACGCGCCCCGCTTGGTCGCTCATATGTCGCCCATTTCTTGTGCTTAAAGTGCAACACGGAGGCATATGCTAATGTTGCCACATATTTAAAGCCAGCCACAATCTATCTAAGTCCATATCTAAATGAAAACAATGTAAAGCTCATGCTGTCAGTTTATTATAAGGTTGTGCCTGCTTTATGTGTTCCTCTGCCTGCCTCTATTCATTCTAGATGATATATATATCCTCCCCTCTCTCTCTCTCTCTCTCTCTCTCTCTCTCTCTTTCTTGATATTCTCATGTACACATAGATGTGCCACCAGGGAGCTGTTTATATTTTGCTGCGTCCAACTAGACAAATGCGAATGTATTTGTGCACATAAATGTTCTAATGCAAGGCAGCTGAGTGACCTATATATGAGATTTTAAATTTGAAATTTTAAAAGAAAATATTTTAAAGTTAGCCAAGAACATTTTCAAAAGCATAGCATGAATATCATAATACGTTTAGGTTTCAATTAAAAATACAATCAAATTGTAGTTCCAGTGGCTGAGAGAACATTTTGTGACTGACTGAATATATAATATTTTAAACTATGCTCAAATGGTTTCTTTTAAAGCTCTTGTGGCTATTAGTTAATAGTAGATATATTTCAAACACCATGTTCCACGTTTTGTTGAGTGCGAAGAGCAGCAGCTCTGGAACTCTCGCAAGTTGAGATACTTTTGGCATCACTTAACAAAAGGTGAATTTCTGCTTTCATTTTATTTTTACTACTTTTTTTTGTGTGATGCGGTCTTTGTGCTTCGCGGTGCAGGTTGCAGTCGAGGAAAAACTGATAAGGAAAACTTTAATAAAATTAACAACATGCAGGAAAAGCTGGGGAAAAAAAAAAACGAAGCAAAATAGCATTAAAAACTTTCTCAACAAGCTGGCAAAGTTATCCGTGCCCCGAGCGCGGGAGTTTTTAGTAGAGAAACGTAAAAAGTTTAAATAAATGCAACTTAAAACAATTACCAGGAAACCAGCACAAAATTGGAGCGACGAGCGCAAATGAAACTTTCTGTGTGTTAAAATAAACGCTTTATGGAGCGGTTGACTCTGCTTAAATGAAGTCACCCAACGGCCGGACACGCTACATACGTTCCATTCTAGCCTGGCCAACGGGCCAGCGGGCCAACGAGCCAGCGAGCCAGTGAGCCAGTGAGCCAACTAGCCAACTTTGCCCACATCTCTGCTGACCAGGAGCTGGAGCAGAGTATCTAAGCCGCAGCGTGCGCTGCGGTTAATTGACCACAAAAATGTCTGTCCGTTGTCCGCCGTCCTCTGTCCCCTCTGTCCCCTCTGTCCCTTGTCTGCTGTCCCCTGTCCGCAGCTCTGTGTGCAGTCTGGCTTGCTCGAGGAATTTCTATTAATTGAATAAAAGTTTGTGCGAGCAGTGGGCGTATTAAATTTAATTGAAAACTGCATTTTCATTAAACCATTTTATTTACTCTTCTTTTTTTGCACAAGCATTGCGTGTATGTTAAGTATACGCCGTGGGGTGCAGCGGGTCAGACATAAAACAGCTGACATACGAAAAAAAAAAAAGTAAATAAATAAAAAAAATTGTGGCATGTCAATGGCACGCATCCGCAGCGTGGCTTACGTTTTGGCACCTTTTTCATGTTGATGAAATTAAAATGATTTTCCCAGCTACAAACTTAATTGAAAGTGCGCTGAGCAAACGCAAAAGCGCGAAGTCAGCAGCTTTTTGTGACAGCTCTTCATGCGGCAACAAAGCCAGCCTTCAGGAGAGCAAAAAAGAAAAATGAAATTATAATTAATTCTGACTTGAGTAAACATTTCTCACAGCCCACTGAGATTTAAGGCAAAATGGGCAAAGAGATGCCAATCCTTAAATTCTGCACCTCTAGTGCTAATGGTCATTCGAGTTAACTGGTTTGTCGCCGCCAAACCACAAAAATTGGCGTTGGCAGTGCACGTGCCGCATCTTCAATCAACCTGCTACCGAATGCAGTTCCGCTCGCATGCCTTTCCAATGAAAGCGACTCCAATTAGAGCTGAACTGGCCTACTGTGTAATTGGCCACCCTCCCAGTCAGCAGCCCGTTGCACACAACAGCACACAAGTGACGCATGACCACATCAATGTCATGTCAATGGGCCCGAGGTGCTATCCAAAGCCGCAGACCGAGAGTGGCCTAATGAATGCTCATTATAAGGAAAAGAGCTGAACTCGGATCTGAGCAGCCATTTGACAAACTTGGGCTGACCGGCGCAATGTGCGTACTCGATGGAGGATGAGCAAGGATTGCAACTTCATTATCGTTGGCTTATGGGAAACGAAATGTGTGTAGAGCGAAGCGGAGAAGCAAAATTGCCACATAAATGCGTCATTGGCAGTCCAGGACTGAGGACGACTAAAAAGCAATTGCTTTGCGCTCTGAAATATGTTTTTATTGATTTCCTGTAAAGCTGTAGGAATTGTAAAATAAATGTGTCGAAAACGCATTGCAATGGCAATAGTCAAAGCCATATGGGCAGCTGGCAGCTAACGGGATCCCTTGGGCTGCTGACATTGTGCTCACTTCTGCTGGCCATAATTTAACCACATGTGGTCGATATTGGCACACACACACACACACACACTCTCTCTCTCTCTCTTTCACACACACAAGCAACTCATTTAACCGCTTATGACCGCTGGTCTTGGTCGCTGTGGCAGCTGCTGCTGGTCCCTGACCACGCTTAACTTCATCCTCGTCGTTGTCCTTGCCCAGTTGGTTCTCGTGGCTCTTCCTGCTGCTTGCTGGGCTGTCGCTGTTTGGGCTTGTAAAATATGTGGCTGGAGTATAGCGCCGCTGCGGCTAGTTTAGTTTATTATGCAGTCCAGACAACAATGAAATCAATTTAAATTGCATTTTTTCGAAAATCGTTCAATAAATCACTCATACGCCATGTGAACTGCGGGTGCGTTGATGCTGCCTGTTTGCCTAGGCGTCCATGATTTATGGCAGTTTGTTAAATTTCAATTGAAAACATTCAAAAAGCAGATACTCATTGTTTTGCATCTCATTTTTAATGCACTCCCAAAAGTATGCAGCACATTTATCTGCATGGGCACATAATCAAATTAGTTCGGACACAAACCATGGGAAAAAACTAGTTGAATTAAAACTTTTACAGTATTTTTTATGCGATTACAAAAAGTACATGCAAAGTTTAAAATGCCAATTAAAAGTATAAATTGCAAAAAACTACAAAATATAATCAATCAAATAGAATACCTCTCTTGATCGGCCATAAAAAACGGTCGACATTATTTGCAATTCCTTTTCATTTGAACTCTTTCAGTTGGCCCTTTAAATGAGCAGCAAATAACGAACTGCGCATGATTTATTGATCAGAAATTGCAGCAAGCCTGACAAAAATGCCAAAAGTGCTGCAGTGGTTAAAGGAAAGCTTAAAAACTCTCACAAAAAAAAATAATAATAAAAATATATAGAAAAAGAAGCAAAAAAAAAAACACAATATTTTTTCTGTTTCCCACTTGGGAAATCAATTGATTGTCACGCTGAAATGGCTTGGCTTTGGCTTTGGCTTTGGCTTTTAGCTCTGGCTCTTTCTATACATTCGCTGATTACTTTGGCTATGATTGTTGCTTGGCTCTATGTGCACAGTGCCTGCCACTATCAATATACAAACCCAGCACACACACTCGCAGGTGTTCTCGCTGACTTTTTGTTTCATTTCGTTTGTCTTATTTTTGTTATTGTTATTCGCCCGCCTTTTATTTGCCAAACTGCACCAATATGCCATGAAATGTAACCGTGCATAATTGTCAAACGTGTTCAGTTATATTGACAATACGTGCACATAGCCAATCACCCACAAGCACAAACACACACACACACACACACACATACACATAGTCGCATGCTCATACAGCAGGATGTGTGTTCAGCTGCCTGCACGCGAACCAATTCATTTGCCGTTTTTCTGCAGTTTTTTCTGTCGCCAGCTGACGCCATTTTGTTTGCACTTTTAACCCATCGACAGCGTTGCGGTTTGGGCATATATATTTGATTGGGCTTTTTGCGTCATTCAAACATGAAATATTGAATTCACAAAAGAGAGTTATTAGATGATTAATAACAATACAAGTAAGACTAACGGCTGCCTTCACTGTTGTAACAGAGTTAAGCTGAGTGCAATCTTCGCCTTTGTAGGCATAAAGTTTTATCTGTAGAGCAGAGCAGCTGCATCAATTACTACATAGTAATAAGATATCATAAGCAGATAAAAGAATACAAAGATTAGTGACCTTTGACACGGATACAAATTTAGTCTCTATGAAGTTGGAATTAATTGAGGGAATGCTTGAAGTAATAATTGACTTAAGTTAATTGCAGATTATATATATAAGTATATATTTAAAGCTTCAGATTTTGCTGATTGTGTTAAATTTACATAAAGGACAATGAAAACAATTTAAATTATCACAGTCTAATAGTATAGCCTAGTATAGGAATTTTATACTCTAGCCTCAATTATCAAACAACTATTACAATAAATCGTTAAATGTCTTTATAAATAGTATAACCGAAATTTTCAAAAACAAACATTAATTCATGCTTTCACACCAGATAAATACTAAGATAAGTGATGACCATTTTTAGCTGTTACCAAATGACAACAGATGCATTATTCATGAGTTAAAACTTAAGTCAATAATGAAAAACAAAACTCAGAAATAAATTCAATTTAATTGGAATGTAAAGGAACACTGCATGCAAATGGCTCAGTGCAATGGCTGAGCAGCTCAAAGATTCCAATTCAATTTACAAATGCAGGAAATCCGACAACCACAAAAACAACAACAGAAAAAGGCCAAAAGACAATTTTTTCACTTTTTTGCCTGGCAGACGACAAATCGACTTTTGTGAAGAGAAATATGCACATAGAGGGACTGAGAGAGAGAGAGAGATAGAGAGAGAGAGAGAGAGGGGGGGGGGGGACAGATGAGCAAAGTGGGAAAGCGACTGCCCCGAGAGGTGGCAGTGTGAAAAATTATGCGCTCGAAATAGATTTTCCAGCGACACTTCAAAATAGAAAAAATGAATGAGAAATAAAAAGCAGACTTGTCTTGCATGGAGTTTCCACTTCAGTCCGTCCAAAGGCAATTCGTCCGGGCTGTCGCGTCTGCAGTTAATAAATTTTTTTGCCACGTCCTTTGCTGGCGGCACAAGTGTGGACAAATCCACAAGCGCTGCAACTAAAATTAAAGAAAAAATTCTTCTCGAGTTGATCATAACTCGTTGCATGCATTTTTCACACTTTGCCATAACGACGGCTGTGGAAAGCAACAAGCAGCAAATACTTTCCACACTCGACGATTTGCCATTTAATAAAATCATTCAGCATTCGCCAAGATTCAGTTGTTGGTCGGTCGATCGACTGCAAAATACATTGGCATATTCGTCTTTATCTGCAATATTTATGATCTAAATATATATATATATATATATATATATATATTATATATATATATATATATATATATATATATATATATATATATATATATATATATATATATATATATATATATATATATATATATATATATATATATATATATATATATATATATTTATATATTTGAGAAAGTGGCAAAGCAGTCGACGACCAACAATTCGAGGTGGCTGCAAACGCCATTGATATATACCGGTCATCAGGGGAACAGGTGTCAAGCGGCAGCCACGTGCAATTGTGGTCTGTGTGCCTCAGTTCAGTTGTCAGTTTATAAAATGATAAATGTCAAAATATGTACTTGTCATAAAACTTGAATCGATTACGAACAGCTTTGTGCTTTATGGCCATAGACCAATATTCTGACTTTAAACTAATCGAATTTCAAGCAAAATGGGCTTTGCAGTTTATTGTTATATCATTCAAATCGAGGCATTCTCGAAGATCACAGCTAATAAACGAAGAGACGTGAGAGACTACAGTATAAAGTTATGTAATCTAAAGGAATTGAACTTGGGATTAAATTGGAACACTTTTGAACATTTCATTCCATACATTTATCTAATAAAAGGTAAATACTTTTCGAATATATACATAGATAGATTTAATACTCAATTCACTTTGAGCCCCAAGCGTCTCAGCTTCAAGGTCATGCCAGCCTGTTTATAAACATAAATGTATCCAATAA
This sequence comes from Drosophila hamatofila, assembly GCA_035045345.1. Classification (NCBI taxonomy): domain Eukaryota; kingdom Metazoa; phylum Arthropoda; class Insecta; order Diptera; family Drosophilidae; genus Drosophila; species Drosophila hamatofila. Next base: position 14,199,330 of record JAWNPA010000020.1, read on the forward strand.
ATCCTTCAGTGCTCCATTATGATGCACTGCCTCGTCCGTGAGTCATAAGCTCCAAAAATATTGAGCGCCGAAAAAGGCGCGCACACAAAAATGCGTGTAAAAAGCCATAAAAATCAAATAAAGCAAACGAAATGCGGGAAACATAAAGCGGAGCGTCAAACGGGCCATTCAAATGCATTTATAAATGTATCGATACAAGCTACACAAAAAAACAAAAAAGAAAAGAAAAAACAAAAACAAAACAAAGCAAAATAACAAAAATTGTGGCAATAAAGCAAGCAAATCGTAAAGCTCATTGAAATGTTACGAGAGCAACAACAACACTCAAGAGCCCCACTCAATTGGCCGGCAGATAAGCACTCAACACGCCACTTAATGAGCCCAGAAGCCGAGTGGGAGCGAGGGAGCGAGAGAGCGAGAGAGCGAGAGAGCAAGAGAGGGAACAACAAAACAAAGTGGACTAGCCGAAAAAGAAACAATACACAAAACACAAATCTATGCATGCATATATATATATATTGTGTATGTAAATACACATACACACAGACAAAACTCAAAATGTGAGCAACAAGTTCTTGTGAGAGAGTGCGTGAGTGTGTTGTTGTTGGCTGAGTGCTTGGGAGAGTGAGTGTGAGAACAAGTTTCGTTTCGCTAGTGAAGTTTGAGCGCAAAGTGGCTGCAGTGACAGCAACAGCAACAACAACAGCGACAGCAACAGCGACGTCGACGTCGACTTCGACGTTGGCGCTGTCAGCGACGCTGACGGCCGTTCACTTAACGCATGCGGCCGGCGTTGTTGTTGGGTCAGTTAACGAAACGTCGGCGCGTAAGTTGGTTGCGTTTTTTGTAGAAGCGGCGCGCGCAGAACGCGATCAGCCGGCATTTGCCAAACAAAAGATACATTTTGCAAAGCGCGAGATACACGCAAATCATAAAAAAAAGAAAAGTGCAGCGAGGAGCCAACGCAATAAGTAACCAAAGCTTTAAAAAAGAAAGAGAAATAAAAACAAAGTGATTTGTGTGCTCAGTGTCGTGTTCTCAAAGCATTGCATGCAAAGCATTGCTTCCCAAGAAATGAAATATTAAACCCGAAACAGTCCCAAAAATAAAATTAAATAAAATACTGTTGTACAACAAACGAAAGTAACAAGAGTAATAAGGTCGCATTTATAACAATAATTTTTGTCAACGTCGGCGACGCGTCGGCAACATGGCAGAAATTTGTGTGATAAAAGAAATGAAATTCTTTGTAACAGTCACGTTTTAAATTGTGCGCCCTTTTTTTTTTTTGACAAAAAAGAAAAGAAAAACAAAAACAAAATAATAATATAAAGAGTTTTCCTTTTTTATTTGCATTTCATGCGCGGCGAATTTCGTTGTAGCTGTGCGCGCATTCGATACTTTATCTAGAATCCAGATTCAATTTACCCACCTATATTTACGTTGTTGTTACGGTTGTTGTTGTTGTTGTTGTTGTTGTTGTGTGGTTGGGAAAATATTATATATTGCAACGGCGTTAAGCGAATATTTGTGCTGCATGCGCTGAAATTAATTCAGTTCTTTTTTTGATGGTATATTTAAAAACACAAACGAGACAACATAACAAAAACAAGCAATATATATTTACGTTGATTGCAAGTTAATATTTTATAAAAAAAAGTTGTTTACACAGCAAAATCATTTCGAGCTGCATGGGAAAAGCTAAATGTGAACTACATATTTTATATACATATTAAGCTCTCCATCAAATGAAGAGCGTTTCTGCTTGTTGTTTACGGCTAATACTAAAAGAGTGTTGCTTTGGCCTGCTATTAACAGCTTAAATAATATGGTTAATTCTTATCGAGAATTGCTTCTTGACGAGAACTGCTCCGACAGCTCGCATCTATAATAATTTTAATTGCCAGGGCAACGTTTACAATTGGCATGATAATGCAATTTACATGCGACTTACCAGACATTCTTCTCTGCATAGCAGACGCAATAAGTCAGATAATACATACATATATATGTATATATCTGCATACATGTGTATATTTGGAAGTAAAGACGCTGAGTATATAAACAGGTAGCTCACATTTCATGTCTTCGTTTTGTGGACACCCTTCCTGTAACTGTGTCCGACCACACATTTCATATCCCACGCTCCACGCTGTCAAATGCCTGGAGGCGAGGCGCTCGGTGGCAACCAGCGAAGGTCGTTTATTATTATTTTCTTTGCATTTTATTGGATCTCTTGCACAAAGGGGAGCGCTCGCTGATGCTCAGTCGCACAGGACCTGCTTGCAGTGTATTTGTTAAAGTTGTCGCTTTATTTGCTTGTTGCCCTGTCAGCAGCAGAGCCAACTGAGATTGAGAAACACAGTCACAGCCTCAGTCTCAGTCTCAGCCTCAGTCACAGTCTCCGTCTCAGTCTCTGTCTCACTCACAGCCTCAGTCACAAGCTTTGGTGCCTTATGTTTGTCGTATGTTTCAGAGCTTCAGTTGGGATACAAGTAACTCCAAGGCCCAGCATCTTTTATATACTGGCATGTACTTATTCTCACTTGTGTACGTATCTCAACTGGATTTACATTGTCGCACATCTTCATCTACATATCTCTGTGGCTGCATGTGTGTGCGATTCCTTATCTCCTACAGCTGTTAGTCATTGTTATAGCAGCTGCTGATGCTGCTGAGTTATCTCATTGTGCGCACATTCCAGCCCCGTCTCAGCCGAGGACGATCTCTCATATTAACAAGAATGCGAGCACGAGAGCGTGGGCGCAGCAATCCTGAAGGTCTTTGTTGTCGGTTGGTTAATTAGGACGATATGACTCAATCTCATGTGTGAGGCGCCAGCTGGCAGTTGCTCAAGGTCTTTTACTCACAATGCTAATACAAATACCATAATTCAATGGAGTCTGGAATCTGAAATCCATTTCACTGTTAATGTCCCCAGTTTGAGTTACTGCTAGCATGAAAAATGTCCAATTCCATTGTGAAATGTAATTTCAACAGTCAGCTGCAACTAATTGCGGCTTGCTTAATATTAAAATACATAAATGCATTTGTTTTTAACTAGCCATATGTTTCTGTCACTATTCTAGTTTCTTATTGTTTTCTTTTTGATTATTTTTTGTATTTTGCAGACAAGTTCAGTCTCAGTTGTAGCTCAAATTCTTATTACCGACACGCTCAAAGTACGTTTACATTTTTTATTTACCTTCTCTTACTTTCATTTTCGTTATTATTAACCCTCCTCCTCCCCCTACCAGAGAGGGACCCATAAATCTCACAACATATTTAGGGCCTCTCCATAATAATATTCATTTGTTGTACATAATAACACGCACAACATAAAACACATCGTGTGAAGCAAAAGTCGTGGACATAAATTTGTCGCTTTTATCTAACAGTCGAATGAAAACAATTGTCGTTCCGATCTCGTTTTTTTTCTGTTTTGTTTTTTTGTTTATGATGCCGCCCAGTATTCATGATGGCGTTGAAAAGTGCCACAAGGCACATAATTAATGCCACAGAATGCTGCAAATTCACAATGAAGCTCAAAGCTGCGTCGTCGTCGTCTGGCATTTAATGGCGAGCTGTGATGATGAGGCCGTTTTCCAATTCAGCTAGCTATGGGCCCATATTTATTGAAAGCACACACATGTGCTCAGCAGCTTCACAAATTTATGGGTGGCGGTAGGGATTTGAACCCCACAGCAACTTTGACCCACTTCGAATGGGCGGCTGTGCCGATAAGCGCCACATTGAGCGCAATTAAGTGCAGTAGCTGTGGCATTGCTGTGCGACAGACATTCTAGACTCTAACCAGCTGTAGCTGTAGCTGTAGCTGTAGCTGTAGCTGTAGCAATTTTTGACAAACTCAGCGAACATCTTTCCAATTGAAATGCCCAATTGAGGGCACAAATGTTAATTGAAACACAAATATTTTGATTTCCTGACGAATCTTGCTCACAATTTGAATTGAAATGTTTGGCAGACTAAATTAAATACTTCTGATTGCCTTTAACAAGTATTCTCGATAGATTTTGTAATGTAAAAAATGTTTCTTTAATAAGTACAGACAGCTGACAAGCAGACAATGTTGACTTGGGACACAATAAAGTACATTACCTTATTCGACGCAGTCGCAGCTGTTTACATATAAATATATTGAATATATAAGTATATATTTAAATAAAAACATGCCTTGTTTTCGTACAAAGAGGTGTCTTTAATAATATTTATATACATATATTAATATAAATAATATAGGCATCCATACCTTTATCTGTTGATTGTTTTTTTTAAATAAATTATTTGGAATTATAGTTAGATTTTCTTGCTGTTCACTTTTTGTGTAATCAATCACATTCTTTAATAATTTTTATTTATTTATTTATTTATTTTTTACTTTGCATTTAAGAAATTTTTGGACTACAGAAATGATTTAGCCCTTGCATGACTGAAATATAATTATATATGTTTACATTTCTTATATAAGATAAAAATATAAAATATACATTCATATAAATATGTCTGTAAATATCATAAAAAGTGTAAACAAACACCAACCATGTGCGGTCTTTGCTGTGTCTCTCCCTCTCTTCGAGCCACTTGAAATTTCTTGTGTGCATTTTGTGGGCTCGTTTGCTTTTCGGCTGGCCTTAATTTGAGACACGGTTTATTGGTCGATTCGTCGCTTCTTTGTCTGCAAAAACTGTATGGATTTGGTTCGCTCGAAAACAGCTGCAATATGATGTCATCAACACGAATTCTAGGGAATTTGCTTATATTTAATTTAGAGTATATGATTCAATATAACTGACATAGAATCCCAACTCATCGAAGGCATTAGAATTTGCTTAAACCTAACCATCTATACATTAGTATACTAAGTAGTTAGCAACGGCTTACATGATGTAGAAAGTCCAGTTGAAGTCATCAGAAAGAAGCGAAGAAACTTTCAAATCAAGATCATAAAAATATATAATAAATAATGATAATCATAATCATAATGGCTATAATAGTCAATTAGTCAAGTTACCCAAAAATAACTCTGCTTTATTATTAAATCAATTTAAAGTCAAACAAATTTTTGTTAAATTTGATTCCCAAAGCTTTCATTTAACAAACTTTTCAGTTTGCGCTTATTTATTTAGATGCGAAAAACAAAATTTCTCTTGTTTACCAACAGTATCACATGTCGCCTCTTGTCCACATTGGATTTGGCCAAATTTGGTTTTCTAATAATCACAAAATTTCCGCTGTTGATTTAGCTGCTTTGCAGCTGCTGAATCCACGCGTTGCATTGCATGCGATTGCATGCAGATGCTGCTGACTGTTGCTCGCCCTCTCTAGATTGCAGCTAAAAGCTGGAAATTATTTATGCTAATTGCACTTAATTTATGCATGCTGCATGTGTGTGTGTGTGTGTGTGTTAGGGAGAACTGTAAAGGAAATGTAAAGACAAGGCAAACACAACTTTGTTGTTGTCGAAGTTCTTGCTGTCGCTTTTGTTGCACATACAATTGATATTTATTAGTACACTAAGAGCCCTCGCTGTGGTGGGGTGTGGGGCAGTCGATAGCGGAGCGGGCGATGGGGAAGGTCTGGCAATTTTTGCGTGCCTCAAATGTTCAATTATCGCCGCAATTGCCGCCGTTCCGCACCCACGCAGCAGCTACAGTCTGAGCGCCCCCCTCCCACCCACATCTGTGACTGACATTTGCATGGCAATGGATGGAGGATAAATGTGTTCATATATTATATATCAGTGTGTGTGTGTGCGTGTATGTGTGTGTGTGTGTTTCTATGCGACATGCAGACGCCAAGTGCCATTTAAGGCTTTACTCATGTGGCAATGCGACGCCTTCTATGGAATTTATACAAATGTCAGCCAAATGTCGCGACTTCGAATCGGACTTTGCCGTGGCGCCTAATCCTGCTGGTATTATTTCGCGGTGCCTATTTCGGCCAATTAATATGCGGTTAATGGTGTTAACTGCTTGACGTGGTTATTTATAGGCCCGAAAGATGCAACTGCAACTCAATTGCATGCCAGTGCAACGTGAGCGCCAAAGCAGCAGACAGACAGACAGATCAACAGACAGACAGGCGAGTAGGAGAGCAGATAGAGCAGGGGCAGGGGCAGGGGCAGGGGGCTGGGGAGGCAGGCGGGGCACTCGGTCGATGCCGTTGTGCATTTTGCATGCCAAGTGATGGAAAATGTATCCGATGAATTGCATAAGATGGCACAACTAACAGCAACTCTTACTTGTATCTTAGCTGTGCCCAAAGCCGAAGACAAATATCTGCTGCCAGCCAGGGCACGTTGTTGTTGTTGTTGTTGTTGTTGGGTGTGGTGGCAGTGGCACTGGCAGTGGCACATTTCAAGCATCTGCAGACTGAGACTGCAAGAAATGTATCTTTTGATACGAATGCAAAATAGAAAGAAAAAAAATGTGGAATAACAAGCATCTACTGGTGTGAATAAATAACTTATCGAAATAAATGGCAGCTGAGCGTGTCAGATAAGTGAATAAAGTTGGAGATAGAGCAAGTGTCCATGGATGCTACCAAGCAACTTGTCAAATACTATATACAAGTATGTAACATATGAGGGAAAATCAATATTGAAGATTATATGGAATACAACTAGAAACTATTGTAAATCAGTTGATTTAAGTATGAGTGTCTTTGATATATGATTGAAAACAGAAGCAACCTGCTTACTAAATTTCATATTAATATTTCAAGATTGGTTAAGATTATAGCATATAAGATATAGAATCAGTTATATGATATAGTGTCTCAATCCACTTGAGATTGATTGAGAAGACGTGCATACAAAAAGATAGCCAACAAGTAGATATGCCTATTCGGTATCGATGGTTAATACTGATCAAGAATATAGTATATCAAATATAAATTCGTGACGAAATGTAAAATAAAAAAAAAGAGTTCTATGATTGGCATATATGCAACTATATCATGAGCAGATATGCAACTATCTTCAAGCAGCATGAAATTGGAAACTTTCGCAAATGATACGATTTACAGAGCCTATCGTCGCATTATATCAAGCATTTCAAGGGAACTTCGATTAATATGGCACCCGTCGCATATCAGAACATATTTGCCTCTCTTATGCCATATGCGATTTGCTTGCGAAGTGCATAGCCACATAGTTGCATGCATACAAATGCATGGCTCGAAACTTGGCAACTGTTGGCCAAGCACGTAGCAGGGCTAAAGCTCGCTGATCGGCGCTTAGGCCAGGTTGGCAGCTGCGAATTGTGGCGATAAGTGATAAGTGCAGCAAGCGAGCAGCTTGTCAATAGTTTTACGCTTATTTCACGCTTCCGCACGCTCCCAGCTCTGAGCTCAGGGGCGCTGTTCCAATCAATTGAAAACTGCCACAATAATTGCCGCATGTTTATCGGGCACCGAGAGCAGTGGACAGCAGTTGAGAGCCAGCTCAATCATTTCAATTGAACAATTATGTTGTGAGCTAGAGCTGCACTCAATTAAACTGAAACCTTTATCTCAATTGTGATTAGTAGCGGAGAACGCCCCCTCGCGTCATGCCGACACGCTTCATTGAACTGTTAAGCGCATCAAGAGGCAAACAAATGAAATAATTCACATCAGCCTCTGTCCGCTGTCCACTGTCCACTGTCCGGTGGACAGACAGAGGGATTCTTTAGCTGCTCACTGGGAAGTGGCAAAAGCAGCTCAGCCAAAAGAAAGCACAAATCACAACTGGCTTGTAGAGGCAGTTTATGCAAATCATCCACAAATTGCCTGCCTGCCTGCCTGCCACTTGACTTGGTTGGTTGGGTGGGGCGGCTGTGGTAAGTGGGGCAGGCACTTTGCAGCAGCCAAGTATTAATAATTCTGGGCAAAGTCTCTAATGAGCGCAAATGTTTGTCAAAATGTTGACAAGTTAATTGAGCAGAAAATTTACATGAAGCGATGAACTTTAGAGCCCAGCTAACAACAGTTCACAGTTATGCATTGTTAAGTCAGTCAGTTAGTTGGTTAGTTAGTTAGTCCGCGGGACAGACAGCAGACAGCAGACTGCAGACAGCACCTACAGCAGAACCTACTCTTGGCCAGCGGATCGCCTCATTTATCAATGTCAGCCCGCATCAAAGACTTTGGACTTTAAATGAAGAATTAGTCCATCGATGAGGCCAGTTAAGCGTGAAGCATTAAATACCAAAAAAACTAGTTGAACTTTTTCTCCTCCTGCTATCGAAAATCACGGCCGAGCAAGGGAAAGTAAAAGCCGTCTCATTACCAACGGCTTAAGCTGCAGACTAAATCAAGTATCGAGTACAAGGCGTACTCGATTCGGAATCGATTTTTCGATTTTCTGATTCCCGCGCCTTTGACAGTGGCTCTCTAATGCGACTTTAATGAGCTGCAACTATTTTCTTTGGCTCTTCGAATATTCGAAAGCATGGCAAATTGTTTTCGAGTAAAAGTCAAGACTCCAGCTACCCCGCTGAGCGGATTTTAATGAGCCCGCAGCCAATGAAAATTCCAGCACGCAATATCAAAGCATTATATCTATTTCAAAGAAATACAGATACTACATGTTGTGTAAGTCTCAAAGTACTTTAAGAACTACTTCATCTAAAATCAGTTTAAAGTTTTTCCCTTTAAGAAAATCTTCCATTTTGAGATATGTTATATATTATGGCAATATTTTGTGTTGCATATTTTAAATTCGTACTTGCGTTCAGTTCTATTTCACTAAAATTTCGAGTGTTTGCACAGATTTTACATTGTTTGCATTTCGTTGGGCGGAATACCTTTCTACCTGGCTGCAATTGGGTATCATAAATAGGCCAAAGCAATTTTCTTTTAATTGCACAAATGTATAAATGGCCACCACCCGTAAACTATTTGCAAGTGTGGGGCAGGTGGTGCGCAATTGTTTTGCTATCATCTCAACTCTGGCAAAATACGCAGCGCAATTCGGCCAATTTATTTGTTAAATAAACATTTTAGATTATGGCCAGGTGCGTTTAGCTGGATTCCCGATGATTCGTTGTTGTGGTTTTCATCTGTATAGGCAAATATGTAAGTGCTGCACGATGGCACTCTAAAAACAGAAATAGCAAATGCTAAACCACATTCAACATTTTTGAAATTCTGAATTGCTTCAGATAACAAATGTAGAATTTAAATACACATTTGTAGTTTAATATATTTATATATATTTATTAAGTTAAATATATTTATATGTAAATTGGGAATATATGCAGATTGAAATTAATTTGTTGTTGCTTTGTTATCAAAAAATTCAAAAATACTTTCTCACATTTGAAAAAGTAACTAGTCTCCACTCGCCTTAAAATATTCAACATTTTCTGCTAAAAATAAAATTGAATTGTTTATTATCATCATCTCAGATAAGAACAGACAGACACTCTGTGCTCGCCAAATCAAAATGCGGGCATAAACTAATTGTGAAAAAGTTAAATCGTTTTTAAATTGTTGTTAAGCCACATGAATTAATTGAGCTAATCGTAGACTAACTGTTTGATAGCCATGTGCTTGTGTTTATGTTTATTCGCAGCAGTCAAAAGAATTTGTGGCAGCAGCTGGATGCCCTCGTCGATGGGCTGTTGTTTATACTCAATGAAATACCTGAATGTTATTTTTAAACAGCAGCCATTGAGCGTTGTTTGTTTGTGCCTTACACACAGATTGCGAACTTTGTGCACTTTAGGTAATTAACAAGCTTGTTTGCCCCTGAATTTCAATATTTGCCCTGGCCAACAGCCAGCCCGCCAGCCAGTCAGGCGGCTAGCCGAGCAGAGGCTGTTCACAAGGCCACAAAATAGGCCATCGATAAGCGCAACTCAGCCAAAAATTGTGAGAAAAAAGCGAAGCAGATAAAAACAGGAGTACAAAAAAAAAAAAAAAATCAATAATCATTTAAAATTCAAATGGGCAAAGCATGAACCGGAAAATGTGCGAGAGCTGTAACCAAAACACAAAACCGGCAAATGCAAATTGGAAAAACAGATAATGAAAAACGAAAAGTGGGGCTCAGGGGCCGCGGCACGCTAATGAAATTAAAAATTGATGCTTTGGGGCCATAGGCACAAATATGTATGTATACCAATATGTGTATGTATCTGGGCGAAAGACAAAACAAATGTCATTTAATAAATTGGAAATGTGGGCGGCATGGCTAGAGGGCGTGCCACATAGCCGAGCCGAGCTTTGGAGACTGGGTGAAAAGTGCGCTACTTTGCCATGCCTGATTGATTTTGCGGCGAAGGCTGAAGCCAATGCAGCCACAAGAAAGACAAACGCCGCCAGTTTAACGCGTCTCTTTGATGAAGTTGCCAAACCGACTATATCTATATACATATATATATATATATATATATATATATATATATATATATATATATATATATATATATATATATATATCTATATGTATCGACACATATAGATGATGACGATAGCGACGCCGTTTTGCGGTCTGGTTGCTCAATCTTCCTGGTTTGCTGCAAGCCGTTGACATCAATTAATTGTGAAAAATATAATACGAAATAGAAAAATTGACTATCAGCCGGGAAGGCAGGCAGGCAAGCAGGCAGCAGCAGGCAGACAGGCAGACAGGCAACAGCAGGCAGTCGCCAGGCAGCAGACGGCTTAGATTGAATCAAATTATGACTAGCTGGAAATTTGAAGCCACTCGCATGCCGACTCTCACTAATTCTCAAATGGCGTGGGCGTGGGCTGGAGCTGCTGCTGCTGCTCTTGGTGGTGCTGGTGGTGCTGGTGGTGCTGTTGTTGGCTGCAACATCTTTGGCCCGCTCTATTTGCGCTTGATTAGTCCGCTCAATTTATTTCTCTTTTACACGCCAATTAATCAGATTATGTCCAAATGTGTCACTAGGTTAATGCAAATATATTACGGCTGCCCGCCATAAGTCTATTCCCAATCGCAGACCCATTTAGAGTCATCGGCCGTTGGCCGGGCGACGTCTATTCCCAAGTTGTTTCGTTGATTCGGTTGGCTAGTTTTACAGATTTGCGTCCGGCATTCGACTCCGTATTTACACATTCACATTTGTTTGCTGCAAATGCGCTTAGCACAACTTAATTAGTGAACAGCAGCCCGAAACAAATCGTAAGCTGACTTAACGGCTGCAGTCGCAATTAAATGTTTGCATATTCATTTCTTAGATTGATGTTAAAATTATTTATGGCTCAGGCATTTGAGTGCTTAACTGAAGAATATGTTTATATATCTGACTAACCAAATATATTTTATGATTAAGATATACTAATTAAATATAAGCTTTATTGCTTTGCCCTTTTTCTTAGACTCCTTGTGTTTGTAAATAATGTAAATGATGAATTCATTGTTATGCTTGCTTGAGTAAGAAAATAATATTCCTGAATTATTGTTGAAAATTCCAAATTATAATGGCAACAAAAAAGTGAATACTCTTGTCTTTATTTAATGGAAATTTCTATCCCAATTGTAGTTCATTATTTTCGTAGTCAAGAACAGAATTGAATTGCTGAATTTATTTATTTTCCTTTTATGAACTATAGCTTTGATGCTTGAAATAATTAAATACAAATTTTCAATCTACGCACTTTCATCGTCATCGTTGTCAGATAATAGTTCTGAAGCTCATGTCGTATTCATTTTACAACAACAAGCGACCCAGCCCATTGCCTTGACTGCAATACAGAAATGGTAAACAGATTATCGGCAATAATCACAATAACATTAATAATAATAATGATAATGATAATGACAATATAACACATAACAGCTGAAAATGCCTCAATGTAAGCAATGTCAGGCTGAGTTTTGTTTCGTTGTTTCCATTCCTGGAGCATTGAGTATAAAGTCATTAGGTGACACACCCAACAAATAAACAAAAAGAGAAACAAACAAAAATAGCTTGGAACAGAAAAAAATGCTGAAATAGATCTCAGCAAATTTATCATTTTTCACAAAAGAAACAAATGGCAGTCAAATCTAGGCTTGGTGGAGCAAAACTTCGTCATTGTCTGTCTGTACTTTTCCCTCTCTCTCTCTCTCTCACTCTCTGTCTTGTCTCTTTCTACCTCTGGGTAGTTGAACTGGGTCTGGCTTGTGTTTAATCATCCACAACAACTTCAACTTGTTTTTGGGCGCATTCGTTGCGGCCCATTGCAGTTGGCTGGCGGAAGTTGAGCAAACGGAAATTGAGCCATAAAATATTGTGACTAAATTATTTGGCCAAAAGTGGAGAAAAGTCGCAGTAGGGAATCTCAAATTGTTATTTCTGCATTTCAGGTGCTCAGCTGATTTGCCTGTTACTGTTATTGTTATTCAAGTTGTAAGCCAACTTTCGCTTAACGCTTTCTCGTCAAAAAGTACTCCAAGTAGCTGCACACGCCGGCTGTTAAACTGGCTCTCAAAGGACTTTTTTTATAGCTCATTAAAATCATGATTGTTCGTGCTGGGGTTGCGTAGGTGCCAAGCGTTTAAAGCCGACAGAAAACTCGACACGAAGAGTTTGCGCTTTGGCTTCTTCAACTTTGCCACATTTTTGACAATATAGTAAAAAGAGCCTACGCAGCTAATTGTGGCCGTAGGTTGGAGAGATGTAAAGGTCAGCACTTGTCTTATTCTTGCTAAAGTTCAAAAGTTCGCCTTGGCTCAGCTCAGCTTCAGCTATGCAGATGGACGACAAAGACTTGAGCTAAATGATATGCAAAATTATTTTGGAAGAGTGACCACAATGTGGAATGGCAAAATAGACTGTCAAAGCCTTTCCCGAATACCCAAATCGATCCTTGCATTGGCAGATGTTTTGTCGTTCCCTAAATACTACAACAAATTGCTTTCATTCAACTAAATGCAATGTATTCAAAGCTGTCTGTGATGGAAATCCATAGAACCTTTACAGCATTCATAGACTTCAGCAATGTATGATAAGTACTATATTTTGAATTCTATGCCATTGTTATTTGCTTTGTATTTCATTATGATATTACCATATCTTTGAGCAGCTTATCGCTCCATGTATACAACATATATCACTCGGACGCCTGTCAGCTGACAAGGTTTATCCAGCGATGGCGCTAAACGCTGCCGTTGCCAACACAAAAGGATTTTTATTTTTGTCAGGCAGTGCAGCCGGCATTTAGCTTGATGTCATTGCATTTAGCTGAAAGCCATTCAATACACTTTATTAATGGCTTTATGTGATGCTTAGCTCAGTGGAGCCAAGGACGAAGTTCCACGCTTCGCCCGCCGTTATCTGCTGTCTGCTGTCTGCTGTCTGCTGTCTGCTGTCTGCAGTCCGCTGTCTGCTGTCTGCTGCACTTGCACTTAATTTTATCTATTATGCTCCATTTTTGTCATTGTCTAACGAAAATGAAGATTCAATGCCATAAACGTGTGCGCCAGTGTGTGTGTGTGTGTGCGTGTCTGTCTGAACGTGAGCGGGGCGGGCCTTCAGCCCGCATGGAATCAATGGGAGCCCAAAGTCAACTTGCCCGAGAGCCAGCCAAACTATTGTGGTACTCGGCATCCTGCCAATGCTCGTAGTAGCCCCGTAGCAGGTCTGCTGTCCGGGCATCAGGTGTGTGTCCTGAAAACTTTGGCCATGTCGATGTCGATGTTGCTGCTGTTGGTGTTGTTGTTGTTGTTGTTGTTGTTGTCGTTGTTGTTGTTGTTGTTGTGCTCCTGGCGGCAGCTGGGCACTTGGTTTGAAAATGTGATAAAATGATTATAAAATAATTTTCGCAAACAAAAGAACATGCAGCCGAGAGAGCTCACACGTAGAGACTGGCCAAAGCCCCAAGCCAAATCCCTTGCCCCATACTCGTTCAGCTGCTGCACTTGATACGTGCGACAATTCCGGAAGAAGAAAACTTTTACAAAGGGCCGGCCAGACTGCCCAGGCCGCGCTGCCCAGGACTCTGGCGAACAATAGTTGCTCTGCTCTGTAAATAGTTTTCTAATTGGATAGATTAAATATATGTATACATAATATTTATGTCTCTGCGTAGCACTTTAATTGCCACTTTTGACTAATTTCGCCATCTGGCAGTGGCTCTCAGCTGCTTTTGGGCATCTTTTCGTGAATTCCCCACCCGGCTCCATAGCACATTTTCATGCGTCGCACATCTCGTATGCATTTATTATTTATCAAAATGCGGCGTCATAAAAAAGCGAAAATTACTTTCTGCACTTGGATTATGAAGAAGCAGCACCGATGCCATATCTTATCTGTGCCTGCCCGTGGTTATAAACCTAAACATGGCTGGTATTTTATTACACAGTTCAAAGTCAACAATGAATACCCTTTTTATTATTGCTTGCTTTGCTAGACTTGGAGTTTCTGAAGAAAACATATTTAGAGCTTTTATCTATTGATATTTTCAATACATATGATTCTTCTTTTACACAGATAGTAAATTATACGAATCCAAGACTCCATAAAATGAAAGCTCTTTTTGCATAAATAATTGCCATTGTGGTTCTGACAAACAATAAGACCGAAAGAACATCCTGGCTGGGCCACACACAATGAACTGATAACTCCACCCACCTTGGAGCCGAGCTCCAACTATATTTGTGCTGGCTGGAGCAACAGTCAAGACAAAGGCGAAATCAAAAGCCGTTTGCATTGGAGATGCAATAAACAAGTCTTAAGGTCCTAGATGGACTGGACCAGTTTTCTATGCCCAACACACACACACACACACACACACACACACACACTCGCACACACACACACACATTCACATGCATAAGCGGCAGACCTTCAATTTGTATGAATGCGTAGCAGCAATTTGTGGCAAATTGCTGTCAGACGGATACCCAAAGTGCAGCTCCTATGCAGAGCTTGAGAAAGGGGTGGAAGGAAGGGCGGTTGGGGGCCAGGGAAGGAAGGCAGCAGAGGTATATCGAATTGCCTGCCAGCTGATGCAGCTCACATTTGCAACTTTATTTATCGCAACGAAAACATCTTGTAAGTTTTCCACGTTATTTTCGCCTGAAGTCTGTGCGCTTTGCTCCATCTCGGCCACGGGAACATTCAACAATTGATTCCATTTGCCAGTCCACCGTTCCACCCACCTAGCCTTCGCGAGCGAGCACACGAAATTGATATGAAAATTCGTTTAACCAAAAGCCTTTTAAGCGTGGCACAGAGAGGCGGCTCGCACCCAGCCACGCCCACGCCCCCAGGGGCTGTCAGCCTTGAATAGCAGCCCGACTCTGGTACTGACCTCCTTCCCAATTCGAATTGCCATTCCCAACGCCATTTCCTCTGCCATTCCCAATTTCGCAGTCTCCATTTCATGCAGCGGCTCGTTGCGATCATTTGTTTGTGATAAATTGTGCCATGTCGCCTGGCACTCTTGACTTTTATTGCTGGCCATGGTCAGAGCGCCGGCTTTGGGCTACGAGCCGGGTCCTTGCCCACTTCTTGTTTGTTTTCCGTTTCGAGCAAAAACTAGGCAGCAACAGAGCAAAGGCACAGCCGGCCAATCTATACATCTGTGCAGAGAGCAAAAACTCGCATTTTATATTTGATATATCATTTTCTCAACGTCAATTTCTGGCGCCCGCCGCTATTGTATGTGTGTGTGTGTGTGTGTGGCAGTGGGCGTGCCATGCCACATGTCTTTGTGTTTGCAATTGGGCGCATGACGCATGGGACTTGTTGCGGCTCAACATGGACTTGAGTCATGCTGCAAGAACCGAAAAACAAAATAAAATTGTGCATAAATACGAAATTCCATCTCGAATTCAAATTTTGTAATTTGTGTCTAAGCTGTGCTTCCATATGAAAAGCGCAATTAAAATATCAATAAATCCATATTCTCAATTACAAAGAAGCAACAAAAAGAGGAAGCAAAGCCAACTGAAAGTTGTTAAATAAAATTTTATTTATTTCTTCGATGATATCGAAACACAAATGCTTAGCATTTATTTATGAAAATTGCTTCGCTTATCGAATGATACGGGGCAAGTTCGTTAGCTCACATGTTCAGCTTGTTGCTTATCGAAGAGTTAGATCTATATGGAACATCCATGGACGGCTTGGTCTACTCGTGGCCTTGTATGGAGAGCAACATCCATAAAGCGTAACAAAACACATTTGAGACAAAACAATAACAAAATACACCGCTTTCCACGCCCACACACACACGATTTCCATTTGTGTTTGTCTGTGTAAATGCATTTCGTCGGCGATTTACGCTCTGTAGCAACAGCATTGACAATGGGCCGACCTGCTCACAGCCGAGAACTGTAAAATTATGCATGGGCGGGCATCCAGAACCAGTATCACTCGCCCAGTGTGAGGAGGGGCTTGCCGGGCCAAAAGCAAAAGCGAAACGGAGCGCAGGGCAAACAAATGTCAAACGGAGGAAGATGGTGAGAGGGAGAGGGAGAGGCAGAGGGAGAGGGAGACGAGGTAGTCAGAAATGTGGTATATATTATGCACTTTTGCTTTTATTCCCCTCTTATTTCGTTCCATTGAATCACAATAAATTGAATAAAACTGACGAAAATTTCCGGTTTGCATATTGTGTGCATGTAAATATAATAATCCGCAAGTATGCAACGTGTCCCATGTTGCTTCACTCAGTTTTTATATTTTTGATGAAGTTTTTTTCTGCTGTTGTGTTTTTATTTATTGAGAATTCAATTTCGAGTTGAATGCACTGAAGTCAAGTCGTTGGCTCGCAGAGTCTTGGCAATTTTTCACAAAAATTATCCAGCGACTGATTAAAAATGCCAACGGCAAAGCACATCACAGCTTGGCTGCAAAACTTTTCAATGAAACTGAGCACAACGAGAGACGGCGTCTCAATCAATTTATTATTATCTGTGGCACGTGCCGCGGCCCTTATCAATAGTTGCAGCTGCAACTTTGTGACTTCAACTTGGCTCAAAGTCTCACTTCTTTCATGGCCTGACATTATCATTGCGGGCCATGAATCAGCATTTCTATTGCAATTGCCTAGACTTTCCATGCTTGAATTATTGCTCGTATTCTTGTCACGGTTGTTGATCTCTCTCGATCTCACTCTCACTCTCTCTGGCTCTCTATCTGTCTCTCTCGCTCTCTGTCGGCATGTGTGCCCTTTGTGGAACGTTCGAAAATCAGACACCTGGAGATCGTGACGAGTTATGGGATGTGACCGCAGGCTTTCTATTCGCATTGTCTTCGGCCCCAGGGCCGAAAGCTTTGGCCACTTAATTAGTTTTTTATTTTTGGTTTTTGGCTTTTGAAGCTGCGTTTGATAAATTGAAAAAATATGGGAGCTCAACGTTTTTGTGTTATGTTTGGCGCAGGTAAACGGATTTACCATAAATAAAACCAAACACAGGCGAGCCATATAAATTTGATGTCTGCTTGTTTTATTTCTCGTATACAAATCGGGGCACTAAACAATTTGGCACCAACTGATGTGACGCGCATTTCGTATTAGTCGAGCTGAAAGTGAAAATCTTTAAGCGTTGCTTAGATTCAAGATTAGATATTGTAAATGTGCTGTGAATCGGAAAGCAGCTGGGGCGATCTAATCTGAGGAATATCAACCACTCAGCCAAGACAGACCAAATATCAACTTGACAAATTATTTACTGAACTGAATTTTGTTTATGTCCAATTACAAATATTTGTTGATTTTGTGTAGCTTACAATCTGAATAGCCAGCTAATTGCAAACAACAGTTTGGCCGGCAGTCAACCCCCTTGGGGTATCTCTTGCAATTCAATTACTCAATCCACATGTGACTGAAATGCATTCCATTTCCCCTTTATTTGCAGCGATTCGTGTGCATTTTTTTGCAGTTCTGCTTTAGCACTGGGGAAAATATTTGCATATCAAAAGCAAAAGCAAAAGCAAAAAGCAGTGTCCAACTGCTGTGGCAGCAGCACATTTCGATGTTGCATCCCAGCATTTATTGAAAACTCCAGTCGGGCACGGATTTCTGTATGCGAGTCACAACGTTCTCGGTTCAGATAGCATATGCATATTTTATAAATTAGAAGAAAACATAACAACAGTAGGCGAAAAACGAGTGGGCGACTGGCTGCGTGGCTGAGTGCAAAAAGTGAAATTCATTTTGCATTTTGCTCATGTCCGGGTCGCAGTACATCAATCGGATGGGAAATGCATTTCCCTCGTAAACAATTTGTGATGCATTCGAAAATAACAATAGCACTTGATAAGCCCAATAATAGCTACTAATTTCATGCACACGCAAATCGGCTCGTGTCGCCCACAAATTGCAATCAAGAATATTTTGTATAATATTTTTTATTTTTTTTGCTGAGCTGTAAGTGCGTGTGGCATATTTTCAATTAGTTGCCAAGTGACTGAAAGGGGGAAGCTTTGAATTTTCAGTGGAAAGCAGTCGGGTAAATTGTGGCACTAATTTATGCATGCCCCAAACAAACAGCAACAGTGTTGCATGAGAGTCGCATGTTGCCACAACTAATTAGACACTTGTCAGTCGTTGTAATGTTGTAATAAATACCGTTACAATGTCATTACCGGCATTACTTGTCGGTATTCAGGTATTTGTTGTTTTGTTTTGCTTTGTTTTTGTTTCCTTTGCCTTTTTCATTTTTGTTTCTCCATTTGAACTTCTTTCAACCGGTCCGTCTGGCCCGTCACTCAATGGCTTGTTAGCTTTCTTGTCTGTCGGACAGTTGCCAGCCCCGCCCCCACCTCCGTCCCCTCCCCGCCCCGCCCTCACCTTTTACTCACGTACCGCTCTTGACTTTGCTTAAAACTTTGTTTTGCTTTACGGCTTAGAATTTTAATGAGCTTTCGTCTACTGCGCTTTTTTGTCACTTCATTCTGTAATATCATCTTTTTCAAGCTACGCCTTACTCATTCTGCCTGTTTTCTGTGCGGTCATTGCTTAGTTATAAGTACTAACTACTTGACACTTTTTTTTCGAGTACTTCGACTTAAAGTTGACATAAGACTGCCTTTTTTTCATTGGACATTCTTTTTCTTTTTTTCTTGGAAAAAAAAAACAACAAAATTTTATGAAATTTTTATCATACAAAATACAAACTTCACAACAACAACCTCATTTGTATTCGTGTATATCTCAGCTGATTATAAGCTATAAATACGATGGTTCCTTACTTTTGATTGTTCAATCAATCTTTACCCACAACAAATATCCATTGAACAGCGCTAATATTCAAATTTGTTGGCTCAATTTACATTATTCATAGTCTTTTGGCTAGATTGACTTTCTCATGTACTTGGTGTCGTTCCACTAACCTTTCCCACCTTTCCTGTCTGTCGGCCCCGCCTACATCCTCTGTCTGGCAAACAACAGTGTCATATATGTATGTCGGAAACTCTGACAGCGACAATGTCACGGTTCGGTGTAGAACATCTCAACTTGGTGCCTGAAACATTGAAGAACTTATCTATGGGCAAATATTGCCCAACATAATTTACACACGCCCAGCAATTGTGCAAACAAAATGCAGCCGACAACCTTTGTCGACTCCACAAGCAACAACAACAAACAGCAACAACAACAACAACGTGTTTAATAAACATTCCAAGATGTCTGGATAATTAACGCTAGGCCATGTTTACAGAGCGGGGGGCCCTGAGAAATTTTCGGCGTAATTGAGTGGCTTATTTGAGCCGTCGATAGCGAGTGTTTAGTGTGCAGAGTTGCTTCTTAGCTATTTGCCTAATGTGCTGCCATATTTGTCCAGTATAGTTAAAGGAGAAACGCCAACAATCCTGTCTAACCGGTCTGTAAAAATAGAAGCGTTCATTACGCAAGAATGTGCCCTAAAACGATGCAGCCAAGTGCCTAAGAACAAAAAAACTGAAAAGAGAACCTGAAATCTGCATAATAGTAGAAAGATTAATTAACCCGACGCAAGACACAAGCAATAGCAACAACAGCAGCAGCAACAACATCATCGACAGCAACAACAACATCATCGACTATGCGACTATTTGCCGCAACAGCGCCGGCAGCGACATTGTCGCACAGCTCCAGCGACGAGGCAGGCGAAATTATAGAGAACGCGCACATCGATGCTGGCAGAAAGCAAAGGCAGACGGCGAGAGCGGCCATGGGAGCTGAGGCTGGAGCTGGAGCTGGAGTTGGAGCGGAGGCTGGAAGTGATGTTGGTGCCACGATCTATAGCAATCACAGCAAGTCAAGGTCATTGGAACGCTATGCTGGCGCACCGACCCAGCAGCAGCAGCTACAGCAGCTGCAGCAGCCGCCCTATGCCACGCCCACGGGCAGCACGCGTCGTCGCTTGCTGTCGCCGTTTCGCTCGATGAAGCGTCGCAGTCGCAGCAGCAGCAGCAGCGGCGATTCACAGGCCTACAATCATCTGGCGGTGGTGGTGGCTAACGCAGCAGCAACAGCAACAGCAGCAGCGGCAGCAGCAGCGGAAGCAGCAGCGGCAACAACGGCGGCAGCCAGTGGTCAGGCGAAGGCCAGTTCGCAGAGCGGCGACAGCGGCACTGGCGGCACTGAGCTGGAGCATGAGCTGGAACTTGATTTGGATCTGGATCACGATGAGGAGGAGCACGACGGCTGCAGTCAACTGAGCCTCAGCTACTCGCAGCTCAGCAGCAGCGGCTGCGACGAGGCAGATGCCGATGACGAGGCAGCAACAGCAGCAACAACATCATCATCAGCAGCAGCAACAACAACAACAACAACAGCAGCAGCAGCAGCGGCAGCGACGCAAGCGTCGCAGCTGGCGTCACATTCGCTAGCTGTGGATGTTGCTCTGCAACATGCTGCGGACGAACGGCGACGACGCAACATGTTGTCGCTGTACTCCTCCTCATCCGAGGAGCAACTTCACTGTCGCATCGGCGACATCACACTCATGGACGACACCTACTCCAACTGCGACCCACAGAACGATGCCGAGCGAATGTTTCTTCAAATTGTTGGCATGTTGCGCGATGAAAACGAGGTTTGTGCACTGGCTAACTGCCACTTAACAGAATGTTGCAGCAACATGCTGCAGCCTGTGTATCTCAGAGTATGCTCATATGTATATAATAGCTCTGTATATATTGTATGACCACACTCTTGCATAAATAGTTTAATAAGCAGCAATATTTAAGCCGTATAGTTTTAATTAAACGCATTCTCTGGCCTTGTGGTGATTGAAGTGTGGCCACGCCTCAAAGAGACTTGGCCATTGCCTTGCCCTAATATTCATAATTAGACGAGATTGCAGCTGCATTTCTGAGAAGAAGCAACTAGTATTAATTAAATACTCCGTTTATGAATTGGCAACAACGAACATTGATAATTCAATAGCCATTGCATAACAAAATTATTTGCATTTACAAAACCTTCAATGAGATTCCAATTAGCCGGCTTCTAATTGGAATCTAATTCAATTAAATGAAATATATATATATATATATATATATATATATATATATATTTATATATATTTAGTTTTAATATTAAAATTTATTCTTAGACTGCATTAAAGAGCGAGAGTGGACTACAAATTTGCCAGTTTGATTGAACAAAATTGAATATGTAAATTTATTTAGCTTTACCTTTATCGTAGTCTTTAATTTAAGGTTTGCAGTTGCTTTCCGCCTCTTAAATTCATACTAAGCAAGCTCCATGCTGGCATTGCTTGCTTTGTCCACTCGGCACTTCGCTGCGATGCCATAGAAAGTATGTGGACAACTTTTGTGGCTTGGCTGGCCAGCGGCTGCCAAGATGTGGGAGTCGCTAAAAGTTGCTACTAAAGCATAATTTGAAGCTGGCTGAATGTATTTTTCGAGCATTTGCTTTGAGTGCACAAAAGGCGGAAGAAGCTCCGCCCAGCTGGCGGCCATGTTGCCTTTGCAAGGATTCCGGGCCCATTCTCACGCATCTTTGAGGCTGTTTTGCTTTGTTGCCGTTGATTAAAACTGAAAAAGTTACACGGCCTTCTAGGCAGTGTCCCCCAAAGGTGCATTGCCCTGCAATCGGGCGGCTTCTCCATATCGGGCTGCTCCGATATCAAACAGTTGCTTGTCTTTGTTGCCACTAATTAGTGGGACGCCAGGTGGGACAGGTGGGTGGGAGCCCGGGCATATTGCATATTTATTGTAAACATCAAATTATTGATTGCCGCTGCAAACAGCTTGCGGCAAAGAGTCAAGCGTGAGCGTCGTCTCCGTGATTGCCTTAGTTGTTGTTGCTGTTGTTGCTGTTGCTGCTGTTGCCCCCTTTTGGCTAATTAAACAGAAATGCAAAGCGTCCGCTTCAGTTGTTGTGGCTGCGCTTCTTTGTGGCAACAAATGCGCAATTAATTGCAGCTTCAGAACATGTTTACACTTAATTAGCCGAACCACAAAACTTCACAACACAAAAGAAGCAATTGAAAAATGTAGCCATGTTGCAGCAGAAAATATTCATAATTGAGAAGCCCCAAAGCAGAAAATGTTTTACAATATGAAAGGAAGGAAGTCGTCTCTTAATTGAATAAAGTAATACACTATCAACAATCTAGACTTTGAAGGAAACCCAATTATTTCCATAAACACAAACCTTTTAAAATTCATGTTGAAACATTAATTTAAAAACTTTTAATATGCAGACTGCGTTAAAAGCAAACAATGCACGTAAATAACATTATATTAGATATTGCTAAAATGTAATGTAGTAAAAGTTCAAATGGCTCCGCTCAACTGTCGCTCATGTGCACCTTGGCCAGGAGAATCGAGACAGCTCAACACATGCAAAGTTGCCGCTGCATGCATTATAAAACAGAAAGTTGCCTCTGGGCGCCAGCAGAAGCGGCAAAGTTTAAAATCATAAACACAAACTTTCAGCAAATCGAATTACAGTGAGAGAAAAAAGCATGCGAGCAAATAGCTAAAACTATAAACTATAACTAAACAAGTAAGAGGGCTCTAGTCGAGACTGCTCGACTAGGAGATACCCTGAACCCTGCAAAGTACTGATTCCAACAATTCTACACTTCTTTCATGCACATATACAAAAACACATACACACACCCGTACGCATGCATCCATACGAACGCATAAACAATTGCTCTGCTAACTGCGCAGTTACTGCGCTTGGGCTGCCGTGTGGGCTATATTGTGAAAATTTGTTTGTTGAATAAATCTTTTTGTAGTGGGACTATCTTCATCAAATTTTCAGAACGTAATAATAACATTCAAATGTGTGTATATGCCAAAGCACAAGTCTCTAGTACTTGATATACGTTTTTTTCAAATTTAGGGCGAAGGGGGCGTGGCATCCAAAATCTGTAAACAACAAAATCTTTGTATTCATCACATAAATCTACACAGTAAATCTGAAGTCTCTAGCTCTAACAGTATTCAAACTAGGCTTTAAAAACAAAGTCAGATTTTCGATTGTTATCGATAAAAAAGAAATGGGATGAGTTATCGAAAAAATATGATAAACTCGTACTGCGTATGGTATACACGAGTATACATGTAAAATTTCAAGTGTCTAGCACTTGTAGTTTAGGAGATCTCTGCGTTAGTACGGACGGACGGACGGACGGACGGACGGACGGACGGACGGACGGACGGACGGACGGACGGTCGGACGGACGGACGGACGGACGGACGGACAGACGGACATGGCTAGATCAACTCAGCTCGTCATCCTGATCAAGAATATATATACTTTATGGGGTCTGCCACGCCTCCTTCTGCCTGTTACATACATTTTCACAAAAACATTATACCCTGATTTCCCATTTTCAATGGGTTCAGGGTATAATGAAATAATAGAGTAAATTGCGTGGCATTCTGCATTCTACATTCTGCATTCTGCATACTGTGTGCTGTGTGCTGTGCTGCATGGTGACTGTGGCATAGTTGAAAGTTGAGGGTAAATGCATTTTGCTTGTTGCATGCATTTTGCATGCAAAATGACAGCAATGAAAGTTTTTGTTGCAAACTCCAGCAGCCCCCGCCAAATGGTCTGCCAAAGCGAGAATGATGAAAATGTGCGAAATAAAACGTTGTCACTTGCTACCCGGCAATGGCAACGATGGCTTCTCTTCACCTGGTGCAAGCAGCCTTGCTGCCTGCAGTCTCCGCTTAAAAGTTACAGTGCGCCTTTTACCTTTTACTGCTAATGAAGAGTCTGCTTGGCGAGACAGAGGCGCTGGCATAAAGGCAGCGTAAAAACAGACTCTGATTAACTTATGCCCAAGTTGAAATGAAGGAAGGCTCGCTTCATTGGAGTCGTACCACGTCACATTACCGCATTATTGGCCCCAACAATGTGCACAATGTGGCGTATGCGTAATACAGAGATTTCAGTTAATTTAACGAGCCAGCTGAGACAGCGCCAGCAAACAAATTGAGACAATGGATAGGAAATGCTCTCCACTTTTGTGTATTCTGCTGAAGCACTGAGCACTCAAAACTAATTTAAAACAAGAGAAGCAATCAATAAATGTCAGACAAAGAAAATCACATATTACGTACATAGTTTAAGTTCATACAACACACAATCTTGAGAGTTAATTATGATAAAAAGTCATATTTAATACGCCACAATGTGTTCATAATTTCAAGAGTAGACACTCGATTCTTTAAGTGGGAAGCTTAATATTGAAGGAGTTCAATATAAATTATTGCAAAAATTATATATTGGCCAAACGAGTGTGATGTGATACTATTTTGACAAGCTACAGTGGTTCACAGCTTAGTTCAACTAGCACATACAAAAAACTTTGGGCACCTATAAAATCCAAACTAAAAGAGATTTAAACGGCAGCTTATAGTTCACTGTTTTAACTTATGACATATTAACTCACTTATTTTTTAAATATTTTTTAAACATTTTATAATAATTAAAAACTAAAAAATCAGCAAAAAAAAAGTTCCACAGCTTATATATGTATATCTCAGCAGCTGTTTGAGCTTTTGATAGCATTCAGCTGTTGGGAAATTCAATTAGATATGCCATACAATCGCAAATTGACTAACGCCTGCAGAGGTGTAGAAATGATTACAAGTGGAAATTACAAATGATTACAAGAGAAATTTCCTTGAGGAAGTCGTCAAACAGTTGAACTTGATTAAACTATTTTGGATAGAGAGGGTGATTAAGCTTAACCGCTTAATTGCAAATAGTGTAAAAGAAGACAAACCACAATTTAGCTTTAAAATGAAATCATCACCAACATAATATCTAATGCGAGCTTTGTGTTATGCCAATTTCTCTTCATGTTGCTCCTATTTGGTCACCCGTATAAAACATAATTTACAAATTTCAGCTCTAGCCTCAATGCTACAATAGAACTCATACATCTTAATTTATTCTATCATAATTTATTTATTAATACCTCCTTTCATAGCCTTTCCATATATCGATTAATTTCTCTTACTAATTGGGTTATTTCTTAACTTGTTTCTTGCAGAAAATGCGCCAATTCCAAAAGGTGCTGGAGGACTTGACCTCCCGCGTCGCTTTGGCTGAACAAACCCAGCTCACCTGGCAGACGCCGTCGTCAGTGGGCGAGGCTAATGAGCAGATGCAGCAGCTGCAGCGGCTGCGGGACAAGATGACCACAGCCAGTGCTCTGTTGGACGACTGCAACGAGCAGCAATCCTTTTTCACCGCCAATCAGGTGCTGGTGCCGACGCCGTGCTTGTCCAAGCTGGAGGATTTAAATACACGGTAAGTGTGTGCTCTCATCCTGAGCTGATGCAGAGAAAGAGTTTTCACTGACTCGATTTTCCGTTTACAGCATGAAATTGCTGCAAATTGCGATGGACGAACGTCAGAAGGTATTGTGCCAGGCGGGTGCTAACAGTGCGCACGAGAACGGGGACGATGGACGCAATACATCAAACAGTGGCACCATTGGACCATTGCCTAATTTGGGCCAGAGTGTTAAGCCGCCCTGGGAGCGTGCCACAACTGCCGCCAACGTGCCTTACTACATCGAGTAAGTGTTGCCACCTTCCCTACAACAGCTGCCACTCCAAACTAAACTCAATTCGTTAATTCGCCTACAGCCATGAGCGCGAGACCACACACTGGGACCACCCGGAGATGATCGAACTGATGAAGGGACTGGCGGACCTCAACGAAATTCGCTTCTCAGCGTACCGCACAGCCATGAAACTCCGGGCTGTCCAAAAGCGATTAGGTGGGTGGCACAAACTAACCGTAATACGCTTACTTAGAAACTTTCATCAAAGTGTACCGAAAGGACAGGATAGGACTTTAGTTAGGGCAGAAGTTTTAGCATTTATATCGATATATTTTTAAAGAGTTGCTCAAACAATTATCAGGCTATATACATTTCTGTTAGGGTATGACAGAAGATATTATAGATATGATAGAGAGGGGAAGAGGGGGAAAGATGTAAGGTAGATCTAGTAGTAGCGTATTAGAATTATTTACATAATTATATAAGAATTATTAAATATATAATATCGAAACATTTCCAATCTCAGCACTTGATCGCATCTCAATGGCCACCGCTTGCGAGTCGTTTGACCGGCATGGACTGCGGGCCCAGAACGACAAGCTTATCGACATACCGGATATGACGACGGTGCTGCATTCGCTCTACGTGACAATCGATAAAATTGATTTGACGCTAATGCTCGACCTGGCCATCAACTGGATACTGAATGTGTACGATTCGCAGCGCACCGGGCAGATTCGGGTGCTCAGCTTTAAGGTGGGCCTCGTGCTGCTCTGCAAGGGCCATCTCGAGGAGAAGTATCGATACCTCTTCCGCCTGGTCGCTGACACCGAGCGGCGAGCGGATCAGCGACGCTTGGGACTGCTGCTGCACGATTGCATACAGGTGAGTGTGGGTTGTGCGAGAAGATAATTATAAACATAATACAACTAATTATTGTATTCTCTCTGTGTAGGTTCCACGTCAGCTGGGCGAGGTGGCCGCCTTTGGTGGCTCTAATATCGAGCCCTCGGTCCGTTCCTGCTTGGAGCAGGCGGGCATATCACAGGAAGCCATCGATGGCAATCAAGAAATTTCGATCGAGCTGCAACACTTCCTCGGCTGGCTGCAGCACGAGCCGCAGAGTCTTGTCTGGCTGCCAGTGCTGCATCGTCTGGCTGCCGCAGAGGCGGCCAAGCATCAGGCCAAGTGCAACATATGCAAAGAGTATCCGATTGTCGGCTTTCGCTATCGCTGCCTCAAGTGCTTCAACTTTGACATGTGCCAAAAGTGTTTCTTCTTCGGGCGGAATGCCAAGAACCACAAGCTAACCCATCCCATGCACGAGTACTGCACAACGGTGCGTATGCTTAATGAAAATGCCAGATCAGACAAATAAACTATAGCAAACCTTTTCCATTTCATTCCACACAGACCACATCCACCGAGGACGTGCGCGACTTTACGCGCGCGCTCAAAAACAAATTCAAGAGTCGCAAATACTTTAAGAAGCATCCACGCGTCGGCTATCTGCCCGTGCAGAGTGTTCTAGAGGGTAAGCAGAGGCAGCACCATGCATGCCTTCCACTTTGTCTAATTCCCATTCGTGTCCAATAGGTGATGCACTCGAGAGTCCGGCGCCCAGTCCACAGCACACCTCGCACCAGCTGCAGAACGACATGCACTCGCGCCTCGAGATGTATGCGTCGCGGCTGGCCCAAGTTGAGTACGGCGGAACTGGCTCCAACTCGACGCCCGACAGCGACGATGAGCATCAGCTGATCGCACAGTATTGCCAGGCGCTGCCCGCGACCAATGGCAGCGCGCCCAAGTCGCCGGTTCAGGTGATGGCCGCCATGGATGCGGAGCAGCGCGAGGAGCTGGAGGCCATCATCCGCGACCTCGAGGAGGAGAACGCCAATCTGCAGGCCGAGTACCAGCAGCTGTGCACCAAGCAGCAGAGCGGCACGCCCGACGACTCGAACGGCATGCACCACTCCAGCAGCTCCAGCATGACGGGTCTGTCCAGCCAGGGCGAGCATGGCCAGGTAAGATGGGCAGCAGATTGAAGCGGCGAACACAAATCAAACTTTTGCTATTTGCCAGGACATGATGGCCGAGGCAAAGCTGCTGCGCCAGCACAAGGGCCGCCTGGAGGCGCGTATGCAAATACTCGAGGATCACAATCGACAGCTGGAGGCGCAGCTGCAACGGCTGCGCCAGCTTCTCGACGAGCCCAACGGCGGCGGCAGCAGCGCCACCAGCAGCGGCCTGCCCAGTGCGCCCGGCTCAGCACTCAATTCCAAGCCAAACACGCTGCAAACGCGCTCGGTCACCGCCTCCCAGCTGAACACCGACTCCCCGGCCAAGATGAATCAGCAGAATGGCCACTACGACCACACTTCAAGTGAGTATGGGCTGGCAGTTAGCATAGAAAGAGATCTCGAGGTGTTGCATATGATTTCATATCGCAGTTAACAGCTTCAGCTAAAATATCAATTCCTCTGCAACTAATTGAATACTGACTAAGGGCTGACCAAGCAAGAGTGATACTACTTTAGATTACTATATTTCAGCAGCTGTTCAAGTTATTGATAGCGTTTAGCTGTTGAAGTATTTAATAAGATTTGCCATTGAAAGCTCAAGTCGCTCTTATTTGGTCACCCTGCATATGCATGACAATTTTTTGACTATATCCTTTAACACGCACACATATATAGAGGGTATTATGCTGCCAGGTCTGAGCAACGAGCTGCAGCAGCAGCAGCTGGCCAATCTGGCTGCCAAGCATCACCAGCACCAACTGAGCGGAGCTCTGAACGCACTGCATCAGCAGCAACAGCAGCAGCTTTCTTCTCAGAGGGGCATCCTCACCGGCAACGGGGGCATTGATATGTCCGGCAATGGAATGCAGATGTCCGGCTATTTAGGGGACGACGGACGTCCCCCGCCTCCGCCGCATTCCAGTTTGCTGCAGCAGCATATGAATGGTGCGGAAATAGTCGGAATGATTTTTGATACTTTTTGCTTTAGTTGAGTTTTGCAGTTTTGTTTTCTGTGTTGATTCTGTTGATATTTTCTCTTAAAGTGAAAAGTTTTAATGGATTTTTATTTCGTTGCTTGATTTGAGCTATTATTGCATTTGCTTTTGGATGTTGTTGTTTGTGCATTTTGTTTGTGTTTCATGGTCAAAGTCAATTTATTCTGAAAAACTAATGTGAACTCTCTCTTGCTTAATTCCCTATGCCATTGCCCACAATATATGATTCTAGATCTTGGCTAGAGCGTTTGGAATGTATGTCAAAGCGGTAATACAAACATTTCTGTTGTCAACTTTTCATTTATATAATGCTCCATATTCTTATGTATGTGAACAATTACTTAAACTATGCGTTTCTCTATTTGGAAACAGAAGTAGCAGAGAATTTGGTCACTGTCATTACGGAACAGGAAATCGAGCCCAACAACGAGGACTTGGAGGAGACGAGCAGCAGCACGACTACAAACACAACGACGACGACGACCACGAATACGGAGAAAACCTGTGTGGACTTGAGGAAATAACTTTCGATGCAAAGAGATACTAAAAGGAAGAACCACAAATAATAATCAGAAACCAACTTAAGCATACTTCACTGTAATGGCTAGCGTGCAGCAAATTCTAAACAGTATACATATATCTATATATACACAAATATATAAATATATCACTATAAATAATTACAACATGCAACTTATACATATAAACATAAATATAAATATGAATATAAAAGGATCGAAAGGAGCTGAAACAGAAAAGAGAGAGAGAATCAGAAAGCTAAAGGTTTTTTATTAGTTACGAAAATATATCAATATTAAGTGAACGATACATATTAAAAGCTGAAAATAATGCAGAAATATAAAGTGTAGTTAAGAGTCTTATATAAAACAAGAAATATCATAATCAATTGCGAGCACTTGCAAAACTGTTATAGAAGCACTTTTTTCAAAACAACGCAAAACAATAGATGAAGAATTCCATTTCAAATTTTCCCCTTGCTAGATGTATAGAATTGTTCGATAGGAGCTTTACTTTTATCCGTTCACTCAGAATCAAAGATACTTTTTATTTCAGTTTACTTTGTAATTTATTATATTCCATTAATGTGTATTTTGTATTATAATGTACGTGCTAACTGAAAGTGTGCTGCAATGTTTTTAATTAAATAAGTCATTATTGAACAATTTATGTTTGCATTTTGATTTCGTTTTATTTATCTCACTCATTTTTAGCATATTTCATTTCAAATTTAATTATTTGATTGAATACGATGACTAAATGGACCACCTTTTCTAATAATCTCTACTATCGACCCGTAAAGAATACATATGATATTTACTAGCTAAATCAATATAATTCCACTAAAGATACTACTAGTCAAATTAAATCCATTATTATCTCATATTATCTGTGCATATGATAGATAAAACTGATACATACAACTAACTCAAAGCGCTTTACATATTAAAAACCAATCTTACATGTTTAGATGTCTAAAATATGGAATTCACATAATCACAACGCATAAATATATATCTATTTCTATTAGTATATATAAATATATGTTATATATCAGTAAAGAATATCAGAAAATATGAGAAAAGGTAAAATACAGCTCTTTGAATAACCACAACCATAACCATAACCATAATTAGTAGCTTTTCAAAATAGATTCTGAGGATATTTTAGTCCGAATCATTATTCATGTGAATTAAAATAAATCTACAAAATAATTGAATTGGTGTTAAAAATCAATAAATAAAATATCGACAATATAAACAACATAAATAAAAACTTTTTAAATCAAATTCAATATAAATCAAATTCAATATAAATCAAATTTTAACTACGATTCATTTTAATTCTGCATTCATTGAATAATTTATCAAACTCAATTTTGTTTATGCAAACAATAAGAACTGACTATGAAAATACCTATATGCATATACAAATTTATACATATGTATGTCAATATATAAATATATTAGAAATTTCTCACAGCTCACAATCAGCGTAGTAAAGCTACCCACTATGAATATTTTTTTAACCGAATCATTAAGTAAAGACCTACCAATAACCAATCAAACAGTTAAAACCCTCCGTTTCAAGTTAAAAACGAATGAACCAAAAGAGCTATAAGAGAATGCTTAAAAACCATTGGATAAACATATGAAATTATTAGAGAACATATCCTTAAAATGCAACAACTTAAAAGAAATACAATTAAAATTAAGCTAACCTAAACATATATTCAATACGAATTTAAATAATTGCATATTACTCGAACTAAAAGATCAATCATAAAGAGAAATTCATATTCTATTCGAAATACTCGAATTAAAGCTCTGTCTAAGGCAAGCCACGATTTTAATTTCATATACGCAACAGTAAACGCTGCCAGCTTTGATACAACTTTTCATTTGTAAATGGCGAAAACTAAATGAAACATAATGAAGTAATTAATTAAATGTAATCAAAATAAGAGGTGAAGCAATTCAAGCATATCCCAAAATAGTCTTCAGTGCATCAAGTGGTTGTCTATGATAAATGTAAATATCTTGTCCTATAGCAGCCAAGGTATGAATTATACGATATTAACTAGACACAAAGCCAAACAATCAACGAAAATTATACAAATTATACTGCGTGCTATATTAGCTCCATATTTGGTTATGTATGTATTTACTATACATATTCGAAGTACTTTAGTGCAACTCAATGTCTCGTATGCATAATATTTACGAAGCTTACTGATATCTAACTAATACTAAGTTTATTTAGCGAAATTGAGTCCAATTGTCGAGCATCAGTCAACCAAACCAACCAACCCAGACCCTTAGTTAAATGCTTACCATTCCACTAGCGAAGCTTATTAATGATATTTAAATAATTGATGGAAATGTTCGCTCTTTCGTTTCGTTAGGCCACAGATGATTTTAGTGGTAGCTTGTGTATGAGCACGGGCCAATTCAATTGTACCTATCTTTTGATACCGTTTACTACAAAACTAAGGACTATAATCTTATTAAATTGTATATCTCATTTGATGCAGCAAAGACCAATGCAACAAATATATCTATATAAATATATATACGTATATGTATTAATATAATTTGTAACTTGACGCAGATGGAATCTATTATGATGATCTTATACATTTCAATCTGTTCTACAAATGGTAGAGACTATATATATACATATATACACATATATATGTGAAGCATGCATATAGATACAAGCATACACACATACATATATGTACGTACACATATATGTATGTGCAAATGTGCAACAGCACTTCAAATAATATCAACATATAATAATTCAACACACATATACATATATTTATACATAATCAAATAATTATACTATATCATATGATACAAGCAAATTATAAAATTACAGAAGAGTTGATACAATAAATACAAAATAAAACACATTAATTGAGTTAGCTGAGTGTTTTACTATTTGAATAGAAAGTAATTAAAAACTTTAGTCGGGAGCTTTAACCGGTGTAAGTTCAGAATCTAAGATAAAGTGAAAGATGATTTTTTTTTTTTTTTTTTTTTTTTTGAAGATCTAACTGTAGACGTAAAGTAGAGTTTAACACTGATCCAATTGCTTTTCATAAAAAGACAAATACTCAAAATGCTCGTTGTATAAAATGTATTTTTATTTCAAGATCAATAACCTTAGCAGCAAACGTGGAATACAACAACGGATGCCATCCAAGCACATTAAATTAAACTTATGAGATAAGCTCGCGTACAAAATATATGTATATACGTATTTCCAACATCCAATGACGAACACAACAATGGATAGAGTGAATCTTTTGGAGAACAGAATGAATGATAGTATAGAAAAACATTGGGTAACAGAACAAGTGGTTTAGATGAAGAGTCAAAGCAAAGCAAAGCACAGAGCAGAGAGAGATGAAGTGCCAGATCGCCTTCAAGGTGCCAAAAGCTTATCGAACTCAATGGTGATAGTAGGCATGAGGGTCGCCGGCAGGTGCAGGCAAGGCAGCTGGGTAGTGGGCGTACGGAGAATGGGCTAGAGCTGGGTAGGCAGCTTGGAAGTGTGCGGTAGGCAGGTGAGAAGGTAGTGGTGCGGGTGCGGGAGCAGGAGCCGGTGCTGGTGCTGGAGCGGGTCCCGGGCCAGCACGATGTAAGGCGGTCAGAGCAAAGGGATACGAGAGCAATGGCAGCGATGCCTTGGGAACTGGCGGCAAAGGCGGCGCAGGCGCCGGTCCAGGTAGTAGCCCATGTGGTGCCGGTGCGGGTGGAGCCAGTGGCTTGTAAGCCAGCGGCTCTTTACGCACCACTGCATTGAAGCCATGATGCGGATCAGCTGTGTAGTCAACGGTGCGCTTGGTGCCGTCGGGGTCCACCACCGAATAGCTGCCCTTGACCACATCACCATGTCGGGTCTCATGCTGGCTCTTCAGGTCTCCCGTGTAGCCATCCTGTATGTCGTATCCAAAAGAGTACTTGGGATCAGCATCGTACGGCTCCGGCGCAACGGGTTTGGGTGCTAAGAATATAAACGAAACTCAATCACTCAAACTTCATTAGTTTCATCACTAACTCACCTGGTGCCGCGTATTGCGGTGGCCCGTGGTGTGGACCATAGCTCGCATAGGTGTGCAGGGGTCCAGATGGGCCGCCATAATACGGCCCAGGACCAATGACACCGGCGCAGGCAATGCCCAGCGCAGCGCTTAGCAGAAATATCTACAATGAAGATAATCAAACGATTAGCTCTCATATAACTCAGAGTTTCAGTTAAGCATTATTTATACTGATTGGGTTTATTGTCACAGATTTATTCAATTGATTTCAGCATTATTTTAGCATGTCTCTCAGCACATTGTTTGGTCGCACCTTTAGCATTGCAGCGCTTCGATGTCCTAGCGCGTTTCTCCACTTGTCTATCCTTTAACTAGTCCAAGCACCGAACACCACTTGGAATGTGGCTAACCGACTTTTGGATTGGAGCACAACGACGAGCGCACTAGAAGAAGAAACAACAACTGCAAACGTTTCGATGGCGTTCTGGCAATTTATAGTCAAAACTGGCGGCAAATGTCGCCTGCTTCACATGGCGCAAAAGACCAAGCGAACAATAAACTAATTGAAGATCAACGCTGAGAGACCAGTTAACAGTCCCGCACTGATCATGCCACATGGCGCGCAACAACAGCCAATAACAACAACAACAACAACAAGTTATATATATATATATATATATTACTAAGACTGGGCAGCCACCTGGCTATGAACCGAATCGTGTGTCTGGGTTCAACTTCGGTGCAGCGGCTTAGAAAGGTTATTCTTCCGCTTAGCCGATTAAAGGGACCTGGGTAGAGCCGCTTGATGTTTGCCCTTTCACTTTTTGCGATTTTTGGCAATTGTGTGAACGTTTACCACGCTGCACACACAATTGAAATGTTAATTTATTATAGGCCAGGACTCTGACCAGGCTTAAACGTTTGTAATTAGTGCCAGCTCTGTTAGATATTCAAATCCAAATGAAATGGCAACCGGCAGTCGGCAACAGGCAACCGGCAGTCGGCAGTCGGCAGTGGCGTTTTGGCAACAACAGCTTCGCGCATGCGCAAAAGGTCAGACAGTCGACAATTAAATTACAAGAAACCAAGTGCTTGGCTCCAGCAGCCGCCAAACAGAAAAGCGAAAGGTCAACTTGCCCACTGCTTAGGCAACGGCACATTTGTGCCCTGGTACACTCACATAGCCATGCCTTCACCCCTCCACCTCTGCCTAGCTAGTATCGAGTTGTTAGCCAGAACGAATAATGTCATTTGTATCATGTTCACCGAGTGCACTTAATTTATTATAGCAAATTTGTTGCAAGCCACAGATCTGCAAAGGTATTGACAGTTCCAGCCATTGTACTCCACATCCAGTTTGGTATGTGACAAATATAGCAATGAGTCGTGCCGCTGCTATTCGACTCCACATCTGCAGCCCGTTGATCAAAACAATTGATCAAAAAAGCAATGTCGATTTACAGTTTCCTTCTCATGTCTTACAAGTCAAATCGAGGTCTAATGGAAAAGTCTGTTGCAATCTGTAGAAAGCAAAACGTCGACTGAGTCAATTTATATCGCCACGCCAGTCAATGTTATACAAATATTTTAATGATATTTCCTTCATAGAGAGATTCGAGTATCAAAATCTCTAACGTATTGAACATAAATCTTCAATCGATCTTTCATACATACAGTGTATGTATGTCAAGCAAGTTAGAAAAGTCTAGTCGGAGGCGCCACTCTGAAACCTTTGTACACAGTTACACACACACATACATGTACACACATACATGCTGCAGCTGCGTTTCGGCCGTCATATAAGTTTTTCTATGGGAAATTAATTATTTAATAACTTTTGTTCTAGATGCACTTGCTTAATAATAATAAAAGTCATTACACTTTGACAAACGTTTTTATTTTAAACATTTTTAGGAATGGATTTTAAGTCCGAATTGTTCAAGCTTCATCAACGGAATGTAAACACTAAATTTAAAATCTAAGATTTTAAATTATTGATCAATATATTTTATTATATAAATGTATACAACCGTTTAAAGGCTCAAAAATTCCTCGAGTCCTCGAGCTTTAATATAGTGACATTGCTGGCCTTAAATAATATGGATTGAGTTTCCATTTATTTATAAAAAGAACATAAAATTAAATATAAATTAAGATTTATAATTCTATTTTATCTGAATCCCGGCTGAATATTTATTATTTTTTTGTTTTCTCCTATCTTCACTCTTGCAATAGCTAAGAATATGTATATTTTTTATTTATATAAAATTGTTGACTCGTTGTCAATGCGCACTGTTGATATAATGCGACTTGAGAAATGGGTTGATAATCTAAAATACTTCTGTATGAATTGCATAGAAAATCTGTTTTATGATGCCCTAAAAAACTTGTAACTGACTAAATTTTGCTTTAGTTATCCCTTGGATATGAAAGCAGTTGACGGTGTATGGCCGTCCCAGTTACCAAAGTGGGTCAGCTGTTTTTATTAGTGTAAAACATGTGGCACAATGATAGCTAGCTTGTAATTTAACGGCGCTGATTGAGTGTTTAAACGGCAGCTCTCCGTGCATTTGGTTAGTCCATAAATGCAACTTGTAAGTAGATGTCCAACCGATGCGAGCATGGACTTCACCAGCGTACTAGAGGCTTGCGGAGCATTTGGGCGCTTTCAGCATGTGATATTACTTCTATACGGCTATACGAACATACTCAGCTCCCTGCATTACTTTTCGCAAACTCTCATCACATTTACTCCAGAGCATTGGCAAGTAGAAGTGATTCAGTTCGAGATTCGTATTTAATAGTGCGTTTGGCTTAGGTGTTACCATGACGATCTAAAGAATCTGAGCTCCTCAGATCTTCGAAAGATATACGCAAATGTGACACATAAGTCTTGCACCCTACTGGAGGGAGTAGTCAATGGCAGTGGCATTGCAGCGAAAAGTGGACAATGCCAGGATTGGATATTCATGCGGGAACAAGGCTACGAGAGCGTCACAACTGAGGTACTTGGCTATGTCGTTGAAAACTATGCAAATAGGTTAATATTATATTTATTGCAGCTTAAATGGGTCTGTGACAAGTCGCATCACTCGGCCGTCGGTCAATCGTTCTTCTTCATTGGTTCAGTTGTGGGCACTGTGATATTCGGAAATCTATCCGACCGCATTGGACGACTGCCAGCTTTACTGCTGGCCACATTAGCTGGAGCATCGGGAGATTTTCTCACCTCGTTCGTCTATAGCTTTCCACTATTTGCGTTCTCCCGCTTTGTCTCCGGACTCTCCACAGACACCATGTACTATTTGATGTATATTTTGGGTGTGTATTTCATCTATATTACTCTATAAAAGTATACGAACATACAGTTATATCACTGCAGTGTTCGAGTATCTCAGTCCGAAACGCCGCACCTTCGGACTTAACATCGTACTCGCCTTCTTTTACTGCTTTGGCCTGATGAGCTCACCCTGGCTAGCCATCTGGATTGGCGATTGGCGGCATTACTTGTGGCTAGCTTCGTTGCCCGCTCTCGGGGTGCTCGCCTACCCGCTCTTCATCTGCGAGAGCGCTCAGTGGCTGCTCACGAAAAAGAAATATGATCGAGCCGTGAAGTGTCTGAAATGGGTAGCCAAGTTCAACGGGCAAAAGGTGGAGGAGTCTGTGTTTGACGAGTTCGTCAAGTACTATCGTGAGAAAGTGAAAGAAGAAATGAAGCTCACTAGCGATGAGGACACATTTATGGGAATGTTCAGAACACCGCATCTACGGCGTTGCACACTGTCCTTGCTGCTGAAATCGTAAGTTGTTGCCATTTACTATGCTGCAAGGACCTTATTATGTGTGTCTTAACAGCGTCATCATTACACTCTCCTATGATGTGATCAACCGCAATATGGAGGGACTAGGCACTTCGCCTTTCAAACTGTTCTCTTATACTTCCATCAACTACTTACCAGCGGGCTGGACTATCCTGCTCCTACAAAACAACATCGGACGGAAGGGCATGGCCTGTGGGGCGCTGCTAGTGGGTGGCATCATAACCACAGTGACGGGCTTCCTAATTGCCTTCTTGGACCCCAAAGAAAATGCTCTCCTGCTGGCCGTTATGATTGGCCTGGGTCGCTATGGCGTGACGGTCTCCTATGATGCGGAAATCCAATACGCAGCCGAGATAATACCGACGAGCGTACGGGGGCGTGCCCTCTCCAACATACACGTCGTTGGACTGGCCTCCAACTCGCTGGTCTTCTATGTGATCTACTTGGCCAAGTTCTATAAGCCCTTGCCATCTATATTCATAAGCTGTTTAATGTTCATCGGCGCTGGCTTGTGTCTAACTCTTCCAGAAACTTTAAACAGGTACACTATTCACCTTTATACTATTTATTAATTTAAAATGCATTTCTATGACTTTCAGAAAGCTGCCGGAGAATCTGGCGGAAGCAGAAAGTTTCGTTAAGAAAGAGCCTGGCCAGTGGCTTTCCTTGTGTCCCAAGCGAGAAAAAATCTCATCGACAACAATTTAATGATTTGAAGTTTAAGTTTGAAATGTGTTTTGCAATATTCAGAGTACACACATACTATGTATGTATTGTGTGCTGGCAGACAATATATGTAAAGTCATTGAATATCGAACGAGATCCTCTTAACAACTGTAATGTTTTGGTCGACTTGACTACCTACGTATGAATATTTATTGAAAATACAAAAATTCACTTGCATGGCCATGTTTAAGGCTAGACAGATTATTTCTAAACAGTGCCGTGACTACAACTTCCTATTATATTCTCATTCTTAACTTCACATATTGTCTTTCAAATAATTGTAGAAGGCAACTAGAATAGCTTAAAACTGACTTAATATTTGTTGTGAGTGACACCTGACTAAACAAGCATATTGTTATTTGTAATTGAATGAACACGAACACGAATATTAACAAAAATATTTCGGTTGTATTTTTACAAGTCACTTGTCCAAATACGTTTTTGCTATCATAAGAGCCGAAGCATGAGAATAAAAATGTTAAAGTGTTTCAGCTCAAAATGAATAAAGTAGGTAAAATTTAGTGAAACGTTCATAGTGCATGCTTACCTAGTAGGAATCGTCCGATGCCTACCTCTTAAAATATTTATCTTGGGTAGACTGTAATAATTCATCTTGACGAAAAAGAGGTTTTTAGATATCATATTTCTATGTGTAATTATCATAAAAGTATATATACATACATATATGTATATTATTATCAGATCAACAAATTAATGCCTGCATCTTATTTGTTGTTTGCAAGCAGCTTGTTTACTCGGCCTTGACAATTTGCAAATCAAAAGAATGCAGCGGGTGGGCGGCATTAAATTGCCGAGTCGACACCGAGCGATACGCACGCATAAATACTGTTAGCTATATAATAACTGTAAACGTATCGCATCGCATGCTAAATAATTTCGAGCTCGGCAATTTCAACGGACAAAATCTATATTTATCTATCTGAAACGACTCAGCGACCCATCCAATGCGATGCATTTCATTTCGGCTGAGAGTCGCCCGGGCCCGGGCCCGGTCCCGGGTCCGGCCATTCGACATTTCAAACTTGACTTCGGCGTGCTGCGGTTCGTGTTTCAAATATTCTGAGCGAATTATCAACGTAGCAGCTGTGGCGGCCTGTTCCGAGTGCGGGTTCAATTCAAACGGCTCTCAGCTGTTTTAAATTTGATTCAGAAAATCTGTTTCTTATCGTCAATTTTGGTGCGAGAAGCAAACAACAATCCACGTAACCATTTCTTATTCATGGGCCGATTCGATAAGTCAGCTCAGTCATACCTTCAACGTAACTAAGTTTGAATAATACTGAAAAAATAAAGTTAGTTTAACAAGTGTTAGCATAGCAAATTGCAATTGGATATGTGTCAGAGAAGTCTATAACTTAAAGTAAAAGTGAAACAACTACCGAAAAGTATTTTTTTAAATTTATCTCCCTTCCGTGATCAGCAATATTTGCAGTATATATATACATCGACTGCATGATGAAGTGTCATTAATAATTAATATAAACTAGATATTTTATGTCCAAGTCAATTTGAATGTTTATATTCATAAGCGTGAAATATTCATCCACCTATGGTCAGAATACAGACTTCTCACTGCAGATACATGTATACACAAAATCTTTGTTTTACTTGCCATATATATAGGATAATTGTAACTGCCAAGAATAATTAAGTGAAAAAAGTCATCATGAAATAACTTCAAGATGTGCAAGAATACTATAGTTGATAATTTTGAAGCAAAGCAAATCCTATGTTTAGTTAAATTTGTCAAACTATTATTATTTAACTGTTTTACTGTTTTTTTTTTTGTTTGTTTTTTTTTGCAAAGATGAGTCATGTTGCGAGTTTAGAATGCTAATTGACTATACAAATTATGAACCAAAAGATAAACTAAATTAAGTAAGATGTAAGACATATTTTACTTATCCGGCCATTGGCTTACCAGGGATAAGTTCAGAGAAGAGATCTGTTTACTTGAAGTAATAAATAAATGCGTAAATAGATTGAAGTGAAAAAAAAAAAAAACAGAAAAAAAACGTTAGCAAAATGCTCGAAGTGGACAAAATTCTGGAGAAGTGTGGCGACTTTGGTCGACTGCAGTGGCTGATGCTGATGCTCTTCAGTCTGATCAATGTGCTCTCATCAGTGCACTACTATTCGCAGACGATCATCAGCTTTGTGCCAAAGTATTGGTATATATCAAACGCAAACAAATAACGTGGCGTATACTCAACATATATCATTCACACGCACAGGTGTGCGGATGACCCGACAGCAACGGCACCGAGTGTATCCAGCTGCCATCCGCTGAACTCCAACGCGTCCCACCCTACAACGTGTCACAGTTACCGCTATGAGCTGTACATGGACTATAAGAGCTTCAGCAACGAAATGCACTGGATATGCAGTAATGCATGGAAGTTGAGCCTCGGCCAGTCCATGTTCTTTGTGGGCTCCGTGATTGGCACATTAGGTCTGGGCTACCTTGCGGACATAATGGGTCGCTTGCCCATCCTAATCCTGGCCAACATCATCGGCATGGTGGGCAACTTG
Organism: Drosophila hamatofila; assembly: GCA_035045345.1. NCBI lineage: Eukaryota > Metazoa > Arthropoda > Insecta > Diptera > Drosophilidae > Drosophila > Drosophila hamatofila. Next base: position 14,239,982 of record JAWNPA010000020.1, read on the forward strand.
CTCACAATCTTCAGCAAGAACCTGGCGCTCTTCTGCGTATTCCGTTTCATTGCTGGACTCGCCACCGATGCCAATTTTCTTATGATGTACATTCTAGGTGAGTGGAAGGATCTAGGTCAGTGCTCAAATTCAACTGGTTAATTATTTTACAGTTATGGAATACATGCGACCCTCGTTGCGCACTCTGGGCTTGAGCATCTGCATCGGCATCTTCTACTGCCTGGGCTCCATGGGCGTGCCCTGGATTGCAGTGTTAATGGGCGATTGGCGTAGTTTCCTACTTGTCACCTCGCTGCCGTTGGGCTTGGTGCCGCTCTTCTATTACGTTGTGCCGGAGAGCGTGCAGTGGCTGATCTCGAAACAGAAATATGATAAGGCTGTGATCTGTCTGAAGCGTGTTGCTAAGATCAATGGCCGCGAAATCGATGATAGCGTCTATGAACAGTTCATCGAGGATTGCAAAATAAGTCAGAAAAGCATGCAGACGACCAAGCAAAATATTTTGGGACTCTTCAAGACGCCCCGACTGCGCCGCAACACATTAATACTGTTCTTTAAATCGTGAGTAAACCGCTCTCGGCTCACTAGTGCACTGCAGTCTCTATCTATCTATTCGCCCGCCCTCGCACAGCATGGTCATTACCCTGTGCTACGATGCCGTCTCTCGCAACGTCCAAGGCCTTGGCATTTCGCCATTTCTGATGTTCACACTGAGCGCCACCTCAATTCTGCCCGCCTGCCTGCTGATCATCGCTCTGCAAGATCGCATCGGACGCAAGGCAATGACTTCCATGTCGCTGCTCCTCAGTGGCATTTTCATTTCGGTAACGGGCATTATTCTCTTCGCTGCAGCTGGCGCCACCAATCAGAGTAAGTCAAAGCAAAGCGTTTATGCTGGCAAACCAGTTCCCAACAACTTCACAGAGTCGAGCATATTTTTTTTTTTTTTTGCATTTCTTATCGACTCCTTAACTCTAACTGGATGTTACTGTTTACATATTTTGGAGTATTTTTCTTAGCTTTACCTAAACTTTGCTGAAAGTCGAACAACTTTTAGTTTGTAATTTTCCCAACACGAAATATGTTAATTTTGTGTCTCTTAACTGTTAAATAAGTCTAATGAATTCTGGTATCCACCTCATCATCTCACTTCTACTACATCATCTCAACAGCGACCACCGTGCTGGTGACGCTATCAGTGATTGGCCGCTTCGGAGTCACGGTGGCCTACAATTCGGGGGCCCAGTACGCCACGGAGCTGATTCCGACCTGTGTGCGAGGCCAGGGCGTGGGTGCTGTGCACGTGATGGGCTATGCGTTCACCTTCCTCAGCGTGTACATATTGGATACGCGTACGGTTTTCGCGCCGCTGCCGGAAATCATCCTCGGCGTGATCTCGTTGCTGGGTGCTTGCCTGACGCTGCTGCTGCCGGAGACACTGCATCGCACGCTGCCCGCCAGCCTGGAGGAGGCCGAGACGTTTGGCATGAACGAGCACTGGTACACGTTCAGCTGCTTGGAGAAGCGCTCACAGTCGGTGACAAAGCTGGCGCCGCAGCGTGCCACGTCGCTGTCCAATTCATCGGTTTACTTTTAGGACGGAGCATGCTAACTATTCGGTATTTAAGTATGAGTGTATAAAGGACTAGCATACTTTTAGGCTTTAACTTATTGTGGTTAATTTAGCATTTTAAGTCCAAGCTTCAATTCAGCTTCATTGTTTCAGAAATGTATTACGTACAAATATTTAATTATTAAATCGATACTAGATATATGTACATATGTATGCTATATTTAAAACCTCGCAAATACTAACATTTAAGTCAGTTTAAATGGTGGTTTTATTTATTTTTTATGATGTCATATATAACAAATCTTCCAGTTGTGCTTAACTATTTTCTCAGGAGTGGACATTTTTTTGTTCTTCTGCGTGTCACATAATCTTGCATTAGTTGCATATACCCTGATTATTCATTGAATTAGTGTATAAAAAGTTATTGCTGCATGAAAACTGTATAAGGTCATTGGCCAATGCTAGCAACAGCATCCAAATCACAGCTTATTGAGAAGCTCTAGTTAAGCTTTATGTTAGAAAGCTTTTAGTAAAGTCGGACACCACGATTGAGCAGCAACAGTGGTCGGGCACTGTTATGAAAGCTTTGGGTGCAGACATCAGCTAATAGGAATATTTGAATACATAGGAGACTGCTGTTAAAAGCTTTGCTCTTAACATTTTACATTTCCATGGGGATATATATATGTATGCTTGTAACTATAAATAAACTAAAAAAATCTACCCAGCATTGTTCGGGTGAAAAAATATATTTTTAAGATTGCAATCGACTTGATTTATGTGAGTCTTATTTAAGAGCACTGAAAGCAAATTTTTGATGCCATCTTCTGCTTCACAGAGCTGAAATGCTTTAGCGAAACTTCTCAGTTCCAAGCGATTTGCATGAGCAACGCCAAATCCCTTTTATATCTGCAGCAGTTGCTGAGATTTTTGATTTTGATGAATCTTTGGTAGATTGTGAAGTTGTTACGAAATTTGATTAGGCAATTTTGTTATGTGGACGCACTTGCTGTAGAGCTTAACTTTGTGTTTAAATACTTGCAGTTAACAACAAGCTGAAGCGCCTCCTTCTCCTGCTCGCAGTGGGGTGCTGTTGCTGTTGCTGTTGTCTTGGGCAGCACCGTTTACCTAAAGTTTGCCATTGACTTTGCAAATTTATGCAATTATGCAAAAGTTTTTAATGAGTTCTAAATAAAGTTAAAATTTCGTTGACGGCAGCGGTTAGCTGGTGTAAACTACACCAGGCGACCAAATGAAACTTTTGTCGCAGCCAAACAAAAACTTTGCCCGCCGATTGTTTGAAGCCCCACTCAACACAGGAGTCTCAGCTTAGCGCTTTGGTAATCACAGTAACGACAGCTCCGTCATGGTCAAAAATTGCGAATTGCAAATGCAAATTGCTTAACTTGATGCACTTTAAGCTGCTTAAGCACGGCCACGCCCATGCCCACGCCCACGCCCTCCAAGGACAGGCTCATCTCGGAGATGATGGGCAATGTCAAGTGCTCAAGCGACAAGCGGCAAGCGGCAAGTGGCAAGTGGCAAGTGGCAAGTGGAAAGTGGCAGTGTGTGAACTCATTTTGAGACGTTTGTCTGGCAGTGCCTTCATTACGTAATCCTAGCTGGGTTATGCACAAATAAAGTTCATGGCCATGGTCAATACGAATGCGGCTCACTTGGCAATTGGCCGTAGGCATTCAGTACTCGGAACTCGGCTCTTATTATGCATGCGCTTCCGCTCGATTTATGCGCCGGCATCTCTGAGGGCGGCACTCAGGCCTCGCCAAAAGAACTTTATCAAACCACTCACACAGCTGGCATGTTTCCATAAAGCGGATGAAGACGCACCACCTGGCGAGGGATGGGATGGAATGGGATGTGGGGCACGCAGTTGCGTGTGGCCACAAAATCCGTGTGATTAAAGGCGCTCGCGTAAAAGGTTTGTTAATGCGTATTTGTAAAATGTTTGAATGCGAATTTTAATGAGCGACAGAAAACACACCTCACACAGATGAGTGTGGGCGTGGCAGCCATAAATGCCGCAATCAGCTTACAATGCCTAGCACATGTCTGCGCCTGCCGCTCGCTGATTAAGCGAGAGTTTGTGTGTGTGTGTGTGTGTGTGTGTGTGGGAGTGTGTGGGAGTGTGTATGAGTGTGTGTGCTCACATTTAAATAATGATGTGCAATTTATAGGCATACCAAATGGGTGATCATTGCCCTATGTTACAGCTCGAGTGCTTATGTAAGTGATTAATAAGTTTGTGGCAGCTTAAGGAGCTTCAACTAAATCAGCTAATTAACTAATTTGCACTAAAAATTTAAGACGTCCCTCGGGACACAGACACACGATGAATTTGCTGTGCATATTTCTCACTTTGTTACCGTTTGCCTGCTGACCCGCATGTGTCAAGCGCCTGTCACCTAGGCTGCAGGAATCTGGCAAGCGTCTCGGCTGCGCGCTCGTGCGTCTCATCCAATAGAATGAAACACGGCACTTCGGCTCCATGGCAAATGAAGTGTCCAGCGGGCGCGGCCTGAGAATTGAATTGAATATATGCATATATATGTATATATATATGTATGTATGTGTATATAGTACAGCCAATACATACATAGCCGGGCTGGACTTGATTAGCATTGGAGGCTTTGGCCTTATTTGTGTGCAGGATTTCTTCAGGACTGCTTGGCTTTGAGACGGCTTAGCCAAATAAATCACAAAAAAGGCCAACAATGCGAGCCGACAAACCGACAAACTATGGCCCATTCGACTTAGTCAATATATATGTATTTTCGAAATTTTCCACCCTCGTCGACTGCCACAAGCAGTTTGATTGAGCCCCTGAATGTTTATCCTGCTGTTAGTTAAGCTGTAAATACATGGCTAGTCTTATACATAAATAGATAATTTGATACGTTGCCTCAAACAAAGCAAACAAACAATGGAATGTGTCCAGCTGACCAAAGTCCACTGCCGGCGTTTCATATAGTGCTGCACAAGCATTATAAGCCAAAGCCCCTACTAGCCTTCGGCTATCTGTCTGTGTCTGGTTTTTCGTTTAATAGCCCCAAGTGGAACCCCAGAGTGACTCGGAGTCTGTTTCTAATTGTAGTTTGATTTTTATGCGTATCGAATGAACAAAAGTTCTTCTCTTTGCCTCACTCAGCCTGAGATCTGAGCCGAGCAAGGCAGAGCAGTAAATGGGCTCCTACTGTTTGTCCAATGAAACCTAATAGCGAATTGAGAACGTGCTCCAATACCAAAGAGCTTTGTTGGACTGAGCTCAGTGCTAAGAAGGCGAAGGCACATCGACTAATTGCGACCCTTTTGCTTATCAGTCATCCCACCAGCTACCTTAAAGCCCTATTGGCCCATAAAAAGCGGCAAGCATAAGCCACGTTACAAAGGATCCAGAGTCCGAAATGTGAACAAATAAACAAAAAAGGATACACAGAACCAATTTGACTGTTGTGCAGCTTTATTTAAAAATATTCTGCTTTTATTTTAAAATAAATTTGTATTCAGTTTGTCAGTTAGTGAGAACTTTGAAATGTCATTTTAACATTTGTTTGTGCTGTTGATTAAATATATCAAAGTTGGCTATCAAACTTTGTAATCTCATTAAAAATACCTAACTAAAATGTTAATCTGACAGCGAGCTCAACTGTCGCACAGGGTATTTCATAGTCCACAACTTTTGGGACGTCCATTCGTATTTGTTTATATTATATTATCAACTCTGTTGTGTCGCACACTTTCAACTTTAATTTATACAAAGTTTTTTCTGCTCACGATTGCTGTGTTTCTCTGTGCGCTTAATTCAATTAACGCGCTGGCTGGGGGCGTGGCTGAAAACAGATAGTGCAGGCAAGTTGATTTTTTGTTTGTTTCTGTTTAATTCTGGCCAACAATAATATGAGACAGCACAGCATGAATATTTATAAAACATTTTAATATTTTATTTGTGCAACTGAAGCGTGCTTCGAGTCTGTTTATATTTTTTCCATTTAGTATAACTGTCTGTCAGGCTGATCTGTCTGTAGGAGTCATGCATTGTCAACATAGCATCCACTGTGTGGCTGTGCTTGTTTGAACATGACTGTATTTGGCCATACACAAGTTATCTGACAGGAATTGAGCCGACTTAAAGCACGGCTGCCTTTTGCTCTCTGCTGCTCTTTAAGAATAATTAATTGAATGTGGTAAATATAAATGTAAAAATGAAGCTTTGCCTTTATCACAAGCCATCGCAATCTGTTGGGAGGCCGTAAAAGGGTTGCCTGTTTAATATTTTATAGGAATAATATTATTTTTAAGCCTCTTCCAGTTGGCCACTGGCCGGACGTTGAGTACCCGAAAAGGCAGAGCAGCTTGAAAAACTTGCTGCAGATCGAGGACAATGTGAGTCACACGGAAAACAAATGATGCGCATCGATAGAGAAACTTGATTACAAGTGAACTAGTGCAGAGGATGTCGGTGGCAGCAGCTGCCCAATATATGAGTCTGCGCTTCGCATGTGCAACAGGACGTGATGGCAGCTAGTTTCCTACGCGATGCAAGCTTATGAGCATGTTTATGGCAATGCTAGTGCGTTCATATTTCACTTAAGTATATTTTGCTTGCAGCTCTTGTTGCTATTGCCAGGCATTGAAAATTGAAGTCTTAAATTTGCATGCCCTGCGCTTCACAATGAATAAATCACGCTCACATATTCCGCACACTCTCAAGAAATCGATGCTGGCGGGGCAGGCGCTCTAACTTGTTCATCCCCTGAATAAATAGCCTCTAGCTACGTTTTGCTTATGATGATGGTATGTGCACACACACACACATACACACACACGCACACTGTATCTGTAATACTCGTATATGTATGCATACGCCAAGTGCGCCGCCATCAAATTATTTCCGTGGCAGGGAAGTTGCGGAAGCAGCTACAAGAGAGCGGACTTCGTTTTCGTTTGCTTTCGTTCATTTTTCCTTTGGCTACTGCTGGCGCTCAATAAAATTTCAATCGCTTTATATAAATTGCAAATTACATTAAACAGATTACGGCCCCACGACTGCCAGTCAGCCTTAAGTCCTTCAGGCATCCTGCGGGCCCTTCCGCTCTCACGCTCATCTTGTTGGCACAGGAGTTGTTAATTATTTGTGACTTGAGAGCCTGATACGTGCAGCAGCAACAGCAACAGCAACAGCAACAGCCATTGCAGCAACAACAAGTAACAACTTAACCAGCAGCAGCAGCAGCAGCAGCAGCAGGAGCAGCAACCTGTTTATGTTAATAAAACATACGACTCATTGGCTATGCACATATATATATAAATGAAAGTCGGGCAACAATCCAGAGAGGAATGCTTTTAAAGATTCGAGAATAGCCGGAAACAGCTTTAATGACACCTCTTGGCATATTTATGCTCCGCTCTTATTTATTGTTTTATGTCTTCTCGCAGCCTTCGTAAGAGATTTTTAGCTGCTCTCCACTCGACCAGATAAATGCTCGGGTTAGTGGAAAGGTCTCTCAGGGATACCCTTTTTATGCGCCACACCCTACGCACAGGCATGCTTAGGGTATATCATGTTCTACCTTGCATATGTAACAAACAACAACTATCGATTAATATAGTTTTCTATAGGACTAAAAGTTGGACAACTTTGTATGCTTACTTCTGAAGTCCATTGCCCCAACTCTGTGCTAGGTTACTGATACAGGGTATCAATGGCAGTCTAGACTGGAGTATATTGACTTGTTATTCAGCAAATATGTATTGAGCATGTGTGTTTACTTGGCTGTATTTGAAATATGTCCCCACTCAGCTGTCCTTTCAGAGCTCGTTTGCTTTTTGTCGACGCTAACGTTTGTGGCACACGAATAAAACCTTTTCTCTCATTTTCTTCTCTGCTAGCTGGGCTCATTGACGCATTCTTTCCCTTTCGAAATATTCAATTCTTGTCATTCTTACACGCATGTGAGCCGGTGTCTGTTCAGAGTTCTGAGTACGTCAATACAGAGCATTTGATTCATAATTAGGGCTTCTTTTTGTAAGTATCTTTCTAACATAATTGACTTTGGATCGGTTGTGAATGTAAACGAGGTATTGATTCTTTATTTACACTGAAGTGCGGTGCTTTGTCCATCTTCATATTTCAGGCAATTCATATTTGGTTCTTTTTGTGATGAAAGGGTCGGTCAGTGCCATTTCTCCCTTTTTATTGTCCTTCTGTTTCATTTGGTGTCCGACTCACAGTTTTTATCTGATTTTATTTTCCTTTATTTTATTCAGGTGCCCACTTAAAGTCGCCGTGGCCCATTTCGGTCCCTCAACAGCCCCCAGCAAAATGTTGAGCAGGAATCGGCTTATTTATTTATATATATACAATATATATATATGTATATGTATACCTGAAAAGGAGCCAAAGGCGTGGCTGTAAATAAAAAGGCTTGCTAACCCACTCTGGTTTCCTTTGCCGTTGTGTTTATTATTGACAAACTTAACTCTTGGGCTGCTATTGTCCTATTGGACAGCTGAAATTAAGATAAATATCTCGCAGAGTGCTTAATTTATTTCGCTGGAATCAAGCAAAAATCCGAAACTTTTCGCACAGCAACAACTTTCATCATTATGCTCTGAGGTCAAGGCAGCTGCTGTCCCCGTGCTCGTCGCAGAGCACGTGCTGCCAACAAATGCAATTAGCTCAATTGTCATTTGAACAGCTAGGCGCAGGGCGTGTCTGGGCAAAACATTGTCATTTCATAAAGTTATAAACGGACACAACTTTTTCGACAAATGAGAAGAGGAATGCGAAAAGCGACGCTGAATCAATTTTCCGAATTATGCTCCAAGCGCTAAAGGAAACATTAATAGACAATTAATATTGATTGCGTATGCCAGACAGATATTAAAAAAAAAAATAGCAGAAACCGAAGAAGAGGAAAATATGTCATAATCCCATTCGGTTTGGGCCCCATTAATCCGGCGCATATTTTAATTACATTTTGAGGTCGACCGCAAATGCGCTATTAATTGAAAAGTCCCGGGATATTGACAGTCCTGACCGACTTATCGACTAATCGCATTAGGCTTCCATTTGCATACGGCTTCAATGAAGCGATCCGTAAATTATACAAATTATAATATAATTCCATTACATTTCAACTTCAGAGCAGCCCTGGCAAGTGTTTGGGTTGAGTTGAGCGGCTGTCGAGATGATTTTATATTTATTTTTTGTATCATAACAAAAAGTTAAATAGAAATCATGTAAGTCCTTCTAAATCATTTGAATAGATGGCTGACATAAATCTATAAATAGCGACATGCTGGCATAATTTTGTATTTGTAAATAAAACTTGTGTTCTCTCAGCTCAACACGAGGACAACTTGTTAATGCTTGTGTATATGTGCCATGGAGGACATTTTCTTGTGGACTTTCTGTTGTGCGACATAAATTTCAATTATGGCAAAAGTTATTAACAAGCAGTGTAATTATGTGATTTATGTTTAACAAGGCTGAGACGAAACTTTTGACTAATTTACTCGTGTTGAGATTAGAAGAAACTCCAAAAATGTTGCACCAAATAACGAACATTTTTGTATATATATATTTTGATTTATATTTTCCCACACAAATATCAAATTCACTTCAGCAATCGAAAAATACTGCACATATTTAAGCATTCCTCATAAATGCTCAAGGGTAACATATGCAGATGCACCCACTCTATCTTTCCACTTTGCCCTTTGCAGCCCTTTGCAGTCTCACACACACACATACACATACACAGATGCACACATTGTGCTGGTCGTACTAGAACCATGTACCATTTATCAAATGTTGCTTTTGATATTGCGCACATCCTGCGGAAAATTAAGACACTGCCAGGCACGCTTCCTAAGCAATTTAAGTGTCCATTTTTTATGGTGCACACGAGAGTTGCATGAGTGCGTGCTCATGTGCGTGTGTGTGTGCATACACACACACACACACACACATACACACACACACACACATACACACACACACACATACATACACAAACATACACATTTCAAGCTTCAACTGGTTATGTTTTATGAGCTATAGCGAAAATATGCGAAAAATTCATGCCACCCACATACAGCACCACAGCCAGCGGATTCCTGTCCAGCTGTCGGGAACTATTCGAGTAGCACCCCAAACGAGGCAAGCTGTCACGTCTGCTGCCTGGCAACCGCCACAGTTGAGGTAACCTGGCAATGGCTGTCAATTAAAATGACTTGTGTGGCCTTAAGCCGCAATAGCCGGCTGCAGCAGATCGAATATCTTCACAGGTTGCCAGCCATGCTAATGAGCGGCAGCCGTTCGCCTTCTGCTGCAGCCACCTTGCTCATTTGCGCACTTGTCCGCTTGCGCCCAAATGCATTTCAATTACAGCATATTTAAGGCGCTTCGGGAAAACGCATCTGACCGAATGCTGCCGCCCAATGGGTCCATTCATCAATGCGGGCCACTAGAGCTGCAGCTGCGGCCATAATGGGCCATCGATAATGGAGCTTCAGCAGTTCATTGTTAAGCCGCGGCAAGGGCCAGGCCAGGGCTCAGCCTGGCCGCACTCGACAACGGGACAACGGGACAACGGTGCGCATGGAAATCGAGCATATGGATGCTGCTGGGCTGCATGAGCAGTTAATGGCATTCAATAAGCCTGTCCCACGCATGTAGTTTATCGACGGGCGCACCTTGTTGAGCACACAGTCCCACAATTTCGTGCTGTAGAGCATAAAGGGTCCTCAAGTACATGCAGTCGCCTCTCATTCGCTTTGAGCACTGGAACATCATCTCTTCGCTTTTCGAGTATTTATTTTATTTTGTTCTCTTTTTTTCTTCTTCTTATTTTTTTAGTGAGTCGCGCCTTTGTTGTGTACGCGCATCCTTTGGGGCGACTGTGCATAATTTAAATTCCATTGTTGGTAGCCGAGCGTCGAGTCTGGAGTCTGGCATTTCGTGTTTAAATTATTTTGCGCTGCTAAGGCGCTTACAAAGCAGCAGTCGAGCAGCCAAACCAACAAACCAGCAAACCAAACTGCCCTCAGGTCCTAGACAATATTCTAAACAGGATAAAAGAGGACCAAATATGAGCTACTCGGGCTGTTTGGCTATAAGACACACTGCCGACAGCTGAGCTAAAGGTGTGTGAACAAAATTTTGAGAAACATAATTTAATGAAAAATCGAATATTTAAATGAAGTTTGATGTAATACTTCAAAGTTTTAAGGCAATAAGAGAGAAGAAGAAGAGACTTGATATACACTGTAGAGCATTTAGACAATTACATTTATCAGATAGAAGAAGACTAAACTATCAGTATCAGACCAAAAGCCCATCACAGCATAGCTTGAAGAGCTAAAAGCATTGCGTTTAATTTAAGAGAAGGCTGCAACTGGAATTAGTGGGAAAGGTTAAAAGCAATTCGCAAGCTGCAACAGATTGCTGAAAAGGTAACACTTGAAAAGGTAAACGAGCACAAGCAGAAGCACTTTAGGCATCAGGCGGAATGGAATGGAGTTTCGTTTGGTTTGGCTTGGTTTGGTTTGGGATGCGGATGCCGATGCGGATGTGGATGTGGATGTTGATGCGAGAGCAGTGTGTTTGTGGGTCACATTGGCATGCAATGCTCGTGTTGACGTTGAAATTTAATTTACACCTTTGCACGTACACAAACAACAACAGAGCCGTGTTGTTGATGGGCCTGATCAGCAGCTGCCCCGTCCTGCCACCTGCCACCTGCCACCTGCCACCTGCCTCGAGTTAGACTGAGCTGCAGCAACAACAACAACAACAACAACAGCAGCAACTGTGGGTGTGCACAAAAAGTTTTCTTTTGCAATTTAGCTTGTTGCCGTAACCGATTGTTGCTGCTGTTGTTATTATTGTTGTTGCCGCTGAAATTGGCGTTGTTGTACATGCGTCGGACGTGGCCGGGTTGTCGGTTAGTGCGGTTATATTTGACTTTTACTCAGCTCGCTTTTGTGGTGCCGCTAATGCATGTCGATGCCAATACGGCCGCCCCACTGCCCGCCCAGCTCCAGCCGCCCGAGGCAGTGGCTCAGCCAACGCCTGCACCGCTTACCTCTATGCCAGCCAGCTCCAGGCCGCCGCTGTTTATCTTACTGTTCACACCTGCAAAACTTCTGCGAGCATAAGTTTTTGTCTGTTTTATATGGCAGTTGGCGCCGAGCGATGTGTCCACGCCCACGCCGCCCTCAACTTGGCAGCAGGCGCGCGCAATGCCTTTACAAATTCGTGTAAATTGAATTTATTGGGGCGTGCGTGTGCGCAGTTGATGACTTTGGTTGCCAAATTGGCTTCGAGGTATTTTCGTTTACGCGGCAATAAGCAATTTTTGACAGCTAACTGCCGAGCCACAATACGAGTACCATTCAGCCAGACACCCAGCCACCCAACCACCCAACCACCCAACCGCCCAAGCACCCTTGACCCAGCAGTGGTGGCCATTAAGCAACAGTTGCAGCTGCTTTCCGTTTGCTGCATTAGCTTAATTTGCTGGCCAGCTGATGCTGCTGCTGGCCGAATGAAAAATGCCCTGCGTTGATAGAAGACAACTTGTTACACGAACACGACGCGCCGCGCCCAAAGTTATGCTACAATATTTTTATGGAATGCCAAGGGACAGCTGAAGGAGCCGCGGCTGGCCAGAGCCTGGAAATGACTGTCGCCAGCAGATTGCATTGAATTTGGCGCACAAAAAAAAAAAACAAAAAACAAAAAAAAAGAGAAAACTGAAAACTGAAAAAGAGAAAGGCAAAGACGAAAGTCGAAGGACAGCGCCAGGAAGGAAGTCATCTTTTATAATGCCAGCTTAGAGTTTCGCCTGCTCTTTCTGCTGCAGCAGCGACTTTTGCAAAAGTTCTTTCAAAACTAGCAACAGCGCCGGCCTTGTGACTTTTTGTTCACAGCTCTGAGCAACTTGTTCAAATGCAGAATTGTGATTAACATAATCCCTGGAAGCGGGCGTGCTACAGCTGCACATGCAGTCGCCAAAAGAGAGAGAGCTGCAAAAGGTTATTTAAACATTTTAACAAGGACCAAATGAATTGTAAGCACTTGTCGCCCCATTGCACAACTTTGCGTTTTTGTTTACATGGCGCAAGAATTAAATTTCCTGTACCAAAAGAAGAAAACAAAATGTAACGCGTAACGAGACCTGTAAACCTGGAAGCGTAGGAGTAATGAAGTTTTGCGCTCAATCAAGTTTAATAAGGAATTATGCCTTGGGCGACAGCAAAAACTGTCAAAGTCACCAGCAGCAGCAGCAGCAGCAGCAGTAGCCAAGCGGCGTCAAAGAGCATGTTAACAAGGTGTAACCAAATGTCGTCAAAGCGGGTGACGCTTTAACCGAGCGGGGGCAGCTGGGGGAAAGAACTTAGATTTGAGTTGTGGAGCTGCTCGGAAGGTAAGCATTTCCGTCTACAAATTTGCACCAGGAAATGAGTGAAAAACTTGGCAGTTGAAAACATGCAAAGTGTATAATGAAATACTATATGATAAAATAAAAGAAATTAGCAGATAATTTAACGAGCTTTCACTTTGCTTATATGTAAAACTAAGTCAATAACAAAATTTTCTTTAGTTTATATGATAGCTATACTATATATAGAATTCTAAGTTGAGTTTTTTGCATGTACAAAAATATATAAAAATATACTTAATAATTGTTATAAATTAAAGTAAAATATATGTGATATTCTTTATTTTAATTTTATATTAATTATTTTTACTTTTTTGCTCCCTGCGTCTTCACTTTTTCTTTCCAACTAAATTATTTTCTTCTTCTCTAATGTTAATTAAGTAGTTTATAGTTAAGTATCAATAGTTAGCTATAGTGTTATACCCTCCAATTCCTATTACATTACTAACTTCACTTTCTCATAAACATAAATTCCTGTATTTTCTTCGACTTTTTTTTTCAGTTAGTTCAGGCTTGAAACTCTTGCCAAGCTTCTTACGCCATTATATAGAAATACTTAAAAATAAATTTGTATAATTATTATGAATATTATCAAGTTTAGATTACATTTTTATGTTTTGTTTTACGGACTTTTTACTTTTACTTGCTTATTTTTTGAATTTTTGCTATAAATGCAGTGAAAAGAAATATTTATATTTAAAATATAAATAAAAAAACTATTTCTTTTTTATTCAGAGTAGACTTAATTACTCCAATCACTCTTTAGTATTTATCTCGTATATAAATATATTTAGAAAATATAACTATTTTAGCACTCCATATATAATTTTCATCAAGTAACGTAATGCCCTCATCGTAACCTGCCAACCCAAATGTCGCTAACATAATGCACAAATGTTAATTGCAGCTACTCCCCGATCAAGCTCTGTTAGCAGCGAGAGCTAATTGGAGCGCTGTTAAGGCTAACATGAGCCTAACGCCAATGCGATTGGAGCTCTGCTCGAGCAGCAGCCAACAAGAATTGGGTGAGCAGTAGTTCGACTCTCGCTGAGTGAGACTCAAGGTCGTTGTGTGACACATTTCTAGCTACGGCGTTTACATTGGCTGCTGCTGCGCCTCAGTTGAGCTCTGCCTGCTGCTTTCGAGCGTCGCGTGGCTCTATTGTCCGGATGTGGGTGCGGTTGAGTGAGTTGCAATTTGAGCGGAAAGTTACAGCCACTCGCTTGCTTGAGTCTTTTACAATCGAGAATCATTTTGCTGGGTGATTGTTGTTGTTTCTGCTCTTTGTTATTTTTGTTCTTTTTATTCATAGCTGCTTTCTGCGTGGGCTATCGTTGTTGCCATTTTCTTTTGCATCGGCCTATTTTGTTTTTGGCCTAGTCATTTGTATGTCCCTAAACCTATGAACGTACACACCATGATAGCTAAACGCACACACACACACACACACACACACACACACACACACACGCGCCTACATCTGGGGAACGGCCGCCCACTCTATCATCAATGTGAATGGCGGCGCGCATGAAAAACATTTTTCATCAACATGAATTTCCCGTTAGACATTTGCTTTGTTTTTTTGTGTCCCTTTTCCTTCTTTGCTTTTTTCTTTTTTTTTTTTTTTGGCAGACATTTTTGAAACTTTTTGGCAGTCTTTATTATACTTATTATCGCTTCATACTTTGCCGACGCTTAAATTGAGCAGCTTTTTATGCTGTTGTCTTCTCTGTTCGCTTTTCTTTTTAAAGATGATATGATATGTAGGCGTATGTATTATTTGTGCGGCAGCTGGCAAAGTTTTAGAGAGCACTTCACCTAAATGATGGCAATTGATTGGATTATGTTTTCACCTGTTTATCTTATTATCAACGTTGTCGCCGAGCAAAGCAGAGGGTAGACTTAGTAGTCAACTCAATTTACTTCTCACTCCGCCGCTTTCTGCCTCTCTAGGAAGTTTTTCTTTTTTCCCTATTGATCCCAAAATATTGTTTAATTTCGAATTTGAAGCTTAAAAGTCAAGTCAAATATTGGCAGGGTATTGTCCAGTCAAGCGTGCTCTCTCGCCTCCGCCACTGTCATCTGCTTAAAGGACTTTGGTTGCTTTTTCTCGGCCTGAACCGCAATTTAGCTTGTGGCGTTTTATTTGAGGCTACAAATTTTCTGTTTTTACTTCGAGAGCCTTCCTCAAAAGGCTTGAGTGTAAATTTGGATAGAAGAGTCAGCACATTTTCGGTAATTAATTAATTAATGTGACACTTATTTATGCGGACAGTAAAAACAAAAAACAGAAGTTGGGCCTTGTTTGCATTCTGAAATTGCTCTTCATTGTTTGTGTCTAATTGCTGACTAATATTTACTTTTGTATACAAGATTTAGGATCTCCGAAAAACATTTTTCATTTATTACAATTTTTCATTTATTACTTGTTTATTTTTATTATCGTCAACAAAATAAAAACTTGCCATAGTTGAGCAAGTTTATGCCCTCGTGTATGGGGAGTAACAACATATGGCAAAAGTCTCCTACTTAAAGTTGCCTTAATGGCCTTGGCTCTGTTCTATGTGTGTGTGTGTGTGTGTGTGGGTGTGTGCGCTTGTGTGGGTGTGTCTATGGGTGCCAGGACTGCATCTGCTTGACTGCCTGCACTGTTATACATATAATCTTTATTGTATTATTTTAATTTAGAAAACGAAGTTTGCTGAGAAGAACGCTATAAGGCAGACCTATAGGGTAGGGCGCGGCAGGGCGGGGCAGGCAACCGGAGTGGAAGTTAGAGTAAACTTTAAAGAAGGGACCAGCTCCATTTACTCATTGCTCCTGCGAGATTGCAGTTTGTATTCAATCAAAAAGTTTCAATTTTGTTTCAGTGCTCATAAAATGCTCGTGCCGTACACATCACCAACCCAGCCTCCTGCTGGCCCACTGACCTCTTGACCGCCTTGCTCCGAGGGCATGGCATCAGTTTGCCAAACTATGCGTAGCATTGCTTTAATGACGTTGCCTCTACCCGGAGTTGGCTCCCTGCTTGGCTCGACCGCTATTTTGGTTGGGTCTAACTTTAATTTGGAAACTATGTGGCAGCTTCCACATTTTCTCTTCACTGTTTGTCTTCAGCTTTCTTTTACTAATATAAATGTGTGTGTGTATGTGAGTGGTTCATGCTTTTGTGGCAAATGTTGCAAAGAATTTAATTTATTTTGAATACTGAGTGGCAGACAAGTGGACGAGTTGTTTCTGTTTGCACTGCACTTACGAAACGGTAAACAAAATCACATAAAATAAAGGCGAACTGAATAAACAATTTAAAGCAATAAATGAAATGTATTCCGCTTGATGGCCAGCACAAAAATCAATTAAATCAAATATAAACGAATTTAAAGGTACGAATAAGGCATGCCCAACTGCAAGATGCCCTAACTCAATGGACAAAGCAAGGCACAAGGTCAGACCAATATAAACTACTACTATAGCAAAGGCTGCTCTCTGTTAAACGATTGCTTAGACGATTTGCAAACCCTTTCTCTTTGCATTAAATAAATTAAATATGAAATCAGATAAATCATATTTGAATAATCATATATTGAGTTTTGCATTTTTAAATGAAAACTCTAAAGAGTGAGATTCGATTTTTCTGAATTTTTGCATAAATATAATAGTTTTGAATATTGTTTTAATTATGTTATTTTATATTATTATTATTTATTTATTTTATTTTTTTTATAAGACTCTTACTATATAGTTTGGGTTTCATTTCAACAAGAAAGCCTCTTAGAGACAAAAATTGATAATAAGATTGACAATAAAAGAAGTGAGTGTGAACAATGTTATAAAGGATCTGAGTTTTCACTCTTTGCAACTGGAAGCAAACTATGTTATACTAGTCGCTGTCTGTAACCAAAAGTTTAAACAAGAACTGCAAAAGAAAGTTAGCAATAGATGCCGCCGTGGCAATTCAAACTCTTGATGATTCAAGTACTAAAAAAAAGAAGTTGTTTACAAATTCAGTCGATCAGAAACCCTAATATAAATTTGCATTCTTGATTACTAAACTTCCTCAAATTGTGCTGGCTTCTGACAGTATTCATATTTACTAAATTATAACGAAAGTCAGCAAAATCAATAAAAGCTATCTATGACTTCTAAATAAATTAAAATTGACTTACCCCCAGGAGTTAATTATTGGGTTTGCAGCTCCTGCCTTCAGTGTTGGCTGCATTCGACTCCAGTGATACAATATGCCCTATTCAGCCAATTACATGAGTTGCAAATATATAAAGTACAGGATGCAGTTACATATATATACACAAGTGCTATCATTGCCGGTCAGATGCTGTATAGCATGACCATACATACATACATATGTACATATCTACAACGGAAATTGAGAACATGTAAATCTGTAGCTCCATCAAAGGTCCGTTTATAAAGTGAATTGTAAAATGGAAATCAAGTGCCATTACTAGTAATTAAGAGTTTGTGACGAGGACGCACTAACTATCAAGAGCAATATGATCTACAATAAAGATTGAATGCTCTGTGAGCTGTCAACTGCAATTTGCTAGGTACTTATACTCACAGCATTTATTTTATTTTTAATTAAATAAAAGGAAGTTAAGCAAACAGAAAATTATAAAAGCCTGAGTAATTGGCAAAAGCTGCTTACTGTTTTTTTTTTTTTTTTTTTTTGACGTATTTTCAACAAATGAAATAAACATCGTACATTTACACATTTGCGAAATGAATACATGCATTTAAGGCTTCGGCACACAGTTTTAATTATGCGAAATGTGAAGGTGAAGCTCTGCGTACAGTGCTGCTAATTAGTTCAGGCAACAATGGAAATTGCAAATGCAAAATGAAATTTCAGTTTGTAACTTGTTGCGAATTAAGAAATATGAGCTTCGCCAGCGTGTGGCTGCCTACAGGGTTTCACTGGCCACAAAATACTACCCCATTGCCATTCATAGTTAATGAGCCGCACTGAACGCTCGCACATGAGCGCAGCAGCACTAAATTTGGCTTGCCTTGATTCACAGGTAGATGTGCGTGTGGGTTTGCTAGTGTGAAACACAAAGCAACAGCAACGGCAGCAGCAGCAATCGCAGTCATGGCAACTGCCACGTGGCATGCAACATAATTTTGTATTACTTCATTTTTGTTTTGTGGCTAGAGTTAGAGTGAAATTCGGCTGGCTGTGCAGCATGCTTGGTGCCATGGGACGCATGAGCCATGTGCAACACAATTGAGCTGCGAATCCTATTCAGTTAAGTAGCTGTTAAGCACCTCATGTAGCGTCGCAAGCTGCCTTCGCTGTGGCTGGCTGCTTAGCGCCGATTGCAGTTACAATTAAACTTAATTGCAGCTAAGCGCTGCTGCCTTCTGCCATCTCCCTGATCCCTGCTGGCTCCTGCCTGTGCCAGGAGTCGGTGCCGGGTGCCGGTGTTCGCGAGCTCATTAAATTTAATGTGCATACTTCAAGTGCAATTAATTTTGCCGCAGCCCCAAAAATATGCAATAAAAATAGTTGCCAGCGCGAGAATGAATAGCGCATCCGTCAGTCTGCCTGTCAGTGAGTCGGTCTCCCTGTCTCCCTGTCTGTCTGTCTGTCTGTTTATCTGTCTGTCCGACAGGGTAAACAGTTTGCAGCTCAACTATTTTTGTTTATGCTACCAACTTGAAGAGCACTTCCTCTGTCATGTCGGGTGCTAAGGATGCTGCGACTTGCTCCACTGTTCATTTATATTTATTGCTTGCTATGCACTACCCTAGCTGGGGCATGCCAACTCTGCTATAAGTAATGAGCCGCTCTTCTTTTCTTCTACAGCAATATGGATGCTGTCCAATTGGCCTTTAAAGTTCAATTACCAATTTGAAATCGTATTGAATATATACCCCTATTTCGTATTTGAAAGTCTATCTATTAGCGTATCCTTATCATGTATATAAGATGATTTTTGTTTGTATATAACTGTGTATATCTTAATATATATATTCTTATATATCCCAAATTCGATTTCCATTTGATTTAGCGTACTCATACGTCGCTGCTGTCTGACTTAACCCTACTCCGTTTATCCTGCTGTATGTCTTGCTATCTCCACTGTTTGCTGGCTGCTTATCGAAAATAACTTGGCTTGGCACAACTTTTTGGCCTGTTGCGGCCGCTGGGAAAGCATTAAAAAAGCAGAGAATAAAATTTATTCAACGTACATGGGACATGTGAGTAGCCAGCTGGGGATTTCGCATTGGAGAGACTACGGCTGGAGCCCCAAGTGCAGTAATTTCGTGCACAAATGCGCATTTTATTACCTGTCGCTGAGGTGGCCTTCTGTCTGCCACGCCCACTGTCTGAGCCGCTCTCCTATGTGGCTGTTAAGTGCGAGTATTTGTTTATTTACACTTTGCTGCCGCAGAGCTTCTGTTGACACAAACTAATACATGCTATATACGAGTGGGCCAAGGACTCGCAATACCATCTAAGCCATTATCGGGCGTTTGTGTGCGTACCTCTCCGCCTGTACTCGACACTCTGTCTGTGTGTCTGTCTGTCTGTTTTGTGTGCTTGAGTTCGGTCTACAATGTATGCGCACAGCGCTGAGTGGCAGCTACTTTGCTGATGGCTAAATAAAATCAACTGATTGCGTGGTGCGGATTGACTGGCGCTTGTTGCATTCAGCCACGCTGGCTGGCAGCAAAGGCAACCACATCCTGTCACACACAAATGCAGCAAATCAGAATGCAATCACTGACATTTGCGCTCAGCAAACAGCCGCGATAATTCGGAGACATGTGCCAAAGAGGTGACAGTCAGAGCTATGCGCGTATATTAAATCAATTGCATTCCATTGAATTGCAGGTATTCAAATCTATACTAAAGGTAAGATGAAACATTTCCATTTCACATATCTGATATGCCAAAGAGCTATAAGACCTGTTACAAAATATGAGCACATAAACTACTAAGAAATATGCAAATATTATCATATGTAAAATATATATATATTATAGCAAAGCTGATGGAAAAAATATCTTATTAAATTGAACTCTTAGGGATTTTCTTGCGAAAAAAATAAAAAATAAGTAAATATATATATTTTTATACCCTGAACCCATTGAAAATGGGAAATCAGGGTATAATGGTTTTGTTAAATGTATGTAACAGGCAGAAGGAGGCGTGGCAGACCCCATAAAGTATATATATTCTTGATCAGGGCGATAAGCCGAGTTAATTTAGCCCTGTCCGTCCGTCCGTATGTACCAAAGTCTTCCAAGTTTTCTAAGTCTTTCGAGTTTTCTAATTTTAAACGATCACTAACATTTTGTCTAAAGTTGTCCTTATAATTAATATTTAAACAATTCTTAAGAATTAATTATAACTATTACAATTATGGTTAAAGTACTTAATATTATTAACAAATAAAATATTTACCTGACCACACTTTACATTACTTTCACTTTCACTTTCACTTTACTGCACTGCACTACTGACCCCCACCGGGCCTAGACGACTGAAGAAATGCTGCAGCTGCTGCTCTTTATATAGGGTCACTTTCACTCAAACTCTAAGGCGAGCTCAAATGTTGAGCCTGCGTCGAGTTGCGGTCGCTGCAGTCGATCGTGAAGTGACCAATGAGAACACTCTCTGCTGCTTCAAGCATTCTCAATGAGTTTAACTTAAATGTAAATGTAAGCAAATATTGCTGCGTACATATAGACAACATAAATGATCTTCTGCTGCTCATCTTCGCTTCTTGCTTTGGTTAGGCAGACAGACAGACAGACTGAGAGATAGACAGAGAGGCAGACATACAGATATACATATGGTAAATATACAGATCGGCAAATAAATAGACATAGTTAATTCTCATTATATATTTTATATACATATATATTTCACATATATATATTCCTAATTCAGTCTATTTCTGTGTAATCTATCAAGGTTGATTATTTAATGTTATTATCACGATCTGAAAGTTTTATGCAGATTGTCCGTCTACAGAAAAAGTTATTAAACAATTAAGTTCCCATAGTAAGCTGACACTATGTGTGTATGTGAGTGCAGGTTTGGTTTTTTGCATAAGCAGAAAATAAGCGATGTATCACTAAAATTCCTAGAAGGATTCAGGCGATCTCGTAGTCGAGCAGTCTCGACTAGAGCTTTCTTACTTGTTTTAGTTTATTTTATTTTTTTTTCAATAGTCAATGAAAGTTGCACAAATTGTAAGTTTCGTTGTCGCAGTTGAGAGTTAACACCACCAATGCATGAATACAGCAAATCAGAAAATAGCTTAAGCTCTTATCCTCAAATTGCCATAAAATATGACGAATGCGCCACTCGCATCAGCCTTGAGATCTCGGCGCCGAGCTACCTTTTAGCAGAGGGCGAACCTTTTTAAAAATCCATTTCATTTTATTGTGCACATTTCGACTACTGTATGGGCAACGTTTTGTTGCTTTGTTGGTTGCTTGGTTTGTTGGCAGGTTACCCGAGAATATTTCTGCATTATTTGGGTGGGACTGAAGCAGAAACACGAACTGAAAATAATAAGAGCGCATAAATAAGCATGGCATTTGTGCCTGCTGAATATAAATTGCCAGTGCCGAAGCCTACGCTATTATGTTATGTTTCAGGTAAATCATGGGGAAACCTTAAAGATTCCCTGAGCGTTAAAGCTGCTTGTAAATTAGACCGCTTTGACTTGAGTTTAGCTGAACCTAACTCAAGATTTGACTTTGCTGAACGAAGGCGTTTCGAGTATCTATCTAATTGTCATTTAAATATTAGATATCTTTATCAGGAGAGCTGATTATTGTATAAGCTTATACAAAAGTAAGCATTGAATTACTTGTAGGAGCTTCAACCTCTCAATTAAATAGCTTTGCAATACATATATATTAAAGTGGCTCAATTTCTGCTATTTATGTATATACACCTTATTTAAAACGACAACGAACCGTACATTTTTTGTAACACATTGTGGAAAAAAATTGAGTAATGGCTTGTAAAAACCAACAATGGAGCGCATGTGGCGCTGTGGCAGTGGATGCCACAGGGCTGCTCCTGTGGCTGCTGCGGCTGCTGCTGCTGCTGCAGCGGAAGCGGAAGCAAGAGCTAAGTATGGCAGCAACAAGCTCCCAATTGATTTAACACGCCAGCTGCAGGACTGTCTCCTACATTAGCTGCAGCCCCTGCATGATGAACAATGCAAGAAGTTTCCAAGCAGCCGATGTCTGGGCGTGTGAGCAGAGCCGTGGCTGCCTGTGCAACATGTGTGCTTGCTGCAAAATATGAGCAGAATATTTCCAAGTGCCACACACATTGTGGCAAATTCATCGCACACTCCAGTTGCGAGTAGCAAGATAGAAAATTTAAAATCGCAGTTAATGCAAAGTTAAGTTGACTGCAGTTGCCTGAAGAGCAATGACTCTTCAGCTCAAAGCTGAAGCGTTGACAATTTAATTATTTATTTCTACAGAACTAGCTGAGAGCTACAAGCAATTAACCCAGTTTAGAAGTGAATAGCAAACTGGGGCGAATTTCTTATTTGCGAATGCTAAAAGTATTATTTCATATTTTATTTATTGTATGATCAAATTTAAGCCTGATTGAGACTGCTGAAACTGAGAAATTCAATCGCAAGAAGTGAATTTTCCGCATTTAAACAGACGGCGAACAAAGATTCTAAGCTCTGACAGAAAATGCAATTACGGGCAGCGAGACAGAAATGGCAAATCTTAAGATATTCAGGCCAAATGTAATCAAGATGAATGCTGCAATTTGTGCGAGCAAAGTCGACCCGGGGCTGTCAAATCTAATTTTGCTATTTATCATTTGGTTAACTTTGCTGCTGTGGCTGTGGCTGGAAGTCGAAGCGAACTTAATTTTTAATGACTCAATTTGAATTTGACAAGGCAAAGGAGCCTCGCTGCTGCGGCCACGCCCACAATGACTTTCACTTTGTCATTGGCGTCATTGTGGCCGTTGACAAATTAGCACAACATCCGCCAAATCCGTCAGGCAAAACCGTCACTCAGCCTGCACCGGCAGCCAACATCTAATTTCGATAATGAAATTCGGAAGTGGCTTATAATTTTCATTATTCGCAACAACAAAGGCTGATGGGAGGCAATGCCAACAGCGATTCCAACAGCAAAATGAAAACTCATAGACGGTAATTGCCAATCGCTATTATTGGAGCCCGGCGTACAACTTGGGGCTGCCATTTCGCATGTACATTGGTTGAGTTGCTCGAATTGGTATTGAAATTTGTTGGCATTGTGCTGGCGGGCAGACTCATTTGAAGGGCTCGTTTCCTGGGCTCCACTAATCAACATGCCACATAACACTGCCTTGGCCATTCCAGTCTGCCCCAGGGCTGTGTCCCGAACCTCATGTGCCAATTTGTTAATAAATTATATGAACCCTGACCGTGTCCATAAAAACCAAACACATAAAAACAAAAGCAAAAAACCGAGTAAGTGCCAAGTGCGTCCAGGCCAAGTTTTGTTAATTACAAAGCAAAATTAATTGCGTGTAACTCCAGCGATTAGGAGCGTATCAGGCCAGACATAACGGCCGACAGGCAGCCGCAGGCGTCTGTCAGAGAGCAGCAGAGAGAGAGAGAGCTCATGAGCAGCAGTCATCACAAGCCTGACAATAAATGAAATGCTAAACAATGCCTCCTCCGACTACTCATAATGAATAGAAATGCGCTATAAACCAAACAAAGCACGAGCGAGCGCCAACTGAAATGTTTTGGTGTTCGCCATTCGGACGCAGGCGACAAAATGAAGAAGACGAAGATGAAGCATGAAGATGATGATGGGAAAAACCACTTTGCATTTTGTTGCGCCTCGGCATTTGGCTCATTTGCACTTGCCGCCTGCCGCTTGCCACTTTCCATTTGCCACTTGCCACTTGCCACTTGGCTGCTGGCAATGTCCTGGCTGCTCCACTGTCTCCACTGTCTCCACTTGCTCCACGCTCGCTGTTTGCCATTTAATGTTAGCTGTCGGGTCGCAGCTCGGTCGCCTGATAATCTGCTTTTTATGGCCCTTAGCGTTGAAAACGTGCTCACGTGCGCTGCCTGTCAAGAAGGCGGCCAGTCGAGCCTCGCAGCCAACAGCGTATAGTTGAATTTATTCAAATGACGCCCAAGTCTGGAACTGGACCTGGACCGGCGCGTCCTTTGCTCTTTGCTGCCTGACATCCGCGTGCCCGACGCACTGATGACTGCCAATACGATTAATACCTATTGCATACACAAAAACACAAATGTATATTTAGATATTATGTACACAAGAATAAAACAAGCTTTTACCATAGAGCATTTTAATGTGCTGGCTTAGTAGATCAATATGCCATAAACCGTTGCTCGACTCTATAAAATCAGTACTATATTCATTCCCTGGCACAGTATAGGCTTTGCTCAGAAGCATACTTAATTTTACAAACAATGGGATTCGAGTAGGGTTGACTAGAAGATACCCTAGGCAAAATGTCGTAATCTTTAAAAATAAAATATTTGTTTAAGGGTAGTTCGACGATGGCATTCAATGAGAGAGTTGAATATCATTTAAACCTTTATGACTTCATTGAATTGTGAGGATATATCTGTGACTAAAAACTATTTAGATCTATAAGTGATATGACAGCATCTATTAATACTTCATGTCTCCATCTTTCATTTATTGGAAGAGAAATGTATATGAATAGACTGAGAGGCGAACACAGGAAGCCAAAAAGCCATTCCTCAATCTACTCTTCTGTTTATCCAGACTCTCCTTCAGCATATTACACAATTAATAAATTTAATAAGCTTTATATCAATATTTCCCATACGCAACTAGGATATATATAAATCCATTCATAGACTAACTCAGTTCATTCACATTCACAATCGCACACAATAATTGGAAAGGTAAGCTCAATAAAATTGAAAGGAGTTGAAGTGAACGCCTCATCGATTTCATTCTACTATCGTAATCAAACAGAGCTGATTGAACTCTGCCTAAGTGAACAATAATTTCACAAGATTGCAACCATTTTGATTCAAGTATCGACAAACTGTTGAAAGGGAGCCTTTTTTTTTTTTTGTAAGTTGATATTGCATTGTATTTACAAAGACTTTATTGAATCATCGCACTAATTGCACAAACTGCAAGAGAGCTTTCTCATTGCTGTTATCGCAGCTGTGTGAGCGCATTGACTTGCAATGCAATAATCTAACTGGAATCAATTTGCATAGTTAGAGGCCAGTGTTTGCTTTGTATTGCGGCTGAAAGCAATTACTGTTGATTACGTTTTCTTTTGTTTTCCTTCATTTGCCTGGCAGTTGCATATACAAATACATTTCTAATTGACCTATGTGCTATCAGTGGCAGAACAAGCAACAGATACTCAACGTAGAAGCTCTAGTGTTAATGGAAATTATTAATTCATAAAGTGCTTTTGATGTCTGTAGTGAATATATGTTTAAATAGCTTAGAGTTAGTTGTGACTGCTGCAACCTCTATAATAAGCTGCAGAAATCAATCAGATTATCGTCAAGTTACAGCTTACAACTTGTTCCTGTCACTCAAAGGAAACTTATCAGAGGCCAGCACAGAAACAACAGCTTAACAAGACATCAACTTTAAGCTTCGAATATTAAAAAAGCAACCTGAAAACTGTAATTGCGCATGAAATGCGACAAATCAGCGTCCAGAGTAACTTTGATGCCAATTCGCACGCAATTTACTGCAAAAGTCATCAGACATAGAGAAAGAGAGATAGAGAGAGAGAGATAGAGAGAGAGATAGAGAGAGAGATAGAGAGAGAGAGAAAGAGAAAATCTGTAATATTGGGCAACAGAATTTTTTGTTTATTTGCCATTTTGCCATTTGCTTGTTGGCTGTGCGTTTGCCTTGGAATCGTCAAAGTCAACTTTTAGTTTTCACTTTGCCATCATGGCATGCCATTGCCACGCCCACAGCCACGCCCTATTCGCCCACTAAAAGTCGTAGAGTAAACAAAACTTTTGGCTTTAGTGCACTGCAATAAATTATGTTCTCCAACTGCAAAACTAAATACAAAACAAAAGCACAACTCAAACTACATTTCGACAGTTCGCTTGGAAATATCTTTGTTTTAATTTTTTGTTTTTTGTTTATTTAATTTCGTTTTTATAGTGGCTTTTGCGAATGCAGTCGCACGCAACAACAACAACAACAACAGCAACAATAACAGGAATGTAAGCAGTATGTGCAATAATTTGTTGTACACTTGAATGTCAATTTATTTCCGAATAATATACAAAACACACAGAGAGCAAAAGTCGTAATTGTATATAGGCTCCGGCTGGTAGTTTGTCGGGTTGCGGGTGTCGGGTGTTGGGTGTTGGGTGTTTGGTGTTCGGTGTTGGCTGTGAGCGCGTCGCGAGTCGGGCGCACGCGTCGTATGAGCTATGCCAGCGACAAGCCACTTGAACTTTTTCAATTAGGCGCTCAGATCACAAACAGAACGTGACATTGATGGAAGCCAGCCAAACAAGTTCGCAGTTTAAATTGTTACGCATCTTAAAAGTCAATTTTATAAGCATACACCTGTCAGGACATTCTTTCATTAAGAAGGAAGGTGCTCACAGCCTGAAAGCGATATTAGCTTTAATTTAATTAAAATTTTGTATATATTAACTCTTTAATCGGCAGAGCCATCTAATGGCGGAGTTCAAGTACATCGTTCTTATCCGATATATATATGAAATTTCTTGTTGTCAAATTTGTACTTGCATTTCTGCTTCTTAAATGGTTAAGAAGTTTGCATTGGCCAAAACGTATTTAGAGAGATTAATCGGTAAGACGTCTAGGTACTGTAGCTCAAAGTTCTCTCAGCCCCCGCACCTGTACTAGGAGAAGACTAAAACGCCATAGCCCAAAAGACCTCATTTTTAGCAAGAATTGAGCGACACCAGAAATTCGTAGTAATTCGAAATTATGCTAAATGCACAGACGAAATTGGAACTTCATGGAACTCGTTAAGCCAAGTATCAAATCTGGACTAGAAGCATGTCGTACGTTAGCACACTTCAAGCGAATTATTGGACATCAGCAAACGGCTCCATTCTCTACTAACAAGCAGAAACTTTAGTCTTGTAAAGACGCAAAATTCCATAACAGGCGAATAGCATAAGTTGATTGAAGTGTATTGAACTATTTCTGTGTCACAGATGTCTGCGGTCTCTGAACTCAGATAGGGTGAAGAAATAACGTTTATTATAAAGCTTCTTTTATTATCATAATTGTCAAATTGAGACAATTTCGGGCTAACTGTTCAGTATTAAACTTATAGTAGCTTCTTTAATATGAAAATGCACGCTGTGTTGTTGGAGACCAGAACAGAGTTAAGTTCAGTTTTGCTTCGGGTCCTAAGCTCGTTTACATTATAATTCGTACGTTTAATAATAATTGTTTGATTGCTGTCAACAATTTTCACAAAACGCACATTTATTGATTTTAAGTAAGCATAATCAAAATAATTTTATACTCCACCGCTTATCTGTACATATATATGAATATGCATTCATAATATCTAATTTGCTTTTCCAGCTTATTGAAAATAGTTTCGCAGAATCCAATTAAAATCATAGTTAGTTGTTTGCTTAGCTGACAAATATAAATTTTGCTCGTATATGCACAGCACAGTTGACCCAACGTTCAACTTTCAGCTGATTAACTTTTAGCAGCCACAGCAAACAACTGATTAAATGATATTAAAGCATTATTATAATTGTTTGCATACCATTTATTTATTATTATTTTAGTACATAGTAGACATTGTGCGGCCCTTTCCAGCTCGAGGGAATTAAGGGCAGCTCTTGAGCTGCTTATTGCTTTCTGTTTTCTATGCGCATAAGCCAGGGGATTTAATTTTATTTTTTATTCCGTTGAGCTTTGAAACTGACTGTCAGGCTTCTATATAGTAGTTTGGCGCTAAGCTGCAAGCAATTTATGATGGCCATTAAATCGGCCAGCATGTTGTACAATCTGCAGGAGATGCGAGCTATTGAAATTGCTCTTAATTGCTAGCACTCGGATCTCAGCATGGAGCCCAAATTCGCTTTGCAAAAAATGTACAAAAGTTAATAATAGAATGTGCTTTTCTCGCCTAGCGACACGCTTACATCTGTTTCGGCCATAATGAGAGCAACAGGGGTGTTTATCTGCTTAGAGGCTCCTAAAACATGGCACACGGCACAGAACTGAAGCTGAAGCTCCCATCCCGCATGCCCCGAAGCCACAGGCAAACATAATTGTGAGCTCTTTATGTGGCGTTGCCGACTACAACATTTTCTCTGGCTGTCATTTTGGCATTACATGGATTGTAAGCTGCTATCCAGTTGCCCCAGTCTCCGACGACACCGACACCAACTCAGATGCCAACCCCGACTCCGACTTCAACTCAGACTCCACTCGACGCACAGCTGAACATTTTTATTTTATTATGCTGGCTGCATATTGGCACACCCACCACGGTCCACTCACAGACGAAGCCCAGTTTTATCTGCTGGCTCATAAAAATAAAGCGCTGCGCATTCTTTCACGCCATTTGCAGTTACTCTGATAAGAGCTAGTCACTTTTTTCATCTCTTTGTACGCCAGGCAGCCAGCCAGCTGGCAGGGAGGTTCAAAGGTCAGAACGCAAATGCCTTTGTTTTGATATGTGGCTGTCAATGCCACTGTATCTGGGTATGCTCTCGATGCTCCCAATGCGTCATTATCAAGAGCAAATAATAAATCATGACGAGCTCTGGGCATATTAAGCAAACTCATGCACAACAGGCAATAGGCAAAGGGAGCGGGGTACAGGAAACACTTTGGTCCAACCAACCCTACATATAATTTAATGCCATTGTTTGCCATATACATTTGCATAAATATGTGTATATGCAAAGGTCTGTGTGTGTGTGTGCTTTGTTGCCCCTAGCTACTATGTGCCATAATTAATCACAATTTGTGTGAGTTTTGCGGCAATTAATAATTTATATAGCATTTATGCGATGCGATGCGATAATATTCAGGTTAAAAGTTGGCACATAGTTTTGCGTCCTCGTCACGTGCTTAAAAACTGCCAATCGAGTTATTAGAGTCTCTAATTAGTTGACCATTAATTAATAATTGCAACAAAGCTAACGAGCAATTACTGAAGCGTGCTCAACGCTGAAGCTGAGAGTCCTCTGTGAAGTGCGCCAAGTAGTTGAACTTTCAAGGAGTCAGATATCAAAGCGTTTCCACATAATTAGTTCAGAATATATGAAGTTTGTTATGAGTAGACTGTGGGTGGAGCTGAATTAAACACCTCAAAACGGGTAAGTAAGTTAATTATATCTGTTCGATTGAGCGTGCAGCTCTTTAAATGAAGTGCTTCACAGTAGCTTGTGCAAAGGTTAAAGATATTTCGGCTACTTTGGACAAAAGTCAAATCAAATCACTTTGCTTAAATATATCTCGTAGCTAAATCATATTTCGCATGCTCTCAAATAGCATTTGGTTTCAGTCTTCTGGAAATTAGCTTTTGGTATTCGCATCGTATCTTGGCAGCCATCTCGTAAGTTCAATACTGATTAACGATTGGCCCCCGGCAATTCTGAGGGCCGCAGCAGATGCTGCTGCTGCTGCTGCTATTGCTGCTGCTGCCAGCTCGTATCCTGCACACATGTCTCTATATGGCGGAATGTGTGGCAGAGGAATTCTGTATTTGCAGAGCTCTCAGATTGCTGGCAATATGAGAGCTGTCACATGACACGTTGGCAAAGGAAGTGCTTGACAAAGTTTATTAATTAATTTTATTGATTTTGTCACGTGTGGGTAATTTCAAGAGAGAATCCGCAAAATCACATAGACTCACACTGGCAGCCACAATGCTTATTGGACAGCAGTCCAGCAGAGCTGAG
The DNA here is from genome assembly GCA_035045345.1 of Drosophila hamatofila. NCBI lineage: Eukaryota > Metazoa > Arthropoda > Insecta > Diptera > Drosophilidae > Drosophila > Drosophila hamatofila. Next base: position 14,269,960 of record JAWNPA010000020.1, read on the forward strand.
CGGGACAGGACGGGCCGGAGCTGATGTGTAAATCTAAGCCAGAGTCGTGGCTAAGAGTTGCTGAAAGTCAACCAGAGTCTCAAACAGCCACAAACTTGGTCGTCAGACAAGGGAGGCCAAATGGGCAGTTACAGCCACAGCCATAGCCACAGCCACAGCAGCAACAAAAGCACCAACAGTAGCAACAACAGCAGCATCCATTAGTCAAATGGCTTCGTGTTCTGCCCAGCCGTCCAGGTGTCCTAGCTATGGCCCACCCGCAGCTATATTATGTTTATGTTTATGTCGATTATTGTTGTTATTCGATTTTCTGTTCCACACGCAGCTCCAGCCTCGCAGATGTTTAGCACAAAAGTCAATAAAATGCTTTTGTGGCCTACAGTTGCTCTTAATTGGATTATGTGACTGTTTTCGATCGGAGCGACATATGCGTCAATTTAATGCAACTATCAAATATTTACAATTTACTTTCAACCTAAATGTTTGTTGTCTGGCATTTGTACTGGCAATAATCAGCTTATAGAACAACCCCAAACAGCCACCCATATGTCAATTGATATACACAAACTTTCAATTTGATTTTGATTCCAAATCAATACATTTGATAATTAGTAATTTAAATTGTTGTCGTTAGACAGTAAATATAAATTGGTAAATGTTGCGTATGGGTCCCCAAGCCCCGGGTCGAACTGAATATGAAAATGTGCAGATATGTAGATGACAGATAAAATGCATAATTTTCTATCTCTTTTGATTTAACGAGGACAGAATTGAAATATGCAGATGTGGATTTATGGATTACCACAGATATGTGGATTTCTCATTTGGAGAATTTATAATACATTTATGAATTATGCTTAAAGTCAAATCTGAAGTTGATAACTTTAAATATTGATATATGAATGCTATGTGATCGCCTATGTATGAAATGCCTAGTCTGTAAGTCTTATAGGTTTGAAGTTCGGAGTGAGCTCGGCTTAACCTACTCTGCTATTGCAGCTGATCATAGCCTCTATAAATAACCATCATATTATGCTACTTTGTTATTTCTGTTACACTTTGCTCCAGCTTCATCAGGATATTAAAAGAGTTGGCAAACTGTTTGCCTGCCTTGCATGTTAACTAAAAATCATTTTGTTGACTCTCTGGCACATTGTTGGATCAATGTTGTGTGCATTGGCCAGCGATGCTGTTTAACTAATGGACTGTAGTCATCATTAGTGAGCCTGTGGCAGCGCCTGGCAAACACTTTGTTGACATCAATTGGTGAATGATGTCGTTTGGACAGTGGCGAACGAATTGCGAGCTGCCCTTAGTATTGCAGTCGCGTGGCCATTGAACTGTGCAAATGTGCTGTTATGTACACATACATACATATATATATATATATATAAATATGTGTGAGTGTGTGTGTGTTGAAGCTGTGGTACTTTGGTACTTTTGTACTTTTGTGTATTTTGTATTTCGTGGGTTGATGTCCTCAGACCAGAAGCCCAGGCAACTGTTGCAGGCATGCGCATGACTGCGGCAAGAGTCTGCCAAGAGGCTGCCACCGAACAATGGCATAATCAACCGCAAATACTGAGAGCAAACGAATATATTTCTTGGCAGCTACAGCCAAGAAAACTGCAAGCTCTTCACTTTTTTGTTTCTTTGCCCCCAAAAGCAAATACCAGTAGTAGTATTATAAGCAGCACACATGCTGTGCTGCAGCACTCTTATCATTTAAACAAACTCGAAAATTATGCTGACTCATTTAAATTGCAATAAAAATGGGCGCCCATGCATGTGCTAGTGTGTGGGTGTGTGTGTGTGCGTGTGTGCGTGTGTAGCCTGGCGTGGGTGAAGCAATTTCTGCTTGTCGTGCAGAATGTCAAACATGTCAATCAAAAGTCATTTGCGAGCCAAACCGCGTACCATGGGGCGTATGAATTGGCTCTGCAGCTTCGCGCTTTGCGCTTCACGCGTTGCCGTATATCGCAATGCATATGTACACACATGGCACAGTGACACCGACTGCAGTGTCTGTGACAGTTGCACCAAAAGGATGCTGCTGTGACTCGAACTGTGCCACTGGCTGGGGCTGTGCAACGGCTGCCTTGCCACCGGGGAGCGAATGACAGCACCCGTCAATTGCATAACAATTTCGACCAACGCCTCGTTGGCTCTCTAATAGTAATCCGCTTTGCGCCTTGCTATTTGCTGTCGAGCTGCATCCGCTTCTAGCTAGAATGCTTGATATCTGGACTTAAGTATTGTTTTTACATGGAAACTGAATCAGTTGCTGTTACAATTTATGCAGCTCTCTTCACATAAATAAGATGACTCGTTAAGCTCAATTCCTTATTTTGGAGCAGCTCTGTCGATGTTGCATTATTATATTTTTGTGCAAATAACCAATATATATGCGCACCAATTAAATTAATAAGTAGTTATTAAGTGCAAATTGCCTAAGGGTATAAATAAATTACAAAAGGTAAATAACATGAAAAGTTGAAAGTATTAAAACAAAAAGCGCAAAGGTATGCAAACATTAATAAATATAATGTAATTTTAATAATGAAAAATAAAAAATAGCTGCAAAATGAGAAAAATATTGAATTGTGTAAATATTTAAGCATGGAAATAGTTTTAATAACCAGTTCATTGAAATGATTTTATTTGCAATATTGACATCAAGTTGATTGCGAAAAGCTTCAGGTGATTAAAGACCTTTCTGAACATATAAAAGATATAAAACACATCTGATCAATGGTCCAATGACAGGAAAGAAAAATGTGTCTCGTTAAAGTTGCAATTAATTCACAACAAAATAAAGTAAAACATTAAAAAATAAGAATCCTAGCCGACACAAAAAATATATTTATATATATATAAATATAATTCAGAGTAATCTAGAGTTTTTCCAATATATCAATATAGCTAAAAATATTTATATATACTCTTAAACATTTATATGTGAAGATATAATTACCTAAATTTTTTATTTAATATATTACTAGATTTATTAATATGTAATAAGACACATAAATTAATAAAAAAAACATTATTAATTTATTTTGCTTTAACTTTACTACCAAATTTGAAATTTAAATTAAAAAAATATTTTTTTTAATTTTATTTCTTTTAATTATTTTTGTTGTGTAATCGATTTTTTAAGAGAATATTGTTTGTAAAAAAATGATAGAAAATTTAAATATATGCCTAAGACTAGACAATAAAATATTCGTTAGCGAATTTTGTTAATATATTTAAGACATATACTAACTATATATTCAGTAATGTTTTCTTTTTTTTTTTTTGTAATTATTCATTGTTGGCTATGATTGTAATATATACATATATCACCTCCATATATTTTTATGTATCATACATAGCTTTGAATTATATTAAACATATTACATTATTAGTATGAGTGTCAAAGTCTTCGTTCCCAGACTTAAGTTTTATTTTTAATTAAACTGAATATAAATATATAAATGAACAAAGTCTTAGCTTCACTCTTTTGAAGAGTATAAAGTCGTCGTCATTTGCTCAGTCGATTCTTTTTTATTTCCTTGACTTTGATACATTTCTTGTTTGATTTGTTTGTGGATGCAAGTTGCGTATGCTGCGGGCGTAACTTTTCTTTATTTCGGGGGTTGGGCGTGTTTTGGGATTTGAAATTTGTGCAAATTCAATTTATTGAAGTCTAATAGTCCCATGTGTAGCCGCTATTGGTTCGAAACGCCCAACATAGCTGACAGTCGCATATATGTGTGTGTGTGTGTTTGTGTGTGTATTAGTGGGTGACTCGTTGACGTTTGATGTCAAAATTGCTTGTTTTAGAGTTGGGTGAAGGCGGCGCTGTGTATGTCTGTGTGGGTGTGTGTGCGTGTGTGTGTAAGGGTGTGTGCGTGTGTGAGCTTATCAATTTGTACAATGCATGCTGCCTGGGTTGGCCTGGTGTGTTGGAATATTTATGGTATTCTTAAAGGATTCCGCAGCGTGAGCTTCAAGACAATTCCAGTACCTTGACAGCCAAGACTCACCCAGAGTCGGATTCGGACATGGTATCTTCTTGAACATCGTATTTCGTTGGCAGCGCTGTCTGTCTGACAGGATTTGTGAGCGACCGTGCGCGTCAGCTGAAAGCAAACATTGCGACACAAAGCTAAAGAGGGTTATTGTGCGCTTTATGTTGGTAAATGTGTGCATCAGTATGTGTGTGTGTGTGTGTGTGTGAGTGTTTTGGTGTGTGGGTGCTAGTGGATGGGGATGTGCGTTTTTTGAACGAGTGTTTATACCAATGTGGGTGTTGACAGGCAGCATACCGCAACCACAACAGGAAAAACGCTGTCGACAGACAGCACCGCTGCCAACGCCGACGACTTCATTACGCATAATTTACATTTTGTGGCATTTACGTTGAAATTTTAATTGGAATTTACTTTGGACGACTTTTTAAGGGGCCTGTTCTGAAAAGTTTTTGCTGTTTTCCGCCTGTTGACAGCCAAATTTGCCATGTATTTAATGGCTTAGACAGAAGGCTTATTTGTCTGATAATATTTGGCAACGATGCCATAAAAAGTCGCTACCCCATTCGCCCCACGGCCAGAGACCGAACACCGTTCAACGGTCCACATCTCGTATGCGCAATAGCGCGCCGTCGCCTGTAAGCAAACAGACTGTAAACGCAAATCTAAATGTAAATGTAAGTGTAAATGTAAATGCGAATGTAAATGAGCTACAGGCCGAGCGCTGTTAAGTGTTGGCAGAGCAGCAGGCAACGCCACGCCATTGAGTGACTGAGCGAACTTTGAGTGAAACCTGCGCGCCATTCTAAACGACTCTCAACGATGGCTGCGTCGCCGTCGCGTTGGCTATGCCGACGCAGCTCGTCACTCAACTCGCTTGGTTCTGTGCACATTCTGAGCGCGAGTGGCCCTGTTCCGGGCTTCGTGCGGCGCTCACACAAATTCGGCAGTTCATTCGTCTATTAACCGTCTGCAGTGCTGCCACGTCGTTGTCGTTGTCGTAGTTACGTTCTCATTCGCTTTCGTATGTTGAGAGGAACTGGGCGCGCGACAGCGGCAGCAGCAACAGCATCGACAGCATCAACAGCAACATCAGCAACATCAGCAATATCAGCAACATCGGCAATAGCAGCAATTGCAGCGACAGCGACAGCAACAGCAGCGCCGACACCCACATTATCGACAGTTAGGCCAACAGCATTTGACACACTGCAACGGTAAATCGACGCTCAAGACGAATGTGTATGTGTATGTGTATTTATAAGACGCGCGCGCGTGCCGTTGCGTATACGCAGCGACGGTCAACGGGCTACGCTTTGCTTTCGCGTTCCGCTTCCGCTGCAGGGCCCTGAATTGCAATTCACGCCGCGCCGATTCTCAAAGTGCTTTAAGAAAATACTAGTAGTATGCAGTGCAATTGAAATGAAATGAAAACAGACGAAGAGCAGCCGCCGCCGCGTGCAGCCTTCAAAAGAGGAAACAAAATTGCAACAGCAACAAAACAACAAAAAGAATGAAATAAGTACGCTAGTTTTAATGGCATACAAAAGTACATAGAAACAAACATAGCCGCTTATGTAGATGTGCAATTGTTGTGTTCAGTAGTGTGTGTAAGTGGGTGTGAGTGTGTGTGTGTGTGCGTGCGTGTGTGAATATTTTATATTTTGTGCAATTGCATTTTTTTGTTGCTATTTAGTTTTGTATAACGATTTCTGTGTGTGAATTCGCCATAAAATGTGTTTGAAATTTTTGTCGCGTAAATATCGAGAAAAGCGCACGTTCGGACGATCGTAAAGTTCTAATTACCTAATACTGAATATATATGAAATACAACAAAATGTGTTATAAACGCAAGTGTCGAAGTGATTGCAACAAACAAACTCAGCCACACACACACAAACACACGCTCACACACACACACACACGCGCGGCCAGAACTGTCATTAACACCCACTGATAGCATCAATTCCAAGCTGCAAGCCAAATATCAGCAACGCGTCGGTAACTGAGCCAAGTCATAAAGCCGAGCCACGACGATACCATGAAAGCCATAAGGCACTCAGGCCTGCTCTAGTTATAAGCCAAGTCACATTGCTCTGCACACATTTGTAATGCCGAACGCCCCGGGCGATGCAATCAAAGTTGCTTCGACTAAACGACAAAGCGGAAGTGTTGATATTGCCGCTGCCTTGCCGCTCAGTTGCTCAGCCTGCCAGCGACTGCGACGGCGACTGAGACTGCGACTGAGGCAGAGGCAGAGGCAGAGGCAGAGGCAGAGGCAGAGGCAACGCTGTTCAAACTGTTGTCGCATAACGACTTAAGCTGTTCAGCACGCAGCGTCAGCGATTCTGTCTGTTCTGCCTTGTGCGCCTGGGGGCCACACTTCAAGTCACACACAGGCACACTCGCACACTCGCACACACACACACACACACTCGCATCGTAGCCAAACCATGCTTTAAAGGTCCTTCGCCTTGCTCTTGGTCTTGGTCTTGTCTGTGTGTTGTGCTTCGAAAGACTTTGTTTACTTATGCTTTCTATTTATTTTCTATTTATTCGATTTGCATTTCAATCTGGCAGCGTCTGCGCTTTGAAGCGATGCCAAAGCTCTGAAGATTTAACATTCAAATTTGTCGTTCATATTGTGTGCGATGAGTGTCTACTTGCATGTGTGTGTGTGTGTGTATGTATGTGGGTGTGTGTGCTTGTATATTTGCTCACAATTCCATTAAAGCTTTTTTCAGTTTGCCTGACATTTAAAATGGGCTTGTGTGTGAATATTATGGCAATCAAATGATTTGTCAGCTCTTGACTTGGCTTAAGGCGACTCGTTGTGACAGCCTGACAAAAGTTGCCAGCATCGTATACCAGAATCCGACTCAATGGTAAGCAATATAAACTAAAAATAAGTGCATTATTTTATATTATTTATAAGCTGACTCAAGAGGTCATTCTATCAACTCTTTTCAATTGGCATTAATGTACTCTTTGATATCATGAAATTGAATGAATTGATCAAACTTGACCAATTGAAATATTCTTAAACAAGTTATATAATATACAGCATAAATCATTTAACCTTTTCGTGAATGTCTTCTTGAGAATAATATTTTTAATTCAAACAGTTTTTTGATTTTCAGCATTGAATGAGTATACAATGATTCCAAACTAATAAATAAACTTTTATTTAACATAACATTACATATATCTTAGGTTTTATCTTCATTAAGTTGATGAATTATAAAATAAATATTTTCATTTGCTCAGATATTAAAATTATAAAACAAACTTCTTCAAAATATCAAAATAAAATATTGAAATGTTTTCAACATTTTATATATATTTAATATATTATATTTCTTGTTATGGAAAAAAAATTAAAATTTACTTAATAAGCAATATAGGAAGCTTCAATAAAATTTTTAGAATGTGTATATAATATATTTATGCACTAAAGCATATATAACAAATTATTTATAGCAATTTAAATATAACTATTAATATTGCATAATTTCATTGACTATATACATGAATATATAAAATATCAAATTGAGTATTAAATTCATAATTAAAATTTTTTTTCTTCAGTAAAAATATCAAATTTGGTATTGAATTAAAAACTAATTATCTTGGTTTTAAAATTTTGTATTAAGTAAAAAAAAATTTACTATTCAATTAATTTTCTTAGTTTTTAAATTTGTTTTTAGAATAGTATACACAAAATTCGATCAAATTGGTTGCAGTTCAAATTTTATACATTTTTATTTTACTTTTTACTTTTCGATTGTGTAAAATTTGTCGTTACATTTATTTTTTAGCCCATATTTATATGATAATATTATTATATATTATTCATGACCATAGTATTGACCTTTTATCCATGCAGCTATTCAGCTATTTGCAGATATATATATATATATATATTTATATGTATTTATATACATCTATATAAATTTGTTTATATACAGATATATAAAATTTCATTTCTGTTTTTTTCCGAGAAACCATTTAAAATAGCAACAAACAAAACGTGCAGAAAAATCATATATACAAAAATGTACGCAGCTGCATAGCCGCAAGCTGAAACATAAAATGTATTCCTAATATTATTACAGTGACACAAAAAATGTGGCAGCCATTACCATTGCCATGGCGGAAGCGGAAGTACGCACAGCTCAGCTCGCATAAAATGTCCTCAGTGTGGAATAAGCGCAATTAATGCAATTGATTTTTCAGCATTGCAATTTGCATTTTGTGCATTTCTCTTTACGGCAGAGTGCGAGAGATGGTAAAGTTTTATTGGAAATGCAATTTAAATGGGATTACGAGCACGCAGCGACACGCCCCCACACGCTCCGCTTACAAGTAGGGCAGACCGCATTGTTGGCTCATTAATTATGTTAGTTTGAGTCGAGTTGCGGCGACGGGGGCGGGGTTTTGTTGTAGCACGTCGAGCTGTGTGGTGTGGCGTGGCGGCATGCATGTATCGGAAATTGAAGCTAAAACAGATCCAGCCACAAGCCGCACGCGCCTCAAGCTGCTGAGGCGACGCGTCGGCGAGACGGCGAGACGGCGACAAGTGTTGAACAACGCTTTAAAATGCACGCACAGCACGTTGGTGAGGAGGAGAACCGGAGAGCCGGGGAATGGGCAAGCGTCTGGCAGGGCGTTGTCGGCAATTTCTTGCTCAATCAACATCAATGGCCCAGGAATTTTCAATGTAATTTACGAGTACGTTCTCAAAGCAATGCCGCCGTAGACACAGAACGCTGTTGAGGATGTCGTCGTCGTTGTTGTTCTCGTTGACATTGTTGTTGCTGTTGTTGTTGTTGTTGGTTGTTTTTCGCTGTGGCTGCTGTTGTTGTCAAAGCCAGCTATCGAATGTGTAGTAAGGCAGAAAATTGTCGACAAAAACCACAAGCGAAGGCGGGCTTTGCTCACCGAAATGAGGTTGAGCTTGAAAATCCAGCGGCAGGTCGAGCATTTTCCTTCCACTTGATTTCCTAGCCCTCGGGCAGCCTTTGCACAACTTCAAGATACTAACAGCTAAAGGAAATGCCCCGACAAAAGCGTCGCTCGCCTGCGCTTGTTCGCTTGATTAGAAAAGCAGCAAGCGATAAGAATGAGCAAAAGCAAAGGCGAAGCGCACAAAATAGAATTCTAATTGAATTCTATATACCGTTGTCTTATTCGCTCCACATGCCACGCGCTGTGCTTTAATTTTCATTTCACACTCTTTCCATGGCCCGCAGCCAATTGTCCTGTCCATTTGATGTCCTTGTCGTGTCGGCCAGCGCTGATTTATTGGCCGACTACAGGGCGGCTCTTTTCGGGGCCACTGCGTCTTATGCTTTTAATTGCCTGTCATCTGGAGCTGTCTAGCAGCCGACCAGCCCAGTTCCTAGCTGCTCAGCATATGAAAAACGTAGCTCCCCTTCTACTACTTAGGCGTCCTTTTATAAAGTTTGGGTGCAAATTTGGCGCAAACTTCTGTTACAATTATGCCATAGTCAGCGCCACGACCCACGGCCAAGCTATGTAGATACATATAGCGCTCAGTGTGTGTGAATGAATATGCTGTGCGTATACTCTGTGCTTGTATGTATATACTTGTTGTGGTGCTGTTTCAGATTACACAGCAGGCAACCGCAAAAACCGAACACCCTGACCCTGCCCCACCTAAGGAGAGGCGGAAAACTGATGTGCACAACCACTCATCGATACATATATGTGGGTGTGTGTGGGTGTGTGTTAACTACATACACACACACATTTATGTAAAAACAAATCAAATATTTAAAGCTCAATGAAGCGCACACTTTGACACATGTTAAAGGCGGACGAGGCGGCATTTCAAGTGGATGTCAGGGCCAAGCGCTTACAGCAGTTGTTTAGAAAAACTTTCATTGATTTGGCTTATCGAAACATCTGGCATCTGGCATCCGGCAACTGGCATGTGGCAAAGGCGGTTTCTTTGCATAGGTCCCACCGCATAGATAAAGTCGATGAAACATTTCACATAACTGCATTCGCCTTTGAGTCAGTTGCGGTTTGAATTTGTTTTGCAATTAATTCAATTAGTTTTAGTTTTGGAATTTTTCAGTCGAATGCTTTGTTGAGTCGAAACTTATAGTTTAATTAAATAGGAATTGAGTGAAACAATTGTCGCATTTTGAACAGTAAAGCCACATCCAAATGCCAGCTAAATTGCATTCGCATTAGCCTTGAATGCAAATAAGCAAATCGTCATTGATTGCAAACGAATGCATTAATTATTCAATTATTAATGCTCACCCCACCCTCATAGATCAAAGGTCGCACTGCCAGAGCATTGTAATTGAAACCAACTAACAAAAGACTACACACGTTATTAACACTATTAAATAAATTCATTAAATCCAATCAAAACGGCGAGCATTAAAGTGTTTGCGTTAATGGGAACATTCTCTATAAGCAGATAAGCTGCTTAATGTGCTTTATTTTATTGGTTTTTATATACTATTCAAGTTTTACAAGCGGGTTAGAGCAGCCCCAGAGAATAGCTAACGACTTGAAGATACTCTGTAGCTGTAAACCATGAATGGAATGTAATTTATCTTGCAATTGTATAACAAATATATAGACGAAATGTCAATTGTAGAGGGTATAATAAAACAGTCTGTGTTTGCTTTTATTTGCTCATTATTAACTTTTTAGCTTTCCGCTTTTGTTTATAGCCAAAGGTTATGCCTTTTACCTAATAGCTTAGGAGTAATGAAAAGTGAAATATTGTTAGAAAAATAAGTGCAGTTGACTTTTACAGCTCAACCTAAATAGTTCTGGCCATTTATAAGGTTATGCAAGTCTACTTACTATAGATTTTATACACATAGTAAAAAAATAGTAAAAATTGAGTCATCTTGGCATCTTTAAATTGCATTAAAGCATATGCACTTACACAAACTATAATCTAGAAATGACTCTCCTTTCGAATACTAAACTCCTATAAAATGCAAGAAATTTAATTTTGAAAACTATATCTTTGGATGCGGTTGTGGTCTTTGCACCAACGTCAACCCTTTGTTGTGGTTTGTCTGTCCCATTTTGCGGTTAGCATTGAATGCATTGCAAACAATATTAAAGTGGGTGGCCGAGTAGACGTTGCCCAGCTCGTGGGGTTTGCTTAAAATACGGGCGTGGCAATTGCTCGCTTATGCTGAGAGTCTGTTGGAGCGTGGCATTTAGCCCTTTTTATGAGGCCCATTCAAAATTCGGAAATTTGGGCTGGAAGCACTCAGTGGGAGATAAACAGAAGCAGCGCTCCACTAAAAATTGAACGTAACCAAAAAAAAAGGAAAAAAAATGCAAAATAGTTGAAAAGTATGCAAATGAGAAAAAGCTGCCAAGCTGCTGAAAAAGTCCTTTGCTGTATCTGTTGTTCGTGCCAGGCCTGAAGGGTGTGAAGAAAAAAAAACTAACTGAGTGAGTTTAACACCTGAGCATTGAGCAGAAAATGCGCTTTGCTTGTGGATTCAGTTGGCCTGCCGATAAAAAAAAAAAAAAAGATGTAAAAACACAGAAAGAGCTGCAAAGTATAATATAAAAAGCCAAGTTGAAAACACTCTGCAGCAAAGGATTTGGAAATGAAAAGCAAACAAAGGCCACAAACTTTGCAGAGTGACTTCTGCCAAAGCCAGATTAAAAGCAGATGGACAGATTTCACAAAATGCGTAGCAAGTTCTGCAGCTTACGGCTCAAAGCCAGCAGCAGCTTGATTAATCGTGAAAGCGAAAACATACACAAGTCTGCTAAATGTTCTGGGTATTCCATATTTCCCACACTTCCCACACGACGCGCCGCACCATTTAAATTAAAAACTTCCCAGGCTACCCAAGCGTGCCGAGTATTAAAAATATACAGAAGCAAAAACCAAATCTGACAACAAAAACAAGCGCAGAAAACAAATCGCGCAGTGCCACAGTGCAGTGGGGAAAAATGAATTAAAATTTAAAGCCAAAGCTGCAGCAGAACTTGGAAATGCAAATGAATTAAAAAACTTAAATGAATCCTATCTGCAGCTAAAGAAAATCGCTCAACTTTTAATTAGTTTGCCATGCAACCACCGAGCCTGCTGGGTCGCCTGAAAGGTGAGAGGCTGAGGGCAAGAAGGCTGGGTCACTTTGCTAGACTCGCATATAACTTGAGGTTCAGCTTCCCCCTCTCTCTCTCTCTCTCTCTCACTCTCTTTCTCTCTGTCTTGCTCACTTGCTCAGTCTTGATTCGAATTTTTTGAGTTCTGCTCTTGCCAGCACAATTAGCCTCAGCTGCTGTCAAAGTTCAACAAGCCAGCCAGAGTATCAGAAATAATTTTAGTTTGTTTTTCTAGTGAACACGACGAATATAAACACGAAAACACAAAAACAAATACAAAACTGAATATGAATACCCGAGAGCTGAACTATGGCTAAAGTCTTAATTGACTGTGCCCAGCAGCTGTGCTGCTGCAATAGCCAAAACACAACAGAATACGATATGCGCCAAGTCAAATTAATTGAATATTATGCAAACGTCATGTTCGCAATGCAAACTGCTGTGGGCATCATCAGCATCCCATCGCAGTCTATAGACAAAGGTGTTAGCTCATAGAAGGGAATGAGGCACATCAAGAAGTGAAATGCATGTTTGGCATTCCATTAATGCCAAGATAATTATAAAAACATGAAGTGTTGAGGAAAAATCGATAATGAACATAATACCTTCCCATAAATCAGTTAGATTACGTTTCCTCATTAGCAAAAAAAAAAGTCTTAATTACTTGAAAACGAAACTTGTTCGTTCAAATTTATGTAATGGACAGGCATTGTAATTGATAGGATACATATATGATTATATCTTGATTAGAGCTAAGAGCCAATTAACTTTATACCTCTCAATGTGCCCTTTAAATTCATTATCTATCGCGAAAGCAAACCCTTTAGTCGTCCATTTCCTATTATTTTTCCCAGATTGTAAAACTTGCCCTGAAATTAAAAGTATTATTTGCACTCAGTTAATAATTTCGATTTAATAATACTTAATTGAATTTAATTTTGAATAATTGTGATTGGCATACTTAATGATATCGCTGCAACTTAACAATTCTACTCCATCATACATCCATCATAGCATATTTCACATCAATTTGTGTAAGTTTTCCAATTTTAATTGTATTCTTCACCCCTCAACCACTGCTGGCTATCAGCTATCAGATTCAACGAACATAGCAATCAGCTGTAGAAATCTTCTTATCAAACTTGTTTGGCAGGTATTATTTGGCTTGCCATTACTACATCAGATATATGCTTACATCTGATAGTATTAACTATAGTGGCAGCTGTGCTGTAGCTGCTCCTATCTCATTTCAATTGGCTGTGATCTTTGCCCGCTCTTCCAATACCCTGTAAATGAGAAGTGCATATCAGAAAGTATATTCATAAATAGAAGCAGAGATAAAGAGTAGCTCGCAGTCGAGCTGAGCTGTTTGAATACATTGTTGTCGCACTTGTGTATTCATTCACATGCTTGAACATTGTTGGCTTCACGTTTATCAAGCCCGACATGGGCTTCATTCATGCTAAGCCGCATTGTGTTTATTTGTTTTCATTAAGCCGCAATGCGTTGCCAAAACGCCTGTACACAACTCATTATAAGCGCTTATGAAGTTTGTACGAGTGTGTAGCAAATGGTTCAGCTGTTGGACAATTGCCGCAAACAAATACAGCCTTGCAAACAAATATGACATCGCCTTTGGCAGCGGCAAACAATATTTTAATATGCCTGGCCAGCCCCAGCCGTAGACGAGCTTTATGGCCAATTATCTATTCTATGGGCCCATTAATGGCTGAATCGAATTTTGAATGCTTTCTAGGAAAAGACGAGGTAGAGGCAGAGCAACGGGTGGCTTTTTTGCCTATGGGTATCTGATGCTCAGTTCCATCGGCTAGTTGGCCAGCCGTGTCAAGTGATTCGGGAATACATTGTAAGTTTTGGGTGTCCGCATCGTAATGCGTAGATAATACGCCAATTCCCCGCCCGCAGATCCCGCACAGTTATATCAGCCGTAATTGGAATTGTGCAGTTGCGGACGTCGCTCTTTATGGACAGCCGGACCAACAACCAACACTTTGCCGCCTTACGACGACAACATATTACATTTAATTGACAACGCCAGCAGCTGAGGCCAGCATCAAGTTTATGGATCCTAACACTTAGGTGCGCCTAAGTGGAACTCAAATGTCCCATGGACACTTCAAAAATAGCAATTGTTACCGCGAACATCATAATAACATTTGGTAATAATGTACATAATAATATTTGGTGGGCGTGGCCACCTGCAATACAAACACAGCTAAAAACAATTTGACATCTGTTAAAGATGATTTTTTAAACACATCATAAATTAAATAGTTTTTGCCTTCCTCAGTACTGCAAGTTTATTTACACAAGCCGCAAATATTTTTCAATTGACTCTGCACAATAAAATCCGTTAATAATGTTGATAAACAATTAAGGCTGCGCTGATCGTGTGTGCCAAGCTATGAGATACCCTGTAGTGAATGTTTTAAAATTATTTTAAAATTATTTTATAAATTTTACTTAGCCTCTTGTAGCGTTTCGTATGCAAATACATGTTTTCCATGTTTTGTTTTTTTTTTTTTAACAGCTCAAAACTTTTGCTTTTATTATTTAATATTTACAGGATATTCAAACAATGAGGTAATTTAAATATTATCTTTGAATACGTAAATAATATTTAAATATAAAATAAAAAATTACTATAAAAAATATATAGATAAGTATATATTTTTTTATTATTCACTGTCAATGTCATGTAAATATTATGCCTTATTATTTATTATTATTAATTCAAGTCAATGAAGCTTGATAACAAGGAATTTGTTGTTGCATTTGACCATGTGTTAAGTAATGCAGATCTATATAGATATATATGTAAATATATAAAGCTATTTAATTTATGCATGAATACAAATTGTAAATTGAAAAACAAATTTTAAAGGTCAAGTTTGTATTGCAATTATGCCTAATATGTTTATAAATAAGAATATATAATAATAATTAATAAATAATATGTTTACAAAGAAGAATATATTTGAAATATTTAATAATCAACTAAATCACTGATAATTACATATATATATTTATATGTGTATATAAAATAAATTAAAAATAGTTGAGCCCTTTAAATGATGAGAATTTTGTTGTGCTGATGAGCTCTGGCTACACATGATTTCATATGCCTTTTGCCGAATCGCAGCGGCTTGTTGTTGTCATTATTGTCATTATTGCTGTTGCCGTTGTTGCTACTGTTGTTGCTTCTGCTGTTGTTGTTGTTGTTGTTGCTTTAGCTGTTGCCATCAGAGCGCGCCATGGGTGTCGTTTTGCATCAAGTGCAACGTCGATGGCTGCAGCCTCCGTGTTGCTGCTGCTGTTGTTGCTTTCCGTTCGACTGGCTGCAAATGTAATTAAGACGTGATGGAATTTTCATCAATTAATTTTATTTTAATTGCCGTGCCACATGAGTCATTTGCAACGCCCTATTAACCTGGCGTTTATATATTAAAATATTTGCCGCCATCGCTGGGCGGCATTCATGAATTGTCAAAGAAAGCAGAAATAAATATGAATATTGAATAATTTGTGTTGACGCTGCTTGCTTTCATTTTACTTCTTTAATAAAATTAGTCATACGCCCTGTGGCTAATTGGCCGCAGTACTCTGCCGTTGATTTTGTATTGTAATTTATGAAAGTGTATGATGGCATCAATGGCTATCGTGCCAGACCTTCAACTGCAGCTACAGCTTCTTGCATTCGGCATTCATTCACAAAAGTAATTGCTTACTGCGGGTTAGCTTATTATAAGTGATGCATGGGAGCCGCAGCTTGAATTTCCGAGCCGCTCTATTTATAAGTGCATGTGTAATCAGCAGACATTGACAGCAACTGAGACTGTGACTGCGACTGCGACGGCGACTGCGACTGCGAGTGCGACGGCGACTACGTGCGGTCCGTTGAACGCGAGCCACATATGAACACGTACCGCAATTGAAATTCATAGATGCCAGTCTCACTCACACACACACACTCACACTCACACACAGACTTATAGATATACACATGTTTGTACGTATGTTCAGATGTAGATATACATTATTTTATTCACTCATCGCATATAATAAGTATATAATAATTCTTTTGTGTTCGTTTTATACAAATTTAAATATTAAGTTGGTAGCATTTGGTATGCAAAGTGCGAGTGCGTTTCATTACTACTAGTATCGAAGTATGTGTGTGTGTGAGTGAGTGAGTAAGTGAGTGAGTGAGTGAATATGCTTGTGGGTGTGGAAGCGTAACGAAATGCTTTACCGACATCTCTATTATCAACGCACTTGCAATCGAGGCTGTTATCAGCTCTCAAGCAACTAAGTTCTACAACTATTTCTGGTGCAAATTTGATTTAGTTTTGCTTTGCTCGAGCTCAGCAACGAATTGTTTCGAAGATAGTTTCTGATATATAGGCATCGACTGAAAAGGCAATTGAAAGCGTGCTAACTGCTCTTCAGCTTGTCTGCACTTAGAAAACTTGAGACTTAGAAATAAGTGCTTCAAGTTTATGAGTAGTTGCTTGGATAAAGTGTTTGAAAAACAATTGGATCACAAGTTTTATTAGTCAAAGAACAATATTTATATAACAATCAGAAACAATAAAATATTATAAATAATAATAAAAATAAATAAATCATTTTTTCCCCTATTTATTTCATGAAATTTGGCATTTGAATTCATATTAAAATTTGGGATTTTAAACAAAAATAAATTTGATTTATTTTAAAGTTTTCGCATAGCTTTACATATGTTAGCTAAATTTCATTTGGTTGCGAAATATATATTTATTTTATTTATTACTCTTATCTTTATGATATATTATTGTAGGTTTATTTAAATGATGCTTGAATATTGATTAGTTGAACTCTGAATATCCTTATTTGATTCAAAGTCAAAATACTTTAATTCCCATATATTTCATATATTTGCCCATTTTGACAATTTCTTTACATAAACAAATATGCAGTGCATTGGGCAGTCGGTGTGACGCTGTTCGAGCAGCATTTCAATGATTTATTTGAGGCAAACTGCACATGAAAATGCCAGAAGAGGTCTCTGTCGGCGACACGGTCGACGCTGCACTAAAAATACTCGGAGGCGTTCACTTACGTTTGGTATTTTTATTTGATTTCATTTAATTGCTCGGCTTGTTGTTGCCTGCTGCCGGTTGTGCTTGTTAAAGTGTTTTCATTAAATTTTGTGTGGCTCAAGTTCATGGCCCCAAACAAATATATAAAAAGCTTCCTCAGCTGAACGGTTCAGCAGACGACGCTGCCGTTGTTATTATGCTGCCTTCAATTAACCAAAAATGTATTTCTGTTTTGGGCTTTACGTCATTTTGGCAATACAACGACATACAAAAAAAAAAAGAAATATAAACAGAAGCAATAACAATGCCGTCAATTTGCCCCGTTTATTGAGCTCTGTGCGTTTGGCTTGGTAATTGATTTTGACTGCCCTTTGTTAATGCGATAAGCGGACCACAAAGCTCTGTGAGAAATTGATTGCACCTTCAGGCATAAATTAGGCGCTCATATGAGCAGCGCTTGTCGCTCATTCTGAATTCTGAAATCTGTTTCGCATTCTGACATTGAAACTGCACCGAAATGCCCGCAGACATGGGCAATGTGGCGTATGAGCAATGACAATGCTGTGCCTCTCTCAATCTCTCTGTCCCTCTCTCTGTTTCTATCTCTCTCGATCTCTCCCTCTCTATGTCTGTAAATATGTCTGACGATTGTGCATCATTTAGTCATGATGTCCATGTAAATCTGACGCCACAAATACAGCCACCGCCAGCTGCAGTCACAGAGCAACTCGTGCCTCCGCCCAGGCCCCCCTCAATTCATTGCATCCACGTGCCACTGTGCAATCGCTGCTCTATTCATGCCAAAACAGTTCACATGCTGGCGATTGCCCAGGAGCACGACGACACGATTATCGTTCCTCTTTTGCGGCTCATCAGTCAGCCAATCAATGCTGTTGCCGCAAACAAGTCAAGCCCCTGTCCAAGTCAGCGACAAACATTCGCTGACTACGTCATCAGCAACAACAACAGCAGCAGCAGCAGCAGGAGAAGAGGAAGAGCGACTGACTGACAGTCGCTACTCTTGGCAGCTGCAGTGATTTTTATGTCTCCGGTTCTAATTAGAAATTGTACATTGGCTGACATTGAGCGCTGATTTATATGAAATGCGAACAGATTTTTTGTTTGGGTTCCCACAGACAATCTCACAATCTGTGAGCGGGTGGCTACATAGATACATATATGTATGTCTCTCTCTCTCTCTCTCTCTCTCTCTCTCTCTGTCTGTGTGTATAGACGTGTATTAGGGGCTGGTTTATCATTCGCCAAGCCAATGACTGATGACTGCTTTCCTAATTGTTCGAAGCGTAATTTTTGCTACACTCGTAAGACCTGCAAGGCAATTAGCATACAAAGCACGTAGCGTATTCAGAGTGAAATGAAATTTGTATTAGCACAGTTGTTGTTGTTGTTTTTTTTTTATGATTGTTGCCGTTTGTTGTTGCCAGATTTAGTAACTGTTTTTGTTTTTCGCAATTTAGTGTCAGCAGTTAACTCTGTGTTTGTCACTTCCACAGCAATCCATTGTCTAGCAGCGAGAGATTCACATTTAGTCGCTGCCTTTGTGTTTGCCTTTCAACTCCACGCTGCTGTCTTCGCAAATGAGTCGAGTGGTTTTTACAGCTGACGCGAACCTTTTTATAGCCATTAAATGCGATTCATCAGCAACGTGGCAAAATTTTCACAGTCAATGCCCAAGCCACATAGCATCAATTGACAGCTTATGAGCTTCCCAAATGGCTTCAACAGCAGCAGCAGCAGCTGCTGTTCACGTTGATTGCTTTCGATATAAATAATAAATAATAAAAATAAACATATATAAAAATATATACTAAAATAATTTTCAATTTAGCTTAAAGCTATATTTTACAAATGCTATATATAATATATGTATGCAAATATATGTAAATGATTTTAAAAATAAATTGATTTGAATTTTGGCTCAGTTTTAAGCTTATTGCTTGTGAATGAAATTGAAGAGAAAATCGCTTGATTGATTTTAGTTAATTAAAATTTATTGTGCCTTCAACAGCTGTTTTTATTATCAGTCAAATGCTGGGAGTCATGACAGTAGACTTCAAATCTCATCATTTGAGCCGTAATTGAAAAGAAAGATTATGGATTTAATCAATGTAAATTTATATTTTATTTAAAATGGATTGATTGATATGCAATCATATGCCACAGACACAGATGGATAAGTATACTTTGAATCGAGATTGTAAAATCTGGTTCATCTGCGTATATGTTAATAACAATTGACTTAAGTAGAAAAAACTTAATCTATAAAATTATTTATGTAGATATAATATCTCCTCTATTCTCCAGCAAATGCGGACAACCTCTCTATTCATTTGTACTTGTTTATCCAAGCTTAATTCTCGAATTGCTCTTTTTAATAAACATTATTGTATAATGAATTATATTACATCAAGCTCAAATTACTGAGCACATTTCTCTTTGTGATCAGACCTATAAGGTAAAAATGAAATGTGCATACTTTATACATAAAATATTGTATATATACATATTAAAAAGGCTAAAAGACTTCCCTGCCTTGTTTAGCGCTGTTTAGTAAAAGTAGTTTCTTGGGAGCACCGCATGTTCTTACTCAAATAAAAGCCTTTAGGTTTTAACTATCGCCCTTGAGCTTAGCAGCTTGTGTTGTCAACCTTTGACACGAAAAACTCATTAGGAATGTGACCCGTGCCTTTAGGGCCACATGAATGGAGAAATGGCTGCAAATGTAAATTATGAAAATTGTGCACATTTGACAAGTCGTAAATGTTTTGCTGCCAACTGGCAGATGTTGTCCACCAGACAACACCAAGCAGCCTTAAAAGTGGGTGCCTATGTTTGGCTTAATCAAATTAAAATTGTGTGAGTCCGTATCGAAAGGCGTTAATTCTCCAATAACCTGAACAGACCAAAGCAGCAAATTGCGACATGAATATTGCATTATGTTCTGCTTTCCATAATATGTTCTGTAGCTGAAGCCCATTATAAAGTCGGCTATGTGACATTAATGAGGCTAATTTAATTTTAATAATGCCATTAAAATGCACAAATTGTGTTTGCACTCTGTTTACATTCTCCCCAATTAATGAGCTTCCGGACTTGGATTGATTGAATTAGTGTCAAAAACGAAAACAAACAACAAATAAAAGGGAAAAAATTGCACGTCAGCTAGTTGACGCGTAACACGGCAAACCACAGGCAAAAATTAACTGTGAGCAAACAGAATCCTCTTTGACCGCAACCCAGACAGCCCCTCCTGCTACAAATGTGTGCTGCAGGATATCAAATTAATGCAATAAAGCAAACAATCTGGCTGCGAACAGCATTGAAAACAAAAACTTTAATTTCATTAGGCAAACATGGCAATGCAGTTGTTCGAACCAATTTACCTGGTCGAAATTCAAACCTCAGTTCAAACGGTTCCAAAGTCCAAGTTTGCTAATTAATGTTACGCCTTTGGCTATATACTATGTATGTATTTTCATATATGTATATGCATGTTCAGCTATGCATAACATTTACATTTCTTGATGTGGCCTCCATTGCAAATGTGCCGAAAACCAAAATCAATAAATAATATTGCCAGACACAAATGCGATTTTAAAGATAGCCAAAATTTAAAAAAAAAAAAAAATAAACAGCCAATTGGCTAGCCACAGGCGCGTAAATATGGCCAAATACGTGTAATTTATGATCAAATATTGTTTTTCATATTTACGCTTAAGAGAGCATATTTCATAACTAAGCTAATTGCCTGACTTACATTAGTTCCCATAAATAAATAATATGCAGTTTATGAACCTTAGACTCTCTCTACCCTGATTTCTTTGCTGTCAAGTATACATAGTGTACTGAAATTAAATATATAAAATTTCAATATATACACTAGTATACAGTTCTAATCCATGCAGCTATAGCTCTCATACTAACTGGAATACTTAACTCTTTAGTATTTAAAAATCTGCGTCTTGAGAGAGATACTCACGATCATGGATATTTTCTTTCTCATTTTCTTCAACTAATTAAACAAAAATAAAAAAATGATCATGCAAAATACTTTCTATATCGAAGTGCTAATATTTTAGATTCTTCGATATTTTGTATTTAAAATTGATGTAGTGCAAATTTAAAAAAAAAATTATGTTTTGATTAAGTGTAAATTTGTAGTTATCTTAATACTTAATCTGAATTCTCTTATTTTTTTCCTATTGAGAAAAACTTTAATTGATACAAAATTAAAGTTAAATAGCGCTTATTGTATATGTTAACATGCATATATAATACACTCTATATAGTTGTATATTTATATTTTAAATTACTTTTTTTTTAATTTTATATATATTTTTAAAACTATTTTTCAATATATGTTTATTTGAATAAAACAAATTCAATCGCTATTGCGATGCTCATTATTATTCATGCGCTATCGTAATTCATAAAGCTGTTAAAATATTCTATTACACACGTTCCACAAATAATTTATTATATTTGTATGTCGTACTTGTTTTATTTAATATAAGACGTAAAATATATTGTACGTTCAGTTTCTAAAAAGCAAAAAAAAAAAAAAAAAAACTAATCAAAATTATAGAATATACAAGCAAAAAAAAAAAGACCTTTTTACAAAGTTTTTTTAATAAAATTTGTCATAAACAAACATCCATAATTTACAGTAATATTTTTGACAGCTCCAAATTGAAACTTTTATTACGTGCATTTAAATTTACAAATTGTTGTTGCTGTAGTAGTATATTTTGCTCTTCGCTGTTTTTCTATATCGTCGACTAAATTTGACACATTAAATTATCGCTTAAGCGTTTTGTGGTCGCATAATTAACGCCCACAAATTTTCGGGTCAAATGCAATTAGCTCTGATGCTCGACTATATCAAGTTTGACAGTTTTGTCGGTTGGCCGCAGCGTGTGAAAATTGTATCGTGATATTTTGCTATGATAAATTGTTTGTTATAAAGGCTCGATGCTCTCTGACTGTTTCATATGCGGCAGCTGCTGTTGACCTGTTTATTTGCAGTAGGGGTGTTCACTGCAAATGTTAAAAGAAAAGAATTGCGTCACAGTCCCCGTTCTTTTATATTTATATATATATATATATTTAAACAGAGAGAGAGAGAGAGAGAGAGAGGACAGCAACATTGACAGCTGCATCAATCTGTATGTCCTTGTGTCCGTTTGCTGCCTGGACATATCTATTTGCTTTTTAATTTGCTGCATACGAAAGAAAGAGAGTTGAATTGGTTTATAAATTGAGCTCCTGCAAAGGCAAAAGAGAATACTTTTAATTTGTGTAATATTCCAGTATCTGACAGGGGTGATTGATGATTGTGAAGTACATACTATATATTGATTTAAATTGGTCTGTATCATCTACGGTTTCACAGCTATTACATCTGCCATATATTTAAAAGTGCTTGTGCTCAATATAAGATAAATATTTGCCTGCCCTTGCCTGACATATTTACTTAGCAGAGTGTGACGCTGCCGACGGTTGCCAACAGGTATTTCCTTGCCTGATTGCAGTTACCTTGAGCACTTTACTCAAATTGAAAAGAAATTAAAAGCAAATAAAACGCAATCCAACTACCAAGCGACTATTTGCTGGCTGTCTGAGCTGCAACAGCAACCATAAATAGGACTTGCTGGCTCGCATAGAGCTGAGTGATGGCAAGACAAAACGCTTTAAGTCAGAGCCTTCAAAATGCCAACGATAGCCAGGTGGAACAGGTGGGGTTGGGTCGGCTGATGCTGATGTTCTTTTATGAATGTTATCTACTTTGTTTCTTACCCATCCCTCTTCCACTTTTCTCTCTCGCTCTCACACTTTCTCTGTCTCTTTTCGCCTTTGCTCGCTTGCTGCTGCTGACGACATGGACGCTTGACTTTTATTTTTTCATCATCCAGCCTGTCTGAGCTGGCGTCAGCTCGAAACGCCACTTGCGTCAACTTTAGTGTTAACTGCTCTAGAAACACCCACAACACCCATAAAAGCCACAAAACAACAGCAACAATAATAGCTACAGCAGCAGCAACAGCAACCACATTGCTGCATTTGGAGGCATCTAATACACGGAGATTGTCTGTCACTTGCGGCTTGACGTCGCATTTCACGCGCTTTTCACTTTAGCTTCTCGCAGCACCAGCAAAGCGTTAGACTAGAAATATTTCGCTTGATAAATGCGGTTTTGTTCGGATCGTAGATATTTTCACGAATGCCGTTAACCACAGACTGTGGCTATTTCCGCCTTAGCTCAAGCAGCTGATTCGTTGATGGCAATTATTTTATATATATTGCGCTCTAAGGAATATGAATGGAGCTTGCATACAAATTGACTTAATTTCTGATAATGCTGGCTATAATTATACAAGAACTATTTCAAATGACTATTCATGGCAAATGAAAATCGAGGCAGCATTCGGCACATACAGTATAGTATATAGAGTACATACATAGAGTATAGTATATTTTAGAGTATAGTAAGCATATCTCAAGCATTTAAAGATATTAACAAAGTTTCAGTTCAAAACCATTTTTGAACTTCTATATATATTTTATATTATATATTCATATTTTACATTTTATTAAATAATGTAAATTCCAATCTTCAGACCTTTATCTTAAGAGATAAATTATTATATATAAAACCAACAAAATTAAATAGACTTTAAAAACATTAACGAGCATTTGATTTGATTGAAAAGTGCTGAAATTAATTTATGATAAATTTCCACTTTGGATAAGCCCAATTTCTTAAATGCTTTGCCAGTCCTCATCCTAGCCAAACCACATTCATTTGTCCGCAATAGCCGAGATGCGAGACATTTTCTAAAGCCATGTTGGGAAAATGCAAGGCGCAGCAACTGCAGCCATTGAATATGCTACGCTTTTCACTGAAATTGAATGCAGCTATTGCTGTCTCGCTCACGCGACTATCGTTGCTCTCTTCTTCACGCTGTCTCCTCTCGGATGCACAGAGGCGAAAAGGAAAACCTGACTGACAACGTGCATGTGGCTGGGTGTATGGGGCTTCGACTGTATCTTTTTGTGCATAAATTGCAAAGAGTAAACGAAAAGCTGGAAAATGTGAATGTACATGGACCTGTGGTACCTGTACCTGCACCTGTACCGGTGCCTGTGCCTGTGTCTACCAGTTCCACTACTACACCTACGTAGCGAGAGTATCTCGCAGC
Source organism: Drosophila hamatofila (assembly GCA_035045345.1). Lineage (NCBI taxonomy): Eukaryota > Metazoa > Arthropoda > Insecta > Diptera > Drosophilidae > Drosophila > Drosophila hamatofila. Next base: position 14,294,428 of record JAWNPA010000020.1, read on the forward strand.
GAGGTGTTGCTGAATGCGTAATGCTGTCGCTTCACGTTTCGGCTTCTGCACACTTTTATGTGCAACGCGGCGTGCTCGACAACATTTTATGTTTGTGGCACAAATTCCCAGCACTACTCTCGGCAACAACACTCAAATGCCTCGCGGTGTTCCTAACTGGGCGTGGTCAGGGCTGGTGCAAATGCGACCGAGGGCGTGGGCGTGGGCGTGGGCGTGGGCGCGGACTTGAGCGCCGGAGTACGCTTTAATCGCATGCGCTCTGTTTTCTCTCTGTACTTAGCCTCGTTTGGGTCTAATTAAAATTAAAATTTGTTCCTTTAATGAAAAACTTGTGTGAAGCAAGCCTCAGATACCATTTTAAATAACTCAGGCGCCGAGACTTTGTTATGCGGCATCCCGCGCCAGCTCGCTTGACAAATGGCACCAGCAAAAAAGTCACGTAGCCGCACTGTGTGCTCGTGATAGCAGCGATATTCGCAATTAAGGTCTTAGTCACAAAATATGTCGGCTAACTGATTTTCCGTGTGCTGCACTGAGCGCGTACCAAAAGCTGTTTAGACATTTAAGGATTTTCGAAATTTTACAGATTTATCAAAGCTCCCAAGAATGTAAATGAAATACGTATATAAAAATAATGCAACATGTATAATAATATTTATAATATTATAATATTACATAAATAACAATAAAGAAATGAAAGATCTAGAAATCTTTTTAAAATGTTTTGAAGATAGTTTCAAAGTTCGTAAGAATTTATAATTAATATAAAATGTATATAAATATTTAAAATACTATATAAATATTATAAAAAAAAGATGTCACAGTTCGTAAGAATGTAAATGAATATATATACATATATATATATAAAATTGCATACATTATAATATAAAATATATATAAATTTTTATAATATTATATAAAAAACATAATAGAAAAAGGAAAGATCTAGAAATCTCTCGAACAATGAATATTTCGACCCATCTACATAGGATATTAATAATTGTTTTTCTACTTTTAGCATCTGTGTGAAGATTACTTACTATTTTATAACAATAAATGAAACCTTTCGTAGTCTAAACTTTTTTTCAGGCTAAATAAATCGAGTGTACTTATTATTTTCAGCAAGCTTTTTTCAAAGAATTGTGACTATTATAAAATTAGGGGAAAATACAAAATTTTTTTTGGCATGCATCACGTTGCCAGATTGTGATCTTAGAGTTGCCCTCCAGTTTTTTTAAAATACCAAAAAATTATTAGTTATGACAAAATTTCCAAAATTTTTTTGGTGTACTTATTATTTTCATCATGAGTGTATATATATATAAAATTGCATACATTATAATATAAAATATATATAAATTTTTATAATATTATATAAAAAACATAATGGAAAAAGGAAAGATCTAGAAATCTTTTTAAAATATTTGTAGCTATTTTTAAAGCTCAGCTCCTCAGCTATGCCTATCTACATCGACTATGGGCCACTTTAGTTTGGGCAACATTTTGTGTTGTCGCATGTCCTTTTAGCTTGTTGATAGCGCCTGCCAAATATGAGCGCAAGGCTGACAGCCGCCGCACTGTTTAAGGCACAAATCAGCAAAACGAGCTTCCTCAATAAATTCGAAACATTGCTCGACAAACAAACTAGCTGCAAGGATACCATGACAGGCGACAGCCATAACGGTGACAGCGATAAATTAAATGTTAATTTGAATTTACCGTTCAGTGACACGAACAGGCGACACACACACACACACACACACACACACACACACGCTCACACTCATATACAGCCTTAGTCAGACAAAAACTCAGACAGTCGCAGTTTATGTGGCTGATGGGGCGCAAATAGTGCCAACTGCCAGGCTAAATGAAACGTACAAGAATCGAAATCGAAACCGAAACGAGAATAAAACTTTATGCACGAAAATTGCCGTTAACGCGACAATAAACAGCAACAACAATGAAAATAAGGAGAAAACAAAACGAATATAAACTCGAAAGGACACCGAGCACATGGCCTTCAGACGATATGTGCTCAGATATATGGAAAGCTGTCTGTACAATGGCGGTGCCCTCAAATTTAAGTTAGTATCTTTAAATTTCATTGTTAATTCGTCCGTTTGGCTACCTCGAGTCGGAAAAAGGGGCGAAAGTGACTGTTGTGCCGCGTTGCACAATGGGCGAACCGAAAAACTTTCAGCCAGACCTAGACTTAAAATTTATTGCCAAAGTTGAGCCAAGAAAATATATGCAACTTGTAAACTTGGCCACATTGCCGCCATTGGCGGCCCATTTGAAATGCTAAATGTGCTTCGAAGTGTTACACTGACCGCATTCCAAGAGCCCAAAACGCCGCATATTTGTCAAACGGTGCCGTCGTCCTGATAAACAGGAAATGATACCCAAAGCCATAGCGAAAGTGGCCCAGCCGAGACCCAACGATCGCATCATAAAGCCTGCGAAATTGCCTTGCCTTTCCTGGCTGAAAAGTTAAACAAATACAAAAATAAAGCAAGCCAAATCAGACAAAAGCTGAGGCAAAAAACTTGTAAGCCCCTGTAATAAATACCGAGGTTCAAACGTCACCAGCAACTCGTCCTGTTTCGTCCTGCGCTGGCTCAGCCCAGGCTGAAGTTTGGCTTGTTCATGTTGGGCGTACGATTTTAGTTCTTGTTTCAGTACAGCCTGAATCTGTTATTGTTGTTGTTGTTTTTCTCTCTGTTTTTTTATTTTGCCAAAACTTGCCTTGATCTACTTTGCTGCTGCAGGGCCGTCAGACGGCACTCAATGTTCCAACTCAACAAGCAAATGGGCCGATTTCGCTTTGGCCTGACTTTCGCAAGGATACACACATATTAATAAATGTTCTTTGTGTGTGTGTATGTGTGTGTGTGTGTGTGTGTGTGTGTGTGTGTGGGGGGGAGTGTACTTAACTTTGATGTGAAACGATTTGTTGGCTTATGCTGAAATTGAAAATTACCCAGTGCCAGCAGAGCTGTAACTGGCAATTATAGTTCCAATGGATGAATAAATGCAATGACAAAGAAATTTATTAATCAATACTCAAAACTCAAAACCTTTTGTTAGTTTTGAGCACGTCAATCATTTGGTATGCAGGCGAAAATTGAATTTTCCACAGACATCCGGCTAGCACAAAAAGTCCCTTTGCATTCTTAATAATATGCAAACAAGGCTTGACCAGCGCTCGGCGCTCGGCACTCCGAACTCGGCGTTTTGCGGCAATTGCCAAGGGAGCTGCCACAGGCCATTGCATATTTGATTTTTGGTTTACAACAATTTTTGCACCTTTTGGGCTTTGTGGCAGCAGCAAATGGAATTAGCCAGTTGTCGTGCTATGTTGGCTATCCATTAGCCGCAGTCGGGCGAGCAAATGCAAATGCCACACTGATTGACAGAAGGCAGCAGCAGTCAGTATTGATATATCAGTTTACTTTTGTTATTTCCTGCGTCACTCACTTACTCTGTCAGTGATTCTCTCTATACATGACTGTGTGCGTGTGTGCGTGTGTTCGTGCGTCTGTCAGTTCAGCTAGAATACGCCGTCGCCATTTTTGGGAACATCTAAGTTACTTTCGCTGCGAAAATCGGCTCTGACAACTGAAATAGACTCTTGTGTAGCATGAAATATGGTAATAGCCTTACACACACATACACACTTACACAGAGTGAGTGAGAGAGAGAGAGAGAGAGGGAAACACATTTTCGCGCTTACTGAGTGAGACTTCTGTCGTCTTGAAGTCACAAACGATGCGTGAAAGTTCATACATATGCAGCAGCATCAGCAGCAGGAGCAGGAGCAGAAGTTGAAGGTGCGTGCGAATCTGTTCGAGTGGGTGTCTGTAAGGGAAGGGCTGCCAGCCTATAAGATCTGACATTTAATGCACACACATCTACACACCCACACACTCGCACACACACACACACATAGTTAAAGAGATATATGTACGTATGCACTTACAGAAATATCTTGCGCACAAAAGTAGGCAAAAGCTTTTGGCAACTGATGCTGTCTGAAACAACTTGCCAGCTCCGCAAACCCATTAGCACTTTTATTGTTGTATTGCCATTTGTAGTGGCTGCTGCCAAAGTCCTTGCTGTATGGCGCCACACACCTCAGAGACAAACTGTGTGTGTGTGTGTGTGTGTGTGTGTTGCTGTCCCTTCTCTAATGATACATATATAAGCATCTTATATGCTTGTCTCTTCAGTTAAGCAATATGCTTGATTAAGTTGAACAGCAGAGCAAATTGTTCATTTAAATGCCTTGTATGCTATTCAAATTGAATTTAATTGGCAACTGCACTATGAATTCCCCTTTGCTGGTCACTTGACCGACACTGGGCAAATCATTTATAATTGCAGCTCGGAATTCATTCAGTTATCACGCCTCGACTGCTCTGCCTCATGCTGTAATTAATGCACATAATGAACTAACAATTAAATAACAGTAACAAATAGACAAACAATCTATATCATATGTGAACGAGCTCACACACACACACACACACACACACATACTCACCTGCAGCCAATTAAAGTTCGTTGATGTGTGTATGCATTTGCAGCATGCTCGAGACTCGAGTGCTGCCATGAGGTTGCCTGTGGCATGAGGTAACACAGCTGCCCGCTGCAGGTGCTGCCCTTAGCCACGACCGCAACTCTGGCTACCAACTGACGTCCATGGGTCTTATCGATTCTAAGCTGCTTAACGAGCACAAAGTGCGCAATTAATGTGTCAGCCAGCCAGCACACTTCAGCTTCAATTCGAGTCCTTTTATGTAGTCTATGCAATTCCATTTCTATAATCTGTGCAGCTTTCCTCGATTATAATATATCGTTGATATAAATTGTTATCTATCTAAATAGTTCGGTTTTCTGTTGCCTCAACTGTTTTTCTCTATTTTTTCGTTTTTTCACTGGCTTTTCTGATATTGAGTCTAAATTCTGATAAAGCCTTTGTTGCCTCGCTTTAAGCTGCGGATTTTTGTACGTCTTTAACGTTGACCTCGTGCACTTGCTGCTAATTTGTCAGAAGCCTCGTCGTGTGCTCAGCAAAGATAAGCCATGCCAAGCAGTTGAAGCGCTCAGTCGAGTTGAGGGCGGATGCTGGAAGCAGCTGCGGAAGCTGTACCAATGGCGTCACAAAAGCCGAAGCATAAACATTTATAGTCCAGATCTTAAAGTGAAGGTGGAAGGAAAATAAAAGATGCCACACCGGATCTTAATATAACAATTATGGGGCTTCATATGTGAAGCCCATGAAATGCGCTTTTAGCATGCGCGAAACAATAAGCACGACGACATAGAGCATTGTTGGCCAACATTTTCCAATAGTCGAATATCACATAAGTCCCATTTCGTGCTTACTTTTTTGTCTCTGAGCTTTCTGCGGCCTATGTTTTTGCTACCCCTAACCCTTGCTGAGTCAGCAAGCAGCATAAAAAACTGGAGTGTGCCGACGCGCTGCAGTAGTCGGGCACATACGTTGTCCATTTGGCAGACGTGCCTCAGCCTGATAAGGCTCTGTGCAGTGTAGCCATAAAAAGTGGCCACTGTGGCAGCTTAAAGTGGGCGCTTCACATGAGCAACAGCATCAGCAACAGCATCAACATCAGCATCAGCAACAGCATCAGCATCAGAAGTTGCGGTGGCGGCCAAATTGAATAAGCACATAACGAGCCCGTTGCACAGAACAAGAAACGAAGCGGTGATAAAACTTTTAGCCAGCCAGGCGGTAGAAGGCGCAGTAAAGCAGCAGAAGGCAAAAAAAGAAAAACCAAAGGAGACCAAAAAAAAGAAACAGAAGCTAACTGATCTAAGTTCGTTATTCGCTTGCCACATATTCGCATATTACACATGCGGTCGGGACCGGGGCGGGGGCGGGGGCGGGGGCCGGGGCCGGGGCCGAGGCCTGGGTCAATAAAATGCTTTGGGCACAACAAGGAGTAAGGTGCTCGGCGCACATAAGTATGCTACGCTTTCTATGTGCGTGTATCAGCTTTTGCCTTTTCAAATTGTTTCACCAAATGAATTTAAATGTGCTGACGGCAGCAGCGGGCAGCGGGCAAGGGGCACCGACGAGCGTTTATATGTTTTCCGATATGTCTGCTCTTTTATTGTTAAGCGTCGCACGTGTATGTGTGTGTGCGTGTGTGTGGGTATGTGGGTGTATGTGCTATGCTGATTGCTCCCCTAAGCCACATACATTTTATTCTCTGAATTTCACCAAATTGCAATTCGAGAATGGAATCGAATTGTGTAGCGAGCCAACTCGACAGGGCATTTTTGATTTGCTGCCAGTTTTATGGTCCAGCCTGATTATGTGACGGCATTTTATGGCTTTGGAATGAGCTTATTATCCACAGTTTGCCAACGACACAATCAATTGTGGCCTAATTGGAATTTACTGATTGTGATGCTGTTGCCAATTAGTGCTGTGAGTATGTTAAATCATCAATCAGAGCTTTTAGGTGACCATGCCAACCCATGCCCCTCCCCCACATCACCTCACATTGCATCACATCACATCAGGTCACACAAGTGCTGCAGCGTAACTTCCGTTTTTGGCACATTGCCAAAACGCCAGAGGCCACATAAGCCGCCACGTTAGCCAACAGCATTAGGCGAGATGAACGAGGCATCGAGCTGCTCTGCTGTTCAGGTGGAATTTCCATTTCCATTTGCCTTTATTTACAGTAGATGTAGGCCTAGTGCAACGTTGTTTAACTTTTCATTTGCAATATTGCGTTCGACAAAAAAAAAAAAAAAAAAAAAAACACAGAGAAAAAAATAGTTGACACGCATTTCGTTTATAGCCCCAGAGGGGAACTGAGTTGACGAGATGACGCAATGACTGTGTGCCAACTACACTTGAAATCACTTTTAGCCATGTGTTGTACATGATTTCAGGCTGTTGTTTTAGCCATCTCTCTGTAGGCTCAGGGACATGTTGTCTGTGCATGTTTGAGAGTGTAATAGGGGGCCAGATAGAGTCATCATTCATCAGACAAGACTACAATGCGCTGCAATCGCGTGGAAACACGAGTTGCTTTCATTACTATTACGTTCAAGTTCCTCAACCTTAAAGAGCTGCTAGCATACGGAATGAATGTTGTCCTTTCGCTGTTTAGAAAGCTGTTGCTTGTTTTTTTTTTATCTCTCTGCTCTCCACTCTGTTTCTATTTGTATGTACAGCAACATTGTGTGCAGCTGGCGTCCCTGTTGCTCTTCCTGCATTCAGCCAAGCCATTTTCTCGCTTCACTTCGCATTGCATTCTGTTGAAATACTTTTAAAATGATTTGTCTGCCAACAACGCTTAGCAGTGTCTGTGTGTGTGTTTCTGTGTGTGTGTGTGTCTATATGTGTGTGTGTGACGGTTAATGCCTGTCTGCTGTTTTACTGTAATTGGAATGTCCCTTTGTGGCTTCGTCAGTGTCCTTTGCTCTTCCGCAGCACAAGTCCTTAAACTAATTTTGTGGCATGTCTATTAGATAATTGTTTAAGCTTTTAATTTACTGTCATTTCGCTTCACATACCGCGCATATAAAATGCACACGCATACATAGAGAGAGACATGCCTCCATAAAAGTTTAGCAACAGCTTAACTTTTAAATTGAGTTTCAGTCGATTCTAATTAGACCCATTCGAGTTATTTGTTCGTTGGTAGGTTAGTCAACAGCGTCTGTTCAGGTGAATGTGAAAAAGTAACTCTTCTCTATTTTAAGCTGCTTTAGCCAACTCAGTTCATAGTTCCAAGGCTCTGGCTGGTTACAGTAATGTTTTTGTATTTATGAACCGAAGTTAAGCTCAGCCCGCCTTCAATCAGTTTCGTTTGTATGCAGCCAGTGTTTTGCCTACCTTTATTATTGTTTGGCTCTAACCAATCCGCTTAAGGGGAAACTATGGCTACCTCAACTTCAGAAGCTCGCAAGCAACTTTAACAAAGTAAGCCGAGCTATGCGCACGCACACACATTTCAGCTGCCTGGGTATTTGTACTCTTGTGGCCCGCAGTTTTAAGCTGCTTAAAATTCAAAGTTCTCGGTGATTACAATCACTCAGCTGTACCGAAAACACTCCTGGTCCATTAACAAACCCTAAGCGCTTTGAGGAACGCCCAGGGATGCCAAATCAAAGCAAGCTAAGCACACGAAACTTTTCATGGGATAGAATAAAAAATTGAAAACTCCATCGTCATATTGAAAACTGTATGGTTTGCCATTAAATCGGTATTATAGGAAAGCATTTGTAGAAGATGAAAAATGTCGAGTTTTTGTACTTAAATTTCACAGATTGCAATGTGAATGCTTCACAAAAATACGATTCGATTTAAGTCTTGCTTCTGTTATTTATCTCTGTTGGCAGTGATTTAAGCATTAGGTCAAATTTTGTTTGACTTGAGTCAACATGAGCCTAATTGCATTTCGAATGCTGCCAACGAATCTGCTGTTCTGGATCGTCCTTAAGAGAGGTTGTTGTAGTGGCTTTATGTAACAGCAACCTTCATTTAAATGTTGACTCTAAAATAGTATCGTCATTGTAAGGCTATATACTTCAGTATTGCATCAAATTTTTATTACACAAGTATGGATATTTTTAAAAATTCAAGAGTCGATGCTAGACTACATCTGACGAGGCCATGACGAACCTTAAACGTTTCTTTTTCCTTATTGTATATTGTATTCATTTTCTGTATATATATTCCACATTCACTATATTGTATTGTATTGTATTTATATATACTTATATCTATTTTATTATTTCTTTCATACATTCAAAAACTAAATAATCTGAATGAAAACCTTACAAAATTTTCTTTTGAAACTTCGACTAGGAATTTAATCATAGACGGAAAAATTTACAATTTACTATTTGCCTACAACATATTACACCATTTGCTGTATATTTGTACCTATTTGAATTGAACTGAATGCATTTTTTTCAAAACATTTTTTCTATTGTGACCGATTGAGTTTGAGCGAATACAATGAATATTCAATTTGGGTCTCAAATACGCATCTGAATGTACGATGTACCACCCGATGGCCACCCGCTGCTGCAGCATGGCATGGCGACTAAAAAAAATTGTGTTTATTTGCTTCTGTTTAAATATAAAACCGAACTCGATTCAAAGCCCGCTGCCAGCTCTGAGTCTGTCAACAGCGGGAGGCTGAGCTGTGCAAGGCCGCCAGCGCTTAGCTATTTGTATGCCAGTTCTTTTTATGATATGTACAAAATTGGACAGCGAAATGCCAAAATAAAAGAAAGGCAGAGTATGAGAGAGGGATAGTGTGAGAGAGAAAGAGAGAAAGAGAGAGTGGGACGAACAACGACCCAATGAACGCAATGAAAATGCCAGCGCAAACAAATTTTAATAATCAAACATTGAGCGAGGCGGCAGCCACGCGTGGAATGTGAAAAGCCGGCGTATATATATATATATATATATAAATATATATAAATATATATATGTGCTTGTGTGTGTCTGCGTGTTGTGCGGCCTTCGCTGACGATGCTTGTGCTGGTCCACAGCTTTAGCAAAAATACCCGCCATAAATTATAAAGTCTAAAACAAAAATTCATTGCATTTGATATACATATTTACGATGACGAATATATTTGATATCTGTTTTTTATGTTTATTGCGCTGCGCGGCCGATTACGAGTGTCTCGAGATTTGTTTGACTACTGTTTTAGTGTTCATGATCTGCATAAGAACACACTAAAACTGGCCGTAACTAGGACAATAAACGTTAATGTTGTTGCCGTTGCTCTTGTTCTTGGGTATTGGGTGGTATGAAAAAAAAAAAAAAAACGAATGCCTGGCATACTTTGAGGCCGCATAGGCAACTCCTTGGCCTATTCAGACATTCCTTAAGTTGATGAACTTTTTGTGGAGCGGTTTTCGGCAGCCTTCACTGCCATGGGTCATAATTTAATGGCATCACATCGACACTCGCATCCTGATGTCAAGGCTCAAGAATTTCAAGCAGCTCAACGATGTTTCATATTTGCGTTTTAATTTCACTTACATGCCCAAAGTCGTCAGCAAGACTGACAGGCAACAGCCTCGACCTGGTGTGCTGGCTACTGACTACTGACTGCAGCCTACTGCCTGCTGCCTGCTGCCTGCTGTCTGCTGCCAACTGCTGCCAAGTTGGGCTTGTCATATGCTTTTCCCTTTTCAGGTCTGCTAACAGGGCTCTTGCGAACTTTTGCCACTTTGCACTGAGTGCAATTTGGTGCTGCCGAAAACTCAAACTCCAACGCTGCATGGCCAAAAATCGAATCGAAATTGTTTCAATTTTCGCAAAATGGCGTACAATTTAAACGGGCCATGAGTAATGCATGAAGGCCGCACACACTCTGCACAGTGCCTGCTTGCAATAGGAGAAGGTGCTGGCCGGAAGCGGATGTTACACACGCACACACACACTGAGAGAGACACACACATACACATCATGCAGCTAGCTGCATGAATATGCATGAGCTACAACTGCAGATCCCTTCAAGAAATGCCAGCACAGAGTCCTGAGTACCATGTACGTGCATGAAGGATGAAGCATGGAGCATGCCTCCCTCCCTCTTGTCAGCCCAACGTATCCAGGTGCCATTAAGCACAGCTGGTGCATCTGTAGCCGTTGTTACCAACGACTGTCGCTGCATACGTAAACTATAAAATGCTTTCTCCGGGGTTTATTAATTTGTTGTGCATAAATGCTCGCTCTCTCTCTCTCTCTCTCTCTCTCTCTCTCTCTCTCTCTCTCTCTCTCTCTGCGTGTCTCTTTTTCGCTCTGCGTCTTTCTCTGGACTTTTAACAGCCAGCTTATGCGAGAGCATCATCAATTTCTCTGATATCGGCAAGCGTATATGCTATACACCAGGGCTTTAGATTCCACTTTAGCTCCCTCTGGGCCACCTGGCCAGCTGATGCTGCTAATGGCACTGCCTGCTTGCCGTTCGGACGCCCAGATTAATGGCCGTTCGAGCGAGTTTATGGCTTGCAGCGATTGCCAGCCACTTTGCCGGACAATTGACATTTAGTTGAATGCCCAGTAATTTTCAATGGATGCAGCTCGACCAAGGGAAACTTTAGAGCAATCTTGAATTACCACTCGGATAATTGATACTTAAACAAGTGTCAGTTATAAAATAAAAGTCATACCAGCTGCAGCTCCAAGATTGCGGCATTGAATGTGTTATTGATATAGGTGGTCTAATAAATATTGCTAAACTAATATATATCAATATAAATTAAGCAAAGAAAGTTTATCCATAATAAATTTCCATTTGAAATCAACTTTGGCTTGGAAACTTCATCTAATGTCAACTAAAATTTGTCAAGTTCTCCAAAGTATTAATCAACAGCGCTAGGGTTGCTATGAAAAGACAAAATCGTTTAAGTGCTGACTCGGCTGGCATACAATTTTGGACAGATTTTCTCGGAAATATTAGGCTTTAGGAATGCTTGACTGACCTGTAACAGGAAATTGTATAGACAAGGCATGGAAAATCAATTTCATGCTCTCTTTGGAATGATACAAATGAATTAGAGCCAAAGCCAACAAATGAAAACGACTTAGCTCGGCTGTCACTGGTAGACAAGCGCTCATTAAGCTTTGAACCATGGCATTCGAGTGATAAGGACAAAGTGCCAAGTGCTGGCAAGCACATTGAATCATCTTGAACGGCTGAATGTCTGAATGGCTGAATGTCTGAATTGAGGCGAAGGGGTGTTCCATCTTTCTAGTAGCTTCAAGTCAAGCGTGCGTTCGTCAATCAGCGTTGCGCGCTCGCCAAACTTCTGGCAGCTTGCTGTCAGAAGCAGCAAATGCTCAAATGACAAACGGAATCGGGCCAAGTGGCAGCTCTTTCCTGGCAACAGATGTTGCTTTCTCTGCCAGAGACTAGGTTGGCTTGCTGTCACTGTTTGCGCTTTCATTTTACTCCACTGATTGCCAGACACACAGACATCATACCCATATAAGAGCTCCCCTGATGCCGCGCAGCCTGCGCTAATCAATTAGCAGTATATCTATGTGTGTGTATGTGTGGGTGTGTATGTGTGTATTGTATGCCCATCGCTTGGGACGATCAACTCTTTTGTCTGCGAGCTGTTTGGCGGAAGAACAAAGCCAAACAAACGGCGACTTTGTTGGACTTGGCAGCAGTAAATACTACAAAGGACACAAAAACAACAGCAACAGCAACAGTAACAGCAACGGAAGGAACAATATTGTCCCTAAGCTCGTACACTTCGGGTTGCTCTAAATAATTTAATGCCAGCGAGATAATAATGCTGATTAAGCAATTTTCATTAATCGTTGCGCTACTTGGCATTCATTACAATCTCAAGCAGTTGCCCAGCGACGAAGCTAAGGCTAGTCCAATGTCAAGAGCAGCACCAACAGCAACAACAGTGTGACATATGAGGAAAATCTTAAGCAGACTTTATAAGTATATTCTTAAAGGCGTTAGATTGAGGAGACCATACAAGTGAGAGCTGATCTGGGGTGAAGTAGCTAACAGATAAGCGCTTCAATGGAAATATAATTGGAATAAGGGCTCAACAAAGATAAGAGACACACCTAAAGAAATTGCAACATTCTTGGAAAAGTTAGCTCAGAGGGATTTTTAATTTAATTTAATAATAAAAGATAAGTCTATTTTGCAATATAAATGTATATTGCCAAGGAGTTAAGAATCCCAGCTCAACACAGTATAAATTGAAGTATTATTATACATATATGAATGTCGTCTGACCTAGAAATTTATATTAAAATGTAATGTTTTCATTTCTTTTTAAGTTTTTATTATATGATTTTTACATTAAATTTATAAATGTAAAAAGTTGTATATTTATATATACATATTATATAATAATATTAAAAAAAAAAAAATTAATATATTAATATATATTACAATATTATTTGTTTCTATTATTTTTTTTTTAATAGTATTTTATTTTGTATTTTTTCCCGCACTTTATGCTATTACATTTTTTTTTTTTATTATTTGTAATATGTTTTATATGTTTTTATATGTTTTTTTATATTATTTTATATATATATTATTTGTATATTTCTGTTATATATTTTAGTCGTGTTTATTGTAGATGATACCTGCCCAGAGCTCAGCTGGCCACAGTAATCGAACTACACATCCTTGCTAACTATTTCTAGACACACAGTCACTCACATACACACATACACACAATACACACATGGCTGTATTCAATACGTGCTCTTTTCCTTTATTGCTTCTTATGCTTATTTTGTTGTGTTTTTCAGACAGCAGCTTAAGTGTCTGGCTATCTATACCTCTTATTCTATTTCTGCCTCTGTCTCTCTCTAACTGTCTCTCTCTCTCTTTCTCTCTCTCTCTCTCTCTCGCTCTCTGTTAGTGTGAAATTGTGGTTTGGGTGTTGACTTTGACATTTGTTTTGTGCGGCTTATCCCTCACACTGTGCACCACAATAGCATCAATCGCCGCGTATTTTTTGTCATCTGTTTAGCCAAGTTTTCGCTTTCATTGTGTGTGTCAGTACAATGGCTTTTAAATGGACGCTTCCGCTGCTGGTCCTGGCCGCAGCTGGCCGCGTCTGGCAGTCGGCTGCTACTCCGATTTCATGGCCGCCTACTTTACGGCCAATAAAATCTGAACGCCTTAGGCATACGCTCCACTTTCAATTCCATCCCCACTTACGTGCCGTCCAAATCTCTTACCCTAATCGTTTACAGTTGGCAGCCCGGCATCTTTATCTATGTAGTTGAAATTGAAAAACTCACTGGATCTCTGGCTGGCTTTTGTGTGTGGCTCTGTCTGCTATCCGCTGTGCGCTGGGCTTGCAGTCGAGAAAGCGAAAATTAAATACAATCATATCTAAATATATATATATATACATAGAGATGTATATACATCTTGGTAATATATATATATATATATATATATATATATATATATATATATATATATATATATATATATATATATATATATATATATATGCCAAGAAAGGAGAAATGGAACAGACTGTAAGCGCCTTTAGTAGGGTGATTTATTTGCAGACTCCGAGCGTAAATTGAACTGGGAATCGATTTAAAGTTCAAGTGTGCCATTGCATCTAGCAGACGGCTGCCGCTGATGATATTCCCTTTCCCTTATCAATTGACATGTATGAAATAACAATAAAAATAAATTGATATTATTCGCGCCGCAATTTGTGTGCTTAAAAAGAAGAAATACAACCAAATTCGGCCGCCGGCAAATTTACTCTGACACATCGATGTTTGTTCTGTTCCGTTTTTCTTTTTTATTAATATTTCTTTTTATATTTGCTAAGCTCTTAATGCTCTGCAAGAGTAGGAGTAAAAGGAGGGTTTATGGATTTTTTTGATATTTTTAAAAGTATTTCAAGTGAGGCTTAAATTGAACTGTTTTTATGAAATATATTTTGGAAAAAGGTTAAATATTAAATAATTGTATTACAAAAAAAAAGCAATGATATAATAATAAATAAGAAGCTCTTGATTCAATGAATTCATAGGAATTCTAAATATTGAGTCTTATCTATAGAAAGTCTGATAAATTGCAATAAATTTACTAAAATTCCTCTTTCAAAATGAAATATTTTATGAATGTCTGTGTCTTAAAAATCGAAAAAAAAAATTAAATAGAGAAATTTATTTGAAATAGTTGAAATTTTATTCGCATAAACAATATTTTGAGCCAGCTTCCTTGAGGATAGAAATTCACATTGATAGGCTGAAAATTTGAGAATTAAAATTGCAGAGAGTGAAATTTAATGAATGAAGCTTTGCCAACAGTTTGCAAAGAAACACAAATCCAATTTAGTTGTGCTGAGAGCTCAGGTGTAATACCTGGCGTACGGGCTGGGCTGGGGGTGTTCACCCCACACGGCTACAAATACCAAAATGAGTTTCGACACGAGAACGAGAGGGGCGAAAGCAACATACAGCTTCGAGTTGAACGGGCATGGGGCATGCGGCATGCGGCATGCGGGATGCGGCACTGTTTCTGTGTTGAATTAAAAGTTTTGTTTATTAAATAAAAATAAATGCTAGTTAATTAATTTAAAACTGAAGCAAGATAAAGCATGCACAATGTTTGCATGCGGATGTGGGCGTGGCAACAGTATATACGCCCCAAGTGCCCAGGAAAGTATGTTAAGCTTAATTAGCAGCGTCTACTGACGCCGCATAGCATCTCAGCCAAGTGCAGCTGTTCCACTCAGACTCGCTGCTGAGGGCTTGAATATGCCTGGCCTATCCGGGCCATAAGTTTTCTCGCTTTGCTTTTGCCGTGCTCTGCTTCTCTGCTCCTACTGTCGCCTTTTTGTTTCTGTTTTCGTTTTTGTTTTGGCATGTGCGCCATAATTTGGCAGCCCAGCGAGCAGACGCAACAGCAGCAGCAACGACTATGAAGACAGAGGCAACAAACTAAATACAACAACCGCCAACGAGGACGCACAATGCCAAGAGCAAAAACGTCGTCCACGTCAACAGCTAAAACGAAAGCAAAAACCACAACAACAAGCCATTAGAAATGTGCAGGGTAAAATTGAATTTGAAACAGAAACAAAAAAAATATATAAATATAAATATATACATGTACATATATAATATATGTATCTATATGTCTATATGTATGCAGATATATATATAATAATTTTCATGACATTAACATTGGAATCTGCGTATTCAAAGGCGTTGACTGAACGATGGAAACAAGCTAACACAAGTGCATACCCACACACACACACCCACACACACACACACACACACTCACAATCGCCTGGGATTTAGATACAGACAGAGATGCCAAAGCAATTGGCAGCTGACTGCTTGAACATTTTGGGGGTTTGTTTTTGTGGATCCATATTTGAGTCTTCCGCTTTCGGCCTGTCGACAATTGTCAGTTCGGGGGCTTCGCTCATGGATTTCCGCAAATAGCCAAAGAAATCAGCTTACCTGCACTTCATCAATCGAAAGCTGAAGCAGCTTCTCTTTTCCTCGTCTTTCGCTTGTTTCCATTTATACAATTTCAGTTTAATTTTATGGAAATTAGTTTGGCCACAAAAATTAATCAAACACCCACAGCTCGAAGCAGGGCGAAAGGCGTCGCTCGTTGGGTACAAAATTATAAATTTGAAAATTAATAAAAATATAAATTTAAAAGTGCCGCAGCGGCAGCGCTTTGATGACCGCTGACAAACATCTATAAGATGCGCATATATATATATATATTTTTTTTTTTTTTTCTCGAAAATTATTATCCCCTATTTCTTTCTTTTTTTTTTTTTTTTTTTTGTGTCGGAGCGCTTTTCGAATATTTATGCGCACTTAATTTATATTTTATAGAATTTAATATAAATTTATTTATATAACATTTCTGAATTTCTATTTCCATTTCATTGCAGTTGCTTGATTTGGACTTGCGCCAGGGCGTGGCGACATCAGCGACAGCAACAGCAACAAGAAAGTGTTTTTTGCCATATGCTGTGGCTCAATGCGAGCAACTTCCTTTGCTGACAGTTGCCTTAATTAACAGTATTTTGGGTGTTCCGTGCTAAAAGCCAACAAGTAAAAAGAAACCGAAACGCAAAAGTGCTCAAAATGTGTCATGCAAACGAGTAAATCCAAAATGAAACAAACCTACGCAACTGGGCGTCTAATTTAATGCTCGTGGCCGCCAAAATGCGAGTGGCCAATTTGTTGTGTGCGACAAAAGCAACAACAACAAGAACAGTCTCATACAATAACATCAAAAAGGCGGCCACGTTGTCAGAGCTAAAAGCGTGTGTGAACATGAAAATAAAACATCATCAGGAAATTAATTCAGAAAAAAAGAGAGACTATTTTAAATATAAATACACAACACGTACAAAAGTCGCATACAATTATAGCCTAGACTATATATATATATATATATATATATATATATATATATATATATATATATATATATATATATATATATATATATATATATATATATATATATATATATATATATATATATATATATATATCTATATATACATATATATAGATAAAGTGACTAAAAGAAACCAAACTCGAAGCACAAAAATAAAAGCATTAGGATTTCATTTTGTTTTGTTTTTGCAACTAAGTTGCTGGACGTTGCAAAGGGAGCATAGAAATAGGCGATGTGTAAAGAAAGCTACATAAAATATCTTGGAGCGAGCAGTATCAAGAGAGTGACATTTCTCGGCGCAGCTGTCGTCATATAAATCATTAGCAGCATACAGGGTGTCTGCCAGGATGCGCCAGTCATTAAAGCTGGCTTATAGACTAGAGCAGTTGGTTCTGTTAGCCAAGTTAAGAAATATTTATGAAATTGAATTTGTGTTTCTATATTAAGATTCTATTTGCCTTGAGTTAAGCACCCTGTATTTGCGTCAAATACATTAAAACGGCGCCAATTTAGTTTTGACTATTCAAAGATTGATCTTTGCCATAGAAATAATAGAATGAAAAAAAAATGAAGAAAAATATATATTTAATATTTTGAATCGTGTTAGTTTTTAATCAGACACCCTATATACTGGCAATGCCACTCAAGCAAAATATCAAATCCATTTCAAATAATATTTCTACGTCGGCAAATAAACAAATATTGACTAAAATCAATACAAATGCGATAGCAAATAATACTAATACTATATACATATAACAACAACTTAATTTCAATACACAAAAAAACAAAAAGTGAAACACCATCAACAGCAGCAACAACAACAACAATTATGAAAAGCAAACGCTTGATTTTTTATATATTTCCAACATTTTGGTTTTATGGTAGAACGGCGAAAGCGTGGAAACTTTGTGAGCTGGTGCAATATAAATGTGAAAACCACTTGCACGAACAATGCTAAAAATAAATTGAAGACAAGAAATGTTAAAAATAAATACAAAAATTATTAAATCTTGTGGCAGTAGCCACACAACTACTACCAGCAGCAGCAGCAGCAGCAACTAAGCGACACGGTCGCCGCAGCAATCAAAAAGAAAATATACGTATATAAAAGAAAAATAAATTTTCGAAAAAGAAAAAAATGAACAAAATTAAAACGCAGCCGCTTGAAGCGAGCAAAAAACCAATCAGCGAGCAGAGGCTGCTACAACAACAAATAGAATAAAAACAGAAGCCGCATAGCCAAAACGCCAGCGAGTCCAGCAAAGTCGGACGCGGCAGCAACAGCAGCGACGTCTCCATAATAATATTATCTTTAACAACAACAACAACAACAATCGAGCCGTCAGTTGAGTGGGCGTCGGCTGGCGTTGGCAAGGACAGCCAGCAATAGCGACACGAGCGCTGAACGTTGGCGTTGGCGTTGACGTCTCCGTCTTCGTTACCGTCGCCGTCTCGGTCTCCGTCTCCGTCTCCGTCACCATCGCCATCGCCGTCGAACGGTGCGCGAATCAATTTCCGTTGCGGTGGCCGTTTCAGTTTTGATTTCAACGTCGCTAGCGCCACGCGTGTCGCGAATCCCTAATGGCGCAGCTGCTCGCCCAGCGAATTAACGCAAGTGCAAGAGATTGAGACCAAGACCAAGACCGAGTCCGAGTCCGAGTCCGTTAGCGAAGCTAAGCGAAAGCAGGCCAAAAGCAGCTGCAACAGCTAAAAGTGAAACCAAAAAGTTACAAAACAAAAAAGGAATATTCAAGAAATCGAGTGTACAAGTTAAAGCATCCGCACGGTTCCGTTTCCTTGTCCGTGCCGTGAAGGTGTCCGTGTCCGTGTGTCTGTGTCTGTGTCTGTGTCTATGCAAAACTCAAGTCAAATGCCAGCTAATCCGTGCTTTGAGCTTGGCCAGCTGCCCGCATTATCCACCGCAGCGGCCACAACAACAACGATGCGACACAGAACCCGCGCCACTAGGATACGCAAAAGACACTGCCGCTGCAGTGGTCAGCGGTCAGAGATGCAACCAGAGCCAGCGGCACAGCTCGAGCTGCCACTGGCCGCCACAACAGCGACAGCAACAGCAACCACAATACGACGCACCACAACGACCCCAAAGAGCAACCACGGCCTCAGTCTGAGGCTGATCGGCGCCACAGCTGCGCTGACAACGGCAGCCGTGCTGCATACAACGAATGCGCTGACTGCCACAGCTGGCGCTCTCGATGCCGTCGCACTGCCACTGCAAGGCACTGCCACGCCCCTGCCCGCCACACACGATCTGAATGCCACGCTGCTGAGCAACGACAGCAGATCCGCGCTGGATGCCGGACTTGCCGCAGCCGATGGCGCCGAGGATTGGTTCGATGATGTGTTCTGGCTGCTGAAGGCATCCGTCATGCTGTTAATCATCATTGCGGCCATCTGTGGCAATCTGCTTGTTATTATTTCTGTGATGCGTGTTAGAAAATTAAGGTGCGTATACGCAACGTGCTCGACTTGTATTGAGCCCAGCTCTGCTCTCATTTCATTGTAATTATCTGTGAAAAGCAATTAGCATTCCATTCCCTTTCTCTCTTTTTCTTTTCCTCATTTTGTAATTGCGTAAAATTTACACAAAGCTGTGCCGCCGTCGCCGCCGCCCCCCCGGGGGCTGTCTTGATTGCCAATTTGCGCCAAACCTCGGCCTCGCCCCCTCCCAGCTGGCAGGGCACCTGCACACGCTGCCTTAACACTTTCTAATTATTCCGTTCTCTCTGCTCAATTTTTGTCAGCTTCGCATAAAATTCATGCACGTCCACAAGTCGTTCTCCATGTCCGCCTCAGCATCCCTTTTCTAGTCCTATTTTTTCCGCCCGACATTTCACGAATTGTATGCTTGTGTTTTATGTAGCTATTTATTTAGCTAATAATTAACAGAGTCTCTACTCGCTTTCCCTGCCTTATCATGCACATCCATTTGCATTTCTCTTTGACCAGCACTGATAATTTCCCCAACTGCGCCAAATTAAATTGGAATAACTGTGCTGAGACCACTAGACCAACACATAGTTACTGCATCAGCACAAATATTAATTAGAAGATTAACGCTTCTCGATTGGGGCATATCTGACATGCAAGACAGCAAAGTTCTCTTTCATATTAAATGCCAAGTTAGACAGCTTTAAATGCATAAATGTTTTCTTATTGTATCCTTCACTCACTTTACTTCATTTTCACTTACACATAAATATTTTTCAATGAACATTATTAGAATATAGCTGGCATATAATACAGCAAATGTTCATTTTAATGACCAACTTCTCCAGCAATTTTCCTTTTATATTAAATATACAGAACAACATAAATGTTATTTACTCAATTTCCCCCATTTTCGTTTATTCATAAACAATTCTCACATCGAGCACATCTTTTCAATTACTACAATGAACATTTTGACAAGAACAAATGTTGATGATGTTCTCTACATTAAACAAAATGTATGATCTGACATGCAGAATAAACTTAATTGATTATTCTCCAGCTCGAAATAAACTGCATATTCAATGAATGCATTCAAATGTTGTTTATAGTTTTCATTTGTTTTGGCTATTCGTAGCTGTGCATATAAATTGACGACGAGCGCATCATTTGTCCCCAATGGTAAGCTAATAAACCTTCGCATTATCAATTTGCAACGGAAATAGAAATATGGCAACTCAACCACACACACACACTCACTCGCACACACTCACATAAACACACACATGTGCGAGAATTGATACTTGTCAACATCTCAGCGAGACGACCTCGTTAGATGCGCTGTCAACTGATGGCACGGAGAATGGCGGTGTCGCCGTCCTTCGCTCGGCATTTATATAGAGAGACATAGACAGAGGCAGAGACAGAGGCAGGGACAGAATGAGAGAGTGGGAGAGTGGGAGAGTGAGAGACAGAGAGTGGAGGAGACATTACCATAAAAAAGTTTTCTAGTGATAAATGATGGGTCGTCAGCTTGGCTCGGTTCGTTAATATTTTTAGTTATGCCTTAATAACTGGCAGGCAAATCAATTTAGCGCATCATAAAACCCACGGGGTCTCCTTGCCAGGTCCGATGGGTTCACATAATCAAAGTTAACGTCGTCGCCTCGTCGTACGGGCGTGCAATCAAAAGTTGTACCCAGCAAGATTTTGCCGCACCTCTATTTTTTCTCTCTCGTTTTTTCTCTTCTTTTTTTTTTTTTTTTTTTTTTTTTTGTTCGTTGTGTAATGCAAATTTCTTCGGAGTAATGAAAACTTTAAGTGTTCCTGGCCATGGAAGGAGCTCGAAAAAGGACACTGAAAATGAGGCAAACAAACTTTGTTAGCTGACAAAGAGAAAGAATAACAAGAGGTCCAAATCGGGCTGGCCATGGCAAGAGGTTGGCGTAATTACGGTTGAACGTCGCTTAATTTCTCTCTTTTTGCCTCGACTAATGAGCAGCATTTTATTTTTTAAGTGACTAGCTGCCAGAGTCTCAGTCCCAAGGCCTAACTAATAATGTTGCTAATGCTCATCACGCTACTGCTGCCGATGATGATGATGATGATGCTGATGCTGATGCTGATGATGATGATGGTGATGTTACTTGGGCTTCTGTCTGAATTTAGTCTATGTTTACCCAAGAGCATGAGCCTCTCTCGCATATAAATCCTATATCTTTCCCCAAATAATTGCCAGTCAGGCGCAAAAGATTAGAAAAAATCCAAACGTGTGCCTGATAAATCGGCAGCTGCTGTTGCCCACAAGCTGCAAATCCATCTATTGTTCTATTTTTTCGAAATGGAACGCATGGATGAGACGCTCCTTGAAACAATGCCGCAAAGAACGGAATGTGAAACTACAAAAATAAAAAAATAAAATAAAAAACTTGGATACAGCAGCAACAGTGAAAAAAATAATAAAGCGTGACA
The DNA here is from genome assembly GCA_035045345.1 of Drosophila hamatofila. Lineage (NCBI taxonomy): Eukaryota > Metazoa > Arthropoda > Insecta > Diptera > Drosophilidae > Drosophila > Drosophila hamatofila. Next base: position 14,316,334 of record JAWNPA010000020.1, read on the forward strand.
GTTAAACTTTTAAAAAATTCAACAAAAAACACCATGCAGTCCACAAAAATGTGAAAGAAGAATATGATTCCATAGGAATATGCGCCTAATAGATACCCAGCATAAGGTTCAGGTTTATATGAATGAATCCAGAGTTTAATTTACCTTTGCTAAGAATTTTAAAAGCATAAATAGAAGCTAATTAGTTACAGTTTTAAACATTTCTTTGATATCTATATAGCATTCATACGATTAAATAAAAATACATATATATATTTGCATATTCATATGGAAAAAACCACGACAAGGCTTCATTAGCTTGTTATGCTCGATGCTAATAATTTTGTAGGGTATGACAGAAAAACCAAGTGACACAACAGAAACAGAAGCCCCTCGACCAAAACTTTGGCAATTAAGGCGGCTTATGGTTTTTATGACAGCATAAATTTAAAATTTTCTATACGACGCACAATAAAAACGTTTGCTGTTCTGCCTGAATTTATTTTCACATTTCTGCGCTGTTAAAGATGAGCCACGAGCCACGAGCCACGAGCCACGGTTCTAGTCTTCGAGTGAGCACTCTGCTCTGCTGTGTGTGGCATCCAATATGTAGCATCCATTTGGCATTACATGGAGGCTACTAATTAACGTCGCGGCGCCGCCTTCAGTTGAAGGATGCTTGGCAACTGCTTCCGGCTTCTAGCAGCGCCAGCCGCCAAAGTGTTTAAATGAGATTTTCTTTATTTTTCTTGCTGTTGGAAAATTTAAGGCTGCCAGTAGCAGATTAAAGCTAGTGTGCGAGTGAGGCAGGAAGCAGAGAGAGAGAGAGAGAGACAGAGAAAGCTTGCTGAATAATGGCAACGCATTTACAAAATGGCGGCGATTTGTTGCAATTAACGACTCAAACTACGGACAGTTATTTAAGAGCAGCACTAGAGAATAGATAAAAGTCTCTGCTACTGACAGCTAACGAATAAACAGTGGATTTGCATTAAAGCTTAATCATAATCAGAAATTGCTTTAGGCTGCATAAATTACGTATACGTCACGTGAACTGCCTAACAAGAATTGAATATCTTCGATTACTCAACCATTCCGCATGCATGCCGCATTGCCAGTCACTCATTATGCAGTAAAGATTAAATGCCATATGTGAGAGCAGTGTATACAAAGCAGGCTGCCGGGTAAGCCTGGGTAAGCCCAAAGACCACATTTTACATCACGATCCCCAGCCTTTCAATTATGTCCCATGCTGACAGCAGAATGCAAGCAGAAGTCATTTGCCGTCCCTCACAGAATCCCATCAGTACAGTAGCTGTTCGCCCCTCGGGGGCAATGGCACACACACACACGAACACACACACACACACACACACATTCAATAGGGCGAATGGGGCACACGGATGTGCAAGATGAAGAGGTACAGCAAATACTGATTAGTCATCTAAGGGCATGCCATCGCAGAGCCCGTTACGACTATTGTTCATATTGTTGTTATTGTTGCTGGGCTGCTGTCATGATTTGTAATATCTCGTTTTATTTTCGTCTACTGATTGTGCTCTCTCTCTTTCTCACTCTCTCTTCTCTTTGCAGAGTTATAACGAATTACTTTGTAGTTTCCTTAGCCATGGCTGATATAATGGTCGCTATTATGGCCATGACATTTAACTTTAGTGTGCAAGTAACTGGGCGGTAAGTACAACAAAAACCATGTTTGTATGATCACACACACACACACACACACACACACACACACACACACACACACACACACACATAGATATACAGACTAAAACAACAGCTGCAAGAATTACAACTGCTACTGAGCGCTGTACCAACTATAATGCCAGTCGACCATAAAGGGGCGCAAATGCAAGAACCGAGGCAGAGGGGGCGGCTGCAGCTGTGTTGGGGTAGTGAAAGTGTCCGAGCAAACAACCAAACAAGTCCCTGAAAAATGAAGGCAACATTTATTCTTGCTGCCTCACTCTGTGAATGTATGTGTGTGAGTGTGTGAATGTGTGAGTGTGTGTGGGGGCTTTGCATATGTGATTGTGTGTGCGAATGCAAATGCACAAAGTCATCGCGCTTTGTGTTTCAGCTCATGTGCGTGCGCCTCTGTTCGAGTATTAAAATGTGCGAACAAAAAAGAAACTAAAAAAAAATCACCAACACAAATACGGGCTTCTTCAACGCGAATTAAATACACGCTGCAAGCTATTTTCATTTAAAAATATTTCTGTCTTTTTGCAATTTAGTTCTAGGATATGATATGAAATGCTTTTTTATGCAATAATAAAACATATCTAAGTAAATAAAATTATGTTTTCATTTATATAGAGTTGATAGTTGAAGCGAAATTTACAAATCCATTTTTAATGTAATGCATTTAATTAAAAACTTGTAATTAAAATATGAAAAGAAAAAAAAATTAGTTTGTTTAAAGTTCAATTATATAAACAGACGCTAACTAGTTTATTATTTGAAAATAAACCACAATGTAGCATGTATATTAAAAAGAAAAAATGACTTTGCCTCTATTATTAAGTATTTTTTACCAAAATATACTTAATTAAAAACGTGCAATTAAAATATAAAAAATATGACTTTTTGAGCTTCAAGTATATAAACAGTCGCTCAAAAGTAGGTCATAATTAAGCTTGTATGTATATTATTTGAAAATAAACTAAAATTAAGCATGCATATTTAAAAAAATATATTTTTCTCTCTATAAGCACTTTCACATATTTTAATGTGACAAAGGCCGTCAGTTGCCTCAGCAGCTTGTCGTTTGTCAGGGTATGCATATAAAACAGAGAATGGCAACACACACACACACAGAAACACGCTCTTTCAACTGCTATTCTTGGGCACAAAAACCCGTCAGAGTGTGACATGGTCACATCCTTCACACAGCTGTCCATGTGTGTGTGTGGGTGTGTGTATGCGTGTGTGTGGGTGTGCGTGTGTGTTTGTGCAATTGTAATGCGATATGTGCATGTGATGCCAACTGCAGAGAGACATAGCTCAGTTAATTATGCACAGGCAGCGTAGACTTTAAGCTCGTCGACTTTAAACTCGACTCTGGGCTAAAGATCAGCACAAATGTTTGCAATGTCATCGCCAGCTAGAACGCTTCATTGCTCCCACGAGAGCGCAGCGCATAATATCGAAATTTGCACTCTGTTTGGGCTGATTCTGATGCTGATGCTGATGCTGGGGCAGAAGCTGGTTCCGGTCCTTTCGAAAACTTTGGGCCAGCCACTTGTAAACGAAAGTTGCATATAAATTGGTCGCAGTTGAGCTCGTTACCCACCAGAGTCGGGCGGCCCACTTGGCATTCATTAGCAATTTTACCTTCACTGTCGCCAGCTGCATAATTGACACTGGCCCGCGGCGCCGACGTCGCTATCGTTGCCGAGCCACCTTCTATATGGGCCAGCTTAAGCGCCAATTCATGACAGCGCATAACGGAGCACAGCAAAAGCAAAAAAACTCAAAAAAAAAAACTTGCAATTTGCTGAAAAGGCAAACACGAGTATGGCTACGCCTACGCCTACGCCTACGCCCACGCCTACACTCTCCAATGCTGGCATTACTGCAGGCGTGTGCGCACACACACACACACACACACGCACACACACACACACAAGTTCTGAATAGTCAAAAAGTTTTTGAAACTGATGCCAAGCTGGTCGTCCGATAATAAATTTTCCTGCCCGTTGGCGAAACCAACGAGCGAACGAACGAACAAGCGAACAAATGGGTGCCTGGGTGCCGGTCGAAAGGGTCGGGTCGATTGGGGGACGATTAGAGCGGAGTAGGCGCTACTCAACAGGGACAACAGCGCGACTTTTAATGAGTTTTTCATGCAACCAGCTCATTCGCGTGTAAGAGTCCTTCTGTGTGTGGTAGTGGGTGTCTGTGCTGGCGCCTCTGCCTGCGGCAACATCACTGCCATTGTAGCTGGCCGCCCAGTGCATTAGAGCAGCTCAGCTCGGCTTGAAAGTGTGCCAGTTCATGGGCAATGTCACCTGCCAGCCAAAACTAACAAAAGATGAAATCGATAAACACATAAATCAGACATGCTGATAAGACATTCACTGCCTTCTGAGTCCGGCCATGCCGCAGGGGACTTTGAGTTGTTTTTTCATAGCATACTTTGTGGGGCAAATATTTGCGCCTCGAGCAGCTATTACATAATATTAACTTAATAGCTTAATTACTGACCTCTTCTTATCATCTTCAACTTATTCACTCTTTAGCTGGAACTTCAGCCCGTTCCTGTGCGACCTGTGGAACAGCTTGGATGTGTACTTCTCAACTGCAAGCATTTTGCATTTATGCTGCATATCAGTGGATAGGTACGTACTTCACCTCAGATAGATGATATGTGGATGACAGTTCACTTGAAATACTAATAACCGTGGCCCTGCATGGCTGCTCTCCCCCTTTTTCGCAGATACTATGCGATTGTGAAGCCGCTCAAGTATCCGATTAGCATGACAAAACGCGTGGTTGGCATTATGCTGCTGAACACATGGATATCGCCGGCGCTGCTCTCGTTCCTGCCCATTTTCATTGGCTGGTATACGACAGACAAGCACAAGGTATTCGTGAAGGAGCATCCCGAGCAATGCTCGTTTGTGGTGAACACATACTATGCCATCATATCGAGCTCGATTTCGTTCTGGATACCCTGCACCATAATGATTTTCACTTATCTGGCCATTTTCCGTGAGGCCAACCGCCAGGAGAAGCAGCTGATGATGCGCCATGGCAATGCAATGCTCATGCATCGCCCATCGATGCAGCCATCAGGTGAGAGCCGAAAGCGAAAGGCTTGAATTACCGTTTGGCCGGATAAACTGGCAGGCTGACCAACAGACACACACACACACACACACACACACACACACACACACACACACACACATACATAGTCGGACTGAAGCCGATGCTAATCCTTGCGCATCTATCATGTCCCTTTTGTCAGGCGAGGCGCTGAGTGGCTCGGGCTCATCGAAAACGTTGACACTGCATGAGGTCGAGCAGGAGCATACCCCGACAAAGGACAAACATTTAATCAAAATGAAACGGGAGCACAAGGCCGCACGCACTTTGGGCATCATCATGGGCACCTTCATACTCTGCTGGCTGCCATTTTTCGTGTGGTAAGTGAGCGATGCTACCCTCTGGCAGCCGGCTCAAGTATAATTTATTTAATGTCGAGCATGCATAATTAAATATTACTCATACGCCACGGCGGTTGCTATTGCGGCGCTTAGATGACTTTTTGGGTTGTTGGCCTCAAAAAAAAAAAAATAATAATAAAATAAACAAACCAAAGAACCATTCGCATTTCTTTTGATATGAATGTGACTTGATGTGGCTTATTCGTGCATTCGCAGGTACACGCTCTCCATGACCTGCGACGCGTGTCAGGTGCCAGACATTGTGGTCTCGATACTCTTCTGGATTGGCTACTTCAATTCCACACTCAATCCGCTGATCTATGCGTACTTCAATCGCGACTTCCGAGAGGCTTTCCGCAACACGTTGCTCTGTCTGTTCTGCAACTGGTGGAAGGACCGCCATATGCCGCTCGACATTGACATACGACGCTCCAGCCTGCGCTACGATCAGCGCGCGAAGAGCGTCTACTCGGAGAGCTATCTCAACTCGAACACGCCCTCGCATCGCCGTCAGTCACAGATGGTCGACAACTTATAATACAGGGACGAGGCGCTGCTCACGCCCATTGCAAAGCAGCAGCAGCGGCTGGCGGCTGGCACCGCCCCTAGCTCCCGGTTGGATCACACCAGGCCCAAGCCCAAACTGGGCAATCTGTCTGCCGAGGATGTGCAGGAGATACAGATCGAGATACCCATGGAGTACATCAACAAATGGAACAAGAACAACAATGCAGCAGCCGCCACGGCTTCCAGTCATGTGTAAGACTCTGACTGACACATGCCAGCAATAACAACAGCAACAACAACAGCAACAGCAACAGCAACAACAACAACGACTACAATAACAGCAACCAGAGCCAGACAATGGCACAGTTGCGTCAATCGAACAAATGCAATTACAATTTTCCATTAATTTTTAAAATTAATATGCTGGTTGCATTCACACTGTAAATATTTAAGTCAACATTTACGGAATACCCGTGTACAAGGTGCACTCTATAAACGCGTTGTCTGTTCGTTTTCGTTTTCATTTTCCTTTAGCTTTTCGTTTTTTTTTACTGTCTGCTTTAAAAATTTGTTACATTGATGAAGCTTTAATTTGGCTGAGATTGAGTAAAAAAGAGCATGAGTGATTTATTATTTATTTTTTGTGTAAATAGTTATTTTCGTATGAGTATGAGTTGTACAACTAAATTAAGCTCAGGTTGTAAAGCGTTCAGCGTTAACACACATTTCAAAGCCCGGCAAAAAAACAGAGAAGAAGAAGAACTTAACGTTACGACATCATTCGAAAGGGCAATCAGAAACCTAAAGCTAAGCATCACAATATTTATATATATATATATATATATATATATATATTTAGTCATATAAGAGGGCAGAACATGAGGCAACCATGCAATAGAGAACAACAAATTAAATATGTAGTCTTAAACTAAAACTTAAACTGTGCCAATTAACCAAATGACAAGTTATGAACTACTTAGCTAAACAATGAATACCAAATAAAAAATAAAAATCAAGTTAAACAAATTTATGGCACACTGAATGCAATTCAATTGACGAGAAATTATACCCAAATATACATACATATATACATACATACATATGTAAGTACACATACTAAATATGCATAGAAGTAAAATGTTATGTTATATTATGAACGACAATCGCATGCAATAAGAATGCTCAAAACAAAAAACAAAAATAACAATATATGATAATATAAATACAAGTAAATAAAGCATAGACAAATTTCATAGTTAAACGAATGCATAAATTAAATTTAAATTAACGAGTGTGGCAGTCTAAATCAAAAGTAATCTAGTGCAACTTAAATAAAGCCTAACACTATCTACTATAAATAGTTCAACTACCATATACAACGATATCGCTAGTTCATTAAAGTCAACGTGTCAAGTGTTTCTATTCGATGCAAAGTGTTCAAATTGTCAGTGCTAAAAGTGTTCTCTCTTCCCCCTCTCGGTATGTGCGTGTATGTTCGGCATTTGGAAATGTGTTAATTGCGTTGCAGTTCCTGGAATAAAGTTGACTGTGTCGCCTGAAAAGGGGAAGGCTTTTGCATTGCTTATAAAGTCAGCAACTTGATTCCAGCAATTGCGGCCCAAGCTCAACGTGGGACTATATCAATCGAAACTGAATCAGGACTTCCGCAACAGCAACAACAAAATTGAATATGAATTTTTATCGATGCCTTGACTACAAATAGAGCAGTTCGTATCGTTCGCTAAGCAAATTAAGCTTCTTTGTTATTGAAATCAAAAGAAAAACGAAAAACATAAAATAAAATAACAATTCGCCATTGTGTTTAGTTTCCCTCCTTCGAACTGTGTGCATTCAAATGAAACCCAAGAATCTTTTTATTTTTAGAAAAAAAATATATATACATAACTCAAATATAACGAATGCATAATAGAAATAAATGCTAAAAGCCACGATTCTAGTCAGCCGATAGAAAGCAAAGCAAAGCAAAGCAAAGCAAAGCAAAACCAACAAAAACAAAAGCAAGCAAAAAAGCCACAAAAATGCAAGGCAAATCAATTATGAGGAGTGAAAGCTCTTTATGTTTATATTGTATAAAAGTCATTCAAATATGATTTTCCTTATCAATAAACGAATGATGGAAGCAAACTCCAAAGAACTTGTTATATTTTTATAAACAAATCAATAGCTAAACTAATTAATATGTCTAACGATGTTTATATACCTAGTATATGTATATGTAACTGTATTTGTATTTGTATTTGTATTTATATTTGTATTTGTATATGGATATATTAACATGAAAAATGTGAGTGTTATTTATTTTTGTGCTTAACTGCTGTATTGCTATGCCGAGATCTAGAGCTAAACCAACACAAACTGAAACTGAAACTGAAACAGAAACAGAAACAAAAAGCCTCGAGGCATTCAAAAAGAATCTACAGAATCATATGATATGTGAACTATTGTAAACGCTATAAATTCAATTCGAAAAATTAAATAATTTAACAAACAAAACACAAGAAAAAGCAAATATATGAGAATAAATATTTGAAAATACATATAATAAATGATGTTATTCGACTGAATTTAAATGTTGGGTGGGCGCTATTGAAGGTAACGACTCTGCTCAAAGTTCGCGCCAGGGCAAACTGAAAAGCAAACAAGGCCAAGATGATGGCCAGACGCCGCACTTCAAGTACATTAACGGCATATTATCGGAGCAGAAGTAAGGCTGATTACGAGCAGCCACAGTTGTAAACTTCTAAATGGCTGCTGAGATCTCGACTTGGCTGCCAAATTACGAAATTTGTGGCAGTACAGCAACCCCCTCCCACTGTCTCATTGTCGGCGTCGTACACGGCGTATGAGTGATTTTTATTTGGCATATAATTTAACCGGCGTCATGGCAACGATACCCGCATCGCCCCCATCAGCTTTACTTGCGCCAAAGTAATTTGTCATCTTATTGCGTCGCCAATACGCAAAAAGTTTCGACCGAATGAAGCAGCCAGAATGTGACATGGAACCAAATACTTAAATACTTTCAAACAGAAACCGTTGGCTGCTGGGTCAAAGTTCTTTTTCTTTTTCTTTTTCACATTAAAAATTAAATTTATTTCCCATACAGGTGACAGACGCCCCACAACAAAATGCTGTCCTAACAAAAACTTTGCCCAACCTCCTGAGCTCAAGTGCGAAGTGGAGAAACTTTTTTCTTATATTTCTTTTTGGCATTTTAAAAACTCATAAAACATAATATTGTAGCTATGCAAATGTGTGTAGGGTGCGTGTGTGTGTGTTGAGCTATATTGGAAATACCAAAGAAATTATGTACCAAAAATAAACTTAAATATTTTCACGCAAAATAAGCGTGAAACGACATCAGCTAGCCGAAAGATATACATATAACAAAATATTTTTATATATAAATACAATAAATATATATATAACTGAGTGGATGCAAAGAAATCAAATAAATGCTATATTAATGCTGAGCATGCGGCATAGCTAATTTAGTATATGAGATCCATCAATTTAATAATAATTTAGGCGTGTAAAAGTTTTTAGCGCTGCGCCGCTGCACATTGGTTCGAAAACATCCATTGGAATCGCACACAGCACCAACAAAAATATATAATGGACACAACAAATATGAGGGAAAATCAATGTACATTCATCAAAGTCAAAATTAAATCTTGTCACGTTTGACTTCTGCCACTTAACATGCCGTTCGAGTCGAGTCAGAGTTGCCCAGATGCCACTGTCTCTGGCTGCCTCTAGCTGCCCCCAGGTGCCTCTAGGTGCTCGGTGCATCGCCCACATCGGTGATCCATAATATCCGCCAGGCAATCATCGCTCATGAGATGCGCCAATTTGGCTATGACAAGTGACATTGACAACGTCGCCCGCGTAGGTGTCAAAAGCCGAGCGCCATTTCCACAGTCCCAACACCTATACATATTTGCCATGCCCTGCCAATGGGCATTGCTTTTTGATCAACAAATTTAGCTACATTTTTTATTGATGAACTTCCATTTACAGGACATTTATGCATCGATATGTGATTGATGTGTATTTCAAATTGTATTAAAACTGCAAATTGATACAAATTTATTCTTTTTATTTTTGGCTAGTTCAAAAATCAAATTAGTTTTCACCCTTTTAATAAAACCAGCTACAAATGTTTCCTAATGTTTTTAGCTTTTTAAATAAAGTCAACTTTTGCACTCTTTATACAAATAACAAAAATGTATCTAAATGTATTTACTTTTTTAAGTATTAAAGCGTATTATCGGGAATTACTACGTTTTTAGCTAAATTAATAAGATTTTATATAAAGTGCTTAAGATGGCTAAGAGCTTAAAATATATAATTAAGACAGCCTAGGAAAATTGTGTACTACTTATATAATCATAGCTTGTGTAACGCTGTTATTTAAAAAGATTTGTATTTAGCAATTGAGCGTTATTTATCACATTCTGTATATATTTGTTACAATTTATATATAAATTAGGGTTTAGGCCTAAATATAGAAATACAGATAAATAAGTAGACATGTCTTCCATTCACTTAACAATGAGCAAGAAGTGCGATTGAAATAGATAAGTGATACATGAGTGGACTCTAAAAATAGGCAAATTATTGCTAAATATATAATTAAGACAGCTTAGGATAATTGTGTATTACTTATATAATCTTAGGTTGTGTAACGCTGTTATTTAAAAAGATTTGTATTAAGCAATTGAGCGTTATTTATCACATTCGCTATATATATGTGTTAAAATTTATATATAAATTAGGGTTTAGGCCTAAATATAGAAATACAGATAAATAAGTAGACATGTCTTCCATTCACTTAACAATTAGAAAACAGTGCGATTGAAATAGACGAGTGGACTCTAAAAATAGGCAGATTATCGCTAAGCCTTAACACCTCGGCGATAGTTTAAGAAAATGTAATAGACGAACGCTAACCTTACAACTCAGCCATAGATTAAGAATTAGCAATGCTGAGCCTTCCAAACTCAGTACTATATACTCTAGACTTATGAACTAAATTTATAAATGAGTCTGGATATAAATACGCGGACTCAGAAGAATAAAGATCAATACTAAACTGAACTGACAAGTGTATTCATTCAGTTAGTCTTAGGTAAATTGAAAATACTATATTATTAAAAGCTTGGATGGTGTCTTGCTGCTGATTGATTTCTTATACATATCTATGAATTATGTATGTACAGGTAACAGAACTTAAATAGAATTTTTAGAGTTGATTGATGATCTCTATTTGATTAATGTTAAAGGACCTCAAACAAGGCTTTTTAGAACATATCGAAACGATGTGATACGGCTACTGTGGTAGGTATAGGTATAATCTGATTCTTGAGTAAGCAAACTTGATTTGAATTATTAATAAAAAAAACTTTCATTACCAGTTTTACTCATCAAATCATTTTCACAGTCTAACTCCACTTCAACTAAAGGGTTTTAGTTGTCAGAGCATTTGAGTTTTCGTTTTGTGAGATTGTTGACTAAATATTTAAATGCTAAAGAGATGTCGAGCAGAAAGGGGAAGCTGCATATTTTCAATCAGCGAGGTAGACATATAGCAAGAGAGAGAGAGAGAGAGAGACACATAGAGATGGAGGATTGACAACTGTCAGTGACACGGGACTCAGGCGACAATCGAGAAATCAAATGTGTTGTCGTTTTATATATTTTCTGCTTTCTCATATTTTATGAAATTTTAATAACTTCCAGAGAGCGGCATCAAGCTGCCCAAGCACAGGAATGATGTGGCACCGGCATGTTGCTATCCAGTGTTGCTCATGTTGTTCTGGTTGTTGTTGCTGTCGGTTCTATGCTGCTTTTCCCTCTTCCAATTGTTGTTTAGCCGTGCAAACATGGAACGCAACGCAACGCAACGCAACACAAACTCGAGCTCTCGAGCCAGCAATAACAAATCTTTTTTAGATTTACGCACACATTTGGGGTATGCCATCAAAATATTGTTATTACAAATGCAAATATTGACGCCCTGTACGCCGATGGGGGCAAGCAGCATGCGGCATGCGGCATGCGGCATGCGGCACGCGGAACTCTAACAACGGCAGGCAACTGTGTATAGAAATGGATATGTAAATTCGCAAGTCGTAGTATTGCTTCTGCCGCTGGCTGCCCGGGGCAAAAACTTGGCAGCTTGATTATGCGGCTCGACTCAAGGGAGACTCCAGCAGAAGCTTGACTCAACAGTTATCAATCAGATTGGTATTTCACCGGTAGAAATACCTAAAAATTGTTAGCAAATTATTTATGAAAGAATTCGAGCTTCGACTTAAAACTTCATCTAATTTCTTTTACTTCAGCTCAGTTCAAGTCTTAACCCACTAAAACAGTGCTTTTTACTCCACTCTGCATCTACTACGCTCTCATGCAACTCTGCGCACTTTTCAAATTCGCCTTGCGCGCCAAAACTGAATGCGCCGACGCGCTCTCGCCGCCCCAATTCGCCGCAACTAATGTTGTCTGTTTGACCGGCAAAGGATTTGACGTGCCGCTTCAACATTCAGTTGCTGTTCAGTATTCACAGCAAGCACAACCTATAGCGCAGCAGCGACTACAGCATAGCACATGCGACCGCTTGTTGGTCTAATAAAAACAATAACATCGTCAGCATCATCATTATCATCAACAGCAGCAGCAGCAGCAGCAGAAGCAGCAGAAGCAACAATAATTGAAACCTGTGACCACTTGTCACACACGTTGTTGCAAAAAGGGAACTAAAGTGGCACTGACAGTTGCCGGCACCGTTGTCGTTGCCGTTGCCGTTGCCGTTGCCGTTGTCGTTGTCGATGTGAATGTGAATGTCGCTAGCGTCTAACTCAAGTGCCACTTGAGCTTCAGGCGACAGGAGTGCGCCAGGACATCGGCCATATATTAAGCGCCAACATGTGCGTGCGTGTTTCGATTTTGGCTCGCAAAGCCCACTAAACAACAAAAGCCCGATACAAAAGTCTATCGTGTCTGTGTGTTTGTGTCTCTATCTGTGTGTGTGTGTGTGTGTGTGTGTGTGTGTGTGTGTGTGTGTGTGTGTGTGTGTGTGTGTGTGTATGTGTGTGTGTGTGTTTATATTGCTTTGCTTGCCAAAACGTGCGGCAAGTTGCGGACAGTCGTGAGAATCAAATAGAAATTTCATTCTTACAAATCGATTTCGCGTTTTTTGTTTGTGCACAGCAATAAAAATAACACAAACTTCGCTCTAATGACAAATTAAATATAGCACAAACAACAAAAAAAGAACAGCAAAAATCGTTAAAGACCAAATGGTGAGGCGCATGTAAGAAGTTTGTGCCTGATAGCAACAACAACAACAACAATCCCAATAACAACAACAACAACAACAATAACAATAGTAACAACAACAGTAATCAAGAGCGATAAAAGCAACAGTCAAAGAAAAAGTTTCATTGCTGGTGTTGCAAACGCCACAAGCAACAGCCCCGCCCACATCGCCGCTGCCACCGCCGCCGCCCTCAAACCGAAAGAGCAGCACAGCCAAACGCAAATCAACAACGACAATGACGGCGTCAAGACCTTCAGGCTCATCCAGATCCCTCGCCACCTCCAGCACCCGAATCGGACAGCCAACACGCGTTCAGCAAGTAAGCGAACAATAAAAAACTTTTCTTTCCACCTCCCCAAATTCCACGCAAACAAAAAGCAAAAAAAAAAAATAACATTCGACTGGTTACGTAAATTACAACGGCAGGCTGGCCAATTGCTGCTGTGTAAGGCCTGGCTAAGCTTAGGATTTTTTCGGGTTTCCATTTAATAAACTTAAAAATGCTAGTGGTTATATATTTCAAATATGCCTGTGACCTGTGTTGGCCTGCGACAAAGCCGCACACAGCTGGGATTGGCCATTGGCAGCAAAAGGTGTTCAGCATACCTTGGTTTCAGGTGTGCCAACATGATATGAAAATAGAGGCTAGATATTGTGCTATGCAAGAAAAGATGTCACAGACAGAGGCAGAGGGAGAGAGAGAGAGAGAGAGAGACTAGACAAGCCAACATGCTACAAAAATGTTCCACAAATATTTCAGAAGGGAGGCAAAGATGCATAAGAAAATGTTCCACAAATATTTAAGACGAAGACAGGGAGAGGGAGCGAGAGAGACAGATAGATGTACAAGGAGCAAACAGCATGCTACAAGAATAGTTCAAATTTATTGTTCACATATGAAAATGTTCGAAAAATATTTTATGGAAGAGAGATTACAGATAGAAATTTACTATATATATATATATATTATTTTCCATTTTCTCAAAAGTCCAGTTCATCTTTTTTAAATATACTTAAATATTATTTTACTCTTATGCCTTATGAATAAAGAATATTTAAATTTATCTTTAGCTCTTGATCTAGCTTAATTTTTATTCTCTCCCTACTCTGTAGCTCACCATCAATCATGATTGTTATTTCACTTGTTTCACCTTTAGCACCACTGTGCAGGTTCACTGGACCCACCCTCTAGCTTTTGCTGTAGGCTCTGCTTGCGGCGCCTGAACATAGCATTTGCCATGGGACTCTCTACAGAGAGCACTCACGGCTACACTTCTGCACCTCGCTTAGCACTCACAGCCATGCGAATCGCCCCAGCCTCCTGACATTTGCTTTTACTCTGCTGATGTTTTTTATAATAATTTTTTTTAGCTTTTTTAATAGAGCCTTCTGTGCTGAGCGCTGGGGGAAATCGATTTTGTTGGCATAGGACATTGGGGGTGAATTGCACCTACCTTTCAATAAACTGGGTTTATTTGTCTGGCTTTTAGAATCAAATTTACCATAAGCTCAGGAACTACACACACACACACACACACACACACACACGCGCGAGAGCACACATCACTATTTGGCATTCATTGAAAGTCTGTGCCCAAGCAATGCAAACTTTTTGCATAAATTGCAGAACTGCATCCTCAACAGGATAGTCAAGCACGCACCTAAATAAACACACCCACACACACACGCAAACATATTTTATAGAAATTTCCATGTACGAATTGAAACTTTTGGAGCTACGCTCGAAAAAGTTTGTATCTGTGAGATACAGTTTGGATTTAGCTAGTTAGGACTGTCAATGTTGTATTTGTCAAGCTGTAAAGTTGCGACAATCACGAAGTCATTGTGAGCTGTGCAAGCGCCGTTAACCGATAATAAAATAGTAGTATTTACATACATGTATGTAGATACAGTTTAGAAATGATAGAAATTTAGTTATTTTCATTGTGAGCGCCGTAAACCGATAATAAAATAGTAGTATTTACATATATATATATATGTAGATATAGTTTAGAAATGATAGAAATCTAGTTGTTTTCAGTGAGCTAATGCCAGCTAATGCTTAAAGCTAACAAATATTTGCACAGAAATGTTTTAAGTGTAAATGGCATTATTCATCCCGGCGATATTTCAAGCAGCGTCTCGGATGTCTTTCGATAAATGGCTGGATAAATGATAAATAGAATAAATGCCTGTAGGCATTTTTGGTTGCTATTCTCATAGCTGTCGCTGTGTGGGTGGTGGTTGGGGGCTGGGGGCTGAGTGCTGGGTGCTGGCGGGTTTTTGCTTGATTGGCGTCTCCGTTTTGGATTTAGCTGTAAGCTTATCAGATTCATTGCTGGCATAATGATGCGATGTTGCTGGAAATCGTTGAGGATGCCAACGCCAATTCCATAGCTTAGATTGAAAATTAAATTAATGAACTTGTCATACTTGGCCCAGCTTGAACAGACACAAAGAAAGAGTTTTAAAAACAGCATTGAGCTAATTTGAACACAAAATATCTCAACAGAACATCTTATATGCTTTTATATAAAAAACTTTTATTGAGTAATGATCAAAGAAGGTCAGAGTAACCCAAATATGAGCAGCCTGCCTGTAGAGTTTTTTCAAGAACCTTTCAGTGCTTTGATATCTTGAAATTCTCACCAATTCTGAATCTTATGATTGAAAACAGAGTCATAGAGAGAGAAGCAAGCTTCTTTGAAAGCATATAACTGTATACTAAAGAGAAAGACATTCTTTTTGAAAAGTCAATTCAAAAAGAAGCTGACATATATATTAAGTCAGAAAATTTATTAGAAATGTAAATATTTTTAAGTATATTTAAATCAGTCATCACATTTCTCATAAGAATTGATTGCATGTCAGTTTTATTCTAATCCTATTTTCTATTTCCTATTTCATCAATCAAATCATACTTCTATCTTCATGCTGTTAAATCTGTCTGCAAACACGAATTCAGGTGTTTGCAAAATATTTATTTAGAATTTCCACTTAATTCTCGATGTTAAACAATTTTAATTGAAGCTCTCACACATAGTGCACACGATTCTCGGCATCAAAACACAATACCAAAATAGCACAATTAAAATCTGAACCACAAGTGCTGCATAAAATCGATTTTAATTGCCAAAAATCGTTTGCGCTCTTGGCTGCACTTCACAATAATTACAGATCCGGAAAAGCATTTGAAACCGTTTTGCATTTTCATTGAGCACTCAAGTGCACATGGAAACGATTTTTGCTGCTCACATTTTATTAGCCAATAAATAGCTGAAATAACATATATATATATATAAATATATATATATATATATATATATATATATATATATTTATTTATACACTCAGATGTAAATCTGGCTAACAGACAGCATAATAGCAGATATGCAAATGAATATTCCGAGTTTCTGACATATTTGAGGAGAGGGAAAGTTACGCGAATAACGCAAACAATCATTTAGCGGCTCTGATTATAATGACTTCCGCTTCCGGCTCAGCCATTTGCATTGACTGTATCATTAACTGGAGCTCAGTTCTCAGCGTGAGCTTTGAACTCAAGTTGATATCAATTTACTTTGTCTTGGCGCATTTATTCACTGTAAATAAATAATAAATATTTTATGCTCTTATTACACAAGTTTCCCAAGCACACAATTAAAACAAATAGATATAAATTTACCTTCTTCGTTATAACAATCGAAAGCGACTCGACTTGGAGATACACTGAAGCAGTATAATTTTATAATTATATATTTGAAGGAATGAAGAAATTTTACTTGCAGAGCAATTTATATACCTAACTAATAACTTATATGTCTAACTTATAGCTATAACGAATAGCACGCTTTCTTCCGCCTTATAAACACACTTTAACAAAATCTTTTTACTCTGTTGACTCATTTTCTATGAATACATTTATAATATATATTTATTTTCAATTCTTAGTCATGCCGAAGAAACTTTTACAATAAGTTCAAGTCAATTTAATAATAATTTCAATTTTAAACAGAATTGAATAATTCCCTTAACTCGAGTAAAACGTAGATCAAAAACATTTGTACGAAACTTTTTCTCCTCCGTGTGTATTCATCTGCACAGTCTGTAGTTCAATTTATATGCAAATAAAAACTCAACGATAAAATATTTATTTAAAGTACAAGGAGTTGTCTCCCAACTGAGGACGCGGCCTTAGCCGCTGTCAAGGTGCCTGGGAGACAGCGATTACTGCTGAGACAGCCCTCGCAGGCCTTCTGACATCAGCATCCTTCATACAACTTGTGTTTGCTTTGCACTCGTCGCATTGTGGTCCGGCGTTGCTTTAGTTTCAAACTTTTGAAGCCATTGAGCTATTCTATTGTGTGCTGGTTAAATGTCCGCCGAGCGTGTATCTCTCTTTGCCCAGCAAACACACATATTTTTTTCACATCCATTTCTTTTCTTTCTTTGGGATCAGTGTTGTTTCAGTCATATGTAAGCATGGTAGATGAGCCCCTGTGTTGTCCTTTGTCCTTTCGCTTACCCATGGGCCTATGCTATTGTCTCTTCGCTCGCGTTTTTTTTTCTGTATATTTTTTACGGTAAGCGAACCTTGCCACCGGCGTCGAGTATGCATTATTTATGCTATTATCGATTTTGTATACGCTTTACAGAGTTGTCTACCCTGCCCCTGAACTACCCCTCACCAAGAGCCAATTCGAAGCCCGGAGTCAGAGTATCCGTTGCCTGTCGAAATTAAATCATTCTTCACAACGAAGTTTGTGAGCTCATCAGCATTACTTTGAGGCTTAGCATTTGTCTGGCTCAACAGCAACATCTTATACTTACCTGCTTCTCTTTGCATTTAACGGACCATGCGGCGGATACGCAACGGAAACTTAGTTAAGTCGGCAAAAGGCCACAATGTGGTCGGCACTTCTGACTTTCTGCCTGATTTTAATTTTGGACTTTTTAACAAAGTTAAGCGAATGGTCTGAATTGAATTTTGGGACAATGTCAATGTCACAAATGACCAAACGAGCGCACTCCTAAGTACACAAAACTCTGTGTTCCTTGGACCCTGACTTGCCCTGACTTTCTTGCACTTCCCAATCTTCTTGTGGGTCAGGCTGATTTGGTTTATTTACATAGCTGAAGCCCAAATTAAATTTTAAGCTGTTGATTAGCATTTTCAGTCAGTTCGCAAAGGGTCCTGATACGCTGTTTATTGAACCTTCATTGGACTCAGCGCCAGCTACCGAAACCGAATTTCGAATAAAATGAACCCAATACAAAATCAAGTGTAGGCTCATTAGAGAAACTTTATATACAGGACGAGATGTGATGCGATGCGATGAAAGCTGCTCTTAATTAAGAAACTCAGACTTATTTGTCTGTATTTTACATCTATATATATGTAAGTATGTATACTTACATAAAATACATAAGTATGTATACTATGCACTCAGGCTTATAGAAGAAAACAAAAAAGGTTAAGGTTCAAAAAAGTTGGTCGCATTTTTTTAAAATGAGTTGGGCTTCCAGTTGCGACTTATTTTTATTCCATTAATTTTGTTGTTCTTGCAAAATCTGTTAAATATATACATTTTTTCTCGGGCCTTTAATGAAATTAGTCGATGGCGAGGCGTGTCGAAGGGGCTCTCGCACTTGCCGGGTAGCTGCCACATCACTCAGCATTGCGTCGTGGCCTGGCTAAAATGAAATTAACCGTCTTCAACAAAAACCATAATCAAATTTTTTTACTACAAAGCAAATGAAAAATAAGTATGGTGTACACAAACGGAGAGTACTTGAAATTGTGTTGCCAGTGCCACTCACATATATTGTAGGAACGGGGACTTTGTGCACACTTGGAGTGACGTCTTTCAATGCCGGCTGCTTAATTTACGCGGCAAAGTAATTGGATGCGAACGCAACGCTGCCTCAGTCAACAGAAAAAGCAACAACAATAATCAGAAAATGTGCCTGAATGACAGCTATGACAGCAGCAGCAAGCAACCGAAGAGAATTGACTTGGAAGCCAAATACCCAAGCATTTCGCTGCGAAAAACCAATTTGCAAACAAGTCAACAATGCCAGCTGTAGACTAGCGAAGTTCGCACAGTTAATAGGGCAAAGTGCAGACCATCCGGCTAAGAAACACACTCAACATAAGCGTATTGCGCATATAGGTATATCCCATGTGCATACCTAATGATCCTATAAAGCACATAGAATAGTAAATCAGCTACTGCCATAAAGCTTAATTATACTGCAAATATATTAAACACATTGCCTTTGTGCCTTCGTATGAGGACTAACTTCTATTATAATGCACCTTATCTTCACTTTGTGTACATCAGACATATATCCCTTGGGCATACTTAATCAATCATATGGATCTCAAGTCATATAGACTAGGTACTATTGTACAGTTGATATTGACAATACATATATTGCAATATATATTCCTTTTACCTTTGTAAATCTGATCAAACACATTCGATATATAACTCTACACCATATATTCATATATTCCATTTGCCAATTTCGACTAGTTACTATCATTAACTTTAGACATACCTAAGCTAAGAGCCCTACTGCATATATCATATTCATTTCGGTTATATTTAAACCTATATAGACTACCATCAACTGATCTGATTGAAAATCCTTAAGGTATAAATATATATTTCCACATAAACACAACCGTCGCATATCCCACACCCATCAGCTTGATAAGCTTAGTCTGTCTGGGGCATTGCAAATGCTGCTAAATATAAAATATTCATGCTACACACACACACACACACGCACACACACACACGCACAATCACAATTCAAACAATTAACACTGTTATTCGAGTTCATTAAATTTTAATGAATCTCATTGGGCTAAATGCCATTGAATCGAGAGTTTTGTTGGTTTCCAGACGAACTTATTTCTGGCAGGCAAATAAACAACAAACAACAAACAACAAACAACATAAACAAAACCATTAATCAATTGAATTATTTTAGTGAATCAAATCAGTTTTAAATGCTTTAGCAACTGACTTTAAATAAACTTCACAAGCGCAAATACAATACAATTAGAAAATGTTTTCGTTTAAGACGATTCGAAAAGTCTGCTCAATTACATTTTATTTGCTACGCTAACTCAAGTCATTTAACACAGGCTGCTAGTCTCAATTATAATTGTTTGTAATGCGTTAAACAAGATATTTCACACTTCCGGTTGCCTGGGACAACAAATTGAGTCTATTTGCAAAACAGCTTTGAGCTCCCTGAAAACATTTTTTCTGCGGAAATTACATATAAGCTTTCCAAAAACACACAAAAAAGTTGAGCTGAAGCTTTGTTTGGCAAAAAAGGATTAAGTAGAGTTACTGAAATATGAGTATATACTTTAAAACATATTTATACCCTGAACCCATTGAAAATGGGAAATCAGGGTATAATGGTTTTGTTAAATGTATGTAACAGTCAGAAGGAGGCGTGGCCGACCCCATAAAGTATATATATTCTTGATCAGGGCAACGAGCTGAGTCGATTTAGCCATGTCCGTCTGTCCGTCCGTCCGTCCGTCCGTCTGTCCGTCCGTCCGTCTGTCCGTCCGTCCGTCCGTCCGTCTGTCCGTATGTTTGAACGCGTCGATCTTAGAAGATATAAGAGCTAGAGACTTGAAATTTTTTTTGTTAGGTCCGTGCATTGCACGCGCAGATCGAGTTTATCTCCAAAAAACGATAACTACTCCCGTTTTTTTTTTTATCGATTAAAAACCCTATCGAAAATCCGTTTTAAAATTATATCTCCTACATCTTTAAAGCTAGAGTCTCCAAATTTTGCATATAGGTTTAGATGAATTTTACAGAATTTCAATTTTTGTTATATTTTGGATACCGGCTCCAAATGTGACCAAACTCCCCTTTGAAGGTCAGTTGCATGTATAGCTAATTGTGAATGAGTTGGCATTTTTATAAAATGTAAAATATTCAATAGAATATGTACATAATATGCTAAAAGTTTCATTAAATTCCGTTTAGTCAACACAAATTAATAAACAAAACGTTTGGCCAACTAACAAACGCACGTGGCAGCAGCAAAAAGAGTTTTCCTATACGTGTGCACACATACACTCAAACCTCTTCTAGCATATTCTAAGAATCAAATTGCGATTTATTGTGTTAAAATTCTCAGCTGTTAGTTTAGTTTAGTTTTACTAGATGGCGCTCTAGCGGTCAACTTATTGCAGTTTTGTCGTTTCGATTTTAAGTGGCGAGGTGGCGTTGTTATTAAAGGCGAGGCGCGCCTTTCGACTTCGGAGGCAAAGTCGGTAGAATTTAATTTTTCAATCTTTTTAGCATGAGAGCATGAGGTGACTTTTTGAGGTGATCGAGGTGAACGTTCATCGAGAATTTCTCGGTTTGAGTCTTGGTGTCTTAATAAAATGGAAAGTCAACATTTTGGATAGCGACCATAAATTTGAACAAATTCTTTAAATTGCAGTGAAAATATGTGAATGATTTTTTATTTTTAATAAATTGAAAATAAATAAATTATTCAATTCTTTTACCCACGCAAATATTTACATTTTCTTTTCTATTTACATCTTAAGCAACTTTATAGCATATGCTAAGTTTAACAGAATCAAATGATAATGTTCATAATATAGAATGTTTCTAATTGCAAATAACTAAAGCGCGTTGCGCCATCTATTAATTTGTTTTGGCAATACATATGTATGCACACATGTATATGCTAACATAGTCCTACATTTCTACATATACATAAATGTTTGTATGTATAATTGCAAGTATTTTCGAGCGTTACACACATACACCCTTACATATACATGTTCCAATTTATCCATATGTATGTACATGCTGCAAAGTATCATCACTATTAAAACAAGTAAGAAAACTCTAGTCGAGAGTGCTCGACTAGATAATACCCTGAACCAAACAAACACAAAATACATTTAATATGGTTAAATACTTAGACTTCAATATATTTCAAATATATATATATTGAAGTCTAAGTATTTAACCATATTAAATGTATTTTGTATTTGTTTGGTTCAGGGTATTATCTAGTCGAGCACTCTCGACTAGAGTTTTCTTACTTGTTTTATTTATTTTTGCTCATCAGAATATTGGAGTTTCAATGGAACTTTTTACTTTGGAGTAGAGTTTTTGCTCTCTGCTGGTTAAAACTGAAATCTAGCGAAGGTTTTAATTATAAATACAAACTTTTTTCTGAATTATATCAAGCTAAGCAGGTGTGTACTTAAATGAAATGTACTACATCGTGGGTGGCAGCTAATTTGTTAGTAAATATTTGCTTATAATTTGGCCGACAGAGCTTTTGTTCAGCATGTTCGCCACAGCACTTTACTTTAATTGAGAAACAACATGTAGCATAACAACAAGGAGGCGTGGCTGCTGTGGGCGTCTGGTCGCTTGGTCGCCTGGTCGCCTGATTGCCTGGTCGCCTTTTCGCTTGTAAGCCAAGAGCTGGATGCGAGCGCACACTTTAGTTTACAGCCATTTGTTGTTACTGCTCGCTGGTGCTACTCTTGCTGCTGTTGGCGCAATTGTTTGCACAAATCGTTAAAACGTTAATCAAACAGTAAAGAGCGCAAATGATGCGCCTGCGGCTGCTGCGGTAGTCACCGCTGACACCGCCCGCGCACCTGCTGCTCTACCTGCGGCAAACAAAGAGCACACCTGAGCCAGTCCTGTTGACGTGTTGTGTTCTCTGTTGGTTAGCTAAAGCCGACAAGCAAACAGGCACACCCACACACCCACACAGCATATTGCCATCAACAACTGCAATTCTGGAAAGAAATGTAAGCAATGGCTACCGCGGGATTTTCCACATTTCATTTCATCACTCGCGTTACGCGTCTCGTGTTTTTCGCTACATTCACTCAGAGCAAATACTAAGGGGAAAACAGAAAGTTTTGCTCACGTGTTTGGCCGAGTAAAAATAGCTGGATATTCGGACATGCAAAGTCACTCAATTGATTTTTAGCTGCTCGCTCACAATTATTCGCACTGGCCCTATTGTTTTCACTGCTGTTCAGCACAGCTAAAGCCGGGTCGGACCGGGCTGAGCCAGACAACGAAACCCAAAACCCGAAACCCAAACCTAAAGTCCCGAATACCCCCTTTGGTAATGCCTAATGACATTGCCCGACTATAACGAGCCTTAGTAGTATATGTATATGATGGCGACCTTCGATGCGGCCTGGACACACAAATGCACAATGAGACACTTGGCGCACTTGACGGTCGTACTTGAATCGTATCAAGGACACCAATCGTTGCCAGCACACGCATTTTCCAAGTGCAGGGCTGCCTGTGAATATGTGTGTGTGTGTGTGTGTGAGTGTGAAAGTGTGCTCATAAATATAAATCAGCTGTTGTCCATGATTCATTGAGTAAATGTTGAATTGCAATACTGTTGCAGAGAAAAGCACACGCGCTTGCTTTTACTTTGCTTCCCTCACTCTCTCTCTCTCTCTCTCTCTCTCTCTCTCTCTCTCTCTCTCTCTCTCTCTCTCTCTCTCTCTCTCTCTCTCTCTCTCTCTCTCTCTCTCTCTGTCTCACTCTGTCTCCCACACAGTTATATCACTTGCTTTCTCTGTCTGGCTAACTGCTCACGTTGTTAACTTGGTATGCGTGAAATTTCATTGTTGGCCTGTTTCGAGTAAAAACTTTTCAATTGCACAAATGTCGCCGTTGGCAGGGCTGCCAGCCGACTGACTACCTTGGCAAAGTGCCAGCTATTGTATTGTGTTCTTAAATTTGTTGCAATAGCCGACGACGTCATGCGTTGTGCTCCCGAAGCACGCTGATCCTGAACTACATTGTGAAAAGAAAATACAAACAAGAAAGATTCAAGAGTATTAAAGTAAAGTAAATATTAGAAAATTTATCAATAGGTATAATACATTTTCCATAATGGAGACTTTTCCATAATGAATCGGTTCAAGGAGTAGTATAAACCACTTCGCCATCCTTTTAGATCTGCGCTCAAGCCCCTTGGCACCTGCAGGTCAAACAGAACTTTCGTGTCGCCGTTAAATATAACTGTGGAAAGGACGACATGGCCGTTGGTAAAGGTGGCAGAAAGAGTAAGGACATTACAGCGCACTTGCGAGCCAATTAAAGGTCGTTTCGCTGACCTACATAAATAATGCATAGGCCTTAATCAACGGCATAATGCGTTTGCCAAATGGCCCGCGGCAGCTGGTCGGCAACAAAAGGCTAAGCCACATTCCTTTGACGATTTGCTCGTCATGTTTCAGGATTTCAGCTTCAACAGGCAAATAAATCGACGCGGCATTAAATTGGACAGCAGTGCTAAAGGTGAAATAAGGCAGAAATTAAATTAGAATACGTGACTGTGGCCGTCCCAGTTGGTTGAACTTGGCGGCTAACGACCTGTCATTAGCTTTGATTTGTTCAAAGGACAGGCCAACACGTGACTTCAGCTAGTCTTTTGTGGCTTAGAAATTCATGTATCCACATTCGTACGGCTCATAATTCTACAAATAATTGTTCAAATCTGACAATATGTACACTTCTTGGCTTGTGTAAATAAGTAGAGCACCCAAGGGGGCCGCGCTCACTTGGAGTGGCCCCAAGGCCTTGATGTTGCTCTTAACGCTTGGCTGCTCCCACATAAAATGGAGGGTAAGTGTTCATATGGATATCTGTGTGGGAGTAGATGCTCAGCCAACGCATTAATACTTGACCCAACAAATGGCTTTAATACTGAATGCTTGAAGGACTTTACTTATCTGAGAGTGGCGTTAAAACTTTCATGTTTTGTCAACTTATCAAAAAAGCATTTGCGACGCAAGCCAACAAGGACACTCTGCTGTTAAGAGCATTATCACAATAGTTTCGAATCTCTTTTCTTTTTTCTTTTTAGTATACTTTATAGCTATACTTTTTTAAATATTTACTCAAACATCAATAAGTCAGTAAAGTTATTTTGATGTTAAGCTTGATTAAAAAATAGTTTTTACCCTCATAAAAGAGCAACAATAATTGCAATTTCACACTCAACGATAGTTAAGAGCTTGTGCTCTTCAGCTCGTCCTTCAGTGCCTTTTTTCTGATTATGTAGTTGATGTCCATTCATCTTCCCAATTCAGGTTCTTTCTATAGCTTCACTTTTAATTATGAACTCTTGTTGCTTGGCAACGCTGTGCTCATGCTCATGCTTATGCTTATGCTTATGCTCTGACTGCGCTTTTCGGGGCCAGAAATCTAATTGCTTTCATTTTCGACTGGTGCACTGCCATTGTGAACTAGTCGCAATCAGGGTGCCTTTTATAGTTTTAAGGCCACGAAAATTAATTAAAAGCAATTAACGCGTCACGCACACGCTTTTAAAGCGCCACGTGGCGTATACGCAATTCTCTTAATTATTTTCCCTCATCTCAGTTTTAGTTTTTTGTTTTCACTCCGCTCTGTTTATTTATGGTTCCGTACATCAGCTTAATGCAGCAGCCATTTGTTGTCGCATTCTGTTTATGTGCCGCGTGTTATTCGGTTTGTTATTTCTTTTAATTAGCGCTTGCGGTTTGAACCGAACTTTTCATAGCATATTTTTTTGCGCCGCCCGCTGAGCTCGCAGAAAAAGCATTTTATGCTAATGCCAGCCTCCATTATTATTCCCTGCACAAATTCAAATATGACTCTATATGAACATTAAATGCAAAAGCCAGCAAAAAACAGCGTAAAGAGAGAATAAATAACAAAGTGTCTGCAAAGTAAATGGGCGTGTACAGTTTAAATTTTGTTGGTCGACATTTTTGCGGTGCCCTCCAAAATTAAACCGTATACGAGTATATATATAAAAATATGTATAAATATATATATATATATATATATATATGTGTGTGTGCGTGTGTGTGTGAAAAACAAAATAAATTTGGTCTGCGCATGCAAATTTTTGGCGCTGCTTTCAGGGTCGTGTTTCGGTTGGTGTTGCTGTTGGTTTCGTTGTTGTTAGCCCTATAAATTGAAGCCGTGTAATGCAAAAGTTTGCAACAACAAATCAATAAAACTGCCATCAAAAGTGCCTGCGGGCAAAACTAGCGAAACGCCGCAAGCATCTGCCCAACTTGGCTATAACAAAACTCAAATGCCGGATTATAGCCGCGAAAAATATAATAAAATGTCTCCTTTTTTATATTTTTTATTGGTTGTATATATATAAAGCCCAAAAATTCCGTTTGTAACTTCAACTTTGGATACTCTTTTAATACTCGCTAAGAGCATATTTGTTGTGTAGATTGTTACACTTCGATTATGTTATAGGGTTTGTCTGACCTCACCCACGTGTAGCTTCTATATATAATTAGTAACTTTCGAAATTCAATTGCAGTAGGTCAAGAGTCATATATAATCTAAATAATATACTAGTTGGTTGATCATATACTATCATCATCATCATAATCCAATACAACAATTTATATTCTCTAGCCTGAGCACAAGTATTACGCAGTCAGTGGCATTCGACGTAAAAATTCTTTCGTTTGCCTTGCCTTATGCTTGCTTCTGCCTTTGACTTGCGACCCATTTGTGCAAACAGCTCAGAGGACAGACAGTTCATTTAACTTCAATCGTCGGGCAATTATGCTCAAGTGTTTATGCCAATTGGTTCATTAGCAAAAGGCGCTGAATAATTTTGACTCTGCAATTGTCGCGACTTTAAAATGACAATCTGTACCGCTTAGCCGCAGCTTAGCCCAAACCACAACTCACCCTAAAGTGCAAAAAGTGGCCAATCAGTGCCTCCCAAACAAACACACAAACAGACAGATAGACAGACAGACAGACAATTGCCTGACATTTGCCGTCGCACACAGGAGCAATTAAAACTCGCAAAATAGTCCCAAAGCAATCAGCGAATCGCACGTTAATTCGCATCAAATAAGCGTCATAATTGCCATGCATCAGCGACAACAACAACAACAAATTATAGAAACAAAAAATTACAACCAAAAGCCAACTAAAGGTTAATTTGCAGCTGCATATATACGATGCAAACATGTCCATGCCATTGAGTACCCACTGTGTGGCTATTTATGATTTTATAAAATTATCTGTAAAATTCTCACGCAACCGAATTGCGTATACGCCCCATCGGCCGGCCAGACTGCACTTGATACTAAAAATAGAGGCAAATTTATTGAATGGCAGGAAGAGCCAGCGGCAAAGGGGCAAACTGTGAGCGGCACATATAAATGTCCATCGGAAGAGTCAACCAAATGGCAGGGCCACTTACTTATAAATAATTCCAGTGTAAACTCATTGTTGATGGACAGCGAATGGCGAAGTTCAATGTTACGGCCACAAATGTGAGCATGTTCGTGTGTGTGCACTTGAGTGTGGGTACTAGTGGGTGGACGTAAGAGTGAGTGGGTAAGAGTGAGCGGGTGAATATGTGGGGGCGTCGATGTGTGTACGCCATTAGCCCCATCAGCAATAATTCAGAGGCAGAACCCCCTGGCAACAATGTGCCATTGTCACGCAGTGTTCGAGCCGCTGTTGCCCAGAGGCTTAAAGACATTTTTCGTTGAAAATTTTCATTCATGAAATGTTCATTATTAGCTGTGATTAAATTTGACATTTGACCGCCTGCTCGCTACTTAAAGCAGTCACGTAACCTGAATATCGAAGAACGTCCAACAATAAATAATTGCTTTGGCGCAGGCAGTCTTAAAATATATGCCAATATAATTGACTGCTCGAGTAGAGGGACTATAATTAAAGCTCACAGCTAACTTAAATATGTCGAATACCTTAATTAGAAGTTGCTGCTGGACTTTTAGTTTAAAATTACTTTTTGATTTTAGTTAGCAGCACTTTTCAAATGACAAATTATGCGGCTTAAAATATATTTCTGATTTGCAACTAAACTTATTGCATGCATAACAGAAACTGATTTTACTTCAGCTTAAATTGATAAAAGTTAAAGCTTTCTTTCCGGAATTTACTTTAGCCAAGCAAAGATATTTTTTTGCTTTTCGAGCTCGAGCAGAAAGTTTTTCCACTTTCATAAGCAGCTCTCAGTAAACAGCTTGTCAAAGCTACTTAGCTCAAAGACAATGCGTCCTCAAGAAACTAGTTGAGATTACTCAGTATTTCTTAAGAACGAGGGCACTTGCTTGATTTGCTTTGAAACTGGGTGCTTTATTTGATTAGAAATCAAGTGGTGCAAGTTTCTGAGTTGTTTTTAAAAACCACATACATAAATATAATAAATCAACTATAAAGTAAAATAATACAAAATAATATGAATTTTAATGTATCCAACACAATTTTCGCTATAAAAACTTTCCTTAAAGTGAAATACTTCAAGCTGCGGAATTCTTTCCTTTATAGTAATCGGATTTAGTTACCAAAGAAAAAGTAAGCTAAATGTTGCTGTATCAAGAAAATGTAATGAGAATATCTCCAAAGGAAAAACTAAAAATTTGAATGCAAAGGATATTTGCAAAGATAGTTTTAGGTTTCATGCTTCTACCTCTCTATACTCGAGGATTAATCGGCAGACATGCATCGACTTATGCTGACGTAATCTGAATACCCTTCTCAGCACTGTACTATATAAATTAGCTTGGTCAAACAAATATCAAATCCCTCTCTTTTTTTCTGAGTAATCTATTCAAGTCCTTACAGATGTAATATATTGTAAATACTTTGGTATTTCGGTGTGGCATTGTGTTGCTTACATCATCTGGGTGTTCGCGTGCCAGTTTATTTAATTGTTTCATTACCAGCCGGCTCTTAACGTGTTTAGCATGCAATGTTAATGCCTTTTGGGCGCAACTCTCTGGAGCCCAACGCACGATACTGATACAATTAATGGTCTTTGGGGTCGTCACAACGAATGATTTGATTTGAAGCGCTTTATTACACACATCGCGCAGCGGCGGCAAACTGATTTCTGCAGAAGCAGCAGTTAGCCAATGAAATCGAATAAATATTTATTTATAAGCCCAATTGTTGGCTTTGCTCAGCTGTCCGACAGCCGGGCTGTCAGTCACACTGCTGACACGGCAAGGGCATGCTGGAATAGTTGCCAGAGCAGCCAGTGCCGTAATTGAAAACGATTTCCTTGCGAGAACTTCAAGGGCAGCTGACTGTCTGACTGTCTGACTGTCTGCCTGGCCTGACTGGCATCCTGGCTGAACCACACTGGCGCCAACTTATTGATATCCATTGGCATTGAATCTGACTCTGTCTGTGGTTGCACACGGCTTATCTGATTGCTGGCGCAGCACTATTAAAGGTGCTGCATGTGATTTGCTTATTTGCCCTGGCCGCAAAATGTTTGCCCTAATTGACACAAATTAAACAAAGTCCTGTCCCAGCATTTGCCACAGCTGGCCAAATTAATGATTGATGGCCGAGCCGAAAGAGGCTGTCACGCACCTTAATGTGCAACCTCTGATTTTCCCCCATTTAAGGCGCACACCAAAATGTGCAGAATCATTGGCTGTGGCGCAAAGTGTGGCATGCTTTGCTGCCACGCTGACGCAATGCTGTGCTATGTCGATGACAACTACAACAACGTCGAGGACAAGTGCTGCCGGCACTGCTTCTGCTGCTGCTGCTTCTGCTGCTGCAGCAGCCAATGTCAAAGCCATGGCTATTGTGCGCATTGCCCAAAATTCGAATTTCGATCGGTTTAGTCCTCCTCTGCAACAGCCGGAAGTGCTACTCACGGGGCCAACAGCAGCAATTGTGTTTTGTGTGGGCGACTGTGTGTGTGTGTGGGCGACTGTGTGTGTGTGTGGGTGTACGTGTGTGTGTGCGTGGGGGCGTTATACAAGTGCTGAATTTGCAATTTTAAAACGAACCAGGCCACACTGCAATCTCACAGCCTTGGAAACAACTTGTGCATGGAGCCCAAAAGAGTTCGTTAAAGTTTCATAAAGCTAAGCGCCAAAGGCGTCTGCCTGTCGGAAGCTATCGCTACAGCTATTGTTGGATATTTCATCAGTTGCACTTGCCGAAATCTTTGACTGTTCGATGTTTCAGCTAACGACACCTGAACTCATGTTATTCTCGGTAAGCTAAATTGACAATGGCTTGCTAAACCGGGCAAATATATATCGACTGAGAGCAGAGTTATTGTCTTGATTTGTCCATTGTTTTTAGTCCTATATTATCTTGAGCTTAACTTTAAAGTTACATATGTACATCCGCATGACGAACTTCTAAAAGAGTTGTCAGTAGATACCAACTATAATCTCTTCATATTTATATCTTACATTTCTCATAGTTCATGAGTGAGGCTTACCACTCCAGAAATTATTTTCAAATTAATTAAATTACATAAAATTCCTTCGAATTTAAAATTATTTATTACAGATGAAAGCATTTCCGCAACTATTTTTGCTTCAGAGTTCAACGCATTTGCTTGGCTTCAGTTCAACAAAATTATTTTGAAGCCAAAGCCAAAGCCAAAGGAGACCGTAGAAAATCTTGTTTAGAACAATTAATTGTTGTGCTTATGGCCTTAGGGCACTTAACGATTATAATGGATTTGCTTTAATGCGCTGAGCTTTAAATGTGCTAATAGTAAATAAACCAAATTATTTACAAGACTCAGTTGCTTGACTGTAAATAAAGCGATTCATCTTTGACCTATGTCTGGCTAAGAGATACTCAACTTGAGTTGGTTAGCTCAGATCTGCATTGCCAACAATTATAATCCATTGCGATATTTCGATAAGCCGCTTCACTCAGGTGGGGTCAATCCGAAGCGCAGTCATCAAAACCGCCACAAATGCGTGGCAAATGAAATAAATAACCAACGTTTACGTATTTACGTATGTGGCCAATTCGAAAGCTTTTTACATGGCTGAAATTTGATTAAGTGAGTGCCAAGCAGCTGGCTGGCGGGCCTCTGCCAAATGCGGCCATCAATTTAAATCAGTTGCTTAAATACAATAAATAAGGGTCGAATGCACAGTCAGAGTTGGTGTTGGAGCTGGAGCTGGAGCTGGAGCTGGAGCTGTCTTATATTAGCCAGGCATTTTTAACAATTCACCGTAATGGCTGGCATTCATTTTGGCAAGGTGCATGCTAACTGGATATC
Source organism: Drosophila hamatofila (assembly GCA_035045345.1). Taxonomy (NCBI): domain Eukaryota; kingdom Metazoa; phylum Arthropoda; class Insecta; order Diptera; family Drosophilidae; genus Drosophila; species Drosophila hamatofila. The sequence goes on from JAWNPA010000020.1 coordinate 14,347,477, forward strand.
TGCTTCTGCTACTTTGGCTGTCTCTTCTGCTGTTGCTGGTTTGCGTCATTTAATCAGGCAAAGTGATTTTGTTTCACACACCCCCCACAGACACTCATATACATATATTCGCAAAACTTATCATGTTTCAGCTGTATGCCTATGCGAATGAGTGTATGTATGTGTGAGTGAGCTTGTGTGGGTGTGAGTGTGTCTGTGTGCGGCCACGTAGTAGACAGGAAGCACCGTAGCAGCTGATGTTTGGGGCCTGCTTAACCTTACGCAACGATCCAGTTGTAAATTTACGGCCATCATGCAAAGTTCCTGCCAGTTCCGTCGCAAGCGTGTGAGTGTATGTGACTGTATGTGTGTGTGTGTGTGTGTGTGTGTGTGAGTGTGTGTGTGTCTGTCTCTCTGTCGCGGTCTTCTTTTGCCCAGGAGGCAGTCCAAAGTTTATTACCATTTTGCAGCTGTAATGTTTCAATATCTCGGGTGAGCTTACGTATGTGTGTGTCTTTGTGTGTGTGTGTGTGAGTTTTGGCGTGTTTCTGTGCGGCTTGCGTGCCCATTAGCGCCATTTTAGAAACGATTCAACAAAATATATATATATATATATATATATATATATATATATATATATATATATATATATATATATATATATATATATATATATATATATATATATATATATATATATATAAATACTATTAGGTGCTCCATGAGTCCGCTGCTCATTTATTGAGGAGCGACAACTACGTGACGTCTGCGCCATTTGTCATACATTTGTCGGAGACAGAGTGGATAAATTTGACCCGCTGGCCTTTAATGCCCGCATTTCTGGCCAAATGGCAGCCCATAATTGAGCTTGACATCAACTTACAATGGCTTTGCCTTTAACTGATTGTAACTTGAAGGTTTGCCATCTGACTAATTGGCACGTGCGGAGCCATCTCTAATCACTTGCTTCAAGCTCAAGCTAACCCGAATGGCACAAGTTTTACATTTACCCATTGGAATTCACCCAGCAGGTGAGCCTGCTCCGCCCACACCTTCACATTCGATGCACTGTCAAGTCGAGCTAATAAATCGCTGTGCAGTCATACTTAGTCGACTGTGCTGGTACTTAAGCTAAAATTTTCTTGGGCATCATGACAGTATATAACGGCGCACACTGCATATATATACGTATATATGTATGTATAAGCATATGTAGCCAAGCCAAAATCGATATATTCATTCAGAAGCGTGCAGCTTAACATAATCATTTAATTAAGCATAGACCAACGTTTTTTATCTACTATTACAAGTTTGATCTGTGTCATGCGCAATTTTAATTTATTTAATTATATAATTAGTAAATTTAATTCTAATACTTATTATTATTATTATATGCAAATTTCGGTTTACAAAATCCTTTCTAATTATGGTTGCAAGTCTTTTTCAAATCTATAAGCTCAACAATATTCTCAATGTGCATAACACCTATAATATGAATTTAAGCCTCTTAAATATAATTTAAATGTAAAATATTTTTTGAACCATTAATACATATATTATTTATATGTATTTATTTACATTCCCTTACACCTCAACAAAATTGCACAAACTTGATTTGAAACCGAATCAGTCGCTGAAATGCATTTTCATCAATTAAAATTTCGAAATGTAACAGAAATTGATTTTTTTATTTATTTGCAAGAGTTGCATATCAGAATTCATCATAAATGGGAACTATAAAAAAACTTTTAATATGAAATATTAATTTTTTGCTTGTCAGCTTTAGTTGAGATTTTTTTTGAGTTGAGACCAAGTACAAACTAAAGGGTTAAATGAATTCATAAGTTGCATAGAGTTCACTTTGATGTAGTTTATCAGTAAGACAATTTACAAGTATTATTAAGTATTACAAAATGTGAAAATATTGCTGAGATAATATATAGAGACGGATTTAACAGTTCTATAAGCTACCACTCTTTTCCAATGGCTCAGCACATTTCCTCTGCTTCTGCCCATCATATACAAGTGACCAAGCAAATTTGATGCTATTTAAGATAGCTATATTTCAGAGACTTATTAAGTTAGCAATTAAATTTTTCCACTTCCTCATAAATCCTCTTATGCCTGTCGAATGAACCGAAATAATTATAAGGATTAATTTGGTAACGCAATCATCTCTAAACAATCGCTCATCGAATAGCCGCTGCGACTTGAAACCCCCGATTATTATGCCTTCAATTTGAAACGCGAAATCAAGATTTAAGATATGAGATATGAGATATTAAAGCAAATTCATGCGTAATTCAAGCATAGAGAGGCTGTCTGCAAAGTCAAGGGGGATATGTGAATGATGTGATATTCAACATCAAAATTAATAGCTACAATAATTTCATAATATCTCAAAGCTTAAATTAAAATCTAAATTGATGATTTCATAGCCTTTAAAAGTTTATTCCAGTCTATTTAACTATTCTCATTGGTCAATATATAATATTGAATTATAAGCAGAAAAGAGTGAGGAATTAATTAAATGTTATTTAGTTATATTTTGGTTTTCTTTTTATACCCTGAACCCATTGAAAATGAGAAATCAGGATATAATGGTCTTGTTAAATGTATGTAACAGGCAGAAGGAGACTTGGCAGACTCCATCAAATATATATATTCTTGATCAGGGCGACAAGCTGAGTTCATCGTCCATCCGTCCGTTAAACAATTCTTAAGAATTATTTATAACTATTACAATTATGCATAAAGTACTTAATATTATTAACAAATAAAATATTTACCTGACCACACTTTACATTACTTTCACTTTCACTTTCACTTTACTGCACTGCACTACTAGCCCCACCGGGCCTGGACGACTGAAGAAATGCTGCAGCTGCTGCTCTTTATATAGGGTCACTTTCACTCAAACTCTAAGGCGAGCTCAAATGTTGAGCCTGCGTCGAGTTGCGGTCGCTGCAGTCGATTGTGAAGTGACCAATGAGAACACTCTCTGCTGCTTCAAGCATTCTCAATGAGTTGAACTTAAATGTAAATGTAAGGAAATATTGCTGCGTTCATATAGACAACATAAATGATCTTCTGCTGCTCATCTTCGCTCCTTGCTTTGGTTAGGCAGACAGATAGACAGACGGAGAGACAGACTGAGAGATAGACAGAGAGGCAGACATACAGATATACATACGGTAAATATACAGATCGGCAAATAGACATAGTTAATTCTCATTAAATATATTATATACATATATATTTCCCATATATATATTCATAATTCTGTCTAATTCTGTGTCATCTATCAATGTTGATTATTTAATGTTTTATAAAAATTGTCCGTCTACAAAAAAAATTATTAAACAATTAAGTTAAGTTAAGTTGTGTATGTGTGTGTGAATTTTTGGTTTTTTGCATAAGCAGAAAATAAGCGATGTATCACTAAAATTCCTAGAAGGGTTCAGGGGATCTCGTAGTCGAGCAGTCTCGACTAGAGCTTTCTTACTTGTTTTTTTCTTATTATGCTTCAAAGCTAATTAAATCGACTGGTTTACCAATTAGCTGCTTTAATATGAATGCAATTAATGATAATGAAAATCAGAGCTGGCACATTTATATTTATTTATACAGTGTATGCAAACACATACAATCTGCACAGGCGGCACAAAATTGATGTGCTTGATCAGGCTGAAAAAAAGCCACCAGCTTTTGGTTAACGAAAAAGCAGAAATTATGGAAACATCATATGCCACACTACGAATCCACCGAACCCACCGAGCACACCGCATCCACCGAACTCATGAGTGCTGGCTCGATGCTGGGCGTTGCAGATGTCACCGCAGGAGCAGCTGTTGTCACACTTTTCACTTCGTGTAATGAATTTTTCATTAATTTACTTTTGCCAAACCAAAAATAAAACACATATAACGAAAATTCTCGAAAATTCACAGTTTGAGGTCAATTATTGACAGCTCTCTCCTCCCCTCTCTCTCTCATCGGCTCTTTCACTCTATGTGTATGTGTGTGTGTGTACAGCTTTTAATAGACTATAATTTTTGGGAATTTTTGATATTCGATATAAGTCATCAAGCAGCATAGCTTTAAGGTTTTCAATGGTCTGCACTTTATTTAAACATATAGTTTGTCGTGAATACGAATTTCTCTCAACATCTCGGGGCCTAGCTATACAAATATACATATATATATATAGAAAGTTGTAGGAGTAAGTAGATTATTTGCTTTAGCGTTTTTGGGGACGTTGTGTGAGTAGTTTAATTTGAGCTGGCAGAGCGCCAATGGCTGGCCTCAACCTTGTTCGGGGCTTCGTCCTTGCCGTTCGTCCAGGTCGCGCTATGATGATATTGTTACTGTTACTGCCATGGCCTAATCCCCACCGCTGCCGCACACTTGAGCACGTTTGCCCAGGCGCGGCTTGAACGGCACCGATTTCTTCATCATGCGCGACACAAACTGGCCGCCAGCTGCCTCGTCGTTGCCCGCTCGGCTGTCCAACAGTTGCTGAAAGTCAATGCTGCGTCCCAGGCGTGGCGTGCGCACGCGATATGTTGGCTCGCTGTTGCTCTGCACTGCAGGACCAAAGAGACCAAACCAGAGAAATAGTAAAGAATAGTACATTTTCCACTCAAACACACACACACGCACACAATATCGTGAAGAGGAAATTGTGATAATTCTCGTATGGAATAAAGTTAAGAAATTAAAGTTTCAGCTTCGATATAGACTTGCATACATTTCAAAATCATCGAGAAAACTATTTTCTAAGCCGGAAATTGCATAGCCAAAGCAAAAAAAAAAAAAAAAGAAAGTAAAATCAAATTAAATTTCAGCCAGAATGGCGTGCAGTTGGCAATGTCAGATAATGCAAATGGCTTAGCTATTAAACCTTTGAGTCACATGCGAAATTCTTGTAAAAGAAATCAATTTTCTCAAGCGTACGAGTAATACCTAGCTGAGCATACTTGAGATGCTTTCATAGCCGGTTGTCATAAGGCCACATTACTCATACGCAGCGTGCGCCCAATACTTACGCTGTCGAAGTTTTTGCAGCAGCAGGTAGTACGCCAACGGCGGCATGCTATCCAGGTCGAATTCCTGCGCTTGAGTCTGCGGCGCCGTCACACTGCCGCCCTTTGGCACCAGGCCGTTCTCCTCCAGGTCGTCAATGATGTCGTTTAGCTCTTTGTATTCGCCCATTGCGCGCTTGTGGCGTGCTTCCGCCGCAGCTGCGGCGCTGGCAGAGCCAACGTTGATGCCGCTGATGCGATTTGGCAAATCCAGTTTGTTTGTGCCCTGCGCAAATGAAGTGCCACAAAGCGGCATGAGAGGCACAACACCGAAAAGAAAACAACAAAAATATTTGAAATATTTGATTCGAGGCCCTTGCTTGCGCCTGTGGCAACGGCGGCGGCAACGGCGACGGCAAGGCTTTCAATATCGTTCCTGCCGCTCTCTTTCAAACTGTCGACACGTGTTAAGTTATTTTTATTCCGCCTATTTATGTGCATACGTGAGCTGCACACACACAACGCACTCAAAGTCTCAACGGGTGTGCGTGAGTGTTTGCGTGAGTGTTTGCGTGAGTGTGTGTGTACGTGAGTGGGTATTATGTGTGAGTCGAGCACTTTATTGTTTCAATTTACAGCATGACAGGCAGCGCGGTACGCTTGATTAGACAACTCAATGTGAATTGAAATGCCAACACCTTAAATCGGCTTGTAAATTGTATCTTGGCCATAAACGCAAACACAATAAACCAGATGTATTCCGCCAGCTGACGGTGCCCAGGGAATAAACTAAAGCAAAATTAAATTAAGTCAACAACTAAATATTTTGGCAAGCCTTAGGGTAGCTTAGGCAAAAGAAATAAGAAATGATATGCACGCATCATGCAAGTATAACTTCAAGTGTTTCTATTTGAATTTTTATTGTAATTATGCATAAAATGACAAAAATTATATACATAGACAACCATCCTCTGATATCCTAGATCGGACATATAACAAACAGACAACTCCACCCTAACATACTTGCCAGAAGACTCCGTCAGTGAAGAAGACGCAATAGACTCAAGAATATCGCTTCAAAAACTAGATCAATTTTCCTCTCAATATTCAAATAAATTCTCACCTCGGCTAAAAAGCTAGTCTAGTTGTCCTATGTCAAGGTCGAAAATGTTGAGCAGCAACTTGTGGCGTCTTCTGGTGCTGGATCACCTACTCAAATACAATTGCCTAGTTTCACTCTCAATTGAACAGTGGTTTATTGCTCGACAGCTCAGCTGTAGTGGGCGTACAATGAGGGAAAAGAGAGAGAGAGAGAGAGAGAGAGAGAGAGAGAGAGAGAGAGCGAGAGAGAGGACAGATAGTGCACATCAACGTTTCCGCTCTCACGAATGCTCACTACAAATGTCGCTCTTACAAGCAACATCATGACTTCATACAAATTGTTCCAATACAAATAGGATCCTACTCTACGTCACAGTAAGCACACCTGTGCTTTACGCTCTACAGAATGTAACTTTACCCGAAATATAATCAGTCATATAAACAATATCCTAAATGCCTTAACACTAGTTATATATCTAAGCACCCAACATTCTAGCAAGAGCAAACTAGATTAATATTTTTTCAAATTTAAATTATCAACATAGTATAAGGAAAGAAAATACCGTTGACTTTTTAAAGTATACACCTCACTCAATGATTATTACAAAAAGGTTTATCGAGTTTCTTATTGATATATTCTTAAAGGAGTTCGATCTTCTTATAATCTACATATTATAAAAGTATATGTATTTGACTTTCAATCTGTCTAACAGTACTAAAAGCCACACCGAATTTCTATATTCCCATAAAAATCATGCCTGGCCATGTTTTTCCTATTTTCATGAGAGCTATTAAACGGATTTTCTATATATGTATGAACATATGTATGTATTTCAGCAAATAGTTTAATCAAATTATGCAATCTATAACTATTTTATTAAATGATTTAAATTGATGTCAGCAATTCGAATGAGTCAACGAGCTGGAAATATAATTACATTTGAAATTGATTGCCAATCATAAGATATTAATGAATGGAAATAACTTGACTCGAACGGCATTGACATTGCTGTGGCACACAATTAGCGATGCGGAAATGTGGCACTGACAGGTGAGGAAATTGGTTGAAGATGCCACTGCATAAGCCTCAAACCGAAATTCAGCCACAATCGCATTTGACCGCAGAGAGCGAGATTGAGATTGCGCAAAAGTTTTATGCATAGGGCTTGGATGCTTGAGGCAAGTCTATGGCTTTTACTTTGGCAGCTTTGTTAGCGTGTTTCGGAGCTTTGTAGCAGCAAATAAAACTTATTAAGTGGTACTTGTCAAGCTTCGCTTGTTCAACCTTTTGGCGAAACCGCTGCACACACTCACCTGCAAGGCCTTGGCTTGGCTGGAGTAGACCAGGTAACAGGATACTGCGATTAGCAGCAATGTGCAATTACTTAGTCTGTACATAACTGAAACGTAGCGGAGTGCTCGGGGGCACAAGGCGTTGAACTCTGTTTCCTTATTATGAGTGCCACAAAGGACACACGATACGGCACTGGACAACTAGTTGCTGGACTTGAGCTAGAGTCGAATGCGCGACGCGTTACGGCTGCCGGATCACTGATGCGTTTACCGAGGAGCTCGGGAATTTTTATAGCCAATCGCCTGACGACTAACTGGCCATTGACTGACAGCCGTTAAATGATTTGTTATGCACCCCTAGTGTCAAGGCTCACAGTAGCTAGCCACTGCCCGCTGGTTGGCCGTAAACAAGCTGTAGTCCCAAAGCCTAAACGGAAGTGCCAACAATTTGTGCCGCACAATTGCACAGCAGCAGCCAGCCAAACACACTGTGGCCAAAATCTTCATTACCCGACTGTCTTTTATGTGTAACAAATGGAACAAAAGTAGTAGGTGATATATGTAGGACAGGTTAAACTGCCATCGCTTAAGTCTTGTGTCAGCTTATTGTTTCCCCTAATTGAAAGAGTTAACACATGACCAGAAGGCTACTTCCCCAAACTGAAATTTAAGTAAAAGTTGTTTGTAAGCTAAGCTGCTATTGTTCAATTTGTATAGCTGTAAAGCTTCTCAATTGGATTATAATAAATTGTGCATTAACTTAGCTTAAACCTGATGCTTTGAAAGTAATGAACAGATTTTCAGCCTTAAATCAAATTAGTAAATAATTCTAATTCAAAGTATTCAAAAATTATAAATTAGGAACAAAGGCTACAAAACAAGTCAGAAATGGATTGGAAAGAAGTAAAAGATTTTGTTAAAGAAGTAAAGATCTTTTTCTGAATATTATATAAAATTTCTTTCTTATTTGTAAAAAAAAAAGTTAGGATAAAAGGAAACACAGAAATACAAATGGAAAGAAGTCTTAGGCTTTGTTAAAAAAAAATTTATAAATTTCAACTAAAACTTAAGTTTCAGTTAGACGCTTAGCTTAAGAGATAAAACCGCTTAATTAATCCATTTAAATGTATTAAGATTGATTTATCAATAATTAGGATGTTTCTTTACGAATTATTATCATGAGCTATCAAATTTCTATTATATTAAGGGATTTGAGAATAGACTTTCCAACTGCTGAATATGAATCGCCATTTATAGATTTTTGAGCTACATCTATTCTTTCTATCTATACACATATATCCATTATCCATTCCATCTTCATTCATTAATTACAAGAACTTAAACGTCAACTCAAATTTCAATTTAAGCTGATATACTATTTAAGTATAAATATTAAAATAGTGGTATTCCCTTTAGAAGTAAAGACATATTTTATTCATCTGCTGAAATATTTATTTTGAAGTTTGTTACAATTTTCCGAAGCACTGTGCACTGTCCACAGCTGGTGGTGGAATCTGCTCTATGCAAATCAAAGTACGTGAAAATCAACAGCTTCACGCAGCAGCAACAATAGTAACAAAAAAACAACAAACAGTGTTAGCAACAATCACAATGACAATGCCAATCGATCAATCTTATTTAAATGCTGACAGTTGTCGTCACAATGTGTCTAAGCAGGAGATTGGCGCTTGTTTGTCGCTGCCAGTTGGCTGGAAAGGATTGGAGTGCTCCCTGCCAAGAGGACTTATTGCTGAGCCGCATTAACTTTAATTTGTTGAGCAAACAACAACTGTGCACCTGGCTAAATGCCAGCTTAAGTCGCGTCCCCTCTACCAGCTGTCAGCTGCCAATCTCAATGGCATGCAAATTATTTATGCCAATCGAGATGCCAACAAACCGATGAACCAAAAAACTTTCACCAAGCACACTGGACATTAAACGAAATCTCGCCAACAGCATAAAATACGCGAAATTTCTCCATTGGCACCATTGTCAATCCATCAATTAAGGCTGAACATGATATAGCATTTTGAAGATACTTTTTCGTTGTGCTCCTTATTTTGACATGAGCTAGATTGATGGAACTATGCATAGATTTTTAGCAGCTGTCTAAGGTGGATTAGTCGCTTATATAACTTTATGTTTACATAAAAACAGGGATAGACATTGCTACACTGGTATATATTTGGGATATATCAGAGAGATTATTGTTTACATGCCTCCTTCTTCTTGTCTATTGTTTGAAACGTGTTCATATATCTAAAAATATATATATCAATTTACATTTCATTCATTCATTCATTCATATATTCTTGTCTTGTATTGGGGCAAAAGGCTTTCAGACATGTAACTGTGACAGTATAGTCGTGTATATTAGAGCTGCTAACCCATTGATAGTGGCTTCCCTCGATTGTTTCAATTATTAATACTATCGATGGTTTCATCGATCGATTTAGCAGCTTTGTTATTGGAAATATTTTATTTTCTTACTTTCAAGCTTGTTATATGCAATAATTAATGAGCAAACAAAACAAAAATTTCATTTCAAAATCAATTTTCTAAGACTATTAAAAACCCTTATTATTTATTAAGACCCAAAGGATTTTCAATTTAAAAATATATTAGGCACAAAAATTAGTTTGATCATTGTGATCGAGATAGTTAAAACTCATTATTATTAAACTCTAAAAAATTTCAAAAATATGATGTTTACCATGAAAGAGAGTATCTAAAATAAGCTATCTAAAATACACATTACTTGCAAATAACAGTTGACAAATTGATTTCTTACACTCTGAGCCGGAGAGTTCGGTTCTTTTCATTTTTGTTTTCTTTTGAGCGCCTTCCTTTTGAACTATTCGTGTGATGCTCTTTTAATGAACATCGTTTAGAAAGCGATACGATTGACGTTTACACAATAACGCCTAGAAAGTGAGCATAGAACTCAAAAAGTCAATGCAAACGGTCTTTTCATTCACATACATGTGCACACACTGAATTCACGTACGCTATTGATGTTTTCAGCACGACTTTTTTTACCAATTTACTCAAACAAACTTTCGGAGAAGCCCCAGAGAGGAAAAAACCAAAAACGAACTCGTTTAGGAACCGATGCAATCGGTTTCTCTGACAGTTTTTTCTCAGAGTGTCAGTATAGACACTTATTTGCAGGCATCGAGAAACTTTCAACAGTTATATGCGAGCTTTGAAAATACACTAGCAGATCAATTGACTTACACGCGTTTTTTTATCTATCAGCTAAGTGAGACGATATATCAACCTAAAATAGGTAATCCACTTATAACTAAAATAAAATGAATAACCAGTGATACTGTCGAAGGTGCCATCTATAGTTTTAACAGCTCTAGTGTATATCATCGCCTCATGACCTTCCCCATCGCCTTACTGTCAGTCAAAGCGCAGCGAACGAAACTTTTACCGTTCTTTAATTTTAAATTAACACATCAGCTTTCGCTTGTTTAGAAGTAGAAAGGACTCACTTTGGTTTTACTTTGTTGTTGCAAGGGAAACTATCATTAGTTTCACTTTACTCGACTCACGCCCACTTAAAACTGTATCTGCGTTGGACTCTGTTTGACTCTGTGCTCTGGATTCCAGAGTCTGGATTCTGTTAATTTATAGTTCAAATTAAGCTTCATTATTCGACAGTTTTTCGTTAAAATTGATATTTTTGTCCAAAAAGTTTCAGCAAGGCAATTACAAAATAAATCACTTTTTTTGACCTAAATGCAAGCAAACACGACCTGAATTGAAGCAGCAATAGTTGGTGTCCTTTGCCAGTGACATGTCTATATTTAGTAACTCAATAAAATAGCCAGCCCGTGATGTCCTTTGAGCGCTCTTATTTATTGATGCAACGCTGTAAATTGTCCTACAATTTTAATTAGACAATAAAATAGACTACAAGGTCCATGGCAGAACAAGTTGAATAGCTAATTAAATCCTTGGCACAGTTTATAGTTGGTAAATGCATTTCAAGCATCAACGCAATTGAAAATGTCTTCAGCTGAAATATGTTACAGTTTTTTCTATAGATTGATCTGCTTGCCATGAATGAGGCAGCTGTCTGCACAGACGTCCAAACTGACATATAGTAATTGGAATTGCCATGAATTGAGCTCCGAGTTCATATTGAATTCCCAGAAATAGCTGTTATCACCCTACTCGTTATCGCCTGCTCTCGGTGGAAGTTGTCACAATATTTACAATTTGTATTTGCCCGATGACTTGCTCTCGGGCGGTTTATCAATTTGTGTTTGCGAACCAGAAGCAGTTATGCCTCTTATGTGGGGCCGGGGCATTGGTGTTAGCGCGGTCCGACGGCGGTCAGTATTCATGTCCTTGATAGCCGCACAAAGTGCAAGCCTCTTCGGTGAGTTGGTTGGTTGGTCAATGGCTGCTACGGGCACGGACTTAATTGAATTAGTAGTGTCCTTTGCGCGTCACTTTGAAGTTTGCACTTTGCATCCGCCTACGGCGTGGGGTTTGAGACTGACCCGTGCGCGCGGCCTGTTGACCAACGCGTCGAGTAAAGGACCCAACAAACCGGAGCTTGTTGACGTTTGCGCTTAAGCGTAAACTCGACTGCCGCAAGAGGAGCGGCTTTATTGAATTTCCGGCAGCACAACGCACTTACAACATCGGGCGTTCGAGGGCAATAATTATGTCACAACGACAAGAGGAAGAGTGAGCGAAAAGGCGACTTATCCCGGATATTAAAAGGGAGCCACTAAGCCTTTGCTGCTTCAAATTTTAACCCGCTTTATATAGCATGTCCTGTGCTTTGGCTTGAGTGCTGACTGATCTGTTATCGTCGCGAAATCCGTACATTAAGTTATTTAGCTGCCAATCCTTTCAATCTGGCTGTATGGCTCAGAGTCTGAGTGGTTCACTAAGCACAGCGAACAAGTCAATTTACGCTGGTGAATGAAGGACGAACAAAGATAATCGCACTGTAAAACATTTTATTTTGTAGTGTGTGTCTCGTCTGTTCTGTTTCTAACATGTTCATAAAAGAGATATAGAAATTGAAAAGAGTGAAGGGCAGCAAAAACTCACTTTTCTTCTTGCGAGCTGAGTAAAACTTTTAGCTAACAACTTATGTCGCTGCCAAAGGCATTTGAGCTTTAATATCTCAAAGCATTGACAGTGGACAATATAGACAGAAAGTTGATGCACAATGAAAGAGAGAGAGAGGAGAGAAAAAAAAACATGCCCATGTAAAACTCCTAAATGCCATGAAAAACCCTAATATTGTTATCAGTTGCAGAGCTATTTAACTGAGCAAGCTTCAGATTTTAGTTGTTATGAAAAAGCTGCAGCTCTAAGGTGCTTTGCTATAGTTATGTTGAAAATATTTCAAGCAGAACCTAACAAAGATCTGGCTTTGTAGAAACAAGTTAGATAACATTTTTAAATGAGCTAAGTGCTATCAAACTTGTTTTTGGAAATACCTTTAAAGCATTAAGCTATAAAGTTTGTTTAAAAAATAAATAAATAAATAAACAAGTAAGAAAGCTCTAGTCGAGAGTGATAATGATTTTAATGATACATCGCTTATTTTCTGCTTATGCAAAAAACCAAAAATGCACACACACATACACAAATACGCACGCACGTATAAACATGCATGGGCTGCAGTGTGAGCTTACTATGGGAACTTAATTGTTTAATAACTTTTTTTTTGTAGACGGACAATCTTCATAAAACTTTCAGATCGTGATAATAAGATTAAATAATCAACCTTGATAGATCACACAGAATGAGACAGAATTAGGAATATGTATATATATGGGAAATATATATGTATATAATATATTTAATGAGAATTAACTATGTCTATTTGCCGATCTGTATATTTACCGTATGTATATCTGTATGTCTGCCTCTCTGTCTATCTCTCAGTCTGTCTCTCCGTCTGTCTATCTGTCTGCCTAACCAAATCAAGGAGCGAAGATGAGCAGCAGAAAATCATTTATGTTGTCTATATGTACGCAGCAATATTTCCTTACATTTACATTTAAGTTCAACTCATTGAGAATGCTTGAAGCAGCAGAGAGTGTTCTCATTGGTCACTTCACGATCGACTGCAGCGACCGCAACTCGACGCAGGCTCAACATTTGAGCTCGCCTTAGAGTTTGAGTGAAAGTGACCCTATATAAAGAGCAGCAGCTTCAGCATTTCTTCAGTCGTCCAGGCCCGGTGGGGTCAGTAGTGCAGTGCAGTAAAGTGAAAGTGAAAGTGAAAGTAATGTAAAGTGTGGTCAGGTAAATATTTTATTTGTTAATAATATTAAGTACTTTATGCATAATTGTAATAGTTATAAATAATTCTTAAGAATTGCTTAAATATTAATTATAAGGCAACTTTAGACAAAATGTTAGTGATCGTTTACCTAAGTCTGTAGAGTTTTCTAAGTCTTTAAATTTTCTAAGTCTTTCAAGTTTTCTAAGTCTTAGAAAACTTGAAAACTGTACAGACTTAGGTAAACTTGAAAGACTTAAAAAACTTGACAGACTTAGAGGAAAGACCTAGTAAACTTGAAAGACTTAGAAAATTAGAGAACTTAGAGACTTAGAAAACTTGGCAGATTTAGAGGAAACAGTTAGAAAACATGGTAGACTTAGATAACTTGTAACTTATGCAAAGCATCGTTGGTTATATTGTCATTAGGATAATAGTTGATAAGGTAATTATTTTTAGTAAGTAGTCATTATGATAGTAGTAGTAGAGAGTATTAAAAATATAAGCTTTTGTAGTACTCACTGTGAGAGTAATAATTAAAAAACTCGTACATCAACTAAAGAACTCTTACTTGTTTTTATATAATCAATTTCTGTGTGCTACATACATTTAACAAAACCATTATACCCTGATTTCCCATTTTCAATGGGTTCAGGGTATAAAAATAAAAAATAAAAACAATTCAATTTGAGAAAACGAATTATTTTTGCATGCCATTTAAAAGTATTTTTTGTAAGCTTTATCATTTTATTTTCATTTTAAATCATACAAATATTTATAAAAATATATTAAAATCATATATAAATAACACAACTTAATATATTTTATTTGAACACAATAAAAATATATATATATATATATATTTTTTTTTATTTTAAGGCCACACAAATATAAATCATAAAAGCATCTGCTTTTCTACCCAAATTGCGATACTCCGCAAAAGCTGCAAAATCCTTTAACGCAAGCGAAGCTTAACAATCAAATATTCTCGATAATCTTGAATATTTATGTGACATTCAAAACACTTGAGTACATGCCCATCTAAATGTATACAAGAATTAAATTATATTTACTTCCTTGACAATGGTATCAAGGCGCACACAATGCAGACGATTATGTTCTTTACTTTGTTCTTTGCAGCTCTATCATATTTATTTAGCAATTTGAAATTTGTTTCACACTCACAAGCAAATATGTACAATAATAATCGAAATATATGTAAGTAAGTTTCCGTATCTCTTTATTCTTCCATCTATCTAGCAAAAGGCAACTAATCAAAAATAAAGTAGAACACACAGTTATAGGTTATGCATGACAGTGAAGGATGCTGAGCTGCCATAAGAATAAGTGCATCTATTAAAAAATAATATGAAGCCAGATACAAATGTGGATGTAACTGCAAAGCGAATTTTTGTCTGTTTGGAATCTATGTAAATTAGAAGGTAATACCTTGGGGCAGTCCCTGAGCACAGAATGTCAGCTGTGCTGACTGTCGACTGTCGTCGAGGATATGCAGATGTATTTTTATATATTTTGTTCTTCAATAAAATGCATGCCAAGTACGTACGTAGCGTATACGCAATATACTTCCGTTATTCGGAAGGATATCAGAGCAGGGATATCGGGCAGGGATAGGGGAGTGAGGGGCTGATAGCAGGCAGCATTCTAAATTGAACAAATTGCTGTAGCATCGATATGCATATATATGTATATATATGAAGAGCAGCCCGCTCAATAAATTCAATGGCTCTTAAATTTTGCCCGATTGTATATTTTGTTTGCAATTTTCTATTGTTTTACTTATGCGCTTATTTTGCTCATTATTTATTTATTCATTTTCAGACGCCTGGACGCTGGATGTTGAGCGTTTGAGCGCTTGAAAGCGTGGCCAAGTTTTCTGTTAAGCTGCGAGCAACTCAAACAAAGGCCATAACCGAAACGAGAAGTGAAGGGGCAGCAGAAGCAGAAGCAGAAGCAGCTGGCAGGCGATGGCATCGCGTCCTGGTAGAGCGCTGGGCAAACACTCGACGACTACAGCGACGATGAGCACTGTCAGTTGATGGGGCTGCGGATGAGTATGAACTTTGACCCGTTGCTTGTTTGCCTTGCAAATTGCAATTATGTGAGCGAACGAAAAATGATTATCGTCCGAGTAAGCAAGACAGCAACAGAAACAGACATTTTAATCAGCCCAACAGTGAGTCGAAATAATGTCAACGCCTAAAGCAGTGCACGGCCCAAGCACTGCCATTACTGTGGCGGCATTGCCTACTTCAGCTACGCGAAGGCCTAGCACATCGATGGCTATGCTTGCAGCTGGTGGTGCAGCCGCGACAACAACAACAACAACAACTGCTGCAGCTGCAGCTATTGCTAATGGCAGTGGCGGCAACTTTCTGCTAACTGCTGCAGCAGCAGCAGCAGCCACAACAACTACAGCATCAACAACAACAACAACGACAATGGGAACATCAACAACTACTTTGCAAACAACAACGCGATTTGTGGACGCCTCGTTGACTTCGCTGTCATTAACGGCATCATCGACTTCATCGTCGACCGGCGCATCTTCCGCCCTGCCATCTTCTCCAGCCACCGCTTTGGAGCTGTTCTCCACGGTCGCAAGCAATCTGACTGGCAGCCCAAGTACCAGCATCGGCAGTGTGGTGGAAGTCGGCGAGCCACTGGAAGACAGTTGGGTGGACGTATCGCTATTATTGCTCAAGGGCTTCATCTTTTCGTCAATTATCCTGGCCGCAGTGCTGGGCAATGCGCTGGTCATCATTTCGGTGCAGCGCAACAGGAAACTACGGTAAGCCAATCAGTCCACAGAGAACAGCTAGAGTTGGGTGCATGTCGTGTGCGCTTTGATGAGAGACCGTAATTGCTCGGGGGAAATTGATACCGTAAGGAAATGTAAATAATATTGAACAGAAATAAATGAAGAGTGGGGAAGGTGGGAAGGTGTATTGTGAATCGAGAAGCATGTCAAGAACAAATGATGGAAATGATGAAGTTGACGTTCGCCCCCCTTTTTATTTCTCCTTCACAGCTCGCAACGTTGCATCAATTGCATTACTGTATTTAATATGGCATCTGATGTGGTATATGATTGAATTTTATAGACCGTCCGGCAAAGAGACGCGCCCATTACAATGCTCACCTCTCGGCCTTCAAGTTAATTACAATTGCGACAGCACAGCATAAATAAGATAAACAACAACAGTGAAGCCCTTTATAAACTGTTTACATACACGTAAATGCAATTTAAATGAGCGGCAAGTGCAATAATGAAACACAAAGTGAACAAAAATGTCACACACGTTACGTTGGCAATGACAAGGCACCCCAGAGAGCGGGAGAGCAAACGGGGGTGCAAGAGTGAGAGAGACGAATGCACAAAACTGTAGCATACTATTGAGGGCAACTTAGTTATGTATGCGTGTGTGTGTATGAGAGTGTGTGTGTGTGTGTGTGTGTGTGTGTGTGTGTGTGTGTGTGTGTGTGTGTGTGTGTGTGTGTGTGTGTGTGTGTGTGTGGGCCAGCTTCTGTTGTGCAACATTTATGTGAGCCACTGTGTCGTGAATTTTGGTAAATGCCTTGCCTTTATTATTATGTGCCCCTTGAAATACCATGTATACAGAGAGCCAGAACGAGAGAGAGATAACTTTTAAAATTGGAATGTGCAAATGAAAATTACAACAGCAATGCGAACAAACACTTATTGTTGAACTCACAAGAGCACAAGTGCATTTAAGTATATTATGAAAGTTCCTGTTGCCAGTTCGTTTCGGAATTAGAAATTGATATATTATATATACAAAATATATGTAAATATATATCTTATGTATCAGAAAATATTCATATTTAGTGAAGTGTGAATTACTGCAAAGACTGGTGTCAATTTTGACAAATAATCTATTGAAAATGGAACTCAACATGGCTATAGGAAAAATCAAAATATCAGTTTAGCGCCTCCCTTTCAAGATCTTCGACAATGCTAAATATTATCATAGTTATTGCTACAATATAGTCCCACAGCTTTCATCAAATAAATGAAATAATTCTTATCAATTTTGCTTAAAATTAATCATTCAAGTAAATAATTTAAAAATATATATTTACTATATAATATACATATATATATGCAGGATACAAACTAAAGTTTTATATATTGTTATAAAGTAGAAAATATAATATACACACATAACTACATAGCCTCATATATTTTTAAAATCATATTTTAAAAAATAATCAACTAAATTGAAGAATTTAGTATATATACATATATACAATATATACATAGCAGTATTCTCAAAAAATCAAATTCTAGATTGAATCAAATCAAATTTAGTTCATAGATAGCAGCATTAGCAGCACAGAGACAAACTCTACTCACTGAAAACATTTAAAATTAATTACTACAGCAATGTTTTTCATTAAAGACAAGACAGGCAAACTTCCATGAACTAGCCTTGTTGTTCAGGTCCTTACACAGCTATAAATTTAATAAGTTACTGGAAACAGACTCAAAGCTCAAAGTAATTGAAATAGTTTCATCAATACTGACTAACATATTTGCCGCATTCGTGACATGAGTTGGCGCATAAGCGCGACTCTTGAGTCAACTTAGTTGGCAAGTGCAACTTGCATAGCTAGTCAAGCGAATGACTTATGGCAGTCAAGGATATAGAGAAATTGCTGCATAAAGGTAACCTAGCTGAGTGGCTGGCTGGCTGGAAGGCTTCAGGCAACTGCACCAGGGAAATGGAGTGCACTGAGACCAGATGAGAGTTGGAGATGTGCCTGCTTCAGTGCAAGCAAATGCAATGTCATTTGCTTGACATGGCTTTTACTGTATGGGCGGCTTGTGGTTTGTGGTTTGGTGGTTGAGCGGCTGGGCGGCTGGGCGGCTGGGTGGCTTGGAGGCTGGCTGGTGGTTTTGTGAAACGTAAGCCACGATGTCCATTTAATGTAACGCTTTCTTTTGTTTCGCTTTGCAGCGTTATAACAAATTACTTCGTCGTCTCGCTGGCGATGGCAGACATGTTGGTCGCCCTCTGTGCGATGACATTCAACGCATCCGTGGAGCTGTCTGGCGGCAAGTGGATGTTCGGGCCGTTCATGTGCAACGTATACAATAGTCTGGATGTCTACTTTTCCACAGCGAGCATACTGCATCTGTGCTGCATATCCGTGGACAGGTGAGTGTACAGCCCCTAACCCTGTCAACATAAAACGCAAAATCAGCACATTTAAGCGTGCGACTGAAGGCACTTTAAATAGAGGCTCCATTAATCTTGTGGCCAGAATCTCCCTGCTGCAAACCACGGCTCACTGCGAATGAGAAACGATTAATTACCGTGAAAGGCGCGCACATCAAAAGCAAACATTGAACAGGGGCGTATGATGAATGCGGCCCAAATGATTTGCACACCAGCAACCGACCATTCGACTAGTGGCCAAACATCGACGCCCCTAAGTCTCGGCCCGCCCCGTCAAACAGGCAGTAACTGTTAATTGGAGCTGTGGCCTAAGAGAATGCCCCAGCAGCTGGGACACACAACTGGGCAAAAAAAAAAGCAACAACAGCAGCAATAGCAAATGCCCAGTGGCCAATGGCTGGAGCCTTTGTTTGTCCGCTTTAATTAATTTATATTTCGCACACCTTTCGAAGCCCTGGCAGAACACGCAAACCCACGAGCCAGAAGAGCAGCAAAAATAACAAAAAGAACGTGAAAGAAATTGAACCAAATTAATTAATGCTTCCCATCGAAATTCCTGTGAAACTCCAATAAACAAACGATTCTTAAATTATGAATGGCCATCGAGTCTGAATATGAGTATGAGTATGAGTTTGAGTTTGAGTGCTCGAAATGATTTTTCTCTTCCGATAAGCACAAGGTTTAAGCTCCAGCCTCTCTGTCTGCGATAAGCTATTTGTTTTATACAATGAACGTCTGCCGAACAAAATGCTTTTTGAATCATTATAATCTGATAGATTACTTTTAATTAATTATTTTCTGAGCATTAAGTTCGTGATCAGTCTATAGCGTAATGTCTGCGTGTTTATATTGTTTATATATAAGAGTTTCGTATAAAATAAGTTTCAGGTTCTACGATTACAGATTTAATTAATCATCGACACGCTGAAGCTCTTTTAATTTCCAACCAATTATAAATTATTATTTAAACTGTTGCGTAATAAAATAGATTGACTTCAAATAAAGAGTTACATAAATGAATATATATAAAGCAATTGCTGATTTAAATTGCGAGATAAATGATATATAAAAAATTTTCTCAAACATATACATAAACCAATTTCTCGCTGGTAGAATATTTTCACTCGCCTTGTGTAGCAATGCAGTGCCATTGGCTCTGTGCATTGGAACTGCTGCATTCAATGAAGGATTTGTGCGTTAATAAGGCTTCTTTTTTGTCTACCACCCCACCACAGATACTATGCCATCGTGCGTCCCCTGGAGTATCCGCTGAATATGACACATCGAACTGTTTGCTTTATGCTCGCCAATGTATGGATACTGCCCGCCCTCATCTCGTTTACGCCCATTTTCCTGGGCTGGTACACAACGGCGGAGCATCTGCGCGAGGTTTCGCTTCACCCGGATCAATGTTCGTTTGTGGTCAACAAAGCCTACGCTCTCATCTCCAGTTCAGTGAGCTTCTGGATACCGGGCATCGTCATGCTGGTTATGTACTGGCGCATCTTTAAGTATGTCTCCCCTATCAAACCCGCGGCCAACTGAATTGAAATTGTTTAATAATTCGAACCATTTGCGGTCTGCTGCTTTCAGGGAGGCGGTGCGTCAGCGCAAGGCATTAAGCCGCACCAGCTCCAACATTCTGCTGAATAGCGTCCACATGGGCCAGACCCAGCAGCCCACCAATCTGAGCTATTTGCATCCCAGCGACTGTGACATCAGCGCGAAAGCGGCACGAGAGGAGACGAACAGTGCGGTCAGCAATTTGGAGGTATGTTTAACACTTGCATTCCACTGTGCGGCATCAGCCGTTGGTATTCTCTTCATATGTGTTTACTTTATGTACGGCTAATGGTAATGCAGCCGTCGTTACCAATAACCAAAGCTAACAAAGGTAATGAACTCATTACATTATTAAATTGAATCATGCTTGCAATTCCATAGAAGTCGCAAAATATTTGTATTGCGTTTCACTTGAATATACACAATATACAGTTACATATACCTACAAATTTAAAAAGGTAGCTATCCTGTGAGTGTGTGAGTGGTCATAAATGCTGTAAATGGATTTACATATAATTTTTGAACGTATTTATTGGACACGTGTAGCACAATCCAGCCAGCAAAGGCAAAGGTCAAATGCTGACTTTGCCAAAGTTTATTTTCTGTCTTAAGCTTACTTTTATAGCTCCACTCAGCCAAAAGGAAAACTGTGCCAGCACAAAAGTTTCGAAATTCTGCCTACTTTGAAAACCAAAATCTTAAAAATAATATTTTGTGAAGCGTATTTTATAATAATTTAAGCAGCTTTCAGTTCTGAATGCGAGCAAAATGTATCGAAAAAGGCTCAAATAATTTGAATTTGTCCGCCTCAAAAAAACTTTATTTATGCAAATGCAAAAATAAATTTTCCTTTGATAGGCGAAAATAACATTTTTAATGAGAAAGAAAGATTTTTAAAATATTTGATTTATGCATATAAACTCACATCGTTTTTGCTGATAGTTTTTTAATTGGATGAAAAGTTTTGTCAGCCATTTTAAGCTGAGAAGAGTTAAAAATAAATACATACATATTGTTAAATAAATAAATTTACTCATTTTTATTAAACTATCAAGAAAGAAATTTGAATATTTTGTTTCTTTACTTTATAAGTAAATATAAATATGGTAATGGTAATGGTCGAATATGAGCTCGTAATTTACATGCCTCAAATGTGCTTTAATCGGCTTCACAGGACATGCTGCAGACAGCCACTGATGAGGACGATGATAAGGACGAGTGCGATGAACTGCGTGTGCCTTCGCCACCACCACGTCGCCTCAGCCGCAGCAGCATTGATCTGCGTGACCTCGAGCAGGAGCGCTATGAAAAGGTCACGCACACGGACAGCGCGCCTTCGATGATGGCACTGCAGCAGCAGCTGCCAGGACCCAGCCAGCTGCAGGCGCCGGTGCCTGTATTCAATCCGCAAATATGGGGTGAAACGCTGACAAAGAAGCCATTGCCGCAGCCCTCTGTAACGGCAGCAGTGGCAGCCACGGTGCAGCAGCAGCACAGCCTGACGAGCGGCAGTGGCAACAGCGAACCAGAGCCGGAGTCAATGGCCTATCGCATGTTTGGCCTGAACAGCGATGAGAGCGAGACGACTGACCATTATGACACGCACTTGCCGCTGGCCGAGGACAACAAGGAGCTGAAGCGACTCATCGAGGACAACTACTTGTACTTCAAAAGGCAAACAAACGCTGCGGGCGGCAAATATGCCGCCCTAAGTGAGTCCGACTTCATTCGACTCAAGTCTGGGACTGCAGTCAGCGGGCACAAGGCGTTCGCTGCCAGCGACTCGGAGTTCATGCGCAGCATCGGTGAGGCGAAGGCGCCCGATCTGCCCAGCAAGGAGAAGGGCTTCAATCTGATGGCGCTGCTGGCCAAAACGAAGCGCTCCAGCGCCGAGTGCTTCACCATCGAAAAGAAGCGACAGCAGGCCAACTCCGAGGGCTCCAGTTTCTTTCGGCGATCGCGCAATCGCAAGCTGTCGCACAGCTACAATGGCGGCGCCGGCGGCAGCGGCGGCGCCAAGGAACGCAAACTTGAGCAGCGGGCGCGGCAGCACAGCGACACCGACTCGACGCCCAACAAGCCGGACATACTGCTGGACATAAACGTGCTCAGCGAGCAGAATGCGGCGGCTGCAGCGGATGGCCATGGCCATGGCCTGCAGCTAATTGACTTTGGCAACGATGCGATCGTGGGCGGCATCAGCGGCGACGAGCTGGCCCAGCTGGCCGATTGCTTTGCCGAGTCACCCAAGCAGCCGGCCACGCCGCCACCGTCGCTGTCGCCACCCGAGCTGCCCGAGCAGAGCGGCATGCTGATCGCGAGCAGCTCGGAGCTGGCCGAAATCTTTCGCTCGCTGAGCTTCCCAATGGGCGAGCAGTGCAGGTCCAGGCGTCAGGCGGCGCCGCAGCGCATGAGCACGCTGAGCGATCAGGTGTGCTCCAACTACATGATGTCCCCACCGAATACGCCGGCAGCTGCGAGCGCAGCGGCAGCGGCTGCAGCTGCCAACGCTCCACCATCGGCGTCCATCAACGTGTACTTCCTGTCGCCGCCGCCGCACGCCGCTAGCGGCTACACGCCAAGTGACACCTCCACTGTATCACTGGACGTGGTCACCAACCTGGCGGTGCCGCAGCCGCAGCCGCATCCGCAGCCATCCAACATATCACCCAAGCCCGAAATTATACTCGACTCCACGCTGTCGCCAGTGGACGGCAGCGATAGCCATGTCCTGGGCGAGCACAAGGACATCACATCGCCGCTGCTGAAGCGCAAAGATAGCAACGCCGATGCGGATGTTAGCGCTTCCGGCGGCCGACAACGCTGCAGCATGCTCACGGGCTACGAGGGCATTCAGACAATGCGGAAACGACAGGCGTCCGTGGTCACTTACGATGTCAACGTTATCAACTTCTCCCAGGAGCACGGCGACAGTCGCAGCTACATACCCATGGGACGAGTCTCCACCAGCTCCGCAAGTAAGTACAGCCCACCCACCCCCAAAATGTTATAATGGAGCGCAATTGTGGTGACTCAGGCATGGGCAACACTTCAAAGTGGTCAGCGAAGGTCATGGTCAAGGTCATTTTGTCTGAGTGCTTATCGAAATTTGGGAAACGCTTTCTCGTGAATTTCTATTGAATTATTTGCGTAATTTATGTTTTTATTTATTTATTTACGCTATCTTCTATATTTGCAAACATTTTATCTGAATGAGAGTTCAAATTTGTTACATTTCTTTTATAACTTGCAGTTAGATTTCGAATCTGACTATTTCAAATTGCATTTACTTTAATTTTTGAAATTGCAGTTGGATTTTGTATGTTTAATTTACTTTTATTGAAGCTTTTTCATATACATTATATATCATATATTATATTATATTATAAACTTAATTTGCAGTTAGATTTCAAATCTATCTATTCTAAATTAAACTTACTTTAAAGTCAATCATTGAATGCTAGTTTTTAAATATTTAAGCTTCTTTTTATTGTAATCAAATTTCCCAGATTTTCATTGTATTTTGTTATTAGAATTTATTATAGAAAGTTCTCAATTTCTGTAGTATTTTTTCTTAAATTTATATTTGTTTTAAGAAGTTTTACGAGTCTTTCTTTTAACTGCATGACAAGATAAAGTCTAACTAGAGAAAATCTCATTGGCTAGGACGTAGTTGCTTAACAGCTTATTAATTATATTTAGAAAGTTGTTCAACTCTTATTGCTAGCAGTCGCTAAGTGCTGGCAGCTTTTGAATAATTAATATTTTAATATTGTTAGCTGAAATATTAAAGAGTTCCTCTTAAGCGCATTTAGTGATTATATTTGGGTTTGGCCATGGTCTGACCTAGTTGAAATATTGCCCATGCGTCACATAGCAAATACTTAGTTTATGTGTTAGCAAATCGCTTTCTAGATCGTTAGCTGAGCATAGCCGTAGGCGGTAATAGAAAAGGTTTGCCTATTGCCCATATAGCACTTAACTGATTGCTAGTTTTGCACATAAATCGCCTGGTTGACCGAGTGCTGCCCTAGAGAAGCAAATGTGGCAAATTGACTTGTATTGAATCTGAATGAAGCCAAGCCAAGCTAAACACTTGACTATTCCGTGGTGTTGACAGCTATCCTAAATTCTTCTTCTACTACTACTATCTGTATTACGTATGTATGTCTATAAGCTTTCACCTCTTTTGTCCCATTAACTGTTGCATGGCACGCATGCGTCGTGTACTGTGGCCCACAAAAATATGTATATCAAAAACCTACTATCTTAATCTCTCTCTCTCTTTCTCTTTCTATATATTTATATATATATGTTGCCGTCTTTCTCTCTCTATATCTCTCTCTCTTTCTCTTTCTGTATTTACATATATATGTGTATGTGTGTATATATGTTAATGAAATCATCAAATTGTGTTCAATATCCAATGTCAAAAACTCTTCCAAACTCAACTCCAATTGTGATCGTCCTCCAAAACAAAAACTTCAAACAGAGCGCGAATTTTCGAATAAATCTTCGCTAATACGACGCGGCGGCATCTGCATTTTTGTGGATGAAGACGAGGCCGATAATATTGAGCAAAAGCCGCGCGGCATTACCTTTGCCCCGGCCGCCAGCCCGCTGCCAAAGTGTCCGCTCTGTGGTGCCGACATCACCGTTGATGCCAACACCAACGCCACCGCCACCACCACCACTACCACCACCACCACCACCACCAATACCACCAACGACACCAACACCTCAATCAGAGCAAGTAGTAAACGTAGTAGTTACGATCCGGCCTCAGCTACGGCTACGGCTTCGGCTTCGGCTTCAGCTTCGGCTCCGGATACGCCCACGCGATCACGCTTCTGGCATAAACAAATGGCGGCGCTCGCAGCGTGTTGGCAGCAGAGCAAGAACCGGAAGCAGCACTTCAAAACCGGATGTAGTCACTGTGGTGCAGCCGGTGAGTTGTTTTGTCATCTCCGCAACACATACTGCTCATTCGAACTCCCAACCGAACCACTCTCCCATCCGCTTTCTCTCTCTCTCTCTCTCTCTCGCTCTTTCAAACTCTGTCTCGCATCGCTGTTGATACCTCTGTCATGACTAATCGCCATGCATATCCTCAGCTAACTATCCATTATCTATCTATGTGTCATTCATGAGCCTCTCCCCACAAACCAAAAGTCGCACAGCCACCAAAACTCGGGCACACTTGTAAATACAGATCATTCTTATCCTATAAATTGTTGTATAGCCCCATCGTTAGCTCTCTATGGCCGCTATAAAAATTAAATTATCTAAATAATTTACATATTATATTGAAAGAAAAAGAATTACGAATAGGAGCAAATAAAGTATACATATAAATCTGTATAAAGTTTTGAGTAGATAAAAATAAATATCAATAAATGAATAGTGAAATTTATATTAGAAGGACCTACTTTTAGGCGACATTCAAATGTTACTCAAACTTTTCGATTGGCAATTAAGAAAAAGTTAATGTATTTGAATATAAATATTCATAAACAAAATTTGTCTATGTTGAAAGAGAAATAGTGTATAAAGTCAAAAATTAAATAAGGACGTTCTAGTCGGTCGGGAAAAACACTTGTTACTAAATCATAACTTTTTGATTGGCCACGAAATACTGAACATATCTATAAAATGCACAAGTCTATCAGTATATGCAATTAGCAATATAGGTGTAAGTTCACACATACAACTAGTTGATCTTAGGTCTAAATCTGATAAAAGAGACAAAGATAGTGATATAGATGAGGACTACATAAAGATGAAAAATAAGAAATATGCTGTATGTGGTTGTTGCCCAATGATAAGTATGATGCATCTCCCACATACCAGGTGCCAGTTCGCATTTTCTATACACATAGTATATAGATATACATCTAAATATATATGTACATTATATATAAACCATGTCATTAGCTTGAGTTCAAGTGGGCAGATGGATAGATCTATAGCAGGATAGCTGGTCAAGAACACATTGTACAAAGCTTACATAGTCTATGCACCTTGGGATTCGAAAATATTGTCATAGATATCTAAGTGCAGTGCTGTGTATATAATTTTCCCCAGAGACACCCCATTAACGTATATCACATTATATTTTATAGTTATACAAAATTTAAGTATCAACAGCTATGATGTAAAAATAAACTTTATACAATTAACACTAACTGTCAAATGCTTCGCAGTTCTCGCTGGTCAGTCAACAACTTAATTTAAAGCTCGTATTGTTTTGTCTACGTTCTTCTGCTGCTGTACATAATTGCTACCGTTATGCACGTGCATTTTCTTTTGCTTTCCCAACCAACACTTGCCCATTTCTTTCCATTATAATTTCGGGCGATAAGGTCGCGGCTCAACTTGGTTGCCATTTCCTGTTGCTTACCGTTTGTCTGTTTGTCCGTCGGATTTTGTTTCATTTTGTTTATGTACTTTCACTTTTCAATGCTGTTTATGTTTATGTTTGGTACGTGTGCGAGTCTGTGTGAGAGTATGTGTGTGTGTGTGTGTGTGTGTGGGTGTTTGTCTGTGTGGGTGGTTGTATCTATTCAAACATTGTAGGTTTTCAATTGTTTGCTTCGCTTTTATTACTTCTTCTACACACACACACACAACCTCGACTGGTTAAATGGCGCCGAAGCAAGTTGCCTGGGACCAGTTAGGACAAAAACTCATTGCTGGATTGTGTTTATCATCGATACAACAACAAGTATAACAACAACAGCAGCAGCAGCAGCAGCAGGGACAACAACTGCGACAACCAACTACAGCAGCAATATTAATGTCAAAGTTAAACAAGAACCGTCACACATGGCACTACACGCCTTAACATATGAGGCATTCTGAGTATTCACACATACTTAAGCACCCCCACTCACACACACACACACACACACACACACACACACACACACACACACGTTTAGCTAGTGAAAGAACATTGAACAGAATTTGTGCAGCTGCAGCAACGGTCCTAATTCTATGCCAAAGTTCAAATTTAGCTTATCAGCTTTGTAACTCTCATCGAAATCTCATCATCTCATCTCTTTATCTGACCCGAACAGGCGGCTCAGTGCGACCCGCGAAAGGTTGGAAGGCTGAGCACAAGGCCGCTCGCACTTTGGGCATCATAATGGGCGTCTTTCTGCTGTGCTGGCTGCCCTTTTTTCTATGGTAAGCAATGCCCAAGGCATCACCTCTCTCTCTCCCTCACAATAAATATATATGTATGTCTGTGTGTGCGTGTGTATATATGTATATATCAGGTATGTTATCACGTCGCTGTGTGGCGCCGCTTGCCCCTGCCCGGATGTGGTTGTCGTGGTGCTCTTCTGGATTGGCTACTTCAACTCGACACTCAATCCGCTCATCTATGCCTATTTCAATCGGGACTTTCGCGACGCCTTCCGCAATACGCTCGAGTGCGTGCTGCCCTGCTTGGAGAAGCGCAATCCCTATAATGCTTACTATGTCTAATGCCTAGGAGTCTATAAGTATCTCTGTATGCTGAATGCGGATGCCAGTGTAAGTGATATTCAATATGCTCTCAGCTAATACCAGATTAGAGCTCTACTCAAGCGCAAAAACATCTTAGTTAAGGCCTATGAGCTAAGCAATACTCAACTGTGTGTTTATTATGTATACGTATTTTATTCATTGTGTGTATTATACATAGTTAAGTCAGCTCCGGCTATATCAATGGCAAATGTGTGTCTATAAGCTAAATATATTTATAAACATATATGTATACATACGTAAATCGATGTCCCTAGTCTAAGCAAAAACGATTCTACAAATCGAAGCAATTGCTCGAGCCACTAGAATGAAGAAATGAAACATATAGAAAGAATTATAATTAAGAAACGAAGACTTCGCTGTGGAGTCGAAGCCAACATGTCTGGTCCAGAATTCGGTTCTATAAGGAAATACATTCCCCGATAAATGTTTAAAATAACTATAGTAAAAATATGATATTAAACATTCAGCAATGTGTTAAATTAAAAAAAAAAAAAAGACAACTATCAAAAAACCAAATTAAATTGCAGTTCAATGTTAATATTAAGAGTATTCGTGAAATTGACATTAAAAAATTAATTGACATTAATCAAATTAATTGTAATGAATCAAAAGCCAAGTAAGATATTACGCTGATTTTGATTTTCTTTTAAGACGACATCCATGCCATTATATATGGAATATCATATCATTCTAAGGCCTACCTCTGCTTTGCTTGCAGTGCTTCAAGCATAAGGCTGAATTTTGATTGATTCTATTCGATATTTGAGCTCTTATTCCAGCAAATGCAGCTCGAATGTTAATATTTTAGCGTACCTTAAGTACTTGACGATGCAACAAAGAAAACATCGAGGCGTATCGAATCGCCTGATCGTGGCGGGAAAAAACTTATAAAATATTTGAACAGTCAGCTATTATCGATAACTTAGTCAACTGCTGAAACTTATCGGAAATAGTATCACTCTTGCTTGGTCACCCAATAGTATACTATAAGAAAATTCCAAATAAAAGTTATGCTGATAAAATGTCAGCTTATGCATAATCAAACATCTATAATAAATAATAAAATAAAATCAGTGTATACACTTTGTGTTGGACGCGTAAATGGAATAAATCAATTTCGTCATGAAACTAAAATTAGAATAAAAGTTCTTAATTTAATTGTCTGCTTAATGACAATCTACCAAAAAAGAAAGAAGAAATAAGAAATTAAAGAAAATTCGAGAATGTCAAACGTAGAGAATTGCAAAATGAACATAGGAAAAACATGTATTAAGTTAAGTTAAGTTTCGTACGTATATATGGTTTCCATGTGTTTGAGTTAAAGCTACTTTTGTGATACCTGGTCAAAGGGAATTGAATCCAGTTTTTTAGTTCAATTAGTTAACAGTTTATTGCGACCTTTGGTTTAAGGCAATGCGAAAGAAATGCAATCTCGACTAATATTATATTATATGAATAAATATATATATATATACATAAATGTATTTATTTCTATGTATTTACTTGCTGAAAACTAAATAATTGCAAATTCAATTGTGAAACTAAAGTGTTTTAAAAATATATGTATAAAAAGAGAACTTGGTACGTTTACTTCTCACAGGCAGTTTACGATTCTCAAATTTATAAATAGCCGCCAGAGAGCGGTCTCTATATATAGAGTTATTTTGCTATTTTGCTGGCTCATGCTAATCGTGTTGGTTTATGTTAGGCCAGTTTTGTTTCGAATCGCTCGCCAGATGCCCAACGCCCGCATCGAATTCACCTCATCGGAACCACACGAGGGCGACGCCACTTGCGTGTCGTACTTCAACAATCAGCTGTTCTCCGGCGGAGCTGATGGCAAAATACGTGTAATTATTCAATTACCCCCTCGGTTAGCTTTAGTGTGTTTATCCACTCAGCTGTCGCCCCTCTGCAGGTTTGGTCAGCATCGTTGGAGCTGCTGCGCACTCTGAATGCCCACGATGCGTACATTTATTGCATGGCCGTAAATGAGCAGGGCAAGCTGTATTCGAGCAGCTGTGATGGCCAAGTTAAGTACACGTTGCCGCCGTACGAGGATGCTTCCGTGCAGGAGCTATTCCGCTGCGATGATGCCATCCAGGCCATGTACTGTGCTGGGCCAGTGCTCTATACGGGCGATGACAAGGGCGTGGTGACCACCTGGAGTAACGATCGCATGCTCTTCAAGTACAATCTGGTTGAGGAGGTCAAGTCTCTAGCCGGGGAGCAGCAGCTCATTTACACAGTGCGCGACCTGGATGTGGTTATCTCAGTTATTACTGAGGGCAAATCGGGTAAATATAGCAACAAGATGGTGCTACCGGGCAAGTCGCCTCTTACGCTACTCGGCCCATTGGTTGAGGAGAAAAGAAGCTATTTGGCATTTCCCGATCGCACTGGCATGGGCTTGCAGCTGATCAATAATCTGCCACAGCACAAGTTCTCCCACATTTGGCATTTGCCGGTAAGTCTAGCATTTCTCAAGTTCTTCAGGCCGTTCTGATTGTTATCCTAATCACAGCAATGCCATGACATGATTGTGAATAGTATTTGCGGGAATGAGGATCACCTGTACTCTGGTGGCTATGACAACAAAGTTAAGGGCTGGACAGACTTGGCGGCAAAGCAGCCAACGCCACTAGGCGAAGTGGATGTGGGCAGTTGTGTGAATTCTCTTTGTTGTGGCGCCGACAATTGTGTGTATATTGCAAGCAGCGATGGTTTCATACGCTGCGCTAAATTTGTTTAAATGATAAGAATAGAAAGCAAATTAAATTCATTTAGTGAGCCTGCATTTTCATGAAATTAAAAAATAGATTATTTCCGATTCAATTCAAATTCTGATTTTTGCGCTCGACTGAGTGATATGGCAAACTGCTTTTGACTGAATGCAGCCGTTTTCAAATTTTACAGCCCATCTAGTAGTGCCAGACCTTTTAAAAAAGAAATGCATTATAAATGCACAAGAATCCATTTCATCATGTGGCAACTCCAAAACAAGTGCTTCTGCTTTTGGAGAATTCCTTTGGATACAGCTTTAAACGAATTTTTATAAGGAACACCTGACTGCGACGATGACACATCCCGTCGCAGCAAAGGGACATCCACGCAAGTATCCGTTCGTCAACATGCGCATAGCGGATCACTCAGTACTGGACACAATCGAGGGCCGCCACAATTGCAGCCACTGCAATCGCTCCCGCAAATTCTTTTGCTACAATTGCTACGTCCCGGTTGGCGAATTGGTTAATTTGCTGCCATTGGTGGAGCTGCCCCTGCAAATAGACATCATCAAGCACAAGAAAGAGATTGATGGCAAAAGCACAGCAGCGCATGCGGCAGTGCTGGCGCCTCACAATGTCCGCATCTACACTTATCCCGACATACCCGATTACAGGCATGATGATGGAGTGGTGCTCATCTTTCCCAGTGCCACGAGTCTCACGGTGCCACAGCTCTTCGAGCGTGACGTTCGCCTGAACATCGATGACAACTACGGCCTGCCCAAGGGTCATCACATGGGCACAATGCTGCGACGCCGCATGGACGAGGTTGTTGGTGAAACGGAAGTGATGCCAAACTCCCAATGCTATACCTTCGGCAATCTGCCCGTACGTCGTGCCGTATTTATTGACAGCACCTGGAACCAGAGTCGCAGCATCTATGCGGACCAGCGTGTGCGAGCTCTGCGCACTGTGGTACTCCAGAATCGCTTGTCCCAGTTCTGGCGCCACCAGCGAGGCAGTCCCCGATGGTATCTGGCTACCATCGAGGCCATTCATCAGTTTGTGCTGGAGATGCACGTGAATGCATGGGGTCTCAATGCAGCCTACCGAGGCCTGGACAATCTCGAGATCACCGAGGGCTTCCATCAGCTGGCAGCGCCACTCACGGTAGCGGCGCCCGCGGATTGTGAGCAACCCGAATCCCCGTACAACGGGCAGTACGATAATCTGTTGTACTTCTTTGCCAATATGTATGATCTCATACACAAGTACTACGATCACAACGATCTGATATCGTACCGTCGTCCAATTTAAGCTAAAGCTGCTGTTAATATTTATTAAAGATACAATTACGATTTACTGGAGTTGCTTTCATTATTTACCTACAACTAGAAGAGCTATTATTAACTGAAATTAGTTTTATTTGTTTATATTTATATATCTACAACTATTTCTTTTTCTTTTTGCCTTCGTCGCTGGAATCACTTGTCACTTGTTTCTGCTCTGTATTCACCGGCTTCTGCCACTTGAGAGGGTTTTTGCGATAGATGGGCCACGGGGGAATCGTAATCTAAGCGAATAATACAGAGAATAGAAGTTAGCTAATAACATAATTGGTTACATTAGCAAACCACTGACCAGTGAAGATATCAGGAAGCCAACGCCTAGCACGTAAACAGTTTGGGAAAACTGCTGCACAATGGCACCATAAATAAGGCCAATTACTCCAAAGAGTGATATGATGATGCGGGACCAGCGTTCTGCTTTGGCCTGGCCAACAAAGTCCTGAGCAAATCAAATAGTTTAAGCAATGGATCCTCCTGCTTTATGTTTCACTTACCATATGTGTCTGTACATCAAACATGTTGAGATTTTTAACGATTTTGCACTTTTTATACGTAAACAAATTCGGTTGCGGCACGTCAGCAGTAGAATCGAAGAGATGTTCGATATAAACATACTATCGATACTTTTGCTACTATGCACGGTGCTGCCAACTATCGAGTACAGAATTTAAGCGTAGTGAGTACATACCTTACATTCATCAAATATAAAAATATATTATTTTATTATTATTCTTCAACGCTTTTAACTTATAGTAACACTTAAACCATTTAATGACTAAATTTTTTAATACAATAATTTTATTTGTTGTGTCTATGAACAAATCCGTTAATATTTAAAGTGGCCAGACCTCAAGCACTAACCATACAACACATAGACGGGACATCTAGAAGAAACTTTTTTGCTCACTTTTTTTTGAGCCGGAGGACCCACACAACTTCGAATTCGCTTGTGCGCCTTACTTTTACGTGCGTTGTTCGAAAATATTCGAAAGCATAATCATTCCGCTTCAAGCGCTCGGCCGAAATGGTCGTCTTCGGAACAAAGCAATGCTATGATACATTTTTTCTTTGCTCTCTCTCTCTCTCTGCTCTCTTCTCTCTCAAATATATATATATATGTAGGCACAAGCAGCAGCTCACAAAAATTGAAATTTGTTCGCTGAAGATCCCATTTCTTCCCTTCTGAGCGAAGAGTATACCGAACTATTGAAAGCGTTCGCTATACGCATGCAAAATGTTTACGTTTTCATTATTATTTGTGGGAAGGGTATGAAAGCGTTGATGTGCATAAAGATTATGTTTTCGCGACGAGCGTGCACACACACACTTACAGTCCCTTGATATACGTATGAGCATTTATGTGCATGTGTGCGGAAATCTAGCTGCCTGTAGAAATTGTGAAGACCCACGTAGCAGTTGGTCGATCTTGTGGACTGCACACACATACACACACAGTTGAATGTGTGTGCGTATGGGCTGCGATGCTTACAATTGTCGAATATCACTTGTAAAAGCATTTGTGTGCCTGTATGAGAAATTTTAGCTGCCTGTGGAAATTGTGTAGCGCACGCATGGGATATGAACATTGGCGTGTGCCTACCTCAACTTTGAATTGCGTGAACGATTTTGGTTTACAATTGCAGAAGGATAGTTCAATTATAGTTTATTACCTGATTTTTCAATAATCTTGGGTTTGAATTAATAAATATAAAACATACATTCATAAATTTTTTTTATTTTTTTATTTATTATTTACGGATGCATCTTTTTAAAAAGGTCAATTTGACCTGCATATGTATGCAAAGGTGCATGGGTTAGAAAAGCATATCCCATTTTTGCCCGTTGGGTTTAAACAGGTACTAAATATTTTTTAAATTCATTCAGTTGGCAAACCCAAGATTATTGAAAAATCAGGTAATAAACTATAATTGAACTATCCTTCTGCAATTGTAAACCAAAATCGTTCACGCAATTCAAAGTTGAGGTAGGCACACGCCAATGTTCATATCCCATGCGTGCGCTACACAATTTCCACAGGCAGCTAAAATTTCTCATACAGGCACACAAATGCTTTTACAAGTGATATTCGACAATTGTAAGCATCGCAGCCCATACGCACACACATTCAACTGTGTGTGTATGTGTGTGCAGTCCACAAGATCGACCAACTGCTACGTGGGTCTTCACAATTTCTACAGGCAGCTAGATTTCCGCACACATGCACATAAATGCTCATACGTATATCAAGGGACTGTAAGTGTGTGTGTGCACGCTCGTCGCGAAAACATAATCTTTATGCACATCAACGCTTTCATACCCTTCCCACAAATAATAATGAAAACGTAAACATTTTGCATGCGTATAGCGAACGCTTTCAATAGTTCGGTATACTCTTCGCTCAGAAGGGAAGAAATGGGATCTTCAGCGAACAAATTTCAATTTTTGTGAGCTGCTGCTTGTGCCTACATATATATATATATTTGAGAGAGAAGAGAGCAGAGAGAGAGAGAGAGCAAAGAAAAAATGTATCATAGCATTGCTTTGTTCCGAAGACGACCATTTCGGCCGAGCGCTTGAAGCGGAATGATTATGCTTTCGAATATTTTCGAACAACGCACGTAAAAGTAAGGCGCACAAGCGAATTCGAAGTTGTGTGGGTCCTCCGGCTCAAAAAAAAGTGAGCAAAAAAGTTTCTTCTAGATGTCCCGTCTATGTGTTGTATGGTTAGTGCCTCAAGTTTAAGCATCTAGCTATCGTATTTTCTACTAAAAATGTATGTGCTGTCTTTTGAAATGTATCGATTAACAAAGCGCGCTCAAAATTCGAAATTATAAAAATCTTTTTTAAATGTAACTTGTTCATACCTTTATTTGTACAATGCGTAAATGGCGGCTAAAGCCGTGGACGTTATATTTTAAGAACTAATAAATAAGTGGCGCGGAATGTGCTTTGTATGATAAAATGTTAAAATAATCGTGCTGAGCAAATTGTCTCGTTTCGTTGTCATTTCGTTCGCATTTTAAACTCGAGCCGAACGTGTGCGGCGTAAGTTTACAATATTGATCACACTTATGGCTATCCAGCCAAACAGTGTAAGCCAGGATAGAACGAGAGTGAAGTACAAACAGGCAGCTGTATTGATGCGTCCATAGCGACGTCGCTCATATGAAATACTCTCGACCAGATAGTCCATAAAGTCAAACACAGCTGCGCAGGACAAGCGGGCCTTGATCACGGGCACAATGTTGCCAACGCCCTGGATTTCTTTCAGCAAGGACTCGCGATACTGTTTGCAGGTGACTTCGAATCCATCGGTAAAAATGGCAGCATAGATCAGCTGGTAAATGGCCATAATGACCGATATAACCGTGGCAGGTAGCCCTAGAAAAGAAAACACAGCAATTACACCAATCGCTGACTGGGAAGAGACAATACTTACAGTAGTAAGGGGAGAGGCCGTCGGAAGTTAGTTCGGACTCGGTGGTTACGACAACCATGTCACCGGAGCTGCAAGAGGCGGAAGAGCGGAAGCAAAGCAACGGATGAGTAATAAACATTTAAAATATTTAATTGAATTGGTGTAAAGTCTCGCATTTGGTTCGGTCATCTTCCATTTATGGCACCCATTAGCATAAGGCTTAATTAGGCCAGCCTTGCGAGTGTCGCAAGATGCTGTGTCTGCCGATTAACCCGCATGACCTCCGTCTGCTTAGAATTGTGCGGCACTTACCGCTGTCTGATTGTGGTGGTGCCTGCCTTGCGTTGGCCCTTGCCGATGCACATGCGATAGCAGTGATAGATGCCCAGCACCACGGCAAAGACCAGAGGCAGAAGCAGACCATAGGTGGCATAGTGGCAATAAGCGATGTTGCCTCCTTCGAAGCTGTTGTAGGTGGTGCGGCCGTGCAGCACACAGCCGCAATTGGTGTCCGGGCAGGCGTTGAGCACATACCGCCAATGCGTCCAGGCCACTGCTGATGTGATGCAGCAGATCAGCGACGTCCCAATGATAAAGGGATATAAATAGGAAAGCGCTCGTTCCGCTCCGTACGACATCTTTTTAAGGAATGGGTGTAGGCTGCTAAGAAATGTAATATTAATTAATTAATGACTCTTTCAATCGACACACTCGAAATAATTTCTTAAAATTTGTTTATTGTTTGCATTTGTTGGTCTTTGGGCGAACTGCGCTGCCAGCTGCGAAGTCGGCATCGTTGAGCGACGCACACCAGCGCAGCTCGCATTGCACTCTCTCTCAAACATACACACACACTTCCTCTCTCGCACGCTCTTGGGGCGTCACACACAAATACAAGTGTATTTGCTGCACTGTACCAAATATAAACAAACATTTGTTATGCCGTTGCAGCCGTTGCTCAGTTTTTAATAACTTAGAAATTGTTTATTTTTATCAATGAAAATATAAATAAGCTAAATGCGAAATCAATAAACTTTAGCATAAACGTAAGCTTATCGACAGGAACAGTCTGCTGACACATACACTTACACAAGCACACTATGCTGACACACCTACGTTGAGAGACACTATTCGTTTAGCGAGCAACCAACCGTCTGCGCGCGCAGCAATAAAACAACTGAATCTAGTCTTGTTTTGGCTCCGATCAGAACGAGCGCTGGAACAGAGAGTGAGAAAGAGAGAATGAACAGAAACATGGTGAGCAGTGCTGCCAGAATCTCCTAAGCAAAAATTGCTAGATTTGGGAAAAAATGTGGCTAAAAATGGCTAAAAATTTTGTGAAAATTGCCAAAAAAAATTGCTAAGCCATACAAATTTTGATTTTCAACAAATATACATATGTATTTTAAGAAAACTTAAAAACACTTACATTAAAAAAGAACATGACCTTTATCTATTAAATTTACATTAAACTACATAATATTTAAAATACTATCCAGCTCGTCAGTTTCACCTTCAGTAGCGTACTTCTCACTTCCAGTAATTTTAGTCAAGTACTCATATGGCAAATCGTAGTTATGGCACCATTTTTCATGTCGTTGTAGTCCATACCTGTTAAAATACTTTCGGCATCTTGTTCCGCTCAGAATCACCAAACACATTTAAAGAGTTATCAAACACTATAAAGTAGTTCATATAATCGAGCCACTGAGTTAAATACAAGTTCCGATATCTTAATAGTAATTTGTGGAGACAATGACAAAAAAGTATAAAAAAACGCAGTAACACTGAAGAAAAAATTTAAGAATTGCTAGTCTTATAATAAAGTTGCTGAAATTGCTAAAAAAAAATTTAAAATTGCTAGATTTGTGGCTAATAGCATTTCAAAAATAAAAGTTGCAAATTTTTTTAAAAGTGGCCAGATCTAGCCACTAAATTGCCAAACTGGCAGCACTGATGGTGAGAGCGCGAGAGCACGCCAACGTATATATGTGTGGAGCTGCTTCATGCGTTACGCGTAAAAAACAACTTGGCAGCTCTGTTCGTTACTATTTGAAATGACGCGACATGACTAAGAAAACACCGTGTAAGAATTTGTATTTGCATAATATGAATGAAAGGTGTATGACAACAACAAAGATGCTTGGTTCTTGGCCAGGCGCCATCACTTAGACCGCCTGCCAAGCATCTGCCGGCCACAACAAATGACGCGCACATGCCAGCGGCCCGCCCCATGCTGTTTCATCCTGCTCCGTACCATATACTGGCTGGCCGCCACGTCCGGGCCATGTTCATTTTGGCAAAAAACATTTTTCGCGGACGCCTGATCTCAGTTGCATGAGCGCTGTAGAACTCTCCACTACGCGGAACAAATTCGAGTGCAAAACGGCAAGTGATACAATTAAAGCCAAATAAATACTTAAAATATTTGTCTATTTACATATAAGTAGAATAGCAACTAACTAGTCGCTACTACTGGGTCCATTCTTAGTGAAAACAAAAGTGACAATTAACCAATAAAAAGAGCTTTCAACAGTGGCCGTTACAAAAGTGCATGCAATTTCTGAAATTGCAAAATTGCAGCCGCAAATAATTTTCATTGTAGACCAACAATTGCCTATAAATAGCCCATAAGGTAGAACAAATCTGTCTGCCTTCTTCCCAGAACATTATAAAATTATACTAAACAATTTCGCATAATTTTCTACTGTACGTAAGACACAAGACGGTTCTTCCTTTACATTACGCATTGACAATTTCATTGTAGTAGACATCAACTTAATTCTGATCTCAATTAACATATTAATTTCTACTCATCTTTTATAGTTGCATTTTTAGATTTTACTAAAACGACTATTAAAAAATTTTAACACAAAATGGGTAAATACTATATAATATAAGTATTTTAATATTCAATGTTTTTTTCCATCGTGATATCTAGCTATAATTATGCACTTTCTTTTATTAATAAATCAATTTTAGACTCATTATAGATTATGCTTATAGATATACATATTTGTACGAAAAAAAAAATCCTTTGAGTGTAGTAAAGCGACACTCATGGGATTAACATTTTTTCGTACAAATATAATAGAAAAGCATAATATAGACTGCGCAGAATTCACTGAAAAATAAAATACAAATGATTTCTATGATATTAGATTGAATAGAAAAAATAAAATATATTTTTTACATATTCTTATAATATAATTGTATACATTTTGTTTTAGGAAATATTTTAAGTACTTCCTAAAAGAAAGAGACTCTGAAAATAATATTTTAATATCAAGGAACATACATATTTATCATATGTAAACAAAAAACCATTTAATTTTAAAGAATTTTTAATTTATGAATATTCTGTTTATAGTATGATATAAATCTCATATACTATCGATTAACTTTAAAAAATTGATATATAAAAGTATTTTTGTTATAGCACTGGCTTTCAGTAATTCCATTTATATAGGTTTTCAGTATAATGCTATGTAGTAAAGCATGTATTGCTCATGGTACCTCGAAGCCGTAGAACCATTAAATTAAGTATATGCAATTATTAATTTGCCTAATCAACAGAATTGATGAATGAATGAATTCCTTGGCTACTTATAGAAACAAAAAATACACCGACACAAGCCGATGCCTGCCCATATACATGCCTATATACTATACAGACAATAGATCTTAGAGTGCAAGTCCCACAACAATCAGCCAGATTAGCGCACCCAAGTTTTTTTTAAATATTAGAAAAGCATTATGGATAATTGGAACGTTTTGGCAGCGCAAACCTCATCCCAGGCGATTGGACGAGATGAGACGGTAGTCAAGACGCGTCTGGTGAGTACCGCTAGAAAATCCCCTCTCAACAAAAAACATGCAGTAAACAAAACAAATTAAAACGATTGCGTAGAATGAGATGCATATACACTTTGTATACATTTTATGTATATTATATACATATATGTATATTCATATATACATATGTGTGTTATATATAAGTCTAAACAGCTAGGTATATGGTCTACTGCCTAACCCATCAGCTGTTTAGCTAGCCCAGAGTTTTTCGCTCTTTTGACCACTAAAACGCAATGATCTGCTCTAGAAATTCTTGGCATTTTGTTGTTTTGGTTGCTCTGAACATTACTAGCGCTCATCTATAAATAGGATCTCAATCGATGGTGTTTCTCTTTAGCTGCCTGCGAGTTTGTCAAATGTTTGTGGGCTTTTTGGAGATTCCTCACAGTAGCGGCAAGTAGCCACAGCTAATTCAGAAATTCAGATAGACAGACGTTGAAGGTGCTCGGTAACGCGCGTTTCGCTCGCACTCGCATATTTCTTTTATATAAGCATCTATACTATAGAGCAATGGATATTTCGACCGATATTTGGGGCCAGCTGGCCGTAGAGGCCTCCCAGGTGTATCTATCAGATGGCACCATGCGTAGTCCCTTTGCAGACACGGTAGAATCCATCCAGATATTGATTTCGATGGATCGATCAGGTTAATATATACATATATGATTTGTCTCTCCTACAGACAATTGAGAAGCTGCCCGACAAGGTGCTATTGCACATATTTTCGTATCTGTCGCATCGGGAGATTTGTCGTCTCGCCCGCATCTGTCGTCGCTGGCGTAAGATCGCCTACGATACGCGTCTGTGGAAGAATGTTTCGCTACGGCCAGAGGTATCGGGGCTGCACGTTGGCTCTCTGGAGATGTTGCTCTCTCTTATTTCGGTGAGATTCGGGCCAACGCTGCGCTACATCGAGCTGCCCATTGAGCTGATCACGCATACGGTGCTGCACGAACTCTCGGCCAAATGTCCCAATCTAACCCACATGTTGTTGGACTTCTCAACGGGTAAGTAATTGAGTTGATCCACCAAACAATAATTAATCTATTTCACTTTTGATTCCGTGCCTAGCCATGCAGCTGCATGATTTCAGCGAGATGCAGGCCTTTCCTACCAAGCTGCGCTACATGTGCATCTGTCTGTCGGAGGTGATCTTCATGGAAGGCTTTATGCGCAAAATCTATAACTTTATCAACGGCCTGGAGGTGCTGCACTTGGTTGGCACCTACGAGAAGTGCGAGGAGGAGGAAGAGGAAATCTATGAGGTCATCAATGTGCACAAACTCAAATCGGCCACGCCCAACTTGCGTGTGATCAATTTGTATGGCATCAATTTCATAGACGATTCGCACATTGACGCCTTCAGCTCCAATTGCATACAGCTGGAGTGCCTGGCGGTTAACTTCTGCAACAAGGTGACCGGATCCACGCTGAAGACTTTGGTGCAGCGCTCCAAGCGCTTGACCTGTCTGCTGATGAATGGCACCAGCTTAAAGTCAGAGTTTGTGATGCAGGTGGAATGGGATAAGTGTGCGCTGCAGGAGCTGGATATAACGGCCACCGACTTGACCAGCGAGTGCCTGGTAGACATGTTGACTCGTATACCCAATCTGAAGTTCCTCTCGGCTGGTCAAATCAATGGATTTAATGATACCGTATTAAAGCAATGGATGGAGCAGGGCAATACCAGGTTAAAGTCTTTGTATAACAAGTTCTTGATATATTCAACGACTTATCAATTTAACCCATCAGATCTCTTAGCTCCTTGGACTTGGACTCCTCGGACAACATCACAGACGAGGGCATGCTCAAGTTTTTGCAGCGTCACGGTCACCAGCTGAGCGCCTGCTGTCTGTCCGGCATGCCCCACATTACGGATCAGCTCTGGATGAGCATACTCCCAGTGTTGAGCAATTGCAAGTGAGTGGAGTATGAATTTACACTTGATCAGTAAACAGACTAATTTTGGTACCCCACAGAATAATCGTAATGGGTACGGCTGAGAAACTGGGCGTCAATATACACGTTGATCAGCTGATGGACACAATTGCCACCAATTGCGGCAATTTGGAGCGTCTGGAGCTACGTTGGGATCCGGACAACTTGCGCTTCTCCGATAAGAGCCAGAAGGCAATCGATATATTGCGTGTCAAGTGCTTGAAGCTGCGCTGCATGGTCTTAAGGTATGCATTACATTAAATCGAAAGAATATTGTTAATTGACCCAAATGCTCTCGCAGCGACGGCCGTTACTATGAAACCGTGAAGGCCAACTTTGAGCGCGCCGATCGCACCACAGTGGTGCGCACCACCACCTGCTGTCGGGTTTCGCCATATCATCTGTTGCGCAATTACAACGACTTGATTTTCAACTAAAGACAACTAAAGTGACAAATTCTCTGCACAACTTTCTAATTGTTGTTTAATGTTAACCCGTTGGTATCCTAATTATCCGTTAGCCAAACTAAACCGAAGAGCAAGCAACTACCCCAAAGAAAAGAGTTGTTCCTATTGCAAATATAAGAAACAATTTTGTTTGATTTAAGGCAATTTGTATTTTAGTTAACATTTTGCATTACAAAATACTTGACATTAAGTTACATATGCATATGTTTTATATACAAATTTGATACAAATCGCTGACTTTTTTATACATAAGCTGTCTAACAAGTTTTAATCCAATTAGTCACCTTCTGAGTGAGCTATGGCTTCACCGAAAGCGCAATCTAGGATGTTTAAATTAACTAAAAAGTTATGGGAACCGCTGGCCTTATTCGAAGACAGTTCAAGTTTCCATAAGCATTGTTGTCTAGTCAAATTAAGCTGCAATTTATTGTTTATTGCTTAAATATTGTACTGTATTTTATCCGCTTTTTCGTTTTTCTTTAATTAAATTAGATTAAGATAGATTTGCTAATTTAAATTTCTTGTAAATTACAAAATTATTTCGCGTTTTGTTAACTAGTTTTGTTTGTATTATTTACTTGGTACTTGATTAAATCATTTTCAGACTTCACCGCATTTATTTTTCTGCTGCTTTCGATTCTATTTTTTTATACTTTTTTCGTTTTTTGTTTAACACCATTTCACTGTTAACTTAAAACTAACCGTTTCAACATATTTGGGTTAACTTTTTACCATAAACTTAATGTACAAAGATCTGTGATTGAGTTCATGTTTCATTCGGCGTATTCATATACAAGGGTATGAACTTATATGCATGATTATAATTTAATTTAGTGTTGAGTTGAAGCCGAATGAATAACTTATGCGCCTTTCGATTTTTTTTTGCGAGTGGGTGCGTGTTTGTGATCAGGTAAGATGATGTGTTGGTGTAGCGTATATAGGAATAACTTTCCCGAAACAATTAATAAGCAGGTCATAGTTTGCTTAAGAGTTTCGCTTTTTTACATAAGTACACTAACACATAGAACAGTTTAAATCAGTTATGATTAGATTAGAAATAGCAAAAAAATAATTCACTGCTGCTCCTGCGACAACCGAAATATGTGCGTCGTATTGCTTGCCGCAGCAGTAGCCACAGCGGCCGCCGAAGTAGCCGTTGGCGGCGGCGGCTGACCAGAAGCTGACATATAGCTGCTGTTGCTGCTGCCGCTATGACTGCCGCTGTTGACCGCAACAGGTCGGGTCTCTGCGGTCGTTTCACTCGTCGAAGTGGCTATCGCATCATCGACGTTTGACGAGGCAGGAATTGCACTGGTCCCTGCTGCGCCATTTTCTGGAGCAGCTTCTGCAACACGTTCGGGCGAACGACGCGCCGATCCAGTATTGGCTGCATCCTGTGGTAAAGAGTATAATATTGATCAGAATATAATATATAATGGTTTGAATTATTATGTTATTAGCTCCCAGAGTTGCACTCACGTCTCTTGGGTATATGTGTATAGGCTGTTCAGCTTCAGCCGCTGCTGCTATGTCGGCTTCTTGCGGATTCTCCTC
Organism: Drosophila hamatofila; assembly: GCA_035045345.1. Classification (NCBI taxonomy): domain Eukaryota; kingdom Metazoa; phylum Arthropoda; class Insecta; order Diptera; family Drosophilidae; genus Drosophila; species Drosophila hamatofila. The sequence continues at coordinate 14,390,767 of JAWNPA010000020.1, forward strand.
GGCTTTGTCAGTATACATCATAATTTCGTGACACAGTGGACAGCGGTCCTGCACATAGAGCCACTTGCGTAGGCAAACGCCATGGAAGAAGTGACGGCAACGCGTTATTTTTGCCGAGTACATTTCCTGTAAGAAACGAATTTGATATAGATGATTCTAACAAACGCAAGAGAACTCTTGATCTGACCTGATAACAGATGGCACAAACGTCGTCAAAGGCTTGCAGCTGGGCAGGAGTTGCCTCTGGCAATGCTGATATCTTGTGGACCGCTGAGCGTCTCTTCATGAACACCGACCAGCCAGCACGAGCCTCGCACCAGATATTGAAGTACGCATGAATGCACATCATGATCGCCCTAATGGCGCCGCCTGTAGCATTTTGGGCTATCAAGTTATAGTTATCGGTACACAAAATCAACCAAATAATAAAATTACATGCACACGAAACAAAAAAGTCAGACAGAAGCGTTCACAACTCCCAGGAGTAAACTTATACAATATGCATATATATATTTATATATTTATATAAATATATATATGCATATATATTCATTTATATAAATTGAATGCTTTATGTCACTGATTGTGTTAATGTAATTTGACGGCAAGGCCAATCTGTATTACAGAACACTTACCCGATTCAAAGACCAGGATCCAGGCACCATTGATAAAGAGCAAAATGCCAAAGCAGAACTCTACCGAATTGCCAAAGGCACGCACATAGTATAGATAGTCGTCCAGTTTCTCCCAGAAGAACTGACGCCGGGCGTCCAGCAAGAAGAGCGTATAGGTGGCCAGCGAAACAAGCACCTGTCAAACAGAGGATTCAAGCTTTAGTAATAAAAATGCATACGTAATGCTTTTGCACGCACCTTGACTATGACCTCCACAGAGAAAGCCGTTACCGCCAGCAACCAAGTAGAGGGCGAATGATGCGTCCATAAATAGTATAGCAGTCCGAGAGGCATAAGTATCAGAAACGCGCAGACGGACAAAGCTCGCACGTGCCGTTTGCGTGATGGGTTCCGTGCTGCACTCAGCGACATCAGTATGGGCGACACGATGTTATGGAGGAAGTGCAGTAGCGCAGTGACTAAAAGGCACAAATTGCGACACAAACGGACAAAGCGCTTGTCCGGCGCGAGCGATGTGAGGCCAGTTTGCAGGGCCAATATATAGAAGAGCACCGCCGAAACAGTGCCCAGCGATTTCTCCTCGTCGTTGTCATACGTCAACAGATACCATTGAAAGCTTCGCCCTATGTAGTGGCATATCATCGAGATGACGCCAGTCATGCCCAGCACAGCTGTTAAGGTCTCACATCCATCAACAAGTAGCTTCTCAATTGTGGGAAATAGCTGCAAAGGCACATCCGACTCGGCTGTAATCAATGTATAGCCACCTTTTAAGATTCTGCAATAAAAGTGGGTTGAATCAATTTTACACGAGAATGCTAAAAATGAATTTAAAATTAGATGTATCCAAAGGTAATATATCCTTAAGTTGACTTTTTGTTTTGCTAAATATTAAACTACAATATTGACTGTCCCTATCATAGATAGAGATAATAATTTTATCTAAACACTTGAGTAATGAAAGTTATTTAATAGCTTTTATATCTTTGTTTATCTAATTTGATTTGAATATTCATTATGCATTCAAGATCATTTTCTTAAATATAAAATAATGGGGATAATATTATATAATCTATGAAGGAAATTAAGATATATATAAATAATATATTATATATTTACAAAATACCAATAAAATAATATATACTTAAATACTTTAATGTCTTGTGTTCAGATACATACCTGAGAGCCCAAAATACTCGCAGCACATTGGGCACATTAAGCCGCTGCCACTCGTTCTCAATGAGAGCCGAAAGTCCAAAGTTGGATACAAAATTCATTGCGTATTGGTATCCATTGTATACAGTTCTGCTCGCTTCCATGGCACTTTGCATAAGCGTGATTTTGGTTAGTATTATGGGCGTGAGGCCCGCAACCACGGGAAGTTTGTCCACTATGCTCGGAGAAAGCGGCAACATGGCAAGCAGGATTGGACTAGTGAATATGATGGGCATGGACTTCTGGAGTAGCCCGAACCGTGGGCCCAAATGAATATAGGCAAAGAGCATTCCCATCACCCATTGAGCGATTAGATGTGGCGCCAGCGACATTATGACTCCGCCAGAATCCAGCAGTCTAGTCGTGTTCAAGGACAACAGATCTTCTAGTATGCACGGACTGCGCTCCATAAGCTCCAATGCGCTCACATTGGACCAGTACGAGAGAAAGGTGAGTCCCAGCGACGTTAGAAACATGTACACCATCACCAAGTGCCGCGTCCATAGCATAAAGATGCAAGTCGCACATAAAAAACCTGCAAGTGCCAGCCAAGGTTTAAAGTACAATTAATTCGTAAAAGTCGTGGGGTGATAAGCGACTGCGCTGAGCGCCCCATTCAGCCCTCTCACTCACCTAGTAAGCAAATGGCGAACTTCACCGTCGTTATGTTCAGCATATTGGCCAGAATGCTGTCGTTGGCCAGCTCATCCATTATATTGTTGAAATTATTGCTAAGCATGCCGCTGGTTTGTGCTGATTTGGATGCATTCTCTATGGTGTGTTCGAGGATCGCTTGGTTTCTGTGGCTGACGGAACTGGAGCTGCTGGCGGAGTTTTCGCTGCCTATGCCCAGGAATGCCTTGATGGTGGCGAATGTGTCTGCGCTGTTGCTGGCATCGGACTGGCTGGATTTGATGGCATCGTTATCCATTGCGTATACTTTGCTCGCGCCGAGCTGTATGGGCACGCCCATGCCAATTTTGAGTATCTCATCGATGACGATGATGGGTGGGACACGCATCATGACGTCCACAAACCCGAGCACCTGCGTCCTTATGGACATCGTTAGGCTGTAACTATAGCTGACGCGGCGTGACTTGGCAGATTGCGCTTGCTGTTGCTTGCAATTCACTTAATCTACATCAACTTCTAAGTGTCGCACGCATTTGTTGCTCTTGTTCTTGTTGTTATTATTATTGTTATTGTTGGTGTTTTTCGCGAGTTTTGTGTTTTGGTTGCTCGCTCGGCTGCTTGGTTAATCAGTTGGCGTTGGCCTTCGTCTTGGATTTCGCAAAGCGAAAAGAATCGTGTGCAAGTGTTATTGGTGTGTTTTTGTAAGCTGTTGGTGTGCGTCAAAATTATATTTGATATTGGGAGGAGGGGTAGGGCGGCAATTGGTAGTGAAGGTGAACGTTGTGGGCTTAGAGCGATTGCACTAATCTACCTTCATTACAGCTTCCGTTGATCTGGCATTACTTACGATTGTTTTGTACACCAAAAGAATCGATTTAAACGCAATAGTAAAGTTTTTTTCACAATTGAATTGGGACTTTTGTTTTTTCTTTGCTTTGCTTCTTTAGTGCAATTCGCGAGCGTTTCTTTCGATATTCGTTGTTGGTATCGCTTGTACTATCGATTGTAATTCGGCGACCTGCAGCACTGCTACCATGCAATATAGCGTTGCCAGAGTGACAATCAGCTGACTGTATCATTTGGCGCGTACACAATAAAATTTCAAAAATTATCCTGCAAGACAATTCTAAACTCAAGCAATAGCAGCAATTGATTTACAGCTTATACACATATATATTTAAATATAAATATATTATATTTTCTGTTAGTACTTAGAATTTTACAATTTTTCTTATTGTAATCAGTGTAAGTGTATCAAGAATACGTCGCCTACTAAACAACTTTTGGGAATAAGTTCGCATTCGTACACACATTCTTCGGGACTCGGCATAAAGTACACTTTTATTATAAAGTTTCGCAAACATTCTTATTCAACAATGTCATGCGCCTTCATTTATATTCCTATGCCTTGCCTCAAATTTTATATGGTTGTAATGTCTGACAAAAGAATAAAATGAGAGTAGTTGCACAAACTTTTTTTTTTTTGTTTTCATTTCATTAAAAGTTATTTTTCCAATTAATTTTAAAATCGAACAGTTTATAATCAAATTCGCTTCGCATTTTGTATTTGTATTTTGCATGCCATTAAAAGTGTTTTCTTAATCAATTGGTAAGCTTTTTGAATATGCAAAAGTGAATTACATTGTAGCGCTTAAGGTTACGTATTGCTTGCTTGTCTCTCTTTGAATTTAAATGCTTTTCTATTCCCATGACTGTGATATATGACATCAAAAAAACTTCAAATTTTTTCTTTTTTTTCTTTTGCTGTCCCATACTTGCATCTTTCTATTAAAAATATATATATATAAAAACACACAAGCAAACTCCACACTATCAAAATATGTAATATATTAGTTGTAAAGCAATAAGTTAACTTAAATAAAAATATATCACACCACACAAAAAAAATAAAAAAAATAAAAATAAAAATAAATAAATAAAAAGTTTTTATATTAGAAAATAGTTACTGATCCTAAACTGTTTGCTCACGTGACTTTTCTCAATCGTAAATACTGCATTTCGTGGACTTTACTTAGTTCGTTATTCAACAAACATTCTCGAGAATCTGGTACGGTTGGGTCATTCACTTTTTAGCATTTCGACTCGATTTCCTATTCCATGTTCTGGGTGCCCACTTCTATGCAAATGCACAAATTGAGGCAATGCAGTTGAGCTGCCGTTCGTAATTATGTGCAATTGTTTAGTGCTCAGCTCAAAAGGTTCAACTGCAACCTAATTGATTTTTCGCTTCAACAAAGAAATATGCAGGGCTCAGTTTATATGTATATTGTATATTGTATTTGTTTTTTATTTGTTATTTGGCCGGGTACCCAGGTAACCAAGCAGCCATAGGTAATTTGCATAGTTTTGCGTTTACTTTGTTTTTCATGTTGCATAGTTGGCGGGGCAGCAAATTGCATTACAGCAAATTAGATTTTGCTTATGGCCATGGCTGGCAAACAGTTAACACTCCCATGGCAGCATGGCTGTGGCCCATATATGGTCCTCATATATTTAATATAATCAGTGTAATTGTCAGAGGCGATGAGCTGGGGACCTGTTCCCGTGTCTCTTCGCCTGAAGCCAGCCAGCGCTCAGGTCTCACGCATGGCAATTGTATAATTTATCGCTCCAGTTCTAATCGCCAGCTGTCAATAGCTGCCAACCTGGCCAGCCAGCTAGCCAGTCGGTGATCTCGAGGGAACGATTTAATTCGCTGGCCATATAAGTAGGAAATTTGTACGTTGATTAACGCGCCAATCGGTTTACACAACTGCAAAAGTAACGTACAAAGTGTCGACGGTGCCCCCTGCACCTGCAACTGCAACTGCCCCTCCACCTGTCGCCTCTTACTCTTCCTGCCCACCATCTCTTTTGGCTTCTATCTTCGCATCCATCTCGTATGCTCTCGGCCTGTCTATGTGTGATTTCATTACACTTAAAGCTATGTGCTGCGATCGCTGACTGCACTTCGCCGAATTGCCAGGACTATCATACACTCATACACTCACACACTCACACATATACAGCTCGAACCATATGCGCATGTGAACGTGAACGTGAACGTGAACGAGTGCAACGCGTTCTCAGCATGATTACCACTCATAGATAGCAACGACGACTGGCAACCTGCTGGGATGCCAAATGAATTAGCTGCTCCAGCTTCTGTGGCCGCTCTGCCCAGGCTGGCTGGCGTATTAACTTTATGATAATGTTTGTGCTAAAATGAATAAGGGGCTTTATTCGTTCGACTAATGTGGGTATGAGTATGCTTGAAGCACTCAGAGCTGACTAGAATGCTAAATGGTATATCATGAGAGTCGTGATCAGAATAGACACAACAGCTAAACAATAATCAGATGATTTTCAAATTAAATAATTATACAAATTAAGTGAGATGAATCTCAGAAAACATTTAATTATTAATTCATTAATTTTATTTTTCGTAAATAAAGTTTAATAATATCTGCGAAAAATTGAGAATGATATTTTAGTTAAGAGCATATAATATTAATATCTATATGCAGATTTCTATACTGAGTTTTGCAGTCATTAACTCGTTGTTGGACTCGTTTCACAGAGAAAATACAATTATTATTTTTAATTTTAGTTAAAAAGGGAAACTACAAAATGGTAGTTTTGATGATTAAATCTTAAAATCCAGATTTTGGCTACGGTCAAGTCGTCCAAATTATACTTAATAGCTACGATATATATAATTTGTATTTTATTTTACTCAGTTCAATATTGGATTAAAACCTAATAAGTAAATAAAATTCAAAAATAAATAAAAAAAATTTTCAAAAAGTCTAAGTTGAGTTTTAACGATCAGATCAAATCTTCCAACCTCTCTACCTAACAGCTTTGATATATATAAATTCAATTTTTTTGTTATTTAGCTTAGGCTATAACTAAAACATATTAGCTAAACAAAATTCGATGCTGAAATCACAAGTACACATTGCATACACCAATATAAATCTTTGTTCTTCAGATTATAATCTGTTGCTGGGGGAACTTTTCTATTACTTCTATTCAAATTTGTATTGCTACGAACCCAAGTAAATATTTTAATTATACTATTTCAATTAAACAATAACAAATGATGGCAAATCATAACGAGCTTGAGATTGTGATACAGATTGTGAACCATTTGCCAAAAAGGTTTATGCAGGGGACACGAATATGATTTTAAAATTACAAGTTTTTAGTTTACAAAAAATTTGTATGTTCTCAAAAATAAAGTGAATCCCAGCTCAGGCATATCCAGAAAATCTATCTATATCTATTCAAAACTTGAAGTCCAGGAGGTTCTATAAAGTAAAACTGCCTCGCTTTCATATATACTGCAATAAATATACAAATCAAATCCAATATACCCATAATATATTAATATAAATATAATCATATTTAAAGAATTTTGAATACGTAAATTTATCAAATCAAATCAATTAGCAACTCTGTTTGCCCGACACTTGACAGTAAGTTGTCAGACTTATTGAGGCAGTTGATAAGCTTTTGGTGGCTGCTCTTCATTGACTTAATTGGATTTTAGCTGTGTTGATTAGGCATCCGTTGGGGCTGCTGCTGCTACTGCTCCACTGAGTCTCATTGTTTGTCATAATTGCCAAAAAAGAAACGAAAAGAAAAACTGTCACAGGTCCTTGGGATCGGTCGGCTTCGTATGTTATTGTTGTTGTTGTATATTGAAATTGATATCGTCGACCGTGGCCGTGGCAAGCGAAACGCCAATTATCTTTTGCATTCAAAGAATAATTAGGAGCTTGATTGACATGCGGGATAAGGAGACATACACTTGGAATGCCGTAGCAAATTATCGAACGGCTACTGTGCTGAGAGCTCGGCTCAGCGCTGAACAGAGGCTGATCCACAAAAATCAAAGGCCGAAACAACGAGGACGACGACAATGTCGCGACGCCTTCCACTTATTGATTGCCGAGCTGCTGCGCCTTTGCCTTCGCCTTTGCCTGTGCCTGTGCCTGTGGATGTGGATGTGCCTTTGTCTGCACATAGAGTGGTAATCTGATGCTGAGCCAGCGATACAGTGGCCAGGGCAAACAATGACCAGGCTGTGGGCTCCACTGCGAAACCCGTTTTGGCAAACGGCAGCAGCAGCAACAGATCGCAGCTCAGCAATTACAATATGTTTAACTACGTCAGCGCGTTATCTGGGGCTCAGCTCGGAGCTGGAGTCCATGGCCCATGTCAGCGATTAATCCAGCGGGCCGCTGCCTCGTCACCGTCGCCGTGGCAAGCGCTTGTTAGGCAGCCTCTTTTTGGGGCAATTGCAGCAGCGGCCTCATCATCGATTGTGTTATCGATGGCGTTGCCAGTCTCTCAGTCGCAGCTCCGTCCTCTTCCTCGTCCTCGTCCGCTCCTTGAAGCCAGCACTGAATCTCATTTGCGATTAAGTTCTTATGGGCAACTGGGCACAGTTCGTGGAAAGTTGGGCAGCAGATCTTTATTGTTCGATTGGTTTATTTATAATAATTAGGTGCGCTGTCCAAGCGACTTTGTCTTTCGTGCTGTTGCAGCTATGGCTGCAGCTTATCGACGTCTCCAAGCTGGCCCATAAATTCTTTAAGCTCGCACCTTTTCATTGTGCGCACTCACACACTTAGTCCAGCGATCGCTCTTGGCCACAGCCTGTGCACGTCTTGGTCCCTGTACCTGGCTGCTACTGCTGATTGCAATCGCGTTTTGCGCATGCGCGAGGACGGCCCGCAGTTTAGACCAGACCCAGACCCAGACCCAGACCCAGACCCAATGCACCCAGCCAGGCTGATGCATGTGCATGTGAATGTGCATGTGGCTGGCTACGGTAGCTGGCGTTCCTTTGGTAAATTGCTCACATTAGCAGGTTGTACGACTTATTAAGTAAGCACAATTTGCGTGGCCGCCGCCCCAAAATAATGGCCAGCCGTTAAGGTGGCGACCGGGAGCCGCCTAGCCGGACAAGTGATTGTTTTATAATTGCAATCGCAATTGCAGTTCGATGCGATGCGAAGCGAAGCGATGCGATGCGATGCGATGCGATGTTGCTAAATTGGCTCTGGCATTGGGGCCGGCCCCGTCGTGCACCGAGTAGGCTGGCCAGCGAAATTGGCAATCCATTTGAATGAATAATTGCTCAATTATTGAAGCCGCCGCCGCGGCCGAGTGGGAGAATAGCACTTGCTGGGCGGAAAATTGAGCGAAATTTGTCTGACGGGTCAACAAGACTGGAGTAGAGGAATGTATGAACAATATATATATTCTATATATATATATACTTAGATAATACATAAATAACATTTAAAAACTGAAAGTTTAAAGTGGAAAATGCATTTTTTAAAAGTTTTTATTTTCGTTTTTTTATGACAATAACATTGAAGAAAATTTAAGTTTTGAAAGTTTTTAGTTCATTTTATTAATTTATTTATTTATTTTTTTTTTGCAAATTAAAATGTTTGAAAAAAAGTATGTTTTACTTGTTTATTTTTATTTATTTAAAAAAATATTTTTTAAGAGAATAATAATTAATATTCTTTTCTATGATTTTTAATTATACAATCATCGACAGTTTCTTGTATTTATGAAGTGGAACCACTACACAAGGCAAATTAAAAACAAAATATTTTCGACTTAAGCGATTTGAGCAAGCTGATTAGGCCAAGTTAGCAGGCAGCAGGCAGCAGGCAGAAGCGCCAAGCGACAAAGCGCGACAAAAATGGCGCTAAGGCCACTTGGGCAGAGACAATGTCGCTGAGCAGCAGGAGTTATCGTATTAGGGTGAAATCGTGAAATGGAACTGGACCAGTTTTAGCGGAAGCTGAAGAACAGACAGCAGCTGAGCTGAAGTTGGAGTTGGAGCTGGAGTTGGAGCTGGAGCTGGAGCTGTGCTGTCTGCAGGCACGTAAGAAATTTCATACTAATTGGCATAAATACCAAGTGTCGCAGAGAGGAGAGTCTGCCTGGGACTGGCCAGCGACGACACTGACAGACTGACGAACTGACTGCATGACTGACATTGAGCACTGAGAGAGAGAGAAAAAAAGAGTCACAAACACACTCATAGTATATTGATGTATGTGAGTGCAGCTATAGGCAACTCTGCTTGTCGATGAGATCTTCACCTTGGCAATCATTAATCGTCTGCCTCTCGACATAATATCAATGTTGGAGCTGTGCTGCGACGTTGTCGTTGCTCGTCTAAGCTTGTTTTGTTGTTGCTTTCTTTTTATTATTTTTATTTATTTATTGTTTTTGTTTTTTAGCATGGTTCTCTCCGCTAGTTGGCCGCGTGCAATGCTGGAATGCTCATCGAACCAATTGAAATTGCTGTGACAACAATAAAAATTCAAGTTTGGAGCCTCTTTTTGCTGCTTGGGCCTCGGCTCGTTGTTCGCTCTTGCCGCGCAGGCGCAGCCAATGCAGTTGACGTTGCCAGCTCAACTGACTGACAATTAGACGTGGCTAAAACGTTCGACTGATCAAGCGATTTGTAGCTGTAAATTCATCTCTATTTCGTTTTGCTGCCACGGCCAACAAGAGTTCATGTTCAACGTGGCTGCTGCTGGGGAATGTTGAGATTCTGTTTGTTTGTTTGTTTTTTCTTTTCTCTTTCTTTTTTGTTTTTTTCCTGATCATTGGCTGTAACTGACTGTCCTGGCCTGGCCTGGCGACTACTTGTCGCTGTTAAAATCCAATTAATCGAACAATTTACTTTGCTGCGTTTAGCGATGGTGTTGGACTGGCCTGGTGCTCGTTTAGTGTCTCGCTGTGGAATTGATAGCTCTCCAAGCTTGGCTTGGTTTATGGCGTATGAACACAATTCGCACAACGTTCAGAGAATTGATATTAAAATAAATTTAAATTTAGCATAAATTTTTAAAAATAATGGGAATATTTTGGCGAAATTTTAGATTTACATAGAAAGATTGGAAATCATGTTTTTTGTACCGTTTCAATTTATTTTAATAATTTTGCTGGGAAATGCAAAGCGAGACATAATGGACACCTTAAAGTACATATTAATCTAGAAAGTACTATTACTATTAGTATTTATACCCTGAACCTATTGAAAATGGAAAATCAGGGAAAAATGTTATTCTATTTGGTTTTTTTATTTTACTATAGAAGAGTTTTGTTTTAAAACAACATACATATAATAAATATTAAAGCAAATGAGCTCGTGTAAATCTGTTTTCCAAGCCATTTACATATATCTTATTTACATCAAAATTATTTATATATTTATATATATGTATATTAAAAAATACATTTTCATTCAATTTTTCATTTTGCCATTGCTCTAAAAAATTTAACAATTATTAAAAAAAAAAAAAAAAAAAAAAATTATTTCAAAATGTTTAAATGAGGGAATTATTAAATGAGATCGGTATTTTAATTTTTTAGCTGCTGTTTGATATTTTATGTGTGAACACTTTTGACTTGGGCTGTGTGTGTACAATTATGCAAACTAATCAATTTTAACAGCTGAAGCTTTACGTATTGACTGTCATTATACCTAACGGCAACAGATAGACTACACTCCTTTTTTCTATATACACCATAAGAATGTTCTCTTATTTGCAGACGTATGGGAATGTGATGGATCTAACTTCTTTATCAAAGATACCGAATGAACTCTTATGAGACAATTTAAAATATTGCAATTTATAGCACTGTTGGCTCAAAATGATTTCCTTATAAGAAAAACGTATTAATATGTTTTCCTTTATGAATCTTTCCTTTTTTTATACCGCTAAAATTTAAAATATATCTACATTGCAGAGACTTCAACAATTAAAGCTATCAGTGCTGATGTCTCCAACGCTTTATGCGCAAATCCATGTTGATGAAAAACACTGATAGTCGGTGCTGAGAACAAACGATCTGTTGGCTGTTGATACATAAATTATTGCCAAGACTGATACATGACAGCATTACAAAACGACGCTGCAGGCCCTGGTGCACGCCCACCCAGAAATGGGCGGCCACCCTTTAGGTTGGCAGCCGAGCATGATTAGTGTCAATTTTTGTCACTTTAATAGCGTCGTTTATGTGTTTGGCTAAGCGAGTCGTTCTTCGAGTGCATTAAAAAAGGAACCGTGGCCTATAAAATACGAGTAGGCCAACTCAGTGCCAGCATCAATAGCCGGGCAGGAAAACTGCGCACAGCACTTGGAAACGTTTTCATTAATAGACGCTCGAATATCAAAGTGAAACTTCAGAGTCATGCCGACGTCGCAGCAGCTCCCAATTCAGCTCCCGCTCCCTCAGCCACTGCCAATGCCATTTGGTGCTGACGTCGACAAACGCCCGCCCCATTAAACCACAAAATTTATTACACCAACTAAAACGAAATCTCAGCGAGACGCAGCCGTGATGCTGTAGTCGAGGCAGCGGGCGCGGAATGGCAATGGCAATGCCATGAAGTGACATCTGAAAGGCGACTAGCAGCACCCGTAGCAGCAGCAGCAGCCGTTGCAGCAGCAGCATCAAGTAGGGGCAGCAGCAGCGAGCTGAACAACTTAATTCAAGTGTTGTCACTTTGTCGTGTTCCATAAATGTTGCCTTAAAACGCTGCTCATTAATTTTCAAGTGTAACTTTTATTAGGTATTTAAATGCGTGCGAGAACTTGCCACCAAGCGGCAAGCCAATGGCAACATGCCGCTGCACATAAATTGGACAAGTCGCATCACTCTGCGAGGGAGGCCGCCTCTCCCTCTCCCTCTCCCTTTCCCTCTCTTGTTTTTTGTTTTTATGCCACATGTTGAAGCTCTCGATGGCCTCACCCCCAGAGCCAATGCGCCCCCAGACGGCGCGTCGCACATACTTGAGATTGCATTAGTCAGTTTTGTGTCGCAGCCACTTCACAGACCATGATCAATGCTCCGTCATATGCCCGTGCACAACCCATTACATTAATAATCCATAACAGCTCGCTAGAGATGTGCGCGTGACGGGGAAGAATGAAAATATTAGATTATAGAGAACTTTTCTTTAATATAGCCAGAGAAAATATGTCTAAGTCTTTCGATCGTTAGAAACCAATTAATTTTGATAAACGGCATTTTTTGAAAAAAGTTTATACACATATTTAACTAGATCTGCATGCGATATACATATATCTATTGTACAGATGAATTTAAAAATACTCTCGAGATCTTCTCTATGATTTAGTTGAGGAAAATATAAGTTCAGTTTCTGTTTAAATACTTCGATCGTTAAAAAAAAGCTTAAATTTTTAAAAGAAATTTATACATATATTTAGCTAGATCTGCATGCGATATATATCTATCGAATTTAAAAAATGTAATCATTTATTGAATCCACCAATCTATGCTGAACACTTTATTGTCATTTTGTATATAAAAAAATTAAAAAAAAAAATCAAAAATCTTTAGAAAATATAATTTCTATAATGATATTTTCTAAGATTTTTTTTGTATATCGTATAATCGTATATTTGTATTTCCAATTTCTAAAATTAATCTATTATAAACTGAAATTCCATCAGCTACTTAGCATTTCTCGCTCGAGTAGCTAAGCACATCCCTACTTGCCACCCAGTGATAGGCATTTGAACGATCTGTTAATGCCAATAAATCAAGAGCTCGAAGAGAGAGAGAGAGAGCGCACATTTGTAGATTCACCTCAAGTGGTGCATTGTCGGCGGCGCTGTGTCTTCTTCGCTGGGCGAGAGTGAAATATGATGGCTACTAATGCTGTTAATGAAACAACGTAATTATGTGTATGCGTATTAGAGAGGGGACGCACCCTACTTAAGGATCGGGGGTGCTCCGAAACGGGTCGCCAGGCACATTAATTATGCGCCCGGAATGAAGTGAAGTTTGTAGTGTTGCGGCTGTGTTAAAAAAAAAAAAAAAAAACAGAAAGAAAAAACAAAAACTAAACATACACTCGCACACAGCACAAAACAAATAACAAGCTGTCTGGCAAACAAATGCGGGGGTAAGTCATCTGACATAATGTATTAAAAAGGATTTTCTGGATTTCAAATATTGTCACAGCCACCAAAAGCCACCGGGAAAGTAGTTCAAAGCAGCCGCTGTTCGTTTTTTTTTTTTTTTTTGGTGGCCGCTTCTTGATTGGTTAACTGCAGCAGTCGCTGGGAATGGAGACATCTATCAAATCATCTGCCAATTGGCCGTAACAGTTAGCTAAAAACCCCAGACAGTACGCCCCCTCGATTTGTGGAGTGTTTCCTGGCTGGGGGCTGCGCATGAAGTGAGCTGAACTCAAGCAAAGCAGCTGCTCTTGGGCATTTTGTCATACGCTCAGATAACATTGTCGTTAATCGTTGTTAATTAATTAACGGCATGCCGGCTTTAAGCTTAAAGTAGTTATTATTCTAACGAACTGTCAACACCTAACCATAAAGCCAGCCAACCTCCATGCGACCGTCCCGCGGGGCTACTGGGTGGTCGACTACTGCCTGAAACTCGTTTGCCTAATGCGTGTGTATGAGTGTGTGTGTGTGAGTGTATGCGTGTGTGTGTGTGTGTGAGTGTGTGTGTGCATATGTTAATTTGCCGATCGTTAAATATACAAAATTTGTTGATTTTATTGTCAGCTTGTTTACAGTTATTGTTAGTTGTGGTTCCGTGAAAGCTACATATATCTATGCATATACATACATAACTAAAGCCAAGCAACGGGCATTTCAATTATCTGATTACATATGTAACATTTAAACAAAATATATTTATTTATTAATATCATAAAAGCTAGATTATCAGCTAGCTAATCATCATGAATATCATTTTACAGACGACACTTTTTAATTCAATGTAATATTATGCTTTTAACAATTTGAAATAATATTTTTATTCACTTAGCTTTCATGACAATCTCCTTTGACAGTCAAAAAATTTAGGTGGATTATCAAACCTAAAAATTTTAGTCGAAAAAGAATCAATATATACACAATTTGGTTTCATTTCACAAAATAGCTGGTGTAAGGCAATGAAAAGAAAAATTTAAATCTACTATAAAGCCATGTTTATCAAAAATTATTTCTAGGATGTATCTTTCATTTTATATATTATTATAAAAATTTAAAAATGAATAAATTATTATCACAAATTTTTAATCTCTTTAGAACTACTATTATTTATTAAAAACTATTATTTATATTATTTTTATAAGATAATTTAAATTTCTTTAGAATTTAAATAACAAAATAAGCCTGATTCAAGGGTGTCTAAAATTCGACTTATCAATTAAAATATTTTATTTTTCTGTTTTCGCATCTTCTGTCGTCTCATTTGGCTGTTAATCGGCAATAGAAGCTAAGCTTTCTTGCAAATTTTTATTGCTGATATTATAAATTAGCTTTGATCGGGCGGCTACACAACAAATTGCCAATAAAAAATATAGTTTTACAAAATGAGGATACATAAATTAAACAAATGCGATATATCTTATAGAAATATAAAAAAATAAACAAGATTGTTAATAAAGGTGAATCCCTAAAAAGCTATTTTAGTACAACATTGTTTCTCTTCCCACAATAAGCTCAATTCAGTGCTTATCGCTGGACATCTATGCAAATTCAGAAATTTTTTCATATTATCGCTGGTTTTGATCTGAAAGAAACGTGCAATTTAACGGTGAACGAAATCCAATAATAACCTTCAACTTGGCCACTCAACACCCGCATTGGGAGCTAGTTGCCATGTGGAGAAGGAGTAGCAGCAGCAGCAGCAGCAGGAGCAGGAGCAGGAGTTGCAGCAGCAAGAAGCAGCAGACCAGACGAACATTGGACAATTGGAATTTAATGGAGTCAATTTGGTGTTTGAGATGCATAAAGTGGAGCGTTGGTGTGAGTTCCACTGAATGCCGAATACTGAGTGCTGACTGCTCAGAGCTGAGTGCCGAATCCCGACTGCCGGCTGGATACTGGATACTGGATGCTGGATGCTGAATGCAAACAGAAGTCACATTCGAGGCTGCTAACAATGCAGATCAAGAGATGAGCGCGTCCATTGCAGAACAGACGGGATCGGCCATTGTTCCATTTGGCTGGTTGTTGTTGTTGTTGTTGTTATGTGTGTTGTTTTAGGAGTTCGCTAAAAAGACAAATGTGGTGTGTGGTGGTGCTGCTGCTACTGCTACTGGTGGTGGTGGTGGTGGTGGGGTCCAACGAGCGAGCGGTGCTCAGCGCGTGTTAGTTCCACTCGTTAAGGATTTACGAGCAATTTTTATCACTTTGAGGATCGCTGACAAATCCGGCAACAACAACAGCAGCAACAACAACTCGAATAAGCAAGAGAGCAACAATGCAATGCCAGCATGAGCATAATAATGGCATGTTGTCGCGGGAATCCTATCGACTACGACTCCTCCACTGAGCCAATGAGGCAGTCAAGCAGGCAGCGTCAGCGGCAGCCAGAGGCAGGCAGAGGCAGGCTGGCAGGAAACGCGCTTGTCTCATCGTTGTCGCTGATGTGGCCAAAAGTGGCCAATAAAACCCAAGCGACAACAACAATAACAACGAATTATAGCAAAGTAATCGCATTGCGACTTACCTTTTCGGCCGTTGTCCATTTTGGCTTTCATTTTATATACCACGCACTAATCGAATTTGTGTTAAGGGGGTATTTATAAATGTTTTATATATCTCTCTAGTAACAGCTATGAAGATTGAGTTTTATAATTTTCTTTTATCACTTGCTGAACATATCTCTAAGCAGTTTTCTACTCCAAAATAGAAAAGTCCCTAAAAGGCTGCCCAATTGTAAAAATTCAATTTTCATGAATACCATATGAAATCCAAGCTCTTTATTGTTATTCATGGAGTGGGCGAAGGAGTGGTCAAATAAAATGCAATGCATTAGCAATATATGACAAGTTTCAGCCTTATGCAAAGCGTTGAGTACTCGAACTTTTCAATTAAAGTTTATGCAAAGATAAGGTCAGCTCTCTCCGAAATAAAATTAAGAAAAATATAAAAGTAATTTGTATTTAGAAGCCAGCAGGATAATAGATGATTTTTTTTTTATTAAGCTGTCTTTGTCTGTCTTTGTTTCTATTAACTTAGAGATTAACATTAAAATAATTTGTTTATACCTCATTTGACAGAAGATACTTTGCTTGTCTTCAGATTTAAATGTTATACATGTTCTCCACTCAACTGAATAGGTTTGACTTTTTTCGAAAGTTTTAAAAGCAATATCTATTCAATAAAAATTCCGATTAAAATATAGTAAATCTTTTTTAATTAAGAAATTATTCAGTTATGGCGAAAGTTTTTTTTGTCCCTCAAGATTTAATTTAATATGAGTCTTTTGAATTTTTCAGGAGCATAAATGCGCTATTTTTTTCTACTTTCCACGTAATTCAAAGTTTGACTGTAGGGTATCTTCGAGTCTGCCAACTAACTCCCAGTCCAGTCTTACCTGTTTTTTCTTCACCAGGCTCACTGGCGTTGATTTCCCTTCCAATTTATGTGACATATTGATTTTCAATTGATGATAGTCTATTTTGCGTTGCCCGCCAATTTATTTCAGCCATTTTAAATTGGCATTTGTGTTGCGTAGTCGCTTCTCAGGCCGATGCAGCCTGTATGACTTCATCAATGGCCATGAGACTAGGAAGAACCTGGACCTGGACCTGGACCTGGACCTGGATCTGGATCTCGACCTGAACGTGTAGTTTTGCGCATTTGAATGTAAATTTAATTCAATTAATAATGCATCATATGCTGTCTATGCCTAATTGCCATGCGATGATCGTAGTCGTCGTCATCATCATTGTTGTTGCTGTTGCCGTTGCCGTTGCTGTTGTCATTGTTGTCTGTTTGTCTGCTCATCCTGAAGGACCCGTGGCCCAAGCAGCAGCTGCTGCTCGTCTCTGCTGACAATATTGATGATTTAGTACGAGTCGACAACACATTTGTGGCTGTTGTCATGGCACCAAAGGCGTAATTAGACAAGCATTGTGCAAAAGCGTTAATTAAAAACCACACAAAAAGTTGCAGTTCCCATTTGCTGCAGCCTGTTTGGCTGTTTGGCTGTTCGCTGTTAGCTGTTAGCTGTTGGCTGCCAGCTGCGCCAGCCATGACTCCATGGCTTTACCCTCGTAATGAGCCCGCGTCGATTGCGTAAGCTCAACGGACGGATGCATCAGCTCCATCGGCGCAGTCACAGCCATGGCCATAGTCGGGGGCTGGCGCTGCGCACACTTGGCTAATAGTTTCCTTTGAAATGCCTGCCACTGGCTGGATGAATGGATCTCTCATGCGTATTTATGAGACAGCACCACTGACAGCCGAGCGTGAGTGTATTAATTTTCGCATGATTTTGACGCCAGTTAGAGACATGCAATTCACATGATGCAGCATCCATTGGAGAAATGCTGGGGCGTTAAAAGCACTGATTTGCAGAAGAGCTAAAGCAAAAGGGGAAAATATAATGAAAAATATATTGTTATACAAAAAAAGTGTCAACAGCTAACGAATATTAATATGTAATTGGTTATGCCATCGACTTATTTCGAAATAAATATATTTGAAATACGACTACCAAAATGATATATGTTTATTGTATGTCTACGTCAAATATTTATATGAAAATAATTTGCACCAGGGTAATTTCTTTCAGTTGAATTATAAATAGTGCATTATAAAAGTAAATAGAATTTGGTTATATATTTACTTATTTGTATTTATATTATATTATTTTGCCATTTTTTGTTTATTATATACGATGTATATATGATATATTTAATATAATATCAATCATACAACAAAAAATGGCAAAAATTCTAGAAATAATATAATATAAATAAATTAATAATTTTTAGTTTAATTTTTGTTGTTGTTGTATATATTTGAATATTTTATTTAACAAAATTTGTATATTTGAATTAGTGGAAACCGAATCTATTTTAATCCTTAGAGGCATAGAATTATCTGGAAAATAATTATTATTTTCACTATTTATAAATATTTCATCCAATATTATTAGAGGATTCTTTTCTCTGCTGAGCAGTTAGATGTGTGGCATAATAATAATAATAATAATAATAATAATAATAGCATATGCCATGGCCTTTTCTGTGTATGTGTATCATTATATAATTATAGGTATATTTATATATAATTAAAGGTATACTGTACAATATTTAATTATATATACAATTAAAAAGTAGTTGCTTAAATAAAATATGGAAAATATGTAAACAAATTGTTAAAATGATAGTAAAGAATTAAGATTATTTAGCAGGGATAATAAAACAAGTCTTCTTGAAAATGTACATATCATGCATAAATCATTATTATAATTTCAGAGTTATTCAAATATCAAAAACTTTTGAATATTTTAACTTCCACCTAAACTAGTAAATTCTATGATATGGCCAATTTTACAGACTTGTGTTTGAGCCAACTCAAAAGAACGTGAGTCAAGGAGTTAAGCGCATGAAACGATTTGCATTAAGCGGATCAGTTTCAAATGCTGTCGAAAAACCGCAAAGTCAGGGCGATCGGCTCGTGCGTGCACCTGCGCAGCTGGCACTTGACCAGGATAACAAGTGAGTGAAGGCAGAGCTCAAGTGTCCTGCGTCTGGCGGACAATGCGAATAGACAGCAAACACTTCAAGCGGCTCAAGTGCCTGACTTTGTGGCATGGGAAATATGTGGCCATAAAATATGAGAGGTTCTTGAAAAAGAGCAGGACTTAAGATACATAAAGAGAGAAAGGATTCTTGTGTTGTCTTTAACAAAGCCTAAGAAAATCCTTTTTGCGAATTTGTGCCGACTGTGGGGCACTTGAACTTGATGGGAACATGCGAGCTGAACATCATTAAATCCTCTCGAGTTAACAGCGAGTGCATTAAAATGTTATGCAGGACAACAGACGCATTAGTGTAATCCTTGCGGACACACCCACCAGCCGGACCTCGAGAGACAAGCTGAATGAAACTCTCGCAATGAATGAAGTGCTGCATTCATTCAGCAAAATGGATCTTTGGAAATTCGTCGGGCCTTTTCACTGCCAACTAATTTCGAAGGGGTCGCAACAAAGGCGCAGCAGGTCGCACCAACCTGATCAGGGGATCCTGGGAATCCTTTTGGCCAGCCTGCAACAATAACTTGCTGCAATCGCGCACAGCAATAAAAATTAATAATAAAGCAAGTGCCAACATGGCCGAGCCTTGTGGAAGGCATTAAATAAATTTAACAGCTCAATGACTTGTCGAAAGGTGCAGCCAACAGCCAGCAGCCAGCAGCCAGCAGCCATCAGCCAGCAGCGAGGAGCCCAGCCGAGCCGAGCTGGGAGGCTGCAGTGTGGCTCAGTGAAGCGCAGCGGCTCAGGCAAGCATAACTTAATTAGCAGACCAGCGCTTATATTAAACTTAATTTTTATGATTTCAGCTTAATTACGGCGCCGTGGCGCTGCCAGATTGCGAGGTCAAGCGCTGTACTCGTATATTGCAATCAAGAATATCATTCAAGTGTTCAGCGGCGCATGTGCAGGAATCGCACTCGATTGCCAAGGGCCACCACAGCCACGGCCACCGAGGTGACAGCCAGTTAGCTATACCTGCCAGCCTATTCTAATTGAAGTCGTTTGCCAGAGGCTGGGGCTTTGTCTTTGCGGGCCATAAATTACATTTGTGGAATGCTCAGCGATGTATTGTGAGTGAGTCTGCTGCTTAACACCTAATCGCCCGAAATGCGTGCGTCCAATTGTGAGGTCCTCCAAGTCCGCGTCTAGCTTGGCTCATTCATTCATGCATCCATTGAGGCCATTCATTCATTGATGGCTCATAATGAAATTGTTGGCTGTCCGAAATTTTCTTCTCTTTTTTCCCTCAAATGCCCGGCATTGTGGATGGCAAGATTTATGTGCCTGAATGTAAATGCCTGCTTCAAATCGTTTTTTATTGGTTCGCTGTGTATTATATTGCATTGATTTGTTGCCTCGCTGGGCCTTTCATAAAATTATTATCACACTTTATTTATCGCACGGCCAGGAATGCTCGGCTATTATATTGAGCAGACCAAACGATTCGAGTCGCATCGCCAACTGGAGTCAAATTATTAAGCTGATTTTAATTGCGCCCCATGATCCATTGAGAGACACTCGTAAATCTAATTTAGAGCCGGTGCCTATGGAATTCTCAATAATACATTCTCTATACACTCATATAGATGTCTCTCTAGTCTAATTATGCGCGATGCCCACGACAATTGTTGATTGAAATTTATCGCCAATGCATTCTCGATTTGTCGATTCTCGCTTTACATTGGCGATCGGTAATCTCTTTTTGGGCTTTGCTTACGATCTCCACTGCTGGCCGGGGGGATCGAGTCCCAGAGCATAAATAACGGAGTGGAAGCCCCACAACCTTAGCCTTTGTCTAACCATCTTTGGTGGCTGCCAATTTTGGAGATCAAATTATTAAAACTAGCTCGTTAAGCCGTTACAGATATCTTTCAGAATTTACGATCGTGAGATAGCGAAGGTGTATGTGTGAATGTGTGTGTGTGTCTGTGTGTGTCTCTGTCTCTATCTCTCTCTCTCTCTCTCTCAGTATGTTATTCGATCATAGCTCATTTGTTAAATAATAGTGAAAATTAGTTTGTTTGTCTAAA
The DNA here is from genome assembly GCA_035045345.1 of Drosophila hamatofila. NCBI lineage: Eukaryota > Metazoa > Arthropoda > Insecta > Diptera > Drosophilidae > Drosophila > Drosophila hamatofila. Next base: position 14,411,882 of record JAWNPA010000020.1, read on the forward strand.
TGACATGAATCGTGATTTATATATATTGTGAATGAGATAAATATTAGATTTTATTGGGTGTGTTTGAAAACAAGATTGTTCCACTCGCTTGATATTTATTGGGAACTTATCTGCTTCATAGATAGCATCTTAATCGCCATTAACAGTTCGAAGTATTCCATTTCTTGACTGCACGAAAACAACATAAATGGGAAATTAATGCCAAATAAAATTTGTGAAATATTTGCATTCATGCCAAAGTGAAAGTGATGTTCAAAGCATATCGAAACCTTTATGGCTAGACCATAAAATTATATTAAATAGCTGCCTATTAAGCTAATAGCACTAAATATTTATTGTCTTGGTTGGGCAATGAAACAAAATTAATGATTAGCTTAAAGCAACATTATTAAAAAAGTTTCTTGAATTTCTTTTTAACGATTTTACGGGTTGTTTTTATGATTTGGAAGTCGATGATAAAAGATGTTAAACAAGAATTTTTGATAAGTATATATTCTTTTGCTTCTTTCTAGTGTGAAATATATATATATAAGAGCTTAGACAAGTTTATGACGCTGACACTGCATCTTATTGCATTTTTAGCTTATTACACACAAATTTCTACATATAGTTATTTAACATACTTTAGTCTTTCAAACCCGTATTCTTAACTTTCTTTACTGTACTATCAAATTTGTCATTCGATACGGTGTTGCACAATAATTGATGCCACACATGCGGCCTGCGTTATCAATTTTCTGTTCAAGTTCATGCTACCAGCTGACTAAGTTATAAAGCTCATCATCATTATCGTCATCATCATCATCATCTTTGTCAACTTGGCCCAAATTAGCCGCCAAGCTGCCAAAACGTTTAGTACAACGCTCTCACCAGCCGGGCCTGTTGCAGTTACTTATACTTATGTATATATGAAAAAATACGAGCCTCCTGTTGCAAACATTTGTTCATTTGTCATTCAGGACTGCTGCCGATGACATACATTCGTGCAGTTTGCTGTAAGCCAGCGTCTTGGCCTTCCATGTTGCACGTTGCGCAATAAAAGAGTCGCAGCGAGGCAAAAGCTGCGCAACAATTGAGGAGAATCCATCATTAATAAGCCCTAAAGTGGCCGCTGCGGCTGCCACTGCCACTGCTGCTGCTGCTGCTGCTGCTGTGTTGCCCGGTAGCTTCGATTGCCTCTCCAGGCGGGCAATAAAAACAAAGGCCAAAATGGGCAATGAGAGGGAAACAGAAACACATCGAATGGCCAACGTGTGCACTTGTTGTTATTGTTGCAGCAGCAGCAGCAGCAGCAGGTTGCAAGCGAGTAATGCAGCAGCAGCAGCAGCAGCAACAGTTGGCAGCAAAAAGCCAAACCGCTTTAGGCCATTTAAGGCAACGCAATTAATTATTTTTTAACTGTTTTGTCATTTCGGAATGCAGGCAGCGGCCATCATTGGCCATCGATTGGCCATCTCCTGCTGCCTCGCTGCCTGCCTGGCTGCCTGCCTCCTTGCTTGGGCAAAGGACTTTGACATGAGCGGCGCAGCTTTCGCTCGTTTGATCGCTTGATCGCTTGATCGATTGATTGCTGTCGCTGTTGTTGGCCAAATGCAACAAAAACCAAAATAAACAACTTGCGTACAAAAAACTTGCTGAGATTGTAAAACGCGGCTGTAACAAGCCGTTGCGTTAATTTGCCAAATGCTTGGCAGCAGCTGAAAAAGAAAGTTTTTTTCAGCGAAATGCAAATAAATTTCAACTCATATTAATATTCATTAAATGGCAACAAATTAAACAAGCTATACTCGCACATGCTCAAAAACATAAGACTTATATAAATATATATGAAATTTATAAATATTTTTAAAACAACCTCCAACTTGGCCAAGAGTCTGCCTAGTTGGCTAGCTGGCTGGCTGGCTGTATAGCTGTCTGGCTCTCTGTCCGACTGGTTTCAGCTGCTTATTTGCTTTGTCTGTTTTGATTATAAAAAGCATTCGGCTTTAATTTGTCAATTTCTTAATTGGCGTTTCGTGCGTTCCACTTCATAAACGCTCGTGTGTTCCAATAATCGAACGTTGTCTCGCTCTGGCGGCCATCGGACGCCAAGCGAGTTGTTTCTGTCTCTGTCTCTGCCTCTGGCTCGGGTCTGGCGGGGAGGGGCGATCATTGATTTTGTTGTCTTTGTCTTTTTGTCGTTTGGCTGCTCATTGATAGAAGAATTTTAACAAGCTACGGTGTTTTGGAATTTCGTACGTGAAGAATCCAAAAATGTTTTACGCAATTAAAGAATCTGATAAAATGTCTACAAGCGGCGGGCGTTGGCCGCCAGACTCGAGACTCAAAGTCCCAGCCTGGCAGCAAAAAGCAGCTCGCTCACACGCACGCTCATGTCAAAGTGGTGCGGCCACTCGGGCCTCAGCTCCGCTCAGCTCAGCTCAGCTCAGCCCGAAGCTCCAACATTCTGTATATATCGATCACAGGTCTGGATGGTCGGGTCGTGGCGGCGTCGGTAAATATGACAAATTTTGCCAAGGCAAAAAAAAAAAAAAAAAACAACAACATATATATATATATATAAATATATATATATATATATATTTATATATCTTACAAGACAAAATCAGAGGCACAGACACAGGCACAGGCGCAGGCACATCAATATCGAACGTCTCGAGTCGACTCTCTCAGCCATAGTGTTTGCTGCCGCTGTCTCTGTGTTGTGGCACAAACCAATTAAGCCGAGATTAATTGGCCATGTCAAGTGGCGTAATCGAGCGCGAACACAAGTTTGACATTTCATAATTATTTCAACCGATCGCAACGAGCTCGGCGACTCTTCTCTTGTCTCATGATCGATCAATCGCTTCGTGTCTGTGTCTCTGTGTGTGAGTGTGAGTGTGTGTGTGTGTGATAGATGAATATTATTTTGAACATCTCTAATTGTATTCTATTTTAATGTGATGTGTTGATCTCATGTGATAACCCCATGTGGTTTGAGTTTATTTAAATATCACTGAAATCATTTTGTCCCAAAAATTCAATCAACGAAGTCTCTACATATGATTTGTCTTGATTAGCTTGTCTAGAAATTTACAGATGATGTGATAATAATCGTTTAAATGATTTTCAGTAGGATTACAATATTTTCATAATTTTTTCAAATTTTTAAAATCTGTGTGATACATTAGAATTTTAATTTTAATTATGTAACAAGAAAAATTTGTACTCTAGAATCTGATTGTCTTTTTAAGTATATCATATCACATATTCCATACAAAGCAAAGTGATTAACCTTATATTATAAGCATCCATCCCATTAGTTCTCATAACCTTCCATTCTCTTTAACCATATCATCTGCTCATGCTCAGCAATCTTCTGTCCCAGTAAACCATTTCCAGTTCTGCGGAGCTCGAGGTCTTTTCCAAACCAACATTGAACTTTCTCTGCACATGGCATACACGCCCACACGCTGATCTCTGTCTTTATCGGCGAAACACTCACCCACTCATCGATACGGTAAGTGCTCGAAGCTCTTTCCAGCTCTCGGCTGGAATCTCTTTGGCTGTGGCAGCTCGCAAGTCGCTCATTTTGCAGCTAATTTGACAACAATTTACTGTAATCACAATCGATTCGTGTTTGCCAATTTTTTAATTGTTTTCAATCCTCTTTTGCGGGGCAGAGCCCAGAACTGGCTGGCTGGCTGGCTGAGCGCAATACACGATCGGGTAATTTACGATGGCCTCATGGTGATTGCATTGCCGAGCTCATGACACCAGCCCAGCCAAGCGATCGGAGCAATCGAGGCAGCCCAGTAAAAACAAACGAACTCCATTAGCAGCTCTTTGCTGTGTTTAGTTCGTGCGAACTTCTAGGAATTATGTTGTTCCAATTAAAATAAAAATTAAAATAAAAGAAAAGGAAAACAGACACAGAGACAGAAAACAGAAAAAAACTAAAACCAAATTAAAGACTGGGCCACTGTCGACACTTGGCGACCCAGCGACTGTCGCTGTCTCTCAGCCCGTTTGTCGTTGTATCGATTTGTGAAATGGTCGTTGACGCTCGCTCCCATTGATTTTAGATGTCCACATTGGAGTTGGGGCTTTGGCTGGCGCTGATTTCCATTTAACCTGCTGCACCGTCATCGGAGGATCGACTCCAGCTACATACCCAGCTGCACCCAGCCCGGTCGATCCCGATGCGGTTTCATTTCTTCGCGCACGATACGATCGTGCTGCCTGCCTGCCTGGCTGACTCTCTCTGGCTGCCTGGCTGCCTGGTTGCTTGGATGGCATGCCTGGGTGCCTGCCTTAAAAACGACTTTAATATGTAAATTCGATTTCGGAAGCCAAAGTAATTAATACTAGAATGCAGAGTGGTGCTGCGGTGCTGCGGTGCAGTGGTGTAGCGACGCAGCGGCAACAGCAGGCAAACTGAATTTAAAATTAATCCAAACAAACGGATTAAAGAGCAAAAGCCAAACACAAATGTTAATTTGCCTGCAGTTCGAGCTGGCGCTGGAGCTGGCGCAGGAAGCGACGAGCAAAGGTGAGAAGATTTTCAACATTGCCTCGATTATGCGAGAAATTTATGTTGGGCCCTACGCAGGGATCCATAATGCGAGCTAGAACTGGTTTCCGACCATTCAAATAAAACTTATGCTCGACATATTGGTATAACTTTTGTTTTTAATTATGAATGACATTCGGACCCAGGGCGCTCGCTCGTGTGGTCTGTCAATGCGCCTGCTGTGAAACCAGAGCTGCAGCTTCCACTCCTACTCAAACTCCAAAGCCAATACCAACACCAACAACAACACCAACATCAACACCAACTCCAACTCCAGCTTCAGTTCGGGCTGATCTTCAGTGCTGGGCATAGTCACATTTTGAGATAAAGATCTCGCACTCACTCACACACACTCAGCTCTGATCCGGAGGAACCCATCGAACTCATCGTCATCGTCATCGTCATCGTGTGCTGTGGCTGTTCCATAATGAAACTCATTGATGTAGGTAAATTATCGCTCTGTTCTTAACGTCGTGTTTTCGTGTTTTTTAATTGGACTTTGGGAATTTAGTGAAAAATGCTAATTAGTTGAAGGGCTTCGCTCTAAAACGGATTGCATTTCATTGATAATAGCGCGCGAGTATTGGAAAAAAAAAATCAAAAAACAATAACAATCTGTGAGATTTCCTCTCTCTCTATCTTTCTCTTTGTCACTCTTTCTCACCATTCCATACTATCTATCTATAAAATTAGATTAGCAGTTAATTGGTTAATGTGCAGCGAGCAACGTTTGTTAATTGATTCCCGGAAAATCGGGCCTCTCCACAGAATCTTGTTTTAATTAACAACTATTTAAGCGCTGCTTCCATTGACTACCGCTTGCTCGATCGTTGCATGTTCTCTTTTCATTTGGCAGCATAAAATTATCGTTTGGCTTTTATGATTTGATGTACCACGTTTGTCACTGACAAGTCCCAAAGACATCATCATTCAGCACGCAGGTCTCACAACTGCAAGACAGAGGCTGCTTGAGTTCTTTATTTTACATCTTACTTTTTTTAAAATTTATTTAAATATATTTTATATAAATTATTATATGTATGTTTTAGTAAAATGAGCTAAGAACCCTGAGACTTCTTAAAATATATACATATATTATTATTAATAGGCGTAGCTTTTCGAGCTTTTTTGAATTTCTGGAATGGAATGGAATGGAAGTTTGATCGTGTTGTATATTTAGAATAAGCTTATAATATTTAATATTCTTAGCTATTAAATTTGCTTATGAAAAAATCTTTTAGATAAAGTCCATTGAATTTTATAGCCTTAGTTGTTAAAATTTGCTTAATGAGTTAAAAGAGGATCTTCCTCTTTATAAACTTTTACTGATTAACTTATTATTATGTTTTAGACAAGCTCTCCCAATTCAAAAAAAATCCTCATCAAACACTCCAGCAAAGAGAATTATTTATTTATTCCATATTCAATCCAATTTATTTTTATACTCTTACTTTTATACAACTTTTTTTAAATCACATGATAAACAAGAAGTTATTAAATTTTTGTATGTTTCACCTTCATGAATTTAAATACTATATAAATTCCAAAGAGAATAGAATAAAACTCGTATACAATGCGTTCTCAGTCGATCAACTTGCTCCGCCTATTGAACAGTAGCAAGTTTTCTAATTTTGAGTCTAACCAGATCTCGGCTCATTTGTTGCCCTGCTCCGCTGTGCTCATTTGTCGCGCATATCTCAAATTGTTGATATAACAGATAGCGTAAGCCAGTTTTTGACCTTTCAAAATGCTTATAATTTAATGCGAGGTCTTTGCTTTGTCTCGATATTCAGTTGACATTAGCTAAGCATTTGTTATCACATGCTGCCCAGATCGAGCTGATAGGGCAGACGATACATATGCATACATACTACTAGCCGCCGAGTGCCTTGGGCGAATGCGTATAGTTTTTCTTTCTCTTGGACCAGACATAAACATAAACAGCGCAGCAAATTGGGTCAGCTAGCAATGATCGGGTCTTCAATGTCTCACAACTCGATAAATTCTCTAACAAAATGCTGTTGCCACTTGGCAGAGTCGCATCGCAGTGTGGCAGCCACAAACGTGCCACGTTCAGCATAATCAACATATGGGCGTCTCTCTAAGGCGGCAGATTCCAAAAAAAGAAGAGCCTCGGTCGCAGCACTGAAGAACATGTTGTAGGTTGTCTTGTTGCCTCTTGTAACCCGATAGTTTTGTAGTTTTGTGGTAGCGCACCCATAAATTTTGCCTCACTGTTGCGGCCGTCGCATCAGGTGTTAAGCGGGCAATGGAGCGCTATTCGGTATACCCTAAACTTAAGTATACATATATAATAATTAAGTTGAGTTTATGATAGACATTGCTGTTTCGATATTTATGCCATCCTCAGAGATGTCACTTGTAAAGGGATCATGTAATGCGGAATATTTTGAATATTTATATTTAATTATATATAAATTATAAAAATAATATATATATATATATATATATATATATATATATATATATATATATATCCGAAGTCAGAGTAGCTCAATTATGTTTGGTTTATAAATGTATTTCATCATTTATCGCTGGCATATAAATCAAATATATATCAAATAATTTTGAAGGGGAGCAACAAAGTCTATAATATATACTATATGGACAATATTATATTTCCTGACCTCAAATATATCAGAAAAATGTTTTTGCTGTAAATAAAAATTTTCAATTTTATTATTATTATTATATAAATATAAATACAACACATATGTTAAGAAAATTCATTTTTACAATATTTAAATACTTTAAAGAGCATTCAAATATCGGATTAGCACAAACATATTTTATTTATTTACTTGGCTGTTTTAACGTATGTATTTGTGCCTTAAAAAGTTGATTTTTTTTTACAGTTGTTGCTCGCTTGCTGTTGTGGTTGTTGTTGTTGGTGGTGTTGTTTATTGTTGTTGCTGCTGCTAGCTGGCATTATTTATTGCACGAAAGTCATTCCTTTTAATAGTCATGCAAATTAATTTTGCTCATTTGTACAACAATAAAAATGTTAACTAATTAATTTTGATTGAAATTTGCATGCAAAGAGCGAAAATCAATTTGCACGCGTTGTTCTGTTTGCCGTAGATCGTCGGCTGGCGATAACTGTGCCTCTATTAGCCAAGGTAATTCCGTGTTAATACTGTTCATGTTGCTGTTGCTGTTGCTGCTGCTGTTGTTGTTGTTGTTGTTGTTGCATTTTGGGGAATTTTGAAATTTTCATGCATTCCAAATAATATATTAGCTCGAGCGATACAAAACAGCAATATAAATGAAAACAAGTATAAATCTTAAGTCATACAAGGTCATGCACGACTTGGAGATACCCTGTTGGTAGGATATACATAAGTTTATATTGTATATATTTATTGAGTTAATAATAATAAATTTGAATACTCTTCATTCTATTCTTCATCATTGAAAGAGATATTTAGATATATGGACTTACCTTATACAATATATATGTATATCAATTACTTAAATATCTGACTATTCATTTGATGCCACCTCTTTTCATACATCTACAGGGTGTTCGATGCATGCCATTTGCCAACTACTCGAACAATAGCGAAAGTCTGTGATGGGATCAGCACACTGGCCCGATTTGGAGAAGGTGTCTTGGCATTGTTTGCAGCTCCTGCGATTGAATAGAGCCGGATTGCCTAATGCCCAATTAGCGCAAATAATAAGCAGCTGATATACGCGCTTTTGTCAGACGGAAGTTATGCTAATTATTAATTTTGACTATAAAATCCGAGCTGGGCATACAAATTCATGAGAGGGTAAAAGTTGGCGCACTGATAGCGATCGACGAGCGAAGCTGAAAACGAAAACGCCATCTGAAAATATTAATGATAGAAAATTAAGCAGCATTTTGTCAGCAAAGTTTTGCCTGCGCCAAAGGAACGGGGCTGGAGGCTTCGTTCTCAGTCGCTGTGAGGCAATGTATCTTGTATGTATCTTTTCATCGTCTGTCTCGGCGGTTGCTGGGTCGCAGTCGCAGTCGCAGTCAGAGTCGGAGTGCGACTGACTTTTGCCAATTATAAGCTAAAGACATTGAATTTCGCTTTATCGCGAATTTCGCTGGCCCGAATGGAATGAAAATAAAAGAGACAGCGCGTAACAGGACGCAGAGGACGCAGCCCAGACAGACCAAGGAGTATATATATATATATATACATATATCTCAAATTAGCCAACATTTTATATCTGTCAGCTACTGTTCTCCCTAATTAATAACAAGATGCCTTTTTAATTCCGTTTCGTGCGTTTTGCGCGCTGTTGCGCCTTTTAATTGCTCCTCCAACGTGCAGAGGAACTTCTTGCCACTGCCTCAGTGGAGATGGGGCAGCGCCTTTAGTGGTTGCCAGCAAAGCTAAAGGCTTCATAATTATAACTAATTTTCAAACGATAAATGACTAATGCTAAGACCTTGCGGAAATGTGATTATAACTGAAGGGCAACAATGGAATAATGCAAATAATGATAAGTATTAATGCCTAATGAATGTGTGCAATGCAATCATTATGTAGGATTGAAGACTCAAGGCATGAAAATGGTTTCCAGGAAATATTGATCGGGCAGCCACTTTGATTCTATGTGGCCAGTGTTAGATGTGGTGCATAGAGCTGCTTAGCTATCTGTATAGTGTTAACTGAAAGAGATTGTGACCAGATAAGTCTATATAGAGGAACTAAAAGGGGTTTAAAAGCCATAAAATAGGTCATATTATTAATTATAATATTAATTTGCAATATGAAATATATATGAGTTTTTGCTTAAGTTATGCATTCTATAAACTAGTTACTATTGGCTTTTTAGCACTATTTTTCTATTGGTCCAACATTTCGCTCCTTAAGAACTCTTATTGAAGTCGTAAATAAAATGGATGTCTATTTGAGGCGAATAAAGTAGTAAATGATAAAGTCTGTATATCAAATGTATTGTTATCTAGTATATCTAGTATATAGTATATGAATACGAAATATATCTAATATCTAGTTATGGTATATGAATATGAAATATATCTAGTATATAAGTAGTTTATCACAACAAAATTTATCTAGTATATAGTATATGAGTTCGAAACATGTCGTATATTAATTTGATATTTAGTACATAGTAAAACTATAAAGCATATCAACATCGTTAATTGTATACATAGTTATATACATAATTATTTATATTATAAGCTCCTACTAGAACTCGACTGCCCTATGCTCTATGCGCTAATTTTCTATGTATATAAATTAAATTAAAATTAGTTATGAAATAAAAGTTTTGTATTGGAATTCTGCTAGACTGTAATCAATAAAAAATTGCATTTTACAGCCAATTTAGCATACATTTTCGCAGTAGGTTCATTAGAAACTTTCTTTGCTGGCGCAACTGAACGTGAGAATTGCGTTCTTTATCATCGTCGCACGCAGAATTGAAGCAGAGTCCAAAGCGATTATCTTATAGCTATGCATACAATATAATAAACACTCGATTTGAATGACACAAAACTGACGTAAATTGGATCAAATGCTCATGACCATATGTAACTGCCGACGGCTGGCGACGATGTTGTAGTTGTTGTTGTTGTTGTTGTTGCTGTTGTCGTTTTGTAAAGCCCATTCAGACGTTCAGCTCAAGTGTTACTGACCATAATTCAAGCCACGACAGGCCTTTTAGCCAATATTTTGCGTGCAAGCGAACAGTGAGCCTCCATACACTGGCCAAGTTTACAGTGCCTGCTGGCCGTGTTGAGTTTCCCCTCAAATGGCGAAACCAGTTTGGCCAGCAAGTTGTCCATATCAGTGGTTTTTTTTTTTTTTTTGTCTTGTTACTTACCACGAAAACTTGTTCCCTGGGCCAGACGATCGCGCTGCCTGGCATCGGGGGTAACGCCTACCCATTGGTAGGTGGAGCTTTCAAGCGCCTCGCCGGCTGCCAAAGATGGTGGCGAACTCTTAAAAATGGTGGCCGCGCTATTAGCGATCGAATTTATGGAATTATTTCATTGTTCTAAGAATTTGAATGCCGGCCAAGGCATCCACTACTAAAAATGGTGTTCCCTTGCCACAATGGCTGCAAAATTGATATATTGGCCGACCTGTGGCCGGCCGGCTTGGCACGGCCCTGCTCATATTTATTGGATGAGTCAAACAATTGCTGCAGTGCAGCAGTGCAGCAGTGCAGCAGTCGCAGTGCTCGAGACAGGATGTTGCCAGACTGTCAACGAGCGAGCATGGAGTGTGGAGTCGAGGCTCGTTTCAATTTGATGGCTTCATTATGCAGCTGGCTGCTGCCTGTTGCCTGTTGGCTGTTGTCTGTTGGCTGTTGGCGTTTTTTCTTACAAATTGGCTGTGCGAAATGCTGATTTAATATTTTTGCCCGGCAGTCAGTTAGTTGTTGCCAATTAAGATTTGCTAGAGCTCTGCATTCTGTTTTGCGTTGCGATGTACCCACGTCCGAAACATACGAATAATTGGTTTGCCAGCATAAAAATCACATGAATTGACTTTCCGCTCCGTGGCAATTAAATATTATGGCTGAATGTGTTTCTGTTCAGTTCTGGTTATCCTTCAAATGCACTTATACACAGATATGCTGCAACTAAATGGAGTGCCCAATGGCCGGTGGCAAGTGGCGGATGGGCTCTGCTGCTCCATGAGCGTTCCACAACTTGTTCGACGTCGTCATTAAATGCTTGAACAAAATTATCTTGTTAAAATTACAAATAACACGAACATGAAGTAATAAAAAAAACGTAAGGAATGAATAATGTGCGCCACGTTAAATTGCCGCTGACTGACAACCCCGAGCAAGCAAACTGGCCAACAGTCAACCTGTCGACCGGTTGTCCGCCTGCCAGACTGCCAGACTGCCAGACGGCCTGACTGTCTGAATGCCTGTCTGACTGCCTGAATGCCTGCCTGCCTGCCTGCCTGCCTGCCTGCCACACTGCCACTCAGTTAGTCAGTCTGACTGTCTGACTGTCTGTCAGCCTGAGCATCATCCTGTATCTTCATCTGCTTGTAGCTGCAACTTCCCAACATTCTCAAATGACTTCATTTTATGTGTCGATTTTTAGTGCGCACTGCGCGGTTGCAGTTTCGTGAACTTTCCAAGTTAATTGGTTAGTGATTCGAGCGTCTGCAACAACTCAAACATTTTCCCCCAGCATCAACAGTTGATAAATGCCCATTTAGTGGACTATTGGACTATTTAAATTCACTCGACATTTAGTGGCTCCATAGAGAAGAGGCTTGAGAGTGTCTAACTGTAGCTACTACTATATATATATATATTAGATACTTTGACTATCCTTCTATGTAATGCTGATACGCTTAAATCTCTATTTTATTTATGTACCGCATTAAATTTGCTATGTAGACGTGACCGATTTGTGAGTTGCTGCCGCTTCGTTTACGGTACACGCTACATCTCAGTCCATTGCCCTTCTTTCACTTTTTTCATGGCCTGTGTTTAGTACACAGTTAAAACTATTTTATGTCTTAATTAAAGTTTATAGCGCGCTTTTTAGGCGTCAAAAAAGAGTTGCTTTTTTTTTTCTTTAGTTTAGTGCGCACTGCCTAGCCAGGTCAAGCCGCCCGCCGGGCCGCTGCCGCTGCTGCTGCTGCTGCTGCGACTGCAGTGGAGTCATCGACAATCATCCTAAATGAGTTTGCTACATGTATATGCGCAAGTACAGTAAGGCTTCCAGCTTAAGCAATACGTATGTATATGTGAGTGTTGGGCATGTACAAATCGCTTGATTGGCTTGCACTTAATTGCCAATAGCTGTTACGTCCTCCTCTGGCCGGTAACGTCCATGCTGTTTTTAGTGAGGTCGTGTCTGGGGCCGCAGCAGCTCCTGCTAATAGGCAATTAAGTTTCGAGTGCTACCTGCCATTTTGTGGCTAAGCGACGACTCTTGCCCACGTCCACAGAAAATAAAATAAAAAAAAGGAAAATAAAAACAGCTTGGCTAATGGCAAGACACAGCCAGGTTAGAGTTCAACGTGGTTCCATTGACTATATGAGATATGTGCTACTAATTGATCCAAGCAAAGCCTTAGCCAACACTGGAATAACTTTGGAAATTTCGATTAAAATTTCAATTTAATAATTCTACTTAAATTAGAAAAATATGACTAAAAAAGGGCTATACGATATAAAATATAGAAATACTTTTTTTTAAATATTTAATAATATATATATATATATATATATATATATATATATATATATATATATATATATATATATATATATATATATTTATATATATATATATATATATATATATATATATATATATATATATATATATATTTATTTATTTATTTATTAAATTTAAAGATTAATATCCGTTGTATCGTAAAAAAACCGAATACGATACAACGGATATTAAAATTTATATATATTTATGGTAAATTATATATAACATTTATATATTGTATAATAAATATATTTTGTATCTTATGTTCTTTTAACTATAAGAGCTTAATCATATTTCATATATGCCTAACTGCTAATACCCATCGTCTCTTCTATAAACCCAGCTTCTATCGAATTTTGTTCGATTTTATATTTAGGGAAAATTGAATATATAGTTAGTTAAAAAATTTGAAAATGATATTTAAAATCATAGAAATATAAATAATATTTATCGGAAAATAAGCTTTAGTAATATTAAGAGTTGAGTTGAGACTTTGTTTATTAGAGATATTAGTTTAGATCTTCAGTTAGCATAGGAATAAATTTAGAGTTACAATTTAAGATTAATGGTAACATTTCATAATAACTTAAATTTTTTTCTATTCATGTATAATATATTTTTAATCAGAAATGTATTGTTGGTATTGATGGAATTGGTTTATATTAATAATCCTATTTGATCCTGCAAAACATTTCTGTATTATCAAAGAAAAACTTTCAAGTGAAACTATTTGGCAAGTCAAGTTATTCAGTTGGTGATATTTCTAAGTCTTTAATTTGAACTTCCTGTGCAGCGTATTATGATTTTTAATACCCTCAAAGCATTCGATGATTGGAACAGACGTGATTCACACACTTGAAGCTGATGGCTCCACAATTGCTTGGAGTTGCTTCCCACTGTGAGGCAATTCCTCATCTCTTCTTTATGTTACTTATTTTTCTTCTTCTTCTTGTGGTTTTTTATTTTTCTTCAGTTTTTGTCATGACGCCTTGCACGCATTGCGTAATTAGGTGCACTTCCGTTTTTCGAGAGGCAAAGGCTTTGTGAGGCAGATCGCCGTATCGGCGGATCGTTGTCGCCGCTTTGGAGTCAGCTTTCTTCATATTTTGAATGCTTCGGTGTTTAATTGCGTATACGCCGCCTGTAACGGTCGTTGGGCGAAACGTCTTAATTAACTCGTTTGCAGCGTTTCTCTTGGTTTTTATTGCTCCTCTCGCAGCAATTATTATGATTACTTATTACTGCTGCCTTTTGTTTCGTTCCGTTTTGTTTTAGGTTCAGCAGCTTTTTTCTCTCTCTCTCTCTTCCAGTTGTTGTTGCTGTGGTTGTTGTTGCTGCTGCTTCGTGTCGGCAATTTAATGGCGGCGCAACCAATTGCAAATATTTTGTAAATTGTATTGTGCATTTCATATTTTGAAGTAATTTTTGCAACGACTGCAGCTCCTTTCATAGTTGCCGATCGCCGAGTTCCGATCGCTTAGCTTATTGTCACAAATTAAGACAGCTTCGGCCAACATCTGACCAGCCGCGATCAGACGCGACGACGAGCAGGGCCCAGAGAGCTGACTTAATGCGGCAGCAAATTGGCAGCTACGGCCGGCCGGCCCCTGGCGCTCGGTGCTGTCTTCCCTGTTATTTGGTCCAATCAAATTATGATGCAGTCAGTTAAAGCTCTGCCTAACACCATATAATTTGCTTGGCCTCCAGAGGCGTGTGGCAATCGCATCGAATGGCGCACAGCTTATTGAGTTGTTAGAGCTGCAGCTCTGGCCACTGCTTCCATAAATCTTAAGCGTTGGCAAAAATTCCATCAATATGCAAAAATTTTCAATTAAAATTGCACAGCCAAATGGCAGGCGGGACACCATATACAATAGCTAAAGATAACTTCACCATATGTGCAGTTAACAAAAACCACAACAACAGTCAACAATCAGAGCATACAACAAAAACATAAAAGTGATTCAGGTCGAAGTGAACGACTAAGAAATACCCGTTACATTATGAAGTTATAAAGTATTTAATAGTATTGTCACAGGTAATATTAGAGCTGTCAGCTGTATTGATTACTTTCCTCACTCATATTTCTACAATTTATCGATTTATTATATAAATATATAATTAAATATATACAGTTATATATGCATATATGTAGATAAATAGATATATAGACTTGTCTTCATTAAATCATTCAAATTTGGTTGTCTACGTTCTTAATGCAATGATTCAATGATATTTTAAAGGAACATCAAGTTACTTCCGATTCTAGCTAATTGCATTTGTTTTGTTTGGTCAGGAAAATGCTTTATTTGAAATGTAGAAGTTAAGTTTACAAGTTGTTTGCCCAAAGCGCAGCTAATATGCCTGTGTTCTCGATTTGGGTGTAGGTATTTAACAGCAACAACAACAAGAACAAGAACAGCAGCAACAATAATAAATACGCGCAGCAATCGGCGTCAATTTATGTGCAGGCAGCGCCATTTTCCCTTCATTGTATCGCGGCCAACGGCAGACAGCAAAAAATTAATAAAAAGCCAAGTAAAAAATGGAGCAACAATAAAACAGAAATGGTAAAATAAAAAATGAACAAGAAGAAGAAGGCGTAAGGTATTGTGAGCGACTGCTGCGAGAACAACAATAACATCAACGGGAGAAACAACAACTGACAGGAAATTAGTTTCCATTTTTTGATGAATGCTTCGACAGGATTGCTGTGCCGATGCTGCGATGTCTGTTCCTTTTTTTTGTGTTCCTTCCTTTCCCGCTTGGGGCTGTGGCTGTTGGGGTGTAGTCGGAGCAGGAACAGGAGCTGGAGCTGGAGCTGGAGCTGGAGCTGGAGCTGCAACCAGGATCGTCAGTCTGGGCATAAATTGCCAACGCAGTGACAACTGCTAGCCACGCTTCACTCTGACAACAGCAAAAAGCGAGGAGAGAAGGAATTGCTGCAACTTCCTTTCGTTCATTTGTACAACAATAAAATATTAACAGCAGGTAAATAAAGCGAATGAAAGCCATCAATATGTAGTCACTGCCTGGCAACTCTTATATGTGCGGTTGTCAATAAATGTTTACCACCAGGAAAGTTAGATGACTGCGATATATATATATATATATATATATATATATATATATATATATATATATATATATATATATATATATATATATATATATATATATATATATATATATATATATATATATATATATATATATTATATGAAATGAATGCACCATAAATATGCTAGCTATTTGTATCCAGATGAGTTATAATTTGATATAGAAAATGCTTTAAGTTTTAAGAAAGGTTCGCATTTTCGAATTTGTTTCTACGCTCAGCACAAGTTTTGCCTGAAATTCGATAGGAAATTTAATTATTTTAGATTCCAGATATTCGATTTTCAGTCAGCGTAGTCTACTCTATATACGCTGATTCTACTTCAAATTTCAGTAGTCAAAACAATTTTACTGCATAATAAGATACACAAGGACGTATTTTCCATATTTTTAACCACAAATAATTATATTATTAAATTAATATTTATTAATTATTATTTTTTATAATTATGTATTTATTAGAAGAGGGCATTGCTTCATCTATATAATTAGAAAAATTCGTTTTGAATCGTTTGTTTCTATTTCTATTTGTTTTAATATATTTTATTTATTTTTACAAAAATAGATTTTAATAAAAATTATTAAATTTAAATATAGTATTTGTTTAAATATTTATTAAATTTAAAAAAAAATTTTTTTTAAATATATATATATATATATATATATATCGAATACACAAATATATATTACATTTTAAAATGGCTGTCAAATAACTTTAGTTCTTCCATCGTCTATTTAATCTTTCAATTCAATTCAAATTCATTTGGATGACCGTATATGTATGTAGCTAAAAACAAATAGGAAGCTCCATCTAATTTCATAATAAATATTGTTTTTATAACGATCGAGCTGTTCTGTCGTTTCCTGGAAAGCCTCTCTATGCCAAGTAATATTAGTTGAGTATTTCGTTCTTATAAAGGTTCATTTAAAACACATAAAGCTATCCGGCTGTCATTTATTTGCGCTCGTCAGGACATAAATTGCGCCATGTGTTGCCCAAAAACAAATTAACAAATTAAAGAAGCGGGTGTCGTAAACTCTTTTTGGGGCTGGGCACCCTATTCACTCTTAAATTACTCGAATTTCATGTCACAAAACTGTGATTTATTTGCCCAGAGATGAGCTGGCATTTAAATGCGCTTTGATTTACAAATAACAAATATCTGTTATGATGAGTGGGATCTTTGGTATGCCGCCGGCAGCTGAAGCTGCGCCTGGGATGGAGATTCGACAGGGCTGTGGCATGGGGCCTGGTGTTGGCCTTGTTGGCTACGCTCATAAAACGCCAACTAAGCGTTGAGAGCCCAAAAATTGTGTATGCTGAATGCTGAATGTTGAATGTTGAACGTTGAACGTTGATTAAAACATCATCTCTATAGAGTTATGAGCATACGCTGCTGTGCCCACTTAATAGCCCATTAAGCCATTGGCCTTTGACAGCTGGAAATAAGTTGCGATGCCTCCATGCAGTGTCTGGGCCAGGCGGGAGGCTCACGCATCTAGCGAGAAACAATAAATCCTTATTAAATGCCCAGCGAGCGAAACTATTAACTGATTTTCCTTTGAATACGCACACCAGATCATAAATCAATTTTACAACTCTTTTTAATTTCATTTTTGAGGGCGCATTTGTGACATTTTAATTGCTGCTTAAATTTTGATTTAGTGACTATATGAGTTTAAAATGCATACGTTCAGGCCGACTGTCTATAGAACTCGGAAATACCTATAGAATCGATAAGCGGCTCAATATCTCCCTGTTGACTCAATAAATTCAAAGTATTTTGAATGTAGATCTAAGAGAAAGCTGCATTTGTATATTAAAAAGGTATTTAATTGTTACTAGGAAAAAATTTGAATCACAATTTATAAATTTATTTATATGTGTTTGATTTTAAATAAAATGAAGTCTTTAATTATTGAAAACTCTCGTATCCTATACATTATTTTCGATATGTGACTGACAACACTTAACGCCTTAATTGACTTTCTGTCCAATTTAGGATCGACGATTCTCATCGTAGTGCTGTTATTGAAGTGGTAACAAACTCATTTGTTAATTATGTTGCCTAGAACATGGTATTGTGGAATAATTATGCCACGATCAGTAACACGATCAAAGGCCAGGCCAAGCATTGAGCATGCTTCACCTTTGCCTTTCAGCTGCGATCACTAAATACTTGGCCCTAGCTTAAGCCTGGCTTAAACGATCATGAAAATCAAAACAACATAATCATAAAATGCGCAAACTAAACGTGGCTGCCGCTGCTGTTTAAGCTGTTGTTTTTGTTGTTGCTGTTGCTGTTGTACTCGATGTTGTTTATGTTGTTGTTGCTGTTTGTGCTGCTGTTGTTGCTGTGGTTGTTGATGTTGTTGTTCATTGGTCTCTGCGTCTAAATGGCACTTTGCCCAAACCCAAAGCGTTGACTCTGCCAGCGATAAGATCGTAAGCAACAACGACAACGACAACAACTCCAACAATCGAAGACGACGAAGAGGAGGATAGTAGTTCGCCTGAATAGCTGCCTCTTTGGCTAGCTGGCTGGCAGGCTGGCAGGCTGGCTAGCTGCTCTTGCTGCACTCTTATTATCGGCAGGATCGCGCTGGGCATGCAAATTTCCAATGGTAGCTCGGGCCGAGCCCAATGCTCAACGCATGCCGTAAATCACCAATCCGGTAAGCAACAACAACAACAAGGCAACAAATTTACAACAACTATGCCGTGCCTGGGCTGCACGACGATCTTTTAGCAGAGAAAGAGAGCGAGAGAGAGAGAGAAAGAGAGCGAAAAAGAGAGAGAGAGAGAGAGCGAGTCATGAATCAGTTTTTCATAGTGCAAAGCTTTTGTTTGGCGGCCCGGCGATATCTTCATTTTGTGGCTTAATATGCTTGTTGAAGGTCTGGTAAGTAGTTGTTGCCAGCATTGTTGCAGCAGTTGTTTGGCTTGTTGTTGTTGTTGTGGCTGCTGTGGCTGCTGCTGCTGCTGTTGGCAAAAGCGTGAACTCTCCAACACCTTGAGCATTTTTGTTGACACAACCTTTTTCTAGGCAAAACCAGCAGCGACTATGATAATAATTTTCCTTTGGGCATTTTGGCTGCCAGCCTGCTGCCTGCTGCCTGCTGCCTGCTGCCGTCGATTAAGCAGCGCGACAATTTTCCATAGTGTGCCCGTTGTCGATGGTGCAGCCCTTGCCTCCTGTCCCTGAGACGCCACCCACTCGACTCAAGCGCTGAGTGTTTTACAGCTGCTGGCACTTGCCTCTGGGCAAGAGCTAAGCTCAAGCTGGACGTGGACGTGGACGTGGACGTGGATTATTCCGTTCCGTTTCTGTTGCTGCTGCCGTTGCTATTGGCCGTTGCCGTTGCCGCTGCCTTTCCCCTATCCATTCCACTCGGAGTCGGTCAGAAAGTCGTGAGCTGTCGGCACGACTTTCTATAGCACATGCTGCGTTCTGCTTGAGGCTTGGCACTGTTTCGTTTGTTGTCTTTGTTAGTGGTAGCAGTTAGTTGGCTGCACTTACCACTAAGTTAAGATGTTTTGTCTTGGGCCGAGGCTCAGCGAGGTGTATGCGCAATTATCGTGGACAGGCATTTGCAGGCAGGCCACAGTCCCAGAGTCTGGCATGGCCTGCTCTGCTCTAGCCTGGACTTGCCTGGCCTAGCCTGGCCTAGCCGGGCCGGCTCTGGCTTGTGGAATGCTGCAGCTTAGTTTTTCCTTTTATTGATTTATGATTTGTTTAACACAAAGGCGCATTACAATGCAACGAGTGGGTTTTACGAAGAATTTCTTGCCCGCCTCATAAGCCATATCGCATGCATTTAAAATTGTCTTTACCAAATTTGATGGCAGCCTTAAACTTCATGCCACATTTGGTTGCAACAATAGTTGCAATCACGGAGCACCAGCTCCAGACTACCTGGCTGCCAGGCTGCTCCACACTTTCAACACTCATAAACTAGGCTTAACTTAACATGAATACAGCTAAAATATCAAAATATTTTACATGCACGCTTCCCCCGGTTGCTTTTGTTGTGGGGCTTTGGAGTCGCATTTCGCATGGCTGCCAGAGCCGAATCCTCTGGCTAGCAGGAACCCTTCCATGTTGCAGGCAACATGCAATTTATTTAGTAAATGTTGCAAAAATTAGACAACTGAATTAATTTTCATAGCGACAAAAAGCTTGAAATATTGTGATCACGGCTTAAAGTCTGCGTCTCGCTTTTTCCCCTGCCCAAAATGAGTTCGTTAGCCAGCTGGACAAGACATTCAGGCAAGCGACAGTCAGACAGCGAACTTGTTCTGAATGAGATTATGAAGAGTAGTTAAATTTAGTATAACTAAGCAATCATATTTTGTAGGACTTATGGAATTCATAAAAAAAAACTTTATTTGGAAGCGATCGCTTGGAAGTTTTTATTAGTTGGATTTTAGTTAGGGTATATCTAATATATATAATATAAAAAACTTAATTGAAAAGTGTAGTTGACTAACATTCTCAATATTATTGTAGTTCCATTTAACAGTAGATCTTAATGCTTAAAAATATAGAAGAATTCTTAGTCTAATAGCTAAACTTATAATTTTTTAGCTTAGGCTTATGCAATTACAAATTTTAGAATCTGTTACATGTTGCAAATTTATTAGTTTATCGGAAACATTCACCTGTTACTGCAACAGCTTAGCAGACATAACATTTGCGTGTGGTTTTCGGTGCATTTGAGGGCACTGAGTCTGCGGTGCGCGTAATCGCAGGTAATCAATATTTTAATTTCAATTTTTAAACAAACTGAATTTGAATATTTGAAAGGGCTTGACCAATTGGATTGAGCATGGCTTTCTAGAATGTAGAACTCCAAAGTGAATCTAAGTACGGCGGCATGACTATTAGGCCTGTCAGTTTTCCCACTTCAAAATGCGCTGCTGAAGAAGTTCTATTGACATAGCCCTCTCCTAGCATTGGGCTGCTGTTCTTGTTGACGGGCCCCAGCCCCACGAAGATCGACAATAGTGGAAAAGTGCCAACTAAGCATGAATTGTGATACGTCAAATTGTAAACAAATCAACGAGAGCGAGCACAGAGCAGCGGCTCCAAACAGTCTGGCATATTGGCCACATAGGGCTGGGCCTGGTCCATGGCAGGGCAGACGCTGTGTCTGGCTTGCATTGATACCAAAATCCCTGGCCTTGGCCTGGCTGCATTGTTGATTGATTTATTGTGGCGATCGTGTCGATCAGCGCCCAGAGCTGGTAATGATGAAAAATTAATTCTCGTCAATCTGGAGGAGGATCGCGAAGGCTTTTCATTCAATTTCGTATTCAATTGAACTAGAAGAAGAAGAAGCGAGTTTCAATTGGAGATTCGATTGTGATATTAGTTGAAAGAAAAAAGTTCTTTTCACGTTATTTATTGCTCTGTTTATCACGCAAGATTCTGATTTTGGGCGTCTCTTTGTCCAATCGCACTTTCTTCTTTTGGGCTAATCATCGTTTATTGAAATTTCTATCATGGGAAAGCCGTCGCTCAGCTTTGACAATCGCCGCCCGTAAAGCAGTCATAATTTATTAACTGATTAGGCATTCATACGTGCAATGATTAATAACAAATGCAGCCAAACATTGTTAACCCCAGGTTAATTTACGCTTTAATCAATTGGGTTCATTTACACCAGCCATGGTATCTCGGATAACTCGTGAGCTGCCCCGGGGCCGCTCATTTGTTCTGCTTGATGACGCGACCAATCGGTCAACGATCCAACCAACCCAGGCCCAAGCCCAGGCCCAGCTAAAGCCGTAGCTCAAGTCGATCTCAGCTCTGTTGTCTGTTGTCCCGAAGTCTTGAAGTCAAAACACTTGGGATGGGATAATTGCAAATTGAATTATTGCTGAAAATATATTGAAAATAACTATATTTTGTGCTACAACACATTCAAATTGATGACTTGATTGATCGTACCCGGCCCAGCGACTTGATTAAAGGAGAGCCGCTCACGCTTCCAGCCGCGTCAACTCTCTCGGCTCGATGGCGGCGCTCGCTGAAATTAAGTTAAACAAATTTTATAACACCTTTGGTCCGGCACACTCGCCACTTGGCACACACACACACACACGCACACACATGTGGTGGAATGCAATCAGTTTTTACAAATGATGATGATGGTGCTGACGGTGCTAAGGACGGCGGGCGAGATGGCAGTTAGAGCGAGCCAAGAGGATGCTCGACTGGGGCGAGCTAAACTCGTAGATTACTCTCGTACTTAACCTCACTCACTTATAACAATGAACTAAATTGCATTGGGCCTGCACCAGCTCGATCAGAAACAAAGTGTGCAATAAGTATCTCGTAGTTACATCTCTGCAGTTGTTATCGTCTCTGCCCGCTTCCTGCCCTTGCTCGATCCCCACTTGCAGTTTCGGAGTCCAAGTGCGAGTCCAAGTCGAAGCTGAACAATGTGCGCTGTGATTAAGTTGAACGTTCGCTGAAAGATCACAAAACATGGAACCGATCATTTTGATCATGCGGCGGCAAACAGGTAAACTAGCTGGAGGGTTGTCCACATAATATTGATCAAATTCTTAACTATAACCTAAAGATAAATATATAGTATAAGAAATATATGATATATGTGTAATAGTTTTATATGCACCAAGCTGTCATAGACAAACATTAATATCTGTGATCATTAGCAAATTTTTAGAAGTCAATATATATAAATGTAATTAAAAAACTAAAAACTTGCAACAAGAGACGTTATTTTAAAATAAATATTAATATTAAGTATATATATATAATATATATATATAATATATAGACTCATTCATTGGTTCTTCGACTGATCTTAAACAATTTTAGAGATGCTATAATCAAATATATATTATGCATCCATCGTAATCTCACTTTCTATGCCATAAACATTATTTGAATATATTAATTTGCGTTAGTATAAGATGGAAAACTTTATGGCTAGCCCTCGCTATATGCCGCGTATGTCTTCACATAATGATCGGCAATTTCAAAAACACCTCAAATGCCGCTAACGATGTCCGATGGGCGGCGGGCAGCACGGGCGGTACACGTGCAGCCAGTGGACGCCCGCGCCGCCCAGGCAACTCAGTTGGGGCAACCTCAGTTGGCCAGTTGGACACTTGCTGTGTGCGGTGTGCTGTGTGCCCTGGCCGGCTCACAGTGGGTTATTTATCGTGAATTGAGTAGTTAAATTACTCAATTTTGATGAGGAAGCAGCGCACACGGACGCAGATCAGCGAGCAGCGGAGATCTGTAGTGCAGGAGCTTATCGAGTGGATGTGTGTACACATCTTTTGCCAAACTGGTCAGATAAACCAGTCAATTATTTTGCCAGACTGCGGACGGCGAGATCTAATCGAGCTGCAGCGCAGCGGAAATGCACTTGGCCACTTGGCTCGCACCCAGCTCTATGGTCAACCGTATCATATGGCGATCGGACCCGGCGACTCATTGAGCTGCAATTAGCTGGCTCTTGCCTGCTGACTGAGGGCCAGGTCGCTTGCACTTTAATTAAAAGACGATAAATTTGCCAATCTGAATGCGGCGCAAGCAGTTCGCAAACTGAAAAGCTGAAAAGTTGAAAAGCTGCAGAGCCCCGCAGACACCCGCCTCTCACAGTCTGACGCCTTGACAGGCCGCGCCGTGTGGAGTGATATTTATTTATTGTTTGTACCCAAAGTGGCAACACAAAAGCCAAGGTGTTAATTTGTTGTTGGCCCCGACTAGGAGGATGCCTCGTTTGCAGCAGCTGCTGTTGCTGTTGCTGTTGCTGTTGCTGTTGCTGCTGCTCTTGCAGTTCGATATGGAGATGCAGCCGCGTCTGGTTCCATTCATGCCCTGGCATTGCATTGGGCTGGCCTGCTTTGCAGCGCTTTTGGCCTTTTCATTGACGCTAACGAACATTTTTGTGCGATTTAATCCCATTTCATGGTGATCCTGCACAATTGGCACCCGTGCCCCCAGCCAGGCCCTGAGCCTGGCCTGAGCCTGAGCTTCAGCTTCAGCTTCAGTTTGAGCCCGTGCCTAAGTCTCAGACTGAGCCCCGTCCCAGCTCTGGCAATTTATTTGCCGCGCATGCAGACGACGACAACAAATTCGAGCGCCAAATGATGGCAAGCGGCTGCTCTCGGGCTCCCACTTTGGGCTGACGTGATTTATTGGCTCGCCTGGCCAGTACCTGAGGGCGTTTTGTCGCAAATTAGTTGCATTCGGCTTCTGTTAATTTAGCTGCGGCTGCGACGGCGACGGCGACGGCGACGCTGACTGCAACTGCGACGGCGACTGCGGCTGCGACTGCAAACTGCGGCGTTAAATGCAACGCAAATTGTGATAATTTATCGAAGCAGCTCGCCCAAAGTTAAACAGAAATTACGGCCATCTGACAGGCCGCACACATCCCCACACTCGGACTCAGCCACAGACTCAGACTCAGCCTCACATCCAGACCCAGAGCCAGGCGAAGACCCAAAACCCAGTTCCAGTTGCTGCAACCCGAAAGCGAAAACCCGTTCGCTGGCAACAAATCAACGCCTCAAATTGTGCAATTTATGCGCCTTAACCTCGACTTGTTCAGTGGCCACCTTCAACTTGATTATTTATTAATTTGACATATAAACTCGATTGTGGCTAATTGCGCTAAACGAGCTTCCATCCTTTCCCTTTCGATATGCCATAACTCAAAAGGTGTTGCGGCAAGGCTGCCACGATCTGTATTGTGTACCATAATTATGCCAATTAAGCCGACTTCAGTATTTATCTTATTGTATATTATGGTTAAATTCGCACCTCTTTTATTTAAATATCTCCTCAGCTAAAAAATTGCCATATGCTGGTTCATGGTTGGGTCATCGCTCACACTTTGATAATGGAACGGAAACTAAGTTGAAACTAAAACTTTGTGCTATAAAATGTATATATTTAATAATATAATATTGTTGGATCTATTGACAAGAAATATCAGCGGCTTTTATGTTTTTTCTATGCCCAAAATTTATTTCCAAGTTGGAGCTTGTACTTACAAGCGATACAATTATTTAACATGCTGGATAGAAGAAAAAGAGATACCGAATTTATGTAAACACAGTTAAGTTTTATTATATACTACGATTATATATTGTAGGAAGCTGCCTTTACTGCTTTTACTATAAGTCACTCAAACACATTGTGGGTAGAGTTGTAGATCATATAATTTAGAGGTCTGCTTGTAGTATGATCTACCTGCAGAACCTTCAACAAAAATATGAGTCAAGGCTATAAAAAATATGCCAAGTCCTGATTTTTTATTGCTCTGCAAATTGGCTTAAAAGCTAATTTAGATTTTAGCTTTCAGCCAGTAAAATGTATAGTTTTTATAACTCTCCTTCCCATCTTCACAGCTCAATAAGCTTTAATATTTTAATTGCATTAATTTTTATCAATTATGCTTACCTAGAAAAACGAAAATACACTTAACATGTATTTCGTTTTCGTTGCATTCGGCTTTTTAACTTTCGAATATGACTCAGATTATTTACCGTGTAGCTCATTAATCACGAGATGTTTAAGTTAAGTCGTTGTCGCGCCGCTCTGGCCCCTCCATCAGCATCAATCGCTGTTCCGTTTGTGGTTTCACATTTAATTTTAAATGCTGTACACGAATCTATTAGCAGGCCATTATGCCGAGTCGAGTGCATCCCCAGCACATGTCACTTATCAGCCAATGTCAGCCAATTCCACCGTGTGACATTTCGCCGCGGCCATTGTTAAGCAGATGTGTGTGTGTGTGTGTATGTGTGTGAGTATGTGTGCGTGTATCTGTGTGTGTGTATTGTCAATAAGTAGTGTACGTAACCCTCGACTCTTCATTTATTTGCTCAGCCTCATCGACGCTTTCTATAGACTCTTATGTCTTAATTATGTCGGAAGGCAATCGAGTGTTAATAATCGCATATTTATAATCGTATTAGTCGATGTCGCTGCATGTGCCGCCTGTGACAAACAAACAATAATATATCAGAGAGACAAAGGCGGACGGAGAGAGGGAGATGAAAGAGATGTAGATTGAGTAAATTTGTTCAATGGTTCGCTCATAATGAAAACTATACCACGATTTTTTCAGCCATTCATTGGCACTTCAAAGCCAATTCATAATGGCAACGCTGCTGTCTTTTGTCTGCTCATCCCATTCACTCTTTCTATGGCACTGACTGTAGCCTGTATCTGGAATCGTTTGACTTTCAATATAATTTACCAAAATCTAAATTAGCTTAGGTCATAATATCAATTGGAAATGGTGGCATGCCTGTTTTTTATGGGACAGTTGCGAAGTATTCTTCAGCGAAGCGTATTTAATGATCGTCAAGGAAAAGGAAGATTTATTCATTTACCGAATCGGGAATACTCGTCTAGATAATATCTTTACTTTTATTCCTATATTCTTCTTAATAAATAATATTATTGGATGTATAGATGTTTATAGTGTAAAATTATACAATCGTTGGGCATATAGAAGAATATACGTATATTCAAAATTGAAAATCAATAAATTCATCTAGTTTATAGCTGCGGACATGACTAGACTGAAGCAGACCGTTGGCCAGATCACTGCAATATATTATATACTTCAAGGATGTCAATGGCACACTTTTACTTACTTGTGACTGTAACATGTATTAGCACAAATCATTTATATATTTTTAAGGCACATAAATCTCTTTCAATTCAATTGAATTATATTACTAGAAATTTTCAAATGAAACATTTTTAAATAAATCATTTCACAACCTTTCGCAAGAGTTTTAAATACTATGTATTCCAGAAATTCAAACAACATTCGATTGTAGCATACTTTTGTGTGCATAGCTCTTGCACTCTCAGTTCCTTCTATAGTTTCTCCATACAACACGTGGATCGTCTTCAAAGTGCAGAAAGCCATGCCGCTATCATAAATATAAAAAGAGAGGCAATTATTGAAACTAACTGACGCAGGCGTTGAAGAAAATCTAAGAAATTATTTGACACCATCGCAGAGCAGCGAACAGTAGCGGCAAAGCAACTTTCATCTGTTATCCTTTCATGGCCTATGGTCACTGCAACAGGACTCCAAATTTATAAGCAATCATATTTACGGCGAACTAAATGTTCGATATGCTTTCTGGCTCATTGAGTCGCATTTCATAAACAGCAATTGGTGTCCCTATTTAGGACGCCGCGCGTCCTTCAGCCTGCTGTCATTTAATTGTCCTTGCCGGCTCGTATCGGAGCGCATGTGAAAGTGAAATCACGCGCTAACAATTGAAAGGATTCATTAATAAAATGTTTAATAGCATATCCATATCTCAGCTCTCTCTCACTCGGGTAGCTGCTGCTGCAGCCGCCTCATGTCCTTTTATGCAGCTCCCGTTCCCAGTTGCCGCACCCCAAAAACGACGCGCGGCGTAAAATGTTTTACGCTTCGTTGCATTGAAATTCATTTGAAAACGATTTTTCTTTCAGGCCACTTATACAAAACACAACACACAACACACACACAGAGATAGACAGACAGACGCACTCAACTAACAAACAGTGAAGTGAAGTTAATTTATTAGACATTTTGTACGCATTAAATGCCAGAAGGACATCATCATCATCAGCTCAATGAGGAGCAGCAGCATCAGCCTGCGCCGAGTCTATTAAATGCGTGTTCTGCCCATTGTCTGGCTGGAGTACCACTGTGCCCGTACCCCTCCCCCTCCCCTCCATGCAGTCCATGAAGTGGTTGTTATTTGTTTGTCTGACTCTAACAGGATCAAATGCTTGCCAGGATCATTGCCGCAGCCGCGTTTATTTTCTCTGTCTCTCTCTCTCTCTCTCTCTCTCTTTCTATCTCTCTTCTTTTTACCGCCATGCATCTTTGTCGCCTTTAATTTCTCGTTAATTGTGAAAATATTTATACTCATTTGTGCATTTTGCACCTTTTGCCTTGCCCGTTGTCCCTTGTGCCTTGAGCCTTGGGCCTTGGGCCTTATGCCTTGGCCAACCCCTGCGCCCTACTGCCTGGCTAATTTAGCTCTGGGGGTTGGCCAGGATCTGGCTCGCATTTGGTTTGACTTGATTGCCCAAACAATTCCAACATAAAAGTCATTAGGGGTTACTAAAGTGGCGATGAATTTTCAAATTTTTACTTGATTTATAATTGAAACTCACCATCTATCTCTGTCACTCTCGCCTGCGAGAGCCTGCGCAGAGTCTGCAATGAATTTCATTTAAATTAACATTGAAATTTATTGAGCATTTCAGCTGTGGGCTGCTAGTTGGGTCCTTGACTTTGCATCTCTTGCCTCTTGTATCTTCAAGATCGTCTAGTTGAGATAATGCCGTCCAGGCTCTCTATGCAAACTCTGCTGGTCGGCCGCGAACCAAGTGAGAATTATTGAAAATAAATGAAATGATAATCAAGCAATTTAATATAATCGCAGAGAGTATACAAACTTAGTAGCGTGGGAAATCAATAAGACAATGTTGTTTGAGCCAAACACAGATAATCTTTTGCAAACACAATTGACCCTATCAGACCCTATCTGAGAACTAAGATTAGGTGATGTGAAATTGAAGTACTGCAATAATTAATATTTCTATTGTACGACTTTAGGTCTTATCAGCAACTTCGGCTTATTTGAAATATGATTTCAAATTAAAGAGCCTAAATCTGAAAGAGTTGTTAGCTAGTTAGTGAACTGCTGAGGAAGGCTTCAAGTGACTTGGTGTCATTGGGCTGATGTTGACACGCCTGGCATGCGATGATTTATTGATGCGGTCAAAACATGTGTTGGAAGTGACAGCTTCTTGCAGCATCTGTAACGCCGCCGACGCCTCTGCAGCCGCCCCCGCGACCGTCTGCTGGCTGGGCCTGGCCTGGCCTGGCCTGGAAACGCCGCGTGTGGCTGCCGCTGCATCTTTGAATGCTGAATGTTTCCCGGGAATTGTGTTGTTGCGGTTGCGCCCAACTTGTCTGCCACTAACGATCCTTGCAGCGGCAATCAGTCTGACAACGATCCTGCCCGAGACTGTTTCGATTTGCTCTCGTATTTCCGCCCTCGTGTGGGAATTTCCGCGCTGTAATTGGAGCAGGTTTGTCTACATTAAGCGCCGATGCCGCCACCGAGTAATCTATAATTAACAATTCAGCTCAAACAATTAATAAACATTTAAGAAATTTACAATTCGACTCACTTAGCAAACGGAAACAGCTGCATTTGGCAGCGAGCACTAAAGTCCTAACAATTTATTATAAAAAGAAGAAAAAACGAAAAAGAAAATAGATTTATGATCCGCACACATATCTAGATTGGGAAAACTTTTCAAGCCCCATATCATTAAAATTTTAATGCATTTTCCCTCAACTAGTTTGCACTTATCAAATTAAATGAAATGAAATCTGTGTAATTTATGTGTATGCCAAAAATTTCACACCATGGCCAATGTTTTGCATAGCTCGCCGAGCACTTTTGTTAGCTGCCTGAGATTTTAATCGGCAGCCGTCAGCTGCCCGCTGCGATGCTCGTTGCTCGATGCGGCTGAGCACGCACAGTTAGCTGGGAACAATGGCAAACGGCATTTGAATGTCAAACATCGGCGATGTTTGGTCCAGCGAACATGTCGGCGGCCATTTTGCGTTGAAAGGATAACAATGCACGTAATAGAGGCAATAATATACCCCAATCTGCTTAGCCCGCTTCACTGGACGCCGTGCATGTTAATAATGTCAATGCATTTGGCAATTGACCAGCATGAATATGCCCACTCCCTGTCCCTGTCTCTCTCTCTCTCGCCCCTCGGCATAATGAGAAAGAGGATGCCATTAATGCGATTGCCATTGGCACAGCTATTTGCATGCCATTTTGCCAGACAGCCATTTGCTGGCACACTCAGACGCACAACAATAACAATAAATTTAATTTAAATTGCATTTCATAGCATATCATGGCTTATGTGTCACTAGGTTGATTCAATTGCCCAGGGCCAGCAGCAAAATGGCGACAAATGCGACAGCGAGATTAGCGATATTTAAATGTTTAGCTGAGGCTATGACTAGGTATGTGTGTGGGGGTATTTAAAATGAAGTTACACATTTATATTATTGAGGGAACTCAACCCAATTTGACCAATACATAAACATACCTTATGCTTAATTTGTCTTTGCCCATGTATTCTGCATCTATGTCTGCTTGGTATTTGGTAAAGTAAACCTGAAACAATAACAAGTCATTTATTAACGATGTCTAGCTTCTTGGGAATCTACATATGTGACACTTGGCACATTAGGCAGCGTTTCTCCCGTTCCCGCTCAGTGGCGTGAAGAACTTGAGCCGTATTAATGAGGCGTGTGAGAGAAAGGATAACACCCACGAGCAACTGTTGCTGTTGCTGCAGCTACTCCCCGCCACTGGCGAGGCCCTGGTAATGCGATACACAAAGAAAGCGACGCGTCTCGGAATGTGCGACAAGTGTCCACCTCTGGCGCCAGTTCTGGGCACGCTTCATAGAGAAAGTAGCTGGCTGTCTGGCATGTTTCTCTTCTTCTTCTTCTTCTTTCCCATTTTTCCGCCAGTACAGCATAATATTTACAAGTTTCGAGTCTAGTCTCTAATCGCATTAACTACCGTTTAATGTTTGGCCAGCCAAGCTGACACGCCCACTGGTGGGGGCTAAGGGCCAGCTGCAACTAACTGCAGTATGAGTGTATAAATTTACACTTGAAGAAAATATACCGACCTTATTTAGATGAAGTAAAAGGGCTTACATCGTTCATAAATATTTTAACTATGCCTAGATTGTTTGTAGATTGGGTGTACTTTAAAAGATGATCGATTTATTGCAAGAATACTTGTTTATTTTGTATTTCTTATAGTTTAATCAATATTTAAATCAGATGACTTTGAAGAGGGGTTTGTATAAGAATTTTGTATGCTATATTTGTTTACTTAGTGAACAGATTTTATATTTCGCTAATATCCATTGTTGTATCCATGAATAAATCATGTGCAGCCTCGTATTATTAAGTACTTTGATGCTTGGGATATATCCATATATCCTAGAAGTAACTTTACTCACGGATCTTTTTGAGCTGACAACTTGGAAGTTTGAATAAATATTCGAGCTGAATCGGATTAATATAGAAATCGAAAAAGATCATGACTTCTCTTGATGTAAAGCAGCAAAATTATTAATTATTATGTTTTATTAGCCTGTCTTTGAAATTATTAAAAAACTAATAAAAAACTTTTATTTGGTTTAATTAAAGATTGTTAAAAATGTATAAAATTTAATATATATGTAATCTTTGTCTTAAAAGGTATGTCATATCGAAAAAAAATGTTTATCATAGTAATAATATTATGCTAAACAAATCTTGCTAATTGATCGCTATTGCAATCAGCTTTTATAAATTGTATGCAAACCCAAAAATACCAATTTTTGAAATACATTGAACTGAATTTATATATAACTATTATGAGCATTCAAACTAGCTTATTTTATTCAAGTGTATTCATAGTCTTTTCTCTTAGTGCACTCCGACATTTACAATGCTTGAATTATTCGAATATTAATTGATAATTACAATGCCGGGTAAAGTCTCGACTTTTAAGCCCTGGCACAATATTTCACGAAATTAGACAGGCAATTTCAATTTTCCAATGGCAACTGGGGAATAGCCGAGCCGCATCTAAAAGTTATCAGAGCTAATTGTCAGCCCAGGTCCATAAATCTTGCCCAGCAACGCGATAGTTTCGATGCCAATGGGATACTTAGATGCTGAGGGAAAGGGGTTATCTCCTGCACATAATTACGTAGTCGTCTGTGCGTGTGAGAAAGACAGAGAGAAAGAGAAAGAGAGAGAGAGAGAGAAAGAGAGAGAGGGTGATTGAGATAGAGAGTGTGGGCCGATAAGCGTTTGCCACTGAGGCTAGTCAAGCGTTATGCCGGCTGATTAGAGCGGCGAGAGGAGTGGGCACACATACACACATACACACACACACACACACACACACACACTCAACGACAGCCTCAATTACATAGTGAGTCGGCCGTCGATAAGGCCGCTCGCTGTCAGCAGCGTTATCCTGCCATGGCCAATTACAAGCGCAATGTTTTAATTTGAGCTGATAAGCGAGCAAACTATCGCTGGGGCTCCGTAATTTTTTTTTATTGAATTTGGGGTTCGCTCGGGGTTTATTGAACTTGCCACAAAAATCTTGAGAAACAAATCAGTTTATGATAAGCAGCAGCAAGTTATTTCTGACTCGGTTTGACTCGGTCTCTGGTTTCAGATTTTTTTTGCTGTTGCCGTTGCCGTTGCCGTAGCTGTAGCGCCTCTGCTTGCAACACAATGCCAATGCATTGTGTTGTCTGTGCACCTTTTGGGCTGCAGGTCGCCGTTGCAGTCGCTGCCGACGTCAACGTCTTTTACACGCTTTCAAATTGCAAAAACTGTAGCAGCCGCGTCTTGGCCATTGTCTGAGCTGAATTGTGTGCCTGCATCCTGGGCCGGGACCCTGGCCCGCTCCATTGTTTCAATCAGTGGCCAGCCATTGTTGGCAGCGGCTTTTGCGAAACACACACACACACTCAGACACACACACACACACACACGGGCACACGAACAACAAGATTTTACACCTCTTTTGTTTCAGTGAGTGTGCGTTGTTTTTGCTGGCAATTGTGTTTTAAAGAGGTTCAAGTGAAGCGCATCTAATTGCCAGCGTGCCGGCAAAGCGGCAAGCCAACAAGCCAACAAGCCAAGTGCCAAGTGCCAAACACCAAAGTGTTTTCCAAACTGCTTTAACGCCCCATGCCCATAGACCCGGCCAATTTTCCCGGAAATCAAAAAAGGTGCGCTACAGTTTCGGCCACGTTGATATATGAAGCGTGTCAACTGCATCTTTAGTGGTTTTTAATTTGAAAATTGTTTTGGTCACTCCCACCAGATGCCGGGGCGTTTACGTTTGTCCAACAACTGCTGGTCGGTTTTTCTGCTGCTCTGCTGAATTCCATTACAATTGCAATCCTAACTGGCCCTTTGTCAAATGTTTGTTGGCACCTCCAAACATGCTCCTTGGCCCGCATACAAATGCGAGTCCTTGACTCGCAATTTAATTGCCTGCCAGCCTGTCAGCTGCGCCAGCGACTGCCATAAATGAGCCAAACAAGCTGCAATTAAAGCATATGTTCCTTTTAGGCAGAGCAACTCACATCGCTCTCATCCCAATCAAAATTCATATCATGCGATCTGTCCAAATCAGCCCATTATGGAGATGTTTATCTTGATATTTGGCAGTCAGAGTTTGTTTGTTTTGATTGCCTGTGAATCTGTGAATCTGTAAATCTGTCTGAGTCTTTTGCACTAGCCTCCCCCACGTTTGAAGTGTATTGTACGATTTATAAGACCGTTGCCATTGCACCCTCATTATTTTTGGCTTTTGTGCAGCGCAACAAGCCAATTATGTTTAGATTAAGCGGGACAACAGCTGAGCATTACAGATATGCGCAGTACCCTTAATTGATTTACCATAAATGGTGGCAACATCATCATCTGCTGTCCGAGTGCAGAAGCGATCTGCATATGAAATGCCATTTTGGCCAAGTCATGTCCAGCTGTAAGTGTGTGCCCATGTGTGTGGCCAGCTCACGTGTCAAGCGGCCAAGACAAGCCAAAACGATTTAATAATGAACTCGACGACAATGCGACTCGAATGCATCATCCACTTCATGAGCAGTATATGAACTGTACTTTGCTCCCTTGACATCCATGCTGCTGACAAGCCGATTGTTTGATATTTCTCTTTTTCGTCAGAATTTGCTGTGTGAAAAATCGGCAAACAATACCAATATGCAAAAGATACACCAAAACACACACACACACACACACAAAACACTTGAGTCTCGCAAGTTGTTGAGCCGTTTGATGAGTGTCAAAAAGGCAGCAGAGACTACAAGCGGATTAGCAGGATTTGGCTCTTTGTTATCCAGGAGCAGCCAATTTGGAAGTCAAAGTGCAGACGGGGCATTATGCGCTTATCGGCTATAGAGTTTGCACTTTTCAATTGATGCCCTACCTGGCCCGAGCCTTTGTTTGGGGCTCAAACAGCTGCCTCGGTTCGGGCTAAATATTATTGATTGGCAGTGCATTGAGAAACATAATTAAAAGATATTTTTTTATTATAGTTTTTTTTTTTTATTATAGTTTTCTTTTTTGTTTGATTGCTGAAAGGCGAAGCAAACGTACTTAAGAGATCTTGGTGTTTGCCATTTAATAAAACCCTCAAATCCCTTGACAAAACAGTATCTCAATAGACAATAATTCCATGGATTTGTAATCATTTTGTAATTTAATTTTTAAGTAAAAAATATTGGCATTTTAAAAAATATTTTTATTACAAAAAAATATATGTGTGTTAAAGCCAGTCATTTATGTTAAATACGTTTATTATGTTGTTTTTCCTGCAAGATTTTAAAAAACAAAAAAAAAAAAAAACCTTAAAAAATAAATCAAAATTTAATCGACTCAAAATATTCAAAATATTAAATTGCAATATAAATTCTAAAATTGATTATATATTTATTTAAAAATAATTGGGTGTCAAGTGACTTTAAACCGTTATAGATTTTGTATTAGAGGAAGAAATCTTTATGACTTCATAATAATTAAATAATAAATAAAATGATGATTCTAAATATTTATTTTTATTTATTTGTTTTGAATTTGTAGAACGCTTACAGCTTTTATTGTAATTATACTTAAGCTACTCTAAATATTTATTAAGCATTGCGTAATGCGACATATTAGAAGCAAACGACTTTCAATTATGACTTGATACTTTTTCAGAGTACTTAAGAATTTATTGATCTGTATACTGCTTGTGAGTCAAATCGAAAACATCTTTCTGACCTTCATACTAAGTTTTAAATCTATTCAAATCTATTAATACAAAATCTATTTTATAAGTTTATATCCATAAGTTTATTGTAGATATTGCTTCTGCTATTCATAGCTTATATTTTATAGCCAATATTGTGTCAGTAAATGTTTTTTATCTAAAAATATCTTTTATCTATACAATTCAATTCAGCATCTGTCGTATGCATTTGTCATAAGAACAGTTTAAGCCACGTCTTCTTTACTCTTTCGTCTCTCTTCTCCACAGTTTCTATTAATTAGTAATCCATAAAGCCAAGTAGCTCACAAATTTCAATCAGGAAAAAGCGAAGGGCACGGGAAAACTCTGGCTCAACATAACTACAATTGGCTGCCATACGTTGCTCATAAAGGCAACGGCTGTCGGGGCCGAGCAGAGAAGAGCAGGGCAGAGCAGGGCAGGGCTCGGGCTACCAAAGTGTCGACATTGTCTGTTGGGTGCTATTGATATAGTAAATTTCCAAAGAAATCTTTGAGATTGCTGGCGGTTGATAAGCGTGGAGCAACATCAACGGCAACGGCAGCAGCAGCAGCAGCAGCAGCAGCAGAGGCAGCGGCAGATGCAACCGCGCTTTATTGTGTCTATAGGATATGTAACTGTTGGATTGCTGGCGGCAAATGGCGCGCGTGTTCATTAGCCGCCATAATTTATATGAGCCAACATATTTATTGAATGTTTTGGCAGCCGTTTTAACGGCTCTGCGCGGCTTGGCTTGGCTTGGCTAGCTGGCTGGCTGTTTAGCTGGCCCAGGCTCTGACATTAGATAATAGGCAGGGGCCACAGCTGCCATGTCGTCGTCATAAACTTTGGGCAGTCAGACAATTACCACGTTGAGGTCTGTTTGTGCCTAGTGCCTGGCATTTGGCATTGGACTGGGTGTGGTGCCTCAGCGTCTGCGCTCGTTGCTGGCTAAGCTCACAGCGTGCAATTATTTTCGAGTGTGAAAATAATAAAACTGCCAATGGCGAAAAGAAACAAAGAAAAAAGAAAAAGATTGTGTCCTGCGGTTCTCGGGCCCTCTAACAATTGTCGAAAAAGTGCGCAGCACTTGTTGTTGTTGCTGTTGTTGTTAGTGTTGGTTTAGCTGAGTACCCAGCTGCCTCTTAACTGAAAGGCAATTTGGTCTACCTACATACATACATACGTGCACAGTCGGCGCACTCGAGACTCTGTGGGTGATGGATGGATGAGGTACTCGCCACTTGGCACTCGGCTCTCGGCTCTCGGCTCTGAGCTCAAGTGCTTGTTGTGTCCTTTTGTTTGAGCTAACATTATTCTTTACTTTAAATACCAATTAATAACTGCAGCTGAAGCTGGCAACTGAAAACTCAACTCAACTTGACTCAATAACTGGAACACACAAGTGGCCCTGCAGCAGCTCTCACCTAAGTCTCTCACTCTCTTATCTCTTTCTCTCCCGCCATCTCTCTCTCTCTCGTTCTTTTAGTGAGTTTTCTGCAAATATCAGTCACATGGATCGCTTGAGTGTTGTTGCTGATGCTGCCGCTTGGCGTGAATGCGTCATAATCTTGCCACTTGAAAATGAGCGCAAATATTTGCGAAGCAACCGCCGCTGCCGACGCGTCGTCAACTTGAAACAATTAATGTGGCATTTGTGTTACGCCGTATGACTTTCGGCTTCTGCGGCAACCGCCACCAACCGGCAACCGTCGGCCCAGCACCTTCACAAACAAATGCTAATGGGTATTACAAGTCGCCGCCGCCACTTACTCAATTACTTTGCCAAACATGCGGCCAGCGCAGTATTTATGATTTATTTGCGGCGACTTGCGTCTCCGTCAGCCTCTTCATCTCAGTCACTTGGACGGGCCATTCCAACTACCAAGCGTCAATATTGACCATGCAAATATGGCAACAGTGCCCGGCCACAGTGTGGTCCGATCCAAGCCCATACGATCCCATACGATTCCATTCGATCCCAGTCAGTTGTTGTCTCTCGTGCACTGGGTCGAGTCGGCACTTCAGTGGCCAAGATCTGGGCATTCTGGCGGGCGCTGGCCGAAGCGCAGCATCTGCAGCACTTGGATACATCTATTATGACTTCAAAGTGCCGTCACGCCAATTGTTTGTGGCACTTTTCTATAAACTTTGACTCACATTTGCCAATTAACTGCGACACTTTGAGTGTGTGGCATAGCTACCGGGCTCTATAAATAAACCCAATCACAATGTATGGCTACCAAATTAGCAAGTCGAGGCGTAAATACACTTTGGCAGGCCAAATAAAACCGGTTCGACCTAGAATTGAGAATGAATTGACAAATACAACTATTCATTGTACTATATAATTGTGAATATGACGAAATTTGTATATTTGAAGGGGAAAATAATTTTATTATATATCTGTTATATTTGAATAAATTTGTAAATATATCCAAAGGTAAACAAATTAACAAAAAATAAATAAAAATAAATATGAAAAAATTGAGAAGAACTAATTATAATAATTGTTATTTTACATTCTCTAAAATATATCGAAGATCAATAAAAATATTTTAATTATGTAGCTAAATTTTTTTTATTTTTATGAAACGGTTTTTCTTCTAAATATCAATAAAAATATATTTATAAATGGTTTATTTTTTATGGATTATCTTTTCAATATTTTAGCTTCATATTCATATCTGAGAATACGTTTCAGCACGTACATTGCGATCAATTGCATCTATTGTAAGAGTATAGAAACGAGCCGCGCGCGCATTCAATATGCATGAATGGAGCCAGGAGACAGGGATGAGAACAATTGAGCAAGTCCAAGCAGAGTCCAGCTACCGAGCTGGCAATGTCTGGCGGCTGTGTGCGATGTCAATTAGCAGCTACGGAATGACACTTTATGTGCGTCGCGCGAGAAGCTACTGCCAGATCCTTGTGCAAAGTGCAATCAGTGCAAAGCAGAAAGCCAACGAAAGCCAGCGACCATGAACGGCTACGCAGTTGACAAACAAATAGCAGCTAGCTGCCTAGCTGCCTAGCTGCCTAGCTGCCTAGCTGCCCAGATAGCCAGCCAGTGGCAGTGGCAGTGCAGTCAAGAGGCGAACAGTGAGATCTGAGCCAAACAAACAATTGATGTGGTCCAGGGTCTGGGCCAGCCCGAGAGCAGCCAGACAACAGTAACGCGGATTGTCTGTGCGCCTGCAGCAGCCGAGAGCGGGCAGAGACGATCCGCAAAGTGACTTGTAAACATTTTAGCAACTTTTCAACTTCAGCTTCAACTTCAACTTCAACTTTGGGTCTCAGCCTCAACTTGAGGCCGCCTAATGAACTGTCCGCTCCGGCTCTGATTCTCAGTGATTGGCATTCGGAATCGGAATCTCAGCTGCAGTCGCTGCTCGCTGCTCGATCGAATTTGCATTTGCATTTGCAATCGCGTCTGCCAATTGACAAGATAAATACATTTAGCTAATTTGATTTTAGATGTCGTCGCGCCTTGGATAGGAAGCTGAAAATTTGTACGCATAAAACGCAATTAAGTTGTAATTAAGCAACACAAAAGGCAGCCGCGGTGACAGCAAAGCACAAATAAGCCCACCATCTAAGGCCAGTCAGCGACGACGACGACGACGACGACGACGACGACGAGTGTAGAGGCCTACGCCCACGCGTCTCTCCTTCCAGCGAGAGACAAAGGCAATCAGAATTCATTAGCCGAGCGGCGACAAATAAACCAAAGGCCTATAAATTTATGTATATATACATAAGTAAATAAATATGTATGTGTATGTGTATGTGTATGTATATGTGTATGTGTGCTTTGCCGAGAGCCACATAAAAGGCGACAGAACCGCACATCCTGTGCCAGGAAGCAGCCGGCTGAAATTACAAAAGTCAACCAACCCCCAAAAGGCACATAAAAACGCTTGAAAAGCGTATGCTCTGCCTGGGCTGAGGAGTGGGAGGCGTGGCCGGGGATATTTCAACAACTTGGAAAGCCCCCCGAACCAACAGCAACCGAGCATCCGACCATCCAGCCATCCAACCATCCGACCATTCGAGGCGAGGCAGAGGCTTTTGAAAAATTGCAAATTGAATTAAGCCAAAGTTAAATGGCTAAATGACTCGAGAGCCAAGTAGCCCAGAGTGGAGGCTGGATTGGGCTGGTATTCAGCCCTGGCAGGTTGCCACCAGCCGATCCTTGTGGACGGGGGTTGGCATATGGGGGTTGCGGTTAGGCGCATGATAGCAGCTAATATGCTGAGAAGGATAAACGCACGCCGAGGCACAGCCACAGTGGTACACTTAGCACTCCACTGAACCACTTTAACTGAACTCAATCATATCAATTGAGTTAGTATATTAAAGAAATAGTTTTTTTTTTACATGATATAATAATACTAATATTTTTTTGTTTATTAATTATAATATTCATTGTAAAAATAAACACTGCAAATTATTTGCATTAAAATATATTAATTATAATTTATATATTAGAATATATTATATCTTTATTATATTTATATCTGATCTTTTTTTGAATATTAGTTTATTTCTTAATGGGATATAAGATAAGTAAAAATTAAATGTAATATAAATGCACGGAAAAAATATATATTTGAATTAAATTTCTTAAAATATATTTATTATATTATTTAAATTTATATTTATTATATTATTTAAAACTAGTAAGGAAAATTCTTTTAATTTTTTTAATACCTCATTAAATTTGCCAAACTTGTACATTGTGCCCCACTGTAATCGTTGTTGCGCCACAGCCAAAAATTCGAAGAGCCACAAAACCAACAAGAGAACTTAGCTCCCCCTGGTGAGCTTCGGCCTGAGTGTTAGTGTTATTTACCAGGCTAAATTATTAAACGATTGTTAAACGAGCGGATAAAGGATGAGCGTGAATGATGATGATGATGATGCTGCTGATGGTGCACGAGGGGGCTGCCGGGTAGGGAAACAGGCAGGACTCGGGGTGGGCTATAGAAATGCTCCGTTGGATTGTTGGTAGAGCTGCAGCGCAGGGGAAATTTGATATTAGGTAAATTTATTTGATTTACATTTTTATAGGGTTGCTTGGCATGGAATGGAACAACATGGAATGAGCAGACAGGGCTAGGGGAAAGTAGCTGGCCTGTTGTTTGCGAGCGTCGTTCTCATCATCGTCGTCGTCGTCGTCGTCCTGCGCTTATCGCATTAAATGCCGGCAATGAAGATAAGAACTTGTCTAGCAGGGAGCTGGCAAGCAAACGGGCATAGAATAAATACAAAATAAATTAATAAAATGGCCGCGTGAAAAGAAATCATAACGAGTTTGGACGTGCGTCGAGCGCTGCATGCCGTGTAGGCAATTATGCTAGCAAAGTGCCAGAAGAGAGCTGGATAAATTTCTGGCCGAATGCCAGGCAAATGTCAATTTCGATGCAAGCCATGATTGACGGGGCTTTTGGCCGGCCAACCAGCGGGCGACCTTGTACTAAGCAAAACTCCCACTAACCAATATCCTCCCCTCTAAGCAACCTCCTGCCCCCGCTCCTGGCGGCATCGAACAGCCCGTAAAGCAATCAGCGCCAAATCAGAAGTTTATTTATTTGTTTGTTGTTTGGCAAACATTTACGCCATCAGCAAAACGACACCCGAGAGCTCGTTAAATGCGCAGTCATGCGGATGTAATTCAATAAACGAGCGCGCCATCATCAGAGTCCCAGTGGCACTCCCTCTCCCTCTCCCACTTGCTGTTGCCATTGCTGTTGCCGTTGCTGTTGCTGCTATTCCTGTCCTGTTCCTGGCCGCCTTTGGCCATCAACACCCAACCGTTTAGCTGGCTATATGCGACTCGTCTGCTCATATACGAGAGCCAGCCGCAATTGCCACAACAGCCGCTGTGACTAAATGACTGACTGACAACCGCATTGCGTTTGTATGTATAAACTCATATAAATGTGTGTGTGTGTGTGCTGTGGGGGTTGGTTTATTTACTTGGCAGGGCAAACCACCCCGTAGCAAAACTTGTAGCTACCTCATCGACCCCTCGCCTTGGCTCAATAACGTTTATTGACTAAAATTTCGCACCAGCATCGACTGCCAGCCCCCGCACGAAAAATCTCAACTGTCAACACATCAAATGGGAGGGAGGGGGAGGGGGATGGGGAGGGGGATGTCAAGCAATGCGGGGGTGCTAACGTTTTTAGCATGTTTAAGCGATTTAACGCATCGCAGGGATAATGAAATTTTGATTATGTACCGCTTGGCTGCCTCTGTGAGCCAAAAACGAAGCGTATTTATCGCTGTCAGTGTCGAGTGTATGTGGATGCCATCAGCTCCATCAGGTACTTCACCTTAACCAGCTACTAATTAGCGTGGTTAGCTAAGGCCTTTATATGAACATTGTTTATAATAAGTTAATATATTTTTATAAAATATTTTCTTAATTTTTCATAGTTCGAAAGAGCTCAACATGAAATACATAAGGATTTCGCGACTTTTTACAGCTTTAATCTTATTTTCTAAATCAGCTAAACTAAAATTGATTGATTGTCAGATAAATAAACAAAAGTTAAATAATGTAATGGATTGATGAGGCATTTTACAAAAAAATCAATAAAATGATGTAGGTCACTGAATATTTAAGTAAGATATATTTTATTTCTTATTCAAACTAATCTATTAAGAAGTTATATTGCCCAATTGGCTAAATAAAATTCTAGTCTTTTAATTGTTGACTCAGCTTTTGACTCATTTTGTTTACCTAAAATGTTATGGAATATCTACAATTTTATCTTATAATATTTGATTTTGTAATTTAAGCTATGTACCTGTATTGAGCAGTGATTTTTATTTCTCAGATATATATTATTTTCGTTTCGGTTTTTATTATGTTAAAATGTTAAATATTTTTAAAATAAAAGTGTTTAAAATTTTCATTGAAAATAAATTTGTTTATTCGTTCCACTAAGGTCATAAATAATATACATATATATCTCAAACAAAAATCTGTACAGCTTGTATTATATATATATATATATATATATTTTTTTTTCAATTGTATTTGTTGTAAATATCTTTTATTTTCACTTTAAATACTACTTTGTACAAATGAAAAAAAATTGGATGGAGATTCAAAAAAATATATAATTAAATTGATTTCCGTCATAATAGTGTTCAGTACTAAACAGCAATAAAAATGTAGCAAATTGAATTTTATTTTATTTCATATTACAGATCTTTCGCATAATGACCAGTGAAATCAAATGTTAATCAGGCAATTACGCAATTTAATT
This sequence comes from Drosophila hamatofila, assembly GCA_035045345.1. NCBI lineage: Eukaryota > Metazoa > Arthropoda > Insecta > Diptera > Drosophilidae > Drosophila > Drosophila hamatofila. The sequence goes on from JAWNPA010000020.1 coordinate 14,453,980, forward strand.
ATGAATTAATTGCGCCATTAAAATAACAATCTTTATTGACGACGCTGCGGCTGCGGCTATTTGAAAAGCTAACTGCCCACATAAATGTGCAACACCCACACACACACACACACGCACACACACACGCACAGCAAATTGCAATTGGATCTCCGCCTTCGACATCTCCGCCCTTCGGCCACTGAGCCTTTGGCTAAGTGGGCGCGCGGCAAACAAAATCAAACACAAATAGCAGCCAACCAAACAAGCTACAAAATTGAAGGAAAAAATTACAAAAATTATGAAAAACTATCAAAACATTTACATGCGGCGGCATCGCGCGGCCAACGCTACGGCCATTTATCAACTGACCAAGTTGTTGCTGTTGTTGTTGTTGTTGTTGTTGTTGTTGTTGTTGTTGTAGTTTGGTGCTGTATCTGGCCGACTGGCAGTCGTTCTGCGCTGCCGGTCTCTTTTCATCTTTGGCCGGCAAAGAAAAAGCTTTGAGTGCGTTGAATGCGATTGGAGGCGTCGACGCGTTGGCGCGGGAGTGTAGAAAGGCAGGCCGGTCTGGTCTGGTGTAGCCATAGTAGAGTTCGGTCGGCTCATAAGTAGTATATGATTATGATGTTTATTGAAAAATTAATTTGCGCCTCGCTTTGGCTGCGGGTCTCATTTGCGTATTTCAAAGAGCAATGAATAATGATGAAGATTATAAAAACTCTTGACGCGTTTCGTCTGAGAAATTAATATTTGTAATTGGCTATAATTGTTCGTGCCAACGGCCAACTACACAGAGACGACTGCACGAACGACTATATTAATGATGCCTCGCACTTGCCTCTTGTTATTTCAATAGTTTTAATTGAAAAGAAAGCGCTCTTCTTGCCTCTTAATGAAGCGCCTAACGGACAATAGTAGAAAAATGTTTTAATCAGCCAGCAGAGGGTGTTGGGAAATCTTTTACCCACGGAACGCGCAAAGCAATTGGAAAGACTTTAAAATTTAGATATGTTTTTATTCAGTTCGAGATTCTTTCGAGCATCGAAACGTTGGGAATTACATATACTATAGAGTAAGCTATTTCAGAATAATTTATGCAGCACATTTTCGACCATAGCAAATATAAAAAACTGTGACAAATTTTTGTGTTGTGAAATATATATGTATATAATCGTATTTTTTGTTTTTTATTTTCTCTACTCATTAAATTTCCCATTTCAATTAGTAGCCAAATTTTTAGAATTCTTCAGTTTTTGTTTTTAAATTATATATAAGAGATATTTTTAATCATTAAACGAGAGACATTTTTTTTTTTTTAATTTGATTTTAGTTTTAAATTTTATTAAATTATTATATATAACATATATTTTCATTTATATAAAGAAACACATAGAAATCATGTCTGAATATCCCTCAAAGAGAATACTACACTGAAATTTTCTTTCGAATTATAATTTATAAATAAAAATTATATATGAGATATTTTTATTTATATAAGCAATTTATTTTCATTTGACTAAAACTTTTGTACATAGTTTAATTTAATCATATTTAATAATAATATATAATAATTTATTTTTATTAATTCATTTATTTATTTTATTGTGTCTGAATATCCCACAAAGAAACTTGTTTACATTATTTTTGTTATTTTTCAGTTAGATAGAATAATTATATATTAAATATTTGTTTGTATATAACGAAACCCTCAGAAATTATATGATTTTTGTCTGAATATCCCACAAACAGACTTTCATGCTATTGGCAATTAAGCATGAATATTGCGAATGAAAGGATTTTTCTGCTTAACTTGTTTATTAAGCTGCTCTAATTAAGTTTATTATTCGCCAACAGCAGCTTCATTAAATATACTTACGAACCAACAAACTGCCAACTTTCGCCCGTCATTAAGCAACCCAAAGCAACCCTACTGGATCCCAGCGCGAAAGCGTGGCAACAATGGCCTGGCAAAACTTGGGAGCCAACAATTTTCGCATAATAATCCTTAAAATGAGTTTAATTTGTAAAGTAAAATTATAACCAGAGACAGACAGGGGACAGGGAAAGACAGAAAAAGACGCAAACTCAAAAGGGAGAGCAAGGAATGGCAATGAGAGCGAGCAGGACAGGACGAGGACTGCCTTTGTGCCATTTATAAAATATATATATAATGAACCCCAAAGTTTGGCTTATCCTGGGCATCCCTTTGTTGTCGCTTATTGGAGTAGACGGGTCGTGCTAGGGGGCGGAAGATTTGTTGTTTATTTCGGGATGCTGCATATTTCAGATTTACTTGTGATTGATTTGCCATGCTGGCTAGTCGATTTATGCGTAACGATAAGAATTTTATGGTTTATCTTTGAGGTGTACGCCATAGGCATAAACTTCGCTTCGCTTCGTATTTTTTTATTTTTTTCGGTCAGGATTCTTTTTGAGGCATAAAAAACATAATTTCCTGGTAGAGATTGCAGCTTTGTGATAAGATGCCGACGTCAATGAATTCGCTTGTCATCATAATGATGGGCTTATTGTTTATTATTTATGCGTTGGCCCTCTATGTATGTATGTAGTCTGTTGGTAATCGGGGAAGCATTGCACATACGCCATGTGCGCCCGCTTGGAGCACCAATTAAATTTTCCCTTTGCTCCAAAGACGGAAAAACTGGCAACGGCCGCGGCTCCAAAACGTAAGCAGACAGCGCGACGACGCGGCCGCCAATTACGTTGACAGCAGAATTTAATAAGAAGCGGCAAACCGGCAGGCAAATGAAGTCATGAATGTGGAAGCTGTGACGTGTCAGAGCGAGATGGCGCTTCACGGGGGAGGGAGCGAGAGAGAGAGCAGCAAAAAATCCAAAAGTGGAAACGGACGAGCAACGGCTGCGGCAGCAGCGGCAACAGCGACAACAGCGGCTGCTTGTTATAAAATGCTAATACGCGCAGCAAAAACGCTTTGAAGATTGAATTATTCAATAATAATTAGGCGTGCGAGCGGGACAGCGCGTAAGGCAGCAGCGACGAACAATGGTGCCGTCTCGCTTGCGCGTCCATACACAAAACTCACCACACTGGAATGAACAGCGGTAGAAAAGAAGGCGGCGCAAGAAACACAACAAAAGGTAAATAAGAAAAAAGAAATAAATAGAGCGCTGTGCGAGAGAGCATAACCGAAACAGTTAGGCCAATAAAAATGGTGTCGCTGCATTCGCTTGAGCAGTGCGTGCAAGCGAGAGAGCAACAGGGCTGCGGCAGGCCGGTTTATCAGCCACCACCACCAGCAGCACCAACACCACCACGACGGCAGCAGCGAGCAGGTTTCCCATATGCGGCTGTGTGCATGTGTGTGTGTGTGTGTAGTTGTGTTTGTTGAAGCAGCAGCAGCAGTAGCAGCAGCAGCAGCAGAGCTGTCGCAGCGCCGCCGTCTACGTTCAGTTGTAGAACAGACGTGATCTCAAGAGGACGTGTTTCTCTCGAGTCTCAGAGCCGCCGAGCAAAGTCGCAACGTGAATTAAACGCCACATACTACAGCAAATGAGCAAGCCGCGTGCGTGCGTGTGCATCTGTGTGTGTGTGTGCGTGTGTATTAGTGAGTGTTTGTGATGAACGAGCGAATTAATTAAAAGATAATCAAAACAAATTAACGACACATATATTTTCTACTGAGCGACCCGTCAAGTGCCAATTTGAACTCGCGCGCACTTCTCTCGCCAGTGCAATGTTTTAATCAAAACAACAACATCAACAACAACAACAATAATAACAAAACAACAGCAACAACAACAATCGACACTCCATCAAATTTTGTAAGAGATAGCCCAGTAAATCCAGTAGCAGTTGCGAATCGCTGGCTTTATGTTAAAGCTGTCCAACAACACGGCAAACGTGAACGCAACGAGCGCAGCAACGACCAGGAACACGAACAGGAACAGGAGTATGACAGTGACTGGTCTACGCCAAACGATGACCAGCCCGACGGTGCCGCCAACCACAACGCTCAGCAGCTCCGGCAGCAGCAGCACCACCAGCCTGAGCAACACGCTGACCAATGCCGTCGCCGTTGCCGCCGCCGGCAGTGGTGCACTGCATCCGCTGGCTAGCCCAACATCGCCGTCGGCCCTGCTGCTGGCACATCAGCAGCATCTGCTGGCCCAACACCAACAGCACCAACAACAGCAGCAACAGCAGCAGCAGCAGCAACAACAGCAGCAGCAGCAACAGCAACAGCAGCAACAGCAGGCACTGCATTTGGCTGCAGTGCATCCAGCGCCACATCATCTGCACAAGAGCAGCTCCAGGCTGAGCAACTTCAGCGTAGCCTCGCTGCTGGCGGACACGCGGCCACGCACACCCAACAACAGCGATGGACCCACGAATCTGTCCAGCTCTGCAGCCACATCGCCCATCTCTCAGAGCAGCGCTGCGGGCACGCCGCCGCCAACAGCTCCGCCGGCTGTGCCGCCCACGCATGCATTTCATCCCGCCGCTGTTGCGCACCACGCCCACTTGCTGCATGCCGCCCATGCGGCGGCGGCAGCGCACGCCCAGCAGCAACAGCAACACCAACAGCAGCAGCTGGCCATGGCGCAGCTGCGTCAGGCGCAGGCAGATGCACGCGCCAGCTCTCCACCCGCTTCAGCCTCCGCCAGCTCCACGCCCAGCTCCACGCCCGTGGCACATGCAGGCGGCAACAGCTCCACACCTGCCAAGAACGAAAGACACTCGCCGCTGGGCGGCAGCAGCCACACGGACTCCGAGCTGGAGTACGACGAGGATATGCTGCACGAGCACGATGTGGAGCACGACGAGGAGGAGGACTCCATTGTGGACATTGAGGACATGAATGCCGACGATTCGCCGCGCTCCACGCCCGACGGCCTCGACAGCAGCAGCAAATCCCTGGAAGGCTCGCACGGCGGACCGCCCGGCTCAGGCGTGGGCTCCAGCCACATGTCAGCCACAATTCTCTCGCCCGCAGCCCTGGCAGCCAGCGGACATGTGCCCATACGGCCAACACCATTCAGCGCCTTAGCCGCCGCAGCCGTCGCTTGGGGCGGCATGGGCGGCGGAGTGCCATGGCCGGGCGCCCGTCAAATGCCGCCCTTCGGGCCACCGGGTCTGTTTCCTGGACAAGGATTTGGTGGAGGTAAGTGTCAATTGAAAAGAAACCAACAGAAGAGATCATTAAATATAAAGTTAGAATTCGCAAAAATTGAAATGAAAGTGCAAAAAAACAAACTTAATGTTAATTTTCTCCATGGACGTGAAGAGAATTCTTGAAACAGTTCTTTAGATATGAAAAAGTAAATATATTTTAAGTGTAGCACGTGTCCATCAGGTGTTAATTATAACCAGTGATCTACAGAGATAATGGAGCTGTTGTTTAGCTCAATAAAACACTCTCTTTGCATATGCACTTAGTATGCACTCATGATCCAAGTTAATATGTGGTATTAATAGTTATCATTTTATGGCCCGCTGACTCCATTTTGTCTCTGTCTGTCTCTCTTTGTCTCTGTGTGCGCACATAGTTTAATTGAATTAAACCGACCCGCGCCTTAATAGGCACCAACGACAATGGCTGCCAACGGGTGCCATCGATGCTGCGGGCGCTGCATTCTACCCACCTCTGCCACTCTGCCTCTGCCGCCTCCTGCTGCCAACTGTCTGGTAGTCAAAGTGCGTGGCAATTATTCTCTCGCTTTAAATGAAACAATGAAATGTTTTTGATTGCGCTGACCATTTACTCGTATCATCCACAAAATTATTATTATCATATATTGCTGTAGTTGCTGTTGCTGCTGTTGCTTCTGCTGCTGTTGTTGCTTCTGTTGCTGTTGTTGCTGTTGCTGTAGACGCGTCGGTTTTGATTTAACTCAATTGGCTCGTCTGCTTATTCATTGCATTGGCGTTGTCATTTTTTGTTTGTTTTATTATAATTTTCTTTTTGTTTTTTTTGGTGTTTTCCGGTCCATGTCAGCCCCCCAGGCACAAGTCGCACATACTCGTATAGCACATATATTTATGTGCATATATAGTTAGATAGGGAACTGAACTGTCTGTCCAGACTAATTGAAGCGAGTCTGGCAAAGGCTGGGCCGATTTGTATCTGCATGCACAGTTCACACTTTTCTTGCATTTTCCGGCATCAGACAAAAAGTGACCAGGCGCTGGCAGCACTTGCAACACTTGCAACGCCATCGGTCACACCTTGCTGCAGTCCAGCGCCGCAGCGCCAGCAGCCAGGACACAAAAACTCCGACGGCTGACAGACATGTGAACTTTACACGTTGGGGGCACAAAAAAACCTAACGCGAACTTTGCATTTCCGCCCCGCAATAACAATAACAGGCAGCAGTTTTTTATGCCTCCTGTTGTTGCTGCTGCATTGTTTTATAAACTTGTCAAGGGACAGACGCCCATGAGAGGCGCCACATTCAGGTTTTCATACAAGGTTTTCTTGGCTCTTTTTCTGTGTAAGCTTGTGGGGCTCAGCACAAATTACTTGAATAACAATTAACATATGAATGCAGCTGCCTTAAAACACCTCTAAAAATGAGTAGTTAAAGCTATGAAGCAAAAATTAGAAATCATTAGAGTACATTAACCAAGAAATTAAAACTATTTCATGTGCTCGACAGCTGGTTCGCAGCTAGTTATATAACAGGCATAACACTTCAAGAATTCACACACACTCAGAGCTGTAGTAATAAACAACAACTTTTCAAAATGAATTTCATAATGTTTGAAATAAAACTTTATATGCATAATAATATTTAAATCAACTCTAGTATCCGGTCTGATTGGGTCTGCTAAAAATCTAATTGAATTAAGTCATCAAATTTTTATCAGTACTACAATAATTATATTTAATGTTTTTCGTATTGTCGAGACTTCTAAACAGTTCTTTTGGTAATCTTATGGTCATTATAATTTATAAATTCTTTTGTCAATCTTTCAAATCTTTTATAAATATTATAGTATCTATATAAAATATTTTGAAGATTGTTTCTGACTCCTGGACAGTTCTTTTAGTTATTTAATAATTATTTTATGGCGGTTATATTTTATTAATTTGTTTTTGAGTTCTTAGACCTTTTGTCACTCTTCTATCCACACTCGATTCAAATTGTCTTTAAACTGACAGGCGACAACAGCAACAACAACAACAACAATAAGAATAATAACCAACGAAAAAAAAAAAATATTTCAAACATTTGCCGCTTATTTTGTCATTTGCTGTCAACTGTAACACACACACAAACGCACACGCACACACACTCATACACTCACACACACTTCAGTTTGGTACAACTTTATTTCGTTTCATTTTTGCAGCTGTTTTTATATTCCTGACTTCGACCCATCCTCAGCAGGTCTCATTAGCGCAGCAGGTTGTAGCCTTTGTCTTCTCTCTCTCTCTTTCTTCCTCTCTTGTTATATCTTATTGTCGACATTCGTGTGACCTGTGCCGCTATCTGTCGCCGCATTATGTCAAGTGTTAGGTACTTAGTGCCTTAGGGCTATGTATCTGTATCTGTATCTGTGTGTGTGTCTGTGTATTGGTATCGGTGTATCTGTGTGTCGGCCAGATCGAACGGTAGCCATCTCGGTCTGCTTTGGAATCGGGCTTTATCAGCGGCGCTAGTTTCATGTTTGTTTCATGGCCCATTCAATTAACTGAAATACCGCAGGCTGGCATCTTAAATGGGCTGCGATTAGGGAACACACAGGAGTACAAAGAAAACACAGGTGAAACTCGATTTTGAGTTTGTGTGGCCTCAGCCGGCCGACGCTCGTCATGGCTTTATGCTTTTGCGGGGCCTTGCAATTGATTTACATTCACAGGCAGTTAAAATGCCTGCGACGGTGCTCCATAATTTAACTAATTGCAAAGCGCAGGCACGTCACGTACCTTATGGCACAGCCCAGCACTCGCCCAGGAGGGGGTGGACAGGTGGGGAGGCTAATGCAGCTGCAATTCTTGGCAGCCATTATAGAAATTAATTTTCAAGCTGAACAAACGAGCAACAACTTGGGAGTCATTGCATAAATACAAACAACAGCGAATACACACACACACACACACACTCGGCCACAGTTGCTGTGTGTGTGTGTGAGAGAGAGAGAAAGAGCGAGACAGAGGCACAGCAACTGGCAAAGTTGGTAGGTGTGGCATGTCAGCTACGCCCACCTAAGCACGCAATTTTTATTTGCAGCCAGGCAGCAATTTAAACGTTGACAGACGGCGACAGCCGACGGCTGCTGGGCAAGTGGGGTGGCGTGTAGGTCGATGGAGGGGTTGAGCAGGGGGGCCAGAGGACGGTTACCTTTTGCATGCGTTTTAACACCATTCGCCAAAGGCCGCAGCGAAGACGCCAAAAGCTAAAATAATATTTGCATTCTGCACGCCATCTAACGTGCATAAGCTGTACTAAATACACACACACACACACACAGCATAGCTGCATGCAATACAAGTGGGGCTGGGGACTGAGGCGTCTGTGTTGAGGTGTGCTGGCGCAGACATTTTGATGTATGTTTTGGTAAATAAAATTTATTTGCATTAAATTACCAGGCAGACAAAAGCAACAGCAGCAACAGCAGCAGCAACAGCAGCCGCAGACAAAAGGGGAGCAGCAGCAAACGGTGCAGGGGGAGGGGGAGGCCAAAGGGGCGCTGAGCTGTTGCCAATGACTTGCATATGTGCCACAAGGTGTTGCTACCGTAGACACCCGGACTATATGTATGTATGTATGTATGTCTGCATGTACATTTAGACAACGGCAAACATTTGCTAAATGTTTGTAGACAATTGGTAGTTCAACTAATTTGAGTCACTGTATGTCTGTGTGCACGCCTTTCAGAATGTGCACGCGCGTGTGTGTGCATGTGTGTGTATGTGTGTGTGTGTGTGTGTGTACAGCTGAGTAATTAAAAGAGAGCTCAAGCACTTGAACTTGCTAGCAGGTGGGCAGCAGTCCGCCTCAAACTGCGTGCCCAGCCCACATGCGAGCTGCTCTCTGCCCCCTCCTCGCCTGCCGTTTGGCTCCCCTTTCGGCCAGCGGCCTCGTTATCGCTGCTTATCTTGCACAGAGGCAGCCATTGGTGATTAAAATATGCACTTCATTGCCACTGGGACAGCACATTCCAATTGCGGGGCAACTTGGAGAACATGCGAGGCGACAAGATTTGTCCACTGATCGCGGCCAGTTGTTGCTGCTGCTAACTTATCTATGGCAGCCGGTTTTAGCACGCTCTTTGCTAATTAATAGGCTCTAATGGGCCGGTTCTCATGCACGCCCCTCGCATGCACTGCAATCAGGTTTACATAATAGAAATATGCACCAAAAAGCTACTAAAACTTCGAGCTGACGAGCAGTGCCCCGCTCCAAGGTCTTCTTCATTTAGATTCATTTATTCCCTTTAGTTGCTTAATAAGATTTTTATTTAAAATGTTGCCACATCTTCTCCATATGCATTTTATATGCTTGTTATATTAGATTCTCCATTTTTATCTATATACTCATATACTATCTGTGTCAATGCAAAGTTTCTTCATCGGTTGCCCATTCGTAAAATAAAATCTAAAGTGTTTATCACTCTTTTAAGTCACATTATTCTCCCCCACATGCAACTAATTTGGTACTTTGCGCACCTCATTCACCTACTTATTTGGTGCTAATTAAAATCCTTCATTATGAAATCAGCTGCCCCAATCAACAGCGGCAACAGCTACACCGGGATTGGCATGGGGTCCCCATAGCAGTGCTCGTTTGACCGTAAGCGTGTAATTGCATTAGCCAAACGTTCGTCTTGCTTTTGCTCCAATCGATTGCAAAATGCTTTTCACTACAAAAGCGCTTACAGAGCGAACCAAAATCCCATCGGCCCCACTGGCCCCACCTGTCCCACCTGCCCCACCTGCTCGTCGCTGCCTGCTGCCTGCTGCCTATTTGGCTATGCGAAAACGCTTTAATGAAGAATTAATTGCCAGCAATTTGCAGCGCAAATCAATCCACCGTTGTCACCGTTGTCGATTCGTCGTCGTGTCGTACCGCTCCGGCCCATAGGCCGCCTAGGCCTGCCATCGAGGCCTCTATGGGCGATTGCCTATGCGATCGATACGCGTAAATTTCACAATTGCTGCTTGTTTGTGTTTGTAGTTGTAGTTGTTGCTGTTGCTGTTGCTGTTGCTGATCGAGTCTTATATGTCGTCGTCTACAATACACCGGAGAACTCAAATTAATTGAAAATCCATTACAAACATAGGCTAAATGTCACAATTGGCGTTTGTGGCATGTACTTGCTCTGGCAATGGCGACGCTGGCGACGTATTGCCCCAGCAACAGCCCGCAACAGCCAGCAGCAACAACAATGGCAACAACAATGCCTATAAAAGCACAAACGAGTCTCGCACTCTGGTTTGGACGTGAGTGGCCGTCTTCGTCTCCACCAGCCTGCCTGCCACGTTTCCATGCCCGTTCCGTTCTCCATCTCTCGGCTCTCGGCTCTCGTCTCTCGTCTCGGTCTGGCTCGGAGTGAGTCTGTATTGGATCTGTTGCAGGTTATTTGTGCAACAGGCGGCGGGCCAAGCGATTGGTTAAGTTGATCCGTGCACAAAGCGGTCGCTGGTGCGGTGGTGCGGGGCGCAGCCATTCCACTTGCTATAGTTTTTTTTTTGTTGTGCTTTTGGCCTGCAATGGAAACCGAAACCCCATTCCAGCAATTTAGCGACAAATGAGCAATTAATTTTGAAATAAATGCAAAGCGCAAAACGGTTTTAGAAAAAGTGGAATTCATTTCAATGTGTATACGAATTGAATGCGTATTTATACATATTTACGATGCAGTTTGGTGTTAATTGCCAATGGGGCCCGAACACTTGATAGACACATTCTTGACTGTCAAAATAATTATGGCCAAGTAAATACACAAAAGAGCCAGATAATATACAAAATGATGAGCCGAGCCGAAGAAAGGCATGTGACAAAGGCAGTCAAAGCTGTAAAACTTGACCGCATCGTTTATATGCTAATTTGCCAACTAATTTATGGCCATCACAACAAGAGCGACAACAATAAAAACAAAACAAAAATAATAATAATAAAAGTAACTATGTGTGTGTGTGTGTGTGTGTGTGTGTGTGTACGAAACAGAATCAGAAATGCAAGATGAAAACGAACCAAAAAAAAAAAAAACTCGAAATATATACAATATATTTTTATGTATATTTATCAGAGCACGCACAATAACACTTATCGGCTTGCACATGCACGCAATTCGTCGGACTTTAAGTAAAAAAAAAAAAAAACAAAACGACATACTCCGATTTTGTCGTTTTGGTTTTTTTTTTTTTCGTTAACGTCCGCGCCTTTGGCCTTGAGTGTGTTGCGTAGGCGTCCGAAAATAAGTACTAAAATATGAGTAGAAAATATAAACGATATTTTTAAACGTCCGCTAATTTATTTCCTGTTTCAAGCCAAATAAATACGGTTGAGTCCGGGCTTGACGACTCTCTAGGGACCGACGATTTTACCAAAAGGAACAAATAATAATTAATAATAAAATAAAATAAATAAAAATTTACACAAATTAACTTTTTATTTAAAAAAAAAAATATAAAAATATATATATATATTTTTTTTTTTTAATTTTTATTTATTTTATTGTATATTATTTTATATATGTATATATAATATATATATGCAAAAACATAAAAGAATAATATGTTATTAATTTTATAAATTTAGGAGATAGCATAAAGGAATGCCCAAAAAGTACTGAAAAAGTTACTGAAGTAGGTCACACTTGGGCAAAATGGACAAAAAACCGCGCAAAAAGTACTGAAAAAATGCACTTTTACTCAAAATGGATAAGAAACCTCGCAAAATGCACTAAAGTAGATCACATTTACACACCAAATACACTAAAAAAGGTCAAATTCCTCAACGCAATTCAACGACGCAATTGATCTGCTTAGCGAAAACCACCCTCGTATATGCAAAACGCATGTACATATATCAGTGAAGAGTCTGTGCCAGCCTAGCCTGTTTCAGGCTAGATCTAGCTTATTTGAATATGGAACAGCCTATAAAATTTATAGGAAAAAAAAAAAAAAAAAAAAATATTTTCGTAACATATTCTTTTTTCCTTTTTAATATAGATTGCTTTCCAGCATTTTCCCTTAATTTTTATCAAATTTTTGCAACTTTTATCCATAATCTAGCTTGCTTTTGAGCGCAGCAGCGGCAACACTGCTGCATTGTGCATGCAACGTTATGAGAAACAAAAAAAAAAGTAAACGACAACGTCCAACGTTATTAGAAAAAAAAAAATAAATAAACGATAACGTCCAACGTTGTCGTTTACGAAAAAACGTCCGAAAATAGTACTTATTTTCGGACGTTTTACGCAAAACGTCCGAAAATAAGTACTATTTTCGGACGTTTTGAAATACTCAACGGATATGTGGGAGCTCTGATATTTATAGATGCATGCGCCCGCGTCTTCAAGTCTGTAACAAATTTCTCGCTGCTGCTGAGGCGCATCCTCAGAGCAACAACAAGAGCCAACATCATCATGATCATTATTATAATGATTATCCACATTATCTGGGCTTTTCACATTTCGTTTCACCTTGTTAGGCCATACAAAACGCTTTTACCCGACGACTGCATTCAATACAAGGCACACAAACAAATTAAATAATATGCATATAAATATATTCAATGCAGTCAGCAGGGCGCAGTCAGCAGATAAGGCCCGCAATCTGTACGATCGAGCTTGGCGCATTAACATAACTCTGACATGTCACACTAATTACTTAATGAGCTGATCAGCCCCACTGTATCTCGTCCAGATGCAGATGCAGATGCAGATGCCAATGGCGATGCCAATGCAGCATATGCTGTCCACTGTTTAGCTTTATTGTGGCAGAGCCAGAGGTGAAGCGAAGCTAAACTCTGCGATCAAACGAGCTGGTAGTTGGGCATTCTTTTTATGGACAGGCAGCTTTGACATTTATTTGTTTATTGATAACATAACGTGACACAAAATGTGTGTGTGAACACAGACATCAAGTCTTGGTATGTGGCAGACATGTTGTCGGCTGGGAATCTGCCAGTTGCAGCAGCAGCATCAGCAGCAGCATCATCATCATCAGCAGCAGCAGCTCAACGTTTGCCATTTGTAGAGTTGATCCATCTGTTAACTAATTTTCGGTTTGTTGTTTAACGCCTCATTTGGGCAGGCAGCCAGCCAGCGGAGCATAAAATCAATTGCAAGGCGAAAAAAAAAGAATGATAGTAGCAGGAGTAGCAGGAGAAGAAGAAGACGACAGCAATTTTCGGTTTGTCACTCAACAATTTCAATTCGTGTAATTATGCATAAAATTAAAGCGTTGCATCTCATTTGGCCGGGCCTTTATTTTGATTCCTGCCTTGCAAAACAAAATGCTCCATAAATTACGCGTGCCTGCGCCTGCCGACTGCGGATTGTGGACTGCCGACTGCTGAGTGGATGCGGGGCATATGGCATATGGCATGGCTATAGAGCAGTACTTGGTTTATTCAGAGGCAAAGCTGACCCGGGATGCATCTTTAAAATGCCATTTGCATCTTTGTGGCTTGGCGCTGGCAGGCCCAATGGCAGGCTCATTACTTTCATTAACAACACTCCAAGTGGATGCCACAGGCGCACGATGCTTGGGGCAGCTGCATCGCCGGCTGCCCTAACCCTGCCAGCCCCGCACAGCGCCAGCTCCATGCGATTGCTTTATAAGGCATGCACGTTTTTTCTCTTCTTGTTTCTTTTTTTTTTTTTGCATTCGTTTTTGCTGCTACTGCTGCTGCTGCTGCCCAGCCGGTCTTTGTTTGCCAAAACAAAATGCCCAAATTAAAATTGTTTTGCAGCCGAGAGAGAGAGAGAGAATCGAACTGAGGACATTGCATTTCCCGTCTTTACAGCGACTGCAGCGGCTGCTTGGCTGCTGCGGCTGCTGCTTTGTCTGACAAATAGTTTAGACAGCAAATTTATTGGCCACTTAAAGGAGTAATTACCGTTTGCTGTAGATGTTGCCGTTGTCGGCTTGTTGTTGCTGCTGCTGCTGCTGCTGCCGCTTTTAGCCATGACAAGGCCAAGGACAGCCGCAGACGGACAGCGCCTGCTGACAGCAGCTCATTCAGCGCTTCAATTGTATGCAAATGCTGCGGATTCAGTTGCTTTTAATTGGACCCAGCACCAGCGTCAGTGCAACTGACGTCAACACTTCCCTCGCTCACTCTCTCTCTCTCTCTCTATCTCTCTCTCTCTCCCGCTCTCCCCCTCACACTCTCTGTTAGCTAAGCAATTACAACCAGATTTACCTATGTTGACATCCGACTAATCAACGCTCTCTCGCTTCTGTCTCTTTTAGATGCCAATGAGCCGCCTCGTATCAAATGCAATCTGCGCAAACACAAGCCCAACCGCAAGCCGCGCACCCCCTTCACCACACAGCAGCTGCTCTCGCTGGAGAAGAAGTTCCGGGAGAAGCAGTATCTGAGCATAGCGGAGCGCGCCGAGTTCTCGTCGTCGCTGCGGCTCACCGAGACGCAGGTGAAGATCTGGTTTCAGAATCGACGCGCCAAGGCCAAGCGGCTGCAGGAAGCGGAAATCGAGAAGATCAAAATGGCGGCACTGGGACGTGGAGCTCCGGGCGCCCAGTGGGCCATGGCTGGCTACTTCCACCCGAGCCTGATGCACCTGGGATAAGTGGCGGCCAAGTTGGTGTGCGCTAATATAAAATAGCTGGCGCACCAGCCGCTCGACCAGCCGGATTGACAACCAAATAACTGAGCCACGCCCAGCCGCCAGCACGCCCACCGACGACGTGCTCGCTTCGAAACCCCCAAAATTTTGCTGTGATGTTAGCGCATTTTATTTACGATACTTCCAAATGTTTTTTGTAAAATGCACTCTGTAAATACTGTAAGCATAGAGAATGATAGATGACAAGAGATCCCATGCCGAACTCTGTATATACTATATAAAGAAAAGCAAGCGAGAATGTTTCCTAATTGTACATAGAGATCTAGCGAGTAACCCAATCACGAATTCTTAAGAGCCAATTTGCGTTTAGAAGTATTTGCTGTTTGTTAAATGTCAACTGTAATAAAAAAACTTTCGAGAAAAATTATAAAAAGAAAAGAAAATTAAAAAAAATATAAATAAAAGAATAATTTATTTGTAAAACTCAAGTCAATAAATATATATATATAATTACAAACAAAGTCGACGCAAACTTAAGCCGTAAATGATATTTGATTGTATTGTACTTTGCATTATACTAAGACTAGTTAAAAGAACGCATGTATTTAAAAAATACTTCTAAGGAACCTAACTAAACAGCTCTAACTATGCCGTTAACTATACATTAAACCTAATATAATACGCAGCCCTATATACATAGCTCATACATTCATACAAAATACTACCATTTAGTGTTAATCCTACGTAGTTGTTTACACTTAAATCATTACAAAACAAAATCCCCACAATGAAAAAAAAAAAAAATCCAAAAAAGGAAAAAAATCAACAAAAAAAAGAATCAGTGGACAAATATATAATTATACGAAAAAATTTAATGCGAATTTGTTTTTAATTAATGTCAAGAGTTTAACACAATTTTCCAGAATTCATTTATTTTATGTCTAAATCAGACTTGAGATGTTTTTTATTTTCCACAATTTAGCTGAGCTGAAAAAAGAAATATTTGAAATTTGTTGCTGTTGGCAATGAATGAATCTGACTTGACTTGAATTCAGCTAAATCAGATTACAATAATAAGTGTATTATATTTAGATGCTTTACGACATCAGAAGCTATTCGACGACTGAATTGACATACGCCTAGTACGTAATTAGAAAAGCCGTTGATTGACAAGATGATAGGATTATATTGAATAATCTGAATAGAAATTGGCAGGCAGATACACAATATCCAAGTTCTAAATCATTCTGAAGTGCATTCCCTTGTCGCATTTTAGGCTGAGGTATGAATTTCAGTACCTAAATACGTCATGGGGCTCAGGTGAGTCAGTTGGTCGAACTGGAGCGTGACAGCCTTGATCAGTGATTGACACTGATTAACTAGGAGCTGATGTGACTTGCAGCTCTAATTAAATGCCAACTTGTCTCTCCTCTTTAGCTTTTACATATGTAAGTAGCTGACGAGTCTTACGAATGTAGATGACGGAGTCAAACAGTTTCTGTATATGTAAAGAAGTCGAACAGCACTTTCTCTGAGTAAAAGAAGACAAGAAATTGAAATCTAGTAAATGGTAAAAATTAATTGAATCTCCGTTTAACAAAAATGAATTAAATTTATTCATTCAAGTCTAGAGAATCAATTATGCAAAAGCCATGCATGGCGTATGTTACTTAGGCATTATTATTATTATAAATATTAGCATTATGTAATAAAATCTAAAATCTAGTTGCTAACTGCTATACATTTATTTATAATTATATATATACATGTATGAAATCTGTATAATTCCTGGTTGTTCATTTTGTTTGATCCTCTTTAAGTGCGGGTAATCAATCGGTCGATTTTCACAATCGTCTAGCTAAGTGCGAAATGCAAAAGCGACAGCGCGTGCTTATCGCCGATCAATTAATATTTAATTAATCAGGCGAGGGCCCGAGAGGGAAACGTTGCAATCGGCGCACACGGCGTATGCGTACTCTTGTTTACTGGCAATAGTCCGCGCCAAGCACATACATACATTTATTTATATAAATATATTCATATGTGAGTGCCTATTATGGAGGTTAAGCACGGCACAGCAATCATCATTACGATCATTATTAGCAGATGTAGCAGCAAGCGAATTGAAAGATTATTAAATTGTACTTTTTTTTTTATTCTACGCTATTTGTCGAGTGTCAGACGGGTTCAATAACAGACTCACAGCAGCGGGCAACATGCTATAGCTTTATTTATTTATTTATTTCTTGTTGACAATGTGCGAGCGTTAATAGTCGATCGGCGATGCTGTTGTTGCTGCTGCTGCTGCTGCTGCTGTTATCGCTCTGAATTAAACCCCAATTAATTTAATTACAAATGGAAATAACGCGCCGTTGGCAGACGCAGCGTCCAAGTCGAAATATGTCAAAACTTTTCAGATTTTTGATTTATATTATTTTGCCATTTGTTAACAGATGCAAACAAATATACATACACATGCACAAGTATGTAGGTGTGTATGTGTAGTCGCATGCTCTCAATAAATAAATTAAAATATTATTTGCCAGTTTGGCGCTGATAAGCGAATGCGTTCACATTTTTCACAGCAACGCTTTCGCTCATTCAGACTGCCATTAATTATAAATTATAACAAAGTGGGCATTTCCGACATCATTATACTTGGGCTTCTGCTTATTTATTAGTGAAGTGTAATCGCTGTTTAGTGGATAGACCAAAGTCAGGTATGCAAATTGATCTGGCTTAGCAAATGGACGTATAAAGTATTTTTCTATTACATACTTAATTTGCTGGCAGTTGAGAGGAAGTACAAATATTTATTGACATTTTATTAGCTGCAAATCAAATACATTATTAAATTGTAATCACATTAATTATACTTCAGTTTTGATAAATGTATTGTCATGTGTATGCAAATTTAGTACAGCAGCCGAGTATTTTTATCTCGAATGTCAAATCGATTGTCTCTGCAATTAATTACTCGTATATAATTACAACGTGGCCCACGCTGACGCCAACGCCGACACTGATGTCGCTGCAGATGTCGATGCCGATTCAGACGACGATGGCGTGGCAGTTGCTCTGGCGCCCTCGTCTCTTTATTAATTAGCCCTGATGCGGCAGCAGGTAGCCACAGGTGGTGCTGCATGCAAAACGCACCGCGGCGGAAAGTGCAACGCGTTAATCAAAACGTAATCAAATCATTTGGCAAGGGTTGAACAGGCGAAGCCAAACCGTTGCACCAACAACAGCAACAGCAACAGCAACAACAACAGCAACAACAGCAACAACATTATAATCACAGCCTGGTCACATTGAACGCCCGCTGCGCGTTGTCGGGCCCGGCAATTAAGCTTTATATCTGGCCTAATGGACCGAGCGCCGCCTGCGCTGATTGCGCGCATTTGTTAAGCGTCGACGGCGACGGCGACGGCGACGCTCACTCGCTCTGCACCCAATCAAATATGAAGCTGTCTCTCCCAGTCTACCTCATATCGTTTACCGTCGTCGTCGCCATCTCCCCATCCCTGCAAGGCGGTGGGCACAGCGTGATATTAACGCCCCACCGAGAGGCGGCGCATTTACAATGATAATATTTGTGCTCCAAAGTTATCAATGAGTGCGCCGCGCTCACCGAACGGGATATTGAATGGGTCTACCAATGGTAACTGTAGTAGGCGATTGCCATGAGAACCTTATTTTCGAATACTACTAGACTATGGTCTATATAGAGAGAATAAATAAATATAAACTACGATTAGACAGCGATTTATTATGCTAAATCAATTCTTAATTTATGTGAGTTCTATTTTAAATTATTCCGAATTGTGGAAACTAAATGGAATGCAAATTAATCAGAGCTAAGTTATGGATCTATGCATAAGTGAATAACATTGTTAGGATTAGATACATATTTTAACAGTTTCTAGCACTAATTAGTGAACAAATTAAATTTTATATGATGATAGATTGTGAATGAATAATGCTGCAGTTTAATTGATATTGCGAATACTATAAGACTCAAGTTGAAGCTTAGCTTACATATATTTTGATTTATTGAATGTGTTTCTTTTAGAAATAGAGATTACAATGATATTGAAATTCTCATCTGAAGACTGTGATTTATAGACTTAACACTTAAGATGCGTTACATGGCATATAACTCATCTTATATAAAACTTTTCATAATTTGACTGTAATTTCATTTGCTTTAAACTTTTTTTCTTTTGTTATAAAGAACAAGTAATGAGGGAACAGTTTTGCCAGCCATAACATATTTAATTAACACCATAAACCCACCCGGCAGATATGCAAATGAGCTCATTATGAGCTGGTTATGCAATGCATTCATTGATCATTCCAAGTGCGTCCCCAGTCATTATACACATATATATATAATGCAGGGCTTCATAAATGCGTTTTTCACACTGCAGTCACTCGAGAGCAACCGCAGCGAGTTCAACAAACGAAAATTGCTCGTAGCAATGCAATGAAAATTAAAACACAACGGAAAATTCATTTGTAAACGTAAGCGAATTGGAAATCCGTTTACTTAGCCTGCTTCGGGGCAGTGATAAACTTAAGAAGAGCCCACCACAGCCCATTATAGACATTGTAATAATATCTGAATGGAAAGAGAGGCACTTTGCAGCAGCTCTGGCAGACGGTCTGGCGGAGCACTTGCTACGAGTACGGCGTATGGGAAACATTCACAATTACCGCGAATAAATTGAGGTAATTAGGTAATAAAAATAATGTTTTCACCTCATTATGGCAGACAGGCATTCGCATCCGCGGCCAGCAGCTGCTTCTCAATTGGGCTGCCATTTTTTCCAAGAAGTCAGCCAACCACCTGCCGACCATCGCACATTCGGACCCCAACTCCAACTCCACACAGCTCCGAACTGGGCCACATACACATGCGCTCATGGGCGCGACTCACTTGCAGTTAGATCAATATGCAAAAACTCATTCAGACGGCATTAAAAATCATTTTTAGGAACAGTGTTTGCACACCCTGCACTCAATAAGGGCTATACTAGCTTTGAAGTAAGCAAGGACTTTGAGTCGATAATTGAGAGAATTTATAGCAGATTCAAGAAGCAAATGCTTTAGGTTTGGTTCAACAATTAAACTGTGGGAATAGCGCAGCTATAAGATACTCTTTAGCTAATCTTGGAATTTTAATTTGCATATTACTTTTCTCATTGAGTTATGTAATTTACCAAATGTATAAAAGAGAATTCTTCTCTTGAAGATCAACTCATATTGATTTATATAATTTACTAAGCTAACTATAAAAATTATTAATGTGAAAATTTATTTTAACTCGCGCAAAACATTTTTTTAAATATATTTATTTTTTTTTCATATTATATTATATTATGTGTTTTATTTAATATATTTATATAGGGTATCAGTGAATCAGATATGATATACTTGTATGTATACCATATATTTGATACATATGCTAAAGACATCTTCAAGATCTCTTCAGATGTTTTCATATCAGTTTCAGGCCATGTCAAAGTGCATTACATAAGTTATGGACCTGCTCAGCATCGAGAGTATTTCCCACAGTCTTCGCTCACATTATATGCTGCACTTAGACCATGGTCAGTGGCCTTAACCACAAGCCGGTGACAAAAGCATTTGAAGTGACTTTTATCGTCGCTGTATATTATGCAAATTATTAATTTTTCATGGAATTTTCAGGTCAATTACAATTTTCCCTGCCACACTTTGTTCGACCCGAACTTTTTATGTGTCCACGGCTATTTTCACCTACGTTCAGCTGGACTGGACTGGACTGGACGGGACTGGACGGGACTGGACCCTAGCGCATATATTTTTTAATGGCTTAAGTAAGCGGCTTTAATTGCCTGAAAATGTGCGCGTAATTATGATATATAAGTGTAACAGTGAGTCGGGTATTGTGGGTGCAGGTTATAGTATATTTATAATTTGGAGTATTTTTTGGTTTTTCTTTTACATTATTACTATTCAAGTTGTTGCGAGGCGTTTAATGAGTACAGGCCAATTCAGATATCTTATGGGCTCCTGGCTGCTGGGTCTCCTGCATTAATTTTGTGGTTAACTGCAAAAATTCCGGGAAACAAAATGTGTAGAATGCAATTAAACAAAATAGCGTGAGATACGCGTCCGATATGCGGCTCGGAAGCAGAACATTGTCGTCGCTCCCATGGCTGAAACTGAAACCTAATTTCCAAGTTTAGAATTCTGCGAAAAGGCCGTTGCGAGAGAGGTGCACGGAGCATTCGCCGTGCTCCATATGCCAACATCTTCGGCTCCATCTCCTGGGGCTGCCCACGAGCCAGAATACTACGTTTTTGAATACTCAATTAAATTTTTGTGCCCACTGCTTGATTGTTGTTGTCGTTGTTGTTGCTGCTACAGTTTCGCACTATTTTCAATTGAATTAAATGCAGTTGCAGTCGCAGTTTGCTGCTTGCATTTTCATGCGAACAATTTCAAGGAATCGCGCATATCAAGCGCGTCGACGTCGCCGTCGCCGTCGCCGTTGCCGTTGCCGTTGCCGTCACTGTCGTCCTCATCGTCGACGTCGTTGTTGCTGCTGCTGCCGTTGTTGTTGTCGTCTTCGTTGCCGGCACGCTCCGTTTGGGCGCACAATTAATTTGCACCCCAAAACGAACGCACGTATCTGTGAGATACATTAGCGAAAGTGTAGGCCGCCACCGCTGCGCTCGCAAATACAATTTAATTCGGCATACCCTACAAAAAGCATCCTATGCCAAGCTTGCTCAGCTTGTAACTTGTCAAGACGACTTGATCAGCATTAAATTAATTTGCTCTAACAACTCATTTAACTGAGTCCAATTGAGTAGTGTGAACTATGCCTTTTGTAGTGTGTTTGGACGTCGGCTAGTTTGGCTTTGTTGCATTTTAATTCATGGGGCCGCTCTGTGTGCGACAGAGACGCCAGCGAAATGCAAAATTTGTCTGAAGATTTTAATCGTCGGCATGCGCGCTCAAAACGGCTCCAACAACAGCTAAAGCAGCAGAGGAGCAGAGCAAAGGAGCTGCAGGGGCAGCATAGACCAATGATTCCGAGATCCGTGCCAGGCTATTCCCATTGAGTTGAACCAGGCGAACGTTTTCTAGGTTGCGCCAACTTGGCAGCTTTGCCAGCGGGCGGTGGCATAGGGCGGGGCATGGCTGGCTGGGCAGAGCAGAGCATGTAATGCTTGCTCGTTTCTCTAGTGCCATGGTTGTTGTTGTAATTGCAGTTGTTGTTGCTGCTGTTGTTGCTGTTGTTGCTGTTGCAGTTGTAGCTACAAGACAATTCACTTTTGTGCGAAATTAAGTGGCATCTGCAGCATGGCATTCCACTTGACTCCACCAGAGAGGCAGCTCCCTCTTGGCAACAGCTCCTCCCTGTGCAGCATCTGCATCTGCATCTGCATCTGTGTCTGTGTGTGTATGTATCTGTGTGCTTGTATCTGTGTGTGTGCATTTCTCGCTCTTGTGGGCAATAACTAATTACATTCGCAATTATTTCATGTTTTGGCCAATTTAGTGGGACAAATTTATCTGCGCGGTGTCATCTACTTAGAATTGATGGCTTGCCATATGAAGCTAGTAGATGTTGCTGTTGTTATTATTGTTGTTGTCGTTGCTGTCGTTGCCGTTGCTGCTGTTGCCATTAGGCGCCCCGGCCTAAATGAATGACGTTGATTGTTCTTTGCCAAATAGAAAAATTTATCTATCTGTCTGCCAGTTGTTGTTGTCGCTTCTAATGCAAAACTGTGTAAAATGCAATTATTAAGCAAATTAGCAAACATTTAGATATTCCGGCTAGATTGCCAGCCACCCACCGAGGGCGCCATTGATAGCTCAATGGCTCATTCATAAATGGCTCCCTCCCAGCCCAGCTCCCTACCGCCCTGCAGATTATTTCATTAAATTATATGGCTTCCGTAAGATAAACACTGATTGCTTTCAATGGATAAATTGCCGAGATTAAAGTCTTTATCACATTCTTATTAACTAATTTGGCGCATAGATAGAAGATTTTGTTTTAACTTATTACTAAGTCGTATATTTTCAAGTAACGTCAGTTTTAAATGATTGTTAGCGATAGAATTTAATTTATATAAATAATATATGAATAATTTAGTTTAATAAATATCCAGACATTTTTCTTACTAATAATATGATAATAATATTAAAACAGTCTTCATTATTTATATTATATAGTGAAGATGATTCTTCTTTTTAAAGTTCGATGCCACATAAGATCCCTAATCATATGCCCCAACTGCCTACTACGTATTTGCATTCATCATTTATTTGTTTAATCTACAATCTACAAAATAAATTCAATGTATACAAAGTCTTATTTTATATGCCCTTAACGATATATGTAAGTGTACATGTACATTTTTAAGTAACTGTCTGTGTTCATTTATTGCTTTACACTTCCAATTATAACTCAAAATCCGCGCCAACTTGAAACAATAAAACTCACAAACACACACAGAGAGAGATTTATGCCCACACAGACACACACACACACACCCACACACACACACACACACACACATTTAAGCAAACACTCACATGCAGAGAATTCACCTTAATTCAAGTAGAAGCGATTTAACTCCCCCGCCTTCATTATGAAATTGCTGTTCTTGTTATATTTTATTTTATACGAACTTAATTTCGCTCAACTCGACCACATGCACATATTTTACAGCGCACACACACACCGACAACACTCTCACACTCACACTCACACACGAATACGAATACAAAGCCACTCATACAAACGACTGGCAACCCTTTTAAAAAGTAACGGTAAACGCAACCATTTATTACATTTACCCACATGGGAGAACCAGAGAGAAGGTCTGGGCTGCAGCGAGCGAGAAAGAGAGATGGAGACAGTGGCGACAGTGCACAGCGCACAAGTGCGAGCGAGAGCGCGCAGGGCAGGCCAAAGGATATGACGTTTTGCTTTTCACTTGGCAAGTGAGTGGAAATTTGTTTCATTATAATTATTTTCCACAATTGGACATATTAGTATGGTTGCGTCGACGTCGACGCCGACGGCGATGCCGATGTTGGCTGCGACGGCGACGGCGACAGCGACGTCCATGGCGACAGCGCAGTCGCCGTAACAGCTCTATGCTGCGCGACGCCATTTTTGCAATTTAACTGTGCAAATAAACGCAGCCAAGTGAAAGAAATGTTTGCAGCCAGACACAGGACTGCGACAGAGAGCCAGCTATGTGGAGAGCGCTGGAGAAAGTGTGTATCATGCTGTCCTTGTCGCTCGCATTGCCACACGCAACCATGCGCATGCCCAACATAGCGGCGCCGTGGTGAGTTTAGGGCAACTGCCCCCGCACTTGGCCTGCCTCGCAGCCGCTTGGGTTTTGGGGTAGTTTTATATTGATCTCAGCCATTTACTTGCCCCTTATGTACTCGCAGCAGGTATATAGTAGATGGGAGCTGCGTGCTGGGAATGACAAAACATAAAGTTATAATAATTTTTCTTTCCGCTTAATTGTGCCCCTGCGCAGCAGACAGATAGCCAGTGTCAGGACATTTGTGCTCCATCTCACTCTCACTCTCCCTCTCCCTCTCTCTCTCTCCCTTTCTCTCTTGCATGCTGTGACCTGGCTATTGGCACTTTTAATTTGATGCTTTTATGTACCACGTTCAAATGCTCCTCGCTTCTGCTCCCGCCATTGTATTAGCTTCAGCTTTTGCTCTGCCAGTTGACGTTTATGTATAGCTATAGCCGCTATATAGTCTGAGACTGGGTCTGGCTGAGAGCAGCTGTAGCAGTAGCTGTAGCTGGAGCTGGAGCTGTGTCCATGTGCGTGCGCGCAAGCCCTTGCCACGGCGTAGAGCGTAGGAAATACAGCAATTAGAGCCATATTAACCGTAATTAAATTTAATTGTTTAATTAAGCGCGAAAAGTGAGGAAGGCATTTTGTGATTTTGCAATGGCGTCAGGCGCTGCCCACTCCACACTTCATGTATATATACAAATATATATACATCTTATTATATATATATTTATTTATATATGTATTAAATACAATAGGTATGTCTGTATGTGGCTGACGTGGGTGGCTCTGTGCGTGCGTCGAGCTTTGCGTGTTTTAGCCGTCGACTGTCTCTGGGCCCGGGTCTGCTGGTTGGTGTTGATGTAACAAATAGCCATGTGATTTGATGCGACGGCTTTGATAGCCAGCCAATTAAGCATTCAAACGTTAATTTCATCAGTTGGCATTAGTTGGGTGGTTGGGCCAGCGCTGATGGTGCTGGTTCCAAGCCGCTGATTACTGTTGTCCGCATAATGCACTGCACACACTGTTCAACATAGTTACGAACTTACTAAGCAGAGCTTACAAATTTACAAAATGTAAGCCGCTTTCTGATTGTAGTTGAATAATTTTCTATTCAGTATTTTTGTGTATTTAAAATTTATCAAAAATATGTTGAAAATATTTATTAAAAATTTGAAACTTTCCTGAAGTTAAATTTGATTAAATATATAAATTACATTTCAAATTGATATTTCTTTTACTAGATATGAAATTAAAAATAATATTTCAATAATATTATATATCAAATATGTATTTACAATTTAATAAATAAAATTTTACTAAAGATTTTCATTTAAATACAAAATGTCAGATTCTGAGTGGAAAGCATCGATTGACTTTAAATTAAATTTAAAATTTAATATTTATTATATTATCAAAACTTTTTAAAATCTAAATTTAGCAACAGCTTTTATTTTTCATATAAAAAAAAAAAATATTTAAAATGTTAAATATTAAGTACGTTATAATTATTATTTGTACTTAATTGACTTTTCATTGCTAAAAATGATTTTTAGTTGGATAAAAATAAAATTAAATAGTTTTGTTTTCCATAGTCAGCAACAGCTCTTCAGCTTAGAGTCAAGATTGATGATATGTTGCCAAACAAAATATAGAAACTGACTCGACAGGTAAATGTGTAAGGGTTGCATCTGCTTTATAGAGTCATGTCCCTTATCATATGCATATTAAGATGTCTCATCTGCTTAGGGGATCTGGGGCACCCACATGCAGATCGATTAATAATAGAAACAAACAGACTATCATGGAGGTCATATCTCTGCATCAGTCATGTGAACATTTTCTGGAATTCTAGACTAACTTGCAATAATGTCGTGTGAAATTAGCATCAATCAAATGCAGGTGCAGACGACAACAAACGCTGAACGACAAACTGGCAGGCAAATCTCAAAGTAGCCTGACGGCAAGCAGATGTCAAGTGGCCCGCATGGCCAGGCGGCTGCATGAGGATGAAGGCGAGGAGAGACGAGACGAGACGAGGGGGGACGTGAGCGGCGGTCAGAAATGTCAACCACATCGTTGACATCTTAATAATGATGAATTAATGGGCAAACAAGTCAAATGACAACAACAATGAATACAAAAACGGGCATTTAATAATTTTTCTATTAGAGGAAAAATCCCATTGCGGCTTGGGAAAAACCAAAAATATGCTCAAGAATCTATTTGGGCATTGATTGAGAGCAGCAGCATCAATTACAAGCACCCAGGCACAGAAACCGACTCTCGAGAATCCAGTTTGCAGTCGGGCCACAGCCAATGGCCATAGCGATATCGAAGCAGCCGATGGCTGCCAACAAATTCAGAAATATCACTTAATTTTTCACATGTAGCTGTTGCAGTTGCTCTGGCAGAGGCTGTGGCAGCCAAAGGCAAGCGTTCTTCCATGGCTGCATAAATCATGCGATGCGAACATGTCAAAGGTGCAGCAAGGATTTGAATGCCCCGGTGCCAGCCCGACCAGCCCGGCCAGCCAGCCAGCTAGTCAGCTAGTCAGGCAGTCAGGCAGTCAAGCAGTCAACCAGAGCGAGAGATGAAAATATGAAGCCATTGTTGGGGCCGCATTTCCATATAAAATCGAAGCCAATAGCACGGCCATGGCCAAAGGGGGCGGCACGGCACGGTACGGCCTGGGCTGGCCTGGCCTGGCTCGGCCTGGTCTGGTCTGGTTCGGTTCGATTTGGTTTTATTATGCATGCGGCTAATGTAGTCATCGCTGCGACCGGACATATGCAAACTGGCCGAGCGAAGCAAATAAGAAACCCATCAGAATTTCTCACTCCGGCCAGGCGCTACGACAAATAAATATTTTAACTCACAATAACAAAGGGCAAGCGAACAGCAATGGGACAACATTGGATGCAGATGCCCTGTCAAAAAGCTAAAGACCATTGGGGCCCAGCCCCGAGGGCTGTCAGAGAAAACAAGTGTATGATAAATGCAAAGGCTTTGCTTTGAAAAATGAAAAATGCTTTAGATTAT
The DNA here is from genome assembly GCA_035045345.1 of Drosophila hamatofila. Lineage (NCBI taxonomy): Eukaryota > Metazoa > Arthropoda > Insecta > Diptera > Drosophilidae > Drosophila > Drosophila hamatofila. The sequence goes on from JAWNPA010000020.1 coordinate 14,481,087, forward strand.
TAAGAAAATGTGTACATTAGAAAGACTTAATGACAGGTATATCAATATAGTTTTGATTAGCTGCGCTAAGTCTAGAGGAAAAGGAGAACATTTCTTACTTCATATATTTAATGTAATGTATATTAAATTAATATAGGTAATTGATTAATCAACCCTCGCTGATCTCTCTCTCTGTATCTCACTCTCTCATAGAGCAGCTCAGGAGATGTCAGTGCACTGCAGTACAGCCGCCAAATCTGGCCATCATTTGTTTAAATATGCGCCTGCAATTCACAATAACAACAATAACAACAACTACAACAACAACAAGAGTAAGAAGAGGTAACAGCGAGGCAACAACGACAACATTCGAAGTTGCACGTTTAACAATTCAATTTATTTGCAACATCAAAATTTAACGAACATGAAATTGCGAGAATTTTAAGATTTTCAGCAGAAACAAACGAGCGACACGATCCTGTGACTGTCTGACTGTCTTCGTCTCCGTCTCCGTCTCCATCTCCGCCTCGGTCGCAGTTTCAGTTTTCAGTTTTCTACAGCCCCACGCCCCACCCGCAAGCTCCTCCGGCTCCGCTGGCTCCCCATCCCCCTGTGCGATCTTCATTCGGTGAGCTGTGTGTTTGCTTTTGGTTTTGTTTGTCGCGCGCTTTTGTTCTTTTGTGTCTTTGTGTCGTGGGGTTTGTTTAGCTGGTTTATTTGGCCGGCTCGAGCTCTGGGACTCTATGGCCATGGCTAAGCGCTCGGGCCCAGGTACTGGCTGCGGGTGCAAAGAGTCAACAATTTAGCATTCAAAGAAATATTTTAAATTAAAATTTCTGAAATTTTCGTCAATAAGCCAGCCAACGAGAAGACAATGCAACAAACATTCTGTTCCCCAAAAAGCCAATGGACCATGGATTCGCCAGCCTCTTTAAGCCTTTAAATACTTGCACATATTTGTAGCGGTTGTAGTTGGGGGACTGATTTATTGGCCACAGCATTAAACATATACACTGGGCACTATAAAAGCGGCTTCTAATTGGCCGAGAGCCCGCTCCCAACAATCATCAATGATGCTTGTATGTGAATATAAATATGTATATATATTTTCATTCAATTCTGTTTTTGAACTCTTTGCAAAAATCAGTTAAGTGGAATATATATTCACAGTTATGCAGATGAACATATTTCTCTCTTAAGTGAGCCAATTCGATCCCACGCTCGGCTCATTCGACTTGCCATAATAACTAACGCCTTGCGGCCAGAGAGTTTTATTGGTCCTGCTGCTGACTGCAGCTCATCCATTTCAATATTTACGTTTCTCATCATGAGTTTGCCATTGAGTATGATTTCTTCTATTCATTTTTTGTGTTGTTTGGCTAATAGGCTAATCACACATCAAAAAGCGAGGCACAAAACAACAAACACACGCACACACACACACACACACACACACACACACTGTGGTGCAGAGAGAGTGAGGCAAGGATCAGGAGGAATGAAATCAACCCCTAAGTGATGCCCATGTGAAAGTCAACAAGGCTAAGCGGCTTAGCGCTTGTAACTATGACAGGCAGCAGGCGCTGCGGCAGGAGTAGCTCCTGGGTGCAGGAGCAGCAGCAGCAGGAGCAGCAGCAGCAATAGGACTAGGACTTTGCCCAGGATTACAGTAACTTTCTGTAATTGCTTGTTGCTATAAGCGGCGTTGCCTGAAGCGATTTTTGGATTATTTGTGTGTGCGGCACGCGGCAAATATAAATTAACAAAGTTCGTGAGAGAATGCTACAGGCAGAGGCAAGGAGAGGGCGAGGTGGGGATTCTGCAACAGCGGAATTCTCAGCTCGATTGCATATTTGACTTGGCTGAAAATTGTCAGCGCATTGATTTGCATATTTGCATGTTCTCTTGAATGCTGCTTTCCTGGCCGTCCTGTCCTGTCTTTGGGCCAAGTCTGCGATCCTCGTCGGCTTGCAAATTGAAATGTCAAGCCTTCCGCTGAGCGCTTTATGACAAGCAGCTCAGCAACGTCTTCGCCTTTGGCAGCAGCCCGTTGAGTGACTGATATATCTGCATAAAGCCGTCGATGTTGATGTCCATCTCGTTGTCGTTGCTGTTGTCGTTGTCGTTGTCGTCGTCGTTGACGTCGTCGTCGAACGTTGATGTCAACGCATCCCATCGAAACGCATCGCACACTAAATTAACATTTCGCAGGCGCTTGTCGGGCAGGCAAATGTTATTGCAAATGCAAATCACCTTCACTTGAAACCAGTTGCCAGTCACCAAGGATATGAAACCGGACTGCATTCAAATCCACAATTTTAATAAGACTCAACGCGTGCCAGGACGCCAAATGGCCATCCAGAAGCTCCATCCGCCACCCGAAACAGTCCACATAGCCTGATCCTTTTCCACTGCCTGCGCTTAATTTACATAATAAAATTTTCACTGTTTTTTTATGAGTCATTCACACACACACGCACACATACGCATCAAGTTCACGTCCCGAGCACAGCATGAAAAATTGCAAATTAATGTAAATCACAGCGGCAAAAATTGTTCATGGCTCTATCGCCATTTTTATGAGCCCCACTGCAAAATTGACACTTCAAGCCTCTAAACGCCTACACAATAATAATAAAACACATCAGAAAATAAGCAAAAAATGTACAGTTTTGAGTGCCCATTTAGAAGATACCCTGTAGATTCTGTAAGTATTTTACTGCACAGCATATTGAGTTTCATTGAAATTAATATTAATTTAGTAGTTTAATGGTTGAGACTATACAAAATATACAAAACATTATTCGACCCTTGAAAAATATACTTAAATATTTCTATCCTCAATGATGTTCTAAAACTGAAAGAGAATACCTATGAACTTGCATCTAAATACATATATCAGTAGATGTATTTTCGCATCTTAATACTTGACATTTTCTTATACCCTGTAATTTCAGCTATTCAGTGAGAGTATCGTATGACAGAACAGGGGCCAGCGGGTGCCGGCGATGGTTTCAATATGTTTCGAACAGTTTTGCATCATGTCGTAAGTTGAGCCGATAAACAAAACCGACAGCTCGCATCCTCAGAAAGGACAAAGCGGCCACAAGACGCAGGCAAAACTTTGTCCTTACATATGCGCCATTTTGTTTGCTTGCGGTTGGGTCTGTCACTGTTGTTGTTGCTATTGCTACTGCTATTGCCTTGGCTCTATTGCCTGTTATGTAAACGGAAAATGACAAACGAATTAGTTATTGACAACAACAGGAAACAAAAAAGTTTGCGTTTGAGCAAAATTTCCGCTGACAATTGCAAAAAATAAAACAAAAACAGAAAATCGAAGTCCATTTGACGTTACAATGTTGGTTCGATGTTAACATGTGCTAATGATGCCGCATGTCACTTTTTGTGGGTGTGTATACATGTATGTGTCTGTCAGGTGTTGTCACAGGTATGTGAAAATGTTGACACTTTCGTCAATAACAACAAATTATTGCTTATGAGATGATTGAAATTAGCGTACTTCCAATAACTGAACAACTGTTAACAGCTTTAAAGAGATATCTCAGACATTGCACATGGGAGAAGAAGCTGATGATGCACTAATGGAAAAACTTTACAGAACTTGTTTAATAAGGGGTAAATCTTAATTTCGAACTGATTTTGCATACAGAATTCTTGGAATAGACGGATTCAATATAGTTTTGCTGTGAGTTGAGTGAAGAGTCAAGCCTTAAATAATTATCTCATTCTTTCTGTCATTATAACTGACAAATTTGAGCTGATATCTTATGTACGATGTGTTGTGTAATGAAAGTTTGAGTTGAATTGAATAGAAAAAAGTAGATCGTCAAACGGATGTGGCTATAGTTACTAAACTGATTATACTGATTAGGAATAGGAAAGGAAATAGGATACAGAGACTCTTACTCTTGAAGAAGTAAATAAAGATTAATATAAATTATAAAAATAATTTAGATAGCAAATTTGCTCAAAATACAAATTGTCCTTGGTTTTTGATTTCAAAATAAATAATTACAAAGCTTGTTTTAGCTGTGATTTTGGTATCACTGCCTCAGCTTTGTTGAAGAATCAAATTATGGCAATCAGCGTTAGCGTCGCTGCTGACACCCATCCCAAGTCCAACTCTCCCGTCCGAGTCACGTGTCAGCAGTCAGTCAGACCCTTGGAAAGCGTTTGGGAACGTCGGCTGGATGTGCGCTTATGATCATTCATCAAGCTAAATGTCAATGGGACACGTTTTTCACGTGCCTTTTGACAGGCATTCGCCCAGAATTTAAGCCTCTTAGGGCAGGTCCTTCGGGTCAGTTTCTCGATATAGCAAAAGCCTTTAATTGTATTTAGGCGCGATTGACATTTATAGCTGATTGTGAAGTCGAGTCAAATTGATTGATGGCCAATAGCAGTGATTGAAGGACTTAAGATATCATTTTCAAATTGCTGAAACTAAAATCATGCTTTAAAACTACAAAAAACTATTTCTTATCAATCTCATTTAAAAATGAATAGGTAAATTTCCAGCTTTTTTTCAATTTTTAAATATTTTTCAACTGTAATATCGCTTACTTCCTTTGATAGGTAAATAAATTGACGATGCGGCTCATCTTCAAGTATTTCCTTCATATCGAACTAAAACACGATGCGCCCACAAAGGACACCGACTATTAATCCGCAGGAAACACAGGACATCAAAGACGCCTGCTGCTGCCCGCATGGCCCGGCCTGCGCCTAATTAAATATTGACAAATCAATTTGAGTTAAACGATTTGTGCGCAGCTGGCAACACGAGGACAGAGACATTAGCGATACTCCTGCAGCCGCTGCCACCACAGCCACCGCTGCCTCCGCCGCCACCGACAAGGTTGGCAAACAAAGCTGCGATTCGTTAGCGACTTGATTTCATTTTAATCGATTTCAATTCCATTCGAGTCTTGGCCATTTGCACAGCCATTTTTTCTCGCATGGCAGAACGACGGCGCAGCCAATGAAAAACCTTTTCACATGCAAATTTTCGGCAAGCAAACATCACGTAGAGCCATCATCAATAAGGCGCCAGCTGCAAGTGGTGAGTGGAGCGGGGGGAGTGTGGAGTGGGGAAGTGAACTTTGATTGCCATACGATTGGCATGTGATTTTTATAGTATGCCCGTAGAGCGACTGCTTTGCATTTCATTTTGCATTTGAATTTGATTTGATAAATTTTATGCTGATTGGAAAATGCTGCTAAATGTGTCCCCAGGTGAGGCTCGGTCGGGCTAGGGACATTTAATTTGATTTCCCGCTCCACCATTATTTTCCAAGGTGGCCCATTATTGACTAGTAATGTGAACGGGGAATGCGTACAGCAATGCCAAGCACTCGGGACCCCATCAATGGCAAACAATGCTGCTGCCTGATGAATGCATTCTGCGCATGCAGCCCCATCAAATTGGCGTCCCAGGCTCCGACATAGCACAGGCTCTGTGGCGTCCCACAAATTGCCGTGCGCCTGATGCGCTGATGTCTTCATAACACACATAGCTGGCCAACTGGCCAACTGGCTAGCTGGCTAACTGGCTGGGATACTGTTTACCAGTCCATATACAGAGCTCAATTCGATTGCGTTTTCGTTAAATGTAAAATTTATACGCCCCACGTCAATTGTGACAGTTCACTCACTCACATTGCAGCCAGCAACGACAGGCGATTCATTGAATGGCCAAACAAACTGAGAGCCCAAACTGGCCGGCGCATTTGTGAATATTGCTCATATACAGTAAAAGCCAGCTAAGAGCAATATCTAACGTTCTCTACTGTTTTCCTCTATAATGTATAGGCAAGCCACTGCTAGTGTTATCTACTGTAGGATATAAATAGAATCATCTCTAGTTTCTCTTTCTACTTACTCCTTACTGGCGCGCTTAGGCAGTATTCACTGTAGCATAGCCACACAATGCATGCATTATGACCATTCTAGTTCTTATCCTTGCCCTTGTTCTCTGCCCGAGTCTAGTCTCTCGTCTCTCATCTCTGTGCTCTGTCGTCTCACGTCTTTTGTGAAATTTCGCATGCAAGAGGAAATTGAATTGAAATTCACAAAGTATCACAAAAAAGGAGCTCGTTATGTGCGCTGTTGAGGCGCCGTCCAGCATCCCAGCCCAAGGTTTCAAAGTCAATTGCAAAAATTAGCGCAGTGTAGACACCCCTTTCAATGGCGTTCTCTGCGTTCTTCGTTCTTCGATCTTCTTCTTGCTGTTGTTGTTGTTGTTGTTTTTGTTGCATGTGCCAAACTGTAAAAGTATCAAATTACACATCCGGCGGAAACAGCGTCGACACGGCATCGGTTCGCTGTCACAGTCGCGACATCGCTGTCGTCCTGCGGCACTTTTACTTTGTTATCGGACATCCTAGCGGCAAGTCGGCATCGACTTCTGTAAAATTTTTAAGCACTGCCGTCTGCGGTTTTGGCGCATGATACGAGCCCAAAAGCGTAATCCCCATGTGACACCCGCCCTGACAGCCAGCATATTGGGCGCGGCCGCTGATGCATTGTCCTGCGCCGCTGTCGCCCAACCACTAAATGACTATAAAGTAGCAACTTCCGCGACTGTTGCGCAAAATCATTCAATTTCCGTTCAGGCACACTCTTCGCCCGATCCCTGAATCCTGCTGCCCACTCTGGCAGCGGCGCGTGTATGTTTGCGCATCATAATCGAGGGTGTGATTTGTCCTTTTCTGCGTTTGCCTTTTTGCCAGCATCCTTGTGAAACATTACCGCAATTTAGTTGCCTTTTGCGCCCAGTCCACCCGCTGACGTCTCTCCATGTCGTTGCCTGCGAAAAATTTGAATAATTTTTATTACGTGGCGCGTTATGAATTTTTGATGAGCTCTCTGTCCCACAATGCTGCCGCTGCCGCTGCCGCTGCTGCTGCTGTTGCTCATGTTCTGATTGTTGTTGTTGTCAGAGGGCGTGTGGCCAGTTATCCTTCACTAAGCCAAGTGACAGTGGCACAATTTATTAGATTCTCAGCCTCATTGTGGGCTGCGTTGCTTTTCTTCATTCTTTGCTTTTCTCTTTTTTTGTTTTTTTTTTTTTTTTTTTTGTTATGTGTCCCCAGCACCGGCGACGGCATCGTCAGCATCAGCATCAGCATCAGCGTCTGTGCTGCAAGTTTCCGGTACGTGCGAGTCGGTGGCAAGCAGCGCTGCAGGGTCAGGGTGAGCCCAACTGAACTGGGCGTGCTGTGTAATAAAAGCAAATAAAATATTCTTTAATATGCGACACTCGCCATAGTCATCCCGGCCAGCCCTCGCCCAGCCCTTCCTGTCCGACTGTGTGTGCAATTTGCATATATATTGGCTCGACAAGCATTAATATGTGTAATCCCGTAATTTTTTAATTAAATCAAATTGTTTTCTTTTTTATTATGCCACCTATCAGTCGTGTGACTTTCGTTCGTACACTATATTAACAACAGATTTATCATATTCCACAAAAAGGCGACTTACAGCCCTATTTAATCATTGTCGAAACTATCCATTGCATGCAAAAGGAATAAAAGTATAGAAGAATGTTTACTGAATAGTGCTCAATAAATAAGTGATATTTAGTAATAATTAATCAAAATAATTAATCAAGAGCCCTAAAGAAAATTAAAATTAAATAAAATTACTTCACTTAAGATTCGCAGTGTTTCCCAGTAGAATCTATAAGTTTGGCACTTTATCTTTAGAGAAGCTAAACATCTCAAAACTGAACCTCTAAAAACAGAGCACATGACATGTAGATCTATCTGTCGAAACCTTTTCTGGTGTGCACAGACGAGTTCTCAGTAGTTATCTGACAAAGAACTATATGAGAATATTGATCTTATACACAGACTTTAGGTCTGTAGTTTGACAAAAAGGATAGATATTTAGATATATAGATAGATAGATAGATAGATAGATAGATAGATAGATAGATAGATAGATAGATAGATAAATAGATAGATAGATAGATGGATAGATGATAGATAATCAACATATCTAATAGATAGATAACTTAATAGATAGATTTAACAAATATCATAAATAGATGAAAAATATAGATATTTCAATTATTCTTTGACGATCTACACGAATAGAACAGTTATTCTAAATCTCTAACTAATTTGATCAACTCAGAAACAGCTCTAAGTTTATTTAATTTTGTATAAATCTATAGCAATATATAGACACATAATATACCATTCGATTACTCATACTTCAATTCAGTTCTTGCATATTAAATAAATTATTAATTTTAACAACTGCAAATTCAATTTTATTTATTATTAAGACATGGTTCTGTCATAAATACTTTACTTTTTAAATTGAATCAGAATTGATACTAGCTGCCCAGTTAAATAGCCCCTATTCAAGAAGCTACCCCCATTGCAACCGCAGGGATCAATGTCACAGCTATCATAACTAAAGCTATGCTAACTATGCGTAACTGTAATCATTTTCGGGTATAGCCATAGGCCACTGTACCGGCGTGCGTCATTGGCGTTGCCTTCCGGATTTGAAACGATTAAGTGATTCCATGCACACTGCATGATAATTGGATTAATATGCGCTGACAGCGGGCCCAGCCCAGTTCAACCCAATCCAGACAGCGAACAGGATGATGGGCATGCAACCACCAGGGTTGCAGATGCGCACGGAGTCGGTGGGGGCGGCCTGGTCGGAACTGGATAGGCGGGCCGTTGCTCTGGCTAAATGGCAAATTATAGGACTGGCGCAGTGGGAGAATGTAGGGGTTATTAAGTAGATCAAGCAATGCCCAGCACTAGTGAGTGCCCTCGTTATCGTCAGCATCAGAATCACATCACATATTGTCTCTCTTTGTATGCCATATATCATGGCATCATAATCATGGGAGCGCCACTGCTGAAGGGTGGAACGAATGCATAAACAAACTTGCCTTTGGCTTGTGACTTTGCCTTCGGCTACGGGTGGTTGGCGTTAACCCTCAAATTGTGCTGCTAACCCTCGGCTTTTGTTGGTGTAAACCAATTTAAGCAGCCCTCTCGTGGGCGGAGAAGCATATTCCAAGTGCCATCACAATGCTTACGCTGTGAAGTCAGGATTACGATACGATGAAGTTGTATTGTACACATAAACATATTAATGAACGCATCCGCACCCTTTGCTGTGATTCTTTGAGCCAATTATGAACGAGAGAGAAGAATTTCAATTTGAAAATACTTTAAGCAGCTCGGTTAGCTTCGGGCCCAACAATTTGTCAGCCAAAATGTGAGCGGTAAACAGGCAAACAGTTCGGCATTTTGGTCAAACAACTGTTTGGCCACTTAGCTGTCCATTACCAATCGCCGCCGCTGGACAAACAAATTAAATTGATTTGCTTGCCGGGCCACAGAAGCCGCTTCCGAAGTGCCTGCCCATCATCATATTTGGCTTGGTGCTGGCGGCGGTGCGATCAAACCGAAATTATTTGACAAACGCGAGTAGAGCCGAAGCAGCTAAGTGCCGGACTAGAGTTGGGCAGCAACTCTGATCAGTGGCTGCCTAATTGATAGAGCAAACCGTATGAAAATTAGCGGCCAACTTAAAGAAAGAGCTCGTTTAGCCGACGATTTTCTTATGATTAATATATTTGCACAATGCCTGACTGCTATCCTACGCAGTCGAGCGCTCAATTGCCCAAAGGCGGCAACGATTTTAACACCTCCTCAGCTCGGATCAGCTGCGCACATTAAGATGAGCAACACAAGTGGGAAGCTGGCCAGCATCATGTTATTGTTGTTGCTGTGGCTGGATTGGCTCCTCATTAGTGGGCCTCATCGTTTGAACTGGCCGCAACGCGCTCTTTAGACACTTGTTGTCTAATTACCAAAGCCACCCGCAATGGCACGTCTGGCGTTCTCTTTTTGGCCAGTTGTAAGTGTGGCACTGGGTGAAATCGTCGCCGAGCCAAGCGAAAGCCAAAGTTTCTCTTCGCGCCTGCACGTTAATCGGCGCTGGCTTTGATGCTGCGACTCCGGCTGCTGTGGGGCTTATATCATGAATCTAACCATTTGCTCTCGCTCTTGATCAGCTTTTGGTCTCAGCTGGTTTCTTTCTGGCTACGCAAAAGGTTCGATCTGGCTACGATAATGATCTGGCGCAATAAAATTGAAATGCGCCTGTTAATCGTTTCCAGATACATAATAATTTTCTGATCAAACATGCTCAGGCGGCGACAGCCCCAGCCGAGGGCCAGCCAAAGGCGATCTGCGATGGAGATCGCAATTCTTCTGATCTTCGCATATCGATCACTGTGTTTGGGTAGCCCTTGCGAACGAACGGAATACGCAAAAATCACAGCGTTAGTGTTCAGATCGGCATTAGACGAAGCTGGGATGCTCTTGCAACTGGAATATATATAAGGAAAAAGAAATTTAAAAAAAATATATATATAGAATTGCAAAGTTTTCATATTTATATAATAAGATCAGTAGCATTTCGCATGCCCTAAGCAAAGGACATCGAGTCAAGTGCGATCGATCTTTGAAAATGTAGAGCATCGAGCCCAATAAATCTTTGGCTTGGCGCATTTCTTCTTCTTGATACCGCTAAGCACAGTCAAATCGAAATGCTAAAAGAGCTATTGTTCGAGCAAAAGGGCCGCCAAAAGGAAGAAGCAGAAGAAGAAGAAGAAGACAACGACAACAAGTCCAAAAACGAAGACAAATTCGGACAAAGGGGCAACTGCGGTGCTCAGCTTGATAAGCATCGGCGGCGCAAGCTGCGCCCGCCGATCACAAGCGATCTGCAGCGATCCTTTTAACGATGTCACAGTCAATATTTATGGCAGAGCTCGACATAAAAAATGTCAAACGGCCAACTTGGAGGCCAAGTCAAGAGCCGCGTCTGCTTAGCTAGAAATTAGAGCAATTAGCTGAGAGCCTATGCCTATATAGCCCCTGCTCTAGCCCCGTCACTTGGCGCGCTCTTCATAAAAAAGCAACTAATCAGCGTTGACATGATGGACATGAATAAATATATACATCTATATACTGAACATACTACATGTATTCAGTGAAATGAGAAAGGAAAATAAATACTTTGAAAAGAAACATAATGTAAGGCTGTACTGCTGATTGCTGCTGTGACCTTTTGTGTCGGCTCTGCGGCTACTGTGGGCGTGCTGGATGCAAGTCGTAGCTTGTAAACAATTTTCATTATCAGATGATTACGTAATTTATAGAGCCAGGAGCTACCTGTGCGCGCGTTCTTGATCTGACCGAAGCGATAACCAGCGGGCGACGAGGCAAATGCACAGCCACAGTCACACACACACACACACACACATACATAGCTATTCTATGCTCAGCATAAATGTCAAAGGGCATTTAATGAAGTTATTTAACGCTGCGTCCCAGACCGAGCCCAAGAGGCGGTCCCAGAGGCTACCGTTTGAGGACGAGAGACCGGGCGAGGGCGTATTGCGACTGCGATCAGGTCTGCTGATCATAATCAGTGGAGTTTTGGCCCGATGTCTGGTTTGCATTGGGCCAAGCTGGCTAACTGGCAAACTGGCAAACTGGTTGGGCAATAAAACGCTTGCTATAACGAGCAACAAAATTTGTAACGATTCAATTTAAGGCTATGTACAAGCGTCGGCAAAAGATGAAATAGGCAAATAGACGCAAGTCCCCAATGGCGTGGCACTCCCCGCCCGCCCCCTAAAGCTCGAGTCGGAGGAGTTGCAGACACGGAGCCGTTTTGTATGTTGGGCGCATGTTGAGACCTGGCAAACGGTTCAATTCAATAAAATTTATGAAGACATGACTGGCAATTGTAGTCCCGACGTTGGCAACGGGCACAGGCCCGGCCCAGCCCAGTCCAGGCTCAGCTCAGGCTCAGCTCCGCTCTGCATTGCGCTGAGTTCGACATTCGACTTCGCATCCTTTTCAAAACAGTTTGACGCCTACTTGCCCATTGAGGGGATACCTTCCAATAGCAACACCAACAACAGCAACAACAATTGCAGCTGAACAACTCAATTGAAGTAGTTTGACTTGACATTTACCCGCAAATATTTCAAATTAATTAAGCGAAAAATTTGGTAGCCTGTTACGGCGGCAATTCATAAAAGGACGAAAAGGTCCTTTCGTGTACAACAAGATGTGCACTGATTTTTTTATACCTGTCCGCACAAAACTGGGTGTGGCAAAGCCATAAATATGGCAAAGGATTTCAGAATTTTTGGCCGCTGCTACAGCTAACTGCCCAAAGCCATTGATATACTCGCCCCGATAATCGCCATATCGCAAGTGTTATCTACTTTGTCCCCGCTCGGACCTCGTCGCTTCGTGTTGTGCGTGTGGGAAATTTGTGCGTCTTTTGTTGCCGCAATTCTGTCATAAAATGTTCACATAAAAACTAGTTGCATCGATAGTTGGGTCAGGCTTTCGGGTGGTCTGGCAACTAGCTCAATACAATATTAGCTCGACATATATGAAGCCCTCTTTAAATTCAATGATAAGTAGCTGGTTTAATTTGTAACTACTTTGTGTTTGTACTTTTACTACAGATTCACAAATTTCTTCTTTCTGCATACCTATTTTATTGGGTATATTTTCTACACTAAAATCCTCATCTATCTTTGACTCTAATTTTATTTTAAAATGTATTATTTATATAAATCTTACTTCACAATGGCTAATATATAGATAGTTGATGGAAATATAGATAGACAGATATATAGATAGATATATAAATAAATGGATAGATGGATATATAAATAAATATATAGATAGATGGATAGATATATAGATAGATGATAAATGGATAGATGTATAGGTAAATCTTCGAAATCCATGTTTACTATACAATTTAATATATAATGTGTTATTAGAACGTCTTTATATATTAATAGATCATAGATCAACATCATTAGCTGTTGACTACTCTTTAAACTCCCTGATTCAAATAACAGTTGAGAATACTTTTTCAGACTCAGAGAAACGAATAAGATACCTTCGACTCAGCTAATGCTGATTAAGATGCTTTCAATAATTTTTGATTAATTAAAATATAGGAAAGAAACATGCACTCAATATTTGTATAATCGTATTAAGTTGTTTTTTTTTTTTTTTTCAATTAAGAACATCTTTGGAACATCAAAATATTATGGATATGTATACATCACCGTTGGTGTTGGTGTTGGTGTTTGAGTCGGATCATATCTAGGTGTTGAAGCTAAAAGAGTTTTGCCACTTAGGCAGTCATTCAATGCCTGGTATGTTACTGTCGTACGCTCCACATATGTTCTCACCGCATTGTTGATGCAAATAGACTTGACTGCGCTTAGTTTTTGATACTGTTCCTCCATATCCGTCTTTACTTCAATCGCGTTTGCCGAAATTCCGTACATGGTTTTCGACTCATCGGAGCCCTTAAAAAAGTATTAGTTATGCCTCGTCTACTATGTCTCAGATAAAGTACCCACCACTTCAGCATAGCACTCGAAGGCCTGAACGGCGTTCACAATTGAGGCGCAGTCAGCAATCCGGTTGCAGGCATTATGGCTCCTGGACGAAAGCTGCTCACGTGGCCGCTGCCAGTTGACATTCTCTTTGGCCACTTGGTCTTCGTATTGGGTGTTGCACAAGTTATATTGCACCTCGTATTGATCGGCGATGCTGTCTAGCGTTGGTCTATAGAAGGGAAAGCAAACAGCTCCGTTTGACGGATTCTGTACACTCAGCACCTCCGTCTGATGCTGCAAGCCTTGGATCTTGGGTAGTTGTAGTTTGGCAGCCGCCATTACGGCCAGGCCGAGGAGCACCAGTAGACTGCCAGTCGACGACATCTCAAAGTTCTAGACAAACTTAATAGAGATTTGAAAATTGTCTGCTTTTTATAAGGCAGCCATCTGGATATTGAGCTCCAATTATAGCCGCAACACCTGTTTCATGTTCATAGAACTCTTTGCAGAACTTCAATTTTATCAGACATGCTTTTTAATTTCATATAATTAGTAGCTGTTGCTTTCGCATGCTCTCATGCTTCAATTTGTAGCGGTAATTGCTATATAATTGATTTCAATTAATACTGTCGTTGAAAGATTTTGCTCTTTTGTCTTATCTTTTATACTAGGCTAAAGGAACTATTGATTGATATTTTCAAAGCAAGTAATTTAATTACAATTTCAGTGAATTTATATGTGTATAATAAATGTATATGTATATAAAATGTTTGTTTTCTATCCAAACGGTCTTTTCCTCGAAAATGCCTTTTGAGAGAGTTATTATATTTTAAAAATCCATTTTGAAAGCTAAAAATAGATTTTCAGACGTAAGCTCTGCCTTATAAGCTATATAATAGTAATAAGAGCGTCTTAATAAATGTTAAGTATTCAGCAGATATGACAAATTTTGAGAACTACCTTTCGATCGGTGATTATCCTCTTATGCAGCATTCGCCCTTTTGCTGCTAACTTTCCTCAGATGCCTTGCCTAAAGTCTTAGTCATTTGAAACTGGATTGTCCAGGTTTATATATAGAGCTGACTCTTTAATATTTATAAAGTAAATAAACAAGAAAATACTTTCAGTTCGAAGAATCTAAGCATTTGGATTTCTTTAACTAAAAAACTTATACATTTGATAATGAGCTAAATAACCAAATGAAATTTGAAAGTCAAGTGTCTATTTAGCTATTTAATTCAAGAGCTTAGCTAGTTAAATAAACGCTTTAATAAATTTACATATGGATAAATATATAGGTTGAATGCTTTTTATTTTGAAATTTTACGAATTATTCACTTAGTTGGAGCCTCCAGGGTAAGTTGAGGGGTAGACATTAGTAGCAGCAGTGGGTGGATTAGGAATATCGTAGCCCAGAAGACAATTATTCAATTGGCCATAGACTCTAGACGTATTCTCAACATAGTTCTTCTCCGCAAAGTTAATGCACACGGCCTTTGCAGTGTTCACCTCAAGATAGTCAGCCTTGCTCCTGGCAGCCAAGTCCGTTGCGTTGGCAGAAATCGAATAGAAGATCTTTGAATCCTCAGCAGCCTGAAAGATTGTTTTAAATATGACTGTTGAGTAATTTCATCAGAAATACAATGCAAAAATTCTTGTTTACCTGAGTTGAGGCGCAACTGAAAGCTGTGTAGGCGTTCGCCAACTCATTGCAGGCACTGAGAGATCTGCAGGACTGATAGGCAGTCGACTCGAGTTCTAGGCGGGCAGATTTATATAAATTATCGATATTTCTGCTGCATGTTTCATAGGCTTTGATGCAGCTCTCGTAGGCCACTTCGTAGTTGCTCGTGATTTGGTTCAGTTGAGGATTGTAGATAGCGAAGCACGACGTCGATTTGGTTTGATGCGTTGCGGCCAAAGCCACGCTCTCGCTATGGAGCTGTCGAACCTTTTGGTCGACTTTCAGCGACACCTGAAGATTACGAGCCAACGCATCGCCAATGCTTAGACCCAGTAGAACCACAATTACTTTTAGGGACATCTTCACAAGGATATTAAGGGACAAACGAACAATTCGTCGATTTGTCGCCACAGAATCAGTTCTCAAATGCTGAGAGTGCTGGCTGTATTTATATCACAGCACATATGAGCACAGCTATATCAAAGACTCTTGACTTACTCCATTATCTTTTAATTATTGATGTCAATGTACTAACACAAGCCGACTAATTTTTTTTAAAGTGTAAGCTTTCTTATCAGTAAGTTTTTGTTGTTTAACAAACTTCCATAATCATATTGCGAACAGTTTCATTGATTAGATAATGATAAAGTTTAGCTATATCTCACTTATACAGATAGTCGTACTTACTCTTCAATAGTTTTAATCAGATCATTATTACCTCAGCTTACCTTCGAGCTCTAATGATGATGACTATCTAATAATTTTGGTTATAAGGATATAGCAAGCTTTTAGCTTTTTTCTCAGAAGATCACTTTCTCGTTATCGATTTCGAGTTGGGACCTAACACAGTCACAAGATCATAACCAAGAGCCAATAATTTAGTATTGCTTTGAACTTTTAAAGCAATTGAAATCATTTGAATACACTCAGTAGCTATTAATTGTTCAAAAATGTTATACGACTCTGAGCGAGTATAATGAGGTCAATGTCATCCGTTTGCAAAAGCTCACTCATGAATTTTCCCGGCTCTCATTGTTTACGTCAAAATAATCGGTCGGATTCGTGGAATACCCGTTATCTCTAAACTTCAGCAAATCACGTAAGTGGGCAGCTTACGGGTGTGCCCAACTTGGAAATACCTTAACTCTAACAATAACCTTCTTTGTTTCCATAAGAACGAGCATATTAATTTGCTGTAAAATAAATTTAAATAACAAAACCCAAAACTTTTGAAATAAAAAATGATTGGCAATTAAAATTAGCTAAAAATAGTTCCCTAAACTTTTAGGAAATGGAATCGCCATGAGTGTATTTCAAAAATATATTATTATTATTTATATTTATAAATTGAGGTCAAAGGAAACATAATTTGCCTGTGGCAATTATTTTGTATCTGAGTATCTGAACTAACCAACAACCAACGAATTTGATTTTTCTATAACTTGTCCACCTGCTGACGTCTTGTTTAATTATTGTCATGTTGTCTGCCTGATAATGGAGATAATAAATAGTTTGCAGGGTATAATTCATTCAGGTTTAAGAATTTTGAAATATAGCAGCAAATATAGAGCATATTTTAGAGAAAGTCATAAAAATAGTTTGATTCTTGAACATATTTATTATGCCTTTAAGGCTTTTCTTGTCGCACTTTAAAGATCTCTGATATCGTAAGGTAAACAGACATTGACGTAGATAATTAATAGTCAGTAAGTAGTCAGTAAATGTGCGCTCACGTGGAGTAGGGTAAGGCTGAAAGCCAGCATCAAAAAGTTCTATGGGAAACATGAATTAATTCTGATATTATATTTAGACATTTCGTATCGGACTTCGTATAAAATATTACAAAGCCATAAATATCGAAACACTGACAATAAGCAAGACTTACTCGTTAAACCAATAATAGGGTAATTCAAATCATTTCAATTAAACAAGACATCAAGCATGAGCCTCATCCTATCTCTTACGCACACGCACTCACATATAATAAATATAAATTCAAGACAAGAAGACTAAAAAGACAAAAGACAAAATGCCAAGCCATTTACTATCGAAAAAATACGCACACAAATATAACATAGCATAAGTTAATGGACAGACGGATAGACAGAAAGACGGAAAGGGCTGAATCGACTCAGCTCGTCGCTCTGATCAAGAATATATATACTTTATAAGGTCTGTCATGCCTCCTTCTGTCTGTTACATACATTTTCTCAAGACCATTAAACACTGATTTTCCATTTTTAGTGGGTTCAGAGTACAAAAATAAGAAGTAAGCTATGACTAAATCAACGTCCATGTACTCCGGTGTTTTAAGTTCACAGGAATGTTACCGCATTTCAATAAAATTGATTGGTGTGACTAAAATAAAAATAAATGGAAATCTAAAAATGTTTCTTGGCTATGCCATAGTCAAGCACTTGGAATACAATAATTTTTTATGTTTACAATTAAAAAGATTTTGAAATTGATTTTATTGTAGAAGGATGTCAGCCCTAAGATTCATAAAGCAGCCGCTTAAGTTGCTTAGCCCGGAAATCTACTAAGTTTGCATTTGAATCCATATTTATTGCTGTTTCTTTTTATAAAATTCGATTCAGCTATTTACATAATTATATGAATTTCAAGTCAATTTCAATATTTAGATGAAATAGATTCAAAAATTAGATAGTTGCTTTGGTCGTGCTTGTTGGTGTTGCTGACGCAGTCGAGGTAATCGCGCTCGAGGTAATCGCGCTCGAGCTACTCGCAGTCGAGGTACTCGCAGTCGAGGTAGAGTCGCTAATATCACCATCCAGGCACTTCTGCAGCTCGGTATACGTGCTGTCTGTATTTTCCCAGTAGACGCGCTCGGCATAGTTGACACAGAACTCAGCAGCGGACTCAGCGGCACGATACAGCTCCCTGATGATGCCACCGAATTCAGTGGCGTCCGATGACAGAGAGAACAATATTTTCGAATATGAGGAGCCCTATTGTAAGACGGAGTTTTAAATGTGCTCAAGTGTTTCGTGTGGTTCTCGATGGACTTACTGTGCTGGCGTAGCAGTCAAAGGCATCAAGGTAACTCTCGTTGCTATCGCACTTCAGGAGAGCATCACAGGTTTCTTTGGCGATCCTGGCACTATTTTCACGAGGCTCGTAGTATCCAGCGTCAATTTCAGCGCACTCCGCCTTGTAGGTGTTCGCACACTTGTTGTAGTCAGCCTCGTACTGATCTGAAACATCCTTCAAGATTGGCAGGTACCGGTTGAAGCAGTACTGCGTCAATGCTGGGTTGCCAATGCCGACTCCACGTGACTGCAGCATAAAGTCCACCAAGCTGCGATTGGCGCTGACCTGGGGCTTCTGTGGCATCATGGCCAAGGCGGTGCCAATTACCAGCAACAAGGGAATTGCTTTCAACAACATTATTTCTCGCTGAGCTACTGACTGTGAATGAATTGCCAAGGTGCCGGGAACTGCTTTTATTTGCCACAAATGAATATGGCTTGCTTGATTTATACTAGTCGAAGATTCCATTTCAAAATATCAGTGCGAAAATGTTTTTTTGTATTCTTATCAAATCGAGATATCAATTTCGATAGTTTCATGTCGATGGTGCTATAAATATTAAGGAAATAATAAAAGCCAGCTTATATTGGTATGCCAAATCTATACTCTATTGACTGAGGAAGTAAATATTCAGTCATAAAAACATTGTATTCAATATGAGAAACAATTTAATAATGATTAAAGTATTATACTCATTGTACGTAAGAACGTAGATAGTGGCAATAGGCTTATGGTGATTTTTATTTATGGAAATTGGAAATTGCGCTCCCTGACTGTGAACTATTGTATACTCTATAAATATTGTGCACTCTTATTAATATTATTTAATTATCAAAGATTCTTTTTTAAACCTTTCTATAGGGTATACTTAGTCGTACACTGTATATTTTGAGTGTGAATGAACTTATCTATATTTTAGAAACATTTCTTCAATCAGGAAGCTCTCTGCTCTCACTCGTTTTTTACTTTTTTTGTTATCAGCTTGATGATAATACGCATGAGCAATTCGATTGTAAATTGTGTTAGAAAACCACTGGATTAAGTAATCACTGAAGATTATAGTCTATAATTGTTACGGCATTACTATTTCTGTACTTTGAGATACTAGAGGGTACTACCCGACGAATTCCTAGTCAAGTTTGACTTTGCAATTATGACTTGCTTACTTAATTTTCTAACTGATTGGATCTTTTAATTTATTTATTTTATTTTTTTCTTTAAATCTATATCTCAACTATATTTTAACCCCATTTAAACTTGAAGAGCCATTTTAACCAAAACATGTCAGTGGGCTTCGAGCGGGTGTGCCGGCCTTGAAAATACCCTAAATCTAGAATTTAGTTTTCAAATATTTATGACAGCCAATATTTTAAAATTATTTGGTATATTACTCTAAATACCAAAGCCCAAAACCTTGCTTTCTTGAAAGTATTCAAAATTGGAAATTGCCTCCTAAAAAAATACGGAAGCAGAAAGTTCACAATCTATTGATTGACCAATGAAATTATTAAGCTCATATAATATTCTTATTGAGCTATTGAGGTAGTTGCTAAGTGGAAGCAGCAATGTCGAAAAGACGAAATTCGTCAGCTTAGCGTTAATTGTTCTTAGACTACCATTCATACAAATTCGAATTAAAATTATGTATATACAACAATGTTTCATAAATATTCATATATTCTTTTATTAAGCTTCTTCAAATTAATTAATCCTAAAAAAAAATATGTTTAGCTATTATTTTAAAAAATGATGAATTAGCGTTAATATCAATTTACTTAAACTACTTGCAATATTATCGAGTTCTCCATAATCATTAGACAATAGACACTATTTGTACACTGTATTTTCACTCTATTCATGGTATCCAATTTGAATGAACGTCTCGTGCATCGAAAAAGGCGCCAAGTAGCGCCACCTATCGGATTGCTGTGAAAGTCAAACAATATATTTTCCGATATATCGATATGTTGAAATGCATTAATGTTGATGATAATCGACATTATTATGAAATATACATATATATCGAGTCGATGTATCGATATAAATAAGATATCAACGTCAGTCGCTGCTCGTTTGTGGTTGTTTTTTTTTTTCTAATCAAAACATATATTTATTTTGCGTTATAAAAATATTACGTTTACAAGATTCAATAAGTGATTTACTTCCGGCCTATTCGTGAATTTCTTTCGATGACGCACAAATCAAACAAAGCAAATTTTCGTTAAGCTGCTAAGAGACTCGCACACAGATACATGCAAAGTTAGTGCAAGAACAGGCAAAGAATCGGAAACGAAAAATAAAAAAAAATCCCGAGGTGAAATATAATTGGTGCATTTTGAAATACATAATATAGTTATATCAATGCGAATGCTAATTTGCTGTCGTGTAAATAAAAAGAAAAGGGCGTGTGAATGTTTATGAAGCTTGTATGTTTCGTTATATGCTTTTCCTCGTGTTGCCTGCCCCCTGCATGGAGCTCTCCACTGCGCACAAATAAACTCACTTAGTGGTGAGAGCTATTGTGAATTTAAAGGCACTATACGAACTGTAACTTTAAAATACCGTTGGTGACTGCCGCAGCGGTACTCAGGTTGCCATTTAGATCGTGGGTACTTCGATTACAATCCTTGCGGACATTCAGCTGCATTGCAGTTGAGGACTTCGAAGTAAAGGAAAGCTCAATAAAAAAGTGCTCTACGTTCAAATATCGAAATTATCAACGATCTGCAAAGAATTGTTGCCCATTTTTAACCGTTACGAATTTAATTGTAAGCAATGTGTTCTTCTGATGTAAACAATGCAACGCGCGCTTATTTCGCTCATCACTAGACGTGGCGGCGCGCTTATAAATCAAGGTGTTTTACGTTCGACGCTATGAAAATAAAAGCAATAAATGCTAAACACGACAACTACAGCAACAACACAAAAAACGCACAGTTGAGCTAACACCCACGCCGAGTAGTAGCCGAAAGGCGTGTGGGCGTGCCAGTTTGGACCTGCGCTAAATTTAGCAACTGAGCCCGCGTCTTTGATAAATCGATGTGCGAGAGGAGTCAAAAGCCAACCGCGGCACCGCTAACTGCAACAACAACTACAACAACAACAACAACAACAAACATACGATTAAAAGAGCGCAGCTGCACTAAGTGAAGTGTAGGCGGTTAAAGGCTCAATACGCATCCTTGGTTCCGTATGCTTGTGTGAGTGTGTGCTCATGTGTAAGTGAGTGGCATTCAATTTGTGTGCGGGTTTGTGTGTGTATGCGACTGTCGGGTGCCTAGTTTTTATAGATTTTTGCATGCTATTCGGTGAATTGTTTTAACTCACAAATGTGTCTCTATCTTTTTCCTCCCCACAGCAAGCTACATCAAAGACGCGACTGGACCGAAAGTAATTCCAACTAGTACACACACATTATGTTCAATAGATATGGGAGGATTCCTGGATAAGCCAAAAACAGCAAAGCACAATGAACAAGGCGAAGGCAACAAGTTGCTCTTTGGCGTCAGTTCGATGCAGGGCTGGCGGTGTGAAATGGAGGACGCGTATTATGCTCAAGCCCGCTTAGGCAACGCTTTGGAAGGTTGGAGCTTCTTTGCGGTTTTCGATGGTCATGCAGGTTGTAAGGTGTCGGAGCATTGTGCCAAGCATTTGCTGGACAGTATCATTACCACAGACGAGTTCAAGAGTGGAGATCATGTAAAGGGAATACGTACTGGTTTTCTGCGCATTGACGAGGTGATGCGACAGCTGCCCGAGTTTACCCAAGAGGAGGAGAAATGCGGCGGCACCACGGCCGTTTGTGCATTCATCAGCTCAACGCAGGTGTATATAGCCAATTGTGGAGATTCTCGCGCGGTGTTGTGCCGCCAGGGTGTGCCAGTGTTTGCCACCCAGGATCACAAACCCATTCTGCCCGAGGAGAAGGAGCGTATTCACAATGCTGGCGGCAGTGTAATGATTAAGCGTGTCAACGGAACACTTGCTGTATCCCGTGCTCTAGGCGACTACGACTTTAAGAATGTTAAGGAGAAGGGCCAGTGCGAGCAGTTGGTCTCCCCGGAACCGGAAATCTTTTGCCAAAGCCGCCAAGACACCGACGAGTTCTTAGTGCTCGCCTGTGATGGCATCTGGGATGTGATGAGCAACGAGGATGTATGCAGTTTCATATACTCCAGGCTAAAAGTGACCTCAGACCTGGTGAACATTGCCAATCAGGTGGTTGACACCTGTTTGCACAAGGTACGCCAACATCCAACACACCAACACCCAGTTAATATCTATAACTTTCGAATTTCTCTATTTGGATCCACAGGGCAGTCGTGATAACATGAGCATCATAATAATTGCTTTCCCCGGAGCACCAAAGCCAACTGAAGAAGCTAAAGAGGCTGAGCGACGGTTGGAGAAACAAATTGAGAAGATCGCAAGAGGTTGTCTAAGTCGTCTACTCTGTTTATAACTAATCGTATACCTAACGATAGTCGTAACACAATTGTGTTTATGTATCTTTGTCGTCGACCCTCTACCCTCGACGCGTCCATCGACCTGACATAGGCGACTAAAACGAATACATTGTACCTTACGTAATTCATACAAAGATAGCCCCAACAAAACGTTGGCATAGATTAGTAGGTTATAATTATACACTCACATAAATACATACGTATATGTATTTATATAGCTAGATAGATAATTGAACGAATCGAGACCGCAATGCAAGTACACTTGCAAAAAGATGTTCCTTCCACGTGGCACTTGAAACGAAAACTCAAAAACGAAACCCAAATCAGATACACAAAAAAAAAAATAACAATTGCTATAATCATTGCCAATTCCCATTCGATGCATACATATACTATATATACGTATACACTTAGGCATACATAGTCGATGTATGTCCTATCGATAATGCATAGTAAATAACTGTATAGCGTGTTAGTTTGTCATATCTAGTACTTCCCACTGGCTGTGCGTGTGGCCGAGTGACTGACCTTGTTTGTATGTGTGTGTGTGTATGTTACAGTATTATTTATTTATTTATATATCATATGTATTTGTGTGCTACAGCAACTGCCAAAGCGTTCCAAGTGAGCGAACTCCTTGTAGCTGAAGAACCAAAAATCCTGCCCATTTTGACCCAGTATATCATACTCATATATATATATATATCTATAGTCATGTAGTAATACAATAAGCTTATTAACAATTATTGATAAACCTTCCCGTTGTGAACTGTAGTTGAGGCCCCGTCAGCCAGTGTACATATGCCTGTATATAATCCAATATCCAAAAAAAACCCATTTATTGTGTTAAAATGATAAAATACCTAACCCATATTTGATACAACTTTTAAGATAGCTCGATCAAATACAATTAGATTGAATTATTGCAGACAGTTTATAAACACATTTACAAGACAATAGAGAGCAATAATAGCAAATACTCAAATGAAGTACTAGAAACACATTTCTGAAGCATTAGTGATCAGCTCATGTTCTGAAGCAATAGTGATCAGCTCATGTATACCAGGAAAATGATCAGTAGCATCATCAAAATGAAATGTGCATGTAATTTCGTTTGTAGTTGAATTGAGGGAATTGATTTTAATGAGTCATTGATTTAGAGCTGCTTTTGGTGCACGCTCAAGTATTAGTCATAATATACATACATATGTAGAATATTTTTTAGCGGATATACGCAATTGATCTTAGGCAGTACACAGTATTCATAACACCAAAGTGAATTTTGATGAACGTTCTTACGACCATGTGCAGAATTTATATTTATATGTACGATGTAGACAATTACTTTGCGTAAATGATATTGTATATGGTTTACAATTAGTTTAAACCAAGCTCCACAAATGATTACGATTTGTCCTGTATACCAAATATGTAGTATTAAGTACAACCAAAGAAGCAGCTAGTCAAACCAAATGTCCAGACAAATTACTTAGCCTAGGGTAAACATATTTAATGCTGGGCCTTAGGGCATCTGTATACGTATCAGATGAACCCAAACGAAAACAAAACAAGAAAAAAAAAAAATTAGAAAAACTTGAAAAAAATATTGTAAACCTTATGCTCACCAATTGTTGTGCTTGTTGTCAACGTAAACAGATTACTTTAAATTATTGAATTTAGATAAATGCGATTGATGCGGCGCAGCGAAGCTACACATAATCAGGTCGAACATCTCTTCGATATGCTGAGAACAATTGTACCTAAGTACTATAGCAATCATTCATAATTGAAATCGCTTGCTCAAGTAGCAACATTTAATATAGAAAACCATAATGGAATACAAAAAAAAAAAAAACTAATCAAATACGTTTATTTTTATTCGCTGCTAAGTCAAAATATAACTTGAAATGAATGATTCGAAAACCAATCAACCAAAAGTGTTTGTTTGCTGTGTTGTTCAGTTTTCAGTTTCCATTCGATAAACATTCGCTGCTTTTCCACGTCCTCCCCTCCTCCAACACGCAACACAAATAAAACAGCAACTCGCACGATTCATGTAATCGAAATCCAAATTAATTTCCATTCATTTCAATTTGTTCCATTTTAATTTAATTCATTCTTTTTTTCGCACAACGATTTCAACAATGCGCAGCGTTTTTCAATTTGTAAACTTTATCATTTGTTTATGTTAAAAGTGATTTATGAAACCTTCTTCAATTGTTCATTTGTTCGTTTGTTTAAAGGATCAGTCGAAACTAATGACTAATGATTTTTTCAAGTATTCTTTCTACGAAATTTTTGAAAGTCAATTTAGGAGCGCGTTCGTTGTTCTTGTTTTATTATCGTTAATCGCGCACCGTGCGAAAATCGTACTCTTATAATGTACACAATCAATATGAAAATGGGCGTGTCATGTCAATGCCAGAAAACAGAAAGCCAAACAAATTTTATGATGAGTGAGCATAAGGTAAGGCACATAGATCCCACAACACACAAATGAAAAAGTAAATGATATATGCATGCTCTTAAGATAAATCCAATTATTATACATGTTATCCAATCACTTTTACCATTCGATATTTTCAAATGTTTGTTGTACACTGAATGCTGTAAACAGTTTTCTCATAAACAATACCCAATGCAAAGATTATATCCGAAAGGGGGCAAGGCAGAGCACTGCCACTCTTCGTTTCATTTTTTGTTCATTAGCGTACTCCCTTTTGACCTTTTGAAGTGCCAATTTTTGCGACACCCCAATTTATTGTATTATTTAAGATTCCGACGCTATTAAATCAGGTCGATGGAATTAAATCAAACACTTCTTGTATTTTATCTGATAAACAATTAAAACAAAAAAAAAAACATTCGATCGACCTGAGTTCATTTGCCAAGCCTCACGTTCTGTTTGTTGCTAAATTTTTGTCGGCCCTCGCTGTTGCAACATATTCCGTGTTCTATTTTTATGAATTGTATTTTTGCTTTTGCGTAGCTTTAATATGTATATATAAACAATTCGTATTTAATTGTACATACAAATTTCATTAACAAGAGCCTTACTTAATAAGTTCGAATCACTAACTCATTCGCAACAGCTACTTAACTATATTTACATTTCTGGCATTCTTACAGAAGAGATTGAGAGTAATCAGGTCACGGAGTACGTGGAGCTGTTAAAGTGTCTCCAAGACAAAGATGACATTGTAGGTCTTCCACCCGGCGGCGGCTTGCAGTCCAAGTACGTAGTCCAATATATTATACATATGAGCGTGCACTGATTGATTTTATTTAATTCCAGATATCACGTTATTGAGCGCACATTCAAGGAGGTATTTCCAGAGAGTCCATGTGAAGTACGAAATATTTTTTACAACATTTAAAATCACTTGCAATTGCTGACTTCGATGCGAATCTTACTTATTGATGTTTATTCATTTTCATTTGCTTTTAAGTTTTGCTTTAGCTCTTTTCATATTCTAGATGATTGCTCAGCTTCTCTTCTCCCTCTATTTCTATCCTCTCTTTTCACATTTATCACCTTATCTAATGAACTAAAATCACAATTGTTTATTCTAAGAATGAGGCTGCATCCAAACTAATTGTTGTTTAACAAATCGAAAGCTCTTTACGTATTCTCTTTCTTTTATTTCTAGCTGTATGCATATGATGAGCTATGAATTTTTTAATGCTAAATATTGTTAATTTCTAAATCAACAACAACAGCAACAACAACAACTACAAAAACAAACAACCATCCAACAAGAGAACAATTGCAACTAAAACCCCTTGAAATTTATATACTCTAAATGTAAGGCGAACGCCACTTTGTCGTTGCCGTCTCTTGGTTTTTGCATAGATAATGAACCTATTGTAAGATTTACAGCACCCAAATTGAATTCAAAACTAAAAGATAACAAAACCGAAAATAACTAAATATCAAACAGGCGCTCTGCATGTTCGCTTGCTGCTCTACCCCCGCATGCTCATCTAAAAACAATAATAAAGAAATTAATAATAATTAATAATAATGGTAATGCGAAAACTTCCATCAACTCCCTACTCCACACGCTTCATGTAAGCCCGCGCCCCAGCTGTGCTTTCTTTTTGATCTTTTCCCCACCTGTCTCTCCACACACGTAATAATTTGTCACTTTTCGTTATTCTTGCAGAGTCCAACGCATTAAATTGCAAATCAAACAGTCAACAAATGCAACAACAATAGCAATAGCAACAATAGCAACCCAACAAACTATAATCACACACACACATACACATGTACACATAAACACAATCACACCACTCCACACCAAAACCGTTTTCTACTTTGATAAAGAAAAACATATGGAAAAACCTACTAATAATAGAAATAGCCATTATTATATAGTATATACGAAAGAAAGTCCTAAACACTACTGCGAAAACCTTGTATTACATAGATCATACTTATAGAAAAGGGCGAACCTAAGCAGACCTCTCAGAGAAAACTAACACGCAACGTTAAAGTAAATAAATATAATAACTAACAGAACCAGGTTTGGCTCCAAGCCGATACAAAAATACAAATGCTGACCGCTTGGTCAACTTATCAAACTACCTTAATACTACTATATATTCCCTGAAGCAACAGATAGACAGTTAGAATATCGAAACACTACAGGCCACTATCTACTACTACAACTACTCTATATTGGTCAGAGCTCTATCTATCTATCGTTCCCTCTCCATCTTAAACAAAGCATTCATACACATACTGTTTACTTGTCTTTGTTGCCCGCCTCCGAACTGTAGAAAAAGTTCATCTGTGTAAAATTTTACCAAAAAAAAAAAAAAAAAAAAAAAAAAACAAAAAAAAACAAAAGAAAAAAATTAAAACAAAAAAAATATATTGAAGAATAAAAAAGAAAACCTATATTATTAGCCCTGTCTAAGAAATTCGCTCGGGTGATGATGTCTGTACAAGAAGTTTTTATTTTAGTTTTCAAACTGTGTATTAATATATTGATTCCGAAATGAAGCGGACTTTTGTAAGCTGTATAATGTTTGTTACTGAAGGATAATTTTTGTTCATTATTTTTATATATGTATATGAGAGATATCCACTTTAAACACAAAAACAAAATAAGTAAAGAAAAATTAAACTTGTAATGGAAAACAAAAAACTATTAATCTGTAAGTGTGCGAAATGAAATACTAAGAAACCTAAAGCAAACCAGAAAAAAATGAAAATGAAAAAAAAAAAAAAATAACGCCCGAGTTTGTAGTAAATGTTGATAAAAAAAAAAAAACAAAACAAACGTAATCCTTGCAATTATTCACATTGTTTAGTCGGAGTTGAACTGCACAGTGTACCAGTCGTATCACCTCCAAACGCGGCAAGTGTTATCCTTGGACGCAGTCAATATGGCGTCGCCTGCATAGCTGTAAGCGCAGCTGAACACCTCCGACTCATGGCCAGTCAGCACCTGGGAGCACTGGCCCGTCTCAGCCAGCCATAGGCGTGCCGTGTTGTCCGCCGAGGCTGTGAGCAGCATGCAGCCACTGGGACTGAAGCACACCTTGTTCACCTCATCGCTGTGGCCGGCCATCAGCGACAGCATCTCGAATGGCTCCAAGCTCCAGACGCGCGCCGTACAGTCACTGCTGCTGGTGGCCAACAGTTTGCCAGCCGCATCGAAGGTCACGTCAAGCACTTCGTCGCTGTGCGTCGACACCAAATGCAGTTCCTGGTCCAGGCGACGCACATCCCAGATGCGTGCGGTACGGTCTAGGCTGCCGGTGGCAATCGCCGAGCTGCTGAAATTCCAGACGCAGTTCGACAACTCTGCAGTGTGTCCACGCAGCTGATGGCAGCAGCTGTGGGAGCATTGCAATAAGTGGCAACAATAAGAAATGTATAACACATGAATCGTATGCCCACCTCTTGCTGCGTTTGTCCCAAATGGCGGCTGTGTGGTCAAAAGACCCTGTCAGCAGCATCTGACCGTCGCGAGAGTAGCGGGCCGCTATCACCTCGGCGCCGTGGTGGCTCAATTGCTGTAGCTCCTGCGCCGTTTCTGCATCAAAGATGCGCGCCTTGCCATCAATGCAGGCCGTTGCCACGTCCTGATCGTGTGCAGGATTGAATTCGGCAGCCACCACCTCAGCTGTGTGGCCATACAACGTGCTCTGGCACTGGCCAGTGCTTGCGGACCAAATCTTGGCGGTGCCATCAAAAGAGCCCGTAATTATCTTGTCACTAAGCAGAGCCAATGTTATGTATTATCAGACCTGTTCTCACAAGCTTACCAGCGCGGCGTGTTGAAGGCCACCGAGAAGACCACATTGTCATGGCCGTTGAGCACGTGCTGCACCAGGCCGGTGCTGGTGTTGATCACATGGCAGGTGCGATCGTAGCTGCCTGTCAAGCAGCGCTCACCACTGCGATCGAAGCACACGTTGGTCAGCGGCAGAATATGCGAGTTGTAGCATTTGTGTAAATAAAACTTTTTCTTAATTGGCTCGCGCAGCTTTGCTTGCAACTTCTCAATTGCCTGCTTCAGTGCGCTGAACATGTTATGTGAGCTGGAGGCCTTGGAGTTGGCGGGCAGGCATAATGGAGCGCTTTCAGTGCACGCGTCGACTTCATCTTCTTTTGACTCCTTCAGCTGCAGCTCCTCAAACAAAATTCTATCCGCCAGTTGCTCCACATTTGTTCTGTGGATCAATATGTTTGTTATGAATTGGACATTGCATTGTTGGCTACTCACTTTTCATCCAAGTCAAGCAAATCAAAGTGCCGCAGTCGCTCACCGCCGTTAGCCGATCGATAACTTAAGGCCAAACCTATCGAAATATAATATCACTTTAAAATTACATATATATATGTAAAATTGCTGAAGACTCACCTGGCGGGTAATAGCGCAGAAAAATTTTATTGGCGCTCATTTCGCAGCTGTTGTTTGTCAGGCGACTGTCGGAATTTCTTTGTCGAGTCGAGTTGCTAGAGAGTATCAGTTGTGCTTGCTGACCTGCTTTAATTTGTTGCGCGTTGCCTTGTCAGCCTCGTCGGTAGAGAAGATAAGGGCAGGAAACTAGTTTGGTCGATTCTCTGTGCTGTAGGTCTGGTTCGGTGCGTGGGTGTATCGAGCTTAGCAGTATAATGTGTTGGGAGTGTGATATGCCTTCATTTTATTTCTTTTGTTATTTATATATATTTGCAGTTATAGTATATATAATTCCTAGTTTGACTATAATCAAATTCTCTTGTGTCGTTTTAATTGTCCGCCATTATTCCAAATAAAGCTTTGCTGTACTTGCAAAAGCTTTCTTGCAACAGCTCTTTCGTCTGTTCAAGCTAAATTACAGAAATGGCGGTAGAGAAAGCGACACAAAATGGCCGTCAGGTGTCGCCATTTAAGTGGTTTGTGTCTTCACTAACACAGCCAAGTAATTAATGAATTAAATTGTGTAAGACTTGTTCATGCTGTTTAAATAGTTCTCATGTCGAAATATTTATTCAAGATTAAAAGTGTGTTAAATAAATACATTTGTTTAGAGATTGCAATTGAATTAAATTCTTTAAACACTTAATTTATTATTCAATTTTAGCCATGGGTGCTTCTAAAACACTGTTGTCACCACCCAAATTTGTTTTACGCTTGTTTATATCTATAAAACCTAATTAGCTTGTTTAATTCGATTGGCCCCAGGGGCCAATTGCTTTCACCTGTTCACAATGGTAGACGGAATAAACATATACATACATGATAATATAACGTATAAATGTATATATATATATATACAGATATATTTCGACACCATTCACAGGACAGAGGCAGACACTGGAGCTCGCTACGAAGGCAATTAGATTGTCTTACCTTTCTCGTGCCTCGTTTCGACATTTTCACTAATTTAATTTGCTCGGTAATCACTGAGACGTTGAGGTCCGGGTGCGGGCAGGGTAGCAATGTCCATTAGGCTAATACACGAACGCCGAACGCAGATAGCGAGAGATGAAAGACGCGCGAGAGTGGGCGAGCGAGTCAACACCAAAATGACCATAGCCAATAATGATAACAAATTATTAGATACTTATTATCACACCCCATTTTGTACCATCGCACTGAACTGAACTGAAACGGACAGTCCAGCGCGAGCAATGGGAAAACAAAGGACAATGCAATGGCTAGTGAGAGGAAGACAGTGGATAATATAATGCGAAGCGAAAATTGCTTATTTATAATGAAACATTTCATTGATTTTGCCTTCGACGGACACAGTGCACAGTCCACAGTGCATAGTTCAGAGCAGGAACATGAAAGCCAGATGCTGAGTTCATAAACGTGGAACAGTGTATCATGATGAGGCCAGCAATGTCGCTGCTGTGCGAGAACAGCAGCAACAGCTGCTGTCACAAATCATGTCTTCATTTGGCAACTTATTTCGTTAGGGCATATGCTAGCTGTGGAGGAAGGTGGATTCGGAAATGGCCGTCGAACTGGAATGGATATGAAATCAATTTAAAAACGCATAAAACGCTCGCGTAAACAAAACAAAACAAAGCAAAGCAGGCCCAGAGGCTAGGCAGACACTGAACATCAAGCAGATTTAAATTTATGCTCAATAAACTTTTGTTGATTTCCGGCAAGCCAGCTGCCTGCCAGTACTTGAGCCCTACGTGTGTGGATGAGTCCCACAAAAATGCGGCGCTGCATAAATTGAGGACACACGCCCCCATCCTCTCGCACTCAGACACCCACACCCAGCGAATGCTACCTTTACCCACAGAAATTATTATTGCCGATTTTATGTGTCTGTTTTTTCGACAGTTTGCGGACCACCTTCGAGCCGGGTCAGAGCGACCCATCCTCGCTCTGGCAGCTTCGTTTTGGTTAAGCAAATTATGTTTAAATGGCATAAACTTTTGCAGTGACGACGAGTTTCCGGGCCGATAGAGTAGCAGCTCGAGGCTTAAATTCAGATTTTTTTACGGACACTGGGAATGATATTAATACATAAACAGATTTTCGACTTTTATCTTGTTTTTTCTTTTTGACAGCAGAACGATTTCAGGTTACTTTGTGCATGCACTGTGCAAAATATAAAATGTAACGGGTATATGGATTTGCGAAATCAGTACATAGTTTTCTTGTTATTTCATTTTATGAGAAAATTTGTCGTGATTTATGTCAAAGTTTAAGTACAAAGTACAGGGCCGTTTATTATATATATACATAAATATATATATATAAATATAAATATATATATATATATTTATTTATTATTATTATTTTTTTTTTAATTAAAGAAAATCAATTCTTTAATATTGACGATAATAATCATTTTTATACCCTGAACCCATTGAAAATGAGAAATCAGGGTATAATGGTTTTGTTAAAATGTATGTAACAGTCAGAAGGAGGCGTGGCAGACCCCATAAAGTTTTCCTAATATTCTTGATCAGGGCGACGAGCCGAGTTGATTTAGCCCTGTTCGTCTGTCTGTCCGTCCGTCCGTCCGTATGTATGAATGCGTCGATCTCAGAAGATATAAGAGCTACACACTTAACATTTTATTTCATAGGTCCGTAAATTATCAAAAAACAGTTAACAAATTATATTTCCTAAATCTAGAGCAAGAGTTTCCATATTTAAAATGTAGATTCATATGTATATTTTAAGAATTTCGGTTTTTGGCATTTTTCAAACCCCGCCTTTTAAAACACCCCCTTCCCTCAAGTTTGCAAACCCCGTATATTAAATACCAGAGACTTGTGCGTTGACCCATACGTACATTTTAATGTTATAATCACGGCCTGAAAGTTTGATCAAGATTGTCCGTCTTCAAAAAAGTTATTAAACAAAATAAATTCCCATAGTAAGCTCTCACAGCAGTCCATGCCTGTTTATACGTGCGTGTGTATGTGCGTATGTGTGTGTTCATGTGTAAATAGAAATGACGCGAAAATTTGTATGATTATAATCTTTCTTGTGTCTTTTCTTTAAGTCTGCCAGATTTTCTAAGTCTCTAAGTTTTCCTAATTTTCTAAGTCTTTCAAGTTTACTAGGTCTTTCAAGTTTTCTAAGTCTTTCTAAGTCTTCCAAGTTTTCTAAGTCTACCATGTTTTCTAAGTCCTTCCTCTAAGTCTGCCAGGTTTTCTAAGTCTTCCCTCTAAGTCTGTCTTTCAAGTTTTCTAAGTCTTTCAAGTTTTCTAAGCCTTCATAATTTTCTAAGTCTGCCAAATGTTCTAAGTCTTTCAAGTTATCTAAGTCTTTCCAGTTTTCCAAGCCTGCCAAATTTTCTAAGTCTTTCAAGTTTTCTAAGTCTTCCTAATTTTCTAAGTCTTTCAAGTTTACCTAAGTCTGTAAAGTTTTCTAAGTCTGTAAACTTTTCTAAGTCTTCCGAATTTTCTATGTCTTCCTAATTTTCTAAGTCTGCCAAATTTTCTAAGTCTTTCAAGCTTACTAATTCTTCCTAATTTTCCAAGTCTTTCAAATTTTCTAAGTCTTTCAAGTTTTCTAAGTCTTTAAACGATCACTAACATTATGTCTAAAGTTTTCCTTATAATTAATATTTAAACAATTCTTAAGAATTATTTATAACTATTACAATTCTGCTTAAAGTACTTAATATTATTAACAAATAAAATATTTACCTGACCACACTTCACATTACTTTCACTATCACTTTACTGCACTGCACTACTGACCCCCACCGGGCCTGGAAGACTGAAGAAATGCTGCAGCTGCTGCTCTTTATATAGGGTCACTTTCACTCAAATTGCAAGGCGAGCTCAAATGTTGAGTCTGCGTCGAGTTGCGGTCTCTGCAGTCGATCGTTAAGTGACCAATGAGAACACTCTCTGCTGTTTCAAGCATTCTAAATGACAAACTTAAATGTAAATGTAAGGAAATATTGCTGCGTACATATAGACAACATAAATGATCTGCTGCTTATCTTCGCTCCTTGCTTTGGTTAGGCAGACAGACAGACAGACGGAGAGACAGACTGAGAGATAGACAGAGAGACAGACATACAGATATACATATGGTTAGTATATAGATCGGGAAATAGACATATTTAATTCTCATTATATATTTTATATACATATATATTTCCCATATATATATTCCTAATTCTGTCTCATTCTGTGTGATCTATCAAGGATGATATTTTTATTTAATGTTATTATCATGATCTGAAAGTTTTATGAAAATTGTCCGTCTTATTAAACAATTAAAATTGTGTTATTTTTTATTAAAAAAAAAAAAAAAAAAAAAACATGGGTACGTTTAATATAAGCAACATCAGATGGGTCCGTTGAATTTGGACAGTCCTGTATATTTACTGCACAGCTAAATTAGTGTCTTTCATATTTTTGTGAAATAATTATGAGTTAATGTAGTTATTTTTATGAATATTATCAATTTGTCAATCTATAAGTAAGAGTGATTTAGTTCGACTGGGAGATACATTGAGCTCTATATATGCGCGGCCAGGTGGATAAGGATGTATAGACTAAGCTCGTCAGCCTTATCAATAATATATATACTTTACAGGGTCCGCTTCATACGCCCCTTTCCCCCTGTTACATGCATTTTCACAAAAATGAACTACCCTGAATTCACATTTTCAACGGACTCAGGGTATAAAAAGGAGTTGGGGATCAGTAACTTGTTGCTAACTCAATTTTTATACCAAATAGCCCATAGGGCTTATCACTTCTGTCCACATACTTCATTTTTACGTACACCAGCTGCAGCTCGCAGCTGTTGCAAGTGTGCAACGTATAATTGGAGAGTACACACTTACGCTCGATGCTCACGTAATTATATTTGACTCGGTTTTGCAAACTTGCTGGCTCTCGAAACTTGAGTGAGCACTCCGATTGAGTTAGTTCGAGGGCCATCTGCTGCATGAGTGTGTGCCCCAGCTTTACACTACGAGTTTAAAGCCAGCAAAGACAACAATATTATTACTAAATAATAAATAAACAAAAAACAAATAAATTGCTGAAATATTCTCATGTTTATCAATGAAATTTGGATTCATTTATTTATTAGCATAATTAACTTAATGTAGCTCAGTCAATCCGTCGAGCTGTTTCTTCATCTATCACGTCTTCATATATAATATTTATATCTTACACTCCTATCTAACTGCTCACTTAATCGGGCATCTTGTCTCGCATTGACAAGAATCTGATGCCGCCTGCCGGCGCCCATTATTCATGTAGTATTTTTTGGTCGAGTCGTTTAACAGTTTATGACTTTGATAAATTAAATTGGGCATGGCCGGTTGCAAATACGCACATACATTTAGGCTCGACCATGCCCCATGGGCGTATGAATATACATATCGACTTATCAGCGCGCCTACAATGGCTCCGGCTTATGGAAACTTTTAAGCTCAAGACTGGCGCAGTCGTAAAGCCTTAAAGCCGTTTATGGTCAATTGAAATGCAGACGCATCGAAATGTTATAAAATTTAATAATATCAGCTTTCAGAGTCAAAATAAGAGCCCAATTCAGACTCTGACCCACCCACAGTATATGCCAAACTTGTGTGTGTGTGTGAGTTTATTTTGAGGCCTGTTTTGTGTTTTATTAAGCGGGAAAGGCAGACAGCGCAGTGGTAACAGCCGCAAGGAAAGAAGGTAGCACAGTGGCAACATTTCGTGCGGCTTTGCGGCCGCATCAAGTATACGCACCATAAATCAGAGCAACGACCCAAACCGCTCACAACATGCCCAATGACGTATTGAATGCATTAAACTCTGTCTTAAATTGCGCTCCGGCCGTCTGCCATAACTTTAAGTGGTGCTTAAAATGAATTATGCATTGTCGGTGCTATTATATATACGAGTTCATCTGTGGGATTCTGTGTCTTAGCACACCACATACCTGGGCCAATTGACCGCACATTAGAGCACTGATTGCAGCCAAAGCATATATCCTTATGAATAGTATGAAGATATCACTTTACATATTTAACTCTCTACATCATCGTTCATCTCTTTCTACTTCCAGCGCGATGCAATAACATATTTCATCCCATTCTAATGCCAGTCAACAGATTTGCAACAGGCAAATATTTGCAAAATACATATTAGGCAAGGCCAGGTAAACCAGGTAAGCAGATAATCTAATTTATGTATTTTTATCACATTATAATTAATGGAGCATTCAACGTTTTGGCCAACCGTAAACCGTTTAAAGCACATGACACACTTACCATGCTGCTAACTGATTGCTTTCATGAAAAATTCACTGAATGTCCTGTCGGGATATGCAAAGCAAAATGCCCGTTAAATTTATGCAAACAAGTTCCAAATATAAATAATCAGCTTATGCTTGTGTTTCATATAAATAAACATGAATGTGTGTCTCTGTGCGTCTGGGTGTCTGTGTTTAAATGTGTATATTTGGTTTGTTAATCAAATGAGTGCTACAAACTACATATATAAATTTATTTTGCTTACTTCACACCTTAAGCTACTTAATTAATTGAAAAAGCAGAAACTTAAGTCTTTTTCAGAAATGTTAGATGATATTGCAGTATTGTATGAGTTGAAACAGAGTTGATAATTCGGTGAGTTATATTTCAATTGAAACCATATTAAATATCAAGTTTAATAATTATAAATTAACCTGCAAGCAAGACCTGACAGTCTTATACATTGATGAACTATCAGTTCAGTTCACTTCCATAATTTTCATCTAATTGTTTGCCTGTGTGTGCAATGAAGGATAACGAGCATCTGTGTGGGTCTGTGGGTGTGTGTGGGTGTGGGTGTTTGGGTGTGTGGGTGTGAGGGTGCGCATGTATATGTGTGTGGGTGTGAGGGTGTGGGTGTATATGTGTGTGTGCATGTGGCTGGATACTGTATGCAAACAGTCATGTGGTTATGTCCATGCGTTGTTGTCGCTGTGCCTGTGTATTTGGTTGAGCACAAACCACAAATTACATGAAGTCAACCGTTTGAATTTGAGCAGCAAATATTTTACGCTCTGCACATCCGAAATGCACTTCAGTCGCAGCTAACAAAATGATTAATATGGTTTCGGTGTAACCGACGTTTTGTCGTTTTCGTTTACTGCCCGAGCTATTCGACAGCCGCGTAATACGCTCCGGGCGGAAGTTTCATAAGTACGAGTATAACAACTACTTAGTCAAATAATATACATTTGTTTGGCAAAAATATGAATTTAATTAGCATTAATTGCGACCATAAATTTCTTTTGCACCTGCGCCCGGGACCGTAGCTTTGTAAAATTGTCCAGTTAGCTGCATATTACGTATACGCAGGGCTGCCAAAAGGACTAACGACCACAGCTGAATGTTGCTGTTGCTGTTGTTGTTGTTGTTGTCGCTGTTGTTGCTGGCACGAGTTTTGCACACTTGTGTTTATGGCCAAAGTTTTTGGCTTGGCCAAAAGGGCGAGAACTTGCCTCAGCTGCCGAGCACAATATTTTGAAAAGTTGAGATTTCTGACTCGTGATTCAATGAAATCTTTAGAACCGCAATGAACTTCTCTAACAATACTGCTGCTGCAATGCAGTGCAGTCAATTAAAATTTATCACACATACGCGCCAGCGCCGTCTTGCGTCCTAGAACTATGGCAGGCGTAAAGTCCAGCTGTTGAAACGGTTTCCGTTCATTTTCAATTTGTTTAATGGGTCACTTGGGCATACGGGCCAAAGTTTTCATGAGCTGGCAAACAAGCCATAAAAGTAAATAGCCAGCGACGACGACGTAGACGACGATGACTGCAGAGTCTCTGCTCAGCCGATTGGGCAACCGCAAAAAAGGCACGCTTCCGGCCACCTGCACGCTTATGTGTGGCATGCAACATGGCAGCGTGGCCACGCACCCGCACCCGCCCCCGCCACTCCATGTCAGTTATGCCAATCACATCGCAAATCTACGTATATATATGCTGTAATATACTGTAATAGCAAAATGTAGACATTGTTGGCTTTCGTGCGATATGATATTTGAGAAAGATAATCGCGGTAATCCAATGATATCACACACACACACATATCTATATATATACTCTCATATACAGGCTGAAAGAGCCAGTGTTTACTTGTCGCAAAAAGTTTCACTCGGCTTAGCCTATTTTGGCCCGCGTCTAAGTCAGCCTTTGGCAGTTGTGTGTATAATAAGCTTAACTTAACGTGTGTGCTACGCGCTGTTTGCTCAGCAGTCTCGCTTTTGCCACTTTCCTTGGGCTCACACATGAAGCAAGGCACGCAAATGGCGCCCCAAGCAGCACATCGGGCAAATCTTCTTTTCAAGCCGCTGTAAAAATGTGGAAAAGAGAGCAGTTAATACGCGGCTTGTCTGTGGCTGTTTATGCTTAAAGGATGAAAGTGATATCGAGCTGCATGCAACGAGCATATTTGCTTATAAATTCATGCTTACATATATTTTTGTCAACATACGAAGTTGACTTATGCCAATGTAGAAATCTATCTGTATAGAAAAGCATTCGGCTTTCCGTTTTGAATGTTTCTTTCATTTGCATTTACTTGATTACCCAACGTTAGTTAAAATAATTGTTATTTAATAAGTTTTGTTATTTCGTTGGGCTATACACCTCGGTTGGCATTTCAAATAAACAAATATTCCATATAGATAAGAAAAACATTAGAGCACGCAGTTGAAGCATTTACACATATATATATATATATATATATATATATATATATATAACAGAATGAAACGCGACGAATTGTTGAATTGTCGACATAGCTGTGGAAGCTCCAGCCGCGAAATGTGATTTGTGTGCGATTTAACGCATTTGGTGGGCTTATAAATTATTTTAACACTCATTGCAATTTAGATGAAATCGTGTTTAAAAAACGATTTCTCTTATTTAAAGCTGCCTGCAAGGTAAAAAATACATTTTTTATTTCGCCAACTGAGTGGGTGTGAGAAATGGTTGATATATATATCTATATGTGAGTGTTTGAGTGTGAGTGTGTGTGAGTGTGTAAATATTGCCATGCAACACCATTCATACACATCAACACATTTTAATTGCTCACCAAATGAAGACAAAGGGAAAGTTTCGCAGAGCAAAATTGTTCACTCCCAAAAATGCGAAGCGAAGTTTGGCCGTGGAGAAAAGTTCTTGTGTTTGCACACACGCGGGCATACACAAAAGTTACATATCACATTTTTAGTTGCAGCCACTTTAACATGCTGCTTAATTGCAACAAACATGAAGTAGAGCACAAATGACGTCAAATGAAAAGTTTTAAATATTGGATTTTTGAGTTGTAGCTGCAGATAATGATGCGATATTAAGAGTATAGTTAGCATAATTGTTGTTAAAGTAGTTTGATGCAGGGAACTAGCTTGAGCAGAAGAAGACAGGATATGTCAAAAATACATACATATATTATCAAGTCTGCTGTTGTGAAATATTTATTTTACATAAGCTACAATATTATCTATGTAGTTATTCGCTTTTAGCTCTTTGTTGTACATAATTTGTATTTGGGCAAAAGCTAATCTAGATTTTTGTAACTAAACATTAAACCTATGTGCATAATATTCTTAAGCAAACTACCTTAAATGATCGTCGTTACCATTTTAATACTGTTTTTAGCTCGTTAATCTGTTATCCTCAATATAATTTATAGACTTTGGCATGTGCCGAACTTTTCTATGTTGCAGCGTGTATCTGAGCGCTGTTCACTTTATTGTTATTTTCGAATATTTATGGTGTATCATCAAATAAGTAGCAAAGCAGCCTGACGACCGCCAAGGGCGCCACCTAGCGCTGATAACGTGCAACTCGGTCGTGCTGGCACGTTAATTGAAATACGTGGGCCCCAGGTGGGGCAAGGCATTTATCCAGCGTCGGGCGGATAAGGCTAAAGTTTCGGTTTACTTGCTCGATGTACATGTGAGTGTGTGGGTGTATGCTCTCATGTGCATGTGGGCTCTGTGTCTGTGTGTGTTCGCTGCCTGTTGCCCGCAACGGTATGTATTGGCAACACGTTGAATTACATAATTTAAAGTTTTAGCAGCTGCATAATCCCCGACTGAGGTTGCAGCTACGCCTCAACAAGTGCTGCAAATACAGCGCTTAGCCACGCCCACACACGACCGCCTGCAAACACCCCCACCTACGTTATTAGATCAACACAGCCTGCTTCGCTGGAGCAAACTTTCTCACTACTAAAGTTGTGTGCGGCACATGCCAAACGTAAAAGTTGGAAATTAAATTCTTTGGACAAATACACACTCACGCACACGCACACAAATATGCCAGGAGCTGCAGCTGCCTCGCCAGTTGCGGCAGCATTTGATCGCCAGCCGTTCCCAGTCCTTGCGGCGCTGCAACCTCATCAATATGGGGAGTGTGCAAGCGGTTGCTTATAATATGCAAATGTAATCAGTGCCTACATTTTTTTACGTTCCTCGATGAGTGGTCGACGCCACATGTGTGTGCATGTGTCCATGTCTATGCGTGTGTGTGTGTGTGTGTGTGTGTGTGATGGTAGATTCTGTGCGTGCTTTCGTGTTTTATGTCTACATGCATTTGTTTATGTGCGTTTTATGTTCCATGAACTTTGTATGCATCCTTTGGCCGAGCAATGAGCGAGCACCTCACACGGATTTATGTTTCAGGATTTGGCCAGAACTCAGCTCCAAAGTTGAGCCACACACATACATATATGTATATATATGTACATATAAATAATCCTGTACGTGGCCGCAGGACACACGCCACTTGAAAGCTCATTGGCGATTCCTTATCGAAGGCAATGTTATGGCAACAGCAACAATCTTGACAAAAACAACTACAGCCACAGCTACGTCAAAGCAGTGCAGGAAAAAACCGATGAAAAAAAGACGCCAACATGCAAATTGCTTTATAAAAAGCATCCGTGTTTCCTTCCTTTTCTGATGGCTGCAATTTACCCACCCACATCGAGCTGCTGATCAAAGACGCAAAGTTACATTTTTCTTCTTTTTTTTCTATTCATTATGTTACATTTTTTATTGGATTTGTGCCGAGTTAGTTGCTGCTGGCATAGAATGTGAATGTGCGTCTGAGAGCTTGTGCATCAAATTGAATAAAGTGCACTCTGCTCAGTTAAAAAAAAATGCAGAACAGACAATAATGAAATGCAATAAAAAATATACTAGGCGCAAATAGCCACTGGTTGCTTAATAGATTCAGAAAGACTTTAGCTATTACTAGGCCTGTATTGTACCCTTTGGCCTGTCGCCTAATGTAATAGACATTTCTTTGTAGTTTCAAACGCTGGTCATAAACAGGCTAAAAGCCTGATAGCGCCTTGCCTTATTTAATTAAAAACCTTTTCAATATTACAGGTGGAGCGAAGTAAAAAACACTTTGAAGTCTCATATTAAGTTCTTTGCTATTCGCTTGGCTCTTCACTGGCTTGCCTAATGCAGTTCGCAACTGTTGCATGTTGCGTGAGTAAAAAAGAAAAAGAAACGCGGTGTAATAGCCACTGGTTGCTTGTGACAGTGGCTAATGTGATAGACATTTCTTTGAGCTGCAAGCGTTGGTCATCATCAGGCTAAAAGCCTGATATGCGCCTTGCCTTGTTTAATTAAAAAGCTTTTCAGTATTACAGGTGGAGCGAAGCAAAAAACACTTTGAGGTCTCATATTAAGTTCTTTGCTATTCGCTTGGCTCTTCACTGGCTTGTCAAATGCAGTTCGCAACTGTTGCATGTTGCGTAAGTAAAAAAAGAAAAAGAAAGGCGGTGTAATAGCCACAGGTTGCTTAATGGATTCAGAAAGACTTTTGGTATTACTAAGCCTGTATTGTACACTTTGGCTTGTCGCCTAATGTAACAGACATCTCTTTGTAGCTACTAACGTTGGTCAACAGGCTAACACCCTGATATTCGCCATGGCTTGTTTAATTAAAAAGCGTTAATTAAAAAGCTTGTTCTTTGCCACTCGCTTGGCTCTTCAGTGGCTTGTCAAATGCAAATCGCAACTGTTGCATGTTGCGTAAAAAAAAGAAGCAAAACGAGGTGTATATGTTTGACAACCGTGGAGAGCTGCCTGTGTATGTGTGTGGGTGTGTGTGGGTGAATGGGTGTATTGCATTCCCTGTATTGCATATGTCGAACGGAAATCAGTTAGCAGTTACTCCTGGCCATCATTGACGAGCGCTGAGCCTGACTCCGCCTTGACTACGCCATTTTTCATTTAACATGCCAAATTGTTTTTCCGTCAGAAACACATGCACACTGACAGCAATACATGCACGCACATGCTGATTCCCATACTACACACTACATTTGACGCAGCTATTCAAAATGCATAACTGCGGCCTGTCGCATGTCTCTCCATTCGATGCGAGCTGTTTGGCTATTCCATGCCTAAGCATTTCAAAGTCAGTTTCAGTCTGCTTTCCGCTGCCAGTTTTAATCAATTCGACAGCAACAATTACTAAAGCAACTGCAACTGTAATGCTGGGAACCATCATTTACCGTTTTATCAGCTCGCACTGTGAGCTGTCATTCATTATCTATGCTATAGGCCCTTTTGTATTTGCTGCAGCTAAGCACGCGGATTCTGCATCTCGGAATATCAGATTAGGCTTCAGTCTATAAT
Source organism: Drosophila hamatofila (assembly GCA_035045345.1). NCBI lineage: Eukaryota > Metazoa > Arthropoda > Insecta > Diptera > Drosophilidae > Drosophila > Drosophila hamatofila. Next base: position 14,523,326 of record JAWNPA010000020.1, read on the forward strand.
TGACGCACTGTACGTAATGAATATTTAATTTTGGCAAATCTGTTGTTGGGCTCTAGCTATGTCTTTTCGAATTGCCTCTTTCAGCTCACGCCAGCAAATATATTATGTGTAGTGTTATATCCTCAAACCCTTATCAGGATCTAAAATTTGTATTTTAATAAATGTTGCCACCTTGTACCATGCTTCAAAAATAACCGTCTGGCATACAAAATTATTTTCTAATAATAAAATTCTGTATTTCGACTTGGCTTGAGCTCACACAAATATTAAATATTTCTGGCCTTTTGTCAAAGACTAAAATTTGAATGAAATCAAAGATTTGACACTGCAGCAGTTTTATTAAAAGTCAGTTGATTGCTGCTGATGCAACTGACTCAAAATATTGAAGACAATTTTATTTCAGAATTTATCTCTTCTTCCCTTTGATGTGAACAAACAAACCTGAAGTAACATGTCAAAATTAATATTTGCCTTTGGTTGGTTTATTGAAAAACTCAGTGAACACCTTTTAATACTAATCTGAGGTGGACCACAGGGGAGCCAACATCTAACCCATATTGCAGTACATGTCGGCAAAGAACATAAGTAAAGCGCTCTGACAGTTCTCCTTCCACAAACTGTTGCATGCTGCATGAAGAGGAAAATCAGTTTTACAACTGTCGAGAGGGTATGTATGTGCACTCCCCGTCTGCATATATTGGACGGATATCCGTTAAGGGTTCCTCCTTGCCATCGTTGATGAGTTGTTGATGCTGACCCACCCATGTTGTGCCGTTTTTCATTTAAGATGCAAAATTATTATTCGGCCAGAAACACAGACAACCCACAGACCGCGGACACACGAATACACATGTTGCTCACACTCATGAGAATTAACAAGTATGCAGTGAGACTGTGGCATCTGTGGCATCTATCGCATGTCTAAGCATTTCAAAGTGAGCTTCAATCTACTTTCCGCTGCCAATTTTAATCAATTCGACAGCCACAATTTCTAAGGCAACAGCAACTGCAATGAGCCATCATTTGCCTTTTAACCAGCTCGCACTGCGAGCTGTCATTCATGATTAATGCTCTAGGCCATTTCGTAATTGTTGCAACTGAATACGCGGATTCCGCATCTCACAATATCAGATTAGGCATCAGCTCATAATTGACGCACTGTGCGTAATGAATATTCAATTTTGTCGAATCGCTGCCACAGCTGCGAATTATTCACTCTATTGTTGGGCTCGAGCTACGTCTCTTCGAATTGCCTCATTGAGGTAAATTTATATGTGTAGTTTTATACCCTCAAGCCCTTGACTAGGCTCTTTTAGTTGCAGGCAAAGGCAAAAATGGCTATCTGAAATATAAAATTATTTTCTAATAATAAAATTCTATATTTCGACTTGGCTTGTAAACAAATCTAGAGCATTATTGCTTCAAACAATTATAAAATATTTCTGGCTTTTTGTCAAAGTCTCTCAGCTAAAATTTGAATAAAATCAAAGATTTGCCACTGCAGAAGTTGTATTAAAAGTGAGTTGATTGTATTTACTGATGCAATTGACTCAAAACATTGACGACAACTTAATTTTTTTACTTTTTTCTCCATTTTCTTTTGATATGAATAAAGAAACCTGAAGTAACATATCAGTGAATAATTCTCTGAGGTGGACCACAGGGGTGCCAACATATTGCAGTACATGTTGTCAAAGAGCATAAGTAAAGTGCTCTGACATGCGTTTAGCTTTTTGACGCACTTTGAAAATACTTTTTGCAATTTCAGTTCAGTTTCAGTATCCTGTCACAAACTGTTGCATGCTGCATAAAGAGGAAAATCAGTTTGACAACTGTCGAGAGGGTATGTCGAGGGTATGTATGAACGGATATCCGTTAAGGGATCTTCCTTGCCGTCGTAGATGAGTGATGCTGACCCACCCATGTTGTGCCGTTTTTCAACCCACAGACCGCGGAGTATACTTCGCATACTTACGATTTTGAAGTGAATTCATGAGAATTGACGACCTGCAGTGAGATTGTGGCATCTGTCGCATGTCTTTCCATTCAATGTGAGCTGTTTGGCAATTCCTGTTCGGCCTAAGCATTTCAAAGTGAGCTTCAATCTACTTTTCGCTGCCAATTTTAATCAATTCGACAGCAACAATTACTAAGGCAACTGCAACTGTAATTCTGGGAACCGTCATTTGCCGTATTACCAGCTCGCACTGTGAGCTGTCATTCATTATCTATGCTCTAGGCCCTTTTGTATTTGCTGCAACTGAATACGCGGATTCTGAATCAGATTAGGCCTCAGTTCATAATTGACGCACTGAACGTAATGAATATTCAATTTTGGCAAATCGCTGCCGCAGCTGTGTAATATTCACTCTGTTGTTGGGCTCGAGCTACGTGTTTTCCATTTATCTCTTTCAGCTCATGCCAGTAAATTTATTATGTGTGGTGTTATACCCTCAAGCCCTTATCAGGCTCTAATATTTGTATTTTAATAACTGTTGCCACCTTGTACCATGCTTCAAAGACAACCGTCTGAAACACAAAATTATTTTCTAATAATGAAATTCTATATTTCGTGCTTTGCTTGTGAGCAAAGTTACAGCAGTATTGCCTCAAGCTCACACAAATATTAAATATTTCTGGCTTTTTGTCAAAGACTAAAATTTGAATCAAATCAAAGATTTGCCACTGCAGCAGTTTTATTAAAAGTGAGTTGATTGCTGCTGATGCAATTGACTCAAAATATTGAAGACAATTTTATTTCAGAATTTTTCTCATCTTCCCTTTGATGTGAATAAACAAACCTGAAGTAACATGTCAAAATTAGTATTTCTCTTATTGAAAAACTCAATGAACATTTTAAATAATAATCTGAAGTGAACCGTAAGCCAACATCCAACCAATATTGCAGTACATTTTGGCAAAGAGCATATATTTAGCGCTTCGACATGGGTTTGGTTATTTCTGCACTCTGCAAATACCTTTTGCAATTTCAGTTACCCTTCCACAAACTGTTGCATGCTGCGTAGGTGAAAAGGAAAATCAGGAATTTGATGAGCTGCCGAATACGTTTGACAACTGTCGAGAGGGTATGTCTGTCCACTCCCAACCTGCATATATTGAACGGATATCAGCTTAGAGGTGCTCGTGGCCGCCGTTTATGTGCGATGCTGACCCACCCATCTTGGGCTGTTTTTCATTTAATATGCAAAATTGTTTTTCGCCCAGAAGCACGGGCAAGGCAGAGAACACGAATACACGAATACACATGTTGCTTCACATGCTGCGATTTTGAGGTGAATTCACGAGAATTGAGAACTATGCAGTGAGACTGTGGCATCTGTCGCATGTCTCTTCATTGGACATGAGCTGTTTGGCAATTCCTGTTCGGCCTAAGCATTTCGAAGTCTGTTGCGATTCGCTTTCACCGCCAATTCAAATCAAGTCCGCAGCAAAAACAGCTAGTATGCTGGAAGCGACAGTAACCAAGAATACCTCCTGCCTATCAGCTGCATCTATTCGCTGCCATCTATTAAAGAACCTCAGGCCGTTTGCCATTTGCTGGCATGACAAGTTCAGTATTTGCATGCCACAACCTGAGATGAGGCTCCAATACAAATTTGACTTGAAGATAATCAGAGCGCTGGCATATTTGACTAACATAGCCTAAAGTGGTATATTGGATAATGAATTTCTGTCTGCGCTTCGTCTTCTTAGCTAGACTTTTCACGCCTCAGAAATAAAGCATAGAACAAAGAATTGTTTATATATTTTAATTCAATTATCGGATAAAGAATTCTCACTCTATGTTTCAGCCAAAGCAAACGCTGCTGACATTAACCCTTAACATAGTTTCACTGAATTTCGCTGTCCAAAAAAAAACTTTCTATAACGAAAAAATGGAAATTATTGTGTGTGTTTGTGTGTGTGTGTGTGTGAGTGGGCGTGTTTGGGTGTTTGCATGTCGGTTGCTGTAGTTGAATGCTTCAGTTTAATTGGAAATGTATGCCCTGTTGAATTCGCACACAAGCCGAGTGCATAAATATTATTGAAAGCAAGCCGAGTCATTGAGTTGAGCCGTGTCGGGGCACTTGACACTTACAGTGCACCAACAAACACACACACACACAAGCATTCACACTCACACACAAACATACACACACATACACACACATACAAACATATACACACACACGAACATACACACACACACACACTTTCTCTCACGGCCACAGACACCTGAAAAAGCCAATTTATGATGATCATCATGATTGCCATCATCATCATCACCGTCAGCAACAACAACACGTAGATCATTGACTCATTCACATCGCGCTGACTGGGCAAATACTTTGACGTCGCGATTTTCTTGCTAATCAAAATTGTGTGCAAAAAATAGCGGACGAGAAAAAAACAACATGAGAACGAAAATAAATTTGAAATGGAAAAATGGCAGTCATATGATTTGCAATGTAGAGTCGAACTCGTAGACGTGGGCGACTCTAATTGCCATGGCAGCTCGTTAGCTCCTTGAAGTGCCGAGTCAAGGCGACCCTATGGACTGTGGGCTGTGTGAGTGTGCTCTGGACTGTGGGTCGAGCTGGTCCGCAGTTTGGCTAATGGCTAATGCCATTGGCCGCAGGTTAAACGTCCACTTGTCGACGCATCAAAGCCGAAACACAAAATTGGCTATCCAGGTAAACAAGACGCAAAATTATTAAATGAACCGCAAAACTGTTCAGCTAACCAAGCAGCAGCAACAGCAGCACTACATGGGAGCGTCCTCTCGGGTCGAAGCGAATCGAGTCAAGTCGACTCAATGCGAGTCGAGGCAAGTCGAGTCGATGCGAGTCGAGGCAAGTCGAGTGAAGAGCGGTTGAGATGAATATCTAAATATGAGCATAGAATATGATATCATTGCTAACCTTGGCACTGTTCGAAATTGAATGGCAAGCGCGCGGGAAAGTCGCACAAATTGCTTGCTCCATTCATACAAATTTTAAAGCCCAAGCCCAGCGACCATTAAACTCAACTTTTATCTGGCACTCTTCCATCTATCTGCTTCTGCTTGTGCTTCTCTTCGTTTCTATGCTAATTCTCACTTAAGGCACAACTTTCCATAGCCAGCATTTTTATTGTGTCATACAAAGCGCGTCCAGCCGCAATATAATAGTGTATATATACATATATATACATACTTATACTTAAAGCTGAGCAATTTATATATAGCTCTGCTTTAAGTCCCAGCCAATAAAACGTTGCCTACTTACGAGCTGTACAAGGGGCTGATGGAAACAGTGGAAAATTATTTTGGAACTTTAATGTAAATTGCATTTTCTAAGTTGCTAAGAGTCGTGCTAAGGCAGTCGTAAGCAAATACTACTAATATTATTTATATATGTATGCACTTCATGTCACAGCTATACTTTATAAATCAGAGGTTATACATACATACGTAATCTCGTGTAAAAGTTTGTATATTGTATTAAACAAGTGTTATGCCATCTTTAGTGGCTAACTAAATCTAATTTTACATTTAAGGAAATACAAAAATTATCAGTAGTGATATATACATAGAATTAGTTTAATATATATGGATAAGGATTTACAATATTTACAAATACTTAGTTTAATATTATTAACGGAGTCACATAATTCAAAAAATAAAGTCAAATTTATATATGTCAACTCTTTGAGCCAATATAATCAATAGTAGAAGGGTATTAGGTGAAAGCCCTCAGCCTTGTATTTAGTTTTGTGAGACACTCTCAACATGTCCTCCGGCGCCTTCGCCCCCTGCTCCTTTTCAAACGCCATAGTCTCTGCTTCGAGCAGCAGCCCTTCCTGCGCTTGCTTGCCAATCGTCGCAATTTGTATTATGCGCCTCAGCGCCTTTGCACTTAATGCCTTATTTGTATTTAATCGCGGCTTCCGTTTTATTGGCATCCGCCTCAGCCCTGCTGCTGCTGCTGCTGCTGCTGCTGGCGAATTTGCTGCTCAGCTCGCAGTTATATTCAATGAAGTTCGAGCAACGCAGCCAACTCAGAGACATAAATACAGACACATATACATATACATTCGCAGATAAATGAAAATGACACAATTTCCCGCTGCTGCCGTCGCTTTTTCTTTCTGCCGCTCCACTGATTGCTGTCCCGTTGTGCGCTACACTTGAGCGGCATTTGAATAGCCGAATAGGCAGGCCAAGGATCGAACATTCGTATGAGAAGAGTGTAGTGTATTTCAGTTGTCAGCAGGACCTGTGCAAGTTGGTAGACCCCCGAAGGCATATGGGCCCCTTTTTGTGTCTTACGTATGACTTACGGAATTATTATGTGCGATAATGCCTGGAAAACAACGCATCAAAGCCTGAGCCGGTTGGCTGCGGCGATACCCATCTGTTGGGCAGTTTAAAGTTTTCGCATTTGTCGTGCGGCATTTACATTCGCTGTGCCACATGGCACGGAAATTGTGGCAGGCAAAGGGCAATAGCCACCGAAACAAAAACAGAAACAAAAACGAAAATAAACAGAGACGTTAGCCGGGAATGTGGTCGCAACGGAAATACAAAGGAGCCAAGCCAGACGAGCCGCCTTGCGGTATGCAATAAAAAACCAAATGTAACGCAAAATGTTATTACGCATACGCCATGTGCGCGTGTGTGTATAGATGTGCGTGTGTGTGCGTGTGTGTGCGTGGGTGTCGCAAACGTCACGCTGTCTTTCAGTCCTGCTCTCTGCCTGCCTCATATAAGCTGATGTTTTTTTCCGCTATTGGGGCACGGACCGCCTTCGCCTTTTAAAATGCCATTGTTTGCAGCTGCGCTTGGTCACCCCCCGCCCCCGCAGTGACCTTATGATCGTCTGCCTTGGCAGCCGTTAAAGCTGCTTGGCCTCGTTTTTGTGCGTTTCGCTCTACAAAATGTCATGCCCTTAAGTCCCAGTAGATTTAACTTGCGCGACTATAAATACATTGACCGAAATGATAGTCATAATGAAGAGCTAGCCACATTTATAAATTACATAAACAGTTCAACGCCATCGGCATACACTATAAATACGACTCTGACTCTGTCTGGGACAACAATTTGTATTATCATTGAATTAACAAGTATGCAGTGAGACTGTGGCATTATCGCATGCCTAAGCATTTCAAAGTGAGCTTCAATCTACTTTTCGCTGCCAATTTTAATCAATTCGACAGCCACAATTACTAAGGCAACTGCAACTGTAATTCTGGGAACCGTCATTTGCCGTATTACCAGCTCGCACTGTGAGCTGTCATTCATGATCAATGCTGTAGGCCCTTTTGTATTTGCTGCAACTGTATACGCGGATTCTGTATCAGATTAGGCCTCAGTTCATAATTGACGCACTGAACGTAATGAATATTCAATTTTGGCAAATCGCTGCCGCAGCTGTGTAATATTCACTCTGTTGTTGGGCTCGAGCTACGTGTTTTCCATTTACCTCTTTCAGCTCATGCCAGTAAATTTATTATGTGTGGTGTTATACCCTCAAGCCCTTATCAGGCTCTAATATTTGTATTTTAATAACTGTTGCCACCTTGTACCATGCTTCAAAGACAACCGTCTGAAACACAAAATTATTTTCTAATAATGAAATTCTATATTTCGTGCTTTGCTTGTGAACAAAGTTACAGCAGTATTGCCTCAAGCTCACACAAATATTAAATATTTCTGGCTTTTTGTCAAAGACTAAAATTTGAATCAAATCAAAAATTTGCCACTGCAGCAGTTTTATTAAAAGTGAGTTTATTGCTGCTGATGCAACTGACTCAAAATATTGAAGACAATTTTATTTCAAAATTTTTCTCATCTTCGCTTTGATGTGAATAAACAAACCTGAAGTAACATGTCAAAATTAGTATTTCTTTTATTGAAAAACTCAATGAACATTTTAAATAATAATCTGAAGTGAACCGCATGTAAGCCAACATCCAACCCATATTGCAGTACATTTTGGCAAAGAGCATATATTAAGCGCTTCGACATGGGTTTGGTTATTTATGCACTCTGCAAATACCTTTTGCAATTTCACTATAAATACATTGACCGAAATGATAGTCATAATGATGAGCTAACCACATTTATAAATTATATATATGCATCGGCATACACTATAAATACGACTCAGACTCTGTCTGGGACAACAATTTGTATATTTCACTTGAAGCAAAAGTTCAAAGCTAAAATAAAAAAAATGAATAAAAACTTAGAAAAAATTGGTAAAAGGAAAAAAATATATATTTATTTATAATTATATCTTAAAAAATAAATAAATAAGTTGTTATAGTTTTTGTGTTAACCAAACAATAAATGGTATTAAAAAAAAAAAAGAAGTTATCTATATAAAAAATCAGGGAATAAAAAGAATTTTTAAAAGTCAAGCTGATTGTATTTCTCAAACAAATTTTTTAGTTTTTTATTAGATGAAATCTGTAAAAAGAAATTTAAATTTGTGCTTCTCTCTCTCTTCTTGAGACTTTGTCAAAATATGAACGAATAAACAAAAACAATGATTGCATAATTTTTCAGCTAACCAAAATTCATGGAATATTTCGTTATAGTAGAAACATTTAAAGCTATGCGAGTGGCCTTTGACAATAAGTTAGACGAGGTGGTCAACGCTGTTCAAACTTATAAGTTTTTATACTTGATTATTCACGTAGATCAATTTTGGTAGAGCTTTCTGGGGATTCGCCTGGAGATACGCAAAGCACTGTATAGGTCTCGGTCACATATCTGGAAGTAGTAATTAAAGTAGTTGAAAGTGCCAAAGCTCTGCTCACAATGAAGAATATCAACCGAAGTGCTGAAATGGATATAGATAGAAATATAAAATCCCAATTATTTCATATATATTGCTAATTTTCAAGACAGAGAGATTCATGATTAAGAAATTAACAATTTTTTATTGATGTGTGTTCATCCGTCTTAAAACTAATAAGAATAAGAGTTTCATTCATTAAACTATATTGAATTTAACACTTACAGATTTCACTGTAACTTTCACAAAGAGCTCCTTCAGTCGATAGCCACAAGGCAATGGCAGTGTGATACAAGTGATACAAGTGATTCTTTTGCTGGCTGATGGTTTGATGCACTTCATTCACTTTGCCCACAGCGCTCGCTTTTAGCAGCTGAATGTTTCCACTGGTATCGATATAGGTCAAGAGTCGATTAAGTCTCTCAATTTGAGGTCTGCTTATAGAGCATTATTCAGGCTCTTGATCCGTGTCACCCGAGTGCAATCGTTTGATGCACATCAATGTCATCAGGTCTCGCACGTTGCAACTAGTTATTTGTACAAGCCTAAGTATAGGTCTCTAATGGAGCACTCTTTGACCACTTGAATGGTCCAGCAGCGAGTGCAAAAGTAAATTTAGTTTGTTGAGCATCTCTCAAGCCAACTTGACTAAGTCAATTGCGCAAACTAGCACTTTTATAATATTTTATGATTCGAAGTCCAGCGAATAATAACAATAACAACTTTTTCAATTCTAAAAAATGTATTCATTATTTTCTTTATTTGTTTTCAGATTCTGTCAGCCTTACAATTATGCAGCAACACAGATCGTCTGGGAACATAAGTTGAATCTCGTCTACATTATTGATTTTAATATAACAAATTTCAGCTTAATATATCAACTGAAGTATGTGGTCAGATGAGCTCAATAAATACATTTAATATGTCAATTATAATTCAAATATTTCTATATGATTTTGTGTTTCTTCTGCTTTGCTGTGCTCTGCCAATTTGTATGACTAATGCCGGTCAAGGTCTCGGAATCAAATATTTGAATAGTTGGCATATCCACTCGGAAACATTTAACCCAACCGTTGCCACTGGCGTTTGTTTAGGGGGTTATCAATCACGTATTGTGCCTAGTGAACCAGCAAATTTCCAATGGCAAATTTCTTCCTCTAGACCAACCCAGAGCAGGCATAAAAACTTGCTGCATAATAAATCACCGTTGGAAATGACGACAGCAACTGTCTGTCGATTCAGAATGTAGCTTACAATCAAAATGAGTCTGCGGCCAACGACTGCTTAAACACGAAAATACCTCTTTCAAATGTATTCTGAGTATATGCTGAGTATATTTGTTTGTCCAGCTATGGAGACTTAGCTGCACTTAAATTCAATGAAGTGTGTAGGACACTTTTATGGTAGAAATGAAACTACTTTCGTAACTACCTGAAACTTGTTTGTTTTAAGTTGTGATTTGCAAATTTACTAATCTAAAGTTTAATCAAAGCAGGTGTTAGTCAATAATTTTCTTAACCAACTTTAATACATATTTATACGAAAACATTTACTGATTTTCATATATACATATATATTTGTCGTAATAAATTCAACTTTAATCTAATATCAACTTCCATTCCAATTGACTCTAACCCGACTGTTTGTCTTTTGCTTTACTTTAAAGTAAAGAAAATGCCAACTAGCCAAGCCAATACACCCTTTTAGCTTAAGGAGTGCAAGAGACTGTTTTGTTTTTAGCTTTTTTGGCAAGCCCAACAACACTTGAAGTCAGGAACACACTTCGGTCGGCTGAGGATTGCTGTTGCTCATATTGCAAAGTGGTTTTAGGTAACAAGACGTCTGCCACAGAATTGAGTTGACCAGGAAGGGGCACACTGCCACACACTGCCACCCACTGCCGCACACTCGCATAGACCCACTTGGCATTAGCACCATTAATTTTGTAGGCTATTCTTTGCCACCCATTTCTCCCCTTCAGAGGGCTCTTGGTTTTTGTCTTTGTTTTTGCCACTCGCTGGGCAAAAGACGATGAGAGAAACGGCAAGGCAAGAGTGTTTCAGTTGCAAGCAGCAGATCTGGCTGGTGGTCTGGCTAGCCACATTTATGAAGCAAGTGTCACATCAAGTTGCAGCCGCAACAGATTTTAACTTTTTATCTAAATCTGACTTCAGTAACAAGCTGAAGCCACAGACAGATATTTCAGCTCAATGTGGTTTAGTTGTTTTGTCTGAATCTGAGCTGCTTTTAATTTATTTGGCCAAAAAAATGTGTGTTTATTCACAACCGCATATAGCCATAAATTTTCTGTCTTTTTCAGAGGCCTGTCACCCGCTGCGAGCTGAAGTAACGTATACGCAATGTTACCTGAAGGCGTAGGCTGAGCCGGTATACGAGTAAATGAACATGGTGCAACTGACACGCAGCTCTCCCAGCCCCACCATTAGGCCTTCTAGTGGGCGGTGCGGCAAGTTAGTAAATATGAATTTTGTGATAAACCAAGTGAAGCTACTTTTATATAATAAACCAATAAAGAGACAATAATTTCGGGCGAGGGCAGTCGAACAACCGGATAACTGAATCGCGCATGCTAAACAACAATGCACAACTACAAAAGCATTCTCATACACATAATTTCTCATTGAGCTGATGCGAATGTAATCCCCATGTTGGACTAAGTGGAGCGCTGGCTAAACATAAGGACCACTTTCACTGGCTGGCCAACCGGCCAGCAGACACAACAACAAAATAAAGAATGTGCAGCTCCGCTCCGGCCCTCTTCATAGTCGGCCACTGCGTGGTTTTGTATTGTGTCCATGTCTCCGGAAGCGCATTGTCAGCTCCATTAATGTTGATTATACGTTAATGTAAGGGATCTCAACCAACTGGTGGACGCGACGCGGCGCTTCGCGATTGTCCCAATGGGTGGGGCGGGGGAAGGGCGGGCCGTCCAACGGGGGGCTAAATGTGTTTCGGCGGCGGTGACCGCAATGCAATTTTCCAGTGCTCTGCAGCGAGGAGACTTAAAGTGGCGTCGAAAAGTTTTGTACAAAGTTTTAATTTGCATTTGAGATATGCCGGCCAGGTAATCGGGGTGTGTAGTCGGTGCCCCAGGGATAATTATAATGCCATTAGCGTGTTTAGTTCACAATCAGACTTAACTGGTAAAGCCCGAGCCGCTGGCCCCGCCCAGATTGGCTGCTGTTAGCTTATCCTGCTTCTCTTTTCTTCTTTCATTTTTACGAGCAGCTTCTCCGGCCTTGCCAATGAAATTCAAATGGAATGCTAAATGTTTATTTACGCAGCAAGGGCTGTCGAGTGACTGGGCGTGCCACTGGCCTCAACTATTTTGTCGCATTTTGCATATTGCAAATTGCCGCGCGGAGCTGCCAGGCAACAATTTAGCTGCTCCACTGCAAAGCAATTTGAGCCCAGTGGAGTATGCCACTTTTTTGCGGATTGCTGCTGGCTGATTCCTTAAGGTCAATTTAAGGACATTGCAGGAGACTGCAATCCAGCGATATGATGCTGTAAGTGAAGCAAAAAGATACAGTGAGCAAAAGAATATTTGCCAGAATTCAAAATGACAGGAAACTGAATATGAATTAGAATTCCATGAAAATAACTGAAATACTTTATATTAGCTAAAAATGATTTATGGCTTTGTGTGGGATGTTGGGGAAAGCCCTAGAGTTAAACTATTTATTAGAATAATCCCATATGCTAAAAAGAAAAGGCTCAAGATTCATATTAAATCTTAAAGGTTTAAATCCCAATATATAGTAACAGCATTCCTCCATACATAATCAAGACTATCAAAAATAAAGAAATGAAATACAAGGGCTTACTTAGGCTATAATAAATGAAAAACATTTCAATTAAATTTAAAGAAAATATTCTGAAGCTGCAGACCATGTGATGTGATATATAGCACGAGACTTTCTGTGCCCAGTTGCCGACTCCAGTAGCATTTGCGATTACTCAACTCTTGACGGAAACTTAAGTCGGCGCGTGTGCCAAGGAATACAAAATAAATGCGATAGTTGCTTGGGAGAAATACGACCTTTGCTTCAAGCTCAAGGATACTTGTTTAGTGCACTTCATGCCAAGAATAAACCCTGTCTGCGGTCTGAGCTCACAGTTGGCAGAGAGGCGAACTTAATAATTCGTTCGCCACGCACCAGAAATCTTCCAGTCGATTTACACTCGTATCTTTGTCATTGCCAAATTTCGTGGCCAAAGCCTCAGCTTACCTGCCAATCCGGATTGGGTGAGGCAGCGGCGTTTGCCATAACGCATCACTAAACGGGCTGAACGAAAATAAATTTCCCAAGATGCAAATGAAACTTGCTGCTGGTATATGACTGAGTTTTTTCTCTTGTATTATGATGCTTTCTTTTGCTTTTTTATTATTATTTACTTACCCCTCTGGCAGGCCCACTGCGACGTTTGCACACTGTTAAAATTAGCAAGTGATGCGGCTGCCGGCGACGAACTGTTGATTCAACTCGGCTTTGCAAGCTCAGCGGTGATAGAGTCTCAATATAACGAGCGCGACCTTATCATTTTAGCATTTCACAGAAAAGCCACACTGCTGCCGGGTTACCTCGATGGCAGTTCGTTTGTCTGGCTTGTTTTGGAACTTGGTTTTGGCCCATTGGCTGCCATTGGCTGCCATTGCCTCTGTCAGTGGCTTGGTCTGATCTGGCAGAGACGATGCCGCACATGGATTCATTCAACTTTACGCTAATATCACATGCTTTGATTACAGTAGCGTGAAATTTTATTGATTGGCCAGCTATCGTCGCTTGAATGATGAGGCAGGCCATTAGGTGAATAAGGACAATCCGCTGGCTCTACATGTATTGATGACAATGCTCTCTGCAGTCCTCAAGGCTAAACTGAACGATGTTCCATAGAAAAATTCAATCAATTTTCAGTTGAGAAAAACTATTTAGGGCACCTCATTGAATTCTCATTTGAAAAGAAACAGGAATTTAATTGATTTTAAGGAATTTAATTTGTAAATAGATTGTGCTATGCAGTCTACCCGTTGCTGGCGCTGCATTAGTCAAACAATAAGATAAGACAATATTAGATTTGATATGATGAAAAAAAAATAGTTACTCAAATATTGAGATCTTAGCTAGGGTATGCACATATATGAGATAGATCTTTAGAAGTTATTACCGCTTAAAAACCCATAATGGTTTCTAGGACAAGTTATATTTCAAGTATTTTTCAAAGCTTTTGACACTACACATAGTTTATACATTGTTGATGTATCAATGATTAATGTATCATTAATTATTAAGTATTAATAAACAAAAAACAATTGATAAACTAATTTTGTATCATATACTCCTATGAGTCTTACACATGGCAGTAGCACGTCTATCAAACTCAGTACGCCTCATCTGAGGCTGGGCAAAACATCCAAGCATTGAATTTCACTCACAATGTCCTTCACACTGAATGCATGTGTATTGAGTATGTGTGTTTGTGCTTGTGACAGGAGTTACCGCCTTCGCGACCATATTAACTGCCGCTATGGGCGCTGGGCCACTGCCCCAACTGCCGCTGGCACTGGCTGCCGGCCTTTTGGCACTGGCACTGTGTGAGTAGTTTTATCCATGGAGCCACCGTCTGACAGTTCCAGACTTTTTGTGTTGTGGCTCTTCTCTGGATGCGGCTCCATGGTCTGATTGCTTACAATGTGCGCTCTCATTTCTGCTCTTGTCCTTGCTCGTCGTCGATTTCTTGTAAAAAATACGAAAATCCCTCGCAAAAGCAGAAAAATGCCGTTGTCGCTTAAATTCAATTGAAATCGCTTCAGCTTCAATGGCAGCCGAACGACAGGCAATCTGTCGAGTCTCTCTGATTGGATAAAGCGCGAATGCGCGAAATACGGCTTGTTGGATAAATGCTGAGACGCTGCATGATTGAATGCTGCCATGCGATACGAAAAGGATATATGTATGTATGTACACACGACATAGCTTTAGCATAATGATAATTTCATATGAAATAAAGAATGCGTAGGTCCTGTAAATGATTGCCAGCTAATAGCCTTACTCTGATCAATAAATTATATCCATTTATTACACACAGCCTTTTTAAAAGAAAGAAATACTATTTGCCACATTTTTTGGTGGTGGAATCTACATAATATAAAGCTAACAAAAATCCAGGAAAACTCTATTTTATGATTTGCCTGCGAAAACTAAACTATACGAAAACTTTAAATGTATATATTCATTATCTTTGATACAGTATCCATATATTTGATCAATTAGTAGAAGTATTTTTTAATATAATGTGCATATACATATTTAATAAAAGAAATAATGGTCTAGTGTAGAATAAACTCACATAGATACGAGGTATCACAGAGCCATGCATACCTCTATAAGTATTAATCGTTATAAACTTTGCTTATTTACATAAATATCTAATCTAAAAAGTGTTAAAAGTCTAAAGTAGGTAAGATGATCGAATAAATAAACTCGCATTAACCTTTTTGAGCATGTTTAAATACCTCAAGCAGCTACACATGTTTTTTTTACGTGCATATCTATAGAAAATATCAGCACACGTCTAATTAGCAAAGAGCTGTGTAGAATATCAAAAATATCACTACACACAAGCAGTATCTATGTACATACAGAGATTACATAGTTGATTAGAGCAATTATGGTAAAAATATGGCAAACATTTTTATGGCGCGGCTCGATAAGCCGGTAATAAGTGCCTGAATAGTAACAACAAAGCAAATGAAGAAGAGGTGTGATTGACTTTGTATATACGCATGCATTTAAGATACGTTATAAACAAGGGAAATTTCTGGTATATCTATATATACATACACTGGTGTAGCTAATTATGAAGGTGTGTATGTGTGTCTAAATTAGTTGCCTTCTCTTTAGTTGCTAAATTGTATGAGACAGCGAACGATTTAAAAAAAAAAAACACAGCTCAGCTGTTCAGTGTTTAACAACACCGTCTTGACCAAAGAGACAGACAGAGAGTGAGAGAGAGAGAGAGAGCGCGCGAAAAGACCAAGCAGCTGAGAGACAAAAACCACCGTACTACTTGCAGGGCTGTCAACTGTTTCAATACACACTTTGCTCTTATACATACAATATATGAGAATTATTTTTTACAGACAATTAAAAGGTGTTAATTAGAAAAACAATGTATTTAGGAGTCCTAACGAATAAACTTAAATTTATTAAAATTATATATAATATTTTTTATATTTATAATTAGAATGCGGTCGCCCTCACAAGTTGTCGACAACCCTGTTTTACTCTCGCGCCGTCGCTGTACACGTCATCAGCTGAGCAACAACAGCGAAAAAATGCAATTTATTATTGTTGTACCGTGGTTTTTCACTTGTCCATTGCAATTGGGACACTTTAATTTGCGTAGATTCAGTCGCACAACAAAGTGTAATTTGGGGCAGGCAATAGTGCAACACGTGAGCTAATTGTGCCGCCTAAAATAGAAGCGCTCTGTGACGACACACACACACGCCCGTGACATTGATTCACATTCACAAAGAGCCAAAGAGAAAGCAGCTGTTGGCCGTTGGCTGTTGGTTGGAAAAAACAACGGTCTGTGAGCAAAAGCAAAAATAAAACGAGGAAGTGTCTGAACGTATGTAGCCACCCGCCGCCAGTATCAGCTGCTCGCTCTGGCCGTACGCAAAATTTATTATTAATTTAGCTAGAGGCAGGCGTTTGCATAAAATTAGTAACATTTTTTTTGCACATTCCCAACAATAACAGCGACGGGAACGGAGCTAAATTGCAAAAGCTTGGCGAGTGCAGCGATATCAACGAACGCAATTGGAAACCGAAAGCTGGAAGTAATTGAGAACACGCAGCGCTAGAGGGCAGAGTGCATTTAATCAAATCGTTTTGTGTTGTGTAATCAGAAAGTGAACTGAAAATTTGCTGCCATTATGTCTGACAAAGAGTCCAGCAAGAAGGTGACACCCCCAAAGGGTATGAAATATCTGATTGGAGGTGCTAGTGGAATGGGCGCCACGATGTGCGTGCAGCCACTGGATCTGGTCAAGAATCGCATGCAAATCGCCGGAGCTGGAAGCGGAAAGAAGGAATTTCGTAACTCATTCCACTGCATTCAAATGGTGATCAGCCGCGAAGGACCCCTAGCCCTATATCAGGGTATTTCTGCAGCGCTGCTGAGGCAAGCGACTTACACCACTGGTCGTCTAGGTGTGTACACTTACCTCAATGAGGAGTATCGGGCTCGCTTCAATCGCGATCCTAATATTGTGGACAGCATGGCGATGGGAACCGTAGCCGGCGCTTGTGGTGCGTTCATTGGCACACCGGCAGAAGTGGCTCTTATTCGTATGACTTCTGATGGACGCCTGCCACTGGAGGAGCGACGCAACTACAAGAACGTGGGCAATGCACTGGCGCGTATTACGCGCGAAGAGGGACTGACTGCACTGTGGCGCGGCTGTTTGCCCACAGTGGGTCGCGCCATGGTCGTGAACATGACCCAATTGGCTAGCTATTCGCAATTTAAGACCTACTTCCGTACGGGGCCGCTCCAAATGGATGAAGGCATCAAACTGCACTTCTTTGCGAGCATGCTTAGCGGCCTGCTAACAACGATAGCATCGATGCCACTGGATATTGCCAAGACACGCATCCAAAACATGAAGCTCGTTGACGGAAAACCAGAGTATAAGGGTACAACAGATGTGCTACTCCGGGTGGCACGCCACGAGGGAATCTTCTCGTTGTGGAAGGGCTTCACACCTTACTACTTCCGTTTGGGCCCGCACACGGTGCTCACCTTCATACTGATGGAGCAGTTGAACACCGCCTTCAACAAGTATGTGCTTGGCGGAGAAAAGCGTGGATCCTCAATATAAGAAAAGTCGTCCAACTGTAGCGGGCTAATTGATGTTATAAAAGGTTTCCCGCAAATCCTTACACTGCTAGCCAATAAGCTCAATGGCTGAAGTACATATTCCAAGCAACTCCCCGAACGATGATGGATAGTAAATACGATGATGACGACAAATGTATGGTTCTATATACACCCATATATATTTGTTGAACGACAATATGAAAAGTGGGGCATTTAAGGTCGGAAATTCCGTTGACAATATAATAAAATATTTAATGTTTGTTGTTAAATCTTTTCTATACAAATATTTATGTAAATTGTAATATAGAGCCCTAAGTAAAAAGTGTATTCTGAATAAAGCACAATAAAGAAGCATTGTATTTCCCAATCTAACACCACTTATTACTTGATTGCTGTTCAATTTAGGTTTTGGAGTACCTCGTATTCACGACCTGACTGCGTGCTATCAACGTAAACAGACTCCCCGTCGAAACTCTCATTGCAGCATATTAAATATCTTGTCTCACCTGAAAACATTCCCACCCACTTGTTGCTCTAAACTAACACAAATAACAACCAACACATACGTAGGTACCGCCTGCTAATTCAGCCAACATGCATTATCATCAACCATATTACCTAATGGTACAGTGTGAAAATATTAAAGTTCTGGCATACGTAGTGGCTTTCCTTCACATCGTTGGCAGTTCATTTCATTGATAACAGCGCAGCGATAAGCCCTGTCAAGAGGGCAACTAGACCGTGCGTAAGGTTAGTTCCAGATAGTTGAAAAAACAAACAGGTATGTATTACGTGCTCAGTATTCCGTCTTTTATGTACATTTCTCTTGACAATTCTGTGGCATTATAGCTATGCTATATCTGACTCAACATATAATATATCCATCGGATATTTATTTTTCTTTGCATTTATATACACAGACTTTGTTTACTGCTATCTAGAACCAGAAAATATATCAGATGGCACTACTGCAAATCGAAAGAATCATATATACTTCTCCGTTCATTTATAAGTTTACAATTTGCACTCAAATATATTTATAATATTTATTAAATTATTCTCTGAGAACTCACGCCAGCTAAGATCGAATTGCTAATATATACATTCATATATATGTATGTAAATATTGTCATGCTAAAGCGTAAGCAAGTCACAGAAAGCTCCCTATTCTTCTGTTTAAAGTTTGTTCACTGAAGTGTTGCGGTTCTCAAGATGTGGCAACGAGAGCAATGAGAAAACTCTGAAAATAAAAGAAGCCATCGTTGGCCACACGCAAACATCACATTTTATATTCAGTTTATTGGTCTGTGAGGATGCAGAAGGCAGCTGCTTGGCCTGAACTGTTCCGACTGCCAAATACTATTTTCGTTTTTGGCTTTTGGGAGTGCGCCGCCTCGGCCACAACCTCTTCAGCTATAACAAATCAAAAGTTTATCTCATAATTAAATAAATATAAAAAGCTTATGACCAGCGGGCACACTTAAGCGAGCTGCGCGTTTCATTAAACGCTTCTTGTTTCAGCAGCCAGTTTAAAATTCACAAGATGTTATCCTGGCAACCGGAGACTGTGGACGTTGGTTGCCCAAGTTTAAGCTCAGCTACGCTAGGGCCTAATTAAACTCTTTTTCGCCCACATGACTTTAGGTCATATTGGCGTTGTCTGATCAAATTTAGTAATTTGTTGTGCCATTTAAGTACAATATGTTGAGCACTTCTCATATTCGTGTAGGTAATTAATTTTGAATTTTCTCAAAGCTAATCTGACATTTATTTAAAACATTGCAAATCAATTTAACTTCATTAGTTAACATTAGCTAAGAGACTAGCACTGAGCGAGAAACGCGCTCATCTTCACATGAATCTCTGTAATTATAATTTGATTAACGTTGTTCCCATACCCGAGCACATATGCACTAAATATCATACTCTTTGATGCACCAATGCACACAAATTTCATTATTATTAGCCTCATCGCGAAAAACTTAGATCTTGATGCAGAAGATTATTAAGATAAACGAATCTGAGGCAACTCACTGCATTTTTGATGAGCGTAAGAGGTTTTAGCTCTGAAGTCCACTACAAAATTGAATATCAGTATAAAATGGGTCTTCAATCATTGACTTACGTAGATGATAGAATAAAAAAATGTTTAGCAGGAAATTTGTATTTTCTTTTTTTATAGACAATAAATTAGTTTCGCCATGAAAATGTGAAATAAAATTTGAAAATTTAGGATAAGCAACGATAAAAAAAAATAAAATAAACAACAAAACATTATTTTTGTTCTTAATTTTTATAAATTATATATAAAATAAATGCATTTATGCCACTTCTAAAATATGCCAAAATAAATCTATCCAACTATTTAAGCTTTAGTATAATACACAAAAACATCCATTAACTCTCTATATGCGAGTAAACGAAAAGATTAGATTGTCATATAGGCTATATATATCCACTATCCTCAATTCCTCTTTCTGCCATTTCCGATATCCTCGAAACGTCTTTCTGTCAGGTACATACACTTTAATTAAGCAACTTTACTGATTTGAGTATACAAATCAACCATTGCAATGCATTGTTTAACTTGATTAGGTGAATGCGTATTGGGGCTGAAAATCCGGTCGAATCGATTTACGCGGTAATGCAACTGCAAAGTGAGCTAAACATCAATAAAACCAACCTCTGAAAATGTAGCCCGAATCCTGCGGGACACTGATGTTTTGGGTGTAGGCGTCGAATGCGCGGCAATGGCCATAACTCATCGTGTTCAGTTGACTTTGTTGGTTGGTTTTCGAGTGGGCTGAGTTGGCAGGCGGATTTGGTAGCTATCTAAAGTTGCCAATGCTGCCCATTTGGGGCTGTATTGTTTTTCTGGTGCTCGTTTTTGTTACGTTAATTGCAATACGATGCTCAGCGGCCCTGGGCGCCAAACTAATTGCTTTCGCGAAATATTTCCAGCGCAGAACTTTTTCATTTTTTAAATTTATGAACATATTTAGTAATGGCAGCTCCACGGCATGCCACCTAGTGTTCTATTACATAAACTGGTCATGAGCAGTGGAAGCAGCTGTCATGTTTACCTACTTTATGAACGCACGACATACGCGCCATGTCGGCAGCAAAAACCGGAAGCGGAAATGCAGAGCAACTGCTTTGTCGTTTTACTGTTGTGTTCTGTTGGCTGTCATTGCTTGTTGTCTACTCTGAGGTTTGCTTTGCCCATTTTTATTCTCACGGTCTTCTCTTTTTTACCCAGTGTGCGCAAGGGCGCACAAGTGCGCCAGCAACCGGCCACCGAGCAACTCAGCCCGAATTTCCTTAGCTACGTCAGTTTTCCCATTAGTCGTGTACATAACGTTAAACTAGCGTTCAAGATTTAGTTCAGCAAACTTGAAAGTAGAGAGGAGCTTGCTACAAACTTTTGCGTTACTGAAAACTTTTAAATTGATTAGTAGCTGCTATGGGGAAACCTATTTTAGTTGCCTCCCCATCAAGCCCCGCCCACTATCAGACGACTGGCTGCATTTCAATTAGCCATTTCCGTAGAAAAAGCTCATTGCCCATGCTTAACATTATTTTCTTGGTAGCATTTTCAGCAAATGTTCTTTTGGGAATGTCTTCGGATGTCGCCTCTTTGTCAGCTCCATTAGCGTTGCGATAGACTACTAATGGCAACTGTGTCAGTAAGACATTGTTCAAAAACAAATACAACTCGCTCAACAGTTGGATGATAGCGACATTGAAATGCTGATGCCACTGCAGATATGAATTCTTTTCCAACTAAGAGGACAACCAGACTGAGCTTAAAGCTACTTCCAGATGCTTGATAAACATACTACAAAAGCAAACAGGTGTCTTTAGTGCCAGCATCTGGGCATCGCTTAGTTACATATATATTCTCTCTTTTATTTACATTTCCTTTGAAAGTTCTGTGGCGATACGGCTATGTTCTGACTCAACAAATTTCCATTGGACCACAAATATAGCAAAGTGAATACATTTTGGTCTTTTTCATTTTTCTCATTTCAGTTTGGAATAATATTTATTACACGAAGACCATGGAAATATCGATTAAAATTATTTGTAAAACTTTACCATAAAATATATTTCGAGTGTCTTTTTTTCATCATATAGTATGTAAACGAAGCTAAAGAAAGTTAATGCTCGATAATATAAAATAAGTTTTGATTCGCAGAGGGAAATTAGTTAAAGCTTAAATATAAAAACTTTGTTTACCGCCAAAAACTATATCAGATGGAATATAAAAATGTCATATATACTTTTCTTTTCAATTATGTATTTACATTGCTTATATTTATTAAAGCTGAGATAAAATAACTATACAGCATATACATCATCATGTTAAAGGGTATAGAACAGCCTCTGTAAGCTGGCAGAGAATGACGCTCTTTCGCTTTTTTTTTTTTTTTTTTGAGTTTGTTAACTGAAGCGTTACGATTCTCAAGATGTGGCAATGAAAAATATTCCGCCATTGAAAAGAAAAGAAAACCATCGTACGCCACAAGCAAACATCGCATTTTATATTCAGTTTATTGGTCTGTGAGCATGCAGGAGGCAGCTGCTTGGCCTGAACTGTTCCGGCTGCCAAATACTATTTGCGTAATAAAATTTTTGGCTTTTGGGAGTGCGCCGCCTCGGCCACAACCTCTTCAGCTATAACAAATCAAAAGTTTATCTCATAAATAAATGAATATAAAAAGCTTATGACCAGCGGGCACACTTAAGCGAGCCGCGCGTTTCATTAAACGCTTCTTGTTTCAGCAGCCAGTTTAAAATTCACAAGATGTTATCCTGGCAACCGGAGACTGTGGACGTTGGTTGCCCAAGTTTAAGCTCAGCTACGCTAGGGCCTAATTAAACTCTTTCGCCCTCCCTTATCAAACGTGCCTTAAGGACATGCTTAAGTTTTATGGCTTTATCATCTAAGTACAATATATTGAGCACTTCTCACAATCTTATAGGCTAATCACATAGCACACAATTTAACCTTCGTTTTTTAAGTAACACTGCCAAATGGACCAGCAGTGAGCGGAAAATGCGTTTAGCTTCATATTATAATTTGATTGACGTTGCTCACATACCCGAGCACATATGCACTTAATATCACACTCGCTAATGCACCAATGCACACAAATTTCATAAACTCCCATTAGCCTCATCGCTGCAGAAGTTTATTAGGATTAACGAAGCTGAGGCAACCCACTGCATTTTCAATGAGCGTAAGTCTTAACTCAACGAAATTGAGATGAGGCTGTAATATCTAATTAATGATGATGAGAAATGTAAGCGTAAGCCCTTACGCAAATGTAGATATTTTAAGTCGCAAAACATCTCACGCCTTGACAGACTAATAATATTTATTCGAATTACCATCAGCTACCCATCCGGATAAAATATGTATGAAATGTAATTCAATCGAATTTGCAATAAATATTTGAGTCAAATGGTTTTTTATGCATTTAATTCGATTTCAGTGCAATTAGATTGGCATTTAAGTAAATTAAATTCGCTTTGAATTGAAATTTTTATCATTCCGATATTGTCAATTCAGTGCATTTTTAAGAGGTCCAAACGGCAAAGGGATTACGAGAGTTCAAAGCAAATAGAAGAGCGAAAAATGTTGCGGAAAAACTTTTAATGAATTGATTTTGCCTTAAAACATTTAAGCTCAAAGTCGAACCCCCTAACCTATTTAATACACATACATAGATATGCATTTCAAATATATTTTGGCGTTTCAGTTCGCTGAGTAAAAAGAGAATTACGCTATATCGATTTCGAAACTGTTTTTTTTTTTTTTTTTTTTTAAATATGCAAACTTTTCAAATTAATTGCTTTCCAATCTATGTATGTATATACTCGCATTCAAATTTCATGACTTCTATTTGAGTTTATTTTCTGTGTTATAGATGCCATCAAGGCAGTCTAGCCGACATGGGCTTAGCAGCTCATGTGACTTTTTCGATGGCACAGTTAAGTCAATTGTCATTTGCCATTTGTCATTTGTGAAGTTGGTTTGATGAGGCAACGAATTTCATCCGCTAGCAAATGAACTTTTTTATTAAGTGGTAAACTTTTCAGCACGGGCACTTTCTATAAATGCGTCCTCAAACCTAAAAAAAAGAAAAAATGAAAATAAATTTACCCTTTTTTCACCATACCCGCTAACTTTCAGTTCTCATTGTTTTAACTTTCGCTTTGATTTGACTGCGCTGCCTGGATTGACTGTCTGCGGAATTCTAAAGAGGAAAAGTTCTCAATTTACACACCCCTCCCTAGCAGTCCCTTGCCAAGGCCTTTAATCCCGCCTCCTGCTGCCCTGCTTTTGCTCGAGCTCTTCATATACTACCTGTGATATGTAAAAGTCACTTAATTTATTTTAATTACAATGCAACAGCGCTTTCATAGAATGCATTTCAATTTACTTGATTGAATTAAATTTTCAACGAATTGCAAAAGCCAAAATAGTTTTATGTGCGTGCTCTTACTTTTATTTATATATTTGGCTTTCAGAGTATTTTTTGGGTATGCTCGCTTCGGATTTATTAAAGCATTAAAGCTAAGACATGCAATTTGGTATCCAAGCGGAAAGCTTGACGGCTTGAACAGCCACACGAACAATCGGGAGTAGCAGTGTCAATGTCGCTGCTAAATGCTGTGGCTGCCCTTTGTTTCCGTTGTTGTTTTTGATGCGGCCGCTGATGGTGCTGGCATGGGACCAGGACATGGACGTGATTACCATGGGAGGCCAGTGCAACAGCGGGTGGTCTCTTTGACTGGATGCCGGCCGTTGCTATAGCTGCCGTTTGCCGTTTGCCGTTTGGCAAGCGGAATGAGCCTGTAATTTGTACTTGCACTCGTGAACAAGCGCTTCCTCATCCCAAGTGTACGTATGTGTGAGTGTGTGTGTGTGTGTGTGTGTGGGTAAGGCTGTGTGTGTGTGCAAGTGTTTGCGTGAAGTTATTCAACACAAAGCACGGACAAAAATGTCGAGGCAAATACCCGGACTGGGTTCGCTCCCTGCCAAGGTCAGCCCAAGGATAACGCATATTTACGTGCTGGTCCCCCTTCCTTCGACACTTTGGCGAGCTGCTCCCTGTGATATTTCATGCTTTTGTTTCGCTGCCTCTCACGCACACACACGCACCCTCACACACCCTCTGCCCATGTATGTGCGTTTATCTGTATATTATGCTTTGTTGTTGTTTTCTTTTTATTTTTGTTTTTTTTTTTTCAATTTTATACATATATTGCAGAAGGCAGAAGGAAATGGCGCATGTTTGTGTTTGTCCTGATGCTGGCGATAATCCACTGATGTCACTTATTTGGCTCGCTGCGTCGACGCCTCAACAGATGCAATCCCCTACCCCATTACCTGCTGGCATCCTGCTGGCCAGGCCAGACTTTATAAGCTTATATCTCTATCAACAGCTTGAAGCTGTGAGAATTGCTCACTGACGCAAAGTAAAGTTCACGCTTCAATTGAAAATTGTGTGCGTGATATTTAGAACAATGTGTTGCCAACGCAGCAGTCCCAAAAAAAATAAAAATAAAATAAAATAAAAATAAAAATAAATAAAAAATAAAGAAGGCCAACTCCCATAACAATAACAACTCAACAACTTTCAACATATTGATACAAGGGCTGATGTCCCTAATACTAGCTACGAAATATACTCTAACATTATGTACCCACATATTCTCATGAATTATGTAACTCATTAACTCAGGCATATTCAATTTGTCAAAATGTAGATAAACAAGATATTGATATTAACACTGAAGTTGATATGTTTTATATATTGATATTATTTATAAAAGCTCACTCCATACTTGTATTGATATTGGCAAACTTGAAAGTGTATTTTATCTTCATTAGCTTTTAAAGAGACCTTTCGATTTTTACACGTTAACATGCCGTCGAGCTGTTCGATTTGGTAATCATTCGAATGGCTTCTAATAACGTTGAGGTGGGCGTTTATATTTATAAATCGTTAAATATAAGCCAAGGTTCCCAGGCACAATAGACACTGTGAAGGCATCCAACGAAAATAGCAGCGCATTGTATATATTGTGTATAGATATGGAAAATCGGCGGATAGCACACAAAATGGCTGCGCCTCAATTGGCCCATCGAGCCGGGGGCGAGCAGCAGGCAGGAGGTGCAGAACAGGCAGAACAGGCAGAAGGCAGCAGTCAACGGCATCCTGGCATCCTAGCATTCTGGCATTCTGGCATTCTGGCATCCTGGCATCCTGGCATCATGGCAATGCCAACTTAATGCCGGCCAGACTAGCGCCAGGGAGGAGCTGCAACGTGGCGCGCTGCCCCACACAGTTCATTGAGTTCGACTTGCTGTTTGTTTTATTTCCAGACGCGCTTTAATGTCGTTTATATTTATACAATTTAGGCCCCCGTCATCAGAGCAAGGGCCAAGTGCAAGTGCCGCTTTGTGGGTTCACCAACATCATCTATTGTGCTCACTCCTCCTCAATGGCCTCAATGAACGGGTCGATAGAATTTTACAGCATGCTTTTCCTTTACGATGGGGACACAACAACGCAACAAAACAACAACGCAGCAAGACAACAACACAACCGCCAACAATAACTCCTTGGCCGTCTTTTGTGTTTGCGCATTCGACGCAGTTCATCAATTTATTTAGCATTTTTATGCGATTTCTCAACACGAAATTGTTTAAAACGAGCTATATTGATTTAATTAACGTCGCTTAAATGGCCCTAAAGGGAATCAAGTCAGCAATCCCACACAGTCCGGCCCACTTTAGCGACATGCATATTCAATTCAATTCAGCTTCAATCATCGTGGACTCTAACAGCATTTTCATGTTAGTTC
Organism: Drosophila hamatofila; assembly: GCA_035045345.1. Lineage (NCBI taxonomy): Eukaryota > Metazoa > Arthropoda > Insecta > Diptera > Drosophilidae > Drosophila > Drosophila hamatofila. The sequence goes on from JAWNPA010000020.1 coordinate 14,549,905, forward strand.
ACTCTAAGCTATTTTCTGTTCGAATCCTGAAAAAGACGTCGATTTTAAATCAATACAAAACTATTAAAAATACATTTTATTTTGGTTTGGAAGAGCCTTTTCAATTTTTTATATGAATAATAAATTTATAAAAATATATTTATATATGTATTCTTCATCACTCTTAGAAATATGTTTGTATCAAGTAAGCCTATTAAGAGCTACTTACTTTACAATCTTTACATTGTGTGTCTTTTGCCAGCTCAGCTTTGTTGCAGGAGTTGAATGCAGCTTAATTGAAAACAATAAAAGTCAGTTGAGCAGGACAACTTTGTAAATAAAATTTATCTTGATTCCGCTTCGCTGGCGGCTAGAAAACATTAATAATAATAAACATGATGGTAGCAACAAGACCTATTTCAATTACTTGAGACTTATTTGAGAAATGCCTACAACACGAGCTATTCAAACTGTCAAAAACACATTCATTCATTGAGAAATTGAGAAGATAAATCGTATAAACGTAATTAAATCAAGGCCAAGCGTTGTCGCTTCTACTAGATGAGGATAAGTCCTTCAGGCTAAAATGGTTCAGATTTCAGCGACAAAGTCCAGTTTAAAGTAAAAGCAACGACGATGAGAATGCGCTCAACTATTATCTCCCTCACAGACAAGCAAACGAAGGCGATACAAATTGGCAATTAAACACATTAAACACGTCTATTATTAGTTTCTCCGCAAAGCTTCATGCAATACATACCACCACAAAACATGCGAAAGGCCCACTTCCCCTTGCTAACAGAGCTCCCACTTACCAATATTCGCACATGGCCCGAGGGACTAGAGAATTACGCCCGCGCATTTGGCTAAAGCCAACACCAACAAAGTCATCAGAACAATGATTGCTCTGGCCTTATATATTGGCAAACAAATTCGCTGAACAGCTGAAAAAGCGCAGCGAACCCGTCCAATGGCAAAGCTGAAATCCAGGGACAAACACTCGTTTCGGTTCATTAACCAACCCAACAAAAGAAAAAGAAAAAGAAAAAGAAAAGAAGAAAAGGGAAAGAAAGAAATAACAAAAATAGAAGCATAGAGAATCGAGAGTAGAGAAAGCGAGAAACTGTAAAGAACTAGCACTAAAGGGAAACAAAATTACCAGCAAGCAAATAAAATGTTTTCGAGGGTTCGTTGCTGCTTCAAATTCCGCTCGGGTGATAAGTTGTTCACTCCTAAGTTAGCCTCCCTCCCTCTATTCCTCTATCCCTCCATCCCTCCCCCTCAACGACCTAACATAAGCTGAAGATCTGTGCAGTTGGCGATTTGATAGCCCCCTGCGCGTATGCAGCGTTTCTTTTTTATTAGTTGTGCGCTTATCCGCCATTTTGACAGTCGTTATTTGGCTGATTACAACAAGGACAATGCCCAGGCACTCCTCGCAGTGTGTGGCTGAGGGGCTAAGTGGTGGGGGGGTAACAACTATTACACTATGCAGCAAATTTGAAGAACTGCGCATACCAAAAACACTATGAATGCTGAATACCCTCACCCCTTCGTTGGCCAGCTTTAACAGTGTATAAATGCGGTGGGTACACAGTCCCTGATTCCATTGCCAGTCCACCAGCTCAAATGAAGCTGCGTGCTTTAATTTACTTGGTTGACTGGCTGCCCAGTGTTATTTTGGTCGAATCTGTTTCAACTTTGGCCGATTTTTGTGGATGATTAGTGCGTGGAGCTGCGTAGGTTTTGGACTGCCACTCGGTCCCTGGCTTATATTCTCATTAGTTAGTTGATGCACGTTGCGCGATTTGTCCCCACAATGTTGGCGCTACGACCCCATTTTCGTTGGGGCACGCACTCAGCTTACACATTTTATGTAGCTCAGCATAATAGGGAATTCCGGCAGCTGTTTTCAGTTGGCGCTTGCCTCTTGGATGTTGCCCGTTGTTTTAGATGCGTTGTTTGCATTTCGCGCTTTGCTGACTGCATTCATCTTGGACCCCAATCCCACATCTCAGCTGGCTGGCTGGCTGACTGGCTGGCTGGCTGGCTGACTGGCTGGCTGGCTGGCTGACTGGCTGGCTGGCTGGCTGGCTGGCTGGCTGGCTGGCTGGCTGGCTGACTGGCTGGCTGACGGACTGAGTCTCTGCTTGAGCGACAGCTGCACAATGCAATCCACGAGTGGCTGGCGTACCACTTGCAATTGCAACTCTATTGCTCGCCCCGCCAACCACCAGCATCCAGCCACCAAGCAGACAAACAGGACACCACAATGTTAACTGTAAACTGTAAAGTTTACGTCTGTAGTTTGGCCTTCGCCTCTTTGTATATGCAGATGTTTATTCTACTTCTTCTTCTTCTTCCTCTTCTTCTTCCTTTCACGGCATGTCCATCACAAACATAGAGTGTTGCATTTCATGCTGCAAACCACAAAAAGGTCGTTAGCAAAAAATATCGCTTTAGCTGAAATTTGAATAATTTGAACACAGTTTTCATATACTGTTTCAGTATTTTGTTGTTTTATTTTGAATACACATAAATTCAATTACATATATATGTAGACGTAAATACATATGGAATACAAATATGCTTTATCTGATTAAATGTTATGGTTGGATCTGTCAATTGTAGTAATATTTGTGCCAATCTATCGTGGACGTAACTATTTAAAGGGCTGGGTTATCGGTAATTATTCACTTATGGAATGTTCAATAAATTCTTATTGCTGCGCTTTCAATCAGATGTCTTCCTACTCTCTCTCTCATTCTATCTATCTCTGTCTCTGTTGTTTCTAGCTCTTCGATGCAGCGTTTAATGGCTATATAAATTGTACACACATATTCAAATACACAGTTAGAGAGCTACTTTGGCTTAAATTTACGCATAACTTTAGTTAAGGAACGTACACACATACACACATATTGAGATATTCATATATATATGTATGTATGTATACATAGTAGATTAATTACTCTGTGAGCTATTAGCTTGTGAGCGATACATATTGAATATTTGATATTTGCCTTTTGTATTCATATTGGTTAATATTTGGTTTTCTCTCTTTCATTCTGTGAGTTCTCTCTGTTTTCTAATCAATGAGCATGTTTTGTTTTTTTTTTTTTCTTTGTATATTTCAATTAGTTTTTTATGTAAGTTTCCATTAAATCCGCTTAGTGCATTGGAATGCAGTTTCCATTATAATTACTTGTATTATTTGTAGAGAATAGAGAATGGGTACCCAATTCTATATATGTAAGTATGTAAATATGTAAGTATGTATGCATATGTTGGTTATATATTAAGTATGGTTAATCTGTCTATGATTCAATTTTTATTCAACTATTGGTGTTGTTGTCTTCAGTGTTTACTTAGTTTGCGTCTGCAACCAGTTTAGAAAATGCTACGCTGTTTGATAACGGCTAACTGAAAAGTCAAATATAACTCAAACCACTATAGCTAACTTATACTGTAAGCACAGTTGCGACTGCACAAACAGTTAACTTAACTAGGTTTGTAGGCTGTCGAGCAGCTTACCTATGCACCTAACTTATTCTATTAATATGTATATTAGTTAATGTGTATATTTTCTTTTTGTTTTTCTTATTTTTGCCTTGCATTTAACATTTACATCAATTATAAGCTATTGATGAATCAACTACCTTGGAGCTTTGATGAAGACGTAAATAACTTCGGCTATATATGATAAGCTAATACCCATTTTATGAACTTTGACCGTGCGGTGAATAGTACTTGGTTTTATAATCTTTATGTTTTTTATCCTATTTCTGATTAAGTTGAAAGACACTATGACGCATCAAACTTTATGTAATATATCTTTGTAATCTGCATTTATGTAATATCTTTTATATGTTAGGTCGGATAAACTGTATCTTGTAATTAAATGCAGTTGGCGCGTAGCCATGCCGCAATATAGTAGTAGACATCACATTTAAACATTTATAACTGGCCTGATTGAAGAAACCCGATTTCGACAGGTAATTCAAGTTAAATACGAAACTTGACATACATATATTTAATGGCCTTTGACTATTTGATTGGTTATTTTATGCTGAGACTAAGGTAGGCTTAAATTCTTTTGCACCCGTAATATTGTAGAGTATGAAATGGGAGAAATTGAAATGTTTTATGCATTTTTCTTTTCATTATTTTTTTCATTTAAGATTTTCAAGGTTTTAAATTCATTAAATGAGTATTACTTGGAAGGGAAATAGAAATTGGAAATGGGGAGGAAGAGAGAGGAAGAGCGAGAGATAGAGTGTATATCAGGTACGAGGACCGGTAGGGACGATAGCTTTCAGGTAAGTTAAAGTTGTAGATGAGTTGAAATTTACAAGATGCATGAAGTAAAGAACTTAGGACATAGAATCTATCAATGGAAGAGCGAAGATATGACGGCTATGTTTAACTACTTATGCAATAAACTAAAAACACGTATAAGTCCTATTGGACACACCGAGATCGTCAAGTTATTAGCTCAATAGACACGTATAACTATGCAGATCTTATCACTAAAATGGTTAAGTGCTCTCGTCGAGCTTACTTTGTCGAAGTGCTCGAGGAGCTCGAGCCGATGCCCGCCTGGTATTCTAGCTGCGGAGTCGTCTGCACCAGAGCCACGCCTACGCTGTCGCTGTCGCTGTTGCTGTCGGTGTTGTCCTCGCTCTCCAGCTCATCATCCCCATCCTCCAGTGTTGTGACCTGACTCTGCACGCTCTGGCGCATCTCCACCACGGTGTGTTTCTTCTCAGTCGGCGACTCCGTAGCCTTCACCAGAGAAGGTGCCGAGCCGGTTGCAATAACTGTAGCGGCCGATGGTGAGCTGAGCGACGAGCTGGAGTTGGAGTCGCGCAAACGGTTGATGCCCATCTTGGACACCGGCAAGGGCATAAAGGAGACATGGTGACCCGAGCCGGACGACTGAGTTGTGCCCATTATGGTGGGCGCCAAAGCAAAGCTGGTGTGTTTCGCAGCTGGAGATGGTGCAACTGGCGAATTGGCAGCGCTAACGGATCCAGCCTTTTTACCGCCCTCACCCAAAGTGGCGTCTAGCATCAGCGACGTCGGCCCCGAGGCGAGCGTCAGCGCGGACATAGATGTGGGTCTGCCCAGATGTAACGAGCTGACCGAAGCAGCCGCCGCCGGTGGCGCTGTGATTGTGACAATCGTTTTGGCGGCGCTGTTAACCGCCGACGTCGAGTGGTAGTCGGCACGCATCTGCATGTTCGAGCTGCGGCGCCTGGAGCGATGGTGGTGGCGGTGAAAGCTCTGGCAGCGCGTGCACGAGCGCTGCGAAGATGAGGGCGTGGCTGCTGTCGAAGAATGGTATTGATGAGAGTTGCGGGTGCCGGGGCCGACGCCAACGCCACAGTTGCTGCCGCCGCTGCAAGTGCTGCAGCTGCTGGGCTGACGTCACATGAGGTTGCGATCCAGCTGGTTGACAGAGTGGTAGCCAAAGGATGTTGAAGCGGCCACCATAGCGGCAGCGACGTGACACTGTGCAAGCGAAAAAGAGTAAGAGGGTGAGAGGGGAGAAGGAAGAAAAAAATGTGATATGAGTCTCGTGTAGTCAATTTTCAATTTCGGCGTGTTGCATACAATTTACAGGCAGTGTTTTGCATGTTATTCGTGTGTATGTGTGTGTTTGTTGTGTGTGTGTGTGTGTGTGTGTGTGTGTGTGTGTGTTTATGTAGGTATGGCAAAACAATTTGCCTTTAAGCATTGCAACAGCGGCAACAAAGATGTTCCACAACAACAATGACAGCAGTTCGAAAATGTTGCGGGTTTGCTTTCAGTTTTCAGTTTTCAGTTTTTATGTGCACTTGGGTGCTTTTTTCGGGTGCAGTAAAAGTCAAAGCGAAATGCATGATTGAAAAACAACAAGAACAACAACAATTACAACAACAATAACAACAATAGCTGCAAAATAAAACAAAAGGGAAAGCAATGCAACACAATAAAAGAAAAGCGTTGTGTTTTTTTTTTTTTTGGCAACAGCCCCAACCCCAGCCACAGCCAGCAGGAGCAGGAGCAGCAGCAGCTGTGGCTGTAGCTGTCGATGGGTCCGTAGCATTCAGTTTGGTGCTGGTTCTATGCAGATACACAATTTCCGAATATTAACTACAACATCAACATTTTAGCCCCGATGCCGCGCCACGACCAGAACCCAATTTCAATTTCATAAGCAAACGGCTCCTGTGGTTACATGTGGTGCACGTGTCCGTGTTGTGTGATTCCCACCGTGCTGACGTCCTAACTGTGTGTGGCTTTTGTGTATTCTTTAAGCATCGCATACAATTTCTTCTTGTTTGCAGATAGAATGGTCGCTCAATGCAATTACAAGCAATTGCGGCACTTTCTAATATCCGTTTTGTTCTAAACTACTTTGATTACGTATACGCAACGTGCTACGGGCTCTTGAGCATTGCCACACTTTGATAAACTGCTTCAAATGGGCTTCCACATAGAATCAATTAGGTAACGTAAGAAATAATTTTTGTTGTTTTTTTCTTCTTTTTGTTTCAATTTGCCGACGTAGCGGCTCCAAAGTGCCCACAAAGTCCGCAATAAATCATCATTCCATTTAATGATCATTTTGAACAGACAATATGGCCACCCAAAGGGGCCATGCGGTTACTTGGGCGTACGTGTTCTGCTTTGTGTGAGTGCCAGCGAATTTTGTGGCTTTTGTGTGTTCCCAATGCATACAGCATGCTGCAACAGTTGGACCCCTTTTCGAGATGGCTTGCATCTGCGACGCAATAACTGGCAATTGTGGCATTTTGTAATATCCGTTTGCTGGTCCTTGCTTGGGCTTTGCCACAGTCTCATTAGCTGCTTCAATTGGGCTGCTTTGTGTCAGCCTTTGCTTACAGTACAATCAGACTTAATTACAAAGTAGTCTCAAATTTAAGGCCACCTTAAGGTGAGAACAGAACACAAGAGATGCATATGTGCACGCTCATAATTTATTTTCAGTATGCATTTATGGGACTCTAAGGAAACAAAAGGCGTAATAAGTATTTATCATGTGGAAGGACCATCATCGAAGAGCTGACACAATGGCTACGCAATTTCAGAGACAAATAAGCCGTGTGGTTGTGTGAGCGTACGTGTTGTGTATTGTGTGACTCCCAGTAAATTGAGTGGTTTTTGTATAGGGTTGGTTTATTCCTTCGAAATTACGTTTTGCAGCTGCTTATTATTGCAAGATCAAATTGATTTTCGATGCAATTACGAGTAATTATGGCCGTTTCTCATCTCCGGCCTATTGTGAACAACTTTGATTACGCATACGGAATGTGTGGCTGGACTTCTGCCTGGACGCTTCCCACGCTCCAATAAATTGCTACAAAGGGCTTTCGATACGTCTTCAACTAAATGAACTTATTGCCAATTTGTTGTACAAAACTGAATCAAATACTAACATTTTGATTAAAGCATCGAAATCATATTGCTATGAAGCAATTACAAATTATACAATAAGCACGCGAATTTTCGCTCTTTACTGCTTTTTAAGTTTATTGCCAAAAGCAAAAATTATCGTGTTATCTAAAGGGCGTGCCTAGCTCTCAGATGTGGGTGTGGCTTGGGTTAAAGGTCGTTCAACTTTCTGGAGGCCCTAAAAATGATTTCTTTTTCGCGTTGAAATTAGTCACAGCCACGCCCTTTTCTTGTAATTTATTACTTTATACTTTGTTCGGCTGCAGACAGGATACAGCCCAGGATCAAGCTGCCAGTTACTCGGGCAGAAAATACCAGAAAGTGCCAAAGTTTCGGACGGTACAGAAATTTAAGGAACATACTGGGCATACTGGTCATGATGCTATCCTATAAATACAATACTTTCATAATAAACTTATTAATTAAATATATAAAACTAGAAATCAGTAAATCAGTAAAACATATATTTATACCCTCTCTTTTCAAAAGCTATGCCAGCACAGAGCGAAGGTCTTTACTCTCATCTAGTACAGGGTATTTGGCTGCGAGTAGGCCAAGAGTTTTTGGGTTTGTTACCCACCGACAAGCGACGCGGTTGTGGCCGCTTTTTGGCGACTCTGTCACATAATTATAAACGTTAATTTCACGTTCACAGTCCATTAGGGATAATTGATGTTTTTGCAACATTTGTGGTAAATTACATTTTGATGTCCTGCCTCGCAAGGGGACCGAAACAAACCGAAAAAAAATAACAAAAACCAAAAAAACAAAATACCTAAAACGAAAAAAAAATCTTCTGCACTAACTGGCGACAAAATGCCGGCAAGCACGAAATCGCTTTAATTTAACCGTCATTCTGTGAAGCGGTCAGGAATTTATTTGATTGATTGTTTTAATAATTATTTGACTTTGACTACTATTGGAGCGGCTCTCATAAATGGCACAAAGCGCCTGTCAATAATGAATGCAATTAGCAGCGCTTAGCATGGCGGCTCAAGAGGAATGCGTGTAACAGTGAGTACATGATAATTTCCTGCCACAAGGACGACCTTGTTTCGGTTCAGCCTCTACTCGAAGGCGCCAAAGCGTAGCAGCTCCGTTGTTGGCCCCGGTCTCAGGCTGGCCAAAGAGTTCTTCTGCAAACATTTAGAATTACAATTACATATTATTTGTGCAATTTACGACAGCTCCAAGTTCAAAGCAATGTGCATGTGTGGGTGTGTTTGCATTTGTGAGTGTGTGTGTGTATGTGTCTGATATGTGTTAGAAATGTGAGAGTGTTGTTTGTGTGCCTACGCGCAATCATGTGGCCATTCCATTACGCCCCATTGGTAGACCTACAATACACAATGCTATGCAAATTCATTGGCCATTTAGGATGCTACCTGATTCATTGTGTTGATTATTTTGGCAACACACTGTAACAGTTGAGTGCCGCAAACAACAACATTAAAGAAATTCAATTTAAATATTAACAATTGAGCTTGCAATCGATTTTCTAAAATATATTCAGAAATATCTCTAATTTCAAATACTTATATACTCGAATACAGTTATACAATATTAATGCATAATTAATAAAGGTTTTCTATACGATATGCAGAAATTCCCGACTACTAAAAGTAGTTAGAACAGTAAAAGAGACAAGTTTGGCCATCTCGTAGCCTTATCAAGTCTTATTTCCTAGGTCCGTCTTCACAAACATCAAATGCACTCAATATTTTCTCAGAGTGTAACAAGCACACAGCATGCCCTAAAGCTGGAGCCCAATCAGACTGTGTCGGGGCGTGTGTGTGCGTGTTTGTGCGTGTTTGTGTGTATTTGTGTGTGTTTGTGTGTTTATTTGTGTGTGTGTGTGTGTGTGTGTGGCAACAAGTCAGAGAACAAGTCTAACAACAGACAGAACAGCACTCAAACAGCAGAAACTGTCAATGAAGTTAATTTTCAGGAGACACACACACACACCTACGCCCACGCCAACGCCCACACCCACACACATACACAGATACGCACTCAGCTTAAGGTTGACCACAATGGGCTTGATGTTACATAAAGTGCGAGGACGGCGAACGAGAGATAACAGAGAGCTTAAGCAGGAAATAACGGTGTTCAGGCTACCAAACTGCACAACGGACCACGAATCAAGCTCTGCAAAACAGGCAAACTGAACGCACACACACACACTCACACAGAGTTAAGCACATACATAAACACCCTCGCATAGAACGGTTTATAGGCGCTGCTTAAGAGAACCCATCTTTATTTATCGTCTCTTTGGCAAATGGCCAACGGAAGTTAACTCATTTACCGCTAATTTCAGCCATTACCGGAAGTTGTGCAATGTTTAGTTTAAGTGTCCACCATGGCAATACAATCAGTTAGCCTTAACTTTTTAGAGCAATTGTAGCCAATATGTGCTTAGAGTCCATAATTCATCTCAATTTTCAGCAAAGCACTAAATATCCATATTAAAAATCATTTTTCAATTATTTTGTGAGCCTGTGTTTGAAACCGACTTAATTGCCATGATATAATTGCTATTGCTGCATGTATATTTATTTTTGGAAATATTTCATATTGCATTACTGCATTGAACATTTGAAATATCCTTTTTGTAATTAAATTTGTTCATTGTGAGCTTGGCATATGGACGTAAATGCAATATAAATTTGACAGGTACAAGTTTGCAACATTCAATTAACTTTAACAAATGCTTAGGCTTCAGGCAATTTCACTTGTGGTAAGCGAACAAAGGCTGCTCTTAGAGACTAGAGTTATTATTTGACCATCAAATAATTCATATGCAGAAATGCATTTATGCCATCAAGTAATAAAAGCTTTTTATTATTACTCACTCCTTTAAATTTGTGGTACCTTTTTATTGCAGCAAAGTCTTAGCTTAAAGTTCAATATGATTTAAAATAAAAACACACCTGCTCTTATCTAGTTGTAATGTCTTTGGGGCTAATATTTCTTGGGCCATTAGAGATTTGTAAGGCATTTAAGTTTTATTTATAGCTATTGATTCTATGGGAAGCTACCCTTAATTCTGCAGATCAGCAGATTAAAGAGCATGCTTGTAACTCAAATAAAATGGATTGTGCGCTTTTTTATTAACATATCGAAACAGGCCGAATTCGATATGCTTCTACTTCCTTCCGGTACTTTTTAAGTGCCTGGGCCCCAAAAACTCAGCTGCCACTCTCGTGACCCTTTTCAACAAAACGCTCGCAACAATACAAATACAATTGGCCAAAAGTAAAGGGAATTGGTTTTGGATGTAATTGATATCATGTTAGCCACCCGATAGCCCACGACCCAAATGGAAACAATGAGACACAACGACTTCGCTCCCAACGGGCATTCGAGCTGTAAATAATATTTTCATCATTATATTATATAAAACATTTTGTGCATATGTATTTGGCAAGTGTGTGTGTGTGTGTGTGTGTGTGTATGTATAGGTGTGTGCCTGATGATTGTTGAAAATTGGTTTGGAAATTTAAAGTGCTAAAAGTATTTATGGTTAGCTTGATAGCATTTCCAAAAAGTCGGATGTTGTGCTGTGCGAGTTGATTTCCAAATATGGCCAGACCAATGCGTGTATGTGTGTGTGTGCGTGTGGTGGGTTGTTGGTGGTGGGTGGTGGCTGGTGGTGAGTGGTGTGTGGCACAAGAGCCAAGTCAAAAGGCCAACAAGTAAAAGTGACAACAAGAACAACAACAACAATGGCAAGTAAAAAATTTCAAAGTAAACACACAAAAACAACATGTATATACTTATACTTACAGTGAGTGCGAGAGGGAGAGAGACGGACAAAAAGGAAGAAAAAGAGAGAGACAAATATTGTAGCTTAAGTTTAAATCGGAAAACAACAATATATACTGCGGGTAGAGTCGGTGTGTGTGACTCTCTGTGTGTGTCCTTATACATATACATTATACGTATTCCATTTTATGTAGATTTGTGGTGAATGATTGGTAAAAGCAATATTAACAACAACAAGAACAGCAACAATGACATCAACACAGCAAATACAAGTTGTCCTTGTTCAGCAGCCAGAGAGATTTTCGTTTAATTTTCCTTTTACCTCCCACACTCACGAACAATCAAAAGCACTGCGAACACTGCGTATACTTAATAATGCAATTCGTTGCTTGCCCAGCCAGGTGACTGTCTCGTTGATTAGATGTTTCGGCTGCAGAGTATTAAATATAACATCAAGAGTTGGAAGAGCTTCAGCTTACTTGCGCAATAAATTTAACAGCAACAGCTGCCTTGCCAAAGGGAATTGTACAAACAGAGACATTAAGCCACAGGTAAGTACTGGACACAGCTCGGATGTGTTTCGTATAAAGTGGGGGCGGGTGTGGTGCAGCTACACAGCATTTGTGTGTATGGGTGTGTGTGTGTGTGTGTATAGGTGTGTATGTGCGTGAGATAGTGGTTTCAGGTGCAGTACATTCAACACGTGGAATCACAGTTCATTTTGTGTGTTCTTTTCTCTTTACGCCCCTTCATATACGCCAAAAAAGAAACAACAAAAAATAGAAACACACAGAACAATGTCACAGGCGAGTGAACGAACACAACAGGCGCAACAGCGAGTGAAACATTTACAAGTGACAAAGAGCATTAAAGAGACAGATAGACAGAGAGCGCGAAAGAGAGCGAGAGAGGAAGAGAGAGAGAGAGAGAGAGAAGAGGAAAGTGCGGCGTAGGGCAACATAGTGCAATGTGTATTCTCACCACAGATGATGTTGATATGTGTGTAGTAGGCGGCCCAGCTGCCTCGCATGGGTTTATTTTATTTTGTGCATGGCTTTAAACAGGAGCTACGAGACGAACACGAAAGCAACAAAAAGAAGTTAGACAAGTCGCTTACCTTGCCATCGACTTGAAAACAAAAAGTGTTTTGGGGCAGCTCCTCAATTAGGGCGAGCGAGCTGCTAAATCTATACTAAACTAAATATAAGTCTGCTCGCAGGAATTGTGTCGCACGTGCTGAATGCCGTGCAGCGAGCAAGTCGAGTAGCAGCGCCGAGTCGCAAATCTCTGTAAAAACACCACCAGAATCATAATCAGCAGCAGCATTAACAAACTATCTACGTTTCCGCCCACTGGCATTGATGAGCGCCCTCTGGATTGGGGGGAGAGTGCTGCAGAGAATGCTGGAATTCCCTGATGTTAACAAAGCAATGCTTCCACTGATGCTACAAATGATTGCATATGCCCTATGCACACATTGAATGCTCCTCCAATTTGTATATGAATTTGTGAATGAGTTGTTCGAACTAAAAATAAACTCTACAGCTGTCCAATTAAAATCTATGCTGTGCAAAAATGTTTGCATTTCACAAAAAAAAAACAAAAATAAATAAAAAATTTACATCGAATAGTTTGAGCGTAAAAAGTGAAGTGCGTAAAGGTTGCAAACATTTTGTTAACTATCGTGCGTAGCAGATGCAAGCAGAGATGCAGCTCCTGAACGACTCCTGTTGTCTGCCAATCTACAGTTATATCAAATTTTCATTTGCAGTTAAATCAAATTTATGCCAATCACCAGCTACAGGAAAATACTTTTAAACTCTTAAGAATTCACTCCTGCTGATTGCCATCATTCAATAAAGGGAACCAGATTTGCCGACTGCAGTCGGGATTTTGCTGATGCTGACCCCATTTAAACACAACTCAGATAGACATTAAAAAATTATTCATTAAAATGCCAACGAGCTCAAGCTCAGGAGCAGTGCGTAGGCGGGAGGAGGCGGGAGGGGGCGGTAGGGGCGCAGTTGTCGATGACGTTGACAGATGCGCCGTGCTGTTTATTTATGCTGAATTATGAGGATGAGGATGGGGATGGGGATGTAGGGCTGCTCCAAAACCTCTGAGTGAGCTGTCCTATCTGGCAGACGTGTGTGAATGCTAATGGCAAGAGCTTGGCGGAAGCAGATTGGGGGAGGGTGGAAGGAAGGGGCAGAGCAAGGTTAAAACTCGCTGCGTTTTTTTATCTTCCTATCATATTCATTAAATTTGCAAATTAATTTTGTCGTTCGTTGAGTTTCGTTTTTGGAGCATACGAAAGTAGGTACGAAAAGTAAGAAACGTTGTCATCAGGTGCATAATTCATAAACAGTTTTTGGCGTCGTGAAGCCCCAGAAGAACACGAAATGTTGATGGAATTAAAGTTATCTCTGTCAATAAGATTTCCAATGAAATCGAGATGGAGCCAGATGGAGCTAGTCGTATTTGGCATGAGGTGGCGCGGATGCATGACCAAAAAAGAGCTCGCTGCTGAGCACAAAAGGGTCCAGGAACTGGACAACAACTTACCTGGGACTTGGAGCGCATTGTGGGCTGATATTTACGGCGTATCTTACGAGGGCAGCACATGCACAGGAGTCGCACAAAAGCTCTGCAAGGAAGCCAAAGAAAATTTGAATTGTGCCTTAGCGCTGCACAGCTAGGGCTGCCTACCTGCGAAAGTCTCTGCTCCAACAGGCATAGATCACAGGATTCATGCAGGAGTTGATCCAGCCCAGCCATGTCACAATCGCCGAAACAATCTCCTCGTGCTCAATGCACTCCATACAGAATCCGGACAATAGATTCACCACAAAGAATGGTAGCCAGCACACAATGAAAACCCCCATCACAATGCCCAGAGTCTTGGCCGCCTTCTTCTCTTTGGCAAACTTGGCCAACTTGCGTGAAAGTGAAAAGTTCTTGCCCATGTGTCGATGTCTAGCCAGTCCGTTGTTGTGCAGCGCAGATAGCGGCTCATCATCCGGCTCCTCTGGCGTGGAAGTCGTTGTGCCGCCGCTATGATTATGATGGTGGTGCGAATGGGAGTGCGAATGGCTGAGGGAGCCGCCACCACCTCCGCCGCTCGAGACTTGATGTGTATTGGGAGCCGGATCTCGAGTGGTGCCGCCACGATGAATGCGCAGAGTCAGTTGTAGTTCGCCAGATGCCATCAACACCTGCTTGGTTCCGATCTTGAGCGAGCGTGTCTGGATGACTGCCGCGCGGTAGATGCGACAGTAGGTGAAGACCATTACCAGCAGTGGCAGATAGAAGGATATGGTGGATGAGAAGACCAGATAGCCCAGATGCTCGGTAAAGGTGCACTTGTAGGCAGGCATCTCACCATCCCTTGCGGCCCGCCACCAGACAATGGCAGGGAAGCTGATTGCACTCGAGCAAATCCAGACAGCGGCAATCAGGCCAGCGGCACGCTTCACTGTCATCCGCATGGGGTAGCTAAAGGGGTCCGTAATAGCCCAGTATCGATCCAAAGAGATTACGCATAAGTTCAGTATCGATGCAGTGCTGAAGAGCACGTCCAGTGAGCGCCAGATGTCGCACCAGTCAGTGCCAAAAAACCACGTGTTCTCCAACACCTCGTATAGCGCCGAGAACGGCATGACCACCAGACCCACCAGGCAGTCGGCCACCGCCAGGCTCGTGATGAAATAGTTGGTGGCCGTGTGCAAATAGCGCTCTCTGATGACAGCCAGGATGACCAGGGAGTTGCCGAAAACCGTGGCAAAGGAGAAGAGAAAGAGAAAGGCCAGCAGGCCAACACGATCATTCGGCAGCGCCTCCAGGAAGTCAGACAGGTCCGGCTCCAGCGTGGGCTCGGCGGTCGCAGCGCTTGTGCTGTTCACATTCAACGGTGACTCCGTGCTGGGGGGCGCCGCATTCATGCGATTGAAGTAGTAGAACACATCCTCAGAGATGTTGTAGCTGTTGTAGAAGACCGGAGCACTTGTCTGATTGGAAATATTGCTGCGCAATAGCGCCAGCACGGGGTCCACAATGCCAGGTTCTGCGGCATCCGCGTCCGGCTGGCGGGGCTCAGCATAGCCCACAGCCCTAGCCATGGTCACGCCCATGGTGTCGGCACCAATCTAATTCAAAAGCGATGCGGCTGACTTAGTTCCCAATTCGAGTTCCTGTTCCATATCCTGCTCCATTTCCACCCGCTGAAGACCGCTCAAGCCAGGCAAACAAATGTGTCTCATTTTTGAGCCTGTGAATAAAAACCGTAGAGGGAACCTTAATTAGAGCTCATATTCTGAGAATTAATAATATATATTCTATAAAACATTCGTGAAATTCCTCTTAAAACCTGTCTTTAAATTTGTGCGTACAAATTTCCAGCTGATTTCCAATTTAATTGTCATTTTACCCGTAATGTAATTGATGCTGTTTGTAATGGAAATTAAATTCAATTAAAATGTCGACTCACATCCGTCCCAGGTAATCACAGTTAACAAATTTTGTAGACACAAAAGCTAAACAAACACATTAATTAAAGAAATTGTCGCTTCTGTTATTTTAGGACATCTTTTTCGACATGCCTTAAAAGACAGTATATCATCAGACAGGACACTGAAGTCTTTTGGCGCTTCCGTTAAAGATTCAGCGACAGCGGCTTGAGGCACCTGCTCTGCGCCAGGAGCACAATTAATTTACACACAAATACGGCGGCTGTCACAAAGCGCGACCATTTGGGGCCGGGGCGAGCATATAAACAAATTAAATTACATTTCAAGTGCCAAAAAGGACAGGAAGTAGCGCATGAGGCACTTGACATTGCCGCCCCGTATTCCCGCAGTGTTCGAAAACGGAAGTCAATAATTGCACAGCATTTAGCCAAGAGTTGCTACTCCCAGCGAGAGTTGTTTGCCCAACTCAGCTGATTGCCCTCATTTCACACTGGTGAGTAAATCGTTTAAATAGAGGTATACGAAAGCTGATGTGCAAAAGGTGTAAACGCTTGAACGGGCAACTTGATGTAAACGGAATTTTTGAGAAGCAGTTGTCGAATAGATGTTGGACCCTTATATAAAACAAATACGTATATATACATACATACATACATATATTTATATATATGAATGTCTAATATCTCGCACTCGACAGAAAACTAATCAAGTGCGTATGCCACTTATTAAATTGGTTTTGTAATATTAACTCAACTCAACGATATATCAATATCAAGTACTGCATAAAGTAAGTCGAACCTGTACTTATCTATAGCCCTGAATATGTTGACTGCAAGATGTAGTAAAAGTCCTCTTTAAAGAGTACCAAACATGCAAGCATTGCCCCAACACTTGCTGCCCAAGTTGTTGGCTCTAGGCAAACGGACAGAAAAGCTGCTGACAATATGATTGAAATTGAGTGAATATTCGGTTGACTGACGATTGGATTTGGGGCTCGGTTTGCTCTGTATTCATTGAATTGGGTCTAGGCGGCCAGCAATCGTGCTCAGCCAATCCACTCTGGGCAGCTCAAATATGCCTTGCATTTTAAGCGACCTGTGGCTGAAGCCATGGCATTTGTTAGTTTTTGTTTAACCGCCTTTGTCACATCATTCTGGCTGTCAGCGGCTTGTGCCAGCTATTCATTGCATGTCTGCGTGTGATTATCACCTGCCAGTCTAAGGCCATGGCGATAAGGCGATGCTGGCAAGCCAACTGTAGCCACATACCTTGGCTTCGCTCGACTTCCAAGCAGCCGCCCAGTCAGCCAGAGTTTTGCTCCTCATTTCCGGCGGATTCGCGTCGCCTGTATGCCATAAATTTTCCTGCCTGCTTGCCTTCTGTCGCTGGCTTATCTCTCGCTCCGTTCCAAGTCCCTACCAGCAAGTACTCGAGTCGTTATGGTTGCTTTCTTCTCTGCAGCAACAGCAGCACCACCAGCGCCGCCACCGTCTTTCGCCCCTATTTTATCAGTTTTTCTGCTGTTTAGTACAATTTCCTGGCGCATTTCTCACGCGGGAAGAGAAAAAAAGGAAACTTTGCGTACATTTTTTTCACTTACGATGAGCATGATGAGGCCGTTGATGTGCAGTAAGTCAAAATGAGAGCCTAGTGGATCTCTGCATGCCCAAAAGTGTTGACTTTTCAAGTGGGCCAGCCACCGACCCAAGAAACTTCCAAAAGAATGAAGCACAAAAACAGGCAGCCACAAGAAATGCCACAGTAAAGAGACGAAAAACCAGTTGAGACCCCTGAATAAAAGCAAATTCATATGGCGTGCGTACATGACCGTCCTCTATATGTGTGTTTGTGTGTGTGGATGCGGGTCTAGCTGAGTGGGTATGCCAGAGTCGTGCAGCATCGCCTGGTGGGTGGCTGGGCGGCTGGGCGGCTGGCTGGCGGGCATGGCACAACAATTTAATTGAAACAACCTTAAAGCTGACCTCCACTTGGCACAATGCCAAATCCGACCCTTTTACCAGTGGTCCCTATGTAAATGACGTCGGCAACGCCAGCAATTTGTATTTGTGCCCAAGCCCGGGCACCCAATTCTGTATCTCTACGGGGCTGAAAAAGGCACCCAAATGGTTAAGTCATTGAATAGACGAATGAAAGTTAACTGAAATCGTTGCCAGCACCCAGCTTTGTGCACTGATTGCGAACCATTTTGTTCACACTCCTGCAGTGTATTACAATTACAATTTCGTACATGTACTGTATCCTTATCAATTGACAACAATCACGAGACGACTTTAATTTGTCTTTTAATAACACGTCGTGACCGTAATGGAAACTAATTAGATCAAAGTCGCCCTGTGTTGGGAAACTTTGTTGTACCTGGTCGGATATGGGCAAACTTTATTCATATTTGATAGCTCACAGTTTTCAATTTGAGAACGAGGGGCCTTTTGCTAATAGACTTAACATGGATACAGCTTTGACATTTTTGAAATTCTTTGAATTTAATAAAAGGTAATATGCAATAATTTACTTAGAGCTAATTTAGTCAAGAAATAACGAGAAGAAATCTCATTATAGGAATTTAAAGACTTGTAGAATAAACTCATAATAAAAATTGAATAACAAATAAAGAAGGTTCAAATTCAAATTGATTTGTTTTTTGTATTATAAAATGACT
The DNA here is from genome assembly GCA_035045345.1 of Drosophila hamatofila. Classification (NCBI taxonomy): domain Eukaryota; kingdom Metazoa; phylum Arthropoda; class Insecta; order Diptera; family Drosophilidae; genus Drosophila; species Drosophila hamatofila. Next base: position 14,568,256 of record JAWNPA010000020.1, read on the forward strand.
TGGAGATATTTGAAGCCAAATACCATATTTCTTTAGATCTCGAGAACGTACAGAATTTCTCAGAAACGCACGACAAGCCGGATGCAGCAGAAAAAGTCAAACGAAATGAAATACCTTAGCTTACGTATGCGTGGTAAATTAACTCTATATATTCATATATACAAACATTTTAAAAATATATATATGTATATATATTTTTATGAAAATTGTATCTGCTTTAAGTGATATGAAACACGTGTTATTCAAATTTAAATATGTAAATGTAAATAACCACCGTATATTACTCGAAATAGCTTAGAGCAGCGTCTTCCTTCAATTATGGAAAACAAAACCAATTTCCAATTGACATCGACGCAGAAAAGTGTCATTGCGGTTATGGGGCTATCACAGCCAGATCCACTTACAAATTTACAAACATTGCAATTGGAGGTCCAAATTGTGAATTCAAATGTGGCAACGAGGAACAAAAAGCTTTTAGCTAGTCAGCTGCCATTGACTGTGCTCCGCCATTGCTTGTGCCATTTCTCCTTGTTGGCCATTTGTCGACATTTTTCGGTGAATTGTAATTACATAGAAATAAAACGATTTCACTAGCGCCTGTCGCATAAATGTGCTTTCAATTTACAACGCTGCTCTTTTCATTTTCGGTATTCTGTTATTTTAATGGAATTCAAAGCTGCACGCTGTCAGCACGTCGAGAACTATCTGTGAACGAATGCTTTTGGAGTCTGAATAAGGTAGTGAAATCTATTTTTATGGTCGGATTGGGCAAGTGTCAAGGACAGACTCCGCAGATATTATTTGGCTATATGCCATAGATTTCCATGGCATGAATCCTCAAACGCCCCTTTTTAGGCCGTAGAATTTTCGATGCGAGTACATACATTAATTTTATGCACTATCATTGAACTGGAATCGTTAGCCGTCGATAAGTGCGAGAGGTGAGCGAGGGAAACACACAAAATATTGACATTGAGCAACCTTTTCCCGTGCGAGTCTCCTATGCAAATTGCCTAGGCGAACGATATAAGTAGGGGCCGTTATCAGTGCCTATCAGCGGCACCCACTCAGTGTTGTGCGATAAATCTTGCCTTAAATCTTTCAAATTGCTCCCCAAGCGTTTTTAAGTAAACACACGAATGTCAGGCGAGCGAAAGCAAAGGCTCCTCCAGCCGTGTCGAGTCTGTAAGAGTAAGGCAAGCGCAACGGCAATGGCAATGGCAATGTCAATGGCAATGGCAATGGCAATGGCATTGGCAATGGTAAAGGCAAAAGCAAAGACGAAAGAAAAGCAAAGGCAACGGCGTTCAAATCTTACCAATCTTTATGTGAGCCAAGCACTCAAACGCGGACTCGAAGGAGTAGGTAAGGCACTAAAATGTCAGTAAATATATATTTGGAGTCGACTAGCTGAGCTCTCTGTCTACAAATGGAATTTAATCACGCGTACGTCGAGCTATCCACACAATCTGATACTTGTTTTATTTTCGCCTTTGCAACTTGTCCCTTTTCTGATTTGATAATGCGGTGCCGGTGACGGCGCTGGCGTTGGTCCCTGGCGGTATCATGCTCAGCGCTGCTTAATTATGTCACAAATACTTACACCAAAAATCCGAATGGCAGGACCTTTTGAGCCTTCAGTGTCATGGCACGCAAGGAATCCAGCGAAAACAAACAAACGGCCACAGCAACAGCAGCAGCAACAACAACAGAGCAGCCGCTAAAGAAATCAACAATACAAGCTTAAATCAAATTAAATGAGGCCAACTCCAGCCCAACAAGCGGAAGCACTGAGCAACTCGCATTTTTGCAGCAATCAAGGACAAATAAGGACGCAGCAGCAGCAGCAGCAGCAGCAGCAGCGACCAGAACAACTGATGGTTTTACTAAAGTGGATTCCGCGATAATGACAGGCATTAATTTTAGCCATAAACCGATGCGATTTGTTCTGTTTCTTACACTGTTAAAGCGTCGTCTTCAAGAACACCATTCGCAAGCACAGCTCAAAACATTTTAGAATGCAGTGAAATCCTAATCCAATCAAATTAGATGTCGTTTGTCCTTTGGCTTTAGTATATGCTAAGCTCATCTGTCTGTTACAGGGTGTCATTTAGTCGCGCTGGCGAACGAAAGTGATCTCATTTCTGAGATTTTTTCCGAGCTTTGCAGTTTTTCACTGTCCATTGCTGTTTTTCGCTTGCGTGTCATACCTTTGGCACGCTCAAAGTTATTGACAACCTTTGTCGGGTAAACACTGGGATACGGGATAACACAGACCCGCGCTCATGTGCGGACACATTTAGTGCGCTCGTCACGCAATGAATAATGATTGGACACAAACAACAACAGCAACAACAACAGCAACAGCAACAGCAGCAACAACAACAGGTCGAGGTAGCTGCCATGTGGCGCAATCAGCGCCCCCCGCCTGTCGTTGGCCCAATCGAGCGTCCGTTAAGTGGCATATTGCTCATACGACATGTTGTCCCCATACAAATAAACATTCGCAGTGACAGACGTCACCAAGGACGCATCCTCTGAGAGTGTCGTGTTTAATAATTAAATACTGTTGTTAATTCGAAGAGTGAAGTGCGAACGGCGAAGAGTGGCCGGCGAGCGGTGAAGCTGTTGGCTGTCAGATAACAGCATCTGACACTTCACTCTCGAAATGGAAAGAAATCGAAAGCGTCCTATTCAACATACTGAAGTAAACATAGATTGTGCAATTGAATTTTACAGTGGGATAAGATTATCCTGGCCTTCGTTCAATTACCTGCAATCTACGTAGGTACAAATCACTTTACTTTTCATGATACATATGCAATATGTAAACCATAATATGTAAACCTATGTAATATCTCAAAGACATCAATCTTGAGGCTCAACAAATATTATAAGAAATGCAGTTAAATATTTCAATATTATATATACATATATGTATATATTATTATATTATTAAACATAAATTTAGTTTTTTTCCTGTACTTTGAATAGATAAATTTATTTAAATAAACAAATTTAAATGTTTTTTTTTTTCAATTAAATTTTGTATTCATATATGTATATATGTATATATGTATATATCATATATCATCAATTGTGTTGTTAAGATATCAAATTTCGATTGGAATGAATTCAACATATAATAGAATTTAAAAAAAAAGTATTTATGAATATATATATTAATTTGATATTATTCAATGATATTAAAATTATAATTAGATCTTCCTGTACTTTAAATACTTCTTTTGATTAAATTGAATATTAATATATATATTATGTATGCTTAATATGCTAAGATACCAACTTAAAACGGCATGGGCTCAACACTTCTTAAAAAAAATAAATAAAAAAAAATAAATATATATTCCTTACTTAATCAACTTGATACCTCTATTTGCTATCACAACTTAATATTTTGATTAGATAAAAAAAATGTTTACTTGCAGCACTAAAGTATGCAAAGTTCTTCGCACATAAGTCAACCAATTAAAATGATTTTTGAGAGCTCCAAAATGTGGACAACTTATCATTTGTGTATGGTTAACCTTTTTCGCCCAAAGTTTGTATTTACAGCACGATTGCTTGGCATTTGGTCCCATATGTATAGAGAGTGCTACACCCAATTATGATTATTATTATTGTTCACAAGTTCATCTTACATATCTGCTGCTGCTGCGCGTAAGGTAGAACGCAAATAGCTCTTTTCATCCGTGCCCAGTGCGATTCACCCGACAGTCCCTTTCCGCTTCACTGAACCACGAACTGCTGTCAGGTGGATTCATCCACTCTATACATATATATATATGTATATATATAGAATCGAAGTGTCCTCTAGCTTAGGTTTGCTTTCATTTGGGAAACGCACGCACACATTTCATTTGAAGTCCGGAGGGCATACATATTTAAAGTTTAGTTTTTGATGAGTTCGCATATGTTTTATTAGCAGCGTGCCAAGTAGTTCTTTTGGCCCCAATTTCCAAGTTGGCCAAGTTGGTGTGTAGCCTTAATAAGCCCCAATGGCAATAAGTTAAAGTATCTCGCTTCATTGGCGTTCTGGCTACGTTTCTGATTATGAACTTCCTCTTTAATACTTTCACAACATATTTTTGAATTTACATCAAAAATGTTGCCAGAAAATAAATTCCAGTCACATTCTTAGCGAAAATATCTGCCTGTCATCTAATGTGATAACAACTCAATGTATGAATATGCTTTTATCGAGGGTGTAAGACTTTTAGATGCCCTCTTCTTAGCTGCTTCATAAGACGTCTCAAGCTGTCCCTCAAACTGAACAGAAACTTCAAATACAATAACTTTAGACAGCTTTGCCTTTTACATTGCTAAAAGTGTTTGTATATATCTAATATTTATGGGCTTAAAATTCTGCAGTAATCAGTCTACTCAAAGTCCATTTGTAGCTTGCAGGGTATTAAAATATATATATTCTTGAAAAATTGAAAGAAAAGAACAGAAATTGGGCGCCATGTACAAGCATGAGTAAATTACAAATTGGCCCAGCTTCCAAGCCGTTTCCTCTGGCATCTAAGCACGTGTGAACGCCATAACTCCATTGTGAAACAATTCAACTAGCTGAGAAAATAATTTTGATATAATGACAAGCTGACAAAGTCACGTCGCAGAAAATAGCAGGCAAATTCATCAGCTAGCCAATATTTACCCAGCTCCCAGACACCAGAGCAGAGCCAGAAACAAAAGACCACAAAAAACCACCAGAGAAATAAATACCCCAGGCGACTCCAGATAGAATATTAACGTCGGACAGCGTTCAACGCTCCACGCTCAACTAGGGTCACAGTCGTGGAAGAAGACGCTGACGAGTCGAAAGACAAAGATTGCAACGTCGCTTATTGACGAGCTCTAATGATGTCGCAAAACGGCCACTTATATATTTTTATTAGTAATATGCCTATATCTATTTTGATTACATCGTTGTGTGAAAACAATTTTCCGTGGTAAAATTTATGTTGATGTAGAAATTGCGTATACGTAATGTGTGCGTGCGTTGGCTTGTGACTAATATGATTTACACAACAAATGCCATGGCTAAAATCTTTGCCACATCGATTTACTCCGCACGCGAGTCCTGGCCATATAATGTAGCAGCCAGAATGCAGTCGACTGGGCCAGACCTGGCCATTTGCCCACAAACTCTTAGGCCAAGTTTATCGTATTTATGACATTTGCTGCTGCTAGTTTTCTCTTTTGTTTTCAATTCTGAACTTGTGTGACAGCTGAACAGAGTGAGAGACTGAAATGGTTGAGTTGAGCTTGTATTCCCACTCATTCTTGGGGCTTTCGAGTGACATTCTAATCAACTGCATATTAGCATGTTGAAATGGGCCAACATGCAACTCATTTTCGTGCCTCACTTGCCTCACATGACTGCCTCAATGCCGGAATGCCTGCACTTGATTAAAGTTTCATTTATCGCACTTGCCGCAGCTGCTCCGGCTGCTAGTGGTGCTAGTGCTTCCGGTTGTTGTTTTCTTGCACACAATTTTATGGCTAATTAACACAGAAAATTAACGTTAAAAGGCAATATGGCACGAAGTGCAGCCGTTGCACTCGCGCCTGGCCTTTCGCAAAGCTAAACATATTATATGAGCGAACACACCTACGCAGATTACTTGAAGATAACTTGGTTTACATCGCTTTCCTGTCAGACGCTGCCAGACGCAAATTTTCATTTCAGCCTAATTGGTTAAGGAAAGACATTACGCGCAAGTGTGTCTACACATCACACACACAAGCACACAAAATACAGACACATATACACATACACACCCAGACATCCACACTATATTGAATAGCCATGCACAGACACGGAAACGGACAGCTAACTGAATGCCAGCAAAGGGGCGCGCACAAAAGCAGGCAACGATTTTCAGCATTTCTTTTCGCATTTCCGTTTTGCTGGCTGGCAAATAAAAATGAAGCCCGCCAAGCTAAATATTATTTGTGGCTTGATGCTTTATGCCAACTCAGGCGGTTTATTATTGCTAAAAATTCTTACGCAACAGCGTATTCAGGTACAAACGTGAACGAAATATTTCAAGAAAAATGAAATAAAGAAAAGCAAGCAATACAAACACAATATTCAAACCAGCTCCAGACGCAGCAGCTGAAATTCACAAAACCAAATGCAAGCCATAAAAAACATCGCTGGTCAAAAAGGTGAAAATTAGAAATATAAATAGACGAACAAAAGTGCTGGTAAAACCAGACGGGCACAAAAGCAGAAGAGAAAGTTTCAATTCAAAGCCATACGACTGCGCAATTCTCTCTCGAAGAAGAAGAAGTAAATTGTAAGAATAATTTAATTGTGAAGTGAATCCTTTTGTATGGCATATACTAATGAGATGAAACTATAAAATATAGCTGAGTTTTGCCTAAAATAAATTTACTTTACTGATGAATATATGAACTATTAATAACTAAAATAAAGTAGACATATAAAGGGAATGTGCTTTTCGCTCTGCAACATAGGGTATGAAAAAGGCAAAACCAGCAAAAAGTGCTTGCTGAGCCTATTTGCGATCATGAAAATATGAATTTAATTTCAGTGCCATAATTTGCTGTAAAAAAACATAATTTACCGAGCAAGCAGCGTGCGCCGCCAGGCAGCCAAATGCGAAATGTAAAATCCTTGCCACAAAGTAATGAATTCAAATACCTGTGCTGCCGAGTCGCGCAGCGTAGGTTCAGCCGCAATGCGGGCGCCCCGCTGGCGACAGAGCCTAAATGTGTAAGCCACATACACCCACAAACGCCCACTTAGACACACACATACAGCGAGGGCGAGAGAGAGGGAGAGAGTGAGAGAGAGAGAGAAGGCAACACCAGAAGCGTCAGGTAAGCAAGCGGCTAGAGTTGTTTACTCTTCCTGCAGCCGTTACTTGTGGATTGTCACTCAAATCTGTCGTTTTACCCGGCAGCGGGTTGCCCTGCGGCTTGTTGGAAATTTAGTGGGTGTGTCTGGGGGAGGGGGGGAGGTGGCTGAGACAGGTTTGCTGCAAAATTGTATTTACGACAGCAATTTTGAGCGATTTGTGTTTAACAGCTCTGCGTGGGTGTCTGTGTGTGTGTCTGTATGTCTGTGTGTGTGTGTGTGTCATTCATTATTTTCAATTTTTCAATTCACAAACTTTTTGCAGCTACTGTTGAATGCGTGCGACTGTCTAGATGGTATTTTCCCCTTACCTCAGCCAATTTTCGTAAATATTCAAATTTATTATGATTTTCATTTAATTTTTTTCGCGTTGCTCACACTTCAGCCTAGAAGGCCAACATGGCTCAAGTAGAGTTTTAAACTTTTGCAGGAGCTGACTTGAATTGGATTGGCTTTGCGCTTTCGAGCCACTTCGCATATTACATGTCAATTCGTTTAATTTCTTTCCAATTTTTGTGTAGCTGCACGCATTTGTTGCTGTCACAAAGTTTGTTTGTTGCTGGGCCAGTTTTACAGTTCAGGTCTGGCGCCCAACAAAAAGTCAATTAGCGCAATTGAACTTCAAATTCGTGGAAATACGAAAGTTTCCAAATTATTTATTAGCCTCGCAACGGCGACAACGTAAGCCTCCAAAATTGTTAAGTGCCGGCGCGTGCTGGGATTTAGTGACACAATTTTGAAGCATGTCTGGTATCGGACAGGCTGCTTTCCATTGAAATTTCACACAGAAGTTTCAAGGGAACCCTGGAGGATTTCTCAGTATCTATCCGTAAGTAAAAACTTTATTCAAATGCATTATTTATGATTCATCCCGGTTATCGTAAGCCACATTCAATTGAATTTCGAGGGGATACAATGATTAAACGTTTTCAATCGAACCTCTGTGGCAGCTTGGTATGTATTTCATGTATGTAGTTATCAATTTGCTGGGGCAAAGTAACAAAGCAAACACACATCTCTGGCTTCAATCCTTTTGGCCAGATGCCCATAAAAAATTGTTTCATTAATCATTTCCAACCGACAGCGGCAACCGCAGCAGCAGCAAAAGAGAAAGCTGCACCACCACCACCACCAGCACCATCATCAACAGCAGCAGCAGCTGACTCTGGCAAGGCGCTTTGTTGTAGCTCTTTCGACCTACCAACCTGTCATAAGTTATTAACAAGACGAGCCTGAAGCCAACCAGCCAACCAAGCAGACAGCCCACATACGGCAAGGCAATTCACAAAGTGCTGCCACACGCCTCGCGGCGACCTCACCTGGGTTGGGTCTTGGATCTTGCGAGGGTAATACTTTTGGCTTCACTTACATTTGCAGTTGTGCTGGAAGAATTTCAAGTTCGCTGCATTTTATGTTATGGCTAGAACGTCGGCGGCACTGTCATACCCCAAATTATGACCACTCGGACACAATTTACTGGCACTGTGCCAAGGCCGCTGACGTAGCCCTTGTGCCTGACAGTTCATTGGAATTTTCATTAGTGTTACAAGTGTGCCGCCATTGAGACGGCAATGACGGCCAGCGCTGCCAACCGACTCGACTCGACTCGACTCGACTCGACTCAACGCGAAGCGATGCGACGCAGACGGTGACCTTTTATAAAATCCACTGGACATACGCATCTAACAGCAGCCAGAGCCGACGGACAGCCCTCTTCATGCTTTTGTCCGATTTTTCAAGTAGCCATTGCATATTTGTTCAAGCAGAAGGTTGACTTGAGACCGAATAATTATTGAAAATATTCGATGTAACATTCTGCTCTATAGTAACAGCCAATAAAAAATCAAAATGATTTTCAAATATTTAATATATTTTTTTAAGGCAATACAATATTTCCTTTGCTGTCAGACTCTTTAAATATAATTCACTGAAAAGCTAAATTTAATAATAAACAAAGACATTGCTGTCTTTATGCATTTCTTCGAAATGAATTCGCAATCATTTCATAAAAATATACTTCATCTACTATTCGAGCTTGTGCTGTCTGACCGAACACGAGTTCAAATTGATTTGTTTTGGTGACAAATTCTAATAGGATGTCTGGCAAAGAAGACTTTAAAACCTTGATTTTAATAATTTTTTGTAAATTTAAGTATAAGATCATAATCTATTTTTATTTTATTTTTTTATTTTATTTTATTTTATTTATTTTTTGTTTTATTTTTGTTTTAACATTTTTAAGACCGAAAATTTATTGATAACATTCTTTGTCGCATTCTATTCTATAGTTACAGCTAAAAACAAAAATGATTTTCGATCATTTAGCACATTTTTAAAACAAGTACGAAACTTCTAGTCGAGACTGCTCGACTACGAGATCCCCTGAACTGACATTTCAAAAATTCGTCGCTTCTTTTCTAGTTACACATGCACACACGCACGCACGTAAAAGCAGGCATTGGCTGCAGTGTGGGCTTACTATGGAATATTAATTGCTGGGAGGATTGATTTTGATTTCATAAATTGAATATGAATCTATATTTAAAATTTTGAGACTCTGGCTCAAAAGACGTAGGAAATATAATTTTTTGCTGATTTTCGATAAGTATTTTAATCGAGAACAATAAAACGCGAGTAGCTATCGATTTTTGGAAATAAATTCGATATGCGCGTGCAATATACGGGCCTACAGAAAAGAATTTGAGTCTCTAGCTTTTATATCTTCCGAGATCGACGCGTTCATAAATACGGACAGACAGACGGACAGGGCTGAAAAAAGGAGGTGTTTTGGATAGTTGTGGGTGAAATAAATAAAAATTGAAATTCTATAAAATACATATGAATCTACGTTTATAATTTGAAGACTCAAGCTCTAAAGATGTGAGAGATATAATTTTATAACTGATTTTCGATAAGGTTTTTTATCGGGAGCAGTTCTCGATTTTTGGAAATAAACTTACAGTTTCAATTTTCAAGCTCTAAAGATGTTGAAAATATAATTTTTTAGCTAATTTTCGATAAGGTTTTTAATCGAAAAAAAAAACGGGAGCAGATATCGATTTTTTTAAACAAACTCGATATGCGCATGCAATATGCGGACCTACAGAAAAAATCTCTTGCTCTTATATCTTCTGAGATCGACGCGTTCATACATTCGGACAGAGGGACGGACGGACTGACAGACAGACGGACAGGGCTAAATCAACTCAGCTCGTCGTCCTGATTAAAAATATATATACTTTATGGGTTCTGCCTCGCCTCCTTCTACCTGCTACATACATTTTCACAAATACATTATACCCTGATTTCCCATTTTCAATATAATGCTTTAAATCTGACAAACAAACAATCAAATTCACTAAAAATTTAAATTTAGTAATATAAAAGAAGAGGAACAAAATGCATTATGCATTTCTTCGAAATTATTTCGCATTCATTTTATTCAAATATTTTTCATTTACTATTCAAGCCTGTGCAGTCTGACCGAACACGAGTTCAGATTAGTTTTTTTGGTGACGAATTCTAATAGGATGTCTGACAAAGGAGGCTTTAAAGCTTTATTTACTTTTCATCTAAACGGCTTTAAGCATATTGTTGTAGTTTTAAGTGTGAGCTTATAATCGATATTTGTTAAATTTCTACATGAACTCCATCAATTCTTTATGAAACATTTCAATTAGGTGTTGAAAAAGCAAAGTGAAACGATGATTGTTTGATATGTTTTAATAACATTTTACCAAATTTCAAATAGTTTCTGGCAAGAACTTTTGGCCACTCAGCCCCATCGCTGTGATGACGATAATGGTTGAAACATTTTAAGTGCCTCAATGCTTGGCTGCCACATACACGCAACTTGGTCAAACATTGTTGCACATTGGCCCACTGTTAATAGTTGTTGCTGTTGCTTTTGCTTTTGCTTTTGCTTGTATCGTTATTGTTGTTGTGGTAATTGCACTTGCGTTGCTTTATGAGCGGCACAGTCGTAAAACATTATGTACATCATGTTGATACTTAAATGTGTCCTGCTTCCTGATGACGGCCCGATTTTCGACTCCCAACTTGAACAATTTAGTATTTAATGTTTGAGCTTTGTATATTGTATACTACAGACTGTTGCATACATAATCCTACACTATCTCGCTCTCTCTCTCTCTCTCTCTGTATCTCTATTTGTTTTTGATTTAAACTATGCAACTGATTTTAGAAATTGTTTTGTATTGCATCGCTTGTTAGTCAAGCTTTCGGTAGTTAGTTTTGTGTTTCGTTCAAGTGGAAAACAAAAGGCACATGCAGCACATAGGTTGCCCACTCAAACACACACACACACACACATTTATAGCAGAGAGGAAATGTGTAGTTCATGTTTTGCTTTTATTGTTCTAAAACGGTGCCTACTGTTAAAAGTGTAAACTAAACTGAATTGGAATCGCATTTAACGCTTAAAACAATGCAACAAAAATAAATTGTGACGTTTGCTCTGCCCATGTGTGTACATATGAATGTGTATTTTGAATGGATCCAAATGACTGTGTGTGTGTGTGTGTGTGTGTGTGTGTGTGTGTGTGTGTGTGTGTGTGTGACCCTCTCATTATTTTTGGGCTCTGAGCGCGGCAGGCCTGTGCGCAAACAATTACTTCTGTGACAAATGGATTTCCTTTTGTTTTATTGAAAACATGTTCAGCCTATGCTCACTTCTCCTCTCCCTGTGTCTATGTCTCCGTCACACATACCGCATGTTGGCTGGCAAACTATTTCAATTACAGATGTGCGGCCATGGAGACCACCACAGCACACGGCAGTTTCCAGTTCACCTGTACCTGCCGCACTCGCTTTTGCTTGCCTCCTCACTTACTTGTATTGCGGCAGCAGCAGGCACAACTTATTCCAATAACAGAAGTGAATGTGTTTGTGCAAGCGTGTGACGACACATACGGGTGTGAGTGTGTGTGTGTGCCTTTGTTTGTTTGCGTATGTGTGCGTGAACTAAGGCATTTGCCTTTGCATCAGTATTGAAATATTTATATGCAAATAAATAGTTTAGCGAGCTCTCTGCTTTGGTTGCGTTGTCGTTCGTAAGATAGACGCACATACATTGTGGGCTGATAAAAGCGAAGGAAGGGGGCGTGCCAAACGATAAGTCGTAAAACACACGTTTACACACACTATCGGATACGAAATACAGCCGAAATACAGCGCCTTAGGCTGGGGCATTATTACGCGTTAATTGTGTGTGGCATTTAATTGTTAATCTATTCAACTATGCGCGCCTTTCGCCAGATCCAGTTAAGACCCTGTAAGGAGCGTGTGTGGAATGGAATTTGAGATTGGACATATTCAATCTGAAAACTATTTTCTACATTCTATGTAATTTTTGCCTCCCACATCTGTTGTTAGTACTGCATACTAGATCAGTGCGGTCCATAAGGTCCATCTCGTTCTTGCGCACGGCTTTAATGACTAGCAAGATAAGATACTGTATATTGCATTAGGGCATGCGTTGTGGGGAAATATTACTTGGTAATTAGATTTAATTAGTTGGCATTTTAGATACCTTCTCCTGTACGTGCCTGCTAACTGAATAACAAAATCAATAAAAGCTAAGTGATACAGCAACAACATTAGTGCAGCTCCACAAATAATAACATAAACGAATGTCTATTCCTGGAATTCTCTACACTAATTGAAGTAGCTTGAAGTAAGCTACTTAAATTCCCAACGTTTCCTCATCATAAAGACCTAATACTAGCTAATGTACATACATACATACATACATATGTTTGATTAATTTACATTTATAGAACGTACCTCACTTGAATTGCAAATAATCAGCATGTGCTCAAAGGTAATTAAGGCAACCGAAAGCACAGCTATTCTCCATATATCGAATATTTTATCAAATTAAGGTAATTAAGGCAACCGAACACACAGCTATTCTCGATATATCAAATATTTGATCAAATTAATAGTTGTTGATTAAGGTAGTCGTAAAATAATTTAACAAATATATAAGCAATATATTTAAAGCTAAGAATTTTTAATTACCGATAAGGTTTTGAAAAATATATTTTCAATATTAAATAGAGTTGCGCTATTTACTTTGCGCTTAAGGAATCAATAAACTAAAATAAATTTATTTAGATTTGTCAACTTTAAAAATGTTATCAATTTACCATTAAATACATCTTGAATACTTTTGTACGTATATATAAATGTGCAGTTGCTGAAACGAGGCAAAAGCAAGACTTGAATTTTTTAAATTTTCAATTATTTAATTATTAAGTAGAATATTTTGCATATTAAATATATATAAACTAAGAACATATAAATTATATATTTAGTCTCCAACAAGTTTATTGTTAATAAACTCTGATTATCAAATGAATTTAAAAAGCTTAAGTTTTGGTGTTTTATTTTTTATTACTTGCAAAGTTTTTTTAGTGCCACTTGTAAGTTGAAAATTTATTCGAGTCATGCAACGCCGGTCAGCTTGTTCTGTTTACTCAAAGAATATTCATAGGGAATGGGAGAATGAGAGAAACGAAGAAGTTTATTCACTTCAAATGTCCAACTAAGGTATAAATCTTTAATATTTATTTTAGACTTTTTTCCATGTTCTTTTATTACATTTTATTTCAGTATCTCAAATATTGATTTTTTTTAGTGCAAATTGAATTTGTAATAATGCAGTTAGCTGATATTCAATTGAATGAATCGCGCACAGGAAAAACAAATTAAGCAATAATTTGGGGTAAAACGCTGTTCATTTGCATCTGAGGTAAATATGGGCTGTGCGCTCATATATATAAATATAAATATTGCGCATGAACATAGTTATTCTGTTGACTTTCATTAGAGAGAAAGTCATTAAAAATTTTAATGAAGAAACTTTTTTCTTTTGTTTCCGGCATCGTCATCGTCATCACCATCATCATCACCATCATCACCATCATCATCATCATCACCATCACCATCATCTTCAACAGCTTTGTCATTGTCGCCGCCGCTTTAATTTTCTATTTAAATTTTGTTTTGTCTGCAGCTTTTCGCTACATGTTCGCATATTGTTAATAACAATCAAGCCCAACCAAGCCAATCCGAGCCAAGCCTAGCAAAGCAGAGCCAAGGCAATTCAAGCTGAGCAGTCTCCACAGACTACTGTCGAAAGCTCTGGCGCTGCTCGTCGTCGCCTCGTGCCAGGCGCCTTGTGTATGATTTATTAGAGCGATAAAATGATTAAATTAAAATTGATTTAAATATTAAGCAAGCGAGGCAGCGCTGGCCAACAGCAGACAGATGCTGCAAGCGACAACTAGCACCACTTCACCTGACAGCCATCGAAGGCGAAGGCGAAGGCGAAGGCACCAGAAATGGCGACCATTTCTTGTTTGCGAGCCGCGTTAGCTAGTCTGCCATTTCAAAGAAATTTATTTCCGTCAATGCCAAAAGTTGGCCCAGAGCCGCAACGTTTGCTTAGCTGGCGCCCCGGCCAACACTAAGAGTGAAAACTTACTAATTTATGCTAAATAGGCAACAACGCAGGCGTCTAGAGCCAGTGCCGTCGTACGACATGGCGTATGATTAACCTAAATATTATACTTGTCGTCGACTCGACGTCTGTCCTATTGTCTAACGTCGTTTTACATTTAAAATGAAAAAACTACAGAATACAAAATAACGCTGAAGGCATTTGTTTTTGTTTTTTCCTGGGAAACTGGCCCTCGGTCCCATTGCGTCCTTGTTGTTTGTTTGTTTGTTTATTTGGCCCATTCAAAAGGCCAACTAATTTGCCGAGCAATAACACTGGCCCCAAACTGCAGGGTATACTTTTTTTGACTTTCTGCAAACATTTGCTCAAATTAAAATAGCTCTATTTAAAAAGGTCGCAAACGTTTTCTGTAATTAATTGCCACGATACTTAAAAAATAAAAAAAAAGTTGATCAAACTACTTTTCAACTTGTACCTAGTGGGTAAAATACAGTCATAAACAGCTTTAAAGACATGCTGAAAAATAAGCCACTATTCATTTCACACACTTAAAGCTTACCTCTTAGCAAACTGCGGCTTCTTCGTTGTGGGGATCTCGGGGGCTGCACAGCTGCAGCTCCTGTTGCTGTTTGCTGTTCGAGTTCCCGTTGAATGCAATTTCTCGTCTCACTGCCTGCAGCTCGATGCTGATGTTGTTGTTATTGTTATTGTGGTTGTTACTGTTGTCGGTTTCGTTGGTATTTTCGGATAATTTTTCTTATATATTGCTTGGCATCCTGCCGCCTTGAGCCTCGTGCGGTGCGTTGCGCTTCAAATTGAATTTCACTTGGCTAATATATTAGCATGATTAATAGCTTAACGAAGCAGTCTCTTTTCCATGGAGTCGTCTGAACAGAATCCAAACGGGGCGGGCATTAAGCGAAATATAATTAACTTGCTTCTTTTAAGTAGTTTGCAACGAGTTTTTTAATTTCTCTTTTGATTGTTTTTTCAACTTTTTGCAATTTTAAAATGATTGAAATTGTTTAGCTATTAAACCCATCTAATATGTACACATACCAATCTCAATAAAATTTAACTCCCACTATCATAGCCTAACTAACTAACTGAAACTTGTTTACTTACTAACTTGTTTACTGATAAATATATTTAACTTTCATTCAAAAAAACTGTTATACAATCTATAATCTAACATTTTTAATAATCATCTGTTAATAATTTTATAATTGAAAAATGTCACCTATTAATTTTCAATTCAAGTGTTAAGAAGACATAAATATATATTACTTTTTTAAGAACAATAAATTTGTAGTCAATTTATGAATAAATAAAATCTTGTAGTACCTTGTGACTTACAGGCTTAATAAACCAATATAATTTCCAATTTCAAATCATTTATTTAATTTTTATTGAAACTAAACACCAATTTTGTAAAATTTAAAATTAATCTGTTTTTTTTTTTATAAATAATATATTATTATATTTTTCGTTTTATTAAATAAATATTTGAAACAACACATAAACCAAACATAATTTTGAATTACTTCTTTTTAAGTATTTTTAAAACAGAATTAAATTGAATTTAATTGACACTTTTTCACAAAATAAACATATTTAATATATTACAGTTTTATTTAGTTTAGAGAACTTTGTTCTATTAGTGTTAGTTGTTCATTGCACTGCAGCGAGGATGTTCACAAGTATTTGGTAATCAAGCACAAGAGAGCAACGCGTTCTGAACATCACTGATGAAACTACCGCGAGTGAATAACTTCAAAAACAACGCGAAACTTGGCGCTTGCCAAGCTGCAGCAGCAGCGGCGACAGGACATGGCACGACAACGACTAACGGTGCCGACAGCACTGTGGCCAACGACAAACGGCGACGATGTTCGGCTTCGTGCTTGCCACTGAATGACGAGCCCAAACACTTGCTGGCATTTAAGAACCTCAAATCGTGGCGCGCAACCAAACACGAGGACGATGATGGCCGTTCAGCTTGCAAGAAGCGACCATCGCACAGCTCGTGCGGCACGCACACACACTCTCGCATCCCGCCTCCCGCATATATACACATATGTACAAGTACCTGTACATATCGTATTTATTGCAACGGCTCACTGTGCGACTGTGATAGCACACTTATGTGCGCTGCGCTCGGCTCCAGCGCGAGCGCCGGCAAATCGTACAGCTGGCGAATTGGCGCCAAAAACCGAACTGCGCAATGCGCAGTCGTGAAACTGTTATACACTTGATGCAGTCGCTGCGTAGCACAGTTGACTCCAGGCCCGCTTCAGCGCAGCAGTGAAGTTCATGCTAAAAATGTAATTGTAAAGGAAAATTATATGAAATTAAAAAAAAAAAGCATTAATTAAAAAAATAAATAAATAAAATTAATAAAAAATTAAGTAATTACATTACAAAAGTATTTGTACGGTTATTGCGACGAAAATTCTGGTACGTTGCTAAAATCATAAAATTGCAAAATAAAACCCAGACCCTTTAATAAACGTTTTGCCGTCGGAAATTCTAACTACTGCATGCAGCTGCGCGTAAGTGCAGTGTTCTGTGACTTCAAGCTTATTAGATGCGAATTCACCTTTTGTGGATAAAAGCAACCAAGAAAATTAAAAAATAAAATATTTTATTTTTAATTTTTTTTAAGAATTTTTATTTGTTGATTTGCTAGTCTAGTCTAGTCTATTTTAAAACTACAAATAAAATAAATTGTTGTCAAAAAAAAGATGCTATTTTATACAAATTAATTATAAAGCATGAACATGGTTCTATCGAATGCTTATTAGATTTCGGAAATACCTAGCTTGGTTCAGGAGTAAATTGAGCAAAGGCCCCAGTGTGCGTCGTTATTAGCTAGTCTTTAGTGAACTTATGTTAAAACTTTTTCCTTTTTATAAACCCTTTTTTTAAATTTTTTAAGTGCATAATGTCAAGAAGAAACTTATATTAAATATTACAAAAAAGAACAAAAATTTCGGTAGTTATACCATATCATGTAATTTTTATTTCTATCAGTACAGCTTGTTCTATTATAGAGATCATTTATCGGATCAAAGAATAAAGTATGCCAAAAGCAGGGCAGTGTTGTGAAAAGTTCGATACACAAACAATGGCTGATACGTTTAATTTAGAACCCAAAGAAACAAATTTAACTAACAATATTTATAAATTTTACATTAAACAAGAGTCCCATGCTTAAGTTAGTATATATGTATGTATATTTCCAGTTTTTCATTCACTGACTCGTTGAAATATATTAAACAGGAAGCAATTTAAGTTGATTCAATTCTCACTTTTATTTTGCTTATCTCTCTAGTCAGCAGGCAACAGGTGTTGATTCAATTTAAGGCAAAACTATTTTTTCTGTATTTTATATGTAGGGGGTACATATATATATATACATATACATATATATACAGATTGGCAGTCTGGCAGCAATAAACTGTGGAGATTGATTGATTACAATTAGGTTACACGTTGCTTCAATAGCTTCAATAGCTTAGCAACAAGCTCGATTAAAGTAGAATAGCTTAACTTAGTCTGCAGACTAAATAATCTTTGTCTTAGCTTAATTCATGCACATAATAAACGCATCATTGTTATGATAAAGGCGAAAATATTTACATTTGAAATGCTTTGAATGCCATAGATTGCAAATTTGTTAAATTTACATCAACTAAGTTTCGACCTGCTTAAATTTACAGCCAAAAATGTGACATAAACAAGAGCGCTGAACGCTATTTAAAAAGTTGTTAAACAAACTTTCAAATTAAACTCTCGGGTGCTTAAATTTCGCAAATGCCTTTCACACATACAAGCATCCGAACAGACAAGTAAACACTAACACACACACACACACACACACACACACACACACACACACACACACACACACACTCACACTCACACATACTCAACCGTTCTCTCTAAATGCTGCATTATGTTGATGTGTGTAGCTTAACAGTTGAGTTCTTCTCCGGGCTTCCTCAGTGTTTATTGCATGTTATATGTGTTTAATGCCGTTTTCATTATAATGCCCTCGTCATGGCAGAGGTGTGAAAAGACCCAACTTAATATTACACTGTGAATAGTCGAAGTAATCAAGCATACACAGAGCATGCCAAGCACATGCAAATATGTTATACTTACTCTGCAGCATCCATTGCTTAAGCTTCTTATGATTGCATTGAATATTGAATTAAATGATTCCTAACGCTCATCAAACCATTGATGAAAATTCCATGGAAATATTCAGTTGACAACCCCTTTTAACAACTTGCTTATATAAGTAGCTCAAATCCAGCAATAATTCGATGCGCTTAAACTTTGAACCTGCTCTAGCGCTCACTGGGAACTGCAGCAGCAGGCGATACAAAGATATGGAGTGAAATGCAAAGTGTAAATGGAAAAACGGAAAAGCTGAATAAAGAATTGCAAAAATAGCAAAGGAACGGAACGAATTTCAAATGCATAACATCAATTATAAAAAGTTTTCGTAATTTTCTCAAGTTCATAATTCAAGTTGAGGTTCACATACATGCAATCTCTTTCAATGGCAAGCAGTAAAGACAAAAGTTAAGAACTTACTTACACACACACACACACACAGACGCATATTCACATACACATTGAAATATGCACATATAGTGTGCGTTTGTTTATTCCTCAATTGCGTACAAGCATTTGCATTTGCAAAAGACATGCTAAAAGCATTGCCAGCACTAGGACCTGTCTTCACAAAATTCGAGTCCTTGCCATACTGAATGCGTGTGTGTGTGTGTGAGTTGTGTCTGCCCCCAGCAGCATCTCCGGCTTCGCCTTTATCTTGATGTTGCAACTGGCAACTGGGATCTACCGGGATGCACACACAAACAAACAAACAAACAAACACACACACGCACACGCACGCACACGCATACATTTTATATGTAAATTTTACACTTCTTTAGAAAATTATTCAAATTACTTGCAAAAAGTCAGAGCGCAGCCGAAATCAATGCAAGCGGAACTGGATATAAACAAAATGGCGTCGCTTGTAGCAAATCTCAGTGCAGCCTTGGCCGCTTTTGCAGCTCATCAGCCAAATTGACGAATCTTTGCTCAACGTCAAGTCAAACATTGGCGAATATGTATTTTAGCCGGCATTTGCCAAGCGGACGACAATCATCAATCACCCCTTGGCACTTGGCCTCATGGCTGGTAATCCTTTAATATTATTAAATAATTAACAGGCATTTGGTGGCTTGTTTATGATTTTGACACGAGCACAGGCGCTAACAGCGGGAGTATTTATGAAACTCTGCGGGGATTCAGTCATCAAAAGATAAACGCAATTATAGCGTAGTTAGGTGGCCCCAACGGAGCAAAGAGCAGGGAGCAGGGAGCAGGGAGCAAGAGGTGGGGCATGCGGCAGGGGTCTTAGCACAAATGAAGACAATGCCGCGGTGCTAAACATGCAAATTAGCGTGCAAAAGTTTGACACTGACGAGCACCACGAAGGAGTTAAAGTTCCTTTTAAGCCAAATTTGCATATTTAAATGGCTTAAATGCGGGCACTTGGCACACGGTCTGTTGGCAACATGCAGAAGCTCATCTTGTGCCCTGTCAGCGACTTGTTGTCACGTTTCTCTTGGCTCATAAAAGTAAGATTGAATTTTGAGCGGACGAGCGACAAACGCCAACTGAATCTAGGAGGTGGGCGGTATGCAAGGATATACATAGATATAGATATTTATATATGCTGACTGGGGCTCGCACTGCTGGCTCTGCATGTCTAACCAGAAAGTTTACATGACTGCGGCGCTGTCTGCGCTTAATAGGCCAAATGAACTTGAACCTCGGCGACGATGAAGTCGACAAGCCGTCAGTTGGGGGCCAAATTGTTGCACACGCGTGTGCTGAAAGTTAACCTAAAAGGGAAAGTTTCTGATCCTGGCACAGAAACCGGAAGTTATTAACGCTCGAGCATGAGAGAATCTGGCCTTTATATGTTAATGTCTTTGCATGTGCCATATCATTGGGCAGGAAATTAAATTGATGCTTGTCATTGAATATTTTGCTTTTATACTATTTTATAGTTACATGAAGTTTTTCACTTAAAGCAATAAGAATTTAAGTCTTCACCAGAGAGTTCACATGAAATATATTTGAAACAATTTCTTTGGAAATTACAAACATACTATATATACTTGTCAATTGTATTCCTGCTTGTTCTAATCTAGAACGACCTTGGTAAACAATCTCTTTTTCCTGAAGCTCTAAATGAACACATAGCAGCTAAAATTTCTGAGAAGTTCCTAGTTCCATGGTTGCCGTAGGTTGCCTGCTATTTACGTTGGTATGACGCACGCTCGGTTAACAAGCTTTATAAGCTACTTAACTCAGTTTTTGTTGTATATAGAATAAAGAATCCATTCAGTTTTTATTTGTGAATAATATTCTTACTCCTGCATTTTAAACTAAAAGTCGACTAACAAATGCAAACTTGGCCACTTGACTTTTTTCTATTATTAGACATATTAGACATATTAGCAAGACCATAGAAAGTCGACTAAATAGCAAATAATGTTCGACATTGGCCACTTGGCCACTAAGCTCTTTTCAATTATTGAACACAAGAGAAAGTCCTTGACTGTTCATTAGACTAGTTAAGCTGGCTTAGCCGAAAACATGTGTTGTGCCAAGTCACATTGATACAAAACCATTTCGTTTCGTGTCTGTTATTGAGCATATCAATTGACTTTAACTCAGTCAAATCACAGTAAAGTGTTTGCCTCACAAATTTGTAGCATTCCATGGCGCAGTCAAAAGTATTTGAAAGATGTGAGCAGAGCAAATAAATCATACTGCCAAAGGCAACTAAACAGCAACTCAATCGTCAAGACGTTCACGACGAAAACACGCAATGATAAATCGAAAATATTTTTAGTTGTTTACACAAAGCAGAGTCGAGCAACTGACGGAGCCGACGGCCAACAAACTGGTGGCAAGAAAATCTGTCACACAGCACAGCAGCTCTTCCTGTCCGCTCCCAAATGGAAAGCAACTTGAAATTCTCCAACCCCTCCACATAAAATGAAGGGGGGTGGCAATCGCTTAATGAACGTGCAAACAGACGAACAAACAGGAGATTATGCTGCCGCTGGCCAGAGCCAGGGCCAGCTCACAGCCAGAACTGTTGGGTAAACATCTTGCGCGTCCTTGTCCACTTGTAGCAGTTCGACCCCATCCCATCCCATCCCATCCCATGGCATTCCATGCCCTCCCATCCAGACGGCATTCAAGTGTTAATTGTGTGCGTGATTTAAGCTTTACCCAGCGCAACGCTCGCCAAGCCTATGCTGTCCGCCAAGAATAATTGCTTTTTGATTGAGTTCAATGTACATGGGGCTTTGTCTGCCCGACAAATGGAACTCGAATGCTCAAAAGCGTTTTGCTCATCGGCTGCACCGCACTCCAGCAGCTCCAAAACAAAATGTTCTATCCGCAGGAGCTGCCACATCCAAAGGCACGTCGCCCACTTTATGGGAATTACATCAATAAAACTGTGCCACGTCATCAGAAAGCCACTGGCTGCTGCAAGGATGGCAAGTTTGTTGGACTGATGGCTCCCTATCTCAAGGAGTATTGTGCCAAGTCTTCAGTGCATGGCTTTCGTTATTTGACGGATCCGAAATTGCGCAATTTTGAAAGGTGAGAATTCAACAATTTATGGCATGTAATAAAAAATATAAATGCCGTACTGCTCGACTAGGAAATACCCCATATGCAGTTGTAAATATGTGGAAATGAATGCTTAGGCAGAAAAGTGTCATCAAATATTTCGATGAGCTATTAATTATTTCTTTTGGTTTTTCTTGGGAACTGAGCTTAAAAACGATATATATATTAGATAATTCTGTAACTTACAAGATCAACAATATTTTATTGTTATCTGGAAATGTAAATCTACTTTCACTGAATATTGATCCACCAAATAATTGTTCATAATTAACTCTTAAACGCTTCAGAATCATTTGGTTTCTAATTATGGTGGGCACCTTCATTTGTGCTACGATTGTCTATGTGGACCTGACCGCGCTGTACAACTCCGCACGCGTGCACACGACCATTGAAGACACTATGCAGCCAATCTTCTATGTACCCTTCCCCTCTGTGGGTCTTTGTCCACGAAGCCGCATCAATTGGCCAAGATTGCTAGAAGAGATGCCGGATGAGTTCTTGGGCAGCGATGCCAGCGCCGAGAAGAAGGAACTGTTTAGAAGCTTTTTCGCGGCCGCCTCTGGTGTGCATTTGAGAGATATGCAGAGTCTGGGAAGCTTCTTTGAAAATTCAACTCTTGCCGCAAAGATAAAAGATCTAGATGGATTGGATATGGTAAAAGTATTGGAGGCCATGAATCTGGACTGCAGCGACTTCTTTAAAAGCTGTATCTGGAGGGGCAAGCCGCACAGCTGCTGCGAGATCTTTGAGCTGCAACGCACCGAATTTGGCTTTTGCTGGGTTTTCAATTCGGCAGTCAGTGCAGAGATGCGACAACGGCAGGTGAGTGCCTGACCAGGAATGTTGATCGAGAATCCCAAAGTATCTCATTTATAGAGGGAGGACAAGTACTATCCACGCCGCACTGCCCAATCTGGTCCTGGAACTGGCCTGGAGATATACCTACAATCGAACAAAACACTTGCTCAGCCTGGCTTACGTGGCATCTACATTATGGTTAAGCAGCCGCAACAGTGGAGCGAGGCAGCACGCCTGGTGCCACACGACTGCCACAATCGAATCAGTATGGTGCCGCGATACACAGGCTCCGATTACAGAACTCGATCTCTCACGGCAAGAGTCAGACGTTGCATTTTCCCCGATGAAATTCATGACCCAAGCTACAAGAATCTGCCGGGCTTTGTTTACTGGCGTGGCAACTGTCGAACCAAATGCCATCAGGAGCATGTGGTTAACCTCTGCAACTGCTCACCCACTCTGCTCTTTCCCCGTCATCAGAAAGGTGCGTTAAATGTTGAAATAAAGTAACATATCAGAAACATAGAAATTAACCTTATTTTAGATAACTTCTCGGAGTGCAAAGCCTCTGATTTCAAATGCCTGTATGAACATCGATGTAAGTAAATTTTTCTCCAAATAATCAATAATTTTGTACCATTCTAAATATTCCCAAAGTGACTTTTAGCTTGGAGCGTCTTCCTCTGGAGGGAGAGTATGTGGACAATGTGTACAAGGATAGCATGACGTGTGACTGCCTCAACAGCTGTTCACAACTCATCTACGATACCATCTATAGCAGCAGTGCCATGGAGTAAGAAGTTATAGCTAGCAGATTCTCAATCTGGTCTTAACTATTCTATATTATAGACCTCAGGAACTGACTGCCGGAACTATTAGCATGCATCTGGACATATTCTTTCAGTCATCCTGGTATATTAAGTATCAAACACATATGCGCTTTACCTTTGTGGAACTGCTTGGTGAGTTATATTAATGATTCAATTAGGGGTTTGAAATCAATCTGCTTAAATTACAGCTAGCTTTGGTGGCATTATTGGTTTGTTTCTTGGCGCCTCACTCCTCAGTGCAATTGAGTTGATCTACTACGGCACAATTGGTCTCTACTTGTATTTACATCAATACACCGTGAAGTCCAAGCAGCAGGCTCTTGCACCACATTCTCCAGCTCCTATTACACTACAATTCCGACGCAAAATTACACCCACCAAGATTGTTTATTAATATGGAAAATTGATTTACTTTTTTACAAAGAAGCCAGCATTAAGCATATCTACCAATATTAAATCTCAATATTAAACCTATCGTCATGAGATAATTCTGCAATATAGAATATTATAATAATATAATATAATATATAATAATATAATAATATAATAATATAATAATATAATAATATAATAATATTATAATATAATAATATAATATAATTCAACTTATTTATAAATTATATAGCAAAAACATCTGAGCTCCTCTTATCAAAGACGTCTATCAAAATATTATAAGACTCGTCTTAAATCTGCATGTTTCACAATATTTATTTCAATCAGATTAAGCAAGAGATTTTATTTTTAATATCATACATACATATCGAATGAGTATTATTTTAGTCGTGAACTTTATGAATCCATGCAGAATATTAGTTTGAATAAATAAATAATATTCACCAGGCGTTGGTTCTGCTACTAAATGGATGTCGCAGTTTGCTCTTGGACTTTGCTTCCACAGGGTGCACTCCTTGGTGGATGTGACTCACTTCGTTACGCAAATAACGCAGTCCCATTGCCCATTTGTTTCGGAGATTCTTACGTAGAATGGCATAGTAATTGTTATCATATAGGTATAGAGCAAATCCCACAGTTAAGAAGTAGATAAGTTCAACTCCACTGACCATAGAAGCACCCAGACAGAGACCGAAAATTCCACCGAGATTAGCTTAAATAAAAGAGAATTAATAAATGTGTATATAACATAGTTAGAAAAATATAGATAATGCAATACCAATCAAGTCAATGCTGGTAAATTCGAGGCTAGTGCGATACGTTATCATCATCTCCACTTGATAGTGTACGTCCACCTTGAAAAGCTTTAATGCCGATGATGTGGGCCTATATAGCAGAGGAATACAGATAAGAGAATCTTGATGATATATTTACATAGATCAACAGTACATTTCCCTTAGAGACAGAGGCAACGTGGTCGTGGAACTAAAGTATTCCAGTAAATCACAGCTGACCAGACAGGGACAGCTCATGCCCGGCTTACTGGCGGTGAAGTAACTATCCTCCTCCAAATGTTTGTCGTAACTGAAAATATCTGCAATAGGCATTAAAATCGATTGCTGATGCTGTTCGGATGCATTGAACTCACCATTGTGACGCGAAATGCAGCGCAGACTAGATGCAGTACAGTTCTTGACTGTAGTCCAGGAAACTGTCATAAGTAAGTTAAAGAAGTCTTATAAACAGATAGCTTACCTTTTGGATTTTTTACAAAGAAAATTGGTAGCGAGCAATTGCACAACTTGACCAGATAAGACTCATGACAGTTGGTGAGGCAGTTGGAGAGCAAGGCACTTTTATTGAGTTGACTCGTGCCAAAGTCAACTTGCTCGTCCTTAAAATAGCAATTGCGACGCTTCGGCGGTATGTTTCGTGTGTTGTAGTCAGTGCGTGTCCTCTGGGGTCGCACTGCCACATGGGTCTCTGTGTTCGGCCTTATGGAGTAGACGAAATTCGTCATTTGAGTTGGCTTTTTAATCATGATCTGCAAATTTCTAAATTAAGTCGAAATCAAATTCAATCAACTGTAAAATCTATTCACAAAGACATTATCCGTGACTTTCGAGTCTGGCCGCTTAAAACTGTCGTTCAGTAGTAAATTGAAGTTGAGACCAGAACTCTGACCCGCCTTGGCATTGTGTTTCGGATAGAAAGCAGCGCCCTCGCGGTGTACAATCGCTTGAGAGCGGTAGGATAGCTCCGAGTTGAATACCAAGCACAAGCCATGCTCCGTCTTCTCGATCATAAAGTAGTCGCAGCAGTTAAAGGCCGTCTGCCGCCACTTACAGGAGTCCTGCACCAGAATATCCTCACAGCGCAACACCAGAAATTCTGCCAACGATATGAGCGAAACGAAATCCACAATCTCAAAATTGGTATCCTCCATTTCGGAAGTACTAAACTCAAAATTATCGAATCTCAGAGTCTCCATGTATTTGACTAGTGTGACAAATGCTTCAACGATATCGTCACTCGCATTGACCGGCAGAAACTTTGCCTTGGCCGCATCCAGTTTGCTCCAGTTGACGCGATTATCTGTGCAGACACCCACAGCTGGGAATTGCACATGGAATACTGGATACTGTGAGTCTTCAATAACCGTTTGCAGCTTCTGTGTTCCATAGCGTTCCGAAAGCAGCATATAAAATGAACAGCACAGAGTTACGCTGGTGATGAGTAGCACGCCCCAGATGAGTCTGCATTGAGAGTATATCAATAAATAGGCCTGAATGGAGCTCAGAGGCAGCACCTCTCCACATTATGCAGCTCGGCATCGTAGAGATAGCGCACACAGTGAATTGTGGACCTCTCACAATAGCATCGAAAGTAGTTGCGCACCAGCTCCATGAAGCTCTTGTCCGCATCCTTAACCTTATCCGCTGGCTTGGCGGCGCTCGCCTCTATAACCATTTTGTTACTGCGCCCGCTGACAACTTGCTCTCGCTTTATTTACGCGATTCTCGTATAAGTTTCGTCTGATAATTGCAGTGTTCTGAAAGTATTTTCGGGTATCCATTAATGCTAACAATTCTTGTAATTGAGTTGTTATGTTTCAATTGGCTGATAAGCTCATTGACAGATAGATATACGGCCATAAACTATTGATATTAAATCGCCGCTGCTGTTCATTGATTAACTGCCACGCCCGTCAATCAGTTCATCGAAATGGGTCCCGTGATTAAGTTGTCTGATTGCAATGACAATGACGATGATGACAAATCATCACAAGCTGGGCCGAAGGACAAATGCTTCTGCATCAGACGGTAAGCACTTAATAAACTAAATTATGGCCTTAATTCTTCAGCAATTGCTACCCTCAGCTTAACTCGTATTATACTAATGTTCCTTGCCTTTGCGCTGACCATCTACGTCTGTGTGTTATCCTCGGAGCGTTACTTCCAGTACTGGGTGCAGACCACAATCGATCGTACCGACGTTCACGTCTCGGAGATTGCCTTTCCAGCCATCACCATTTGCCCCACCCACGTGACTCCCACTGCGGACAAGAATTCCAGCGAGCAGCGACTAAATTTGCTTTATAATCTAATACAGAGCTTTCATTGGCGCATCAGGCCATTAGAGCATTTCACACAGTTCAATATTAGCGAATTCGAGGAATTTAGTAACCAAACATTGCTTAACGTCGATAGCATCGTCAACTTCGGCTACACCTGCAAGGATTTATTTTTGGAGTGCACTTGGCGCCGTCAGGAAGTGGACTGCTGCAGCTTGCTGTTCCGAAGGTTCAAGATCGGCTCCTGTTTTGTCTTCAACTCGTTGCTCGCCGAAGATGCCGATCCCACTTGGCCTTGGTCTGTGGCCGATGCTGGTTTCAAAAGTGCGCTAAGTATCAAGGTCAATCGTTTTATAAACGGCATAAGGCTCGCAGCTTTAGGGGTAAGCAACACCAAGGAGAATATTATATAATGCAAATAATAATCTATCCACAGCAAGTAGCTCATAATCATATCACAAACTGATACCGAAGCAGTTAAATCATATCCATTTCATTATCTGTTATCTAACTGTGTATTGCATAACAAATCAATGTGTGCCAAAAAAAAAAAAAAACAATAAGTGGATAATGCCGCATCGGAGTCTATTTGTTTACCATGCAATCAATAATCTAATATAAGCTAGAACTAGGGACTAGCGTACTTACTGTGCAATACTTTCATTTTATTTATTTATTTTGTATAACTATTATTTTTGTTGTATATGTTTAAAGTCAAGTTCTAGGTATTCTCTTCTGAAGGCAATTTGTTTATCAGATCAGATGTATTTTAAAAATATATATTGATGTATATGTAACAATTTTAGAGAGCCTTTCAGACATGTGGAAAACCCAAAATATTTTAATTACCATTTTATAATTTTTCAGTTATCAGCTTTTCGTACTAAAATCGAATGCCTTCTTCGGCTGTTTTAGCTCTAAATAAGGAAGTTTTAATAACTTAAGAATCTAGAACTTACAGGGTACCAGCTAAATACTACTACTAGTATATCCCATAAAAACAAACAAACTAACATACTATCTAATCTATGATTCTCTTCAAAATCGGACTTTATTTCCTCTTTCTTAAGGTCATCGTACAAGAGCCAGGTCAGTATGTGGGCTCCAGTGTGACGTATTCCACAGATGATCGCATTGTTGTCGGATTGCAGCCGCTGCACTTTACGGCCGAGCCAGCTGTTAGGGCACGCCCAGTGAATATGCGATATTGTTATTTTACGGACGAGCTGACTCAGTCCTATTCGGAGTGCATAGTTGGATGCCATCTGAGCTACATATCGAAGAAGTGTGATTGTTATCACGAACTATTCCCATCAATAGATCTGATAAAAGAGGAGCCCATGCGCCTATGTACCATTGCGGATTTGCCATGCATGCAAAAGAACGGAGGTAATTATTTAGCAGGTTCAGTAAGAATGGTAGTTAATCAACGAGTTTCCAAAGTCTCACTGTTTTACATGGGCAACATCATTGAGGAGTCTAAAGACAATGTCTTCAATACCACCCATTGCAAGTGCTATCCCACCTGCGACCACACTCAGTATCATACAGCGACATTCACGGATCGCCATAGCAGCTCCGACCCCCGAGGCAATCAAATTGAGATTGACGTCTACTTTCAGGAGGAGACCCTTTTCTCGTATCGCTCCACACTGCACATAACAATGCTTGATTTGATGGGTGAGTTTTTTATGTGGATTTTCCAGTCTTTTCTTACAGTTTCTGATTGCTGTAATTATTCCACAGTTTCATATGGGGGCATAGCTGGCTTGTTTTTAGGTCTATCGGTGGTCGGAGCCATAAATAGCCTATTGGATCGCATTACTTGCTGCAGCAAACCCACACCCCAGCCCATTAAACCTGATCCCGAAGTTAAAAGAGTCTCACGTTTTTTTACCTGTAATCAAAAAAACATGATCGAATAACAGGGACGAGCAGAACGAAATAAATTGAGAAAGAGGAAAAGAAACCTTAATCGCATTGTCTTATTGAATATATTTCTTTAGAGCTCAGAATTTGGCTACCTGTCGTCACAGTGGAAAATTTCCAACTGCAACGACTGTGAGTGCGCATTGATGATATTCCACTTACCCAAACAAAAACTGTCCTCAAGCAAATACTTGAAGATTCTTTGACCCTAGTATAAGATTTGAATCCTCTGAGTCCTCTACAACTAAATAGGCGACCGAACATACGTTGAAGCATTCTTAATAACATAAACGAGCTGCACTTGCTTAATTCAAACAAAAATATACTCTACTGCAATATACATAGAATATAGTAATCTTAAACTAATTAAAGATTGTTCTTGTTTATGCAATCAAACGAATCAAGCAGTAATTGAATTATTTGAATTCACTAATTTGCATAGACAGTAATCATCTCTAATCATGCAATAAATTGTAGTAAATGCATAATTGCCTAAATTGGTTTAATTGCATAAGCAGTAAAAATCTCTAGTGACAGACACACAGTCGCTCTCTAATAACAAAATTTAAAAATAATATAATTAAAACAAATAATTAAACATAATAAAAATATATTATTAAATTTAATTTTCTACATTTGATAGTTTGGGAATATCAAATATTTATATTTTTTCAAATATTTTTGTATTTCTAGAGAGCACTAATATAATAATATCTAAAAAATAACTAACAGCTACAATTTGTACTTTTTTAAAAGCAAAATAGAAAAAGCTTCCTGATATACTTACAATTCCATAATAAATAGAACTAACATCGAAAAAAAAAGAGAATATTCAATTTGTGATGCCATATGAGAAAAGGTTCCCCCTTTATTTAAGAGTAGGTAGACGAAGCTGATAGTCGACGCAGACAGGTATAAATAGGGGCTGTACAGGCCCTACGTTCAACAGTGGAGGTTTGATCGTCGAGGCGCACACTTCAAGGAATCAAAATGAAATATCTTGTTGCCATCTGCATGCTCATTGGCTTGGTGAGTAATTTCAATACTGTTAAAACGATCAATGCTCTAGACAATCTACTCATTCATAGGTCTCAGCCGAGTATGTCATCAAGAATAAAGAAGATATGCTGAGCTATCGTGAGGCTTGCGTCAAGGAGCTGAAAATACCAACTGAACTTGTCGAGCAATACCAGAAATGGATCTATCCGAATGATGCCCAGACTCAGTGCTATCTGAAGTGCGTCTTCACCAAGTTCGGGCTGTTCGACAACAAGTCTGGCTACAATGTGGAGAACATTCATACGCAGCTGAACCGTGGCCATGCAAACCACGACGAGGTGCTCCACGGTCAGATTGCGGCCTGTGTGGACAAGAACGAGCAGGGCTCGAACGCTTGCGAATGGGCTTATCGCGGCGCTGACTGCCTGCTTAAGAATCACTTGAAGCTGGTGCAGCAGAGCCTGGCACCCAAACCATAATTTATAGCTTTAACTTCCGATTGACCAGCAATTTGATGTAATTTTCTCGAATAAAACTTTGATTGTCATATGTAGAGTAAATTGCAGAGTTAGCTTTCTCACTTAGCCACGCCCACCTTTATTAATAATCAATGCACTTTAGCACAAAACTGTCAGCGGTTCATCAGCCACTGCTCAGTTACCATGTTGCTGTACACCAACGAGCTCGTGGCGCCGCGACCCAAGCTCACCCAGGGTCTGCTACGCTTCAGGTCGCAGCAGCTGCGGCTAAAGTATGAGAAAATGCTGCGAAGAGCGTTTGCACACTCGACGATCCATGGCGTTCAGAATGCCATTGAGGAGAAACATATTTACGCACGCTACTTTTGGATTCTTATCGTGCTGATAGCTACGATGGGATTGTTGGTTGTCTTCTCCATGTTGAAGCATCAGCATAATGAACAGCAGCTGGTCAGCGTGGTGGAAACGACACAGTACCCAGTCTATAATATTCAATTTCCGGCGGTTGCCATTTGTCCCTTTAATCATGTTAACTGGCTGAGAGCCTCGACGGCTGAGCATCGCTTCCTGCCCAGAAATGCAGATTCATATACGCGTGAGTCCTTCCACGAGCTACTCATTCACATGGAGCAGCTAAACTTTGGTAAGTTCGAAACACTCGGCGAGCTGTCCAAGCGAAACCTGACTGCGCTGGCGAAGGTGAGCCTCAGCAAGTTGGCCAGTTATTTGGCCTACCGCTGCGATGAGCTCTTCGAGCCGGACTCCTGCTTCTTCGATGAGACCAAATACGAATGCTGCCAGCTGTTTGTGTCGGAGTACACTGAGAAAGGCATTTGCTTGGTTTTTAATTCGCTGATTTCCGAAGAATCGAGCAAAAAGAAGTTGGTCAACGAATTTTATCCCTACAAGCTAAGCACGGCCGGCGAAGGCTCTGGCCTCCGGTTTATGCTACACCTTAACGAAACGTTTTTGCGAACTGGCACCCAGCTGCCCTTTTCTATGAATGTAGGTGGACACATCGAATCTTAAACAACTGGCTAATTAATATTAATTAGCAACACTTGCATTTTAGCTAATGATCAAGGATTCTAATCAATGGTCAAACAGCATGAACTACCATCTCTATGAAAACACTGAAAACTTTGTGTCAATTGACCCGATGGTCATACAGACGTCCAAAAACACCGACGTCATGGATCCGGTCAAGCGACGCTGCTACTTTGAGGTAGATTCACAAATTCTCACCAACTAACATAAACTAATGACTAACCTAATTATAAAAGAACGAGCGACATCCCTACTACCCATATAAGGAGCTACCCTACAGTCGCTCCAATTGCATTTTTACTTGCCTACAGTCGTCCGTGCAAATCGTTTGTAACTGCTCCATGCCTCTGTATTTGCCAGTTATAGGTAAGTTACTGAGATGTCATTCAATTGATAGCCAATCTCATCTCTCTTCAAGACGATACTCGGGAGTGCAATGTGCTGGATTTTCCATGCCTTCATCGCCACACGGATGTCTTTGGGTATGTGAAATTCATTGACCAGGATAAACATATTAAGGATTCACGACGGGGTCAGCTCTGCCCTTGCCCAGACAGTTGCAACGTCCAGTTGTACCAAACGTATCTGAATGTGCGTAAATTTAACAAGTGAGTCAAAGTGCACCACTCAGCTCCTCTAGCCTCATTCTGTGTTTTCATTCACTCCAGCTTCAATACAACAAATACAACAATCTCAAAACAAATTAAGGCAGAGATCTATTATAGCCAGCGGGTATTAATGAAGATTGAAACCAAACTGAAGTACAGCTTCATCGATTGGGTCGCCAGCTTTGGTGGCATTCTAGGTCTTTATGTGGGTGCCTCGACGCTCAGCTTTGTCGAACTCGGCTACATATTGTCTCGGCTTTTGTGGTCGCTGCTTAAGGATGCGTATGCTCAAATAACTTCAAAACTATAATCAAAATGCATTTAATCAGTTGATCGAGAGTTAATTACAAATACTTATGGTTATTTCTGTTTTGTTTCCTGGTCAGTAGGGTAGCGTATATAAATGGCCGGATTAGGCACAGTAGCAGGCGTCTCTGAAAATTGATCCAAGTATGAACACCCAATGGCAAGGGCGCTGCCATCGGCACTGAAGTTAAGTGATGATATGGATGTGTCATATTCGTGGAACTGGCACAGACGCTTCTTGTTGAAGCCATCCCAAATATTAACGATGCAATCAGAGCCGCCGGTGGCGAATGTGTGGTAAATATTGTGGAAACTAACCGCATTAACTGGATAGATTTGCTCAATATTATGATCCCTGTTGCGATGACACTTGAAGGCAAACTTTCGACGTTGCACCTCGGGATCGTGGTCGAGGTATTCAACAGCAACGCGGCCCTCAATGGAGGACATGACATAACCTTCCTTATTTGGGAAAAGGCGGATGCAACGCGTTTGATACTTCAATGACGATTCGCGCTTCATTATATAGCTATCCGTTTTTCGCAAATCCCAAATTAACACCTTACGATCGGATGTGGCCACCACAATCTTCTCATCAATCACAGACATGGAGTAAACCTTGCCATTGTTCTGTTCAAAGCAGCCAACACAGCGCTTTTCGCGCATGTCCCAAAGTTTGACTGTCTTATCCCAGCTGCCGGTCAAGATGCCATTGACATACTCCGCATGCTCCACACAACGAATGGGGTCATCGTGAGCACCCACCAGAGTTTCAGCTTGAGTATTCACATCGTACATCCTAAGTTGATTGTCCAGTCCGCCACTCACCACATGCACAATATTCTGTTAAAAGTGTAATCAGTTATGGTTCCACACAACATGCATGAAAGTGTATGAAACAAACCATGAAGGCACAATCCAAAATAGGAGCATCCTGTACAAATTTTTGGCGCATTGAGTTTGCCGCCACATCGTAGAAGCGAAGCGTTCCATCCCAAGACGATGCTGCCATATACTGGTTGGATTTGGAGCCAAATTTGACAGCCGAGATAAGGTCGTCGGGTGGATTGTTTAACTTAAACTCCGACGGGCCCATTTTGTGTAATTAAATAAATATATTAACAAATAACAAATACGATTCCAAGCCGATAATGTGAAGCGGTAATGAAAGTTACCATAAAATGTCAACATAAACGCGAGCTATGGTCACCCTAGCGTTTATTCCATCACAAACAACTCTGTGTGTGCTGAACTACAAAACTCTGACTGATATAACACCGCAGTGTATACAAATAAAAGAAGTCCGTTATGTTT
Source organism: Drosophila hamatofila (assembly GCA_035045345.1). Lineage (NCBI taxonomy): Eukaryota > Metazoa > Arthropoda > Insecta > Diptera > Drosophilidae > Drosophila > Drosophila hamatofila. The sequence goes on from JAWNPA010000020.1 coordinate 14,602,171, forward strand.
GAAATTGATTTAAAATTGACATTTATTTTTAACAAACAATTGGTATCACAACTAAATAACTTTAACAACTACTCTAATATCTTGGAAGTACATATTTTGGTGGTTGCGATAGGGTTTTTAACTGAGCAATTGGCAACATTATTTGTCTTTATTCTTACATGGCGGCAACGGTCCATCATCGGCAGTGCTCAACGCAATGGCAAACTGAGCAGCATAATAGGTGATCATAATTTGAAGCCGTGGCGAGGGCAGCTCTACACTCAAGAACATGGTTACTGCAATCAGCGCATCCGATATCACAAACAGGACAGCGCCAAGGGCACTGAAGATGGCCAGAAAGCTCTTCGCATCAACAGCTCGTGCCAAGGCACGCCACAGCATGGTGATAATCAGGACACAATAGATGGGTACACCAATCACGAGTATCTCATCCAAGTATTTGCGCACAAAAATAATAACTGTAAAGCATAGAAAGAATAAATTAATTACAATTAAGAATTGACTTATTCAAATACGTCTACTCACAAACTATAACCGGCACATAAAGACAAACTCCGATGATCCATTTGAGCGGATGCCAGCCGAATGCGCTTATGTAGCAGATGTGTGCCACGCCAAAGGAGATCATGCCGAAGGGAAACAGATTAACATTGAGCAAAGCATCGCCGCCGCATGAAAACACTAAGCCAAGCAGAATTAACTGTGAGCGGCGAAATCTATAAAAAATATTGAACTTTAAGAAAAAAGCGCCCAATCAAAAACAAGATAAGAGAAAGCTTACTGCTTATTAAGCGAAAATCCTTTGATCAAAACATAAAACATCAATGCCACAATGGGCAAGCACTTGAGCACAGTGGTCCATAGTTCACCCTCTGGATCTTTACGCACCAGCGAAAAATAAAGCACCAAACTAATAAAAAACGGTGCTAGCTGCAGGGCTTGAGCTGTGGCCTTAAAGATAAGTAGTTAAACAAAAAATTCGAAATGATTAGCTGTAATCCAAAAATATAGAAAAAGCGATAATATTCCCACAATCGGTAGCATTATTATAGTTGATTAGATTAATAAGTTAGCAACTTCTGCAAAGAAACATGCGTGTAATTAATTTGCATAATATATGAGAAATGTGAAAATAAAACTTTTACTTTTCAACTGTGAGCTTTTAAAAGCAAGAGAGTGAGAAAAATGAGAAAAGGAATGGAGAGCAGACCATGAGAGATGAAGTGAGCAAGGTCAAGGACAAAAGCTCTGTATATACCTTTTTTATACTTTTTTGCAGTTAGATAAAGCATCCACAATGCAGTGCAAGCACACACACACACACACACATACATACACACGCACTCACAGTTATATCGTAATCATAAGAAAAGAACATTTATAAATATTGCAAAAGCAGACAAAGCAATGCAAATCCAGCTACAGATCGCATTTCTATACATGTGAATATATGTATTTGTATACATGTATCCATGTATATATGTGTGTGTATGTACATATGTATGTGTGCATATGCACTGAAAAACAGATTTAAAATTTAAATTAGAATTAACTGCTGCAATCACTTACGAACTGCACTATATGGCCCATAATTGGCGTTCTTGCGAATGTCAAATTTCTGAATAGTCACTTAAACAGGTATTATTGCAAATATTTGAGCAAGCTGCCGTTTCGCACGACGGAACAGTTATGCCTCCCCCTAAATAAAACAAACAAAAAATGTTCACTCGTCACAGGAGAACACGTTGCGCACTTTTGACCAACGTCAATATACTGAATCAATCCGTATAATTTTCCCGTTGCCGTTTGCTGGACGCTAGGCTGGCCCCGACTTTGATTGCGTTCACCCGCCGCTCCCAGCGTGTGCGAATATTGAGAGTGCGAGCGGTGAGCGCCGGTAGGCCATGTGCAGCATAAGCAGCATTCTGCCAGATACACAAACAACTGCGGACAAGCTACTCGCTTTTGTTGGCTTTACCTCAAATAGAATATACTGCTGTGTGGCGAAAAAGCGCCAAAAGCACGGCAACAAAAGAATAACACAGAGAGAAAGAGAGAGAGAGAGAGAGACAGAGGGATGGAGAGAGAGGAATGAGAGTAAGGCAGAGTGCTAGCATGGTCAGAAGGCAGAGGAGAGCAGAGCTATATGGGCTTTTTACTCACGCAACAGGTTAATTAATTGAAGTGTGCGCTACAGCGCTGGGCACATAAGACGCTATTAAAGCTTTGCCAACGGCAAACTTTACGCTTAATGAAAGTCATGCGCACAGTCGCTCAACTCAAATCAAACCGTGGTAGCGCATTCAGTTGCTCTCCCTTTCTCTCTCTCTCTAACTGCCTGACTGATATGAAAGTCAAAACAATGCAACAATTTCTGCACACTTTCACTGCAATACAGAAGCTTAAAGCTCCAGCCAATGTTAATGTAAGCTTTTTCTGTGTCGTCGATGCCAACCGAAGCTTATTCCATTTTAAGTTGTGGCATTTTTCAGGCGTGCGAAAAAACTCTAAGGTTGTTGCGGGAATATTTAATTAAATTCTTATACACCTATACAGAGATAGAAATCGAAGTGAAATTTGTATAAAAGGTGTTATTAATCGAATTAAACTTGCCAATCAAACAGCAGGTAAGAGACATATTAAATACGTATGATATCCGAGTCCTTGCCCAGTGCTGAAAAAATTGTGTATCCATTGAGAAAAGGTATCCTGTTTGCTTAGCACGGACAGTTCGATGCACAGTTTGTATTGTATATTCTTGACAGTAAAAGTATGCTTTCAAATTTGATGCGACTTTATATTCCAGTTAAAGCCAAATGCATAATTTTTTAATTTCGGATTTTTTTATTTTTATCTGTACAACTTTTTTTTTTTAAGAATTTCACCTTGAAAATTTATTATTATAACAGTTACAAATGCTTGACAGGCCAAGTTCTTTTAGTTTCACATACAAAGGTAGTCGCTATGCTTGCTGCAACAAGAAAAAAAAAGCTCAGGACCGTCAAATGTGTGGGGGGGAGTGGAACAGAAATGAAAGCTGACCGCCCGCTCATAAGTCTCAAAAGTATTACATTAAACTGAAATTGCATTATGCTAATGGGTTTCTCTTCAACGAAAGTAAGTGCGAGCCTTGGCACATGCTCAGTGCACACACAATCGACCTCCGGGAACGTGGACGAGGCACCAACTGAGTGAAGGGAAATCCAGCAGCCACTCAAGCCTGCCGAGGGGGCAGCACGGGGGCGTCATTTTATAGGCCAGTGGGTGGATGGGCAACTACAGGCAGACGACTGCATATGCGTACATAAGTGCACGTTGAACTTGAGCAACGTTTTGCATATCGTTCCACGCTGACATCACAAATCATGAATATGAATATATGTACATCCGCTGATATCGATCTTAATTAACGTTGCTGTGGAGTGACCTACTTTTAATCATATTAATTGAACTGGATCAAATCGAACCATTAATACTTCAAATAGGTTTGGCCAATAGCCCTCGATTCATCATAGCCAGGGTGACCTATCAATAGTAGCCGCACGTAATATGGCGTGTCCTTTCTTTCGTCGCGCCGACTCGCTGGCGCGCCAGCCATCGGTCACTGTGGAACCGGGCGCTCATTGGAATTTGGAAGACGAAGACCTGTCTCTAGCTGGCGATGCTTTGACTTTGACCCATCTGCAGATGGCCATACAGCTGCTGACAGCTCCTTCGAATGAGGATCTCAATTCGGCCGTTACCTCACTGGTGGCCAAATACCGCCAGAGTTGGCCAAACATTCATAAGCTGTGAGTTTGAAAACCTTACATAGCTAGAGATCTACGTTTATGAAAGCCATTAATTCACAGTAAACTGGATCCGAAGTTCTTCAAAAACTGCACCAACTATGATTACTTGGCGGACATACAAGAGTTGCTCTTGAAAATGGACGAGGCCAGTGCCAGCGAGATTCTCGTCCTACTTGGCGAGGAGCTGATCACGTGCTGCTGCACTGGCATCATCGAGCGAGCTTTCCGCTGTCTGGGCACTGATCTTCAGGAATTTTTGGGCTCGTTGGATGGGGTGTACGATGTTCTAAAATTGCAAGAGGTTAGTAAATTTTAGTTACGTGACCTAAAAATGCACAAATTTACCGTTATCCTTGTACAGGACGATGTCACCGATACGGGATTTGTGTGTGCCGGCGATGGTGAGTTGATCTTTACCTCGGAACGCCCGGTCATAGCTTGGCTATTGCTCGGCTCTCTCAAGGCACTTACTCGCATGCTGTACAAGGTGGATGTGAACATTAAAATTGAGCCGGTGGAGGGTGATGCGCGTCGATATCGCTATTTATTCTCTTTGGTCAAGGACAGCTCTCAGACATTGCAGATGGAACGACCTGAGGAGCCCAGCAAATCGCTTGAGAAGGTGCCACGCAGCAACTCGGCCAATGCCTCTGATCTGCAAATGAACTCGTCAAGCTTCTGCAAGATGTTCCCCTGGCACTTCATCATGAACGAACAGCTGGAGCTGGTGCAGCTCGGACGGGGATTCAGCAAGCTCTATAAGCCGTATCTAGCGGACTTTGGCTGCCAGGCTAGCACCTACTTCGATTTCAAACGACCCAAAGGCTTGACCATGAAATTTCGAGATATTGTGCGGCGTACCTACACGCCTTTTCTAATTGGGCTAAACAGCCCACCGGGAGTATCCGATTTTCCTGCTATCGGGTTGGAGATTAAGGGCCAAATGGTACACTGTCCGGAATCGAATTCATTGCTATTCATTGGCTCACCGTTCTTGGACGGCTTAGATGGATTGACCTGCAATGGGCTCTTCATCTCTGATATTCCGTTGCACGATGCCACACGCGAGGTAATCTTAGTAGGCGAGCAAGCACGTGCCCAGGATGGCCTACGTCGCCGCATGGATAAGCTAAAGAGCAGCATTGAGGAAGCTAACTCGGCGGTAACTAAGGAGCGCAAGAAGAACGTCAGCCTCCTGCACTTGATCTTTCCGGCAGAGATTGCCGAGAAATTGTGGCTGGGCTCTTCCATTGATGCCAAAACCTATCCGGATGTGACCATACTTTTCAGTGACATTGTTGGTTTCACCAGCATTTGCTCCCGGGCCACGCCATTCATGGTCATTAGCATGCTAGAGCGCTTGTACAAGGACTTTGATGAATTCTGCGACTTCTTTGATGTGTACAAGGTGGAGACGATTGGAGATGCTTATTGTGTGGCAAGCGGATTGCATCGGGCCTCTATCTACGATGCCCACAAGGTGGCCTGGATGGCGCTGAAGATGCTCAGCGCTTGCTCCAAGCACATCACACATGACGGAGAGCAAATCAAAATGCGCATCGGCCTGCACACTGGCACAGTGCTGGCAGGCGTAGTCGGTCGCAAAATGCCAAGGTACTGTCTGTTTGGGCACAACGTGACCATAGCCAACAAGTTTGAGTCCAGCAGCGAGGCATTGAAGATCAACGTTAGCCCAACAACAAAGAAGTAAGTAATTCTTGAATTAGTTTGATGAGTTCATTGACTTTATACTATATCCGTTTAGTTGGCTAACCAAGCACGAAGGCTTTGCCTTTGATCTGCAGCCACGCGATCCCTCCTTTTTGCCAAAGGAGTTTCCCAATTCGAATGGCAATGGCACCTGCTATTTCCTGGAGAGCTTCCGCAACCCGGCCCTGGACAGCAACCTGCCGCTGGAGGAGCACATTAATGCAGCTATGAAGACCATAACTGAGGGCGGCGATGCCTAAGCATCTTATAGAATCACTTGCTCAGTAGCCACTTAAACATAGTTCAATGCACATGTAGTCAAATTTCGTTGCCCCCTCGTGTAGCCTTAACAAAAATTAAATAAACTTTTCGTCAACGTGTTTGCCTTCAAACACAACGGACAATTTATTGAACTTAAGCCTTTGCAGCTGCCTCAGCCTGCTTGGCCTTGATGTAGGCCCTGACCCTTTCGCCGATCTTGCTGGCCATCATGCACTTGTGTCCGCGGAAAGCCCACACGTCGGCTGGGCTGTTCTCAGCATTGCTGTCAATGCAGCCCTGGGCAATTTGCAGCGCCTCCTCCTCGGTGAGGTCCATCTTAAACTGCTTAGCCAGGCGATCCGCGTGGTAGCCTTCGTGTGTACAGAATATATCCAGCTTGGTGGCAGTACATAGCAGATATTGGCGCACCTCGGGCTCGTCAGGGAAAACAGTTTGCTTCAGCTTGTTGATCTGTTCAACGGACAGGGGATGCGCCTTGAGGCACTCACCGCGTATCTCTTTGATTTCATTTGCAGTTTTGGGCACCCAATCTCCATTAGCATAACCCTGTTTTATATATTTACTTTAGTTTTTAAAATTGAAACTAATGTCACTTATTACAGACCAATGAGCACAGCGCCAGACAAACGATCAAAAACTTGAACATGTTGAATACTTTCCAGTCGCAGTAAAAAATTTAAACTAAATGGTCTGAGGCTGCGTAGACTATATATATAGCTATCTCTCATCGTAGCCCATAGTCCAGCTTCTATGTTCGACGGCATGAAATGTGTCAAAAGTTCAGCGATAAGCAACACAGCTCGACCGTAACTACATATGTATATATTTCACATGTGAAAGCATTTAAATATACTATTATATATTTGCATTTCCAATAGGTGATAACTTTGTTTCTGACTCGCAATCAGGATTCAAGCTAAGTATCTTGAACAATTTTATTTGTAAACAATAACACCTATTATACATATATTATATTATCACCAAAAGTTAACTGACCTTTTCAATCCGTTTAGCATTTTTTATTATTAGAGGCCCTTATAATCACATACATATTTCAAATTGTGATTCGATTCTTATCATCACCTCTGAGGCGGTCGTATGTATAATTAAATATTTGTTTTTGTTGTCAAACAAAAGCAGACTAATCTAATCTGATTTTTATATAATTCCACATAATTCAATTACGACATTACACTACAGTATTCAATAAATAAGTATTTATGTTTTTTTCTTTTATGTACTTGTCAACATTGAATTTTTGCTCAACAGTTTTATATTTTTAAATATTCCGCCGAAACGGCGGTTTATTAAATACGAAACACACTTGTTTTTGTTATCGCAAGAGCATCGATACTTACCTGCTGCAATCGACAGTCATATCGACCGGCAGCCGTTACAATTCTTAAGAGGAAATGGTAAACCAAAATAGTCGATAAATCTTATTGCACAACAGCTGTATTTTAGCAGCTCTGTTATCGTCGGCTTAAAAGTCATTTGAAACAGTTTAATTTTTTTAAGTTTAAGCATCTTTGACAAACACCATTCGGTGCGCTCATATTAAATTTACTTGATCGTGTTTAATACTCTTTTATTACAATTATAGTTATTTCAACTTATCAAACCGTTACTTCAATATTTAGGTGAGTATCGAGATTTACGTGAAATCAATCAGCGCTTGCTGCTAATAACATTTTCGCAAATGCTAATATTTTTGGGTGACCACAGTCGTGATTATTGTTAGTGTTGGGTAGAAACTCAATAGTACCAAAATAAGACATTTTTGGCAGAAAAAACCCCGAGGAAATGAAAATTTTTATCAAATATACATTTCGCTAGCTGATACCTAAATGCTAGCAATGTGAAGAAAGTAATGTTAGTGCTGGTTTGTCAGTAGAGTCTACAACAGCTATAAATGCTGTTGAAACTAGCGCCCATCGATTTTTTCTCTTCGAAGTGATTGCGAGTGTGAATATTTTCTCTCGCACTTGAAAGTCCTACAATAAATATCTGGGCTGCATTTGCGTTCGATCGAACGGGTATAAGCATTCACACAAACATGGCAAACACCGACCACGTTGCCCTGACACTATCCTCGACATCCGTGGTGAGCCTAACGGGCGGAGTCGCCAGCGATGAAAGTAATCTTTCCCGCAAGAGTTTGCGTCGGGTAAGTCTGCCCTCAATTCCTTCTAGATAGCAACAAATTAGATCAAGAATAGACAATTATTAGAGTCACTGGAACAATCATTGCATTATCATTGATTAGCATATATGTATTAACATGTATGTATATGTATGTTAATCACTTACTAAGTTGAGCTTACGTGTCTCACGTTGATTTGCGGTTTTTATTTGTGATTTGTAATTTCAGTCATGGAATCAGTTACCCCGATGTCAACGAAATCTCATCATAATGGCCCTCACAGCATTTATATTTACCGCTCTACTATTTTTGCCTGGCGATCAGCTAATTAACATAAAGGATATGCGCTTAAAGCCCGGAGCGGCGCCATTCCATATACGACGTGAGAACACGCTACAGAATCCGCATCATCATCCGAACGTTGAGAAGGATAACGAATTACCCGAAGATATTTCGGCAGCTGTCGCATCCCCAATGACCGATGAGAGCCGCCTGATTAAAGCGAAGCCGGCCGAAGATAAGGTAGACCAATTAGACTTTGATATCAATTAACCAATTCAGTTCTCAAGTGCCCTATCGACTTCAGAGCCGTTTTATCAGTAAATGAATTTATGTATTCCAATATACAGACATACCTGTACATGTCAGGGGCGCGGCTCACTTGAAATATCATTCGGGTAGCAGCACTGCAGCTGATAACACTGACATTAACCACTTTACGATATGCTGTGATTTATTGAACTAATAATTATATGTCTATTACAGTTGGATGGTAGTGTGGCCTATGCGGACAGGAATTTTGCGGAAAACGTTGCTAAGTTACCGGAAACTGTGGTCGTTGGCAATGAGAATGGAATAATCGACATAGTCAACAATGTGGATCAGCCCCTCGAACAGCCTTTGGAAAATAGTATCAACGACCCCTCGAATCTACGTGCGGAACTGGAGGAGGCTATTCGCCATCCCTTCAAATTATCCCATGTCACCATTGAAAATCATCTGCAGAGCATGAACGCACAGTTAGCAAAGGCCCAGCATTTCCATGGCGCTACCAATGAGCGCCAGTCTGCAGTTGTGGCAGCCTTTAAGCACTCCTGGGCTGGTTATAAGACGTACGCCTGGGGTCACGACAATCTGAAACCTGTTTCCCAAACCGCACACGAATGGTTTGGTCTTGGACTCTCAATCGTTGATTCTCTGGACACTATGTACATCATGGGACTAGAGGATGGTGAGCATTGAGTATGTTTTTCGTTCTTAAGTCTCTATAAACAATTCCGCGTCAACAGAATTCAATGAGGCACGCAATTGGGTCAAAGATGCCTTGCATTTCCACACAACTCGCGATGTGAATCTTTTCGAGGTAACCATACGTGTTCTGGGTGGACTGCTGTCTGCTTACCATTTGAGCGGCGATAGGATGTTTTTGGTTAAAGCAACTGAGCTGGGAAATCGCTTATTGCCCAGTTTTCTCTCGCCATCGGGCATACCGTATTCCGATGTGAATCTCGGCGAAAGATCCGCCCATTCGCCAAAATGGTCTCCGGATAGTTCAACCAGCGAGGTAACCACCATACAGTTGGAATTCCGCGATCTGAGCCGCTCCACAAATGTTTCTATTTATGAGCGGGTAAGTTGTAATCATTTTGGCAACCGTTTAATCTATTGATGTTCGTATTGTCTGCATTTTAGGCGGTCAACGTAGTAAATGAAAAAGTACACGCGCTAGAGAAAAGTCACGGCCTGGTGCCAATATTTATCAATGCCAACACGGGCACCTTTAGAAACTATGCGACAATCTCATTGGGTGCTCGTGGCGATTCGTATTATGAGTACTTACTCAAACAATGGCTGCAAACGGGTCGCAAGGATAATGACAAGTAAGTAACAATAGTCTTACATATATTAAATAAATATGGTCCTATACTTAACTCCTCCTCCGCCGTTTTAGTCTCATTTTGGACTACATGCAAGCGATAGACGGCGTCTTCACGCAATTGATGCGACGCACACCACGCGAACATTGGGTATACATTGGCGAGCTAATTAATGGACATGACTTTAAGCCCAAAATGGATCATTTGACATGCTATTTGCCTGGAACACTATTGCTTGGCCACCAGAATGGCATGCCCGAATCGCATCTACTGCTCGCTAGGGATTTGCTGGATACCTGCTATCAGACCTATATCAGGCAGCCTACTCAATTGGCAGCTGAGATATCATACTTTGCGCTGACCGACAAAGAAGAGCATGACATATATGTGAAGTCCAATGATGCGCACAATTTGCTGCGACCCGAGTTCATTGAAAGCTTGTATTACTTCTATGCGCTAACCGGCAATCGCACCTATCAGGATATGGGCTGGGTCATTTTCCAGGCCTTTGAAAAGCATTCAAAAGTAGCTGCTGGCTACACATCACTGGGCAATGTGAAAAACACTCTGAATACACGAATGCGTGATCTCATGGAAAGCTTCTGGTTGAGCGAGACTTTAAAATACTTCTATTTGCTATTTAGTGACAATTGCAAGGAAATAGACCTTGACAAGTGGGTCTTCAACTCGGAGGGTCATCCGTTGCCCATATACCAGAACTAATTGTAAATAAGCAAACAAATTGCAATTCATCGATACCAACTAAGATAGCTAATAAGGCTTGATAAATACCGGAAAATATGGAAATTTGGCAGTAACCTTTTAGTCTTAGCGTAGCGCAAATGCCAAATATTATGCCAAGGTGTATCAAAACACTTGGCCAAAAAAAAAAAAACAATAAAAAAATAATAATAATAATACGTTAATCAATAACATGAAACCAAGAAACATGTCAATGATTTGTTTGATATTTGTACTGATTTAGCACTTTATTGTAATAATTATTATTTATTTATTTACCTATTATAAGCATGGAATATATGTATGTTACTTCCTAAATTCTGGTGCACAACTGCCGAAATGTTAATAAATAAATATAAGTAGCAATAATGTCACATAATATTTATAGCATATAGTAATATGTAATTGGTAGGTACTTAGTACATGTGTATGTAATTCGCGATATGATATTCAATTGCAAAGGCAACCCAATCTCACTGCATTGTTTAGTAAAATAAAATACATATATTCTGTTTTTTTGTTTTGTTTTTTAAATAAACAAAACATAATAAAACTATTACTGCTCCATAATATGAAGTTTAATAATGATTTTACTTACTTTTGAAAGGCTGAAATAAAATCTGAAAATGACGGTTAATTAAAAACAATGATTTAAAATTTTCCGAATTTTTTTTTATTCTTATGTATACGTATTTTTCAATTTTTTTGTTTTTTTTTTTTGCGTGCGATTTGCACTTGCACCCAACAACATGCATTAAATTTGATTGCATTTTTGTGGGTTCTGGTTTATTTTGTAAAGTTTCATTTCTGTTTCAATTCGGATTTATGTTATTTGTTGCGTTTTTAATACGATTATGTACTTAATGTTTATGACGACTATGAATGGATGGGCTTAATAAACTATGAAATATTAAACTTGTTTGTATTCTTTTTCTTTTTTTTAGTTGATGCTGTAATTAAAACTCACAATGTTGCATTAAAAATCTTTGCTTTCTTATTACTTTTCGTTTCTCATTAAATTACATTTAGACACATTTAGCTGAACAATTTATTATACGATATTAGGTTTTGTTTTATTCTCTTCTTTTTTAGTTTTTTTTTCGTTTTGTTTTTATTTTTGGTTTTTAGGGAGAGAGGTTCTGTTGAAGCCGATTTGGAGTAACCGCTTAGTTTAGTATACAAATTGAAACAATGGGTATATAAGTTGTAAATGATACAATATAATTAATAAGTTGAAGTGGGCTCCTAGCGAGTGATAAGTTCTGTTTGCATTTGTTTCCATCGGCAGCTATGTGTATACATATATATATATATATATATATATATATATATATATATATATATATATATATATATATATATATATATATATATATATATATATATATATGTATATATATATTCGATATATATATATATACATATATATATATATATATCGAATGCAATTTTCCTTGACTAACTTAACTTTTAGCTATTACATATAAATTTTTACACAATTATTTCATTATTTGTCTTTGTATAACAACTAGAAAGTGTTGCGTGCGCATCGGCTTTATAAATCAATACAGAGAAAAGAGATGGAGTAATTCGGGATCTAAGCCAATTAAACGCGATATAGTCATACATACATACAATGGAATGGTACCGGTACCATTCATAAAATTTACTTAAGAGCTAATTGTTTAGTCACATCGCATCATACCAACAATTAGTATGTTGTTGTTTATTTCTTAATTTGTTGTAGTCGGTTGGTTTTGTGGTTTTAATAGTAGTTGTTGTTGTTTTTATTACTGTAATTGGTATGGATTAATACGTGATACGGACGACCTATCATTTGAGTCGAACATTTTCAGTTTAGTTGTGTGAATCTTATGCGTGGCTTCCTAGCATTTACAATATTTGGATTAAGTTCGCAGTTGTGGTTTCTTACGGATTATGGATTCAATTATCTGTTCTAAGTAATATTACATGCTAATCAGACATCGATATTTAAAACGTGGCACAAATCACAAATCAGATTTGTGTCAAGATCAAGATCAAGATACAATGATACGATTCATTTAATATATTTTTTTTGTTGCTTTCGCTTTTTTATTTTTTTATTTTTGTTTTTCATTTTTGTGGTTTGTTATTGCATTGATGTACAATATACACACAACTCTATGTATTCATAAGTATATAATTAATTATTTATAAATGTTTTAAACTAAATTTGCTAAAATTGTGGTTTTATTCTTTTGAACTGCGTTTGGTTTGCTTCGTCGTTTGTCATTTTGTCATTCTGTCATTTGTCGGAGTCGTTTGACTCGTGGAACTCCCTAAGACATTTATATTTATATGCTTTGCTGATGTCACCCGTAGTCAAGGCCAAGTTGGCTAAGAGTTGTCTAATTAAAATTGAGCACATTATTTATTCGAATTATTTATGCATGCACGCGAAGATTATTCTCAGTGTATTTCTGTGTGTTAGCTCAGAAGCAGAAAGACGTTAAGCGTATTTAAAATGATAATAATTTAAATTGCTTAAATTGAACTTTGTTTTTAAATTAATTTTAATATATTGTACGTATCTTTGCATGCCTTTCTCTTTACAAATTTATACACTAAGAGCAAATCCTTTTATTAAAAACTGCAATTGTTGAAACTGGCGCATGCATTACACAAATATATTTATGTATATGTATATATATATATATATATATATATATATATATATATATATATATATATATATATATATAATATATATATATGCTTAATAATAAATAATTTAATATATATTTATTTATTATGTATACATATATTTGTAATGTATATTGAATTTTTGTTGTTGAATTTCCCTTCTCTCATTTCTCTCCTCGATTCAACAGAATTGGCAACATTGTTACAATTGTTCGGCATAAATCTAATTGCGAATTTCGAATGCTGTTCCTGCTAGTTTACTTATCTGTGAATTATACAACCAATTCTCGTCATTTGTTCACTACCTCATACTGTTGCAAGCTGACTTAAAGTTGTTTTCATTTCTGGAAATGTTTTATGCTTAGTTACAGTTACGATCACTGATCCGTTACCATTAATTGATTTTGAACAAAACGTATTTTTAATATAAATTTAAAGCCATAATGTCGAACTTTTCTTATCAGATTAGATCACGTTGCTAGAAATGCTTTTCTCCTTTATAAATTTCCAAAGTCTAGTGGATTTTGTCGGACAATTTAATTGAGTTCCATGAGAAACAAGTGCGTCTGCAAGCGTATTCAATCTTCGGCATGCCGAAGTCATTTTTGTTAGTTCCTTGCTTACATTTCTTAGCTTGGTTTACATTTCATTTTTTTCGTTCATAGTAAAGATATAATTTTAATAAATTGTCTAGGCATTTTCACTTATTTATTGTATCTATATAATTTGTATTACATTAGAATTCATTCAGTGTACTTCTCTAAGAAGCATTTCATGCTATTCGTCGTTTTCTTTTCAATTCTCCGCGTTAATTGCTTTTGACTATTGACTTTTAAGGACCTGTTGTCCCATAAGAATGCTCTTGATTGGATGGCTACAAATTTATACAAATAATTACCAGACTGCTTTATCATTTATCTTGTAGCTTTAAATATTGTACAAACACATTGGACTAAAAACGAAAACAAGAATAATTACAATTTACGCTACATTTTCAACTTAGATCTAAAATAAACAAATAAATTGTACAGAGCAAGGTGCAAAAATTTGGCAACTGTTGCCGACAAAATTCAGCACAGTGGACAACAACTAAAAAGAACAAATAACATGCAATAAGGGGCTTAATGTACAATCAATGTGTTGTTGCCTTGGGCAGCTTTACAAGGTGGTGGCATTAAATTCCAGTATAAGACTGTTTGATAGTGTTGCCGACTGCAGCTCAGCTGCTGTGATTTGCGGCACATCAGATACAGATGTTGTGACTGCTTGAAGCCCAAGTCAAGAGGTCATAATCGACTTGACGGCCTCATCCAGGCCAGCGGCCACACAGCTAAAGTCATTCAGCTGCGAATGATGCTGTGACTGTGACTGCGTCAGGCCATGATGGTGTTGTGTATGATGCTGCAAATGCGGCTGCTGCTGACCTAGGTGATTCTGCAGTAGCTGTTGTTGTTGATGGTGGTGATGGTGATGATGATCCAGCAACAGGTTGCCGCTAGCATCAGGGACAGCATTTACAACAGGTCCAGCACCGCCGCTGATTAGACAATCACCCATGTCCTCGCCCAACTGGCGACGTCTGCTATTCACCTGCTCCTGTTGGCAGCTGGGCAAGTTTGCCGCTTGCCGTTGATCGTCTAGTATACTGTCGCCTAAGAAAGAGCCCAATGAGAACTGCAGGGAATCGCCGCTGTTCTGCAGATTCAGTATGCTATCTATCGCACTGGCCACATGTCGACTAATGTCATCGTCATATTCGCCTGTCACCACAGAAGCACCGCCCATGTGATTTACGTGCATTTGCGTCTGCTGCGGCTGCTGTAGCTGCTGCTGCATACCGTGCTGGTAATGTTGGTTGTGCTGCTGCTGTTGTTGTTGCTGCTGCTGCTGCTGCTGCTGTTGCTGTTGTGGATCCAACATGTTGGCGAAGGCCTGATGATTGGCAAAGCTGTGTTGCTGCTGCTGCTGTTGTTGCTGCTGCTGTTGCTGCTGCTCCATCAGCAATTGCGAAAAGGCAGCGGGACCATTAGTGGTCACGCTATCTACACCCATTCCATCATGCAAAGCTAACATATCCGCATCCAACATTCCATGCTGTGGTACCTGCACATGATGCTGCGAGGACATAGGCGAAGAGGACGTTGATGAGGCTGTGCACAAACGTTTGCTGCTATTTTCATCCTCTAAGTCACTGCTCGAGCCCATCAACTGGCCATTCCAATGGCGTTTGCGTGTTTCCCCATTCACCAGCATATTGTGCGTTTGGCCATCGACTGTGCTGGTGTTGCTGGACATATAGTCGGTATAGTGGGCTTCCATGCTTTGCATCCAGCGCGGATTGTTGTTGCAGTTGAGCTCGATATGGTGCTGCTGTTGTGCTTGCTGTTGTGGCTGCTGCTGTTGCTGGTGTCCATATGCCTGCTGCTGTTGCTGGTGATCACTGCTGTAGCCGGCGTTGAAACTCTCATCGGGCCCCCAAATGCTCAGCTTGTTCTTGTGATTCGCTGCTGGCGATTTCGAATCACCAAATATCTCATCCAGATTGGATTCAATGTCGTGTGCATCGCTGCTGTTCTTCACGTCCAAATGTACTGGCGACTCGCCGAACATAGCCTCCAGGCGCGTCTCCACAGACTTTTGCACGTCCGAGTCGCTGTTGAAGAACTCACTAATTGCAGGATGATGATTCGGCTGATCCGCCTGCATGACCAGCGGTTGCTGGCGCTGTTGGCTGCAAGAGCTGCCGATTGGCAAGCTGTTATTGCCAGCATTACTGCTGTTGCCACCAACATCGCCGGCACAACTGCTGCTACTGCTATTGCTGCTGGTATTACTGATACTGTGATTGCTTTTATCAATGCAGCCATTTGGAAACAGATCGGACAGATGATTTCCATTATTGAGCAGATTGCTGGCGTTGTTATCAAACAGATGTTGCTGAGACAAATGTTGCTGGTGCGTGGCATGTTGCAGTGGGGCATGTTGTGGATGCTGTGGCTGCAGTGTTTCATTGCTTATTAAGTTAAGCTCTTTTTGCAGACAGTACCAACCGTCGTCGTGATCATCTTGACCGAGAGCACTATTTTTAACATGCTGCTGCTGTTGTTGCTGCTGCAATTGCTGTTGTTGTTGCTGCTGCTGCTGCTGTTGTTGTTGTTGTTGTTGCTGCTGCTGTTGTTGTTGTTGTTGCTGCTGCTGTTGTTGTTGTTGCTCCTGCTCTTCTCGGTGTTGTTGCTGTTGTTGTCCTTCCCCCTGCAACTCATTCTCCGAATAACAGTTCTCAGCATTCTTTGCATTAGCAGACTGCAATTTCTGCTCCACTTTCTTCATGATGAAACTGGGCGTCAGTTCAGATTCGATATCAAAGTTATCGTAGTCCTTTTTGATACGCTGAGTGTTATCCTTGGAATTGTTAAGCTGCTCCTTTTTAACTGTCTCCTCCAACGATCCGTTGGTCAGGCTGCTAGACTCGGGCTGACATAGCCACTCGCCATTCTCTTCTCGCTTGACCTGCTGCTGCTGTGCCTGTTGCTGCGGCTTGTATGCTTTGTTCACATCTGCACTATTCTTGAGCAGATCAAACTTGTCCACAACTCCTTCAGTTGTCTGTGCTGCTGATTCAGACACTTTTTCCGTTGGCTCTAATTTGATTTCCTCCTTCACTTTGGTATCCATTTGCGGCTCACTGGCAGCCGTGGCTTCAGAGCTCTGCTCCTCTTTGAGTTGCTGTTTCTCCAGCAGCTCCTTTTCAGCGGTACGTATATCACTGATCTCGCCTTTCAGATCGTCTATCATTAGCTGCTGCACTTGCAGAAGCTCCGAGGTGCGATGATGTAACTGAAACAATTGCAAACAGATTATATATATGTTTTGAATCGATATTTAGTAGACTACTTACGGTCGACTCCTGTAAGAGAATCTCCTGGAATTTTCCATTTAACTGACGGAACTTATCACGAAAGCCCAACGCAGTTGCTTCAAATTCTTCATCCTCATCGGAGTGCAACTCCACATCATTCTCATGCATGCAATGATATCTGCGTAAGAAAAAACATAACAAAGTTATTCTGGCTGTGTCAGCTGCAACTTTTGCAGCATCTTACCGGATTAGCCGCTTGACCGCTTCGTCTTTGGTGCGAAATGGCTTCACATAGTCCGGCTTCAGGCAACTCTCTTGATCTACCTCCAATTGGCGGACGAATCTGTGAATGATATTTCTATTAATATACAAATTCAATCTGGTCTTAAAGAAGTGTATTGAAGTTGGCCTCATTTATTTAAAATCGGCATTTGTCAACCAACTACTCACAAGGAGAGGCGTGCAATTTTTGGTTTCGGTGTTGGCAGCAGTTCCTCCGTCTTGGGCAGAGGTAGACCCGGCAAAAACACAGGCACTGCTGGTAGCGTTGGGGTAATTAGATTACCCAAGGCTGGTGCTGTTATTGGCGATGGTTGTGGCAGCGGAAGTAGCTGTTGTGGTTGTTGTTGTTGCAAGTGCTGCGGCTGCTGTTGTTGTTGTTGCAAGTGCTGCGGCTGCTGTTGTTGTTGTTGCAAGTGCTGCGGCTGCTGTTGTTGTTGTTGATGTAGCTGCGACTGTTGTTGTTGTTGTTGTATCTGCTGCTGTTGTATTTGCTGTAGTTGTTGTGGTTGTTGTGGTTGTAGTGATTGTAGTGGTTGCTGTTGTTGCGGTTGCAGTGGTGGCATTGCCAGCATGCTGACTTGCAAGGCACTGGTGTTGCTGTTGTTGTTGCTGTTGTTATTGCTACTGCTATTGCTGTTGCTATTGCTGTTGCTGTTGCTGTTATTGCTATTGCTATTGCTGTTGCTGTTATTACTATTGCTGTTGCTACTATTGCTATTGGATAAAAGATTCGTGGCGCTTGCAAAGATGAGGGGCGGTGGGCCGTTTTTAAGGCAGGCGGCAGGCTGTTGGTGCTGTTGTTGTTGCAGTGGTATAGACAGAATATTTGCTTTCTGTTGCAATATGTTGACTGTTGCATTCGATTGTGGTTGTTGTTGTTGTTGTTGTTGCTGCTGCTGTTGTTGTTGTTGCTGTTGCTGTTTTTGTTGTTGCTGCTGTTGTTGTTGCTGCTGTTGTTGTTGTTGTTGCTGCTGCTGTTGTTGTTGCTGCTGCTGTTGTTGTTGCTGCTGCTGTTGTTGCTGCTGTTGTTGTTGATTGGCTGCATTAGCTTTGCCGCGACTGGCGGGCTCCTTGAGCTTTGCCTGTGGCGCCTGTTGCTGTGGCAGGTTACAAATGGACGCCGCTTGTTGCTGTTGTATTTGTTGCTGTTTCTGCTGCGCAAGCTTCTGCTTGTTGGCCAATTGCTGTTGCTGTTGATGTTGCATGGGATAAATGTGTATGCGTTGAGCAACATTCATTTGCTGCTGCTGCTGTTGTTGTTGTTGCTGTTGTTGTTGCTGCTGTTGTTGCTGCTGCGTATTGTTAGGTACTGCCGATGCTGCTGTGCTGGTGGTGGAGTGATTATTTGGCTGCACCACATTTGCTAAAATAACACCACTATTTGTTGCTTTCAAAGTTTCTGCAGACTGTTGTTGCTGCTGCTGTTGCTGTTGTTGCTGTTGCACCTGCTGAAATTGCTGCGGCATCAGACTAAAACTGCCGTTCGCATTAGGTGTAGGGATCATGCCTTCCGGTGTCGGCACCTCCTTGCCCGAGGCCAAGATACGATGCTGGTCCGCAAACAAACGCTGCAGCGCCACATTGATCTCAGCATCTGACATGGGCTTGTTGTACATGGCAATTGCTGCTGGATCAACTTCTGGCGAGATTGGCAATGTGGGGACAAAGGACTTGTTCTGCAGCTTGATGGTAAGGAACTGTATTTGTGTTTGTACCGTGCGAAACACCTGTTGCATTTGTGGTGTCAATTGAATTGTTTGCACTCGTGAAATTGTGTTTTGTTGCGGCTGCTGCGGTGTTGTCGGCTGTGGTTGTTGTTGCTGCTGCTGTTGTTGTTGCTGCTGTTGTTGTTGCTGCTGTTGTTGTTGCTGCTGTTGTTGTTGTTGCTGTTGTTGTTGTTGTTGCTGTTGTTGTTGCTGCTGTTTTGGCTGTTGTTGTTGCTGTATCTGCACTGGCAACTGCAATTGAGTGACAACTGGCGCTGCTATTGCAGCTCCACTGTTACCGCCACTGCTGACCACCGCACTGGGTGTGGATGTTGTGGCTGTTAAGCTAAAGCTGCCACGTTGCTGTTGCTGCTGCTGAACAGTTACTGATGTGCCTACAGGTTGCTGCTGTAGCTGCTGCTGCTGTTGCTGTTGTTGTTGCTGCATGGGCGCTGTGACGCCCACCAGTTTGGTGCCGCTCGTTGTTTGGAAGGGCTGAATGCTATTGCTCATTGTGGTGGTGGTTGTTGTTGTGGTCGTTTGTCCCCCACTGCAGCTGACAATAACAATCATATGTTTGCCACTCGCTACATTAGGCTGCACAATTTGCACCGGATTGTTGTTGGGCTTCTGGGAAAGCGGATCCAGCTTGGGCATCGGCTTGACAACGCTGGCATTCTTCAGACTATTCAGCTCGGCGGCCGTTGACGTTGTCTTCGGCTTACGCACCGGCTTCTTTTTGGCAACGGCACCTGTGCTGGACGCTGTTGTTGACGTACTGCCGGCACCAGCAGTCTTTGCTGGCTCCAGCTTAGCTTTGCTTTGATCTATGATAGGCGCGACATTGGCCACCTGTTTGGTGACCGTTGTGGTGCTTGTTGTGGTGCTGTTACTGGTGGTTAACGTCGTTGTTGTTGTCGTGCTAATTGGCAAACCCAGGCTAAGGCCATGCCCATTGCTAATGGGCTGTATAGGATGAACGATCTGCTGCTGTGGACGCAATTGAATGGGCAATGCTGCCGTTGCCGTTGCCGCTGCTGCTTGCTGCGCCAACTGTGTGGGTGGCAGAGGATTCACATCGTTAAAGTGCAACTGACCCAGCTGCAGGCACTGCGCCAGCTGCTGAGCATTGATTCCCGCTGGAGCAATCAGCAGTCGCTCCGAGGGCCCAATCGATGCCGTCGTTTGGCCAGCACTAATGGCCGTAATCTGATTGGAGACACTATTCAGACAGAACAGCTGCTGCGTGCTAGGATCGATGGTTGGCAGTGCCACATAACGTTGCGCATTGCTTGTCGCTGGCTGCTGCGACGCCGTCTGTTGCTGTGATTGCTGCTGCGGCTGCTGCTGCACTACCAGTTGCGGTGTCGACGGCAATTGAGGAAAGGTTTCGCTAATCTTAGCTGGCATGCTCGGTGGTTTAATTGCATTGGTTGTGTTGGTGGGAATGCTGTTGCTGCTGTTGGTGCTGCTATTATTGTTGTTGCTCAGCAAATTGCTGGCGAGCACGGCGGGCGTGGATAGCTTTCTACTGTTGACAGCTGAAAATAGATATGGATGTCATTAGTAAGGGCAAACTAAAAGATGTAAACACCATTAAATACCTTTGCTATCGCTCTTGGATGTTGTTAGTGGCTTGGGAGGATGCTGAGCAGCTACGATTGTTGTTGTGGGTAACTGTACATGTTGCGGCTGCTGCAATTGGAACTGCTGCTGTTGTTGCTGCTGCTGTTGTTGCTGATGTTGTTGCTGATGTTGTTGCTGATGCTGCTGCTGTTGCTGCTGTTGTTGCTGATGCTGCTGCTGTTGCTGCTGCTGTTGTTGCTGCTGCTGTTGTTGCTGCTGTTGCTGTTGCGGCTGCTGTTGTGCTGGTTGGGGCGGCGGCGGAGCTGGTGCAGCTGGCTTGTTAGTGTCCATGCGGGTCGGCTCATTGATAATAGTTACATTGGGCAGAGCGCCCTTGAGCAACGCCTGGAGTATGAGCTGCGATTGATGATCCTGCGGCGTGTTGGGATCATGACGCAGGATCAGTCGCTCGCAGTGCTCTGAGACGGCCAGCGTTAAGCTGCCCGTCAGCTGAGGCACCAGCGCCGCTGCCGAGGCCGGTGAGCCCACGGATATAGACACGTTGCCCGGCATGCCCGTCAATTGTGGCGGCAATATGGTGGCACCACCAGCCGTTGTGACCGCTTGCATTGGAGTTGCCGTTGGCGGTGGCGTGACCTGTGGTATGGTCACCAATTGCATCTGACGACCATCGCTGGACAGCTTTATTGTGGTTGTCTCCGGCGCAGATGTGGTTGTTGTCGCTGCCGACGGTTGAAAGACGAGCTGCGGTGTAGCAGCTGTGGTTGTTGTTGCTGTTGCTGCTGCTGCCGATGGCACTGCACCACCCATAACTGTGGCTCCCGGCGGCAGAATGGGCATTATTTGAATCTTATTCTCTACGGCACTGCCGATGGGCAATGTTGACTGATGGTGATTCTGCACCTGAGAGATCTGTATGTTGCCAATCTGACTGGGAACAGTTGTGGGCGTGGCGCTGTTGATGCCGCTGCTGTTGCTGCTGCTGCTGCTGGTGAGGCCAAGGCCGTGCGGTAGCAATATACTGGAGCTGCAAGCACTGCTGCTACTCACTGGCGTTGTCAGGGTGATGGTGTTGACGGTATTGACACCGCTGCTATTCCCACTGCTGCTAATGGTGGTTGTGGTGGTGTTGCTACTACCAATGATGCTGTGGCCAATGTTGTTCATGTTGTTGGTGTTGCTGCTTATGCTGCTGCCGTTGTTGATGATGTTGCCGTTGTTGATGATGTTGCCATTGCTTATGCCATTGAGCGTGTCCTGCTTCTTGGTGGTGCGACGCACAGCAGGTTTGCGACGTGGCTTGACCGCTGCCGTTGCTGCTACAGTCACAGAGCTCGCCGACGTTGCCGCTATTGTTGACGTGGGCGTGGGCGTGGTCAGCGTTATGCTCGCCGCAATGGGCGCCTGCTGCAGCGTGACATTGCCTATGGTCTGGGACTGTGTGCCCAGACTGAAGCTAATTGTTGGCACCGGCGTTGTGGTTTGCATGCTGGTGCATATTTTGGCACCCGCCCCACCCGCTCCACCCGCCGCAGCTGCCGCGGCCGCAGCGGCTGCTTGCTGGGCGAGATGCTGCTGCGCCTGCCGCTGAATCTCCTCGGCGGTGGGTAGGCGCGGCGTGGACAGCGTATACGGTGGTAAGGTTGCTCCATTGGCAACGGCCGCTGCAGGTGCGCCATCGCTTGGATCAATCTTAATGAGGATATTTGGTATTTCGGTGGCTTCGTTGACCGGCGCTGGTGCCGGAATGGTCAGCGTAAAGGGCAGCCCATCGCTGCCGTTTTGGCTCGGTATGGAGATCATGATATCGTTGGAGCTGGGCGCCGCCGTTGCATTGACTGTCGCGCCCGCTACTCCGTTGCTTAAGGGCGGTGGCGGTGGCGGCGGTGGTGGTGGCAGTGATTCCTCAATATGCTGATGGTGATGGTGACTTGTGCTGCTGTTGTTGTTGTTGTTGCCGCTACTGTTGCAGCTGCTGCTGCTGCTAGTATTGGTTGCAGCTGGTGCGGAGTTTGTGACTGCTTCCATGCCATAGTCTTCATCGTCATCGTCATCCTCCGTGATGCCGCAGAACTTCATCACATCGCCGAGATCTAGCTTGCCGTTGCTGGAGCGTTGTATATGCGTCGGCGGTGGCGATGGCGACTTCAAGCGCGCCACCTGCGGCGTGGGTGTTCGTGTTAGCGCCGTCGTGGGTGTGACAGGTATGGCATTCTTTTGCTGAACTGTTGCTGCTGCAGTCGCCGGTGGTTTCTTTTTGCGCGGCCGAGGCTTTTTCTTAGACTCCGCACTGTGTTGTTGTTGCTGCTGCTGCTGTTGTTGCTGCTGCTGCTGTTGTTGCTGCTGTTGTTGTTGCTGCTGCTGCTGCTGTGCCTGCTGCTGCTGTGCCTGCTGCACCTGCGTCTGAGTCTGTTGCAACTGCTGCTGCAGCTGCTGTATTTGTGCCTGCTGCTGCTGCTGTTGTTGCTGCTGCAGCTGTATGGTCGCCATGGCCGCCTGCTGCTGTGCCGTTGGCTGGCGCAGGGGCTCCGGCGTAACGGGAGAGGATTGAGCAAAGAGCTCCGTGGAACTGTTGCCGCTGCCACTGGATGCGGCCGTCGTGGTGGACTGCTGCGGTGCTTGTGGCGTCTGGAAGGCAGTCGCAATCTGCTGCAGATGGGCGCCATTCAACTGATTCAGATTGATGGTGGCACCGCCGAGTGTTTGTTGCAGCTGCGATATCGCCGTCAGGCCATTGGGCATTTGAATCTGAGCAATGCCATTGCCATTGGCAGCTGCTGCTGCAGCCAGCTGCAGATTTTGCAGCTGAGCCGCAACGCTCTGGCCCAGCAACTGGGTGTTGATGGTGGCCGTTGTGGTGAACGGCTGAGATCGTGGCGTTTGCGCTGCCAGCGCCGCATGCAGGCCACTCAACTGCGTGCCGGTCTTGATGGCACTTTGGAATTGGCCAGCGCCAGCTGTCTGCTGGATGAGGTTGCCCTGTGAAGACACTATGAAGGTCGGTGTAGCGGCCGCCAGCTGCATGGTGGCACCATTGGTGCCCACAATGCGCAGCAATTGCTGCTGTGCCGGCTGCTGCAGTTGCGCCTGTCCGCGCGAGTTCTGTATAACCAGCGACGGCGTGGCCGTCAACTGTGGCGTGGGTGGACGCAATATTAGCTGCACACCTTGCGGATTCTGCTGCACCAACACGGGCATCTGATTCAGCAGCAGTTGCTGTGCTTGTCCTGATGTTGCTGGCAGCAGGATTTGCTGCTGCTGGTGCTGGTTGCTGGCATTGTTGGATGCAGCGCTGAGCTGAGCCTGTTGCGGCTGAGGCGACTGCGAGATCTGCGGCAATTGTGAGTTTTTGTTCTTCTGCAGCAGCTGCAGCGACTGGGAGACCAGTTCTTGCTGCGGCTTGGGCAGAATCTGTTGGGGCGTCTTGCTCGCCTTGCTGTTGACAGTAGACAACGCAATGCCTGCATTGCTGGTAAAGCGTTGCTGCTGCTGTTGTTGTTGTTGTTGTTGTTGCTGCTGCTGCTGCTGTTGTTGCTGCTGTTGTTGCTGTTGTTGATGCTGCTGTTGTTGCTGCTGCTGGTGCTGCTGCTGTTGTTGTTGCTGCTGCTGTTGTTGTTGCTGCTGCTGTTGCTGCTGCTGCTGTTGTTGCTGCTGCTGCTGTTGTTGTTGCTGTTGCTGCTGCTGGTGTTGCTGCAGTTGTTGCTGCTGCTGCAACGTCGCCTGCTGTGTGGTGGCTATGATCTGACCCTGCGGCCCCTGAATAAACTGGAAAACTTGATGCGGCGCCTGCTGCTGCTGCGGCCCGCTGGTGATTGTGAACTGTTGCGGCAGCATCTGTACGGCCTGAGGCTGTGGCGTTGGCGGCTTTATGGCCGCAGCAGCAATTGCGTTGCTGGGACTGGGTATGGGACTGTCTGCTATCAGCGGACTACTGCTCTGGTATTGCTGGAACTGCGCCTGCTGCTGTTGTTGATGATGTTGTTGTTGATGCTGCTGCTGCTGCTGATGGCTCAGTACCGAATTGGCGCCCTTTTTCGCTTGACCTTTTGGGCTACTAGCCACATTTGCTGTCGTAAACGAAATGGGCGTGCTGATTGCCGTTGCATTCGGTTGCCCATAGCCGCCGGCTACTGTCGAGCAGATCGAGGTGGGCGCCGCTGCGCTGGTGCTAAAGATTTGATGCTGCAATTGCTGCTGCTGCTGATGCTGCAGTTGCTGCTGTTGTAGTTGCTGTTGCTGCTGATGCTGCTGTCCAGTCCTCTTATTGCCCTTCTAGAAAAATGTAAAAAAATCAATTTAGTTGCCACTGTCAAATAGCCAATAAATTGTCTCTAAACTATTAGTTAAGGAGGACCAATTCAATAACAATATTACTAGCAAGCAGTCTTGATACATAGCAAAGCTAAGTAAAAAAGTTAAATACATTTGATCTGTTAATTGTAGGCCCGATTATTAAAGGGGCCATTGGGATAATGACCTCTATCTTAAGGGGGCCCCCACCACACATGTTTGATCCGTCCCTGGTTAATTGGTTAAGCATGCATTTTATTGCATTTAGGCTTTGTATCACTTTGTTAAAGCAATGTAAATTGGCTCAATCATCAGCTATCAGTGCTCCAATTTGATAGCGGATCTTATCTTATCAAGGGAGTGCAGCGAGCAGTGCAACTCAATTCAATTTACCTTGTTCAGCTGGATATTGTTGGAGCCGACTAGCGTGGCGTTCAACTCAGTGCCGATTGCATTATTGTGTCCACCTGCTGCGGCAGCGGCGGCGGCGGCAGCGGCGGCAATGAGCCCGCCAGCTGTCACGCCAATGACGGTCGTGGCAGCCGCCGGCGACTGGGAGGGACTCGGCTGAAAGACAACGGTGCCGGCGTTGGGACTGCCATTTGTGAACTGATGTATGGATTGTCGCCTGCCAGGCGTCGCCGCCTTGCGCTCCTGCTAAGGATCACATGATTAATACACAGATACGGAAGGGATAAGCAAGCAAATGTGATTGGACTTACGTGTTCCTGTTGATTGCTGTTGGCGTTTAATGCGTTGCCACCGGCTACGAGCACCACATCCTGTGGGAATGGCGATAGCGATGGTGATGGTTGCAGGCGTGGACTAGCTGAGATCGATGGCGATGGACTGGGCGTCAGAAACGGACCCGGAGGAGACAATATTCCTGCAAAGGCACAAAAGCACACACAATAACGAATTATTACACATTGAAAAATATATTTATATACACATATGTATCTGAGTGTACATAAGAAGTGCACTTATTCATTGTATTTTATTGGGCCACCATTGACCCACTAATGTCAGGGTCCGGGCGTGTTTATTGGCCGACTGGGTATCAAGTAACCGAGGGGACGCCAGCCCTCCATAATCAACGCCCAGCCGTGGCATAAGCATCGACAACCATTTCGGGGGCAGCAATCTTGTACGTGACCAGAGCGCAACTGAATACATCAGATACAAGCGAACGACACACACACACTGACAGAGGAAACAAGCAACAGAGTATCTCGCAGATACACACACTCTCGCCCCACACTCACGCACAGCCATCTACTTGTGTAAGTGGGTAAAATTGCGCGCCATTTCAAAGTTGTTTATTTTGAAGCTGGAACTCTTCAATTTGCCGCCGGCTGTGCCATCACCCGGATCCCACTCTGGCCCCGTTCAACAGTTGCCGTTGCCATTGCCGTTGCCTTTGACTGCCTTTGTGCATACAAAACGAAGCAACTTAACACAATTCGAGGCAGCAGCAGCTACCCAACTACCCGACTCAACGGCTGGGAGTGCGCCAATACATTCACATATATTTTTGGACCAACAGCAAAGATAGAAACAGAAATAAAAACCAAAACCAGTTTCATTAGTGCTTCAAAAAGTTCTTTGCACTTCTCTCTTTACACTCTTATTTTTATCGATACCCTGTTGAATGAGTTTTAAGGGTATAATTGAGTTATGACTGTTTAAATAACATCAAATATCACTTGTTAATATTGTTGAAATAAATCTCCAATCAATTCATGAAAATCGCAGAGAACGGCGCCAATGAAAAGAGGGGCGGGAAGGGTAGAGAGAGCATATTAGAGGGCGACAGAAGTGGAGGACCAACCATTAAGTAAGAAAGAGAGAAACATAACAAGAGCAAGGATTTTTTTTTTTTTTTTTTTTTTTTTTTTTTGAAAATCTGATTCGAAGATAATTTATACAAATCTAATGTATATACTAAATAAATACACAAAAATATGAATATAATAAAATTAGCTACACGAAAGCACATTTTTGCATTTGTTAAAAGCAATTCCTTTTTTTATTAAGTGCAGCATATGAACAACAGGCAGAAGGAACGTCAAATTGATATTAAATGCCTAAATCGTAAAGTAGACATATTGCTCTTGGCACTCAGCTGCAACTAAGTGTAGGAGTCAGTGCCAAAAATAATACAATATGTTCTTTGCAGGTGCTAGCGATTATTGAAATCTGTTTCAAAAATATGTAACTAGCGGCCGTGCCTGAAGTAGTTTTTCAATTAAAAGTTAAACTTTGTTTTCGTTATTGTTGTTGTTGCTGCTGCTGCTGCTGCTGCTGCTGCTGTTGAGCACATTGTTGCTGTTGATGTTGCTCTTGTGGCAGCGACTTTTATACATATATACATATATATATATATATATGTATATTTTTTAGAAAATGAAATGAAAAATCAACAACAAAGAGGCGAAAAATTTACATAATACCACCGTGGATTGTCCTGTAACAACTACTGAGCCACATGCAGTAGGCAAGCGGGAAGGCTGACAGGCAGGCAGGAGGCAGCATTAATTTGCATAGGGCAATGGGATGGGAGCCTGCATGGAGGCGGCACGGTCGGGCAGACACAAAGAACGCACGGGCAAAAAATATATATATATAAATAAAAAATAAAGTGAAATGAGGAATTACGGATAGGGCGGCGGCAACAGAATAACACAGCAAGAAGCATAGCAAAGCGAAGGCGTAGAATAAACGAGCATAAGCATCAAAGAAGCTGCCATCATCTCTCCTACATTGCCGCCGCTCGAGACGTTGTCAGCGATTGGAATTGAAGCATGAGACGAGGCCAAAGCCACGACCCCCCCTCATCGTCTGTCCCGTTCATAAATACATATGCATAAGTGACTATGTGTGTGTGTGTATGTATGTATGTGTGTGTGTGTAACCATTGCCGCCATTATCGACAGCCAAACAAAGCCTAAGAAGAATTTAACAAGCGCAACTGGCGACCGTTTACAGCTGCCCAGAGCTAGCAGCGGGAGACGTCGTCTTTCACATCAGTCAACATATACACACGCACACACACGCACACACACACACACGAACACACTGTAAAATTGTCCTGGCAACGTTGAGAGTTTCATATTTTTAGGCACTGGGCACAATCATTTTCGTCGGTGCCAAAGCTCAAGACGTCGATGTTGGCATCCCAACGAGATGACTGTGCAACCGAGCGTCGAGAGGCAAGAGAGGAAGGGAGGAGAGTCAGCCACTCGGCTTGGCAAGACAAGGCAAGCAACTGAAGGTACTGAAGGCTGCCAGCAGCAACGTAAATCAAAAGCCACGCCGCGTGTGCTCTCAATAACAATAAGTATGCAAAGGGGGAGGACGGATGGATATCTAAATACGAATACTTCCAAGTACTTCTAGTTGAATGCCTCACAGTTTGTTAGAAATTCAACAAACTGTATCGAATTAGGCACGAAGCAACTGTGGCATCTTGAAAAAGGGAAATTTTCCAATAACTCACAATATTCAACCACTTACCATTTAACATATCATTAATCTAAAATTTAAGTAATATAATATAACTAATTGATATAATTTTAATTGGAGATTCAGCTTGCAAGTCCACCAGAACATATATATTCTATATAAAGAATATATATATTCTATAAAGATTTTCAATTTTTTTTTAACATTTTTAACAGGACAATTGAATATTTCTTTTGTCTATATATATTATATTTCTTTATATTTAATTTGTCGAGTAATTTGATTTT
Organism: Drosophila hamatofila; assembly: GCA_035045345.1. Taxonomy (NCBI): domain Eukaryota; kingdom Metazoa; phylum Arthropoda; class Insecta; order Diptera; family Drosophilidae; genus Drosophila; species Drosophila hamatofila. The sequence goes on from JAWNPA010000020.1 coordinate 14,630,876, forward strand.
TGTTCAAATTTCACATTTCCACATATTTTTTTATTCACTGTTCGCCAGCCGAAGAGCCATTTAGCATGCAGACAAACTGATGGAAGCATATACATACATATATGTATGTATATATTTTGTCAGTACAGTCAGTAAACGCAAACATATGTATGTGTAATTGAAAATGGGTTTTCATGGTGAGCGAAACCACAAACGTAAAAGAGATCTACCTATGTTTTTTTGCCAATTGCAAACAATTTTATTAAAGCCGAGCCTGAGTTACACTGAAAACTGACCAAAAAGCAAACAAATCTAAATGAAAAAAATGTAGAGATTTATAATAAAATGCCAATATTTATATTTAGCTTTTGGTTTACTCTCTAATACCAAAAAATAAAACATGAACTTAAGGACAAACATTTAATATTATTTCTAAAATTACACGGCTCTTGCTACAATTCTGTAGACACGATTTTTTTTAGAGTATACAATAAACATAAACAAGGAAAAAAGAAGGAATAGCAAAGTGAATATCGAGTCAAAGATATGCACTTGATATGCACGTACATACGCTCAGAGAGATGCTCGAAAGTTTGGCTAGCCGAGACGCAGATGAACGCACGGATAGACGACGAACAGTTGCACGGATGGTTGGATAGATGGATGGATGGATGGATGGATGGATGGATGGTTGGTTGGCTGGTTGGTTGGTAGTTAACTGACTGCCCGATGCATGCTTGCCCGCCTGCCTGCCCGCCTGCCTGCCTGCCTCTCTGCCCGGCCATCTACTTGAGTGTCTGGCGAGAACAGAGAACGACGCCGGGCTCGGAGGCAGGGCCAGATGCTGCCACATTATTTTGCATTTTGTGCAGCAGCATAAAAACTGAACCAAGCGCACTTTGGGGCAGGGAGGCGAAAAAAATACACAGTCAAACGGTGGCTACCCGCGCAGCAAGATGAATCCTATTTACGAGGCACCACTCACTGGCTGACTGACGCTGCACAACAGTCACTAAGTTTGTATCTGTGTGTGTGTCTGCTGCTTGTGTCTCTGTGTGTGTTTTTGTGCGGTGCATTTGCTCGTGTATCTGAAAGTTTGCTCTCTGTGCGCCGCTTTGCTGCCTGTCAAAGTCAGTAAAAATTGTGTTGGCACAAAAAAGAAGGAAAAACAACAAAAAAGAAAAGAAGCCGAATCGGAAAGGGGCGGAACCAACACAACAACACAAAGTGGTAGAGATGCAAAGGTAATGGAAAGTGTAGTGCGAGTAGTTTTTGCGTCCGTGTTCGCAGCAGTCAGAACTGTCGACTGTGCCCACAATCCGGGCACAAAGTCGATCCTTTGGTCCTGCTGTTTCGGCGGCAGTTGATGCCTTCAAGGCATTTGGCTTGTTAAGCAGCATAATTGAATTAAGCTAAATGCGGCACAGCGAGCGAAAGAGGACTAAACTGAAACGGCAAAGAAGTATTTGAAGTAGACGACAGACTCAGATACAAACACAAATACAGTCTGTAACTGTGCGTAACTGAAATGTTCCAACTTGGGGCGACTTGTCGCAGAAATATTTATGTATACAACAAAAATTCCGCATTTAGGTCGGCGTCTCATTTAATTATGCATTATTACTTAGATCCTCTCAAAATTACTCAACAAACTGCATAAATAAATCATAAATCTGTAAATAATTTACAATGCTTGGTATTTTAGTGGAAAGTCACATTATAAACATTTATTTTACTGTAGGAAAAAGTTCTGTTCTATATGCCTCTTTTGATTCCATTCAACATTTGAATTTAATTAATGTAGCTTTATGTAATCTCATAATCTGTGTATGTCTTTGTTTATGGTTTAATACAATTTATTAGCTTGAGTAACTTTTCAAATAAAATTCATAAATGTCAAAGCCAATTTCGGACACAGTCGTGTCACTGCAGGAACACTCTGGTTCAACCCGTTCCTCTATCCCAGATCTGAATTTCAAAGAATCATGCAACAAAAAATTATTTATTTATATGCAAGTGGAAACACACACACGCACACACACACACACACACACACACACACACACACACACACACACGACACTTGGGATACTCGAGTTGCAAAAACGGCGTCGTTGTTGCCGTTGGCTGCTAATGGGAACAGCCATGGAGTTGGGCCAGGAGTGGAACTCAGAGAACTCAGTCGGGCCTCTGGGTCCACCTTATAGCAACTGTGTTATGCTCTCGCATGTTTTATAGCCTCTGCTGAGCTGTAGCTGTGTCTGTGTGTGTGTGTTCTTATATGTCGCATCTTTGTTGTTTCGTTTATTTGGTTGACTGGCATAACCTCAGCCTCGCGGCTCCTCCGACGATTGCTCCTACAGCCTGCCTCTCTTTCCTGCCACTTCACTGACTCTAAGTAGGAGCCGTTGTGTAGCACTCAACGTGGCGTTGTGTTGCGCGACGTGGAAACGAAATGCTCTACCCGGCTGCTGTTTCT